>CM057379.1:62363571-63677142 GCA_030015415.1 Cynopterus sphinx | reverse complement strand
ATACCTTTTGACTCAATCATCCCAATAAGTCTAGTACCCATCTGAAACCATATATGGTTATTATAATATTAGTGACTGTATTCCCTAAGCTGTACTTCACATCTCTGTGGCTATTTTAATAACTGACAATTTGTACTTCTCCATTCCTTTCACGTTTTTCACCCCTCCCATCTGGTGACCACAAATTCATTCTTTGTATCTATAAGTTTTTTCTGTTTTATTTATCTTGTTTTGTAGATTGCCCATATAAGTGAAATCATATGGTATTTGTCTTTCTCTTTCTGACTTATTTCACTTTGCATAATACCCTTTAGGCCCGTCTATGTTGTCCAAAGGGTAAGATTTTATTCTTTTTTAATAGTTGAGAAATAATAGTCAATTTTATACATGTACCATCTCTTTTTCGGTGGACACAGGTTGCTTCCGTATCTCAGCTATTGTAAAAAATGCCACATCAACATAAAGGTACACTCTCTTTTGAATTAATGTTTTAGACTTCTCTGAATAAATACACAGTAGAATTGCTGGGTCATATGGTAGTTCTATTTTTAATTTTTTGAGGAACCTCCATACTGTTTTTCATAGTGGCTACACCAAGTTATAACCCTACCAACAGTGCACGAGGATGCCCTTTTCTCCATATCCTTGCCAGCATTTATTGTTTTTTGATTTATTGATGATAGCCATTTTGACAAGTGTGAGGTGATATTTCATTGTGGTTTTAATTTGCATTTTCCTGATGATTAGTGATGTTGAGCATCTTTTCATATATCTTTTTGGCCATCCGTATGTCCTCATTGGAGAAAAGTTTATTCAGTCCTCTGCCCTTTCTTAAAAAAATAAATTTATTTATTTAAATTGGTTTCAAGTATACAGTACATTGGTGAGACATCTATATTGTTCATAAAACGATGCCCCCAATTGCTCCCTCCCTCTCCTGGCCCTCCACTTAGCCATCATATTAATGCTAACTGCATTCCCTGTGCTGTGCTCCGTGCATCCTCGTGCCTATCAACTAATTTGCACATCTTTAACCCTTCTCCCCATTCTCACAGCCTTTCAACCCCCTTCCCCTCTGTCAACAAATTGTCCACTATATTTGTGAGTCTGTTTTTGATTAGTTTGTTCTTTTTGTCTCTTAGATTCCACATATAAGTGAAATCATATGGTATTTATTTTTCTCTGACTTCACTCAGCATAATAACCTCTAGGTCCATCCATGTCATTGCAAATGGTAGAATTTCATTTTTTTAATGGCTGAGTAATATTCCATTGTATAAATGAACCATAATTTTTTATCCAATCGTCTGTTGTTGGGCATTTAATTGCTTCCATATCTGGGCTATTGTAATTGTGCTGCCATGAATATTGGAGTGCACAGATCTTTATAAATTATTGTTTTGACTTTCTTTGGATAAATACCCAGAAGTTTAATTGCTGGGTCAAAAGGTATATCCATTTTTAATTTTTTGAGAAACCCCTAGACTGTTTTCCATAGCAACTCTACCAATTTGCAGTCCCACCAATAATATATGAGGGTTCCTTTTTCTCCGCATCCTAGTCAATACTTGCTGTTTTTTGACTTATTGATGATAGCCATTCTGTCAGGTATGAGGTGATATCTTCTTGTAATTTTAATTTGCATTTCTCTGATGATTATCGACCTTGAGCATCTTTTCATGTGTCTTTTAGCCATCTGTATTTCTTTTTTGGAAAAGTATCTGCTTAGGTTTTCTGCCCATTTTTTAATTGGATTGTTTGTCTTTTCAATGTTAAGATGTATGAATTCTTATACATTTTGGCTATTAACCCCTTATCAGATGTATCATTGATAAATACCTAGAGAGAGATATTTTAGAAATTTATTACATCAGCAAAATCATTTCAAAGGACTTTTCCAAGCTCTTAAAAATGTACATTATGATGATACATTATGATATATACATTATGATATGGAATGTCTTAATATCAATACTTTAATAGATGATCATTTATGAGTAAATATAGGTTTACATAACAACTGATTACTTAAGTATACCCAATAAAATATAATATGAGAAAAGCACAAAAGAGACATTTACTTACAGGGCAGATGTGTACTTTAAGTTAATGGGCATGGCAGAACAAAGACCCAAATATATGGCTGCCATAGAAAAACTAAGTGATCACTTGGTAAATTTCATCTAAAGTTATCAGTACTATTTAGGATTTTACTTTGAAGTGGTATTGACCAAAATAATTTTTTTCTTGTCATTACACCTAGTTTTGCCATCACGCAATAACCTTAGGCACATGACGAACATCCTCTCGTAGCCCCAGCTACAGAACAATTGTTAGTCTCAGTCCTTTACCAAAAGTTAGAGACTGCAAACATTTTGAAGGTCAGGGAAGTGACCTCCATTTCTTTTGTAGCTAACTTGCAGCACTCATGATTCCAGCTGTACTAGGGCTGATGTCACACTACAATTCTAGGAGGATTTGACTGACAATATTGCATGATAGACCATCCAAAAAATTGATCTGTGTTGGAACCTGTAAGATGTCCTCAAGACAGTCAATTTGTTCTTTTTCATTTTTTTAAAGATAGTAAGGATTATAGCAATCCTTACTCCTAAATCCCTGAGAAAAGACACTGTGCAGACATCAGAGCAGCATCCTATGTCTGTATTTTTTAGCAGGTCAGCCATCTGATCTGAGAGCTTTAGTCTTCTTCACAATCATCTAAAATGTCGGTTTTGTCAAAAGATAGAATCACATCTATGCCGAATGTCTGGGGCCGCACTGGGCCGTGGCGACACTATCCGTGATGATGGAAGAGTTTGAAAGGCTATCATACAGGCATTGTTGCTATGTCCAAAGCATCTTTCTTTGTCAGCTCTTCAGAAACATCTTCGTAACCAAGGAATTCAAAATAATCTTTCATGTGAAACATTTCAAAATGTCACACTACAATTGTTATTCTTCCAGCAATGGTTGAATTCTTATGGAGTAAAAAGAGCAAAGAGGAGAAATACTTTTGAATATAAACTGAGAAGACAGGGATCCATCCTTCTTCATGATCTGATAGCTATTTTAGTTCTCAAAGATGCATAGAAAGATCCAAGCTTAGGCACGAAATAACTTTGAAGTTCCCATACACTAAAAGATTGAAATGGCCTTAAAAGTGAAATGTCACCTCAAACCTTCATGCTTCCTATTTATTTTCTCTATTCCCTTGAACCTGCAACTACAGTCCACAATCTATGACTTATCAGTTACCTTCCTAATCAAAGGACAAAGTGAGTGGGTCTTGCACAAAATGGAAGTCACAACTCAATGGTTCTACTTCTCCTCCTACTGACTCAGAGACATCAGAGAGTGACAGTCTTGCCTTAGCTTATCTCCTGCGAAACAAAGAAAAATACCTTTAAGAAAAGAAATATGTATGTATTACTATAGCAATAGACTGTCAAAAAAGAGCACATGACAGGAGAGGGTTTTCCCTTTCAACCCTGAACTATCAGAAACATGATAGGGAACAGATCTCAAACACAATCCCTTTGGATTGCAAGGCAGACCTTAAACTCTGCCATCAGAGTTGTGCTGTCTTGAAGGAAAAGATTTCAGCTCTTTTAGCAAGAAATACAAATATCTTGTGTGGAAGAGCTAGGCCTGAGAGCTATCATTTCCCTCCTGACTTCTGCTTGCTGCAGTCTGCTGAAAGACGTTATGGCTGACCGACCCTCAAAAATAGACACGGAGATGGTGATATATTGTGGCCCTTGAAGAATTTAATTGTCAAATTGACATTTATCAAAAGCTTTAGTGCATTTGAGAGATAAATTGTGCAAGTTTGGTTCAGATCAAAGAGCCCCTGTCTTTCTCCATTCATAGCACTGGCTGGCTTCAGCAGGCAAGTCATGTGTGAAAAATGATCCCCTTCTATTCCCAACTCCTTTAAGCACTGCACTGGTGACAGATAATCACAAATTTAAATGTTAGCCTCTTCTTCAGAAAGTTCTTAGAATAATGGAGAACCCATTGAGACCATTTGTATTTAAAAGGAATGCTAAATAATTCAGTGTTTGGTAGCAGGATGCACTGTGCTGGGTAGATAAATGATGAAACCCCAGCACAGGCTCTCTTCAGCAGTTGCCACACTAATTACAGATCAATTACTTCCCAGTTGTTTGCAACCTTATCAAAGAATGGTAAATTTACTGAGAGCAAAGTGTGATAAGATGACTTTTCATTATTACAGTAGATTTGTTGAAACAGCTCTGACACCGAGATTAATAAGAGCTCTCCCAGCGGTAATAGGATCTGTGCGCATATAGGGAGAATTTGAGAGCTGAAAACCGGATGCTAGACGCTATCATAAAACCCTTCCTCTCATTAATTGTTATCATGAGTGTGTTCATAATGCAGAAGTAAGGCAGGAAAATACCCATTCGCTGAAACTCGCCTAAAACAATGTAGCTCTTTGCTCACCAAGAGGCACGCTGAAAATCAAAGAAAAGTAAAAGCATTTGGGTTTGTCTGTGTGTGTGGGGGGGTGTTCTAACTGAATTCCATTTTTATTCCGACAGCCACAAAGAGATGGTCTGTCCAATGTCAATAAAAGGAAGTGTCAACATTTTTGAGGTGCATGTCAGTGGAATCACTAGAGCTTAGACCAATAAAGATTTGGGGCGGGCTAGAGTCACACATAACAAAGTTCCTCCTGGGAGTATAGGCCTGGGAATAAAAGCAAAAGGTTCATAGAGGCCAGGGAATCTTTCTGATTGGAATAAGTAATGCATAACGACCTTAACATAGTGCACGGTAACGGTGGAATCCTATTTTTGTTGTGTTTTGCTTGAGAAATAACTCATTGAGAAACACTTAACGTCGGGTTAATTTTAACATCACTCTGTCAGTTTACTAACCTTTTGGAGGCCATCTTTACACCTCCAAGTCTGACTGAACACTTGGAACACCAGACAATTGTGTATTCAAATTTAAGAACTGTTGGCTATTTCAAATATATGCTGTGGTCAGGGGAATCTGTGGGAAATGAAGAGAAGCTTCCACCATGACTTGGGTAATGAGAGTCTTGTTTCAAATCCCAATGGATATGAACGAAGAAAGAAGCTAGGAGGCAAGAGCCAGCTTTTGAGGAATGAACGGTCTTTTACAAGACATTTTATGAAGTATTTCATAATTTTCCTCTGACTTTTAAAGGAAATAAGAAACCATATCGTAAAGGTCAAATCTCTTTGTGAATTGAATACTAGTTAGGGAAAGGAAGGGATTGGTGGATCTGTGAGGCAGCATTTAGTGGTAAGGACATTCTTCATCATCCTTATTGACTGTTGCTGTTAGGAATATGAACTGAGAATGGTTTTCCATAAATGATGTTGAACTTTATGTCTTAGGAATTCTATTTAATTAAGCTGTAGACAATTATCCCTAATTTTTGAAAATTCAAATAAGTAAACTAAAGCCCAAAAATAAAAGGTAATTCCTCCCAGATTCCTTCCAGAACCAAATTTGAAGCCTTGTAGATGTTCAATGCCAGTGATTCTGTTCTTTCAAGGATAAGCCATAGCAAAGTTGACACAATCATATGACCAAGACACAACCAACCAACAAATTGGAAAAGAAGCCAGGGGAAAGCATGTAGTGTTTACTTTGGACAAATGAAAGGAAAGACAATAATGATGAGGGAAAGATAGTATGAACTTTGCCTACTTCAAACTTAATTTGTATACATACAAACATAATTGGTCTTGGCAATAACTCTTGATGGATTGATTCACTTTTCTAACAACCTGAGGCACAGACTCCAAGAAAATGCAATGAAAAAGTTAATGTGGCTCAATAATAATGGTTGCTTTTGTATGTGCACTTTGTGCCTTTTTGCCACTGCAAAGAAATATAAGCAAAAACTATACAAGAATGATAAAATATCTTCTTTAAAACTTTTCTCCATTGAATCTAGAAAAAGATCACAAAAACTCTCAAAACAAATATTTGTGTCCTCTTCCACTCAGTGAACATAAGTAAAGCTATATTGAAGGCGAGAGCATAGAGAGATCTCAGAAAAGCCTTTGAAAACCACACAATAGAATTTCCAGCCTAAATTTCTCTTCTTTCTCCATCAGTCCTCTCCCTTTCTCATCTCCCTTCTTACTTGCCAAGTTTGATTTATTTCACTCTTGATAGTTATTTGGACATAGCAGCATACTGCTTGGCACATTCCCATTGCAAAGTTGTTTTCCTTAATTTTAAAAACCAGGCTGGGAAAACACTAGTGTGTGTGTACCTATGAGCTGCAATTACACAAAGGAGAGAAGAGGAGAAGGGAGCTGGCATGCTATATGAATTACACATGTTGAGAATACTTAGCATGGACTCTCTTGAAGCAGATGTGTTTGATGTGTTCAAACACGTGCATATTCAAAAATCACAAGAGGTGTTGGGAAAGCTGATCAGTGCTCTCCCTATTTCCTGCCCAGAATGTCAGAACAAAGGATCACTTGATAAAATTGAAGGGCAGAGATTTATGAGGGGAGGGGATACAAAATGAAAGGAAATTCCACTTCACATTACATTCATTCAACCTTCTGTATCTGCTTCCATAGAAATCCCTGATTTAATACTGTAGTTAGATTTTAATAAGGTTAAATTTCTGACTGACTGTGCCACTTATACAAGGTTTAGCTGAGATTATGACAAAAATAAGAAAATCTCTTACTTTGGGTTGTAAACCACTCTTGGAATGATTAACTTGCACAGTGTTGGCAGAGTTATGTGAGGGAAGAGGTTGGATTCATTTTCCCTCCTCAGAAGCAATGCTTTTCGATCATTATTGAGCTGGATGAACTTTTTTGCTTTAGAAAATCCTGTTCATGACAACCCGAAATCTACTTTGTTGAAGAGACCGCTTCATTTTGGCATTAGTTGTCATTTTCTAAAGTATTAGAGCTAAGCTCCATTTAAAAAATTGTACTTCTTATTCATTATAAAACTAGTACACACTCATTTACCAAAACGCAGAAAATTAAGGAAAGAAGAGAAAAATCGATATCACCCAGACACAGACAGCTATTATTAACTTTTCAATAAATTTTACCCTAATTCTATATTTTCTATACAAAGAATTTTTGCTCACTGGCTGGCTGGCTTGTATAATATATGATCATGCTTGCTTAGAATTTTGCATCTTGCCTTTCGGACAACATTTTAGCATAAGTATTTCCTATGTTACTGCATAATCTTTGTAATCATTGCAATGGTTGTATAACATTTCACTGAGGTTTACTTCACCATTTCACTAGTATCAAATTTATTTATTTAACTTGTTTTAAAGTTATTACTTAACTTGTTTTCTACTTTTTGCTATTGTTTAGAATTGTTTTCTTAAAATAACTTTCTGCAAGTGGTACCACCAAGTCAAAGAACATAAACATTTTAAAAGATCTTACTATTTTGAAATGCAAATAACTAGGAGAAACAGATTGATCAATTTGTTTGATTTCATGTTGCAGTATTCAAATAATAAGGCACCCCCTTATGTAGGAAAATAGCAAAGACACCAATTGTGAGCTGTTTTGAGTAAACTGATGTCTACTTTATCATAAAGATAGGGCCTGAGGTTGCTGTTGTGTTTCAGCGCCCCTTATGGCACCTATACCATGCCAAATGACCATCATTTTCTATAGGACATCAGTTTCTGCACTGGTTTGTTAACTCTTGTTAGCGAACTTTTGTCATTTTTACAAAGTACATTCTCAAATTCCCCCTGTGAAACACATCTACAAGTGTTGCCTTCAAACTTCTTGATGGCATTTTTCTTTCACTACTTATATAAAATTGAATTTGCCTTCTTTTTCCCACTTAGGTGACAGAATAAACTCGCCTCAAGGGCAAACTTGCTAACACAAGTAAAGGGAGTTGGGCTGCATTACAGAAAGAATATTTTAGAATGGGGGCAAAGTTTTAGATCATATTAAGTAGATTTTTTTAAAAGGACAGTTACACCATATTCAGAGCTCTTAAGCCACAACTTCTCTGGTCTGAGTGCTCTTGTCAAAAGTGACAAGCCTTATACTGTGGAGGCACAGGGTGGCAGGCCCTGTGGCAATGGTACCACCCTAGCCCTGCAGCTCTGGGCGTCCCCTTACATTGTTATAATGGCAGAACTAGGTCAAAATGCCACTTTATCTCTATGGCCTAAGACCCTCCTCATCTTTTTTTCTGGATATGCTTAAACTTGTGCTGTAACATTATGTCTTTGTGCTCCTTCTGCTGTGTGGCAAAGGCTTACTGCTGGGAGGAGATGGGTGGGAGGGGGTCCATTCCAGAGCTTAGAGATGCCAGGGCTTGCAGGTAAAGTTAAGGAAACGGTTGTCCCTGGCCTGGGGAATTTTATGAAAGGAAAACAGGCCATATTCTAAGGCAGCCTGTAGGCAAGATTAGTTAGTTCAGCATTAAATTTTGAATAAATTGCCAAACTTTAAAAATTGGAAAAATTCATATGAAAATTTAGGATTCTTATTTCTTGTTAAAAATCCAAAGAGTAACATTAGTCTGCATTTCTATAAAGTACTAGTCTGAGAGGCAACTCTCTCTTTCCACCACCCCGCTGCATGCACACACATGAGACATTCTGTCCTGTTCACCATGGTACCCATCATTTCCTGTCATTTCACACACTTTCCCATTTCAGTCACTCAGTTTCCTCTCCTGGCCAAGCTGGGTACCTGAATTTGTGACTTTCAAGATGTACCAGCATGCTTGGGAAGAACTATGGGCACTGTATTCTATATCAAGCTGTGATGATCACTGGCCTTTCTCATGGAACATATAGCCTTTCTGTTAGGGGCCAATATCACTACTGCTCTAACTCCTTTGACCATAATGACACTTTCAGTGCTGTCTGCACTCACCCACACTTGACTTTACATTGTCTTAAAAGTACAGTGTGGGGTCATTTCCTTTCTCATTAATTAAAGTTTCATGGGATATTTTCCTGATTGCATTAGTGTGATGTTAATTTAGTGAGAAAGTATAGCCCAGCCACTAAAAACTGATGTCTATAAGAAACTGTTGGCCATAGTTCCTTACCCAGGGGAGGAAAACTGAGGTCTAGAGTGATAGAGTTCCTTTTTATTCCATTGCATTTTGCAGTGTATTAGTTTTTCCTACCTCATAAATTTTTATTTTTAAATTTATTTTTATTTTTAAAAAGTGATTGTTAACTTTTAAATAACATGATGTGGGAAAAGAAACTTAACTTTAAATGAAAAGCCAGGGTACAATATTGCATATACAACAAGATCACAATTTTACGAAAGGGGCATTTTATGTACCTATTAAAAGTCTAAAAGAGAATAGTTGACAATGTTAATTCTGATTATCTCTAAGTGATAAGAGACGAGTACATTTTTCTTCTTAAACTATATTATCTTTGGGTCAGGACTATTTTATGTGAGACAGTCTAGAAGCTCTTGAATTACACAAACTGAAATAGCATTCTCAAATCTTTCTTTAAAAATATCAGCTGTTAGTATAATGAGACTATGCTCTATATTAATGAAATTCAATGTTCTTGTCGAACATTATATCTGTTTCTTCCTTTATAAGAAAAGGAATCATATTTTCCTTCAGATCTTCAGGTCCAGTATGGGGCCAGCCCATTTCACAGACAAGACAACTGAGGAAATGCCAGGAAACAGGGACAAGATGGGGAGACATATTCGACATATATTTGCCTGTGATACTTTTCAGCTCAATAGTAATTCTATCTCTTTCTCCTCTGGGTTTCAGGAAACAGGGTTATATAAAAAAGGCAAAAGGAGTTGAACGTAATTTATTCATAATTTATTCATTGGTATGGAAGGTGAATCTCCTCTATTGCATGTGCCATGTGACTAAGCATTTCTAACAATAAAATGCAGATTACAGTAAGACTCTTACCAAAATGTGGGCAGTCTTATGTAGAACACTTTTGTTTTATGAGGAAAAATAGGCAGTGTTAATAGTTTTTTACTTTGAAATCTTATTAGTAGATATTAAATATTATTTATTAAATAGGACATCCAGGCCTGAGAATTTAAAAATGTAAACATCACATTTAGCAATGTCCATTGAAATAATTCAGTTTGGTATTAATGGGTAGGGATCTCAAAGTGGGGAGTATTCCAGAACTTTTCACCGATTTATTTTACCAAGAGAAAGCACTGCATTGGATCAAATTAAGCTAATTACCAGCATGTGTTTAGACATCCTTAAATAGGCTGGGAACTTTATAAACATCTCTTGCATTCTTGTCTGGAGATGAAACAGCGATATACCACTTGGAAGACTGTGTAAATTATTCTTACCAAATCACTGAGTAAGTTCAAGGTGATTTTACAAAAATGTTTCTCAGGTATTATGTCCTGGTGCCCACAGCACTCTGTGTGCCTGATTGGCCCTTTAGGTTCTCTCCCTGGCTTCATCTCTTTCTCAGCCCCTACTTCAAAAGCAAATGATAAAGACCATTCTCCCAGTCATATTTTCTGGCTGCAGCTATTAGTATTTTCTTTTATTCTTTTACACAATTAGAAAAAAAGAAAATAGACCTCTTTTCCAAAATCATTGCATTCCTTTTGGTTGCAGATGGGGCCTCCTGTAAGTCATTCTCTCATTCTACATTTCGCAGAGGGGGGAAAAGCAGACATTGTGTTTTCTGCCCCATGACTTCTCATCCTTGTGTCTAGAGAAGGACATCCCAGAAACACAATTGTCACATTTTAAGCAAGTAGATGGAAAGTGTGAATTAGAAATTTCCAACCTTTTTTTCAGATCAAGGAGCATTCTGTTTTGCCAGCACGCCTCTAGTGGAAAAGGTGTTTTGGTCTGACAAGCGACTCTCTCTTTGTGGCAGGGAGGCCCAGGGTGACACAAAGACAGACAGAGATGGACCAGCGCTGGCTTGTTCCTTCGTTAATTCAATGACCATGAAAAGTAAACTTTCCTGACACAGTTTTATGGTTCACTGCTTTCATTCCCTCTGTTCTCTCTGAACACAGAACAACTTTTAACTTTACCTCAGTAATTAGCCCGCCTCAGAGAGCTGAGATTAAGTTCCTCTGAGAGGTGGCAAAAACATTTCAAAGACCTATGACTAAAAACATTAGCATACACCACATTTTTAGAAACCTCCAAAATCTCTTCTTCTTCTTCTTCTTTTTTTTTCCCCAAACTTCTTCCGCTTTGAACGTGAACAAATCAGAATCTGCGCAGAAAACGAAATACTTAATTTTTGATAGACGGTTCCTAATTTGTTGAGGCTAACTTGTAAATAATCCAGCCTACAAAGAAAAATGAACCACCCGATCCATGTACTGTGCCTGTTAACAATCTAATTCCTAGAAACATCAGACTTTCAATGCTTTACTCTAAGAATCTGTTGCTCTAGGCAAAATGCCAGTCGCCCTGTTGAAATCCCCAAAACCAGATTGTGATCTAGATAGAAACCACACTCTACATTAGCAACTAGAATCTGACTTTCCACTTGCCCCAAGACTGGCTTTTCATGCAATCCATCAACCATGCTTTTAAATGAACTGGTGCAACACTGGTGAATTTCAAAATCACTAACAAAGCCAACTTCAGAGAGAATTTACGGAGTAACCAAAACCAATGATTTCTCCACTACTCCATTCTTCTTTCTCAGAAGTTCATCTCCTGAGTCTTTTTCCTAAGTCAGCACCAGCACCAGGGCCCCTGTCAATCCTTCATCTGGTTCAATCACTCCTGTTCCAGACCTATGTTTCTTCCTCCCTATTGCTACTGAGCTCCCAGCCTCCCCTGCCTTTCTTGAGACATGCCCAAGATTTCTGCTACTCTCAGTATAAACTGTTAATCTAAGACACCAAACCTAATTCAGATTCTAGGAGAACATCTGAGAGAATCTGTTGTTCTTCTCTCTTCGTCTCCAAGAGGAAACACTCTATTTTTACCTCAGTCCTAGAAATGAGTCTAATAGCAGAAGGTCCTTACCAGCCCAGTCACAAGAAGGTGGCTGCCAATCTCTTCCATGTAGTGGCATGGGCCTGGCCATAAGTATATGTGTGGGAAATTGAATTAAAGTTAGTAAACCTAGTATTTACTCTGACCTAAAATTATTTACTTGGAGGTCTTGTGTTTGCTTCTTTTCTGTCATACTATATAAACACAGTTCTCCAAACTTGGTTATAATTTTCCTTTTCCAGCTATAAGAGTTGTTCTCAACTATACTGTCACCTCACACACGTGTGTCATAATCAGTGTGAGAAGTCACAAGAAATTTGTTACCACTAATAGTTTTGCTGTATCTTGAAAAGTATTTGCTTCCTTTTTCCAAGAAGAGAGTTTTCTAGGCCATAGCAGCCATCTCACAGTTGTGTTACAGCTAGAATAACCCTGACAGCACCTTTGAGACTGTGTTGCACATGTGAAAGTCATCTACCATGGATGATAAGGAATCAAATGGTATAGCATTTGATTCCATAATTGAATATAAGGAAGATTATTGGATCATTTATTCCAATGGACTCCTATTCAATTAAACCATATGCTTAGAAGAGCAAGGCAGATAATTCACAGGGAGGAATAGACCACCATGGTGACTCCATGACCTAGAGAACACACCAGATCCAAAAGGGCAGCATCAAGTGCTCTGGTTGATTGCTGCCATGAGAGCAAGCCCAGAGTTGCCAGCATTCCCAATTTTTCCAAGGAAACTAGAAATGCAAATTTTAATGTGGAATCTCTCCATTTGTAAAGGTAAGCATGCATGTAAAACATAGAACTTGATTCACAATTTGCTAAATTCTATTTGTGTCAAATGATATATATCCTACCAGATAGGTCTGCCAGGCACAGTTTGCAATCTCTGGATTAAACATGAACTAGCAAGATTCAGCTGGACACTATTTAGCATTCAAAGATGAGTGAGATCCAGTTCCTGATTGCAAGAGACTGATAAGGAGAGAGGGAAAGCAGCAAACTTGGGAAACATTAGGGAAAATATGGTAAACTTCATTAGGAGAAATATAAGGTACCTTTTAGCCAGGAAGCAAAACAAACAGAGTTAGAGGAGCTCACGTCTTATTCTAATGTTCGTCTGCACCTTATTCAGGCTCTGGGGCCTAGAAAAGTCTGAGTTCTCAGCAGAGAAACATCCTCCAACAGACCCACCTTTACTCATTATTTGAGAGCAAACCCGGGCCTTCTTAATCAGGACTACCATTAGCCTGTTAGGTGACTTACAGATACCGCCACACATATACAAGGGTCACAAGTGGATGCCATATTTGCACAGAGTAGAAAAAAAGGCCTCTTCCTCTAGGCAGTTTGAAACCCCATGACAGGATGCTCAGCTTATCTAACAAATTATGGACTGGATTTCATCTACCAGCCATGTCCTTGGCTGGGCACCCTTTTGCAAGACATGAAATGCAGGGAACATTTACCAAGTGGCCCAGCTTCCTACCAGCCTAGGTGTGCATCACCAGATGTGGGTTTTTTGAGTCTCATAAAATGTATACTGTTAAAAATTATTTTGCTGCAGCCTTCCTACCTGCCGTGTGGATGGAAATCAGGAGCCCTTGGGATGTGGAGCTATTTAAAAAATAAATGTGGCATATGTAACCATAGCAAGCGATTATATCAATTCTAAATGGACTTTGCCCTAAGAAAAATAAAAAGCCAAGCTTTGGGGTTTTATTTCATTTACCAGAACCCAAGTGAATTGAGCATGATTGAAGTGCCTGTGTTTGGCTGGGCTTCTCTATGTAATGCTGGCTTGTTGGACTGGTTTGAGTGGACCCAGCTGTAAAACTAAGAAGCCCCTCTGGACACAATCTCTTCCCAGATGCCAAAAATACCTCCTCTCTGAGAAGCTGGAGGAATAATTCTGCTCCAACAATAGGACATTCTTTCTTCTTGAAGGTTTTATTTTTTCAAGGAATAGGGATGGAGCAGAAGGTTATTCTCTGCTACAAGGCAATGCTCAGAGAAGGGACGAAGTCCTAACCTAGTTAGGAGACTGGGAATTTGATCCTAAAGAGAAAATTGTTTTATGTTTCTCTTTAGATACAGCACCCTTGTCCCTAAGGCATATCTACTGTGTGTGTGTGTGTGTGTGTGTGTGTGTGTGTGTGTGTGTGTGCGCGCGCACGTGTGCATGCGCTGCCATTTGGAAACAAGAATCACTGAGATTCTTGGAGACTAACTTTGTTTTTATTTCTGAGAGCATCTCACTCACAGAGTTCTTTCAAACACCCCAGTGCTGCAACATTTTACCAATTTACTATTACTAGCAGTGTGGAATACGCTGTAGGAGGAGATGTGTTCTTTTTCTTCCTACATGTTGCTTTGTGGATTGTTGTGTAGCAACAACCCCTTGTGCAAATCCTAATCTTCCTTTTTTTCTCTATCAGGGTGTACTGAGCAGTTTGTCATACAACCTTGTAAAACAGATGTCTCCCGGTTTTATTTTAGCTCACTATTTAGTTTAAAATTCTTCTTGATTCAATTTGAACAACTTTGAGAGTTCAGATTGAAACAAAACAAAAAAGCGTTACCTCTCTGTCTGATGTTGACTTTCAAATCGGTTAGAGGGCTCCTGAGATTAAACAGAAGATGTGTGGTATCTTTCTGTAAGAAACATTTTTTTCTTTCTTTTTAATAGAAATTTTCTGACTGAGACACAGAGGGCAAGAGAGGCTGTTGAAAAATCAGACTGTCGCATGTGGTAATTCCAATGGAAAATAAAGAAGAAATATAAATCTCATATAGTACCTCAGTCCCTATGCAGGAACCATGAACTTCCAAAGTTAGAAGTAGTAATTCACTTTACTGAGGACCTAAAGTAATTAAATGGGTGTTACATAGCCAAGCTCTGAATGGATTTAACCTGTCACTAGAGATGTACCATCCCTTCCTTGGGAAGAAGGTGAAAATATGTGTTCCAAAGGCAAACAGAAAAGCTTTCCATTTGATTCAGTACTTCTTTATAGCATTTGCTACTTTCTGTCTGTCATCTCAGCTTATCTTCCATATTCTAGCAATAAGGAAGAAATGTTATAGCTTGTTACATCAAAGTTGTGAAGGAAGTATGTACCTAGTTGAAGAAAGCATGTCGTTATTTTTCTTAATTATTTTAGAAATGTCATCTTCTATAACATCCAGTCTTTTGTAACTATGAGGAGAAAATTGAATAACCAGCCATTTCCTGAGAACCACTTTTAAAAGTTTGCAGTCAATTTTTTCAGATGGCCATGAAACAATTCAATGTTATGGGTAAGTCTGCAGAGTGATAGGAGAGCCATTACATGTAATCAGGAAAAAAAATATTATGGTGTATACAGGCAGACTGTTTCACATAGTTCAGTTAGTTTAAGTTAAGAAATGTTTTCTCTCAGGAAATGCCTTTAAACCAGGGCTGCATTTTATTTAATGATGTGGAAAAATTCCACAAAATATCCTTATGAGAAATGTATTTAATTTTCTCTTTTTAAGCCAGTCAGCAAGTAAAGTGAGCTGCATATTGCTCGCATTACTAACACCGCTTGGCAGAGCATGTTGAAATATGCCTGGTCATGCACATTCAGAGGTAATGTTAGTTGGGAGCACTTGGTATGGTTGCTTAGCACTTTCCAGAAACTGATTGACTTCAGCTGCTGAAAATTCTGCCAGGATATTGACAGATGTTGAAACCCAGAGTCAACGGTTCTTTGCTTTTTTCTGTTCCTAAGTACAAAGGAATAAACAGAAGTTCATCTTGGCATTATGAAACAAGATCCTCACCTTCTCCTGGCTTTAAAGATTACACTGAGGAAAGAGTATTTATGCCCTAATCTAAAAGAGAAGTTATTCACCATGGCATCCCCTGGGTAGGTGGGGAGAATAAAAAGACTCAGGAAATATGACTGCTCTCTAAGTGTGTATCTTACTTGCCTCCCACTCTGGCTACTATCCTAACTCAATTGGTTGTTTTCAGCGTTTAATCACAAACAGGTCACACCCTGTCCTTCCTTGGGTCATTTGGTTTCTCTCTCTGACCTTTTGTAGTTGGGGGCTTGCTCCACTCTGCCCTACAAACACTGCGAGGCAGTCATGACATTCTCAAAATGGGTGAGATTCAGTTATGAAAACCAGTGGGTTAACAATGATAAAAGAGAGTGCTAAATCATCTTTCCCTTGTATTTACAATTTATAAACTAATTTTTACTCCAGGTAAAAAGTAAACAGTAAAGACAGGCTGATTTTTGGTAGAGGTAAATGTGATAGGAAATTCTTGGTGCAAAATGTAATAGAGTCATTTATAATTTCCTCTTTTATTTGACCTTCACTCTTGCTTCCAGCTTAAGGCTACTTGCTTGAACACTACAAAGAGAATGTGAGTTTTTCAGAAGTCATACATGCAAAGGGAGAATTGTATTGGCAAGGCTGCTTAGGCATTTTAATTCTATTAAAGCTGTCATGGGATAGTGGTGTTTTTTTTTTTTTACAGAATCAACTTCTACAAATTTTAAATATGTACACTGAGACTGAAGTCCATACGTGATCATCAAAGTAATAGAAAATCTGCATATTAACAGGGTGTGAGCACGATAACATGGTAGTCCTTGGTCCTGATAAAGACATTAATAGTAATTATTTACTCTCCCCACCCAGGTTAATTGTTGGGGGTCTTCATTGTGGTAATACCTCTTAAGAAGGATGTCAACTATGCATTAAAAACTGAAGTATTGTTACATAGGAAGAGCTGCCCTCCAGACGGTTGATTGACATTAGGCCGTAGGTAAACTTTGGGGTGTAAGACTGGTGCAGACAGTCACTTAATGCCAAGTGTCTGACTTTATCTTTATCCCATGGGAATAAAAAGGAACCAGTGTCCTCCAACACAGTATACCATCTCTTTGACCTGGAGACAGATGTTATCTCAGGCTTAATAGAGGTTATTTTAAAAAGAGCTTTCAGTTCCCTGGGAAATACGCTGGCCTTCCTGACCACGGACTAGGAGCTTCTCTTAAATAAAAATCTTGTAAAAGAAATAAAGATCTTCCATAAACAATCAAATATTTGGTTCCCCTCACCAGGTGTCTGGTTTTATTAGTAGCCAGTATCTGATAATTCTAAAATAAACTGGCCATTGGACTCATAATTCAATAACCAATGGGTATGTGTAATATTGCTGAACTAGGGAAATAAAAGTAATCTCATTGTAGGTAATTAATTAATGACCTATTGCCTTTGATAGCTTCAGATTACCTACAAAAGAGACCGATAGAATAATTTTTAAAATAATTTGTAGGAACAAATATAATTAATGATCACAAAGTGTAAACCTCATGATTTTCCTACTATTATCTTTGACACAATATTCTATACTTTAGCTCTATACAAAGTAAAATATTAGCTCATGTTTTTATGAATTTTCCTGGTTATTAATTTCATACTGTGTGCCCTTTCTCCCCTTAGCACAGATTAGTTAAAATGTGAAGTTGCTCAGATTTCATTGAAGGCTTAAATAGCTCAATAAAGTCTCTAATGATTTTTCTCTATTATAAAATAAAATAATGCTAGACTGTTCAATTTCATATCATGTGTATTGAACCATCTATCTTACAGTCTGTATTTGGAGTCTTAATTCAGAGTAGTTGCCTTAAATTTTATTGTACTTGGCCATCCTAAATCTTTTTGAGTAAAGCCACCACAATTAATTATACTCTTTAAGATAAATATTTTAAGAAATATTTTAATATTGGTATATTATAGGTCTTTGTTTTAACAATATTTTCTGATTATAAAATTAATATATATTCACGATAAAAAATTTGGAAAAAAGAAAACAAAATATAAATCACTTTTAGAAAGTAGTGTTGGATCAGTTATTTTCTACCCATTTTGTTGTCCTTCTCCAGAAGAATTTAAATTGAATATTGATTTTATTTTTTACTTCACAGTATATCAAGATTATAACTGCATATTGATTCAATTAGTCTTTGAAATAAGTGTTTTAGAATTCAAGAGGCTCAGAGTTTTTAAATTTTTTTGTATCTCTGGAGAACAGAACACCTTCCTAATTTTCAGAAATAATTCCTCTGCACTCATAGATAATGGGACCCAATTCTGAAACCTTTTCATTGAAGGAAAAACTCCCAGTGGAGACTGACATTTAGGTAAGAATGTAGCATTGAGGCTGTATTTTATGTCCTGACCAATACTATGGCTATTTGTGTGCAAGTTCTCCTGGGACCCCACAATGAATACCATCTGGCTTTGGAGAGTTGAAACATTTACATGTCTTAAGTCTTCCTGGAAGACTTTATTCTCCAACAATATTGTACTAAAAATGATTACAGAAGAAATTTTTGTTTTACCTTAAACTTCTTTTGTTGAAACCAAATCTCTTAAATTCTCAGGTTTGTCTCATATTCTTTGTGAAATATATCTTTAGCAACAGATTTTCATCTACCCTTTAAACTACAATATGTAGTTTTCGTAAAGGTTCTCAACAATTTATCTTTTGTACCATCTGTTTATTTACCCCATCCCATCTGAATTCAATGTATGCATTTGAGACTTCAATGCCTATAAATCTAGCCAGGTAGATTTTTACATTCTATATTATATTTTATTTTAAAGAATTTCTGTTTTCATTCTGAAGAAGTCATTTCTTTGCTTTATCACACAGGGATTACTCTTACTTGCCCTTACACTTTACTCTTCAAAAGCACGGTGATCTTCAATACCTTTAACTCAACATGCTTACACAACCTCAAGGCTGATTCTAGGCGGCTAGGATTGGAAGGGAGGTATTTTTGTTTTGTCTCTTCTCTATATTAAATTTGTCCACTGGGCTGTTGCTGCTTACCATGCCAAGAATTGTAGAGTTGTAAACTCTCATTCTGTATTGAAATCCTTCTCTTAAGTTCATTTCAAGAAGTGGTTCTGAATTTTTTATATTGTATGTCCAGCAAATGTGACTAAATTGTAAATTCCCTGAAGGCTGGGACAGTAGCTTAGTAATATTAGCCTAAATGTCCCCAAAACCTAGTACCAGGCCTGACATATAAAGTACTCTATAAGTATGGAATGAAAGATGAGTGTCCTTAGATCTTACCATGATTCAAAATGCTCATTTTTTCTCACGACTGATTTTTATCAGTTTTTTAGTTTATACACACACACAGAGAGAGACACTCACACACTCACACACTTAATCATCAGTGGACACACACACACACATATATAATCAATGCAGAAGTATTTTGGAAGTGAGCTTTAGTGCTTGTGCTAAGGCAAAACCAAAAATATTTCCATTTAGAATATAGAAGTAGTCAAGATGTGGTTGCAATAGAAATAGAGATTGCAGAGAATGAGGCCTTTACAGTTGTTCTGAAATCCTGTTCCACCTGTCCAGTTTCTCCAGTCCATGAGTCACGGGTAGCCCTCCAGCTGAAGACCATCAATTTGGTGCCATCACCCTCCTACCACTGCTTACTCTCTCCATGACTTCTTGCCCGGTATCTGCAGGTCTCTGCAGGGAAAGCTCCTCAGAGGGTACACATCATCCCTCAAAGCCATCCTTCCATCAATAGCTCTATCAATAATAACTCCTCTAGCCACTGGTATTTATTGTGTGCTTCGCATGTGCCAGACAACATCTAAGCATTTTAGAACTATTAACTCCTTTAATCTCACAACACTGTGAGAAGTTACTATTCTTAATGTCATGTTGCTGATTAGAAAACTGAGGCACTGAGAGGATAGTTGGTCTATGGTCACGACAGGACTGGGAGAACTGGGATTCAAACATAAGCAGTTTTGCTCTAAACCCATATGTTTAATCCTCATGCTGTTCTACTTTCTAGAAAATTCCTTCTTACATTGCTCACTCTAAAATATATTTCCTGTTACATGCACCCATTCACACAAGTTTAATCCCCTTTCACATGATAGGCCTTTAAATATTCAGTGATGAACATCACATTCTCCTGAATGATCTCTTCTTGTGACTCAGCATCATTGTTTTTCTCCTATGAGATCGCAAACTACATGAAATAAGGTCCTTTCTTTAATCCTCTGAGTTACTTTCCAACCTTTAATACCTTTATCATAAACTGAACCTAGTTTGGGAGAGGAATAGGTTGGACAATAAGAGTCTCATGTTTTGGTAATCATGTCTCTCTAAGAATATCCTGCAATTAGGTCACTTCATCTATCCATTGGCTCAATGTGAGTTGAATGCTTTCTAAAACTCTGAAGTATTTTGTAAGTACATTCTAGTTTGGCCTTGTCTGCCATTATGCATAACTCTCCCTGTTTAAACTTTCTTAGGTGGTATAAACACCACTCTGTCAGATTATGATCTGTCATCTAACAGCTTAACTCTTACCATATCTTTTGTCATGGGCCCCCATAGGTCTCACTATGCCTTTCCTGATACAAAATAATGTGATGCTCTAATCCTTGCTCCATCTCTTCTATGTTGCTCTTGTGGGTCCAGGGACAGCCCAGTGCTTCTCTTGCACTAATCTCAGTAAATTGGCCCTCACCTTGCAGACAATTCAACTGTGCTATTCCAATGCCATGGTGGTACCAGAGACTTTTCCAAGACCTCTGAAGTCTCAAGATATTGGAGGAAGGAGAAGAGTTAAAAGCAGCAACTCCTCTTAAAGTAATAGGCATCCTAAATTCAACTGCCATAAAACCTGCAATCTGAGAGAGATAGAAGACTACAATTCCTGATTAATTTTGGGACATTTGCATTAGATTGCATTGTTGATATGTTGCAGATCTGTGGAAGAGATGAATTTGAAATTAACAAAAGTGTCACCAAATTTTAGAAGAGGCTGCGGTGCCACTAGAGTCACCACTAGATTAGGAACTATTGTGGAGACTTTGATGCATCATCTTCTCTTTGTGCTCATTTATTTTATCTACCAGTAATAACAGTGCTAGCTTATCAGGAAGCTAAAATGAGTTGATGTAAATGTACTTGAGAATGTACAAAACACCCAGCATGTATTATATCAGATAGCTGTAGTCTGCTAATCTCATCCAGCCATCAGTTCCACGAGGTACCCAAGGATGGGGAGAAATGCAGGGCAGTTGTTTTATGTGTCAGCAGGGTGTATGGGCAGAGCTGGCCCTGGGACTCAGCATGAGTATAAGCCTATTTTGTTGAAAAGACTTCAGCCTCAAAAATTTCCCAAATTCCTATAAGTTAAAGTTTAAATAGGAAGGATCTGTCTAAAATGAAAGTAAGAAGGAAGTGAAGACTGTGATAGGAACTGTCCCTTATCCCCAATATAACTAGTCCCTTCTGGCAGAGACCATCTTCCCTGGGAAGCTGGTTCTGGGGCATTGTGTGGCACTTCTCCTTCTGAGCATCCTTAGTGGTTCTTAAAGTGTGGTCCCTGAACAAACAGCATTGGCATCGCCTTGAATCTTAATAGAAATCAAATGATCAGGCCAATTTACATCCATTGTACAGGAAACTCTGTGAGTGGGACCTGGAAATCTTTGTTTTAATAAACCCTCCAGGGGATTCTAATGTACACTACAGTAGAGAACTAGTGGTTTATATTGAGGATAGTACAGAGGACTTGCTTCTCTCTATTTCAACAGTTTCATGTTTGATGAAAATGCCACACTGCAGTACCTAAACTAGAGTAAAAAAGGCATGGCCTGAAGTTCTTCAAAAACTCCTTTAAGCTCTGGCCTATCATGTTGTTCCTTCCACCTTTCTTTTACTCCCTGTTTACATGGGAAACATTTACTTTGTGAAAACTTTCCTGACTGCTCTCCTTGTCATCCTTGCTTTTGTTGGTGATTTTTTAAAAATTCCACATGTATATGAAATCATGTGATGCTTGTCTTTATCACACTCATTTCATTCAGCACAATACTGTCTAGGTCCATCAAAGCAATATCTTTTTCCAACCCCTTCCTTTTAGTCTGTGTGTGTCTTTTAATCTGAAGTGATTCTCTTATAGGCAGCATATGTAGTAATCTTGTATTCTTATCCATTCGGCCACTCTATCTTTGGTTGGAGCACTTAATTCTTTTCTATTTGAGGTACTTGATAGGATTGTAGTTGTTACCATTCTTTATTCCTGTTTTTGATACATGTGTTTTTCCTCTTAAAGAAGTCCCTCCAACATTTTCTGTAATAGTGGCTTGGTGATGATAAATTCCTTTTGCTTATTTTTGTTTGAGAAGCTTTTTATCTGTCCTTCAACTCTAAATGATAGCTTTGTTGGATAAGTATTCTTGGTTGTAGATTCTGCATTTTCATCATGTCAAATATTTTGTGCCAAACTCTTCTGTCCTGCATAGTGTTTTTTTGTTTGTTTGTTTGTTTTTTGAGAAATCACCTGCCAGTCTTACGGGTGCTCTCTTGTAGGTAACTAACTGCTTTTATCTTGCTGCTTTTAAGATTCTCTCTTTATATTTATATTTGGCATTTTAATTATGATGTTTCTTGGTGTGGGCCTTTTTGGATTTTTGGTTTGGGGGACTCTCCGAGCTTCCTGGATTTTATGTCCATTTCCTTCACCAGATTAGGGAAGTTTTCCATCATTATTTCTTCAAATAGCTCTTCAACATCTTGTTTTCCTTCAGGTACCACTATGATACAGATATTTTTACCTTTAATAGTGTCCCAAAGGCTCTTTAAATCATTATTACAGTCTTGACTTCTTTTTTCTTGCCATTCTATAATTGAGTGTCCTTGGCTTTCCAATCCTCTATATAGGTCATTTGATCTTCTATATTCACTTTGTTTAATCTATTCAATGTCTTTCTCATCTCAGATGTATTCTTCATTTCAGAACTGTTCCCTTTTATAATTTACATTTCCATTTTTGTTTTTTATCTCTTTGTTGAAGTTCTCACTGAATTCATCTACACTTCCCATAAGTTCATTGAGCATCTTTATAATCAGTGTTTTGAACTCTGCATCTGTTAGATTACTTGACTCCGTTATATCTGGATCTCTGTTCTGTTCTCTTATATGGCTTCTGCTTTTTTGTCTTCCAATTTTGGCTGCCTTTCCATGTCTGTTTCTATGTACTAAACAAAGTTTTTAAGTCTCCCAGTTTTATTAGTATGGATTTGTGTAGTAGTTGTCTAATGGCACAGTCCTGAGGGGGTTTCAGCTGCAGGCCAAATTTAGCCCAAACCTCTAGCCCTCCAGAGCCACCTGTTAAGATTCAGCAAACAATCCAGAGATGCTATGCTTATAGTCACCTCAAAAGGCCACACCAAAAGCTGCAGTTCAACTGCCAGCAGTGTAAGTCTAGACACTACTCAACAAAGAGCACCTGACTCAGCTGAGGATATACTTGGATGTGGCTTGGGGGGCACCGTGAGTTGGGGGAGGTTGAATTTCAGAGAATTCTCTAAATGGAGCAACCTCTGTTATCCAGTTTGATGATGTCTGGCTATGGCGGTACTGAGTCTGGCTCACCGGTATTGGGGAGGGCTCAACAGGGAACAATAGATACTGCTGGGAGTTCTGTACAGAGAGAGTCTAGCCTGGGCCCTCACTCCAACAACTCAGTGTACCCCTGAAAGTCCCTGTGCAGCCTGACGGGCACTGGAGCTCAGAGTGAGCAGGTCCATTATGGCAAAAGTCTGCTCACAGACACAGTCCCTTTAAGAGAGGTCTACAGCTGCCACAGCCTCTGTCCCACTCAGCTGCTCTGGACCAGGTAGGCTCACAGCCTCGCCCTGTCCTACCTTCTGCCATTACAGGGTGATTTATTAGATTTCTTCTTAGTTGTCCTGGTTGTTTCTCCTTGTTCATCTAGATCCCAGGGGATTTTTCCTTGCTGTTTGCCTCTCATTCCTGTCACAACTTTGGGTCACCAAGAGACATGAACAGAGCCTCTATCATCTATGCCATTTTTTTCCCCACTCCTATTGCACCATTTATTTACAAAAATTTTATTTTCCTATTGGGTTACTTTGGCACCTTTGTCAAAAATCAAATGACCACTGAAGTGTGAGTGTATTACGATGCTCTCTATTCTGTTCCATTGCTCTGTCAATCTTTATGTCAGTGTCACACTGTCCCAAAAACTATAGCTTCCTAGAATATTAAAATCAGGTAGTATAAATCATCCAATTTTGTTTTTCTTTTTCAAGAATGCTCCAAATATTTGAAGTTTTTTGCATTTCCATAAAAAATTTTAGGATCAGTTTGTCAATTTCAAGAAATCCTGATCATCTGTCCTTAACTTTTGATGTGCCACACTCCATCTTCAATGTCCCCCTACACTAAAGAAATTGCTCTCTTTATAAACTCTTAGCTATGTAGAGTTTTAGCCAAAAGACAGAATTTTTTAATGTCAATATAAGGTTTGTTCTTAATTTAAAAAAAAATTCTCTTCCCACTCTGACAAAAGGCAAATGACTTCATTTCAATTTTACAATGAATATTCTACAAAGACAGATAAAGGACTGCAGGTAAATACTTCACTCTAATATATTTTGCCCTTGGAAGGAGAGAATGTTCTCATTTCATCATCAGACAGTTGTTTCTTCTCAGGAGTCTCTTTTAACAATAATTTCTTCTCCATTCTCTTTCTCCTCTTCTTCATTATTTTCACTCTCATCATTATCAACACCATAGGTGACATTTATTGAGCTCTTACTTTGTTCACCCAACCATATGCTAAGGGTGTTATTCATATCTCACTTAAGCACCATGTTGTCAGCTAGTTATTGTGTTCACTTTACAGAGGACACTAAAGCTTCATGAGGTGAAGGACTTTCCCAGGCTCCAATTGAGAGTAAGTGGTGGTACCGGGGCTCAAATTCAAGTGTTTCTTACTCCAGGGGCTGATATTTTAGGCATCTGCTATAAAAAAATGTTTTGTTAAATTTATGTAATACATTTCCTTTGTCTCCCCTAAGATTATTCAAAACTTTTATTATTGTTGTTGCTGTTTCTGTAGCAAAATATCAGGCATACCCCCAAATCATCTTCATATGCTCATTTAACTTTTGTATTATGCAGTTCTGAAGACATCTGGGAGAAAAAAGCTGGTTCAGTTGGTTTTTGCATTTCATGGGGTTTTATAGCCAAAGTAATTTAACCTTCCCCTTTTCTCTTCATAGTGGTAAACTATTTTCATAGTGCTAAGGATTCCTTTATACATCATGCATGTCTCATTCTTGTCCTAAGCTATCTTTATACGTGCCTCAAAGTAAAGATTGTCATGCCTCACTGATTTCTATCATCCAAACATGTTGCCAAAATTCCAATTATGGTGACTCTTTCTGACTCAGCCACATAAATATAATCCTGCTGTTTAGATCTATAAATTTCACTATTAGCATAGAGACAGTAATTAATATATTTTTGCATTAAGCTATATAATACTTTGTATTGAACTCTTTGTTTTGCTAAGAATGGAGCACATATTTAATTATCCTTGCTCCTGAGAATCCAAACTATCCTTTAAAAAGGAAATATATATGTACACATACATACACACTAATATAACTACATAGATAACTTTAGCATTCTGTGCTTCTTAACTGACTCTCAAATGGGAAATTGAAAGCTTACCAGGTGTCTATATTGATATACAACTACTGCCAAGATCAGAATGATGATCTCTTCACTTGATGTAAACAGAGAAGAGTTAAAGGATTCGCATCCTGGGATCATGGAGAAAATGGCTTTTTTTTTTTCTGTAGGTAAATGGTAGAGGAAGAAAAAAGCGATGACCCAAAAGAAAATATACTTTTTGTAGTTACCACTGGCTGCAAATAGACCTTCCATCACAAATTCATCTGATAGTGAGAAACATTATAGCTCAAATTGAACATGAATACATTAGTTGGTATAAATTTTGTTTTGAAGTTATAAAATTAAATATAAGATTTTTTTTCCTGTATCCATTCATTTTATTAAACGAACACTGTGTTTATAAAGCTTAATGGCTTTGGTTGAAAGCATATTGAAAAAAAGTTGATACATTCTCAGTTTAATTTTATAAAGATCACATAATAATGGTGACAGGTGGAGCCACGTGGGGGTGGAGGCAAATTGGTCTTCTGTCCCAGACGTCAAAGACGTGCTGCAGACATCAGGGAAATGTCTCATGGTTGGGAAAGGTAAGGAAGCTCAGCAGGCTGGTCTTTGATATCCAGGGCTTTCATTTTTAATTAAAGAACATAACTCTGGTAAAAAGTCATGATATCATTTTATTTTATATAGGGCTTGAATGATTGCTCAGTAAAAGAGATAATGACTGGAAATATGTCTAACATAGTACCTAGAAGGTACTACATATCTAATAAAAAAATTAAAATTAACATTTATTGAGTATCTTCTCAATGACTATATCTTCGTGAAGGAGGCACAACTATTATCCCTGCTTCACAGATGAGAAAACTGATTCTTGGAACAGTTGAATAACTTTTCCAAAATCACAAAACAAGGAGCAAGTGGTCCAGGAGAAGGAACCAGAATGTCATTTCAAAACCTGTGAATCTACCCACAATGCCGTATTCTCAGAACCTTCCTTTTCCCTTGGGTATAGATTATATTCCCAACTTAATGATTTCTCAAAGAGCTTTCTCATATACTGTGTGATAGAATAATTTCTTTCTCTACATGTATAACATCATTGGAATAAAAACCCTAATGAGCCTTATCTCTGTCTAGTATCTTATCTTCCAGCCAAGGCAGCCCCCTAACTCCAGTGTAGAAAGATGTCTCTCCTCCCTTACTTTGGCAATATTTTTTACCAACTTTAGAGCCTGGAGACTTTTTCTAATGTCTCTTCGTAATCTCCCTTGCAATAGCCCAAAGCTTTTGTCTTCTGAGTGGGAACATGAAACAGCTGCTCACTGCCACTCATAATAGTTTTTTAGACACCTAGAAACTAATTGCTAACATTTCCTGCTCATACTTTTTCTTTTCTGAGTCAAGTAATTCACCCTCCTCTTCCTCTTTCTTTATATATAAATTACTTCCACATAGGGCCTATTTCCAAAATTGCCAATCATTTTAGTTCCTGTCCTCCAGACTCTTTCAGCATCTGGATGTTCAGTGAGTGTCATGAAGACATTGCCATACAGTATTGAAATTATGGCATCTGGGAAAAATTTTAAACATGTCCACAGGAATATTTTCTGTTGTTTTACAAATTACAGGCAAAACATTAAAGAAAATTATGGTTTTCCCAGTTCTCAGATGGTGTTTTGTCTTGCAAGATAAGAGAAATGGACTAGTTTATATTGTTTTTCTTGTGTTGGAAAGATATAGTCATTTTGGAAAGACATTATGCTCTTTAAATTTAGTAATTATTCACATTTGTGCATTTGAATGTATAACATAAGGGATGCCAATAGGCTATAGAAATTTTCTTAAAAAAATCACACATTTAAAAGAATCAGTCAAGGTTTCACAGAAGAGGTAGCATTTGTGGTAGATCTTAAAGAATAAATAGTACTATGACATAAAGAACTTGGAAGATGAGTTCAAAGCAGAAAATCAACATGATCAAAAGCTTGAAGAAATGAGAACTTGTTTGGAGAAGAGGAAATGGCTCTACTGTGTTATCCACTTTGGTTGTTGTGTCAAGAAACTTTAGGCAATAAGGGTGGAAATGGATATTGAGACTGGATTGTTTAAGATATTTAAGCACAACTGATTTTTCTTTAGAAAGTAATTTTGGCAATGAAATATACAGCAAATAGATTAGGAAGATCAGTTTTGAAGTGGATACAATTATGATTACCAGAACTGACATATCTATGAGTACTTACCATGTAGTCAGGGGACAGTGAGGAGTATAAAGTGCAACATGTGAAGGTTAGGGTCCCAAGAAAGTGAAAAATAAGAAAAGTCCTTTGGATTTGATGATTAGGAGATTATTGACCAACTTCAAATGGAAAGCTTTTAGGAAAATGGAGAAGGGATGGAGAAGAGTAAGCAGAGGTAGTGAAGCAGAGGAAAGCAACATGGTGGCAACATGAGAGTCAAGGAATGTTTTTGAGGATAGACTTAAACATTTTTTTTTGGCTACTGTCAGGGGGCTAATGGAAAGAGACATGTTAAAGAGGCAAAAGAAGAAAAATCTCAAAGGAAATGAGAAAATAAGACTAAGATGGAGGCACAGTTCTGGCAAGCATAAGAACAATGTCTTCTGAGATAACAAGGAGAGAATAAGAGTAAAATTATGGTGAGATTTTGAGGTTGAGGAGAGGAAGTTCAGGGAGCTCATATTGTTTGACATTAATTCTCTTAGATAAATGAATGAGGAGTCATCTATAGAAATAATGAGAAAAAATGGTGCCTGTATTTTAAGGGGGTGAGGATCTGGTATAAGCGGCATGAAGAAGCAATAAAGAGCAGTTAAGAAATCAATTGCCAAGAAGCAGTGAGTGCCCCAGCCAGGGAAAGTGAATAACACATATGCATAATGAACATCTGTGGAATATTTAATGCAGTGACAGCAGAACATCTGATAAATTCTTCATCTTCCTTGATGATAATTTCATCTCTCAGATGTAGAGGAATGGACCGAAGAATTAGTAATCTCTCTTTAATTCTGATCAACAAGAAGGAAAAATGATAGGAACACTGGGAATAGTGATTATTTCACTTGAAAGTATGTAGTATAGTCAGACAGATAGCCTGGATATTGGGCAAATCAATATCTGGAAAATTCCTTGAGCCAGCAATGTACGAATACAAGAAGGCAGGAGTGGCACATAACCATGGTAAATATAGAAGAGAGGCATAAATCTATTTTAAAACTGGCACAGAGACCTAGCTAAGAATAAATTTGGGGAGACATGACTTAACGGGAGCATAAGTGAAAATGATTTAAGAGAATTGACAGTGTATCTTTTATATATCCGTGACATGCTGTGACTAATGTGAACTTGGACTATATTATTAAAAGTAGCACGCAGAACAAAGTACAACAACCCTGTAAGATCGAGTTTAGGTTGCCATGTCCAAGATATGAAATATAGCTCTACTGTTGTCTTGGATTTTTGAAACAGGCCCCAGAGGTTATGAATAATACAAGAGATATTGAGTTCTTTCATATCTCAAAGGAGTGTGCTATATCACTTTTGTGGAACATTGTAACAGACTGTAAATCTAGTTTGGTCAGGATGAGCCCATCACACACCACACCTCAATGGGAGATAAAGGAGAAGAGTATATTCCTCTCCTTGGGCCAAGAGAGTCGTCAAGAGAACTCTTTGAGAGCTTGGCCCTTAGCTCATGAAATTTGGGCCACATAAACAAATTCTCATCTTCCTAAAAGTCTAAGATGAGCAGTCTAGGTGCAGGGACCTCAGAGGAGCACAGTAATGAGAAGATGTATTAGAGGGACTATACTGCCACTAGCTATAGGGAAAGCATGGTGTCCTGTGGTTTACTTGTTGTCTCAGCGTAGCAAAAGAACACAGGCCTGGAGCTGCAATGTGCACATTACCCAGGGCCTGATCCGGATAGTAAGTGACTAACCACTTTTTAGATTAGTGCTCCTCAAACTTTAGCCTGCATTAGAATCACCCTCATGGCTTGTTAAAACATTCTTGGGGCATACTCTTAGAGATTCTGAGTCCTTAGGATGCAAGGGCCCCAAAATGTATATTCCTAACAAGCTCCCAAGTGATAACAATTTTGTCTGTGGACCACACTCAAGAATCGCTGCTTTACATGTCACCAGCAGGGCATCTCAGAGAAACATACACAAGTGCCACATAAGAGAAAGAATCAACTTTACATGTCCATTATGCCTAGAAATCATCAATAGACTTAACTGTACCAGCCAATTTTCCCTGATCTCTCCCACCCAAGCCCCAACCAGGAATGGTTAGAAAAAATAGCTAGTGAGAAGAAGAAGAGCTTTGAAACAGTGAAGTAGGCAACCATATTCTGGCCCCCACCTCCAGGTTTTCAAGACGCAGTCAGATTTGAGCAGGAGCAGGGCATAAGCCCTCAATGAAACATGTATTTGGAATTTTGACTAAATTGGGCGGACTGGACTGGAGTTATAGAGTTATTAGATTTTTAACACCCAACTAGTAAGCTAATATTATTTTTCATAGCAGAAAAGTTATGGGGACTGTTTCAAATTTTGTATGCAGATAGAAAAGGAGCTGGTTTGAAAAGAAAGGATACAAGAATAAAGTTGGTTGAGCCCAGCTTATTTAATTGACCAGTTACACACATCTTAGAATGGTATTTTTCAAACTCTTAGCAGGTCCAAAGGAGTACCTCCAGGACAGCAGGGCCCTGGAAACCTCACCAGAGAAGCAGAAAACAGGGAGCTTTGGGCTGGAGAAGATTGAGGACACATAACAGTACACTTAGAAGACAAAAGGGCCATCTTGTCAAGGAGGATTAGCTTTCTGTGTGGTGGCAGAGGCCACAATTAAGTTAGTGAAATTTAACTATGGAGTCTGCTTGGACTCCATATAAGGAAGACATAACAAATAAAGCCTCGTCTTTGATACCGAGTGATGGTCACTTACCTGATATGTTGAAAAGAGTTTTACACACAGTGGAGGGTAGGCTTCTGATGCTACCTAAGCACATCAGCTCTACAGCATATTTTGCAGCCAGTTATTGAAAGATGGGTTCTCCGGTTGGGGGTCATCAGGACCTGCCTGGCTCCCTGTCCTTGCTTCTATCCATGTACTTCAGCTGAGGCTGCCAACCCTGTAGTGCAGCACAGCCCCCTGGGCTGCAAGATTACTAAAGTGACCTGAAGGTGACTCAGGGTGCTGATGAAGACAATTTCTCATTCATGGTTTTAGTCCTGGTCTGTTGAAGTTTGGTAAGTGGGCCTTTGCAAGACAAAGTGACAAGCTGGTCCTGCCTGGTATCCACAGCTCTGCTTTGTTCTTGTCAGTCCTCTCCCTGCCCTCCCTGATCAGGTACCATAGAAGGAGCTCTGTTGAAATTAACTGACCAGGGTCTAGGAATGATGGGAAGCCAGGAAGTCAGGGACAGGGTGAAATATATGGAGAGTCAATGTTCAGACAAGGAAATCAGGAAGATGATGATGTGTGTGTATAATGACAAAGGTGGAAGGAAGAGACGGGCAATGTGATATTGTCCCTGACTATAAAATGTGGAAGTTTGTTGGTCAGGCCTTGTTTTTACTATCACCGATGAGGATGGTGATTAGTTGTGACAATCAAAACTTGGAGCAGACAGAAAGGCATTGTGTCTCTAGCCCAAATGTTGACATAATTATATAATAATCTGGGATCAAAAAATTAATCCTTCACCTTAAATAGCTTCCAAATGTCCTCAGGGTACAGAAAAAATATTAGTAGGGTCAGGTGACCACAAAAAAGTGATTGTGACAGCTGCAGGCCTCAGCATTTACTAAGGGAAATGGTGGCTTTTAGACAATGTCTTCCCAATTTGTTTTCAACACGGCAGCCAGAGTGCTCTTTTCAAAACACAGATCTGATCATGTCACCAACCTGCTTAAAACCTTTGAATAGCTTCCCAATGTTCTTGGAATAAAGACTGAATCCTTAACTAGGAGCTACAGAGCTTGGCCCTGTGGGGGTCGAGCATGGGGGTGGGTCTACTTTTGGGTATGCTCTTCTTTGGGTCTAGAATTCTCCCCTCCAGTCTTTCCTGGTTAGCTTTAACTCAACCTTGTTCTTTATATCTCAGCTCAAATAGCCCTTTCTCAGGGAAACCTTCCTGTGTCTGTAAACCCCACCTGGAATCCTTTATTCTTTGCTTTTTATAAGGCTCCATTCTTTTCTTCTAAAGCACTTATCTCTCAGTTTGTAATTTATCAGTTGTTTACTGTTCTCCCCACCCCCACTAACCCCTCAGCTCTGTGAATGAGAAAGGTCTCTTTTTGTTCACCATCTTGTCCTAGAGCCTAACATTGTGCCTGGCTCATGGGAAGCCCTCAGTGCTTTTTTTGCTGAATGAGTGAAAGGACTCCCTAAACGGCTTTTCTTCTCCAATGCTGAATTCTACAAAGAGAGGAAAGTGTTAACCAGACATCAGAATAAAATTCTTAGTAAAATTTCCTCTGCTTCCATGCAGTGATTTATTTTAAAATGCAGAAGCCTATGAGCTCTAATCTTCCTTCATATTATATAGAAATCAGTTCATCAAAATAACCCTCTAACTCTACCTGGTATTCTCATTTATTCCTCATTTTCTCTGGAATGAATTCAACTGGTCCTTCTAAGGATTTATCTTCTTTTGGGGACTTGTATAGATAACATTTTATTTTAGGTTGATTCAGTTGAGATTTTATTTAAAGGTACCCCACATTACAGATATTGACAGGTATATGTTTATGAAAAGATAATATATGTGTATAAACTCGGTATGCATGTATGTCTAGCAATCCATCTAAAAATATGTGTTTTTATGACTTGAAATAGAAAAGATTGGATTTAGGTAAGGAAATCATTACAGTGTCGAAGTTTCTACCCCCAGACTCTTAGGCTCTCTAGCTAAATTCTGCAAGATTTGGTGGGATAAGCAGGCAGTCTTGATTTCCTGATGACTGGCTGAAGGACATGTACTTCCTCTCCTAATGAAATCTTCAAATAGTGAGTCATAATGCCAGAGGCGCTGTTCCTCAAGACTCCTTCTCCGCCTATTTCAGATCCAAATTCTGAAAAGAGCAGAAGTCTAGATTCAGCCCTTTAGATCTCTGTGTGGGACTGAAGTATACATTTCTTTTCCAGCTTCTCATTCTCTTTCTTGTTTCCTCTGCAGCAAACTGATAGCCACTGGGCAGGAGTGGTCAACTTTAGTAACCATCGTGGCAACAGAGAATAAAAAATCCATTGTCATTTGCTGACTATGCCACGGTGGTGGCTGTCTCCTTGGGAAAGCCATAAAAATGGACATTTAGTCATTTACTGAGTTGTGATAGAGTCCAAGCCAAATAAACTAGACAAAAAACTTCTACTAGAACTATCTACAAAAAGCAAAATGTTGTAGAAACCTGTTTATTTTCTTTAACAGTATTATTCTGATACTTCTGCCTCTCAGAAAAGAGATTTTCTTGAGGTACATGGAAAGAGAAAACAACCCTTCATTTTATCTCGCAACACCTGCGAGTTATTGTCATATTTCTCATCATCTTTTCACTGTCACATTTCTTAAAGAATGACTCTACAAGCCCTGCCTCCTTTTCTTCACCTATTTTCTCTCGAACTTCTCATTTGTCTTTCCACTGAATGACTAAAGCTGTTCTCACAGAGTCTACAACCCACTCTAATACTTTTTGATATTAGTTTTCTAATTTAATCTTAGGAAGTAGACCATTATCATTCTTTCTGTCCTCCCTAGTTTCCAGTTTCACTGACCCCAACTTGACCCTGAGTCTTCAAGGAGAGTGCTCTGAAGAACTGATCTTTCTCAAGAGACAGCTTTCTCTGCCTGTGCCTAAATATCACCCGGCTCCAAGGCCCAGCTTTGTCTCGGATTCCTCTCCTTCTCTTTCAGAGTCCTCATTCATCTTCACATTTTCAACCATCACCTTTTTTAAATGAGTCTCAAAATATTCCTCTCTAGAACTGAACTCTTTTTCAGAGCTTCAACCTTACAACTTTATCATCTCATTAAATATCTCTACATTGATGATTGTCCTGTGACACTTTCATGTCATCACGTTCCCTGTTTCCCCTTCCTATCCCTCCAAGTCAATGTCTTCCACTCATAGAAACTTGAAAGCTCACATTTCTTTTCAACTTCTCTTTCTCATACAATCTCTGTCTAATTGCAGTTACTAAAGTCTTTACATGCCTCTAATGTCTGCCCTGCATCCTATGTCCACTGCCACCTCTAAGGTCTAGAGACTTTCACATTCTGGCTAGATTTTGGCAGTCAGCTTCTAACTGGTTTCCCAGTAAAGGCTTCCCCTTTCCAATCCATCTTGCACCCTGCTGTGAGAAGACTCATTTCACCACTTATAAGCATCATTGTCTATAAGAAAAATTTCAAATATTCAGGTGAAGCAGAAAAATATCTTAAAATATTAATTAATTGGGGATATTCCCCTCCTCCTTCCAGCTTATTTTTCCTACCCTATTCCACAAAATCAGCCCAGCCTTTTGGCTTTCTTCTTGTTAAGCAGGGAGTTTGTATTTACTGGTGATTGCAAGTCACGTTCTTAAAATCTGAATTTCCTGAAGACTTTGAAGGTATCTGATGGACAAAGAGGATGATTGCTTAGAATTCAGAAAAGGTTGCCAAGATAGGGAATAGAGTGGTTCCTCTGTGGCAATGCCCCCCCAAAGAAAGCAAGACATGAAAAATGATGGTGTTAGGATCTATCCAGGATGTAAAACCAGGGTTAGTTTCAGCAAACATGCCTATATGCTGGTGTGTCTCAAAAGAGCGGTCAGTCACAGGACTTCAACAAGCTATTATGGGCTCAGTGAATAAGGATAGTCAACATCCTTGGACTGAAATAGACAACAGGGATTCAATCCCCTTTCTTCTGAGATCCAGGTAAGCTTCTCAGATTTTATTGTGATCCGAGAATGGGAGAGAGCAAAATAATGCATGAAATGGACTTTCCCACCAGCTTGGTAAAAGTGTACTCAGAGTGAGATCTAATTTGGAACAAAATTCACAACTTCTACTCAGTATGCGAGGCTCTGAGATCCTTGTGCCTTCATTCACTCAACAAAAATACACTTTGTGTCTAATGTGCTGCCTGGGAACACAAAGGCTAGATAGAATACTTTCTATTCTCAGGTAAAAATGGTGGGAGAAACAGGCGAATTCCTTCCTCTCTTTTCTTTTTCAAGGAAGCCTTCCAACGACTTCTTTCATCTTGGTAAAATCCCCTTATATACTTTCTTAATGACATCTGTTAAGAGCTCCTAAGAAGAGGAAGCTTTACATTTATTTATTATTTAATAATTCTGTAACCCTCAATAGACTATAGGTTTCATGAGGGCAGAGAGCATTTCAGTTTTTGAGCAATAAATGTTTGGAGGAGACAGTGTTTGTGAACATTTCTTTTTCCTACATTAATAGCTTCTTCTCTGCTCTTCATAGCCCCTGTCATAGTCCCAGAGATCTTGATATCTTGAGAACATGTCGATGGATTCCTGCCCTAAAACTTTGCTTTTTCATTCTCCCCCAACTGTCTGCCAGCCTCAAGGGGAATACCCTTGCCACCACTCTTGAGACATGGGTTACATAGCCTTACATTTTTAGTTGTCTCTTTCTCTGTAATTATCCTGTCTCTCGAACTGGTTAGTAAGCACCTCAGTTAATTTATATAAAATATATTTTATGTTAGCTAAAATAAGAGACATTTTGTTGGTGCTCAACCAACAAGCCTGTGCTATGCATATCTCAGAAGTGGGTAGAGATTGTATTCTCTGTGAGAGACATCTCTGAGGGCTGTTCAGTATACAGGCTACAAGGCTGTATATTCAGGACAGCCCTAATTAATTCACACTTACTGAATGAAGATAGACTAAAGATGTGAAATAAAGAATTTTCACATCTCTGTGATGCTCATTGCCCTACAACTAATAGCGATGGGTTCATGTCAACAGATGTTTCTTGAGCTCCTATCATGTGCCAGGAACTCTTCTATTAGGCAATTGGGATACATCATGAATAAAACAAAGATCTCTCTTTCCTTGGACCTTATAATCTAGTGAGAGAAGTATATAGTAAAACATAAACATCACAAATATAAAAATTAGAAGGTAGAAAATTCTATAGGAGAAAGAGAAAAGGATGAATGTTTTGCAAAAGTTAACTTCTTACCTACAGGTCTGGTCTAGTTCTTGTCATTCCAAAAATGGGAGTCATCCTGGGATAGGTACTTGAGAGTCAGGTCAGGGTCTTAATCAACTCTCATTTAAAGGACTCAGAAAAGGCCCGAAACAATTTGGAAGCCCACGTGGAATTAGTTGTTGGCCACAACTAGGGAAATCGGGTAGAGTATTATTTAATGATACTATGAAGAAATTGTAGCCATGGTACAATAATGTTAACTTTGTGACAGTGTTAGGGTTAGTATAATTATTTTAATAATAATATTAGCAAATATTTTAAAGAGCCTACTGTAAAGCAGGCATTGTGCTTAGCTTTTCTCACTTTATCACTGTTACAGTCACCTCCATACATGAGGCATTGTCTATTATTACTTCCATTTAACAAATAACAAATGATGAGGTTATCATTTGGAGACAGGAACCTGACTCCAAAGTTATACTGTCAACCACCCTCTCTGCAGTCTGATGATGATAAGAGACTGAAGAGTCAACCCATGGGAAGGTTTAAGAATTGAACAAGTCTATATGTGCGAAGTGATGAATAACTAAGGAAATTCTATGGGTGCGAGTACTTACGGAGCTGTAGTTTCTGTCAGGCCGTGAAGGACACAGTAGAAAAGGAAATGCTCAAAAGCAAAGGCATTCACTATACCAAAACCAGAACCATAAAGTAAATTCAAGACTTTTCATTCAACTGTTTCACAGCATGGATTAAATATTTCTTGTTCAGATACACCCAGCAGGCCTGACACTGATCAGTTGGAATGCTTGCTAATCTTAGTTTGTAATCTTACCCAGCTATTTTTCTTAATTTATTTTAGTTCGTTTAATTTAACCCTTAATCCTATAGTTGAGGTTCATTCAAAACACCCTTTAGAAATTCTCGACCCCCACTTTCTTTCTTTTAAATATAGTATATGTTTTTATTTTTCTTGGATTGTCTAATTTTCCAATATGTTTTATTCTCCAAGTGGCCTTTTTTATTTGAGGGAATTATCTTATTTCACAGCTGTTACTGTTGGACAGACTAGATTTTCCTCCAGTTGACAATTATCTGGTTACGGTCATCTGGAAGTTGCATTGAACATCTCATTGGCCATCTTCTGTGAAGTGCTCTGCTGTGATCTCTAGAAAAACACATACTCAAATCCATAAAACACATCTTAACTTCCCAAGAGCATTTCCAGTAATTTTTCTCATCCAAAGACAGCTCCTACTGCTGTTCAGGATACTCTTTCAGTAATATCATATGTGTGTGTGTGCACTTTCTTTACAGTTCAATTCAAAGTTAAAAAAAAAATCTTTCTTAGTTAACTCTACCCACTTGGCATCTTTGCATGTGTCATGATAAATATCATCACACATTGATCCTGACTGTTTAGCTCATGAGTGTGTATTTTGAATATCTCCTAGATGACATGCATCTTGAGGACTGAAGTCACATCTCCTGCGCCATTCTTATCTCTAGTTTTCTCATTACACCTTTGTACTTTAAATGCTCAGTGGAAACTTGTTGAGCTAAAGTAAATAAAGCTGATCCCTGGAATTGACAGCCATGTTCCTGGGTGGTTTTGTGTAGCTCTGATGCAGATGGACATCTCAAGGCCCTATTGGTGTCAGAACTCTATAGTCTCCACTTCTCCCAGGTACCTAGAGCACAAAGAATGTTGACAGCCCAAAGTGTTGAGAAAGCAGTAGGAGAGAAGCCATGCAGCCAACCAGACATTTTTTTTTTATTCCTAAGTGAGCACAATTGATTGTTTGGCTTCACATACAATAAAAGTTTTAAGGCAGATCCCTGCTAGGTTTTATTCATTTTTATTTGTGCCAAATGAAAGCTTTCCACGAGTGTTCATTTAGAATCTAGAAGAATTTATTAGGTATGTATGTCTTAGTGTCAGGAAAATTAAATTCCAAAGAAAATTATTATGTAATGTGGAAAAAGAACAACCCTAAAGACAAAAGTCAACTGTATTTGAACAAATTACCCATTCATGTTGGGCTCTGTCTCCCTACTCTTCATTAAGAATTTATCAATTTCTTAGAAGGAAAACCTACTATGTAGTGACTTCATATCAATATTTAATGTAATAGTGCCTGGAGCCCTGGATTGACTTTCTTATTGTGAAATGGGAAAGGAAATTAAGACTCAGCCCTATTTTCTAATGGTAGGACCTTCAGATAAATTACAATTTTGTTGTTGTTCTTTATATCCTAGGAGTGATAATGATCAGGTTCTTTGTGTTTATTGATATGTTCTTGCTAGTTTCATTTTGTCAGACTTAACTGCAGCATTTACTGTTATCGATCAGTCTGGAAAGTGCTAGGATGCCCTAACACTCCCATGTTTATATGGCTTGACTTTATCTTGTCAGAAAAAAAAAAGAGAAAGAAAAGAAAAGGCTTATTGGCTTTTTCCACTGGGCTCCTAAAATATCCACTGTTCTCCCTACATGTTCTGAGGGTGGTTTCTCGCGTCTTAATACACATAGCATATTTAAAAATTTCCAGCAGATTTTTGCTTTTACTTTTACATCTAGTACATTCAGAAAAGGCTTAATATATTTCCAACAGTAGACAAGCCTCTTGTTATTTCTCTGCCTCCTGCCTATCTACCTTTCAGTATAAGATATCTATCTTTCAGTGATTCTGCTGTTGCTCAGATATTGACTCTGATATAACATCAAGTTCACCTAACATGAAAGATAGGATATTCTGTAGGATAAAAACAGGAAAGATAAAAACACTACCTAATATGTATAGTGGTATATAGTTCAGGCCAAGTTCATATTGTATTGTGTGGGCTGGTCAAGCAGGGGTAGTACAGTCCTGCTTTTGTTGCTGTTGGCTTTCCTTCTGGATGCCTGTCAACATAGGTAAGAGAAAGCTGTTCTCAGCAGGCAGTCAGCACTGAAGTGTCCTCACTTAGCCATTGAATCTGGTTACGAATGATTCTAGATCAACTTTATGATATAAAATATTCAAAGTTTTTTCTTCCAAAAGCATCCCCTTAAAGTGTTCCCTAAGAGCATTTTCTTCAGCATACACCATTGTATTGTCTCATTAGCAGATTTGTATGAGGTGAGTAAGACTTCTCTATGGAGTTGAATGTGGTTGTAACAGATAAAATTAAGTGCCTGAAAAAGTGCCTTGGTGACAAACCAGTTAGACAATTAAGTGCATTTGGAGAATCCATCTCTGAAAAAGTAATTTAGCCCCAGATTCTAATAGGCATATTAAAACAAAAATATAGCCTTTGTTCTTATAGCTTTCAACCTTGGCATTTTCTATTGCTTTAAGACCACTATATTTCTATATCATGTACTATCATTGCCATTTGAATGAATCATAACTAAGAAATTATCTCTTTGTAGCAGGACAACTCACCATAAAATGCATACATGATACTCCCATCCCTTGTCTATAGACAACTCTCTTTCCTAGATTTCTTTGATGAGAGTGTTTGAATCTGTTAGCCAGCTGTAGAATGGAGAACATTCATTAATCATCCCTATAGAAATAAACTTCTGATGATACATTGTTTATGCAAGCAGAGCATTGCTTCCAACTGCCTAATTGGAGATATATATTAATCAGTATATTTAATTGCTTATGTATATAATATTTGGTTATATAAATGTAGATATATGGAAATAATCATTGAGTTGTGGAGAATATGTTCAGGAGATACTTTGGAGACCACACTGAGAAGTAAGACATTTTACATAAGTATATAAAATATCTGTTCATTTTCTTTCTTTGATACCATTGTTATCTTTGAGGCTTTCTCATGTCATGTAATTTGGGTGGAGCAGAATGTAGCTCCAGCTTCAAGGGTAGGCATTTGCTCCAGAGTTGGTCACCCAGATCATTCCACCTGACTGGGTTTGGTTTAATAATGGGCTCGTGATCCAGTCAGAGACAGTGACTCAGTTCTAGGATGTTAAGAAAACTGTTGGAGAAAAAAAAAATCTGTTTAGCTGCTGGTAGCCATTTTGATTCCAGGAGTGGAGAGACAATAAGACTGGAGTCAACACAGAGGATGGCAGGGCCAAGAGGTGAAGAGAACCAGTGCTCTGATGGTATAGAATGTACAGTTAGGTGAATTTATAATTATTTCTTTTGCTTAATCTAGTTTAAATTGAAATTCTGTCATTTGAAACTGAAATTGAACTGAATAACACATGGGTTTATTAATTAGGTAGGTCAAGGAAACACTGACCAGTGTGTTAGCATTTCAGCAAGGTATCTGACTGTTTCTCAGGAAATCCTTGTGGATAACGTGCAGAAATGTAGAGTAGATGCAAGTGCAGTGAGGTGACTTCATCAATAATTGAAATAGTCATGTCTAAGAATGCTAATTTCATGTCAACCTGAAGGAAATTTTATAGTGGTGTGCCTCAGGGTTTTTTTCTGGCCCTGTCCTTTTTGACATTTTTATCAAAGGTTTGGATGAGCACACCGATGGCCTTCCTATCAAATTCTACAGATGACAAGATGATTGGAGAGCTAGATAGTATGTTGCATAACAGAGATGAGTTTCTAAAACTTTATTAGCTAGAGCATCAGAATGGAATTGTAGGAAAAACAAATGTAAAATCTTTGAATTAGATCTAAAAACTAATTATACAAATAACTGGATAACACTAGAAGCTTAGTTAAATATATTTTCAAAATGAATCAGCAATGTGATACAGCAGCCTAGATAGATAGATGATGATAGATAGATAGATAGATAGATAGATAGATAGATAGATAGATAAAGCTACATTAGATTGTATAAATAGGACACAGCAGTGATGGAAGTAGATGTCATATTGAACAAATCATGGTTAGGCTGGTAGGGTAGAAGGATATAGAACCAAAAGAACTAAAGTTTTCAGATATTTTTACCTAAATATTTCATGATCTGCCCAATGTGCCAAATCATATAAGCAGAAAGGGTAAAAATTACCCATGGGAATGTTCACAGCTCTCTCTCTACTCCCACTTGCTCTTTGGATATTCTGTTTCCCCCTTCCCAAAGAGGAAGAGTTATTTTTCTCTGGGAGAGAACTTAAATTATGCTACATAATAAAGTGGGAGAGAAGACTGGAAGAAGATATAGAAAAGCCAGCGGGCACATGTCGAGAAAGAGTTTGGGGGTGTTTAAAGACATAGAAGCTCCAGAGTACTTTTTAAGGCAAGAGAGCAAAGGAAGGAAAGGAAGGGCACTTGATTAGTAATCATTCAAGTATAAACCCAAAATGCATTTTTCATAACTACCAGCTTTTGCTATAAACAAGTCTCTGGCTTGTATTATCTAAACTTTTTATATATTTCCCTTTCAGTCAAGTTCTGCTCCCTAGCCTTTCTCCACCAGAGGCAATTAAAAGCCATCTGGGAAAAGCTACTATATTCCTAACCAAGAAGATATGATACTGGTTTTCATAATCACAGTGTGATTGGGTCTGAAAGTAAAGGCTAATTTCTTTGAATGCTACTGATTAACATAACACTGGAGGTTTGGGCCAATATAATTAGACAATAAATTAAAATAAGAGAAATACCATTTGGAAGGGAGGAGGCAAAATTGCCATTGTTTACAGTTATATAATTACTACATAAAAATGTAGAAGTAAACTAGAAATAGTAATGAGGGGGTTCAAGGTCAGCAAGGCTGACTAAAATGTTATTCAACAAAGACAAATAGCATTCTTTTATGCTATAATACCCAATTAGAAAATACAATAGAAAAAACATTTACAATAACACAAAAGCTACAAATTATCTAGGAGCATATCTAATGAAAATCTTTAGAGAGGATGTTCTAAAATACTATTAAAAGAAGAGAGAAGATTTGATTAAATGAAAAGTCCAACTTTGTAAGCGAATCTGATACTTTTACAATTGAAAGATATATATTTCCACAAATTGATCTATAAATTCAGTGCAATTTCAATAAAAATTCAAGCAGACCATTTTGGGAAAACTAAATAAACTGCCTCTAAGATTTACATAGAAAAACAATAAATACCCATAAACAACTAAAACAATTTTAAAAAGAAAGAATAGCAGATATTAAGAAATATATATATATATGTGTATGTGTATATATATACGTGTGTGTGTGTATATACATAAACATACATATATATATACACATAAGTAGACATATATATATATGAAAAACTATAATATTTAAAACACGTTACTGGTAAAGGAGTGAATGATAATAATAGAGTTATGAAACAGACTATGCAGGAGAACATTTGGGACCTCAGGGTAGAAAAGAGAACGTCTTAAATTAGATCCTAAAAGTATAATTTTGAAAGAGAGTAAAGACAGAATTTTACTACATCAAAATAAATCAAGTTTCCCATTGAACAAGGGACACTATATACAACATTAAAAAGTGACTGATAGAGTGGAAGATCTTCACAACATCTATAATAAATCAAGCATTAGTTTCTAGAATATATAAAGAATTCTCAAAAAATATACAAGGAAAAGGCAGAAACCAAACAAAAAAAATGGGCAAAAGGTATGAATAGGCAATTCATTAAAAATTTGATGATGAAAAACCATTTGCATAGATGTTTAATCTCACTTTTAATCAGAGAAATGTCAATTAACACTATTAGGAGATATCATTTGATACTATTCATGCTGGCAAAATTCAAGCATTGACTATATCACTTGTTAGCAAGAATATGAGGAAATAGGAACCTTCCTGTAAACCAGGTAGGAACATAATCTGATGTGTTCATTTTGGATTGCGATGTGACAGAATTTAGTGATATCATGTATGTATATACTCAGTAATTCATGGATTTTACTTCTGGCACAATGAGGTACAAGGGGCATGCAAGGAAGAACACTGCACTATTATTTTGGCCATGGGTGGAGGCAACCTGTGTGTACTTCACTAGAGAAATAGGTAAGTATGATATATTACTTGCCTAAGATGGAATAATACACAGTGATCAAAAGAAATGTTAGATCTTCATAAAGTAGCATAGCTAGATCTCACAGTAGAATATGTGGAGAATGAAATATTGTTCAGCCTTTTTTATAAAAGGAAATTCTGCAATATTTAACAACATGGATGAACCTGAGGACATCATGCTAAGTGAAGTAAGCCAGTCACAGAAAGACAAATACTGCATGATTCCACTTATATGAGGTATATAAATTAATCAAATTTGTAGAATCAAAGAATAAAATGGTGGTCACCAGGGACTGGGGGAACAGGGATATGAAGAGTTATTAGTCAACAGGCATAAAATTTTAAAAAGTTAAGCAAGATAAACAGAGATCTGCTGTAATCCGTTCTACCTATACTTAACAATGATGTATCATACCCTTAATTTTGTTAAGCTCTCACATGTGTTCTTACCACAATAAAGCAAAAACATACTGCTAAGTGAAATAAACAAATGAAATTTATAGCACAGTAGTGTAAATTTCAAAAAAATTTCATGCATAACAAACAATATTTTTTACAGATAAATATATACATAGAAACAAATATAATGAAAATATATTGAAAGAATTCACATTGTGAACATAAAAATGGGGACCTATAAAAGGATGGGAAATAGGATCAGGGATGGGGGTGAAGGAGGAGAATTAAAAGGAGGGGTCTAGCATGGACTGATTAAATGTTTTGAATGAAAGAGCGTAATTCTATATATGCAAAGACCAAAAATAAAAATTGAGGAGGCAAGAAAAATAAAAAAGTCTAAAAATTACCAACTTAAGATCTTTTTTCTCTAAAATATTTAAATGAGATTTCATTATCTAGATTTTAGGCAATAGCTGCTTTAAATGACCTATAGAGAAAGTATCCTTTTGCTCCTAAGGTCCTAATATTCAAACTGTCTATACATCAAAGAAATTAGCCTAATTTATAAATTATGCATTCTGTCTTTCTTTTATATGTCTATCTATTTATATCCTAAGGCATAATCATACATATGATACCATAGTATATAAAGCTTTGTTATGTGAACTATACCATTTAATGTTCACAAAATATGCAAAGGTATTATTAAAAGTGAGTCAGATTTTGTTATTATTATTATTGGTTTCCCCTTTTATAGATCATAAATGCTCAGGGATTGAATCCAGATCACATGACATAAAATTCTCATGGTTTTTTCAGTGAATCCATTCCACTGAGGTGAATGCACCCAAAACACTATTTTCCTTAATAATGGCAATATCTCTTAGAGGAAGGGATTATTAGAAAATAAGGAAATTTTACTCAAAATGAAGCAAATAGAAATTGTAGGAGCCAGGACTCAAACTGCTTTTGTGCTTTCATCAATAAAAATCCAACTCTGAAATGTCAGACTAAGGGTCTCTAAGAAGTGGGCTTCTTAAAAATACAGAAGCAAATGTTTAAAAATTTACCAGCAACTCTGAATCCTAGTGAGGGCCCACTGAGCCCTCCAGAGGCTCCTGCAGTCTGTAAAACTTGGCTTTGGCTTGCAGAGAAATGCTGCAGGCAGTGGAGCCAGCCTCACCTCCAAGTCTGTGTGCTAAAGGCCACCCAGCTCTCTACTCTGCAAGCCAGAAATCAAGAGTGATGTAGTCAAAAGTGTAATAACTATGTATGGTGTCAGGTGGGTACTAGATTTATTGGTGTGATCACTTTATAAGTTATATAAATGTCTAATCATTGTGTTGTATACCTGAAACTCATATAATAGCATATGCCAACTGTAATTGAAAAATAAAAATAATATTAAAAAATACAAATTGGCAGTTACAAAATAGCCATGGGGATATAAAGTATAGCATAGAGAGTATAGTCTATAATATTGTAATAACTATGTATGGTGTCAGATAGTTACTGGATTTATCTGGGTGATCACTTTGTAAGTTACATAAATATCTAATCACTATGTTATATACCTGAAACTCATACAATATTGTATGTCAATTGTAACTGAAAAATAAAAACTTATATTTAAAAAGAATATATGATATGTAAGTAGAAAAAAAAAAAGAATCAAGGTTGATGTTTCCCCTGCACTGTGATTGATCAAATTTAATGGACAGGCAGGAGGTTAGCCAGAGTATGTGTGCTAGTTTTTCTGTACTAACAACATCCCTTCCAGGGGCAGTAAAAACTCTTGAGCAGGCCTTAACTCCTTAAACAGTCTTGAGAGGCCTGACACCAGACTCAAGAACTGTGGTCTTCAACTCTAGCTGGATATTGGATTTACTTGAGGCACTTATAGAAACACTGATGCCTTTAAATCAGTTAAATCAGAATCTCTGAGAATGAAGCCCATGTATCAGAACTTCATTTAAAATTTCCCAGATGAAAATATTCTCGAGTTACATAGTGGTGATAATTGTACAACTATTTGAATAAATAACCACTATCTTAAACACTTTAAAAAGGTCATTTTATGGTATGGTCAATTATACCTCGATTTTAAAGAAATCTACCAGGGAGCTTTAGAAATTTTGAAGCCTGGTCACGACCACCATAGATGCTGATTATTGGTCTGGGTAATGATCTGGGCATCAAGAGTTTTAAAAAACTCCCCAGGTAATTGTGATGTGTAGCCAGAGTCGAGACTGCTGGTCCAGTGTCTCTCAACCTGTGCTCCCTGGAGTAGCACCTGGGAACTTGTTAGAAATGCAGATTTATAGACCCCCTCTTAGACCTATGGCATCAGAAACTCTGGGGGTGGGTTCAGAAATCTGTTTAGCAAGACCTCCAGGTGATTCTGATTCTGGCTACAGTTTGAGAAGCACTGCTCTAGCACTCCAGGAAATTGCATTCCAATCCACTCATTATCCTTAAATTTCCCTAATCCCTAAATATTTGTGGAGAGACTCTTCCAGATTTAAAAACCTTTTTATACCTAGCACCAAGCTAGACAAGAGTGACTGAAGGTCTAGCTGGACAGTGACTCACATCAAACCAATTAGTAGGAGGAAACCATAAGATGCTAAGTTATAATGTTTCTCCTACATGAAAGTGCCTTAATTTTAGTTCTCACAACAAATCCTTGAAATTAGAATTACAAAACACTACCTATGTAGTCTGTTAATCCTTAACTTCCTGCATTTTGAAACTCAAACTGCATTTTGTAACCACAAATCCTTCCTTATCCTTAGCCTTTAGAAGCAGTGATTCTCTTTTTTGTTGGTTTTGATCAATAAATGATTTTATTTCCTCCTTCTGTAGCCATTTAAGAATGTTATGGGAATGATCTTGACATTTTATAAAATACGTTGTTTAGAATTTTGCTTTCTAGAAGTTTGTAATGAAAAACCTAGATTTAAATCTGTATTGAAGATTTTGAAACTTTTTTAATGTGCCAGCCCACAATTGTGAAATGGTTACTGCATCTTTTAACCATAGACTCTTAATAAAGCTGATTTCCCTGGATTGCCAGCATTTGTGGGGATATCTCTTTTAAAAAATGATCTAAAATCAGTCTGTGAAGAAGTAGTTGGATTATATCTCTTATGTTAGGGTACTTTAATATAACGAGGTTGCTAATAATTATTCCCTCTACACTAATTATTCCCAAACTACCTCTACAAATGGAAGACTCAGAACCTAATGTTCAACCTAAATTTATTTGAGAACATTATAGTCATACAAACACACACACACACACACACACACACACACACACACACCCTACACTTCTAGGCTCATTAACACGGAGATGACTCAGCAATATTTCTGGGGCCTGGATTTTAACTACCCTTTCATTGAATAGAGAAGCTGGAAAACTAAAAGTTATTTTTTTGAAATAGTGAATTAAATTTGATTTCCAAGGCTCGTCAATGTCAGAAAGTAGTTTTATTTATCTCTGTCTACCTCTTATTCTCTCCCAACTATCAGGAATTAAACTCATTTGGCCAGACATATGCCTCAACCCTTGAGCCCTATCTCACTCCCACTCGGCCTTAACTATTACCCCATCACCATGGTGACATGCAGACATCCTCAAGAGGCCTGAACAGGTGAGTCAAAGTATGGAGCTCATTATTCCCTCAGAGTCAGAAGAGAGCAATGCAATGAAGAATAGTTGAAAATCATGGAAGATAAATAAAAGATAATTATTAGGATATTTATAGGAATTCTTTAGAGGATAGAAGATTAAGTAAAATCAGGAAAGAATGAGGTTGAAAATAATTGGAAGTAAGGTCAGTAAATGCAGTATGAAGGAAATACTCTCTACTGGAGAATGAAGCCTTAAAACATCAGATGGTCATTTCTAGAATATATTGGGAATTACTTTTAAAAAAACACGTATGAAAAGATTCTCAAGGACCCTGCCTTGGAGACCTTTTAAATATGTCCCTCACTGGTTCTCCGGACTCTCTCTGTCTTGAAAATCGATTTCTACTCATTCTTCATGGAGTTTATTGTGCAAATATTATTGGTAACATTTTTTTTTAATTACAGTCATGCATAGTGACTGATCCATTACCTTTCACTCATAACGTATCAATAAAATCCCAAAATAGATAATTATGTCATTATATGCAACATGATATTAAATATAATAGGTGCAGTTAGAAGGGGACAGACTAGATGACAGCAAAGATCTGCTGAGGGATGAACACTTTTGAAAAGAATTGCCTACTTTTTTTATAAACATTACCACCTGCAGCTATTCTGAAAATGTACCTTACAATACGTACTTTGCTGGTTTTCTTCTGGTACATGAATTATTTCTTCTATAATAATAAAAAAACTGAAAAATAATTCAATATGTAACTAATCTAAACAATACATCATGTATTAGCATTGAGATGAAATTACATATATTTTATATTCAAGCTAACCTAAATAAGATAATTGTCAACATATACAACCTAAGACTCCCTCTTCTAGTTATATACAGGGGCCTGAAGAGACAAAGATATCCCCTTTACAAAAATAACCACTATTTTGTCTTCTAATAGTTTTAGATTTAATATAATAGAAACATACAATACTTATCCTTTTTGTCTGGCTTTTTCTCAATGTCATGTCTATGAGATATACCTATGATGCTACATATAGTTGTAGTATATCCATTTTCATTGCAATGTAGGATTTCATTGTACAACTATACCAAAATTTATTTATCTGTTATCCAAATGACCTTTGCATCGTTTCAAGTTTGTGGCTATTACAATTAGTGCTACTATGTATACTTTTACAGGTATTTTGGAAATATGTGCTTGCATTTGCATTGGGTATATAACTTAGGAGGGGGAGTCATAGGTTGTAGTATATGCCTTATACACTATGTTCAGTTTAGTAGTTATGATAATGGAGTGTTTTAATCTCTCAAACATTTCATATGAAAGCAAAACAAAGTAATCATGGTTGTAGGGGGAAAAATGTGAGTGACACATTTTAAAAACTAAGTAAAAGAATCTCCAGAAATTCAAAGAAGAGATGGGTATGGACAAAGCACCAAGGTCAATCATTGTGTGGTTGGAGTGGCAGGGAATTAAAAAGGTGTCTACCAGACATCTTACAAGCCAGAAAAACAAATCATCAACACATACTTTCCCAAAGGAGTGGAAGTACAGTTTCTGGGGGAAGAATCTGATAACCAGCAAAAGAGAAAATCCTCAAAGGATCTGAGTTAAAAATAAGTGCAAAAGAACTGTACAAAGCTTGGGGAAGATCCAACAGTGTTGTGTCAGGCTACCTCCTTTCTAATCTCAGGGATGTCTTACAAATCTACCTGTGAGCAAAATACATTTATTCTATCCCAACAGCACCAGAGGACTTAACTCATTCCAGTATCAACTCTGAAGTCAAAATTCCGAAGTCTATCTGAATATCAACTAAATCAGATATGGGCAAGACTCGATGTACAGTTCTTCCTGAGACAAAATTCCTTTCCAGTTCTGAATCTGTGTAACCAGACTAGTTATGTGCTTCCAAAATATGATGGTGGGATAGGCATAGGATAGACATTATCAATTCATATGGAAGAAATAGGGGGAAAGAAGGAGTGAGGGGTCCTAAGAAAGTCTAAAACCTAGCAAGTAAAACTCCATCATATGTTCAGAAATAATAATAATTTGGCTAGATGTTCCACCTTCCTAGTCCACTGAGGTGGCTCTATGCCAGGGCTCTGCCTTCTGTAACTAAGGAGGACACAGCCTTTCTGCCTGGACCTATGGCGAGGTGGCAACCCTGAGATCTCTGAATTGCTTTCAGCATCAGTCTTCTCTTTACTTGAAGAATAGTATACATTCACATCTGAATAGCACCATGGTCTCATCCTATAGAATCTGAGAAGTCCAACAGCCATGCTTCATTCTGTCCCTCTTTCTCTGTTTCCTTTAGTTCAAACTGTCAGTGTCTCTGCTGGTATATTCCCGTCTCTATTCCTGACTTCGGTTGCGATGGCTGATTAAGTCCATGAGTCTCACTTGTGATCTCATTTATCAAATGGTTGTTCAGCCACACCTTTACTGTTCTTTTCAGATCCTGCTTCCGTTTTTTGCCACATGGATAGGCTCAGAAATTTCCAAATCTTCAGGTTCTGGTTCCTTTTCGCTTAACAATTATCTCTTAAATTTATCTCTCCTTTTATTTTACTATAAGCAGTCAGGAGGAACCAAGCTATCACTTCAAAAACTTGCTTAAAAATCTTCCCTGCTAAATATCGGATTTCTTCATTTGCAAGCTCAACCTTCCACAAAACTCTGGAACATAATTCAGCCAAGGTCTTTGCCACTTTATAAAAAGAATCACCTTTTCTTCAGTTTCTAATAAGCTGGTCCTCATTTCTGTCTGTAATCTCATTAGAATAGCCTTTAATATCCATATTTCTAACTGTATTCTGTTCATGGGAATCTAGTTTTTTTTTTTTTTTCTAGCAAAATCACTTCAGCCTCTACCTATTATCCAGTTGCAACTCATTTCTACATTTTTAGGTATTTGTTTCAGTATCACCTTTCTTCCCTGTACCAAAATTTGTCTTAATCAGCTCAGAAAGCCTTCACTATTACCACAGACTAGGTGGTTTAAAGAATAGAAATATATTTCTCACAGTTCTAGAGGCCAAGAAGTCCAAGATGAAAGTTATGGCCATGTGGGTTTCTGGTAAGAACTCCCTTCCTGGCTTGCAAACAGTTGCCTTCTCAACATGCATGTCGACATGGCAGGAAGAGAGAGGAATGAGAGGAGGAGAGAGAAGAAAGGAGAGGAAGGGGAAGGGAAGGAAAAGAGAGAGAAGAGAGGTAAGATGTCAGGACCCCACTCTTACAACCTCATTTAACCTTAATTACCTTCTTTTGGGTCCTCTCTCCAAATACAATCACATTGGATGTTAGGATATCAACATCTGAATTTAGGGGTACAAAATTCAGTCCTTAGCACCACGGTTCTGATCTGACCATGGCCCTTCTCTTTTCTGTAATATTAGCAGACAACTTTGACTATTAATACAATCACCAGAGAAATTTTTACATATCCTAATTCATGGGCTACAACTCATATCAATTAAATTAGATGCTCTGGAGAAGGGAACTAGACACTGATGATTTTTAGAGCTTTCCAGGTGATTCTGTTATGCCGCCAGGTTTGAGAAGCCTTGCCATATAATCTCTTCGAGTGATCTCATTCATTCTGGTAGGTTCATATACCATTTATAGCCTTGATACTTGACCCTGGCTCTACAGTATAGTCAACTGGGAACTGTGTGTGTGTGTGTGTGTGTGTGTGTGTGTGTGTGTGTGTGTGTGTATCTAAATCAAGCTTGTACCCACTATTCAAAGAGTTTTTAATTTATTTAGCCTGGAGTGAGGCACAGACATGAGTCTTTTTCAAAGCTCCTTAATGTGAAGCCAGGAATGAGAATTGTTGATCCATAAACTATTGACTCACACAATAATATATGTCTAGCCCAGCTCTTTCTCTTTAACTTCAGCCTGCCTGTCTAATTTCTACTAAACCTGTACCATTGGATGTAACATGATTATGTCATTCATTTAGGAAATCTCCTTTGCTCCAGGCTCCTTCTGAAGCCAGCCACCTTTGAATCATCTTTGGCTACCTCCATTTCTATTGATATGAGAAATAATTGCTCACCATAACCTGTCAATTCTTTCTCCTAATGAATTCAAAAGACTGTTTACTTCTCTCCATTCCCACAGCCATTATTCAGTCATCTCAAAATTATTACAACAGGTTTCTAACTAGTCATCAGAAACTTGTGTAGTTTTTTGGAGAAAAAAACTATAAATTTGATCATCCTCCCTACTTCCTTGCATAAAACCCTTCAATAGCATCCTGTTACCTTAAGGATAAAGTCCAAAGCTCCCATATATAAGGCTCTTCCTGGTTTGGTACCATCTATCTTCACACACACATTCACACACAAACCATTTCCCACTTATTATCTTTATTCTAGGAAATACAAGAATATCTTCTTAAGTGATACATAAGAATTTTTTGGATAGCATAGTGTATATTTTTTAAAGCCTGTTATTTTTTTATATGTATATTCTCTCACCTTTCTCCATACTTCTGTGTAGAAATCACTGCCCTAAGCTGTAAATTCCTTGGGGTCAGAAATTGTGTCATTTATCACAATATCATGCTAATCATATTACTTGGCACAATCAGCAAAATATTGTGAATGAATAAACCTGAGAATTTCTCCAATAAGTAAAATGGATTATTGTTAGAATGTGAATTTTTGACATGTAATTTGGTATGAATTGTAACATATATGTTCTGATGATTGTCTATATGAGGTTAAAAGAATGGATGAGTAAAAACCATGTTTTTAAAAACAACTTTTCATCTTTAAATAGATTCACAATGCAAAATGAATACATAGAGTCCCATGAACCTAATTTTCTCCAATAGTGGCATCTTATATACCTGTAGTATATTACCCAAACCGGAAAACTGACATTAGTACAATATTGGTCAATAGACTACTGTGGGCTTTGTTCAGTTTTCATCAGTTTTTACTTATCTGTGTATTCATGCATGTGTGTGTGTTGTTCTATGCAATTTTCTTTTATGTATAGAATTTTGTAACTACTACCACAATCAAGATACAGGACTGTGCCAGCAATACAAAAGAACTCCCTTGTGTTATCCCTTTATTAGTCACACCCACCTCCACCCCACCCCCTGACAACCATAAATCTCTTCTTCATTTCTAAGTTTGTCATTTCAAGGATGCTATGAAACTAGAATTATGAAATATATAACTTTTTGAGGTTGGCATTTTTAGTCAGCATAATACCTTTGAGATCCACTCAAATAGTTGCATGTAATACTATACTTTAAAAAAAATGCAAAAGAGATACAAATTGAGTTCTAAAATTTGGATTAACTTCTTTTATCTGAAATAAATTGACTTGGATTTTTTAAAAGACATCCAGGTTTATTCATTCTAATTCATGATTCAAAGTATATTTTAAAATTCAGGTGATATTAATTTTATATTGTGGGAAAAATATTAATAAAGGTCTCAGGTATCATTTGGAAAGAAATATCAACTCAGATTGTACAGTACTGAATTATGCTTTGCAACTTGATACATACTTTCAATATAAAAATTCACATGGTAAATCCCATTTGCCATTGCTATAGACTATCAAGGGCCAATAAGTGTTTTTTGACTGGTGGAAACACAACTCTGGTGAGACTGATTTGGTAGTTTATTTAATTTGAAGAAAGTTTTCTGGATTTCCCTATATCTGAGAATTTTTCTTGTCTGCCATAAACTCTTATTATTGTCACCTCTCTACAAAATGCTATTATGGTTCCCATATTCAAATGCATTTTCAATTTTATTCATATTTTTGATCTACTGACAGCTATCAGTCTTGTGACAGGTAGCATTTATGATAATATACTCAGAAATTGTTTGAAAGAAAAGTAAGTGATTTATGTCTTGGGTTTAAGAGGCTAAATTTGATTTTATTATAATAAGACACTTTGAGATAGACTTAGCTTTGCTGCTGTGAGCCTATGGAGTTATTATGCCATATTGAGCAAAAGCTTTTATCTATGTTTAGCCAAAAGACTTATTTATTCTGCAAAAGAAAGATTGCTATCATCGTTCAAAGAATTGACTTCTGAGTAGATTCTTGAGAGAGACTTTATCCTGCTAATACCCTACGTACGTAATACAAACATATGGGAAACTCCCCAAAATACATCTTATCCATGAGAACATTTTTTTCCAGCCTTCTTGATTTGCTGAACTTGTTTTCAGCCATGTTTTATAAACATAGTCATGTTTAAGGTAGAATAAGATGTCAACTCTTGGTCTCTGTTTTCCTACTTATCTTCCCAGTTACAAATATTCCTTCCTGTAGAAATGTGTAATTTGTCAAAAACAATGAAAGAGAAAACCTTTTGAAAATTATTTGTCTTAATAGTCTTAATTTATTAGAGCTCTTGTACACAAATAAAAAAAGAAAGCGCCAGTCGAAATATGGGGGAAAATATCATAAATTGGCAATTCATAAAAGATGGAAATAAAAATGTCAATAATCACATGAAGAAAGGTTCAGCAATATTAGTAATGTATAATTCAAATTTAAAAAGCAATGTTGCCTTGTTTTTTTTTGATGGTTTAGAATTTTGTAAAAATTAAAATTTTCAGATTTGGCTAGAACTCAGTGAAAAGAGTACTTAGTTTGCTCAGTGCCTCCTGTGTGAATGTAAATTTAGATAACATTTCTAAAAACAATTTGAAATACCAATCAGAATCTTAAAAATGTACAAATATTTTATATTATTATCATAATTTATATTTATAATATTTTAAAATAAAACCAAACTAAATAAACAATAATAAGATAATGGCAAATAAATCCTGGACCATCTATTTTATGAAGAATTATTTAAAATGATCATATAGAGAGAAAGATGTTTACAATACATTATTGAGAAAAGGTTCAAACTTGTATATATAGTATGATATTGATTTTATTCCCTACATGATGGTAGGTAGGTAGGTAGGTAGGTAGGTAGGTAGGTAGGTAGAGAGAGAGAGAGAGAGAGAGAGAGAGAGAGAGAGAGAGAGAGAGCAGTAAGAATTCTTAACTAAATATCGATAGTCATTATCCACTTACAGAAGAATAATGGTTGATTTTTCTATTTATGTCTTACTGTATTATCCAAATTGTCTATAATGTACCTGATTCATCTAAGAAAATAGAAAGGCAGAAATGATTTTAAAATGTGATATTCTAAGATGAATAAATATGAAGAGTTAAATGATAAAAATTACTATGACATATCAAAAGGCCCATGTGGAACTACTCCCACTTCTCTTGCTGTTTTGCTGTTTTGTTGTTGTTGTTTAACCACTAGGGATCATGTTTGTTATTCTCTCCCTCTCATATAGACTTTATGTTTTAAAATGTTTTATCTACCAAACAAAATTAAGTGAAAGTTTATTAATGTGTTTTCTCAATTTTCTTAAGAAATATAGCTGAGGAAATAGTTGTCATGAAGCTGAATTAATGTAATTTCACTTTTAAAAATACAGTATTACAGTCACTAAGTTGCCTTGTTAAAAGAAAATATGCCCAGGTTCTTCCCAGGGTCAGAGTGACATCATGAAGAACAAGGACCACTATGCCTGTGATAAGTGTGTATGCCTGGAGAGACCAAGCTGTTTAAAAATCTTTTAATTTTTACTATCTTCTATTTTTTTGTTTGCTTTCAAGATATTTAAATTTTTTCTATGTAATTTTTACATTTTATCTGTCTTTGTTATCCAAAAACTATTTCTTGTTCTCAGTTTTTTGTTTTTAATTTCTGCTTCCTGTTTCATGAATGTGTGTGTGTGTGTGTGTGTGTGTGTGTGTGTATAAAATGAATATACACACACACATATATTTATATTCATCTGCTTTAGAGGTCTTCAAATATATTGTGATACTAGCTGGCCCTTTTTCATTGAGACTAATGTATATTCATTCGGTAATATGCACTGATATTAAATATACAAATTGATGAATTTTTACACACATATAAACTCATGTAACCAACACATGTTCAAGATACAAAACATTTTCAGCACTTCAGATTAGATGCCCCCTACACTCAAGGTGATTACTATACTATATACTACAGAGAGTTTGGCTTGCACTTAAACTTCATATAAATTGAGTCATGAGAATATATATTTTTATATCTGCCTTTCACTAGAAATATTGCCTGTGAGATTGATCCATGTCATTGCATATAATAGTAGCTCATTCTTTCTTTTAAATTCATTTTTATTATTTTATATTAGTTTCAAGTATACAGTACAATGATTAGACATTTATATAATTTATAAAGTGATCCCCCTAATTACTCTAGCATCCACCTGGTACTACATGTAGCCCTTATTAAAACATTTACTATATTTCCTATGTCATACTCAACATCCAAATGACTGTTTTGTGACTCCTAATTTGTACTTCTTCATCCCTTCACCTTTTCACCCAGCCTCCACCTCCTCCCTTCTGGCAATTACCAGTTTTTTCTCTGTATATGTGAGTCTGTTCTCTGTATCTGAGTCTGTTTTCATTTAATTTGTTTCTTTTGTTCCTTAGATTCTGCATACAAATAAAATCATATGGTATTTATCTCTCTCTGACTTATTTCACTCAGTATAATACCCTCTAAGTTCATCCATGTCATTACAAATGATAAGATTTCACTTTTTAATGGCTGAGTAATATTCCATTGTATATATGTAACATGACTTCTTTGTCCAGTTGTCTATTGATAGACACTTAGGTTGCTTCCATATCTTGACTGTTGTAGATAGTACTGCAATGAACATAGAGGTGCATGTATCTTTTGAATTAGTGTTTTGGTTTCTTTGGATAAATACCCAGAAGTGTAATTTCTAGGTCAAAAGTTCTATTTTTAATTTTTTGAGGAACCTTCAAACTGTTTTCCAGTGTGACTATACCAATTTCATTTTTTTATCTTATTAAACTGTTTATTATTCTACCATATAAATATATTACACTTCCTTTATCCGTTTTTCCACTGATGAATATTTAGATTATTTTCAATTTGAGCCTATTACGAATAACTATTATGAATATTCTTTATACATGTTTTGGTAGACATATAAACTAATTTCTCTTGTGTATATACCTAGCGGTAGAATAGGTACTTATAGATTTATAGATTTAGTACATTCTGTCAAAGAATTTTCCCAAGTAGTTGCTTCCATTTATATTCACATCAATTAGCAATGCATGAGAGTTCTGAATGCTCACGATCCTCACCAAAACTTGATATGAACAGTCTTTCTAATATTAGCGATTCTGGCGGTTTTACAGTGATATCCATTGTCATTTTAAATTACATATCCCTGATGACTAGTGATTTTGAGTATTTTTTTCTGCAGCTATTGGACATTTGGATTTACCCTTTGTGATATTTGTTTTCAAGTCTTGCAGTTGATTTTTATAACTAAAAAATTAGGTTGTCTTTTATTTATTCCAAGAAGCTATTTGCATGTTCTCATATATATATCACAGATATATTTTTCTCATCTGGGTCTTTATCTTTCTCTCTCTTAATAGTGTCTTTTGATGAACAAAGTTTTTTTTTTTTTTTTTAATTTTAATGAGTCCAATATATCAACCTGCTCTTTTATGGTTAATGACTTTTGTGCTCTTTAAGAAATTTTTGCTTCTGTAAGGTCATGGATACATTTTCCTATGATTTCTTCTAAAAGCCTAATTGTTCAGGTCTATTATCCCTCTTTAATTGATTGTGTGTATGGTGTGAGGGGTTAAAGTTGTTGTTTTTTTTTCCATATAGATATTCAAATGAAATTCCTCAGACTACATTGGTCTTCTGTATTTGGTGAAAAATGAAACAGAATAAAAGAAAAGCAACCTATTAGCGAGAGATAAAGCAACACAAACAGACAGCAAGAGTATGCAGTAAAATCTGATTATACATACATGGGTGGGACTTGCAAGCAGGCACAACTGTGTGAGTATTGGATAACCATCTGGCCTCTTACAGAACCTGTAATGTCAGTTATCATAAGTATTTTTTAAAAGGAGTTGCAGTTTCTGACATCCTCCAATCTTATGATTAACTTGGATGTTGAAAATATTTTTTCATGTGCCAAGGTAGTGGTTTAAGTTTTTTTTCCTATGGTCTTTTAACCAATCATTCAGCTTTACCCTTCTCCTGCTTCTACTGTTAAGGTGCTTTTAAGTACTTAGCTTTTTGGGGATTTGGTGGGGACAATATGGCTCACTCGTCATTGGTGTTTTCCTGTGCGCAGATGGCGGAGTTAGATCATTTGGGTTTCTACCTTTTAAAAACTTTTTTACTAATACATTCTGCCTCAGAATCATCACTTAGTAAAGAGAGATAATAATGCTACTTACAGTGTTGTGAGGGTTAATGGAAATAAATTATGTGAAACATTTATAATAATGCTTAGCAGTTAATAATTGCTCAAAATCATTAGCTAACATTAGCTTCCTCCATTCAACTCATTCAAGTTTCACTTCATTTGCTTTCATCTTCCAAAAAATCATAGACATATCTCCTTGGCTACTGACTTCTCTCACATTGTCTTTGTTTTTTTAAATGTATTTGTTGTAGTTTTTAGAATATTTCTGGAGGAATTTGATGTGAAAACATATTTAATCCTTTATTTAACTAAAGTTTACCTAACTGACAAATCTAAAAGTTTAAATTGCTACACAGACTCACTTATAATTTTTCCGGACCATGGCTGTGTAATCACTGAACTAGATGTTTCTAGCAAGTTATAATAATGATGTAGCAAAGATTCCTAGCCCTAAGATTCCTTCCAGCTCAACAGTCTTATGAATTGATGACATAAAAAGTCATGTCAATGAAAATGGTGAATTTCATTTTTTTAAAAGAAAGCTCAAATTATTTTTTTACAATTCTTTTCCTTTTCTAGGGTTCTCATCTTTCTACCTGATTGGATGTTGGTTGGTTGATTGACAAGTGTGAAAAACATTTTAGGGCAGCTCTTTGGAAAGGACATGGAAAGCCATATAAATTTCATGATCAAATTTAAATACCCATAAGCATAACTTTGAACACCCAAACCTCTTTCCACAGCTCTAGAACTTACTCAAAGCTCAAACCAAATTGTGTGAAAGAACGAGTGTGAATCATTATTGTTTGAATGGATGCAAATACAGTTTGAATAAAATAATTTCTATAAATATATTTATGGCATGAGCATCATATTGTACATCTATATGATTTATACTGAATTAGTTATAGTAAACATTATATTAAAATATTTTATTCATATATGATAAATGTAATGTTTATAAAGTGAAATAACACAGGTTTATTGTTTGCTTCCTCTTCATCAGTTTAAAAGCAGTAGGTTATTGATTTTTCTATAATTGTTTTATCAATGAATGACTTAAAACTTAGGGGTCTTTGTTAATTTTTCTCATAAACATACTGCAGCTATGTTATATCTTCTGAGTATATGCAAGTACATGTAAGATGTGTATATGTTTGTGTGTGTACATATGCATATTATTTAAGTGTGTTAATGTGTGTGTGTGTGTTTGTGTATATGAAGTATGAGAAAGAGAGAAATGGAGAGACATTAACCTACCCCAAAAAACCCAGACTCAGCTGGGTTTAATCATTTAAGTATAGATTATACCCATTTAAAATTAAATCCAAGTAGTCTTAAGGTGAATTGAGGAAATACAAAACAGAATAATGGAAAAAAAGGCAAAGAAATATATATAGGGAGTCTCTCCCAGCAGTTAGCTATTTTAGACTGTGAAGTGATATCCCAAGAGAAGCCAAGGAGACTCCATCACTTGAATCATTTAAAATTGGACTGAACTAAGCTGGGGAGAATATACCATTGGGAGTAATCATGTTTTGACAGAGAAAGGCCGAGAGATCTTTTCCAATTCTAATTGCCGTGATCCTGTGTAATTCAATTTGAAATGGCCTTGCTATTCTAATTCACAAAGATCTTATTTTTACTAACACTTTCTTTTTCATAATCCTGTGTCTGATATCACTACTTCTTTTAAAGGAAAAAAGAAACCTTCAAGCTTGATTCCCAAGCTTTCATTGAATTACACTCTTATTTCCTTTTTTTTTTTCCCCCAGACAGACTGTTTTGCAGACTCAAGCAGTGCACTCAGGACTGGACAGACAGTGATTATCATCGCCCCCTGCTTTCATCCATTAGAGCTGGGCGTTAGCAGGTACGGTGAGGGCTGACAAAGAGGTTTTCAAAACTGGTCAGCATAAATGCTTCCAGGAGGCCAATTCAGGATAATCTATTAAACTATGAATCAGAAATATTGCCAGTCAAGACTGAATACCTCTATTTGTTGCATTTAAGCCAAAGCACTAGAATGCTTAATGGGGAAAAAATAACAAAAGCAGTAATTACTTGTGGAGAATTCTCTGTTCACATAGTCTGAGGGGTTAATTTTGTAAAATGGTTGCCATTCTGTCTTGTCCAGCATATGTCTCAGCCACTTTATTTGTTTTGAGATGCTTCAGGGGTAAGGTCCCTGGAGACTTGAGTCCAGGAGGCCTTCTGGTTTCCAGGAGCCAATTTGTGACAAGATCAAAGAGGTCTGCGTTACACTTTGGAATTTATAGGTGTACCTCATTGAGCACAGTACTTCCATGTTTGAAACTTATTAAAAAGTAAATTTAGTGAATTGAATTTTATTAAGCCATTTATATTATCAATTGGTAGTGACCACTGATGATTTAGTTAATAATCAAAACTGAAGTAGACAGTGCCATGAATCTCTTTATAAGCTAAGAATGTTTTTGGAATGTAACTATCAGTATTTTATGGCATTTTCTTTCCTAGGTAATTTTTATTCAACAATTCGGGAAAAGGAGAACTAACCCCCCCCCAAATAATAATAATTCTGAAAATCTGAAGTGTAATATCCAAACACTCCCCAAACTGTAATTATGCTGTTTTAAAATTCAGTTATACATAAGCAATATTTAAATTATTAAAGTGATACAAATTTGACTGTACCTTACCAATGTTAATTCTTTATTTAATTTTTTTCAAAACATACAAAAAAGCATAAAAAATAATGTAATACACATTCATTACTCATTATTCAGAATTTTAAACTACTAACATTTTTTTTATTGTTTAAACAAATAAACAGAGGCACATACGACTGAAGAATGTTTAACCCCTTCCCTGGTGGTATTTTCCTTCTTTCTCCTACAAAATAACTTCTATCATAAAGTAGGAATATACCTTGCCCATCTATTGTCTACATTTTTACTACATTTATGTTAATCCATAATTGCTAAATAGTATTTTTGTGATTTTTTTAAATGGTATCATATTTAAACTTGCGTTTTTCATTCACTATTTTGTTCTATCTGCATCAATACAGGTAGATCAAGGTTTAAATAAATTTAATAGATATGGGATTCTCCATCATTACTGACTTATCCATTCTTCCAACAATATGCATTTAGATTGTTTCCAATTTTTCACTACTATAGACTATGCAACACATCTCTTTATGTACAAATGTTTAAATTTTTTTAATAGCAGTTGGAGTTTCTGGGTCTGGAATATGTGCATCTTCAGTTTTCCTAGACATTACCAGATTGCACTCCAAATTTGTGCTTTCGCCAAAAATGATGTAATCAAATTAATCCATCTTTTATAATGTTCATTTTCTGAGCTTGTTTAAGAATTCCTTCACTCTTCAAATTATAAAAAGGTATTTGTTGCATTTTCACATTTATGACTTTAATTCATTTAGGATTTTTTTGAAATATGATGTAAAGTAGGGTTCTAATTATATTGTTTTCCATATAGATAGTGAAGGTACTTACAATGCCTACTGGTTTTTAAGACCACTCCTGCATGTACAGAGACCTGATGCAAGACCAGACATTTCCATTCATTGATATGTCTGGATTCTTTTTCTTTCATTGATATGTTGACCTTCTCCTAATACCACATTATTTTAGTTGATATAGTGGTACATTAATTCATGATATCTAATGGAGCAAATCTTTTCTTCTTTTTTTTTTCCTTTAAATTTGCTTGGGTATTCTTGAAACTTTATGCTCTCATGGGAATTTTATAATCAGTTTTAAAAAATCTTTAATATGATAAAATGGTAGTAAAAATGTGTAATATAATCTATTCTACTTATATCAAATCACTAAATCTAATTTACTGTTCATTAGTCAGTATTAAAAATATCCTGCCATGTCCTGCCACTTAACTTCTTTGAAAAATAAGCTTATCATGTTCTCTTTTTTTTACAAATAATTTATCTCAATTTTAGTAATTTTTATGTCCTTCTCATTCTCCCAACTCATGGCCTTTTTAATATCTATTTCTATACCAAGTTAACAGAGTCAGTCATTTTTGTTGTTCTGTTGTGAGAGTTCTTGGTAAATGTAACTCTTTAACTATCTTGGTCTTCGTGTCTAACTATTTCTCACTCCAGTCAATTCTACAAAGAGGTTGTAGAGCAACTGTTTTCCTGTTTTAACCATGTGACTCTTATGCCCAAGTACTTAGACTTTTAAGCGACCCTCAGAGACCACACCTCCAATTTCACATATGAACAATTTAAGTCTCAGAGAGAATTTGCCCTGCCCAGAGTTGCACAGATAGCCAGAAAAGAAATTAAGATTCTGAAGGTAAAACCTACCCTAGAACCCAGGTCTTCTGACTCCTGAACTCATTCTCTTTCTGCCTTTTACTCTCCGCCACCAAACCTTCTGATGTTATTTTCTAAGTGATATCAGTACCACATTGATTTTACTCCACATAAATTCCCCAAAGAAACTTCCCTTTCTTGGTCTTACCTCAAAAATGTTCCTTCCTACTGCTTTGGAAATACAAACTTACATGTTGAAATTCAGTCTCCTTATTTTCTTTTCCACTGAACTATGTCTCACCTTCTTGGAAACATACATCTTTTTCAGGATGTACAACTACTACTATTAACAATAAGGATAAAACTACCACTTCTGGCCCTATTACCATGAATCTAGCTATTGAATAGCATGACTTCACCTTGCTTCACTCCACAGATGCAGGATTTGAGACCCACAGAAGTGAAGCAATCTGCCCAGAGTTCCACAAAATGGAGTAGAACCAGTCTCTAAGGGTCCAGAGCCCATGAATTTACCACTTTGCTCTGTGCCTCCTAACTCTATGTTTGGCCCTGTTAAGCACTAGTTTGCTCTCAGTTGCACTTGCTCTTAGCTGCTTTTGGTGTATTCTTACATTTGTCGTAAGTGTGGACTCCAGCCTCCCAATGAGACTGTGTGCCCTCTGAAAACAAGATCATTTAAAACTTTCTTTAGACTTCCCTTTCCACTACGAGTGTCTGGTGTGAATCTCTGCTCTGAGCCCTCCCAGGACTGGTGAGGATCTGAGCAGCCTGGAGAGTCTCTGATGACCATCCAGGAAGATTCTATGTTGAAAAATCTTCCGTCATGTCAGAGGTGAGAAGTAGGACTGATAGTTTTTATGACAGGGTGACTAGAATGCAACTGAAAAATCAAAATACTATATTTCAGCACAACTTGTTTGCTGTTGCATAAAGTCCAAGAAAAAGCTCTCTGATTCATCATGACTTACTATTTCTCTAGTGAATATTATTTGCTATTAATTAGAAACAAATATGGCCTATCACATAAAATGCATTATAAACAAGTGAGTGAATTTTACCTCAAAAGCTATTTTGTGAGGAGGAAACATGAAAGCAAGTAAAATTGCTGAAATGGAGAAAATACATAAATATCATTTTAGGTTTACTATTGGCAACGCTCAAATAGTACTTTCCAGGAGTTTGGCTGAGAGCAGTCAGTGGCTAGACTTGGACAAAGGAAAAAGTCCTGTCTTCTCTCCATTTCATCTTGAGCAATCATCTTGCAGCAGTGAATAAGCAGGGAGTGGATTCATCTTCAAAGGTATATTTAAAAGACACTTATAAATATGAACACTATTTTTTATTATAAAATTTATAAAACAGGTTTAAAAATATTTTTATTAAAATATATCTAACATACAATATTATTTTAATTTCAGGTATATACCATAGTTATTCAACCAAAACATATTTTTAAAAATAATAAACTTTATTTATTTTTTTTTAGCAGTTTAAGGTTTATAGCAAAAGTGAACAGAAAGTACAGAGTTCCCAGTAGATGATGAATGGATAAAGAAATGGTATCTATATAGAATGAAATATTACTCAGCCATAAAAATGAATAAAATCTTGCCATCTACAACAACATGGATGGACCTAGAGGGTAGTGTGCTAAGTGGAATAAGTCAGAGAAAGACAAATGCCATATGATTTCACTTACATGTGGAATTTAGAGAACAGGATAAAAACAAATGAGCTCATAGATACAGAGAGCCATTTTGATGGTTGTCAGAGTAAGGTGGGGGAGTATTGGTACGTGAAGGGAAGAGGGAATTGAGGAGTACAAGTTGATACTTACAAAATAGTTATGAGGATATAGAGTACAGCATAGGGAACATAGTCAGTGGTATTGTAATAACTGTATGGTGTCAGATGGTTACTGGATTTATCAGGGTGGTCACTTTATAAGTTAAATAAATGTCTAATCACTGTGTTGTACACTTGAACTAATATTGTATGTTAACTATAACTGAAAAGATGAAAATAGAAAAAAAATTTTTTAAAGAATACAAATGAACAGGCGGATGAAGAGATGCATAGGGTGAGGTCCAGAAAGATACTGAGCACAGTGTGCTACCTTTCTGGTATGTGGATGTGTTCACCAACCCAGAAGCTCTCTAAACCCCATAGTTCAGGGATTATCATGGAGGCTCCATCACATAGTCATCACTGATTATTAACTCAGTCTCAGCCCCTCCCCTTTATTCAGAGGACAAAGCATGGGTCTGAAGTTTCAAGCTTTTTATTACGGCATGGTCTTTCTGGTGACAGCCCCGTCCTGAAACTATCCAGGAGCCTGCCAAGGGTCACCTCATCAGAACAAAAGACATTCCAAACACCCAGGAAATCCCAAGGGTTTTAGGAGCTCTGTGTAAAATGTTCCTATCATCTCCCACTACTCAGGAAATTACAACGGTTTTAGGAGCTCTGTGTCAGGATCTGGGAGCAGAAACCAAATTTATATTTCCTATAATGGCACAACCAGTAAGTTGTCTTGTGAGATGGGTAAGACAGTTAAAATTTTTATGTACAAAATTGTGGCACACAGCCATAGAATTTAGGTAACTATGAGACAATAAGTAAATATATATTGTTGTGTATTCTTAAGTATTACATTTATTATAATAAATTTATAGATAAAATACTAGGGAAAAAGTACAGAGTTCCCACACCCTCTCTGCTTGCACACTGCTTCTCTACCCAACCAGCTTCCCTTATTATTAACATCTCGCATTAGTGTGGTACACATATTACAACTGATGAGTCAATATTGATACATATTGTAAACTAAAGTTCATAGATTACATTAGTGATCATTCTTTGTGTTGTACATTCAGTGGTTTTTGACAAATGTATAATGAAATGTATCCACCATTATGATGTCATCAAAACAGATTTTAAGCTAATATATATATATATATAAAAGACTAGCAGATACCATTTTGAAACATTTCACAGTGGTGAAACAAGTTAAATGAACTAAAACACAACCATAACTTAGTGAACTTATTCTTTGTAGTTCCTACAAGACAGAAAGGGAATATAGTAAAAATTAAGTAGTCTTTTCTTTGAAAATTGTAGTTATTTTGATAAACAGTGCTGTCAGAACAGCAAATGTGAACACCACATGCTCATTCTCTTTCATGTACTGTTCTCGAAATTTGGTGAGAATACTTCATAGTTAAAGTATGTCTTCCTCTGAGGGTCACACAGCCATTTAATTTCTGTTCTGGCATTTGGCTATTGTGTTTATGAGGATCTATCGAGAAATAGAATTGATGATTTCTTCCATAACCACAAAGAAAAAAATTGAGAGTTACTGATTTCAAACCACTATTATAACCTTTCATGTTTTTTTCTGGAAAAAATGTTGTCTTTCCAAAATGAAAAAAAGATTTCCTATTAAATCTGTAACTTTTTGGTATCATCCCATCTTCAGTATGTTGAAAATTCACCTTGGCCAGTTCCCCATCTGTAGTTTGGAATTTATGAGATGTCACTGCCTGGCCTGACTGATTTCTGTTGGTCTCTGCTTGTCAGGGTATTATCATCAAGAAGCGTAGATTCCACGTCTAGGGCTGACCACGCTTGCCCCCCACAGCAACTTCCTTGTCAGTATACAGACACTGATCTTGCCTCAAAGACCTCCCTCCCCAACCCCCACAGCTCCCTGAGGACTCCAGTGAAGTCAGTGGTGATGCTGACTTTTCCAATATCTTTCCCCTTTGTATAAAGTGCCATTTTAAGACTTTTTTTGAGACTCAGAATCCCAGTTGTGATGTACAACATTTCCTCTAGTGCAGTGGTTCTCAACAGGAGGCAGGTTTGGCCCCAGGAGACATTTGGCAATGTCTGGAGATACCTTCTGTTGCTACAAGCTGGGGAGGGTACTGCTAGCAGCAGGCAGGGGGCAGGGATGCTGCTAAACAGTACATAGTGCCTACAGTGCACAGAACAGCCCTCAACATGGAAAGATCATCTAACTGAAAATGTCAGTAGTACTGAGGTAGTGAAACTCTGCCCTAGAATTTTAGTCAGTCGACTATTTTTTGCCAACCCATGTTGAAATACATTGCATTTCATAGTATTGCATTTGTTGAAACAGTAAAGCATCACATCTTGATTTTTTAAAAGATGTCTGGTAACAGTGAAAATTGTTTGTTTTCCTATCACCTTGCTTAAGAATAAAGCTACAATATTTGCAAAGTGGATAACCTTAGTTGTCACTCAAAGTGTAAACTGTCTATGGGATAAAAGATTAACTGATTTAACTACCGACTTTTATAGTGTCATTGTTTTCCCCTCTAACTACCTCCTCAATATCTTTGCTGATGAAGGTGTTTTAAAATTGAAGACAATTAGAGGCTTTTTGTTTATGAAAAATGAAGTCTTCAGGCACCAAAGCATGCACAGTGGACCTTTTACAGGATATTTAAAATCTTCTTTCATTAAGAGATTTCCTTAAGTGGCTGTTTGTCACTTAATAGGAATTCCTATTGTTGATGCTGTTGTTGTTCATGCATAAATACCAGCATATGTAGGTTGCCAGGACATCCTTTAGAATTTCAAACCCCTTGATTTCATATTGGGTTGCCTCAGATTATTCTTCCATCTTAAAATCACATTAGGCAAAAGTTTACCTAAGAATACACTGCAAGGTGTCCTACTTTGTGCATGTCATGAGAAGGCAGTGTTCTGTGGAAAAGACATAATGCTGAGAAAAATATAAAACAGTAGGAAAAGAGGAAGACCAAATATGAGATGGTTTGACTCCATAAAAAAAAAGCCATAGGCATGAGTCTACAGGAGCTGAGCAGGGCTGGATAGTGAGGATAGGTAACTATTGTGGATGTTACTCATTCATAGGATTGCCAGGAGTCTGAGCTAACTCAAAGTCATGCACCAGAAAAGCCATTGCAAACTGGCAGCCAAAGAACCAGATCCTGCTCACATATGAGTTTTGTTTAGGCAGGATAAAATTAAAAGCTTTAAAAATTAGTTGCAAATATTAAAAAAAAATAATAATAAATTGCTCACAAAAATCTGGATCTCTTTTTTTCTTAAAAAATGGTAAGATCTAGCATTTAGGGCCAGCATTCCTCCATGGCAGCAGTTCATTGCAAGAGAACAGGGAAGACCCACACCACCCTTCCCTGGTTCCTACCCAGACTGCTTCACTCAGTCACCCTGTAGACTACCCTTTGTGGTCATTTGAGTTTACAGCTCCTGCTCCATTACAATTAAGTTCTGTTACTGCAAAGGTGGGTAGCTAGTATAGCCCAATCTTTGGCTCATAAACTAATTTAGCAACTCATATTTGAGATAAGCTGACGAGCTGAGGCTGTTTAGGAGGGTGGTAGGAAATATGAGAAAAAGGAGAGCCTGAGCTGTGACTGAATGGGAGGAGAGAGGTCATGAAAAGAATTATACTTTATAGTGAAAACATTCTGAGGCTCCATCCAGTCTGTTTCCTATCAACTCTGCAAAGACATCTTCTGAATTCTGGTGAGAAGAGAGCAGGCCAGCTAATAAAAACGAAAAAAAATTGACAACAGTTATGCCCATGTAAGAGGCTTTCTGCCACTTAATTAGCTTGTGTATCATCTTGGTAGTTTCTAGTTCTGGCCTGTGTTCTCGGAAATGAAATCCAAGAAGAGCTCTATGAGGTGGAAGTCAGCCTAAGGCTGGAGTGTGTGCGAGAAGGAGGTAGTGGTGTTTGTAACATGTTTGAATTAGGATGTGAGGCAAAGGTGTAGGAAAAAAACAAACCCAGTACCAAAAAAGAAGGAACATTGGATCCATGCACTGGGATTCAAAGTTTAGAGTCCAAGCCAGAAGAAAGGTCAGGATAGGAAAGATGTAGATGACAGTTTCTGGCCTTCGCTTTCCTTTGTGGGAAGTCTGTGATTTGGATGAATCTAGAAGACCCATGTGTCTCTTTGTCCTTCTATCTGTAGAGGTCTGAGGCCCACACTTTGGTCTAACCATGCCTGATTCCACATCAGCTGTAGTGATTTCCTTGTGGAAACTGTACTTGATAGAACATTTCTCTAGTCACCTCAGGACTGGAGGAAAGGCAGAGGTTAGCTGGCCTCACAGAGCTTCAGGGTACTTCCCTCTCTTCCTCCCCTCAGACAGAACAAACAAGATAAAATCTTTAAGTTGCAGCCTCCACCTGCACTCTGAAAATGTGTAAATGAAGGAAAAAAATTATTGGCATGTGGAGATGGGGGGAGGGGAGAATGGACTGTTTGGAGGGTGTTTAAGCCTTATCTGATGAAAGAGAAAAAAAGAAAGGACTGGAAAGAAAAACATCTGAGGAAGGAAGAGAGTGAAAGAATAATAAAAGTGCTGCTGAAAGGAATTCCAAAAAAAATGCTACACTAGGCTTGGCCTGGCTTTCCTTTCTTGATATGTATAAGGAAATCATATAATTTACCATCCAAACCTGGACTCTTGTAAGAGTTAAAGTGGAAGCTATTGGTAATTTTTCTAAGATAATAGCATGACCAGGAACCCAGAGCATCTGGTCTCAAGAGTTAGGGAACAAGTCAGAAACCTGCCTTCAGATTCATGACCCCAGGCTACTGACTAAATTGTAGAGAACTGGAGGCTTCTGACTGTAACTTATCGTACTATGTATGATGTAGACAGTGAAGACTCAAACTTGGTCAGAAATAAGGGAAGAGTCTTGGCTTTTTACCTCGAAGCATTTGACTCACCCAGGGACTTTAAAAAATTACAGATGTCCAGAAATTCAGTTTTAATTATTCTGGATATGGCCTAAACAAGGGTACTTGTTATTTTTAAAGCCATCTGGTGATTCTAATGTGCAACCTACCCTGAACTCTACAGTTTTCCTCAGGCTTCTAGGGGACCATACCCTTCTCTTTCCTCTCCCCAATATTAGCCTGTGCTGACAAGGTGGTGGCAGTGCCTTTGCACCTGGAGAATTTCTTCCCAGCTTCCCCAGTTACCCCCCCATCCACCCCTAATCCTGGGGCAGAAGGAGATGGGACTGCAATAAAGCGAGCTTGTTGTGTATTTAAGCTGAGAATGTGCATTACTTGTCAAGAACAACTGAGTATTAAAAAAAGACGAATAAAAACCTGAACAAACTGGTAAACCAGGAGTGTTACAGCTCCCGCATGACAATCATGAAGATCTAAGAGCCACACAGATACATTTATTAAATTGGTTGCTGTACCTACTTAGTGTATGCAGATGCCAACATTGAATCTACCTTCGGACCCCAAATATTTTTCATTTAACCCCTATTTCTGGAGCATCCATTAGGTTAGGATGCTAGGATAGCCATATTTCCTAAGGGGCTACAAAGGGGTTTGGGACAGACTTCATTTTGGAGACTGAATTCCTAAAGTGATACAAGAAACTCAGAGCCATGCTGCACTGAACTTTGAACTGATAAACTGAGGCATATTAAAAATTTTAAGAGTTCAAGCAAAAATCAATTGGCATTGGGCAGCACCAAGCTTAGGGAAATATCTATACAGATAGAAGCAAGGAAAGAAAATTATTTGATTGGCTATAGTTTACAGCCTAGCTGGCTGTTTGTGATTGGTTGTTCTTAGCACTTTGATTTCCTAACTTTGAGGCATTTACAGGCTTAGGTTTTGGTTTGCTTCTGTAGGCCATCATGGCCTTAAAGCCACACCAGTCTAATGGCCTCTTTGTTTAATGAATTTAACAGAGCTGCTCTCACTACAGAGTCAATGGTTATATTACTAGTAGAAAGCACCAGTCGAATAGGCAAGAATTAATGAAAAGCGTTTCAAATCCTTATTGTAGCCTCTCAGAAAATCACCCTCAGCAAGGCTTCGTGGGATCTTCTTGCCTCCACTCATTCAGCCCTTTTCTCTCATCTCTCTCAGAATCTCCGTACCGCTTCATCCCCTATCAAATAGCTCAGTATTTCATCTCAAATCTCAGTATCTTACACAGCTCGCTAAAGTTCTGTTTCTTTTCTCCCTCTCCACTTCCTCAAGCTCTGGTTCCCAACTCTGGCTCCCCATAAGCCTTTCCTTTCTCTCCTCCAGCTTCGGGGGTTGGTTTCTGGGGTAAGGGCTCTGTTTCCTTTAAGATGTAAATCCTGCAGCTAAACTCATATCCTGATCAGCATGACAAAACGCCAGGCCCTGAGCTGCAGGGGCTCCCAGGCTTCTTCCTTCCTCTTACCGCCTGGAGGTAGAAGGGGGCAGCAAATGCTGTGAATGCTCCAAAATGAATGTATTTGCTTCCATAGTTGTCTGCAGACATATTTATATACATATATATACAAGCATAAGTACATAGCCACAGACAGTTGTTACGGAATATTGTAGGACTCAAGAATGATTATGTGTGAGAACAGTATGTGCGATACAGAAATAGATATCAGATGAGTGTTCCTACCTTTTTGTTGCTTAACAACTTTGCAGTATATTAGTAAATGAGATTTTTTGCCAAAGGAACTAAAAATGCCTTTCAATATGCCACTGGTGTTAATTTTTACAACAAAATAGCCATTATTGTTTTTTGTGCCAATAAGCATTGGATGTGAAAAGGTATGTACAAACTCTGATAGAAAATTAAAACTTCCTGTAGGTTCATATGAACAATATAAAAGAAAAGTTTGCAAAAATTTTTGTTTGCTTTTCTTATTAGACTGAGTACTTCTGGATAGACTGGATTGCTTTGTTCATCATTTTAACTATAGCACCTAGTATCATGCCTAAAATGTGAGCAGTGATCATTAAATGAATAAGCAATATAAGCTGGTATTTGCTAAGCGCCTGGCTTTGGGCTATAAGCACAGTATCTCAGTCTCCTAGATTTTTTTTTTTTTTTGGCATCGGGATGTGCATAGGAATGATTATTCCACTATAAAATCTTTTAGGGCTTATATCTTCTAATTCTTGAAAAGTCTTCTTTCTCCCTCTCTCCCTTTCTTCTTTCCACTTCCCTACCCCTTTTCTTGTTGTATTTAAATATTTCAACCAGTGCTGTTTAATAGAAACATAATTCTAGCCACAAATGTGAGCAACAAAATTTCAGTATTCCTCAGAGCCACATACTATAAAAAGTAAAAAGAAACAGATGAAATTTATTTAAATAATTTATATAACCCAATATATACCAAATATTTCAATGTGTAATCAATATGAAAAAAATCTTAATGAGATATTTTACAGTTTTTTTCATACTGAGGTTTGAAAATTCAGAGTATATTTTACATGTTCAGTACATCTCAATTTAAACAGCCACATTTGAAGTCCTCGATACGTGGCTAATGGCTATGGTATTGGATAATACGATTTTAAACCATCTGAGTTGGAGATCTAAATTGGTTAACTGATCACTCCAAGCCATTTTTTGAGTAATTCACTCCTTCCTTCCTTATATCCAAAACGACTCATTTATTTATATACAGATACCTTGTTGTATGCATGGCACTCAATTCACATTGGTAGAATTAGTGAATGATAGAATGGCATTATGATATATTTTGGAAGAACAAGATATTAAAGAACTTCAGTGAAGGGGAAGACTTAACATTAATAATACCTACAGTATTGAACATGTGTTGAATCCCTGACATTAGACCAGATACTTGATAAACATTATCTCGTGTACTGCTGACAGCATATTTTATGAGATTGATATGATTAGAACAACTTTTACACAGAAATTGAGGCTTAGCAATGTTTAGTAACTTGCTCAAGGTTAGAATTATAGTAAATTGCAGAGCCAGATTTAAAACTATGTTTGTCTGATTCCAGCCTGAACTCTTCACCATACCATACTGCCTTTGTAAGATAAGAACATTGGGCTAAAGAAATAGCAGAGAGATTATGTGTTCCATCTATCAAGTCAGAAAAAAGACCACTGCAAACCATAGGTGCTAAAATGTTCACTTTCACTTTAATACAATAATAAAGTAGCAAATATTCTTTTATTTTCACAAGTTTTTCAATTTGCTTTCACAACAGTTATTGGGAAGGCATTTAGAAAATTATATTTCTTTAAAGAGAGAGGGAGAGAGAAAATATGTAACATATTTTATGATTTGAAATCATACGTGATTGAGAGCTCCAGTGATGCAATCAGTTAGCGCTTAGTACCTATACGAAATCATAAGGGATTGAATAGTTTCACAAAGATAATAGTAGTAGAACCAAGAAGTTGCTATTCTTACATTCCTCATCTGACCCTCTCACCACCAAAAAAAAAAAAAAGTCCTCTAGATTGAGGTTAAAAATTAGGATGCTAATTTAGGTGTCTAAGACTCTTCCTTACATATTCTATAAGGTAGGCTGCCTGTTGAAAGTCAGAAAATAATGCATTCCTATGCATATGTAATTGTACAGATAATTGCCTCTATCATTTAAAAATATCATTTGTCAAAATGGTTTCTATGATTAATTATGCACATTTATCATTGAGTCGACTAGGGTGCATTATAAAGTCCTTTCCCAAAGCTCATGCATCTTTTCTTCTTTGTTTCTTTCAGTGTACGTTATTTAGTAATTCAAATTTTTATTTCTCCAGCCATAATTCATCTGCACAGTAACCAGCAACTAAGTTGCCCCCTGGCTACAGAAGACTTGCCTTTTGACTTGAAATATCGGAAATGAAGGTGACATTTAAAATCTACCCTCTTGTTTCATGGATACTTCTAAAACAGAAATCCTGGGAAAAGGGTCATTTATTTATATTCAAGTATCTCTATCACCATTTCCTCTGCTTCAAACTATACATTGTGGGGCTTCACAAATAGTGTCAAGGAAAGAAAAATAATCATCAAAATTTAAAAAGTAAATAGTAACCCTGAAATCCTGACATGTGGTACTTAACTAATGTGAATGTGATATAATTAATCTTTATAGCAACTCTCTGACAGACTCCATCTTTAACATCAGGCCTCCTGATGGTCTCCCTGCTTCTGTGCTGCCCTGGACCCTCAGAACATCCAGACTGATCCTGTTGCATTTTTATTTGTTAAAGCTAGTGACCCTCTTCCTCAGAGTACAAAAGATGACTGCCAACAGCCCCAAACCTATATCCACATAACTCAAAGACACCAAATAAGGGAGGCTTTCTTAATCGCAGTTCCATTTACAGATCTCAGCAAGACCCCTGATAGGCCTGACTAACCCTGTAGGGGTGTGGTGGTGTTGCAGGGGGCTGCATTACGGCAACTGATAGCTTCAGCGGAATCGAAGGATGAGAGAAGGAGAGGTCCTCTGAAAAAAAGGATCTTAAGCAGATAGGCAGAATTGGTCTACTATAGGACTAAAGACTTTATGGTAAATTGCTTTCTTACATGTCACTTGATAAACTGTAATATAAGTTCTATGAGGGCAGCAGTCAGCTCGTTCTTGCTTACCACTATATTCTCAAGATGTAGCACATGTTAGTTGTTAAATAAATTTATGAATGAATGAGTGGCAACCTACACAGAGGCTAGTTAGTAACAGTTTGGTGACCTCAGAACAAATGAGGGCATTATAAATTAAATGTTTAATGGTATTGTATTAAGACAGCTTTTGAGCAGCTGTTTAAAATTTGGATTTACCTGTCAACCAAGCAGCACCCTACCTCCAACTTGGGAATTAGAACTGTGAATATGACTCAGTTTATTTCATTTTTATTTTTTTTTTTTGCTCCACTTCTGACTGTCTCCTTTTGAAGATTCCTTCTTCAGAAATGGAGAGAGCTTCAGTTAGGTCTAGTTCTGGGTTGCAAGTACTTCTGTAAGATTGGTTTTGTATACCTTTGCTGGGTCTCATTGTATGGAACTACTCTGCTTATATCTTCTGAGGGAAATCCTTCATTTCCAAATCTTTGAGAGGCATTTGACTTTTCATTCCTCTTATTCCCACTGCTTTTTTTTTATAACCCTGGGATCTGGTTTTTCATTTGAAACTACAGGATAAAACACAGTGCAAAGTACTAGCACACCATTTTCATTCACTCATTCCATATATATTGATAGAGTGTCTACTCTTTGCTGTACTTGATGCTAAGCTTTGGAGAGGTGCTAGAAAGCAATTGAACTACAGGGGGAAAAAGACAAAATGCCATACAAATATACAATTTCAACCAGGAACAGGTGGTACGAAGAAAAGAAATTCAGTGCCATGTGAGTATTTACAGGTGTCCTGCTCTATTCTATGAGGTCAGAAGAGATTTTCCCCTGGAAAATGACATCTGAGCTGAGATTTGAAGGATAAATACAAATAAAACAGGTGGGAGCCTAAATGTTTCAGGCAGAGGGGACAGCATAAGCAAAGGCTCAAAGACAGAGAGTTGCGTGGTTTCTTTGAGGACATGGAAAAGGGCCAGAATGGCTGGAGTTAGTGTGGGGAGGATTCCACGAGATGAGGTCAGAGGGCAAAGGCAGGGATTAGCACATTCAGAGCTAGGTAACTATTTTACCTTTATTTTGAGAGATATGAGCAACCATTTAAGTGGTGGAAGGTGACATCGTGTTTCCCCCTGGAATAGTTCAGTCCAGCCTTATATACTACATTCTGAATAAAGTATTTATTAGACAGAATATGGAGAACATATTGAACAGAGGTAAAAGTGGGTGGCTGAGACCAGTTGGGTGGTAACTTGATGTAAAAATGACAAATTGGGAATCTAATTTTTACATTTTTAGGAGAATATAGAATCTTCTCTTTTATCAAATTTGTCAATTAGAAGTTCTCATGTGGGAATTGATGGGGACTTATCCTTGTCATGCTAGAGAGCAAAAGTGCCAACAAGGAGTTGTCTGGGTCTGTTGAATGAATAGATACACTTTTGGGGCTTGCTGTTTTTGAGGTGTCAGAGTACAGTCATTTGGACAAGTAAGCAAGAAGGCTGAGGATGTGGGTCTGATATTGGAAAGCATTTAGCTCTACCTCTAGAGCTAAAGCTTGAGAGATAGCCACAGAGAGACTATAATTGGAGCTGTATGAATGTGATTGTTAAAAATCATGTTAGTGAAAAAGGAAAAGAAGGCTCAACAAAAACACTTATATTTAAAGGATAGATATTCAGTGTCCACGAATACATATTACAAGTTCACTATGTGCTGTGCACAGGCACTAGGCTATGAGTCACAGTTGAGTACCCAGAAGGATTTGTTGGAGATAAAAGAAGAGAACCTTGAAAACGTGGGAGTAACAAATACCAAAGGACAAGGAAGTCAGGAAGGAAGGGCACCAATGGTTCAGTTCCTTCAGCAGAAGAGAGATCAATGAATGCCGAAAAGACAACTTTGAGTTTGTGGATTAGTCTCCCCCTTGATGGCACACGTTGAAAATTTGGGCTTGTAAACAGACTTACAGGGAGTGTACATAAGGAATCTTGACAAAACCCTCCTTCCATTTAGAATTTTAAATTATTGAAAGATGAGACCTGATCGATACGATTTCACTTTACATCTCACTTCCTTGAAACACAACTATTCTACCCATGGAAAGGTAGCTGTACACCCCAGTCCTGCCATGGCTGTCAGCTGGGAGCAGAAATACTATAATTTGAGGTTGACAGCAAGATGACCCTTACAGGGTCACTACAGTTTCTGTCTTGTGACAGAATTTCCTGCTGAAATACGGAGGTGCCATGATGTTAAATCAATAGTAGTAAGTGATGTAGAGATTTGAGATAAAGCTAAACACAGCTTCCTTTGATTTTACCTTTTCATTTTTCTTGCTGGGCACCACTTTAGAAGAAGAATCACCTCTGGGTAAATCATCTGCTCAGGTTTGCTGTTCTCACTGAATGACATTATTCTAAGAGGATCAGAAAGGCCTGAACGGTAATTGTGTTAAGATTCCATGTAAAGTTTTTGTTGAAGAAAAAAACACTTTCTATGAAATGTACAAAGTGGCAGAAACAAACATTCCTATTAGAAATATTCAGGAAGTTGTGATCGCCAATTATAGATTTAACTATTATCTCAAACGACAAGATGAAATGCTTTTTAAAAGTAACAATGATGGAAATCAAAGTTGTGAAAGAATAACATTTGAGCTGAATACTATTCAAAATTTTATTTCCAGCAATTTTAGAAAAAAAATGTTTCCATTACTTATTGCTGTGTAACAAATCACCCCAAAATTCAGTGGCTCAAAACAAGAACCATTTATCCAGAACAGGATTCTGTGGGTTGGCAATTTAGGCTGGGTTCAGCTGTGCTGTTCTTCTAAGTCTTGACTGAGAATGTCTCATGTATCTCCTGGCAGCTGCCAATCAGCTAGGGTAGTTCTGCTTCTGGGGATTGGTACGGACAATGGGGTGAATGGGGTACATGTCTCTCATCAACCAGTAGGCTAGCTTCAGCTTGTTCATGTGGCAATTGGGCAGGGTTCCTAGAGAAAGATCAGAGGCTCCAAAACCCTCTAGAAGCATGGCCAGAATCAGCATAACATTGCTTCTGCCACATTCTATTATCCAAAGCAAGCTACAAAATCAGTTCAGATTCAAAGGTGGAAAAACAGACTCCATCAATCAATGGGAGGGGCTAACTGCAAAAGTACACTATAAGGTAGGAGAGAATTTCGGCCATTTTGCTGTCTACTACAGATTGTGCATCATTTTCATCCCATTTGATTCACGTATTCGTAGGTAAAATGCATAATATCTGAACAATGTTTTGGGGGGAAAATATTTTTATTTTTTGCCTTGAAGACAGTTTCAAATTAGGACCTTGCTCCAAGCAACCAGTTAGAATGAAATTGTATTAACTGAATATTTTTGGCTTCATTTTTGTTTCTGAAACTGTAAAGAAAATCCACATGTTTTCAGTGGCTGTTAGTCTAGGTTTGTGTGACATATCAATCACGGGTAAAGCAGAACTTCTTTATGGCAAGGAACACTACCTAGATGCTGGCCTGGTAATTTTGTATAAAGATTTTAGAATTGCCATTGGGAAAGGGACATTTACATGAAAAATAGTTCTATTTCCATTTTTGTCTGCCCAGTTTAAATTTCCTTTCATTAAAACGGCAAATTCAAGCCCAAGAATGAATGGAACAAATGAAATACATAACACGAAGACACACACTTCACCACTTCACTTGTAATATGCTAGACATCTTATAGATGCAAGGACATTTCATGGAAAGGGAATTTTAAAATTACTTTGTATGCGTATAGAGAAAATAAAACTTCTTGATGCCTTGGCTCTAACTGAATAAAATCTCACTTAATAGCCCGTGTAGTACTTTAAGATGATTTATTATTATGCTAATATTTTAATGTAATATTTATTAAGCATTGGAAGTGTGCAGAATACTAGGTAGTCCACATAAAAGATCCTGATGGATTTCAAGAAAAAAAGCTAAGAAATGTACTTTCCTAATCCACAGAAAGAGAAGGTAATTCAGAACCAATAAATCCTATTTAATTTAGCATACATCACATACCAAAAAAAAAAAAAAAAAAAAAAAGGAAATGGAGAGTGATAATCTCTGATAAATAGGTACTCGTTTTAAGAGCACATTTTCCTCCCCTTACTTGGGTTTAGAAAGAGACAATTTAGTTAAATATTTCTCATTTTAAAAAGTTTGGCTAATAATCTTCTGTGTCATTATCTGACATTCTAAAATCATAAGTTATAGCGGTTTCTATATAGACCAGTTTTATACCTTTTATTCCAAGCTACAAGATGAAATGCTTTTTAAAATTATAGCTTAATTCTAACTTTACAGCATCACAAAATTTACAATGTTGGCATAAGGTAGAGGGAAGTCTCAGACTAGAGTTATGAATATGCAATAAGAGGACAATTTTCCTAAAAAATTAATACTATATTTTAAAAGACCATCTCTACTGTGGACAAATGAAATGGGGGGAAGAATGAGACAATTATTTAGATGACTACAAAAAAAAATCCACACTTCAAAATAGCAGGATTCAAATTCCCCTAAAGGAGGCTTCATCCGGATAGAAAAAAAATGCACACAATTTGAAGAAAGGGTTTCTTAGTTTGCCATAATCCTACACTTTACTTTGCTTAGTCAGTTTAGATTTTGGGGGAAAAAAGTAAAGCCAAAGCTAAAAAGAAGCTCAGAAGCAGCATTTCCTATTTTGTGAAATCATGTTCACTGACTAAGGATTATATTCTCTACTCATCTTTAAATAGAATTCTCCCAGAAGTTGATGAAAATCTTGGATGAAATTGATTGAAAAATAAGTTCTCTCTTTCTCTGTCTCTATATATGCTCATATTATGCTAGACATGTTTATTTGTTTATGTGTTTGTGTGTGTGTGTGTGTGTGTGTGTGTGTGTGTGTGTGTGGCATCAATAAAATAAAAGATGTTCTAATTTTTGGGGGGTCTCTAAGCAGGTAAAGAAAGATAAAAATGCACATTTTTATGCCTTTTGGGTGATGGTAAATGGAGCTGGTGGGAGAAAAAAATCCTAATTATTAATTTGAATATGATTAAAAGAGTACAAATTAACTTATTTCTGAAAAGAATACTTATATTCTTTTTATTTCAATAATGGTATGAGGTAGTTGTCTATGATTGCCATTATAAAACAAATACACAATTTTAATTTTTTTGCAATATGCATTCACGGTAATATGTATTGTTTTAAGCAAGGAATGTAGTGATGTTTAATAGTAGGGCAGTATATTTTATTGATAGCATTCAATTGATAGTTGATTGATTAGATTTGTAAAATGCAAATAAATATTCTCTGGTGATCTTACTTAAATTGAGGGGAAATACAGAGCAGTAAAAAGTAAGCACACATTAAAATAGGTCGACATGAAACTTTCTTATGTAAATAAAATCACCTGAATAAAATCACCTACCAATTTCAGCTTTATGGTTGAAAACAGGTCACATAACTCTATGGTATGCAGACTGAAGTACACACCATAATGCAAAATGGTGTGAAAATTAGTCAAGTCAACCAGTTTTCATTTACTTCTTTTAAAATTACATTTAAGCACATATATATTTGTAATACACAGAAACATAACACATATTTACCTGTGTGGCAGGTTATATGATTAGTTGTTTATCAAAATGATAGCTCAAACTTCTGTATATTTAAAAAGCTTGCTACATAGAAATGGGCAAAACAACAACAAATAGATGGTTAGTTCAAAAAATTTTAAGTGTCTCTTTCAGAATATTGCAGCAACTTATAAAACTCCTTCTACTTACCACAGAATTCAAGAGAAGAGATACTGTGAAACAAACTTTAGGAAGCACCAAGGAAAGTAAAGGAAGAATGAAGAAAGGTGGAAAATTCATGATGGAAGTTGAAGATCACATGACTGAAGATGAAAACGTGATAGTTAAACTCTATTTAGTGGAGAGTTTTTTTTTTTTTCTCTTTTAGTTGTACATGGATACAGCTAGATCAGAAATAGAAAAAGAGCATTTTCTAAGGTCTTTACAGAGAGAAAAGCTAGCAAAGAGTTATTTTTAAAGATTCTGAGAAACCTATTTTAAAAGGGGTGAATAACGGGGAAGTCTTCATTAAATAACTTCAAACAGTCTGTGGGCAGGGTAGCTGGGTGACAGTTTGTTGACTGAACCTGGTTTTTGGGGGGCTTTGGAATGGATTCTCAATGTTCTAGAAGATAGCAGGATTAGCTTGAATTACTATTATGTTAGTCATCGGTTGTATAGTTGTATGTCTAATTATTTCTTTCTTTAATCTTTGCTTTTGAGTTTATTTCCTTTCTTTCTCTGGGCTATCAGTTTTCATTTAACTGCCATTTAAAGTAAGAGTTACTTAGTCTGTGAACTGTGGGATTTGATTCGCCAGCTTATTTCATTTATTTGTCGGGACACTTGACCCAATAGAACTCCACTTCTATCTGGTGGCAGCTAATACCAAAAGGAAGCCCAAATTAGTCCAAAAAAGATTAACCCATATATAAAAGTAAGCTTTGCCCTTTCAACCACATCTTGGAGATGGCATTTTATGCCATGTGAGAATTATTTTTAAAGTATCACTTCATTTTAATAGAGGAGTATAAAATTCAGTTCTCTGATTTATCAGCATTCCTGCCTTGACGATTTGCTGGAACGTTTCTCCAGACAAATACGTACCGAGTTTACTCTTTTTTTTTTGCCTGAAATATTGAAGTAGTTAAGGTAAAAATAAATTACCTGGATCAGTGATTCTTAATTCTCTATACTCATTAGAATTCCCTGGGAAGCTTTTAAAAATTACAGATCCCAGGTCCCCTCCCCTAACCAACCAAAACAGGGAGCCAGACTTTGGCACTGTACTTTTTAAAAAAGCTCCCTAGGTGATTCTAATTCATGGTCAAGGTTAGAACAGCGATCTAGATAGTTCAAGGCAAAAAAACTAAAAACAAACAAACAAACAAACAAATAAATCCCTATTTGTGTTTTAATTTGAAGTATAATGAATATTGCTTCAATGTCATTTGTTTTAACACTACAGTGCTCTAGGTTGCCTGTAGTTTTAAATCTGAACATTTTTAAAGTGTAGTTAAGCCTTTTTAGAGTCTATTCTCAATTGATTTTTCAGGTCTCAGTTCCTTACAACCCTATTTCAATCCTATGGAACTCAAAGTATTCAAACACTCCTTGCACTTTTTCATGTTTTTAGCTTCTTACTGTTTTCTTTCTATCATACCTGAACCTCTTTCTATACTTGGCAAAATGCTACTTATCCTTAAAGGCCAGCTTAAAAGTCACTGCCTTTGTGACACTGAGCTAATCATAATATATTTTATATAATGCTGATTTGTATAAATTCAAATCACTTGAATATTTTCCTGAAGATACAAAATCGCATTACTAGCTATAAGGGCACAAACAGTAATACCTCTCTTCAAATTTTAAGTATATATCTATCATATTGCTTCTCAGTTACTCCAATAGCAAAAATTATGTCAGTATATAATACTAGAAAGAGACATTTGATTTAGGTTATGAATTACTTCACACAGACATTTGAGTTATGTTCTCAACAGTTGCTAATTCCAATGTGTTTTATTCCAACTCCTTGAAGGATTTTAAACAAGGCCATAATGTTTCATTTTTTTGTTAAAATGGGACTCTCCAGACTTTAAACAAATTAGAGATATTTAAAATATTAGGACACATCCATATTTTTTTGATATGCTGAATTTTCACATATCAATTTTGGTTACAGTTTGTGTTTTCAGATAGAAAATAAGTGGATACAACTTCTTTTTCTTTACTCCTTTTGGCTTTCAAGCTACAGGAAGTCAATTTGCTAACTCCCTGATACCTGATATTTCCCTGACTGGAAAGACTCTCTGATGATGATCAGCATTTTCTCCAAGACAGAAGTCCCGAATTTCCTTCTTCCTAAAGATACAGATGTCCCTTAAAAGGGTCCAGAATATTTCCTGCAAAACCGCCTGTCATATGAGTACCTATTAGAGCTACTATCAGAAAGATTGAGGGAAGAAATAAATGCATTCTGCAACACGGAATACAAATGCACTGTAAGAACTTGAACATCAGCAAGATTACAGACCAGGAGGAAAAAGCAAATAACTTTAAAAGAAAATTTGATTAAAAAAATAAAAGCTTATTTAGTTCCCTAGTTTGTCTTCCCAATTTCTTACTTCTGGAATTTTGTGAACTATACGGATGATAGAGAAGCATTTGTGCTGATATTCTAAATTTGCTTATTTGTTAACTTAGGAGGGTGATTGGTTTTTTAGGCTGACCTATGGTGGAGTCTATACACAGATTGCAGTTTATATATAGACACAAACAGAAAAGTTACTTCCCAGGACAATTTCAGGATTTCTTCAGGTGGGAAAATTTCTGTAATTGAGAAGGTAGTCTGCTTTTAGGCAAAGGCCTATAACATGCGGGTAATTCCAAGTCTTTACTGATCATGACCCAGATTCCCCATCAAACCCAATCCCTGCAGGTAATACCCCCGTTGGGTGCGGACTGAAGGCCTACCACTGGAGGGCGTCTGGACGCTTCCAAACAGCTCCGAAGCGCCTGGAAATCCCGAGCTGCAGCACTGGAAAGCGCAGGACGAAGAACGTGTTATTTGATTTTATTGGGCTAATAAGTAAAGGGGAGAACAGGCGAGTTCAGGAGCAAAACTAGACTGCTTTCTTTCTTTCTTGGCTTCAGCACTTTCCCACTGAGGCAGCAAAGTCCCTAAAGAGCAAGAGAAAAATAATACCACGCAGGCCCAAGCGCGTGGAGGCCCGTGAGGGCGAGTCTCCAGGGTTTGTGGTCCCGCCACGCCAGGCGCCTGGCTTTCTCTCCAGGCTCTGGAAGACGGGGACGCGCCTTGCTGTCAGGCAATAAGCGCTTCGGTGGAGGCCGGGGGCTGAGGTGTTGCACCCTGCTCTAGCAGTCCGGGAACGCGAGACCTTCCCCAATAATGAGGGAGCCCGTTTCTCGACTTCCCGGCCCTAGGTTTCTTGCTGGACCGACTTCGTTCAGAGCATCTCTCCCTTGGGGGAGCGGTAGCATCCCAACCTGGAGGTTGAAATGGGAAAGGTATAACGTATTACGGGCTCCTCCGCCGCGCTCATTTCCTCCCTACGGAAGGTCCGTACTGAATAGTAATCACTCTACACCGTGATTTCCCTCGATTTGCAAATGCACGTTCAGGGTGTCACTTTAAAAAGAAAGTCCTGTTTCCTGCTCGTGACCCTTTACATCTCTGGTCGGAAGTGGGGAGTTTAAAGGAGCGGGACTGGATCCCACGTTTCCAGATGACCCAGCGCCAGGCATCTGTGCGCTGTGAGGACCAGGGCAGAGATTTACAAGAACACGTATTCACTGAGGCTTTTAGCCAGCCCGTCTGCTGGGACTTCATGTCACCTGAGGGGGTCAAGAGACCGATCTGGGCTTTCCCGCTGTGTGCTGGGAACTGGTTCCTTAGCTGCTGAAAGACTTCACTCTCAGGCAGAAAAGGTGGCATATCATTCCTCAGTTCACCCAGCATTCAGCATCCAAAGGGTTACGCGCTGCTGCTGGTTTCGGGCGGAGGACCGGGCGCCTCGGCACTCCCAGTAATTCAATTAGTCAGGTTTCTGGAAGGTGGTGCTGAGGAGGGGGGTAAGAGGCGTGAGGAAGGGAGGAGATTAGGAAAACGCCTCTTTCCGTGTAGCAAACCAATCCGGTAGGAGTAAAGAGAGAGGAAAAAATCCCGATCTGTAAGCAAACATCAGGCTGTTTCCTAACTGGCTGCTGGAAGCAACGCCCCCCCCCCCACTTCCCAAGTAAACTGCTGGGGGGGGGGGTACGGGAGCAACCCACATGACCCGGGCCGAGGCCTCAGCAGCAGTGGGCTCGGGCTGGCGGCACCTCCCCCTGCGCGAACCAGAGCCGCGTTACACGCCTGCTCGCCCCCGCCCCCGCCGCCCACGTTCACGCGCGCGGCCTCGCGCTCTCGTGCGGCTGCAGCTGCTGCTGGGTCGCTGCTGCTGTCGGCTTTACACGCAGGTCATTAACGAGGGGGCGTGCCCGAGGAGATTTTTCCCATAAAGCATTTTTTTTCCCTCTCTCTCTTTTTTTTTTTTCTCCTTTGCAAAACTGACTTTTACCCCTTTCCAGTTCTTGTCAGTCGTTTCAATCCCTCCTGGGCTGCTCGTGCTGCTGCTGCTGCTGCACTCAAGTTTATTTTCCCGCCTGGTAGGGGTTTTTAGGATTCGGTTGGTGGTTTTCACCTCTTGTTGCTGCTGTGCCCAAGGAAGAAAAGGGAGCAGCTGCAGGAGGATCGGAAAGGTTTTCTGATGTAGTCATCGGGGAGGTGCCACTCGCTCGTGCGCTCTTTTTTTTCTCTCCATTTCAAACTGATTGATGCGTCTCTACAAGTTGCTGGGCTTAGGGCCGGCCCCGTTGGAGTCCCAGCGACACTTCTGAGAGCTCACCCGGAGCTCTTGGCACCGCGTCTTAGGGGCTCAGGCTTGCTCCTGGAAGGCGATCGGAGACTGACATCAGCCCATCAGGAGTTGGAGGGATTCATTTGAAAGTGATTGTTTTCCCCTCCCGCTCTCTAGCCGAGCTGTTGGGTTGGCGTCGTCCTGCAGGTTGGGGCATCCCAGCTCCACCTGGCTGGCTACTCTGTCACGTCTGATCTTAATAAACTCTGGTGTACCCACATCCGGCTGAGAAAAGCACGCGCGAGATATCCCCCAGGCTCCGCCAGCGCCTGCGGTGTTGTCTCCCGCCGCCGCCGCAGCCCGACGCAGCCGAGAGACCTGCCGGGGGACTCGAAGGGCCAAACTTTTCTTTGAGGTTAGAGGCAAGACCGCTCCTCACCAGCTCAGCTGCCGCTTAACCAGTTCCAGGACGCCGGCGGGGCTGGGTTTGTGGCTCTGGATCTCCACCCTTCTCGGCGCACCACCCCGAACCCGCAGCACCGGCGACTCCTCGGAGATTTCCAGGGATTGCCCAGTTAAGGCACAGAGGAGGCGGAGGAAAAGGGTTCTCAGACTCTCGGGGCCACAGGCGCGGAGACCCCGCCTCCCCCCCCATCCACACGGAGCCGTCCTGCAGTTTCCCATCCGCCGCCAAAGTAACTTGGAGCGAAGCGGGGTGCGGCGCGAGGGCCCCGGGCGGCGGCGGAGCCGTGCGCAGCCCGCGGCGCCGACGCTGAGCCGGGCCCGGCGGGCCGGTGTATGTCTCCCCGCGGCCAGGGCGCGCAGCTCCCTGTGACTGTGCAGCGCGCGCCGCCGCCTGCCCCGACTCGCGCCGCTGCCACCCGGCCCGGCTCGCACCTCCTTCTCCCGGGGTGACCCGCCTGCTGCCGCCGCCGCCGCCGCCGGAGACACAGCTCTGCACCCCTTCCCCCGCCCTTGCCGCCGCCGCCACACACACGCACGCTTCTCTCCATCTTGTGATTTCTTTTTTCCTTCGGAACCCTCCAGTGGGGGGTGCGAGTTTGTCTTTAGTCCCTCCACTCCGCTGCCTTCTTTTCTTCTCGCTCTCCTCCCCTTCGCCAGCTTGGTGTGCGCCTCTTTCTTTTTCTCGCCCCTCTTCATTTTTATTTATTCATATTTATTGGGCTCCCGCTCTCTCGCTCTCCCCTTCCCTCCCTCTGGATCCCCGCTCTCTCCCCGGAGTGGCGCGTCCCGGGCTCCGCCGCTGGCCAGGCGTGATGTTGCACGTGGAGATGTTGACGCTGATGTTTCTGGTGCTCTGGATGTGTGTGTTCAGCCAGGACCCGGGTTCCAAGGCCGTCGCCGACCGCTACGCCGTCTACTGGAACAGCAGCAACCCCAGGTAAGGCAATGGGGGGCGAAGAGCCGGGCCTGCCCGGACCCCGGGCCCCGCGCCCCGCGGAAGGAGAGGCAGCGAGGACTAGTGCTCACCCGCCGCCGGCAGCGCGCACCCTCGGAGCCCGCGTCGCCCAGGTGGTGATGGCTTTCGGGGTGCCCGCGGGAAGCGCTCCCATCGCGACCCTCTTTGTTAAGCCAGCACAGAGAGCCTGGGCGCCCCGTGAGTCCCCAAGTCGGCCTAGACCGCCTGCCTCTGCAGAGATCGAGGAAACTCGGAAAAGGCGGGAGCCGGGGATTCGAGACTTCACTGCTCCCCGGCTGGGGCAGGCTGGCCAGCATCCCGATACCCGCGCAGGGCTCGGGCACGAGGAGCCCCGGGCGCGCACCGCCAGGAGCTCTTGCTTGCAGCGTTGAGTGCGCAGGGACCGCAAAGAGAACCTGCCAAACACCCTCAAAGTTGTTTTTTTTTTTTTTTTTTTTTTTTTTTTTAATTTTTTCTTTCCGTTTCTCGGTGCGCTCAGAGAGCGCACGGGCTGGGGAAGTGAGGGAGGCTGGGAAGCGGAAGCTTTAGGTTATTATTTTCCTCTTTAACTAAGAGCAAATCATCCAGCCCTTGAGTCAGTCTGGACCCGGCGTGCTTGGCAGTGGAGAAGATTCTCCCACCTCCTCCACTCCCGGGTGGGCTCAAGGTGCCAGAAAGTTTGATCTAATGTCGGGTTACGTCATGTGTGCGGAGCGAGCTGCTGGATTTGGCCGAGCCGGGAGGTGGGAGACCTTGGTCCGTGGCCTGGCGGTGTGCAGCCGGAGGAACACGCGCGGTTACCTGCAACCGTTTTTGCTGCGGTTCCCGAAGCCCGCCGTGTACGCGGAAGGCTGGTGGCGGGTGTCCGGGGCCACCTAGCCCGCCTGCTGGACCCTGGCCACCCGCAGATGTTCTCTGTTCACGGGCCCTGAAAGTGAGGTTGGGGTGGAGGTTGTCCTGAATGGGGGCAGACACCTCCCGATCCGGAACAGCTACGAGCCCTACTTTCTCCGGGTCCTGTGGACCGCAGTCGGCTCCTTTGGCCCCAAATTGCGCTGCCTCTCTGGACCGAGGCCAGCTTCTCGCTGGGGACTGGTCTCGGTGCCCGCCCGGGAGGGAAATAGCATCGATTATGCCTCAAATCTCAAGTTTTCCCCTAGGCTGGAGTGGAAGTTGGGAAGAGAGAGGCGGGAGGCCGAGAGGAGAGTTTGGGGTTGTTGTGCGCCCAGCGCGCCTGAGAAGAGGGGTCCTGAGGGCGCTTCCAATGCTTCCTCCCTACCCGTGGCCTTCTCCGCGATCCTCCCGCCTTCTCTTGTTTTGCAGGCTTGTGGGGAATTCCCTACTTGAGGTGATGTCAGCTCAGGTGAAGATGGGCAGATTTCCCCACAAGCGGTCCACCGGTTGCAGAAAGGAGAAAGAGTCCCACCCCACCTCTTCCTGCTGCCCAAGGAAAGATAGTCACATCCAGATAGCCCAAGTCCTAATTGCATTGCCTGGTAGAAGTGGAGACATCCCCCAAAGTTTGGTTTTAAAAAGTCTCGTGAGGGTGGGTGGTGGGATGGGAAGCTATTTCTTCTTTGACATGCCACTTACCACTATTAGAAAAAGAGAAAGAGAAGCCATCCTGCCAGAGGAAATGCCTTTTATTAAAGCTGACAAGACAAATAGAGCAAGCTTTCCAGTCGTGATGGTGTTAAAAGCAAGGCTCATTATGTTGGTTGGTTTTATTCCCCTTTGGCCTTTATTAGACAGCATATATGCAATGGAGAAATTTATATTTCTCAATTTTAGCACCTTATTAAGTAAAACAAGAGTGAAATTGGGTAGTTGAGTTTGGGACCTTTGGCTCTTGTTCGTCTTTCCCATTCTAAACTTTACAGTGTGATCTTTTTCTCATGGTATTAATTTATTTGGATACTTGGGTGTGCCAGTCATCCTGGGTTAAAACAGAAAGAATCAGCAACACCCCACTCTACCCTGTCTTCTTAACCTGTCAAGCTAGTCTGAGTTAGTTTGAGGACATTTTATCTTAGGTTATCTCTGTTTTATGCTTTTGATACTGTTGTTTGGTTTGAGATTAGTACATTGATTTTTGTCACAGGTCATGTTTTTTAATAGATATGCCCTGCCTGCAGAAAACTTGTCTGCTCAGGATGTCATGGCAGCTTTGAACCTGTCCAAAGTTAATCTGTAGAATTTTAAAATACCAAGAGTATTCTCAAGTCAGTATTCTCATATGAGGTTTGTGGAAATACTTTTCTATTTGATCATTATAATGTTCAAAAGAAAAAAATGATGTCCCTCTCCGTCCCAAGAGATTCGGCCCTAACTTTAGTATTCTTAGGGTTTTATGGATTCATGTATCTTACTGTATTATTACACTGAAACTTTTTGAAAAATAATATTTTAATAGTAGGTACTGGGAGGCAGATTTATCTCTGAAAGGTAGAGTAAGATGGTACTTTTTATTATGCATTGAGGAAAGTCAGCTTGGATGTAGTTTAAAAGAAGACAAATGGAAAATAATTTAGAAATAAATAGAAACAGTTTATATCACAAAAGAATTATTTTAGAAAATTTACACAGGTTTACTATATTTTATAAATTCAATGTTTTACATTTCCTTTTTATCTTGTAAGATAATCTAGCCATGCCTTTTGGTTTTATATAAATAATATCTTTTAAGATTTTATTAAACTAATAATATAATCAGAAGACGTCAATCTTTTGAAAAAATGGAAAACATTAATTGCAACTTAAATAGATTTTAAGAATTTTTCTTTTAGAAGTTCAGTGGACACTAAAGCTACTAATGATACTGTGTAAGATGAAGTAAATAAATTTTAGTTAATACTAATGGACTTCAATTTAAAATTATGTTTAAATAAGATTAGGACTAAGTATTACATCTTAATCATAGGGTTTAAATATTTTACATTGTAATATTTAGTAGTCATAAGAGTTTATCTTCTACATTGGGTTTCATTACTAACTCCATTGATATCATAAGCATCCATTGATCTAGGTTCACAGAAAAAAAATATTAAACTTATTTGCTGTCAGATAGTTTTACTGTTAAAATCTATTTTCCCAGGTATTAACTTCTGGGAAGTGGATGTTCAATTTGCAAAGGCTGATAACTTTAGTTGCCAGTATTTAGTGGGCGGTGGGCCAAATGATTTGTGTTGAAATGGCACAAATCTCTGAAATAGCAACTGAGAACTATCAGCCTGAGTAGAAAAATATGATAACATTTGTCTGAATGCATTTTCCATATTTTAAACATTTGAAAATCTATTGAGTTTCACCTAAGTAGTGAGAGTAATAGAACGATCCTTTTAATGTTATGCTGAATTCTGAACCAGCATGTTACTAAGTAACTTTAAGTAGTGAAAATCCCAATCAAGGAGAATATAATTGTTTGTCCTTAATTACTTTAAGAACATGAAAAGCTTTCAAGTAACTTTTTAAAAGACTTTTAGTAATAAAACTATGTACATTCTCCCTTAGTAGTATCTACTCTTATAAAGACACAGATTACTCAGTATTAAGAACATGCCACTTAATCTGGTATGCTATTACTGGTTTGGTGCTTCCAGTGAAAATATTCTTTTATACACAGTGCATATATTGAAAAGTTCTTGGATTCTTTTGACCAGTTGTTAGAATGATGCGAGGATAATTAAAGATGTCTCCTACTGGTTGGCATTAATGGATAGAATAGTTGAAAATATAACCAGCACACTTTAAGAATACTGATTCTCCTCAGTGCTTTGCTTCTGTTAAGGTTTGAGTATCACCAATTTAAAGTGTTATTCTCTTACAGGAAAACATACCTCTATAATTCATCCGAGATGTACTAAATTTTAACCTAATCATATGTTTTCTTTGGACTTTTTCAATTCTTGTAGGGACTTGTAAATTAAATATTTTGTATTAGAGTAGCAGGTAATTGACACCACTTAGTTTTGTTAACATGTAATCTTGGAGTTGTGAAAGTGATGTGAATTCTAGGTCAACACTCCCAAATCTCTCTGGCAGTGTAGGTTATATATATGTGTGACTGAGTAAATAGAAGTAATTTTTTTCTAATCTCAGCCCCTGGGTATTTTTCCTCTTTCAAAAATCACTTTCATTTTAAAAAAATCTGACCTATCTGTTTTTTAATATCTATATGGCAAGTATAACAGCACTGTGCATTGTCTACTGACAAATGAAATCAATTTGGTTTAAATCTAAGAATTTGTTTTGAGGAAAGATGGAAAGTTGATTTTGGTTAAGAATGAGTTTTATCACCAAACTTGTAAAGGAGTAACTTTATTTTTGAAATTTTCAGTGTTTTAAATAATATTTTTATATCAGAAATAGAAGTCTTTCAAGTAAAAGGCATTATTTAGAATCGTCTAACTTTATTAACTCTGAACCTCAATGTAATAATAGTTTAATAGATGTAATGGGATAATTTTATTATTTTGGTATTTATACCAGAATTTGTGTAAACATCTGGATAAAAATAAAACTGTATGACCGAGATTTATCTCTCATGTTTTTACCTTTATCCCATTTATAGGAGACCTGAAGTGAATTATCTTTTCCCACTTTTTTTATCTAAAAATTTATGAAAGAGAAGTATACTTCTTGTTTTTGGCCAGTTTTCTGTAGGAATTTGAAAAGCAAGGTAGCTAGTGAAATGTTACATTCCATCCGTTTCATTCATTACATTATATATTCATAATAAGCTATCAGCAAGAGTTAACGGTCTTTAGGCTATTTGAGGCACGCTTATCTATATTGTCTAATTTCGCATTTCTAGTATGAGACCAAAGTTAATAAACTCCTGGTTATTAAAAGAATCAGAGAGAGCCTTCAGTAGTTCATTACTCCCTGTTAGTTGATTTTAGTGGTATTAACTAAACCATTGGATCACTGAATGAATATCTTGTTGCCATGTGTGTTCTGGCTGATAATCAATAGCCTTAGAGGCTTCCACCTTTGAAAGCTGAGAATAAGGTTTGGAAGGAGCACTTAGTTATTTGGGGGCAAATTAACCTTGTGAATTTCTTGCCATTTAATCTTGCAAGATGCCTTCTGAGCAGGGATTTCATTGCATTCTGTCCACTGGCCTGATTTCCTGTTGGATAAGGACAGATAAAGATGAACGCCTCCTTTTCTCCCCTGTTGCTATGTACCAAGCAAGCTACCAGCTTCATGCTGGGCCAAGAAAATGAATGAATATAATTAGTCCTTCAGGAGTCCTGATCTTTGCAAGCTTGGGAGAAGTATATGCCAAAAGAATGTGCCTTTGAGAAAGAAAACATTGAAATATAAAATGAATAAAACTTAAGAAAATGTTAAAAATTTTACATATTGGTAGTGTTTGGTGTTACATAATGGTTCCCCCCCCCCCACGGTATAAGTAATTTGCTTAATAGTTTTTCAAAAAGATGACACTCAACTCTCTTCATTTCTGTGTTTGTTTTGGATGACTCCCAGTGGAGTAATGAGGATTTAAAAAGCTGTAATATTTTAATAAACCAGTCTATGTTAACCGATTACATATTATCGACTTTCTTTTCAGAAACAGTATACAAACTGTTAAAATAGCAGCTTTGATTACAATGTTCATGTTGAAAAAGAAGGCTTTACGTCCCTAAGTACAGTGAGGAAGGCCCTGGTCACTTACCCAAGATAGTCAGGGTCAATCTTCGGAACTGAGAAACATTGCCTTTTGATCATTTGTGATGGATAACACCTTCATATTCAGGTATAAGAACCTCAAAGAGGAGGATAAGAAATGAGGTATTAATATCCACTCTTAGCAATTTGTCTTACAATGGTGGTCTTAGACAGCTAAACATCAATAAATTACTGTCTCTTTTAAAGGCCTGATTTATATTAGATTTATATTTTCGTTTACTTCGCAACCTGTATCCTGAGTTGTTTTGGAGAAAAGTTTCTTGTGATTAATTTGAACTTCCAGTGTTTTTGAATGGGATATTACTCACTACCAGATCTGTTTTCTCTTAAATTTGTCTGCATTTATATTTTCAGAATTTAGTCAGTCATAACCAAGGCAGCACAATGACATAGGAGCACTTAGTTTAAAATTAAAAAGTAATAATGGAAGCTTTTCTGTACCATACGTGTTATGCATAGTTCTTACTATAATCGAAAAATGTTCCTTACATCTTGGTATTCTTGATAATCTGTATTCCTTATTGTACTTTGAAGGATTTATTATAAATTGCTGATATCTCTGCACTGTTTTCTAATCTGAAATATGTGTGGATGTAAACTCTTGATTTTGAGGCTTTTTAATATAGTTTTCAAACAGTAAGTCATAAATTTCAGTAAAAACATTTTAAAATAGTGAAAACTTCTAGTTAAAGTTAGCTAGTTGCTGAAAGACAGTAGTACACCGCAGTGATGGTTTACTCAGCTTTCATTCAGGTAGAATTCTATCATTTTCAAAAAGAAAAATAAACCTTTGTCATCTTTAGAAACATCCTTGATATAATTGACAGTTGACAGCTTGAAGAAAATGTTACTGTCAGGTCTTATTTTCCATTCAAGTGGGAAATAAAAATAGTTTTGAGTGATTTAAGAAGATCTACTTAAACATTATTTTGAAATATAGGAAATATTTGTTAATTTTTACATATATATCATAGAATTAATCTGCCATTTGCTTCAGGGAAGGTCGGCAAAGTGCAATATAAAAAGACATTTTCTAACTGTTAAATTCCTCGGGTGTTTAACTTAAAAAAACAAATACAGCTGATGTATTTATAGCAGGATATCACTGGATGTTTTATGATAAGATTCTTAAAGAGATATAAGATATTAATAATATTTCTATTATTACTTATTAAGTGACCTGATTTCCATGACTGACCATCATGATTCTGGTATGAAGTATAAATAGGAATTTTAATCATGTGACATCTCTCTTATGTATGTGTTTGATGATCAAGTTATTGGCACACAAAGATTAGACCTTTTTTAAAAAATGCTTCGCTACTAATAATTTTTAAGTGCACAGTGTAATCCATAGGTTTCTTTGTGGAAGTACCTGAATACATACTTGGAGATTAGGAAAAAAATATGACCACAAGTTCATTTTCCAATTTAGAAAAGCTAGGTTTTTAGCTTTCAGTAAAATCAGCATTTTTATTTATTTATTTTTTTCCATAGAAGCAGCCATCTTGTTTTAAGGCCGATTTTCTTTCTTTCATGAAAATGGTTCGGAAATGTATATGGATGATAGAAAAGGACTAAACCACTTTATAATCATTTTGTCAAGGCTCCACATTTAAAATTCTAACTTAAGAGTTATTTGTAGGCTCATTAAAATGCTGTCTTCTGTATTTAGTTGACAAAATAGGATCTTTTAACTTAGTAATAATATATTTTAAACCCAGGCATGTTATATTTTAATTTTAAATACTGGGCTGCACCATGTTTACACACATAATTTTTTATTGAAGTTTATATCTTATTGTTAATTTCAAAGTAATATATTGATAGCACCTATTATCAACACCTTAATCTTGATTTCCTTTTTCTGACTATATGCAGTAGTCATTTTTATTTGTTGATTGATATTTTATTTTTTTTCTAATTGCTAAACGGTACCAGGGATCTTTCTTCAGTAAAAGGTATTGAAGAAAATGTAGGCACCTCTAAAAAAGATGCTTTGGGGGTGCTTTAAGAAGTATTTTATGATGTCAGAGCCTTTTTGTCCTTTAAATATAGGTTCTCACTGTTTCATAACCAAACCATTGTTGGTTCTCACTATTTCATTATAAAAATTTTTTGGAAGTAAATTCATGTTTGTTATAAAAAATTATGAGTATATCAACTGAGTCTGCTATATTTTCACCATGTTTTGCATTTTTCCTTACACTTGGAAGATCATGTGGCCTAGTAAACTTTACCCAAAGTGTATACCATCCTTCTTGCTACTGCATGTTTGATGACGTCTGGGAACACTATTTCCATATACTGCAGTAAAAGCAAAACTTCCTTAGGATTAAATTCAACATAACCTGACTCAGTCAATCTGATTAAAAGTGGGCACAGACTGAATACTACTTATGCGACAGATTGCTTAAGTTCATTAGAAGTAAGAAATTTGGTGGTCGTAGATACAGAGTAAAAGGCGATAAGTAAAATACACATTTTAAGAACAAATATACATCTCATGGACTCCTTATTAAAATCCAGGTGTGAGTTGACAGTTTTTGCACTGAAAAGCTTTCCTTGTTATCCATCATCCATTTTTCTTTGGCTGGAGAAGACTGAAATAACTGAGTGTTCAAAGTGACCTTATTGTTTTCAAGGAACTAATAAACCCTTTTGTTTTTTCTTGCTGTTGCTAAACTGGTAGAGTGTCCATTCTAAGTTTTATTAATGACATTTATGTATGTAAAAATTGTAGTTAACAATGAGCTCTTGCCGCTTACCATGAAAATACAGTTTGTAAAGGTAAATGAAAGTATTTTTTCATATGAAAAATGCAGTTTTGTGGTTGGAATAAAATCAAATCATAGTTTATTTTGATTGGATAATTATAGTGCAAACTGTTATCTATGTTTTGATGGTAGTGGGTGTGCTACTTTATTTTCATGTTCCATAGACCCTAATGGGGTGTATGACTTTGTCATGTTTACTGAACTTTAATAATGTATAGGGGACTTAACCTTTTGGTTAATTTTTATTTAATTTTATGGAGATATTTAATTTTATAGAGACAAATGGGAATGGGAAAAAAGAAATAATTTTAAATGTGGGGAAACGATTCTTTGTGTTTAAAATTAGGTTAAACAAAGTGGGAGCAAATGAGCCTAGTTCCCCTTCTATTGTTTCAGGGCAAGAATATACAGACAGATGTTGGAATGTGGGAGCTGTGACCTCTGACCCACACAGCATGGCCACTGCTATGGCTCACAAGTGTCCTGAGCCACCATCATAGTAGATGCTTTTTTGAAGTGATTGACACTTTGAGATGGAGAACCAAAAACTTATTCTGTAGCTATCTGCAGTTCTCTGAAGTATCAATTTTTTTTAGCTTCAATTTTAGGTTCCTCACCTTACCTTTTATGAAAAATGTTTTTTGTTTGGCTCAGGAAGAGCTTTTGTGACTTCTGGATGAATTCTGTATCCCTGTAGTCAGTATTAATCTTTGCCTCCCAATAAATTTTTTCATCGGGTTGGAAAAAATGGAGGACGTTCAAATGTATAGTTCTGCAGCACCAAAACATTTGCTTTACTAAGCTAATCTATATCTGTGTGTCTGTCTATCATCTATCTATATATCTAGACTAGCTTAATATATAGAGATAGATATTAATATAAACATAGATAAGTATATTTTAAAGACAGATGAAAAGCCTTTTAGCCTCTGCTCTGCAATCTTGCCAGTAACCCCTGGGTTCAGATAGACCATTAGTGTTTTAGATACTGTGGCATTCAGTGTTTTCTTCATATATTTGTTTACTGTTATTGCTTCAGTAAACTTTTATGCCTATTTCAGTAGTTTTCTGGCAGGGGCTTTATTTATTAAAATTTAGTGACCCAGCACTAAGAGGGGTACAGTTCAAATAGTCGTGCTTCTGACAGGGTTTTGTGTCAAACTAGAGAAAATAATAGGGAAATGAAAGCTGCCAAAATGTGTCTCCCAATTACTAATTAATCAGGCGAGAAAGGACCTCAGTGACAGATCTGGTGTCCGCCATGACAGCAACTCGGGGAATGCTTTATTTTAAATACTGTATAAAATAAATTAAGGTAAGCCTCAAGGAATGTAGCACCCAGATATTTGATATTACAAGTGCTACTTTTTTAGTCTGTGTAAAGCAAAGTAAAAAATGAGTTGAAACTGTATCTTTGCACTCTTTACTGATTGTATCAAAGCATCAAATTTTTCTAAGTATTTCTCTTATTTATAAGTAATGCCTGTGTTCTTATTAATATCTTAAAACAGATATGATAATATTCTTGGTTTTAGTTGACGTAACCTTGTATACATACTTTTATTGTAGATAGAGACATGAGGAAGAATTTAAAAAATGTTCTATCATATGCCTGTCCTCAGTATTTTGAGCATTATTGTAATTGAAGAATAAAACTCTCTCCCCATCCCCCCTACCCCCTGCCAAATATATGTTTTTGCTGTCCCAGAGGTTCCAGTTTTTTCTGTCAATGTTTCCACTATGGTTGCTGGACCCATAATTAAATGCCTGTTATTAGTGTATTTTTTCCATTGCATTTACAATATATAAAGGAAAGGGTCTTGTATGGAACTATAGCTATCAGGGGAACAATGAAAACTAATTACACACTCTGCTATCACCATTGTCGACTATACTCTTGGGAAAACAACAAAATGACAGTGTGTGTGTGTGTGTGTGTGTGTGTGTGTGTGTGTGTGTGTGTGTGTGTGTGTGTGTGTGTGTGTGTGTGTGTGTGTAGGGGTGGTGTATACGTATAAAAGATAGCCATATGAGAAATATATATGTATATGGTCAGACATTTCTGAAGGCTTAAACTCTGGGTTCCCTGAAGCAAAAAAATAAGTATAAGGGACAATCTAATTCAGTTAATTAAAAAAAAAAAGCAGTTTTTTATTAGAGAGGGAGGGGGATCCTCTTTTAGGACCATTCCTGTGTCATATGGACTAAGACAATCAGCAACATTTATGACTCTGAATGTCTCATTATAGTACGTATTATTTTGGAATGGTCTTGTCATCATTGGTACATCAATGCTATTAATGTATCTGATTATTTCTCATAATTACCTCTCATAAATTATTTCTTCACTTAGCTCTAGATTTTTGTGTTGATATTTGGCAATCTGAAAACTAATCACAGTTCGTTTATTATGCAGATCTATCACTATTTTTCTCTTTTGATGACTTTGGCTGCTTCACTGTCTTTGGGTCCTCTACTGGTAGATGGATTTGAGAAAGAAAATAAAACTAAAAAATGACTTTTCTGAAACTTATAGCAGCTTTGGTATGAAATTTGGTAAGAAAAAACTTTGAGGCTACTGAATAACATGAGGTTTTGGAATCAATTTTGGATTTTAATCATCCATGCCATTTCTGTTCTCTGGTACCACATAGAATCAGGACTTGGCCCTATCTAATGTTTTTCATTACTATTTTGATTCCTTGGGTAAATTATTTTTGCTGTATTTAAAACCAAAACCAAGTGGGTGAATTCAGGAATTATATATTGATTTTAACTTATTTTTTCAAAGTTTTCACATCAAAACAATAATATAGCTAATGTCTATATCGGTAATAATATATTGCTGTATTGAATATCTAAAAGTTAAAATTGAAAATATATTGGGAGGCCTACAGCAGATTCAGAGATGAATAAGAGAGCATCTGTACCATTAAGGAACTTGCAATTTTGTGCAGATTAAGCTTATGTGTTTAATCACAGTAAAAAAAAAAATGCTGTAAGAAATCTTCACATGTGGATTTATTCAGCAGATATATATCAAGTGTCCACTGTAAGCCCGTATTGTTCTTAATACTGGAGACGTCTCAGTGAACAGAATAAACAGCATCACTACCATCATGGATCATTCTAAAATCACTGTTCCTCATACTCTAATGTGTACACAAATCTCTGAGGGGTTCTTGTTGAAATACAGATTTTAATTTCATAAATCTGGGCCTGGGCCCCGACATTCTGCATTTCTAATCAGCTCACAGGCAATGCTGATGCTGTGGGGTAGTGAATCCACAGTGTGAGCAGCAAGGTTCTAGGTAAGTCAGTTGGGGAGAGAGTCCTCTGGCTCCTCATCAAGGACTCTTGGTTGTATTTGCCCTGAACTTTCTGTACAGTTCTACAATTTCTAAAGTGGTTTAGTATTTGCATGACCGAAAGTAATTTATTCTAAGGCCCAGTAAGTAGTCTTCATTTCTAGCCACTTTTCTTCAAATCTCAACCAAATAAAATAGATTTTTTTTTTTTACATTGAGGTTTATGCATCATTAAAATACACCACTAAGAAAAGTAGTAGTCTAGGGATTTTGTTGTGAGTCAGGGAGGATTTATGACAATAAACGTCCAAGGATATTTATTTGCAAACCCTCCACAGATGTTTTTTTTTAATGCGGCAATGCCAGAATTACACCTCAGAAACTGATTTTTAACACTTTCCAATTTAAATCCATATGGTTAAATGAACCCCAAATGTTCATTTTACATTCAGCATAGAAGATGACTAACAGTTTTTGTGCTCCCACTGCCTGAGTTTCTTGTGGGTGGCTTTCAGGAGCCTACGCTTCCAGTGGAGTTATAAAAAACTTGGGGAAAAATACCTTCCTCCTCTAAAATTCCGATTCTAGTGTCCTTAGTGAGAATCTTTGTTTCTCTCTTATCTAGGTAGTACAAAGTCTTTATGCTTCTGCTTTTTTTTTTTACAGCACATATATCATTTGCTTTTGCAAAACAAATATTATGTAATGCTTGTATTAATTAGAATGGAACTAGTTAAATTTAGTTACTCTGCCTGTTTATTTTTGGTTGTTGTATGTCACTTTGTGTGTATAAATATATTACTAATCTCCTAAGTAAACTTTAAAGTCTGAGAAAGCATCAATAAGTAGACTTACTTAACCAATACACTTCTATGAAATGATTATAAAAAAGGAAGATACAAGTATTTGTACTGTAAATCAGCTATATTTTTATGAAAACAAACAAAAATAAGGATGGTGAGCCCTCTTAAGTCAAGTATTCTTTTCATAATAATTTTTATCAACACTTTTCAATAGTTAATTATTGAACAGAAGCACATCTTTTCATTTTTAAATTCTTGGTAAATGGATTTAATTACAACATTGGGTAGCGTTTTGTAAAAACTATGAATATTATTAAGAATAGTGAATCAAGACATTATTCCTTTATTTTGGGGGGGGTTATGTTTGTGTTCACCATGGTGTAAATAAACATTGAAATAATGCCTTTGAAGTGACAACCACTTAAGAGTTTCTAGTTTAATGATTCTGGTAGATAAAGAAATTCAAGAATCTTCGTGACTTTGTGTAAACTTAACTGGTTCCTAAAAGAGAAATGTGGTATGTACTTAGTTGATTACTAAATTTAGGAATATGGAATCTTCATCAGTTAAAATGAAGTCAACTGAATATCTCTAAGCAATAGCTTTGTTCAAAATGGAGTTGATATACCTAAAACTGTGATCATTGCTTTGTTTGGTTAAAGCAGAAGATGCTCAATAGTCCTAATTATTGTTTTTCCCCTCCATTTTTTAAAAAAGGGAGAATAAATACATTGAATGATTTTTATTTAACTCAAGATTATTAACAGTAATTTCTTATTAGATTAACAGGTTGAAACAAAGTTCTTAGGTACACTGATATGTATAATTTACAGATTGTTTTGACTGCATGAAGTAAAAGCATGGACTTAATGTACTTTTTCTTTTGGGTTTTTATAGCAGCAGCTGTTTAGGGTAAAACTTCACATGGGTTTGGGTGTTATATAGTCAAGAGCTCAGAAAGCGAGATATTATAAACCTACATCAGATTGGATTTTTCAGTTGTCTCCGTTAACATTTTTTTGTTATAATTTGAGATCTATTTAAATTTTAATTCTAGTTGAGTCATAAATATGCCATTCATAATGATAATCTGAGCCTGAGTTTCTTCTCTTTAGTCAATAATAAAAATAATGTGTCCTTTGGATTTGTGAAAATTTAAAGTATACCTGTGACAGAACTTTATAAATGGTTATAAAACCATTATGAAAAGCATAGGGGTTTAAAAAGTTCCCTTATGTTATACCACATCTCACTTTATAATTCTGTATACTTTTTGAGTTGCATATAAAATATATTCTTAAAAATAAAAACTTATTTTTAAAGCATCATGGAATAGTTGACATTTTGCAAGCTAGACCGACTTGTATTATTTTGTAGTATATTGTCCCTGATAGATACGATTTGTATACTTTCATTGGGTTATCTTTGAAAGGAATTCACATTTTAGGCCTTATCTTGTGATTTCTACAAGAGTAATGTGCAAAGGATGACACTTGAGAGGCAAGTCGGCTAGGACCTTTTCCCCAGAAAGGAATTTGAATCTCCTTTGTAAAGTTGGTCAAGTGTATTTTTAAAGTCCTCTCGTCCCCTCTCAATTTTTTCTCTTCAATGTGTTTTCTTCTTTAGACTTCTAAAACCCTAATATTTTGCTTTGACTTCACAGATATAATAAGACATCATCCTCTCAAGGGAGAAATTAATGAATACCAACACCTTCTTAGAGAATGCTCATGGTTCCAGTGAGGAAGGGGCTTGTTGAAGCAGATCAATTACTGTTCCTTACAGGCAGCCCCCGTTGTCCCTGTGACCCTTAGATTCTTCTGAATCCCACTGCCAAAAGAGCATGTTTTAACCTCTTGACACCTCTGTGCTTAAAAAACTCTTGTTATCAACTGCTTATAAACTTAGTTCATAGTAATTATACAAATACGACGTTAGGGGCATAAATAGATCATAATAGCATCTAGCTGAGAAAGGAAACAGAATTTGTCAAGGAACATATTTCAGTTCATGAAAGCATGAGTTAACACATCACTGTCGAAGGGCTACTTTCCCCGGGCAGTTGACTGGTGATTCGAAGCAGGTTTTACTTCCTATGTTTATAGTTATTCAGGAGGATAGCACATGTGCCTGTTACTTGTTTTAAAATTGCAGTCATTGACTTACATAATTTTATAATGTTGTTTTACTCCTGAAGGTATAAATGTCACTTGTGAAAAAAGAAAGAAAAAAGGTAGTTCATAAGGGAAAATATACCACGGATCCTTATGTGCTTTACTCAGAAATTTACTGATAACTGAGGGCAGAGTTGGCCAGTAGCAATAAAAATATTGAATGTTATTAGCAATACGAAAATTATTTGAAAGAGTACTTGTAACTCTGCATTGCTGATTTCCCTTAAAAATAACTGTTTTAATATTTAGAATTCCTATGTTCACTGGAATGCTAGACAGACCTTTGTTGTGCTTGTATTAGTTCACACAAAAGCAGGTTTCTATCGTCCTGCTAAATTGGAAGTTAAGATTTGTCAAGGGAATGAGCTTGCTATGAGTTTATTTCAAGTTGAAAACTTTGTAATTTTATGTTACTTGGATTTGGTGTCTGATGAATGATTAATGGTTACAATCCCTCCTGTGTTCCAGGCTTCCTTTCTTGGCAACAGGGTAGTCAAGATTTTTAAATTTTGATGACTGACTTATTGACACTTTGTATTATTAAAAAAAAAATAATTCCTTATATCAGTTTAAGATTATCAGCTAGATACTTCATCTCAGCTAGGCTGACTCAGTATTTTTTTTTCCAGGAGAGCATGTTGATTGATCAAATTGAATATATAGCAATCCAGTAATTCCTTAAGATGTGGAATGATTGAATTGAGTTGCATTTTGATTATTTAGCTTTTATTAATATGCTAAATAATGTAGCAAAGATTGGAGCTGACCATATTTCAGTGCATTTGATGAATTTATACAGGTATAAGAGAACAGGCCAGTCCTACTATACCTAACCTTTACCTCATAATTTTTGGAGGCCGAGTAGTTTGAATTTTCTTTATTCCTCTTTGTGGAATGTCAAATTATGTTGGTGCATTTTGCATGTTAAGAATGCAGACGATGGCAAACTGCCCTTTAATATCAGGGTTGTCATAAGCTAGAACTTTTAAGTTTGAATAGTTGGAAACCGTCTTCAATTTCTCTCGTATTAAACTTTCAGATCATTTGTCTCTGTCTTTATGGAAATATTGTAAAATGTGAATGGAATGCACATTCAGGTCTTTAATCAAAGAGAGCAAAGCTTGCTTATTGATTTGAATAGAATAATGAGCAACTGGTTACAGCAGGCAACTATGAATTTCTTTCCTCAAGTATCTGAAATCTCTAGTAATTTGATATGGCTTTAATCATTTTAGTAAAATTTTCTGTCACTTTGTTAGTTTTATGACAATTGACTTAAAAAAATTAAACCAACTTGAGAAATACAAAAATATTTAGAGTGAAGTAGTTTTATTTTAAATAAAGAAAGTATGTCTGCATTTACCTCAACAAAAGGCAATGTAAGTTTATGCGAAAACTCCACTTACTCCAATATGGTGGTAGAACCAGCTCTCCATCCTGCCCCATTCCACCTCCTGCCTGCCATCTCAATCATCCGTTTTCACTGGCAGGAAGACAGTGTCTGTGACCTTTTTTCCAGTTACTCTTTTCAAAGCCATAGATCAACCTTCCCAACATTGTCAAGATAGCAGACACACAAACTAGTTTTGAGCATAGCACACTGAATTCGGAGTGTTTGGTAATCACGACTTCCTTTTAGGAACATTTGAATCGATAATATACTTAAGATCCAGTTTGGAAATCAGCCAAGGAGTTTGGGCTCACCTCACCTAGGGCCCTCACGTTGCTGTTCCAGGCAAAGTAGGTGGTTGATAGGATCAGGGCTTGCTCACTGCTGTATAGGGGCCACATTAAGTGGATTTGCATTGCAGTCTGACATGGAGTTTTAAGACTGCAGTAATCAGTGTTAGAAAGTGATTGGTTTTCTTCCTTATAAATTGCTAATTAGTATTGGAAATCTAACTTGTTTTGTTGAAGAGCCTCCTTTATTTTCTCTGAGAAGGTGATTTGGACAATAATCTATTTACTCTATCTCTACACCCCTCTTCCCTCTTGTTAAAATAAAATCTAGAAACCTCTGGGGACTTCCAACTGTTGAGTTCTGCTTGGAAGGAGCTTTAAAACAGTGGCTCCACACTGAAGTAAATATTGACTGGGTCTGGGGCTGAGGCCGGCTCAAAGCCTCCTATTGTTCTTCATTAGTCAGCACTCCAGAGCGGGCTCAAGTATGCATGTGTTAGGAGGAGAAGAAAGGCTTCACAGGGCAATGAACAGGGCCCACAGCTGAACTCGTAAATGCGCCTTGTAGAGGAAAGGAAAGCCGACTACAAAGCTAGCAGGAGCTTATGCCGGGTTACAGAGAATTTGGGAGACTGAAATGCACAAGCACTGTCCATCCTGTGTGTTTCAGAGGAGTTTAAGGTACATGAAGCCATTTGTTTGGTGGGTCCAGCCTGTCTCCAAGTGAAACCTTCATGCTTCGCGATGCTTTCTTCTCCAGGGCAAAATTAAAATATAGCCTTTTGGTAGACTTGAGAGAAAGTAAGGGCTAAACCTGGATTCCAAAACCATCCTTCTCCTTCCCTGATACCTGTTCTGAAGCTTCTGTCAGCCTTTCTCCTTCCAGCTGTCATGTCAGATTACACACTCTCTTGGGTCTCATAAGTGCTTAGGCATCCCCGGGGTATCAGATGGGTGAGGAAGAACCATATGTCATCTAAATGAAAATTCTGAAGTTCTAAAGCAGCAATATTCTTATTGTATGAAACATTTGAACTTTAAAAGAAAACTAAATAATTTAAATATGGAACAGCTTCTCTTGTTTAAAGTATAGCACTTTGAATAAAAGCTGGCTATATCTTCACTATTCAATTCAAGAACCCAAACAAACAGCTGGCTGACTTATGTTTTAGTGAAAACCACCCTAGTGCATTTACTAACCAGAAAAGTAAACATCCTTAAAAAGAAATTCTCATGTGTCCTGACTGCAAAGTAATTTTTAATAAATACGCAGTAAAACCAATAGCATATTTGTATTGTTATTCACTGACTGATATTATAAGTGTCCCTTCATTTTAAATGCCTGGTCTACTGTGATTTTTGATGTGAACATGTCAGTGCTAAAAACCACATGCAGGCAAATACCAAGACAATTAGAAAATTCATTAATTGTCAAGGCAGTGATCAAAATGTTCTGCTTCACTCAGGGCACTAGTAATGAACAACAAATAATGTCACAATAAAGCATGGAGTACTACGGACTGAGGTAGAAAACATATCTGTTCAAGGGTATTGGAAACTACTTGCTGGAAGAGGAGTGATTTAGTCTAGGCCTTGGATCATTTGATTTTAATAGAGATGGGGAGAATTAATAGAAGAATTCCAGGGATCCATAGCCATAGGAGTAAAGACCTACTGACTCTGACCTTGTAGATGGACTTGGGGAGTACAGAAAGTAGTTAATTCAGAATAAGGAGGATCTGGTGAAAGTAGTAAGCATAGATGGGTTAGCCATGCTATAGGGTGTCACAGTGAGGCTTCATTTCTAGTATCAAGGAGTAGGGTCCTTAATGGATTATTCTCTATAAGGATGAATTAATAGTCTTCTCATATGTATTATAATTGTTCTACATGTTGTGTATCTCAGCCACTATTGTTTTGTAAATAGAACTGAATACTAGAGAATGTTGAAAGTCTTTAAATCAGGCTGGTTTATAAGTGGTTAGGTGATGGTAGAACTCAGGGGAATTTTAATGTTTTCAAATGACATCTGTATTATATCTGAATATTGTTTCACTGATTGATGAATTGAGTGTTTTTCAAACTCCTTTTTAGCTAGAAAACCATTGTTCACAAGAATCATTAGCAGAAACTTAATTATGTAAAATAGAAAAAGAAAAACAAAGCCCACCAAACAAACATCAAGCTGTATTTAAGAGAGATTGCAGCCTGGGGCTCTGCCCACCTCTCAAGCTGAGAGGACTGCGATGAGCCCATATAGCCCTCAAGTAGTACCTTGGTATTTATTTGGAGGTAAGTAGGAGTGATTTGCTTTTGTTTTTACAGGCCGCAGAAATGCTCCTGTGCCCCTCCAGAGATGGAGGCATTTCTGAATAGCTTCCATTTATTGAGCACTTATTGTATACCAAGTGCAGTGCCCTACAGATTTCCCACTTATTACTTATTTCATCCTGACAACGGCTTTTAAGAGGGAGGTATTATAATGATCCTTGTTTTACAGATGAGAAAACTGAGTTTTATATACTTTGAATTTGGCTGGTAAGCAGCTCTTAACAATTTAACTGGGCTGCGTAGAGTGCCACACAATGAAATGTTGAAAGATAACATTGGGGCAGGATTTCCGAGGAGGCACAGTGGAGGAGAATGGTAGACACTGTATGCTAATATGAAAGGAGAGTTAAAAATGCACACTTACATTACTCCTTGTTGAGCATTTCGTGGCCTAAAGAAGTAATAAGCCACAAATGTTGTACCCACAGCAGATAATTCAAACAACCCAGAGTTAAATGTTTTGTGAACTCGTTCATTTTATCTATATAATTGTGAGGCCATGTGTCTCTACAGTGTGTGTTATATAAGAAGAATAATTGGAATGCTAGAGAATTTACAACCCAGCTGGTTCTCCTCCTCTGCATTCAGGTAAGCTTGATTCCTGAGGGCTGGCCAAGGTATAGAGCTATTTTTGAAAAATTTCAGAAGAAATTTCTGAGTATTCCTTGTATAAAAATTTCAGTTTAACAATCACATGGTCAGCACAATTCTCATTTTAAATCTAAATTCCTCCGCCACTTTCTAGTTATTTTGGTTTGCATAATAATACAGATTTACTTTAAAAATTTTAAATTCAGCTTTTGCCAATTCCTCAGTAAGCACATTTTGAGCAAGAAATACGTGTTTTTTAAACTATAGAGAACAGTATATGAATACTTGAATTGACTCTATATTCTTTTGTATCCCACATCCCATCTCCCCTGTTTCTTTTTCCCTTGCTGTTTTCTTTCATCACAGGAGTTTTTGCCCTGTAGCTTAACAGCCGGTAAATTTTTCCTGATTAGTTTCAAAGACAAAAATCTCCTGATAGAATGTAGGTGGATCAGGTTCCCACCTAATCTCCGGAGAGACATAATGGAGGGGGAAGAAAGAGTTTTGGCACCTTATCTGTTATGGACTTCTGCTTTGCCAGACTAACCGAAGTCTTTTAGTTGAAATGTGTGCCCAGATACATGAGGTGATTCATCCCTCATGCAGTCCTTTGTGCCTCTGCAGTGGAAGTTGTCACCTTGCCTTCTACTTCAGTTATTTATGTGAATTATATTGGTAAGTAGATAATACTGTAGTTTGCATGTGCTATCTGCATCTTTGTATGTGTTCTGTTCCCATTACTAGATTATAAAATTCTTGAGGTCAGGGATTGTGGTTTACATGCAGAGAAACACTAGACACAGGTCTGGTCCACGTCAGTGTAGAGTCTGAGGCTCTGGGTACAGTTCCGGGCTCCTCCACTATGCCGTGGGCCTGGACAATTACTTAACTTTTTCCTGCTTCATTTTCTTATATGTAAATGAGAATAATAATGTATTTATCTGATAAGAGTTGTTATGATTAAATGATATATTATTACATTAGAACAATACCTGGCGTATTGTCAATGGTTAGTAAATGTTAGCTACTAAATACTTTTGAATGAATTTCTATATTTTTTCATTATCTTTTTATGTACAAAAAATTTTATAATGATACAGGGATCTGTCAGGGGAGAGTATTGACTAACTGGAGTTAGGGTGACTTGGGTTCAAATGCTAACTCTTCTCTACCCTTCCGTTTCTATTTGTGTAAAATAGGGAGGATATGTAGATGGCTCGGTGAGAAAGTAAATGCATATAAAATGCCTGGTGTACAATATTCTCTCAGTGAAAGCTAGGTATTGTTATTGTTCTGATTAATTAATTTAGGGAACTAATTACTTTAGTATTAACCTGTAAGATGTATTGCCTGCCCATACACTTCCTCTCTTCATTTCTTTTCTTGCTTATCTATTGCCAGGTGTTTTGGTAACTTAACTCTTGTGTTAATTGTGTGAAAATTCTTTCTGATTTTGTCAGTTTGAATGATAAGGTAATATTTTTTTTAAAAATTACTAAGGCCTACAGTCAGGTAATGGCTGTCACTTTTTTTTCTGTCAACTAGGTGTTTGACCTTAAGCAAATCAGTGATCTGGGACATTGTTTTTTATCTTTAGAAGGTAATTGAACTAGTTGATCTCTTGGGCTGGAGTATCTGACTCAGAACATCTAAGGGGTGTCAAGGCTCTGACACTGCTTAACTGTTTGACCTTGGGCAAGTTATTTAACCTTGGTCAAGTCCAGTTTCCTCATCTGTGAAATGAGTGGACTCTTATCCTCTGAGAGGTCATTTTCAACTTCATGAAACTTTAGGTCTCTTTAATGTCCTTAATTAAACTATATAATTTATTTTCCTTCCCCATTTTGTTTTATCAATGTAGAAAAACTAATACATATGTATCTACAACATGTTAAAGTTTTGAAGAGAACATGTAGGTCATTTTTTTACTTTCAAACATGACTTTAAAGATGATTTTAAAAGTTTTTTTCTGTGTTACTTTATACATGATTTTAAGGATTTATCTGGAAAACCACAGTGAAGTTACAGTTAATCAGTAAGAAAAATAATGTATGATATGTATCCAGCTATCCAAACTAGCCAGCCACCCTCATCCAAGTTGGTGAGTCCAATCATGAAATATGAGTCAAGGAGATTTTGATTGAATTGTGTCTGATTAAACTCTCGATTTAGTTTGGTTCTAAAAATTAAGAAGAGTTTTAAACAGTGTTTTAATTCATAGCTGTTACGATCTGCCACAAGGTGATTTACTGAAACTCTTTGGTTTTCATTTTCCTTTGAGTTAGAGAGGAGATAGGAAGTAGTAGAATATGGAAGACTAGAAAGTTAAGAAATGTATAAGTACTAGAGTACAGCATACCATATACAATATTAATCTTTATCATAAGTTTTATAAATATGACTTCACTGGTAGTCTTTTGTCTTTTATATAGCTCACCTAATTTTGCATATTTATCTTTCATATATGGTTATTAAAATATAAATAATGTTGTGGTAGACTTTATAATATGAAATGAACATTTCAGAAATTACTTTAATAATCACTGAGGGGACAAGACACACTGAATCTTTACAATAAGTTCTGAGTTGCCAGCTCACTATACAAGAAAGAATGATTCAGCCAGAAGATCAATTAAAGTTTTAAGTAAGTGATTAAAAGCATTTGCATCAAGATGATGGTAAATGTAGAGATAAGTATATAAATAGTAATGAGCAATTATTACCTAACTCACCTGTTGTATGCCTGCCTTGCCTAGAACAGACCTGCTTAGAGAGGAAAAATTGTCTTATTTGTTTGAAGACATCTGGCCTACGTCAGGGTCTATTTTCTCAGCAGTTTCAGTCAAATTATTTCTAATCAAGTTTCATGGGTAGATTGGACTGGGTTTACCTCATTTCCTGTGTGGCCGTGTGGCAGTCACAGAGCATGAAGATGTGTCCTCTTAGAGCCTAGGTCTTATTCTCATCCAAGCAGATTGATTTGTGAGTAGCAACTATTACCAATAGTGGTATGTGTGTTTGCCAGTGTGTTTCTGCATTTAGTATTTTATTGGACATGAGCTTAACGTTTTTCATTTCCTTTTTACCTAATAAAAGCAGTCTGATTAAATTTAAAAATTCAAGTTTAACTTTGGCAGAATGTGTTTTTTTTCATTAGCTTGTAATTTTGTAATTTTATCAGAATAGGATTTAAAGTAGGTTTATTTTGCTAATATTTATTGTCCAGTTAACAATATAGTTTAAATAAGAGCTCATTGTAAAAACAATGCTAATTATGAGACTGTGTTTTCAGACTACTATCCATTTTTCCAAATAATGAGTTACTATTAATTCTTTATAGATAGCTGTACTCATGATGCAATAGTGAGATGCTGAAGAAAGTGTATATGTAGGAGCTGTATACCCACTAAAAAGCTCGAGTTCCTGGTTCTAAGGTTTCCATAATTACATAAGATGGAAATGCATTGATGTTAGTTAATATGCAAAATAAAATAAATAGTTTTATTTAAATACATAAACTGCATTTTATCTTACTATGTCATTTGCTTGTATTTTATATTGTTATCAGAGTAACACCATCACAAAGATGCTATTTTGGAAAAGTAAGTCAATAATTTGTATTACAGGGCCCTTATGCATGTTATAATGATCATTTATATGATATTTAACTTAAACATACTTATTAGCTAGGCTGCGCTGTGCTGATGATATTTAAAAGCCCTGATTCCAGGGGAATTTATGTAATAAAATTACTATTTCTGGAGGACCTTCAAGTACTGATCTCAAATGTGCGTACTTTATATACAGAAAAATCCTATGTGATGAACTTTTTTCAATAAGATTCAATAAGATTTTTTCACATTTCTTTGGAATTAAAGAGATTTTATCTTAAGAACCACTTTCAATGACAGTACCTTTGGTAGTAAGTAGCAGTATTCCCACCCCTACCCTCTTTTGAGTACTTTATTTCTTCAGAAGCAGTAATTTAATGTTCTCTCAACAGCTACTTCTTTCAGTATGACACACAACATGAATGAATGTGTGTGACCCTTCCTGTGTCTGTGTTTACAGGGAGACCCAGGAACTCAAGCATATTTATTTAAAAAAAAATAGCTTGTATCAACATGTTTAATTAGTGGCCTCCTGCGTTATCCTTCAGTATCCCTCAGTAGTTAACTTCTCACCTCACTAAAGACATTACACCAGATACATGATAATTGCCTTGGTGTCAGGGTCATTCTTTGTTAATGTTTTATTTACTGTAGTTAGCATAGTGCTGGGCACACAGTACACACTTTGTAGTATTTTAAAAATATGAGAATTATAATGTTAAGCGTGTAGTATTTGTTTATCTTTCATTTCATAGAAAAGGAGCTATACTTCAGTTAACTCCCTTTTTTAAATTGGATAATTGTAAGCCAGAGCTAACCTAAGATTGTTCTTCACAGTATAAGTAAATCTTTATTCACTGTTTTCCCAGCTGCATTGTTCGGTCACAGCCTCTTAGGTATTAGAAAAGATGGATTGATCATGGCAAAACAGGTGACAGGATTCAGGCCACAGGGAATGCGTGGTCAAATGAGTTTGGCTTTCTTAATGTTACTCAAGCCTCCATATTTATCTGGAGAAAATTGTAATACCTAAATAGATGCTTTTAGTGAAAGCTCAGGATGGTCCTTTAATGGTGCCTATTTTTGATTAAGCAATCCTCAAATCAAGAATTGCATCTTTAAAAATAGCTACTTCTTTTAAATATTTGACAGCTCATCTGTAAAGACTTAATGACTTTAAGTTTATGCATTATCTACATAAGAGTAAAGACTAACATTTTCCCCTGAAGTCCATTTGAAGTGAAATTTAGACAAAAATAATTATTTAGTCTGGTATTTTAGGGCAAATTTAATGATAAAACCAGATGGACTATAAAAACATATCATGGGCAAATTGATTAAAATGCCATGAGAAAAACACTGTCACACACATACAAAGGTTTGATAGTAAATGCCATTGTGGGGGACTTTTAAACAAACTATTCTGAATGGTAGTATACATTTAATTTAGTCAGCTGGGAAAAATGCTTTGTATAAAATATAAACTAACAGTTTAGTAGTATGCAAGTTAAAGGTGACTAGGAAAATAATAAAACTCCTGCAAAGCAGATTTACTCATCTTTCTTTCCCCCATTTTGGAACTTGTTATATAATAGACATAACATTTTTTGTGGGTGAATTTAACTCATACTTGAACAGTTGAAACTTTGCAAATTGTCATTTTCCAGTTTTTTTCATCTTTAAAAGTAAACAACAGTTTTAAAATTCATTGAGGAAATTCATTTATAACTCTTGAATATCTACTGTGTGTTAGGTACTGACTAGGTAATTAACAGATATTTTGTAGTTTGGGGTGACAAACAATTATTTGTGAATAAATAACAGCAAAAAGTAAAAGTTTCTGTTTACATATGAAATTGCTTTGTATAAAATTACTTTTTCTCTAATGAAACTTCTGTAGTCCATGTTTTGTTTATTTGTATAAATAATTTTGAAATGAAGCAAAATGTTCTTAATGTACTTTTTGTTTCAAAATGTTTCTTTTTCTCTCTTTTTATTTATAAGTAAGCACTAAACTCTTTCTGGAGGTTACTAGGAGATAACAAGTAGAAATATAATGTTTGTCTGATGAATCTAACCCAAGGTAACTCTTTCTCTCTAATGGAGGATGACAACTACGGATTTAAGAAGTCATCCCCCTCATTGTCTTCAGCACAAAAACCTTCCGCCTGCATCTTTCAGCTTGTATCACCACTTCTAAAGGATCTATAGGCAAACTGCTGAATTTTTATTAATCAGCTTAACTTAATGAGATGAAAAGACCTTTTCAAAAGAATGAAGAAGGGAGAGACTGATACTGAGAGCTACTCTGATTCTTTTCCTTGAAAAGACCATTTTCTTCTCGGATTTTTAGGGAAGACATATTCAGTCTTGTTTCCAGGTAATTCTTCTAGTTAGTCTTTCTAATTTTCACACACTCATGGCCTTTCTTTAGCCATGCGCTGCCTTTATTATTATTTTTTAAAGAAAGACAGCTATAAAGAATTAATGAGAGCTGAAGGGTGGGGGAATACCTTTGGGAAAGGAGGCAGGAAAGCTTAAGCTGATAAAACATGACTCTTTTTTGATGGGGGCTCTGTTTGGATAACTTCCCTTGTCTAAATTCTTCTCCCCTTCTTCCTGCCTCTCCACTTTCCCTCCCCCTCTCTTGTCAAGCCTACTTCATAAACGGTAGCAGCTGGAGATCCTTTAGTGGTATTCAGGGATTACTTCCCTTTGCTGTTTTAATAAGCCCTGATGCTTGAAACACAGTAAAGACGCTTCTAAAGACAATCGCCATTCAGGCTGGGGACTATGGTCCCTTTTGGGGCCTAGATGTTTGTGTCCAGGCGATACTCCAGGATGTGGGGGAGCACAATAGGTCAGTGCAGCAGAGAGTCCATGGGCCCCAAAGGTAGACTCAAAAGCAGTCAACAAAGGGATGGATTTCTGTGCAGTCAATAGAGGGTGCTTTCCATGATTTCTCAACCCATTTGACTCCTCCCTTAAATCACTGGACTTGAATCTGCGACCAGCTAGAGTTACCACCACTCAAGTCACAATGTCTAGGGCTTATCAGAACCCCCAGGGTGGGGGGCTCCCCTACAGTGAGGACACTAAGATGACAAGATAATGACCTCATTTGTTAGATCTACTGAGATGTCATTTAAAGAGCTAAGCCTGTTGGGAGTTAGGTGGTGCAGAGTGCCTCAGGATTAGAAGAGAAATGTATTATTGCCTTTTAATTCTTTTTGAAGACCTCCTAGTAGTTTCTAAAATACTGTCTGGAAATTTATCCAGGTATGTGGCTTTTAAAAGTTTTTAGAATGAATCAGGAAAACTATATTAAGATGGTGACACATGGGTCTTCACATTCATCTAATTTAGTTTTTTAAAGCTTATTTTAGGTGAGAAAAATAGGCAAGATGACACGTTAGATTTCACGCAGAACAAGGATCTGCTCATCTGTGATTTCTGAGATTTTCTCCTTCCTGCTGTCCCCTATGGAATCTTATGTTTAAAGTGACTCCTGAAAAATTTTTTAGGAAATCCTGACGTGTCAATGAAAAATATGGCCACTCTCCGTATCTTCATTTTTTCTAGTTTTGTACATGTTAATTTACCTCATTTCTCTCCATAGCATTTTGACTTTATGTCATTTAGGAAGGTAAAAGTACATACACTTCAGAGAGTGTTATGACTGACTTTGAAGGCTCATGGGTTGCAGGGAGATGAGAGAGTTGAGAAATCAGTCTACTCTCAACATTCCTTGACCTTTTTAACACAAGAGGATAAATTGCCTCATTAGGTAGATTTCTAGACACAGGAAATAACATTGTTTATTATTTACTAAAATGTTGAGTAGTGGTGTTAGGAGGTGCCTCTCAAAATGCCACTTGGTTAGGCCACTTCCACCTGTCTCGCCTCTACTTAATCAAGTTCATGACTTTTAGACTGTCCTTCTCTGACAGTTCCACTGGGCAAAAGCGAGAGTGGGGGCAGTTTCACCATGGACTCAATGTGAGCTGGAATATTAGGAAACAGCTGTTCTTTGGGTGGACAGTCATTGATTTTTCAGTACTTGGGCCTCCTGATGGCATAAAACCCATTTGTGCCTCTTTAGATTAAGGTTAATTTTTGTGGTGGGGAGTGCAGATGCGATGAACAGATGCTGCACGCTTGCTTTGGCTTTTATACATACTCTCTACTTTAAAATGAAATTTAATTAAAAATTAAATGCCTCATTAGGTTATAAAAAGAAAAGGAAAAAAAATCCCCAAGTAGAACGTATTGCATGAAATAAAATGGTGGTCCCGGTGAACCCGGGGAGTTGATGTATTAATAAAGTTCATAGATAAAAGTGAACCGTCCATTATTAATTAGGTTTCATTGTTTTTCTTCCCCCATAATTCATAGCCTGTTGTGCTCTTGTATAATGATTTCCTGGAACTATTTTAACCATAATCAAATAATTATAAGGGTTGGAAATTGATGTTTATTCATTTCTTCAACACAATGAAAATCAGTTTTCAGCGTTTGTGGGAGCTTTAGTTTATGTATACATACATTTTATTTACTTATACATAAATATAAGTAGGTATGTATACCAGGCTGCTAAAATTCAAACTAAGAAATAGAAGAGACTGTGGTGAAGCTTGGTCAGGTGTCCCAATGGGCTCTACAGATCATCTGAGGAGGAATAGATACACAGGTTTTCTGGGAGGTTTGTGATTGACCTTTCATGTGGCAGTATTCTCATCTGTCTTTCAAAGTATCCATATAGTGGTTACCTCTGTGGTCAGGAAATCATTTGTAGCTTAGGCTTGTAATGCTTTGAGACAGTATGCTCACCTGCAGATAATGTTTCATTAGCTTCTTTCAAATTGACAGGGATGGTTGCTCCCAGGTATTCCTCTGGTGAAGCTGAAGGATTGCTCTGTTTTCTACTTTCTTGTTACAGGTCACTCTCAATAAGAATTCTCCCATCAGGCCTTGTTAAAATAACTACCAGATAAAAAAGCTATACTTCCAAATCAGGAAGAAGGAAGATAGGACTTACTATCATTAATTCACATTAGTTTTATTATGAATTTGTTTTCATTAGAGAAGTAGCATCACATTACAGAAACATTTACACACAATTCTACCACTCATGTTGGGATATTTCCATTGGGGCTTTTCTCACATGCTTGAATGTTCATTAATTGAGTCTAATCTTTTCCCCTCCCTTAACATTATATAAGTATTTTCTCATACTGCTGGAAGCAGCCAGTAACTACTGAAAACTATCCTTGCCAATGACTGCATAAATTTTCACCAAGAAGATTAACAATCACTTACTTAGTACTCTCAAAGTTTTTGTTACTATTATGTTTAGGAAATTCTGGGATAAAGAAATGACATTAAGTCTGAGCCTTTCAGTGCCTTTAATATATGAATAATCACTGTCAGGCCAAGAAGGAGTAATCTAGTTATATGTGGCGTATCCCAAACCTGCTGACTATTGAAAAATACTGAACTCGTATTCATTATTGTTAGATATATATTTTGTTTCCAATTTTTCATAACATAAACGACACATGTAATTTAAATGGTTTTTGTTTTTTTTTCTCTTAAAGCTTTCCTCATTTTGGTTTTTCTCTAGGGTAGAGTGGTAGGATTATTGGGTCAGTGTTAACATTGTTTAGTTCTTGGCAATATTGTCAGACTGCTTTATAGTTTCATTTTGCTCTTACTATAACTGGGTGTTTTTTTTAAGGATCTCATTTAATAAACAAGAAAGAGCTGCTGTTTTATATAAATTTCTTTGATAATAAGTGAGATGAGATGCTTGTTTATTCAGTTTATAAAGGCACTAATAAGTGGTAAAGCTTGCTCTTATTAACTTATGCCATTAGAATAAAAATATCACTACTGGCTAGCACCGTGCTGGATCAGGTCATGTGCTGTGTGCTTACTACATTTGTAATCTTCACAACAGCCTTAAAAGCAGAAAAACATTTACAAAGCTCTTACTATGTACCAGTCTCTTTTCAAGCTGTGTGTATCTGTTAAGTCATATAATTTGTATAATGACCCTATGAAGTAGGTTCCATTATTGCCATCTTCATTTTTTAGACGAGGAAACTAAGACAGATTAAATATAGTGATAAAGGTAACACTGTTAGTAAATGGCAGAACTAGAACTAGAAACCCAGGTAGTCAGTTCCAGAAGCTGCGCTTTTAGCTTTCACTGTGCTGCCTCTGCTCTGCTATTTGAGCAGGTATATGTCATATTATTAAACTCACATGATGAGTGCTGCTGTGTCACTGCCTGTCTACTGCCATTTCTAAATGGTGATATTCTAGAAAGTATAAATTATAGCCTGTATATTAAAATCCCAATTTATCCATGTTATTCTTCTCTATGTGAGGATATAAAATGGAAAAAAGTGGGAGAGCATTAAAGGCCCAAAGTAATATGTTGTGTTTTCAAAGCAACACCTTTATAACTGCAATCTGAATTCTTAACACCTTCAGTACAGGTTTATGCTTCGACAGTAGTCTACAACTTAGCACATGTGTATATCTTTGATAAGATTTGTTATGTGGATCGGATAGTAGGAACCCTTAAAGGCAGTTTCATAATTAAAAGTAGTTGAAAAGCAAAAATGACCTTAAAAAGTAAATTATTAGCTTAATTATTTTTCTCTTTAGCAGTTTTTGAATTTTGAATTTATGTATATAAATTTTCTATTTTGAATATTTTTCCTTAAAATAACTTGTTCTTCATCTAAATTTTTTAGTTCAATAGCTCATACTAGAAAAGCAAAAGAAGAAAAAAAAGCACTTTGCTGTTCTCTGAATATTTGGTCTTGAACCTTTCTAATAATATGCTTTATTCCTTGAAGCGTTATTCATCTCCTGTTAGCATTCTCCCATGAATTGAGAGTTTGGTTTGTGATTTTCTTGACAGATGCTGGAAGCAGGATGGAGTCACAGGACTTCTCTTGTCATTCTAAATATTATAGATTGAAAAGACTTATTTTAACTAAAAATCATTTTTGGGGGATGGATTAAGAGTTAGAGAGGATATGGCAATAATTTTGTTTTTTCCAGCTTTTGATTCTTCTTAAGATTCTATAAAGATTTTATTTTTTGGTTATGGTTTAACGAAAAGTAACCAATACTGAACTTATTTACTGTTGTTGGCTTTATAGAAGAAATTTAAGCCTCCCACATAAAATTTAGGGATAGAATCTTTGCTTAGTTCAGCATTTAGGTATTTGTCGTGGTCATTACTGGCCTGAGTAAAATAAAATAAACAAAAAGCAGGAAAATTTTAGAAAGATTTATAGTAGGATGTTCTTATAAAACCAGAAAGCCTAAAATCTGGTTGATGTAAACCAGAAATGCTTGCTTTGCTTTCAAATATTTATAAAATGCTAAATACTTTTCAGGCTCTTTTTTGATGGTTTACAGATTACTGCCTGGTATCAGTGTCGTCACAGTTACTCTTCTGCTAGAACCTTATAACGTTCACAAGTGCTTATTATCGGACCTCGTTTGCCCATGTTTTATTCTTTTTCCCTTTTAGGTAGTCTTCATAGGGTTTAACTTTTAAAAGAAGTATTATGCAAGTTATGTGGCTTATGCCATACATGTTAGAGGACATGATCTTATCTTGAGAAAAATAATTGAATATGGTGTTCTATTTTAGCTGTAATAAATAATGTAATTTGAGATGGCAACTTTTCTGGAAACAAGCATCTTAATCTCATAAATTAAATAAAATTTTTATTTCAGATTTTCCATTTTATTAGTCACTTGAGAGTATCCGAAAGAAACTTACATGTCGTTTGGTTAAAACTTCTCATGACTTTCTGAAGTTTCTCACAATTTTGGGTTATTAATCTACAAAGAACATGATAAAGCATTTCCTTGTATTGAATTTGAACATGCTTTGTGGTTTAGACTCCATGAAATATTAAATTCTGTTTGCCATATCTGCAGGAAAGTCAGGCAGGAAGACTTATGCACACACATGGGAGAGAAAGGATTGAGGTCATGGCATTTTGGTACAAGGATATTTTCCTTCTCATTTAACAGTAATATTTACCTGAAATGTGTTTTGAGAAAGTCATATGAGTCACAAACATATATTTAAAACATGTCCACACACACATACACACATATAAAATGTGTTTTCATGCTAGTTTCATCACTAACATTAGTTAAGACCATGCAGACTGCTTTTGATCTGAAGCTGGATTTCAGAATCAGTTATATAATTAGAGTATCTAAGGTGGTAGCTCAAATGACACTTTTAAAGAAGAAAGTTTTAAAGTCATAACAAGGTTAAGAAAGAGGAGAATGATATTTAAAGCATTGATGCTTTTAATAATATTTCCAACCAATATCCCTTAGTTTTAATTTTCTCTGTGAACTTTCATTTGCTTGCAATCAGGGCAAATGGGCATGAACTTGTGGAGTGTTGGCTCATTCCTGAGACCATCCACAGTAAGGATGAATGCTTTTACTAACTTGGACTTCACTGTCACTGTGTCTGCACAGAACTAATTGATACATCTACATTTCTTAATGAGGAGTTTGGTCTTAAATGTAGTGAACCCTCTCAGTGTGGGGCTGTCTGTTACCTAAGGCTCAGAATCTATCATAATTACCATTTCTCTTAAACACCCATCATTAAGGAGTGCACAAAATGCTTGCCTTAAAAGGATAGTTTCACGGAGATTGCTTCTTGGGTATGTGTCAGCACAAAATGAAATCCCTGGGGTTAAGAAAAAAAGAAGCACTTACATGTCGAAGAGTGATGAAAAATCTACAAATACAAGTATTGCTGACTGAAAGGCAATTAATGGGTTGTATATTGATGCAACCACAGAGTCAACTAGCTCTGTACCCTGTTGAAGTTCTGGGAATGATGTCTTTCACTGGTAGTAGGTTGACATTAGAAAGCAGGAACCCATGACGTGAGAAGTAGCTTGTTTGCCTAGACAAGAATATACCTCCAACTTTGGGCTAAAAATTATAAGGAGTTGGCTCAAAGCAAAAATAAAAGCAGTCATACATTAAAATAAAAACTCTGCATCATGATTTATTGACTTTGGCCATATCAATTTGCTAAATCATATGGCTGCGATTTAAGAATGTTATTTTAAGAAGCTTTGCTCCCCTTTAATTTGACATGACTAAACCTGAAGCCTTCTGGAAACCACAGTTCAAAATGGTTTTTCCCCCTAGAGTTTTCATCAATTTGCATTTAGAAATGTAATATTAGCTCTCATGTAGACAGAGGATTAATTTTGGATATTTCTAGATGATTGGAGCCTCATTCCAAAATTGAAGTTGAGTATCATTTGATGTGAATTAGCTGCTGTTCTCCTGAATTTCATATATTTTAAGGTCAGCTTTTTGATTTATCAGCATCCCTGCTGGAACCTAGTTTTATTATTCTCTTTTTTATTCTTGCATTGACTACTGAGATTATTCTACCTTTTTAAATCATTAGAAATGTTGCATTATACCTTGGGACTACCTTTTTCTCTTTTTCTTTTAGTTTGAGTATGCTTCAGTAAAGACTCAATTTGAAATTTAGTTTGCAGGATTGGATGAGGAACAGCATCCTCCTGGGCTACAGATACTCTCGACGTTGATGATTTTGAACTTTCCAGGGTATTTGTAGAGAGATTACATGTTTTCTTTGCAATTTTGAGCATATAAAAGTATCTTCTCAGCTGTTAATTTTCAAATCACAATTTAAAAAATGGAATACTAATAAAAAACTTGAAGAGTTTTGTGAATCACTATTGAAAGATGACAAGGGTAATTTAAAAGGGGTTAGACCAGCAATCTGTACATCTGTTAACCCCTGCCGAGTTCCCAGGTATACTGCAGTCATCTGAGGAGTGTACAAGCTCCGTAAAAATCTCCAGCTTTGAAGCTTGTTAAAATTGGAATAACTTTACCTGGTAAAAGTGTGTCTTTTATCTTAAAATCTTTGTATATTTAATTGTTTACCTTTTTCTAGGAGGTATAAGGTTCCAGGGACCTCCAAAATACTGTTTCCTGCACTTCCTGGGCTGTATCTGGTGCCAAAAATACCCATTAGTTGTTAGGATCTGTGGAGATTCTTAATCAGTTCTGAATGCTTTTGCGAGCATTTCATTTATTTTGCGCCTTTCTTCCCGGTGGACCGGGAACAGTCGGGTTCACCAGGGAGTGTACTGTCCGCTCTCTCCAAACTCGTCATTATGTTGCATTTGAATCACCAACGCGCATCGCATTCCCCGGGCCTCCTATCAGTAGTAAAAGGAACATGGCACGCAGGTGTTTAAATTATTTATTGTCATAATCGGCCTTTATGTTACACTGCCTTGTCAGGCTTCTGTTATTCTAGTGCATAATTGATGGTGCTCACAAGTGGAAAAGTTAGAAAAGCAGAAGTAATGCGTCGCAGCGGTGCAGTGAGGCCGCGGGGCTCGCGGCTGAGCCGGAGCTGGAGAGGGGCCGCCAAGTACCACCTCCCAAGTTCTGGGCCTCATTTGGCATCTGGTCAGGAAATTTTCTTTTCTTATTCCATACGGGAAGACACAGGAAAGGTGGAAAGGGTCAGCCCATCAGATTTTTGCAGCCTGATTGTATGTCTGATCCTGACAAGTAATTCCTCAGGAAAAAAAAACAAAACAAAACATATTTATAAGGTTTTTGAAGGAAGACTTTATTTCAGAAAAAGTACGCTGAGTCTTTCCATGATTGATATTAAGATGAACAAATAACTCACAGTTTTATTTGTAAATAAAAATGCACTTATGAGAATGAGTTTAGTGCAGATTCGGTGCGTGTAAAGAAACAAAATACTGAACTTTGAGGTAGATTCTAAAATGCAATCTTGGCCAAATTATTTTGAAAGGATAGTTTTAAAACAATTTAAATAAATTGTTTGGATGCATGAATAGGAAAATATTTTCAAAGAATATATTTTCAAAAACCATATTAGGGATCTCCTATGGTAGATTAAAAAGTTGATGCATAAATATTACTTCCATCCTAGTATAGTGTTTATTTGAGACATATCCTCCAAAGCTTGCTAAGGAGAGGGGAAAGGATGGGAGAAGAAAATGTTCTCTTGGTAAAATCTGGTGAGATTTTATGGATATTTGAAATGGAAAATTGTGGAGAACTTGGTTGATTCTGACAGCACTTTTTTAAACTAGAGTAATAAAGATGAAGAGAAGAACAAAGAAGAGGGGAAATGGTGCTGGAGGGGAGGAGAAACAAGAAGGTAGAAAATAGTATGCTAAAATGAGGACAGAAGTAAATAGTTGAGAGGATAGGGAATTGAGATATAGAGAAGAAAAAGCTAAACGGTCCATTATTTGCTAGTCTCGCTCATCTACTATTACCTACATTTTTTCCTGCTTAAATTTCCCCAAAGTATTATAATTTTGTCTGTTCCTGTAACTATGCCAAGACTTTTGTGGAAGGACACAGTTTTTAGCTATGTGAAATATGTTTGAGGAGAGAAAAAAAACTGGAGAAGGGAAAAGAGGAGAGCCAGTGAGAAAAAGAGAACAGTAAATAAGAGTGGGAGAAAGATGGCAAGAAAAAAAAAAAAAGATAAGGCCCTTGAGAAAAAGATAAAGGAAAGCTAAGGTGAGAGATTAAGGAGAGAGACAAGAAAGAGATAAGAATGAATTGGAGTAGTTGCTTCTGTAATGCTGTGCCTCATGTCACCTGTCCCTTCTTCCTCCTCCAGCACATGTGCTAGTTTGCTGGTGGCTAGAAGGCTGTGTGGTGGGGCCAGCACCTCTCCAGGGCCTCCTGGAGGAACTGGTGCAGGGGCTCCCTTTCAACTAGCTGGTCACTCGCTTCCTTTAGAAAGTGATGCCCATCCCGTTATGGACTAGTGAACAAAATCAGAGTGATAGCTAAGAAATTTCAAATAAATGCAAAACATCCAAATACATATATTGCTTTGTGAAATCTGACTCCAACGAAAGCCTCAAAAGTCTCTTTGAATAACTTTATTTTTCCTCTCCTTTTTTAAATATGGGAAAATTAATGCTTTGTGTCAATTTTTTTTAATTGAAGATGGTTAAAATATTTTGTGCTGTAGAGATCATTAAAGTGGATGTAAATAAATATTTATCTTCTGTTTTTTATTAGGAAAATGTACATCTCTGCATCTCTAAATTATACATTTGTATTTTTAAAAAGTAGGTATATAATAAACATGATACAAATTATGTATTTCGTATCAGTCTTTTGTAGGAAGAATTGTTCTTGTTTTCCACATAAATCACTAATATTTTTGATGTTCAGAAAAATTATTGCTCTGCGGATCTCTATATATAAGTACAAATATGATTATGAATATGTATATTCATATACATTATATTACATATATTACATAAATATGGAAAGTATAGAGCTTATATATATTTAAATATGATTGTATATTTTTATCCATGACCTATTTATTATTTCAGATGTAGAATATTCAGAATTATTTACTGATCAATTATTATTTAAAATAACTAGAATTTGCTAAATATTGCAAATTTTGATTGAGCATATTTTTATTATTAAAATAATAGGTAATACATGCACATAGTGATTTGCAAACAGTACAAAAGTTCAAAGGTACAGAATGAAAACATCTCCTTCCTTCCCACCCCTGTACCTTTCACTAGAGGCAAATAAATGAGACTTTAAGAAAATCATTTAGAATACCTAAAAACAGCATTTTAGATTATGTGCTAGCTCTTTTGCATTTATTTTCTGTATATGCACAAAATAAAACAGTTATATGAGATGGTTTGTCCATCCTTTCTCACTTCTTTCTTATACAATTCATTTTTTAGTATTGTAAAATTAATCAGGAGTGATGTCATTATCTTTCCCAGACCTCAAAAATTCTGCCTGCCTTTGTCCTATGTAAGGACTTCTCTTTGCAGACCTCAAAAAAGTAAGGGATAGCTCGAATAGGACTCCCATTTATTTTATTTCCATTTCATATTGGAGTTACATTGTAATTTTGTTTTCAGTTGCCATTACTCATTGTCAATATAATATTTAGTATTTATCAAAGGTTCTCTAGGTACAGTATTTATAGCTTAGCTGATTTTCAAGACCATGAATAGCTTGTAGTCTAAGAAGAATACAAAAAGAAATACTTTCAACATTATATAGACCTAGTGACAGATTTTCATGAATGGGTTTAGAAAAGTGGTAATCAAGTTATGCAGAGTATTCTAGTTACATTATGTTTTATGTTTCATTTTGTATGCTAATACATTTTTGAGACTGTCTAACCTGAACTTTCTAAAGTGCTATAATATGCATAACTTAACAAACTTATTACTTTATTTTTAAAATTTAAGTTCTCTTGGTACTTGTAATAGGTAGCATTTGATTCTTATAGGACTTCTTAGGCATCATGAAATACTGGATTATTTTAGAATTTAGAGCATAAGCTCTAGAACTAATTATCTGACACTTACTAGCTATGTAGTCTTAGGTAAGTAATTTAAATTCTTGGTGCATCATTTTTATTCTTTATGCAAAATAGAGATGATAACAGTATCTACCTCACTGAGTTATTTTATAGATGACATTGAGTTAATTTATGTGAAATAATTAGTTCCATGCATGGCACATCATAAGAAATTAATAAGCATTATTTTTTTTATTATTATTTAGGTGATTACCATAGACCTACCTAGTTAACCTTGATGCTGTATTTTAATTCTCATTGAGTAATGACATTTTGAAACTAAGTGTTCAATATCTCTGATGGTGGAAATAAATGTATATCATAAATTCACAGCAGTGCTAATGAATAGGACTTATTCTTAAAAACAAATGTTGGCAGCCTTTGTAAACATAACTGGAATGAAAATTGAAATTCATCATAATATAAAATACATGATTCAATAAATGAAACATCACACACACACATATTTACAGCTGAGAACTTGTGCCTTATGACGTGGAAACAGTGGCTTAATGCTCTGTCACAGCTAGTGTATTCTCATCTTAAGTAGCATCCTCAGTTACTTTTGGTGTGTAATGTAAATCATCAGGCACTATTTAATGAAACCTTGGCTTACATTCAGTAGAGGAAGGAGGTAGCTCTGATACAGGCATTGGCATGTGAAACATTCCCCTTCTGATAATTTCTTGAGTGATTAAGTGGTTAATAACATTTATTATTATATCTATGTGGAGAAAATGACTGGTTTCATTTCCATTTTGGGGTAAGAAGAGAGATGAGAGCTCAAGTCAATTCATCCAGGTACTCTTAATATTCCCTTTTAGTAATATTTTTATATTAATTCCACTAAAGTTAATAAATAAAAAAATAGAAATAAATCACTTAAATATTATGACAAGACTGAAAAGGGGGTACAAATCTGATCTTTAATAGGAAGAAGCAACCATTAATGAAGTAACAAATTGTTACAGTGAATTTGATGGTGCTGTATAAAATCTAATACTAGCCACAAAGAGAAGCATCTCAGCTTGGTTGACAAATAAAGACAGCTTGAGAGTAGTTAGTGCCACAGCCTTGGATTGGCGAGGCAGGAGGAAAGGTCTGGAGAGGGGGTGGTGGTTACCAAATCCTTTCTGTTCTCATTAAAAAAATAGGGCTCAGGGATCCACCAACTATGATCATCAAGGAAATGACACTAAGAAATGTTTTTCTCTTAAGTTTAAAAGTCAAAAACTAAGTTTAAATCCCAATATACTGAAAACATTGCTAAAACTGAGTTTAATAAATGTGTTCTATGAGGCTGTTTATTATCTAATTATGTTTATTATATAATAATTATCATTATAACACCAGAGAGATCATTTATAAAGGTAGAGCACACAATATAGGCTTTTGGTGCAACTAAGCTGCTGTTCATGGTATGGATGTCTCATTAGTAAATTTAGAGAAATATACTATGTACTCTTGTGTTTTCTAATACAATGACTTTAATTTGGTGGTTCTGCTTTTACTAAAGCTATGAACCATCATTTGTACACAGTAACACATTTTAAATGAACTAAAGCCTCGATTTCATTGCAGGACCTATGTGCAGCCAGTGTTTAGTTAAATAGCATTGTCGATCAATTCATAAGATTTTACTTCAATAGTGAGTGATTATCTGTCATGGTAGACTAAAAACAGGTTGGTGATGCACGAGTTTATCAATTGTTTTAAGCTAGCAAAGAAATAGGCTTTACTGTGTGTGTAAGCTATCGTACTGAGATATTTATTGATCCTATACTTAATCTCCTGTAGTGTAATTTAAGAAAACCAACTTAACTATATACAACCAAATTGTACATTTCATTAAAATTTGAAAATTACGGTAACAAGACAGGGATTTCTGAGTTATAATCAATAAAACTAATTTAATTTAGGAGTAGCTGAGGAGAAAGATGAAAATCAAGTACTGTAGTTGGAATTATGGAAAGTGTCACATTTAATTTTACAATTGGTTCTGGTGTGTTTGGGGATTTAGAATAATTTTATACCTTAACATTCAATCTTTATTTTATAGTGAATAAGCTAATTTTAGATGACGGCTCAACCTGTGTCTGCTTGCTATTATAGATTATTAGTTTTGGAATAATCTGGTAATTCTTAATACCAGTTAATAAGGAATTATAATTATAATTTCAGATGTGAACAAAGTCTTTCAAGTTATCACATGTAACGTAGTTTATATAATTTGCTATTAGACGAAAAGGATCAAGAAACGTGCTGCTGCTGATGACATTCTCTCACTTGTCTTGGTTCTGCTTTGTCCATATATGCTGGAAGAAATGATTACTTGTGAATTTAACAATTATGCTAACTTAATAATGGTTGCTAAAAACAAATGGATATGAGACATCTCAAAACACTTCAGTTGTCAGGTCGGAGTATATATGTCAGCTAAGTCATCTGAAGTCAAAACAGCCAACTGAATTCCCTTGACTGAGTCAAAAAACAATTGGTTTGGTTATTCAGGGAAAAAAAATCTTGTTTATTAGCTCTGAGAATTTAAAAAATTAGTTGCAGCAGCATAAATGTAGAAGTTATTTTGGTGAGATTTATTCTTCTCTTAATTGAAAAACTCTCTTCCATATTTAGATGTTTACATTTTCGATTTTTAGGGCTAGCCTTTTATACACTAGATATGAGCACAGAAAGTTTATAGAAACTTTAAAATTAACCCAGTAAAAATCACTGAAATTACTTTTGAATTGGTTGGCTGGAACTATATTAAATGGTTGGCAAGTGAATGTTTATATATAAAATATAATCTTTGTGAAAGCCGTATTTTTTCCCTTAAATAATGTTGTTCAGAGAGAAAGTTTTAAAGGCAAACAACCGACAGCTTACATGTCGCAGCCAGTGGTTTTCTGGGACTATCATACATATTAAATATGCATAAGAACAGTCTAAAGTGAATTAGCTATGGGTGGGGTCACTTTCAAAATGACTACTTTTTTGAGGTGAAGTTAATCCCATGACTTTACTTTGATACAGGAAAACTGTTTCTGCTGCAGAAATTCATTACCAAGTTATTAAAGTTTATAGAGAGAATATTTTTAGTTTGCAAAACTAGTAAAAGTGATATGTGGAATTTGGCAAACAAATGTAGGCTCTTGTGCTGAGACTTCGGGACCACATGTCTAGGAGAAAGGGAAAAAACCAGTCTTTTAAGCGAAGCTTTAACCAAACTGTTCCTACCACTGTAAAGCAGATTACTTATGCTATCAGTACAGCTATTGTATTATGCTTAATGCGCTAATAGTTAAGAGTTTTGAATCCTATATGTAGTCAGTCATATAGTACACAGTGACTATATGACTTTTGGGTTGTTTTTAAGGAAAACATATGAAGGTTTTTAAGCAGGTAGGAATGCTAACCTTTGACCACTGACTTTTTGTCCCTCTAACATAGTCTGTGGTCACTGTCAGCTTCTAGTTAAGATTTCCTTTTAATTAAAGCATTATTGTCCTACTTTTGCTTATTAAGGTAGGATGAATGCCTTCACAAAGTTGAGATCACTCTTTGTGTTATTTGTAAAATCCACTTCTACTGGATATGTGTCTATTTCAGGCCTCATCTCCAGATATTTCTGGAGCAAAAGAAATTCCATTTTAAGAATGTGAGTAGGATTCAATAGGATACTCTCACTTGTGTATTGGGAAAAAAAATCTACATTTTTGGTTTCCTTTTATTGATTTTTTTTTTTGGAATCTAGGGAGAAGGTGAGTTAGAAACAATATAACCCTGTGCAAAAAAACAAATTTTTAAAATTCTACAACTTCACAACAAAACTTTGAGTGGCTGGAGAAAGAATGAATTCTTAGGATCATAGAGGGTTTCTCTGCCTTTGTAATTTATTGCATTGACAAAGTAGTGGAGTACTTTTCTGCAACTTTAACAAATGTTTTTACAAGTAATAAGGCAAAATTACAAACGATAAATTATTGTAGTGGTGACTGTTCACCAGCCTGCCCACCCATTCATGCTGTACAGTACTTCATGGAAAGTTATGTTTAATGTCATCTAATGAATCCTTAGAACTAGTGTGCTCTCAGACACTTTGATGGGCTGTTAAATTTACAAATGCTCTAAGGCTATAAATTATCATTAAACATTAGGAGAGAAAGATGAGTTTTTTCTAAGCATTTCACATGATTGATTCAAACTTTTAAACCAAGAAACTCAAATAGGTGAGGATTTGGTGCCTCTGTTCACATTTTGGAATTTAATCTGAACTTGGTACATTTCTGGATCTAGGGCAGAGAAAAGTTTACATGAAAACAAATGTAAACCTTTATTAAGTCACTCTAAATAGTGGTTAAAGGAAAATAACTTTTAGTTACGTCCATGGTTGAGCAAATCATATAAGAGGAGAAAGATCTTAAATGTTATCAGTATCCTGTTCCTCCTTCCTGCCCACCCTTTCACTTCTCATTAGCAGCTTCAGTGGCACCCCTAGATGAAATAAGAGGAAGTAAAACACATCTGGAGAGGCACTACCATGCAGCCGTTAGAACTGCCTTAGATTTAGTCAGTTCTTGGGCTTGAATACTAACCAATGGGACTCTTAGGTCAATTACTGAAACTCAACACACCTCACTTTTCCCGGGAGTTAAAAGAAGCATTGACACCAGAGTGTTGTTATAGGGATCAAGTTAGAGAATGAATGTAAAATGATTTGCAAGGAGTCTACCTAGTAGTAGTGGCATAATGGAGATGTAGCTGTTATTACTGTTTTCTATTAGTATGCTATTTTCACACAAGTCTTGATGGACTAAGATACTGCATGATATAATAGGCTGATAATGATGTGTTTAAATTAGTGGTTATTAACCCTAGCTTTACATTTTTAGTCACCTACAGCACTTTTAAAACCCAAATACCAGTCTATAGGTCCCAACCCAGACAGTTAAGCCAAAATTAAGATAGTTGAGGGTGGGACATGGATATCCTTTCTTTTCTTTCCTATAAAAGCTTCCTAAATGATTCTTTGTAGCCAAGGGTTGCAGACAAGTTAAGAACCGTGGTATTCTACCACTTTTTAAATGTGGCTTTGTGTCCTCCTGGTTCATGATGACTGCTTAAGTAAAACTCCAGTCGTCAATTCACCTTTTAGAAGCCAGGATAGAAAAAAGAATGTAGAGGTTTGTCCCCACCTTCAGAAGATTCACATACGTGCTTCTGCTATGGCCTATTAGTCATTACTTCACTACTTAATCACCTCTCTACAACAGGGTGCTGGGCTATAAAATGAAGGAGATTTTTTAGGCAGCTATGCATTCAGTTAAAAATTGGGTGATATGAGAATACATTAGATGTTCAAGAAACTGAACTTCAAATCAAAAGAAAGTCAAGTATAGGGGGAGGATATTATCTATCTAAATGCCTCTCTCTAACACCTATCTCTATTCTAAAAATAGCTAGTCTAAAACTAAACTCACTCTACCTTGTTCTTTCTTCCATGTTAACCTCAACTCAGATCCGTACCAAATAGTACCTGTGACATCTTCCCCTCTTTCCTTTTACTCATTCCCCACCTAATGATGATGGTAGTGCTCTTAGTATAATCCTTATTTAATCCTCATAACAAACCAATGGAATAGATGTTATTCCTCTGTGACAGATAAGAAAACAATGGTTAGTAACTCTCTTATGGTCAGGCAGCTCAGAGGGGTGCACCAGTCAGAAAATGTGTTCAGGTCTTGTCAGTTTCAAAATATAGTCTTTAAACCTTTGTGCACCTTGGCCTCTGACATAATCTGTTGTTAAACTTTGTTGATTTGGATTTAACCAAGCCGCATTGTTTTAGCTGGGTTCTTTTGGTTGAGAAGACTAAAATAGGAAGTAGTGGCACTTAATGTTGCTTTTGCCCTCGTGTGATGACTGCATCTGGGTGGGGAGTGGCCCAGCCCTGCTTCTTGGAACAAGAAGTGGTGTAAAGGCTAGAAGGGGAAGCTGAGCTGAGCACAGAACCTCATACCCCTAACCTGGACATTCCTGGTAGCTTCTCAATGTCTCTTTGTCCTCACTTCTGCTATTTTTTTTTTTTTTTTTTTTGCTCAAGTTTTCTTCTGCTGGGCCTTTCTGCCAGAAGGTAACCTGTCTTGTTACCTTTCAAAAACATGAATCTGAACACATCTTTCTTTTGCTTAATTAAAAACCTCTGATTGCTCCTAATTTTCTATAGGATGACCCTTCCTTCTAGCTGTACCTTCTCATATTAACAGTTACCACTGCCCTTCCACCCACTATTTTTTAGACATATAAAATTCCTTTCCCTTCCCTTAGAGTTCTGTGTTTTCTTGCCCCCTTTCACACATGGCGATCCACACCTGGAATGTTCTTACTCCTCTGCTCTACCTTATTGTTTCCTGTTTATTATTCGTTTTTCAGATCCTGTTATTTCTGCTTCCATGTACCTAAAATTTCACACTCAAAACTCTATAATTGTACTAATTGTTTTACATTAAATTGTTTATCGTTCTGATTTTTTTCCTGTAAGTTAATAGTAGGGGCTTTCTTAGTCTGTTTTCCCTATTCTGTTTCCTTCATCAATACAGTAGTAGGCATAGTTCATGCTCAGTTAATGTTTACTGAAAAATACATATTCCGAAATGATTAACTCTTAGAAGATGGTGGAAGAAGAGTCTTTTGCGGTGATGACTTACATTACATTATGGTATATTTGCCAAATCTAGTGAGAATTACATTTGACTTTGCTCCTTTGAAAGGGAAAAAGATTGTGAAGCTATGCTGAATCTATATTAAGTTACAACAATGTATTTTTCAAGTATCTCTTTTAATTAACTTCGTGCATCTCCATTTGGAAGATGATACAGACTTAGGCAATAAAGAAGTGATTTTTTAACTTCCTTTCAGTGTATAACATTCATAAATATATAAATGCATGATCAGTGTGAAATAAGTAATTTGAGTATTTGGTAATTTACGGTACAAATATTGACAGATTGCTGCTGAATTGGTGGTGAAAGTCAATGAAATGTGGCCAGCACAATTAGGAGTTGCCGGAATGAGGATCTTGTTTTTGTATTTTAAAAAATGAGAGATGCCAAGTGTTAACAAAGATTTTGTCAATATTCTTTATTGTTGCAGATTTGTGCAACTTCATTTATAAATGAAAATCAGATGAAGGTTGACAGCGCTGGAGTTGCTAGATCACTTGGAGGGAATGTGTCTGAATAAGGGCACTGTGCAGTTTCTATCTGAGAAGCTCACTGGAGTTTGCAAATGTGAGAGTACAGTGTTCCTGCCGAGATCTACAGCCATTTAGTGCCCTCAGGCTGATTTCTTTTGGAGATCTATTTACAAATGGGATATTGGAGGAGTCATCAGAGTTTGTAGCCAGAGGTAGAGATGTGGGTCTTGGCTCTGTTTAGTGCCTCTTAGAGAACTGATTAAGCTGTTCCTTCTTTTATCCATAAATTATAAAATATGGTTGTTTGGGTGTGTTTAGGGGAGAGATGGGAAGGGGATGGTGGTGATGATGAAAGATAAAGGAAAGACCAGCTTATGTTGAGTTCAGAAAGGAGCACAATGTAGTTTAGAATCTGTCTACTTGTGTTCATTTGCTTTTTTTGTTTTTTTTTTTCAATTTGCCAAGGTTAATAGATGATGTGAAGGGTCCTGTAGGGGAATGTCATGTAACATATTCAGCTAAGTTTTGGTGTCTCAACATTTTTGCTTAATGCTATTGGTTCATTCACTCATTTGACATACATTTATAAAAGCACCCCATTGGCACAAGGCCCATGGGTATATGAAAAAGAGTAAAGTCGGACACATCCCTTGAGGAAGGAGCAGGTAGGATGGTTTTCATAAGCAGAAATACTAAAAGATCCTTTAATCCTTTTAATCTTAGTGGACATTTTCTAAGTCGTGTGTTTCATTAATTAGGCAATGGGGCATTTTATAATATTTTTGTCAGAGACTCAGGTGGCATATCATTTACTTCCTCTTGTTGTGTTTAGTAGTTTTCTTGAAAATAGCAGACAAAAGTGGGTTTTCCCCTCCTCATTCTAACTTGGACTCTGAAACTTTGGTGTGCTAAAACTGTCAGAAAAACTGTGCCTATCCTGTCATCGCCAAACCTGACATTTCTGAAGATTATGCCAAATGTATTTTCTGACACATTTCAGTTGATTCAAGCTGAGAGGTACTTCTTATCTTTTGATTTGCCAGTCTGCTGGCCTGAGGAATATAGCTGCATTTCCTGAGAATCATATGACAGGCGGAAGCTGAATCACTGTTTTTAAGTGCTGTCAATTAGTGTTTGGAAATGGAGGGGAAAAAAAACAGTGCATGAAAATGTCACAAGTTCATATAATGAATTGTGTTTTAAATGAATTTCATGCTTACACATTTTTTTACCAGTATAAAGTAACAGAAATACATTAAGATTTAATTATGTTAGCAGTGAAAGCTTCGTTTTTCTTCTATGGCCTTGTTCAAAAGAGAACAGAAGACAATTGCTGGCAGGACTGAATATGAAATCTTTGGATTGCATTTAAATTATACATATAAAGATATTGTGCCTAGAATGGGCCTGGCACATAGTAGGAGCTCAGCAAATTTCTTTTTAATGAGTGAATGAAGGATTGCTGGTAGTGGGTCGGGGGATATCTTTTTTGTTTTTTTCTTGATTTTTAATCTACATTTTTAATAGGTTCACTTATTTTTAAATGGATGCCTTTCTATATGGCAACATTACACTATTTTGTTTTCACTTCTATTTGAATTTCACCATGGTCCCAGCTGAACACTCCGTGCTCATCCTATACACATCCAAGTACTCAGAACATACTTCTCACAGTTCTCCCAGTGGAAGGTACAAAAGAAGAATGGCATTTATTTTATTAGATATTTTCAATTCTTCTTTACTTTTGAACAAATGCAAACTATTTGGCACAAACTTGCTTCTCAGCATGAGTATTTTTTTTTTTAATTTTCCTTTGCTTCTTGACACTGTACGGGCTAACGCTGCAGATAGTTGGGCAGGTTGTAAGTATAGGGTGATGGTGCTGGAGGTGACTCTTTACCTGCTTCTCTGATTATGAGGTAAACTCAGAGCAGACACCTGTTTTTATCAATGTTTACATCTCTCCCAGTTTCGGACACAGTGAGTGACATCTAAGGTTGGTGCTGAATGAATGTTTCTTGAATGGAACCTTAACCTGAATGACTGAAGGAATAGGGAAAGCTGCTCCAGTTCTTGTTTTCCCACTGTACTTAAAGACTGTGTGTGTGTGTGTGTGTGTGTGTGTGTGTGTGTGTGTGAGAGAGAGAGAGAGAGAGAGAGAGAGAGAGAGAGAGACACAGACAGAGACAGAGACAGAGACAGAGACAGAGACACAGACTGACATTTTTTTATGGATAGAAATGTAATGGTAAGGTAGGATAGGAGGTAATGATACCATCTGAGTCAGGGTTAATTATTCCTGGTTAAAGCTGGAGAGATGCAGTGTGCAAAAGCATTTAGCTCCGGTTGATCCTTCCATAAAAGCATGTTAGGGTGGGTCAGTGAATTTCCTCCACAAGACCACTGATGTTTCTTCTGCTCTTAGACATTAAAGTCAGGCAAAGGGGTGAACATTGATTTCCTAATTGGCTCTTGAAAGGAAATAAAAATGTTAGGTTTGGCTGTTCTCAAATATAGTAAAAAAAAAATACTCAAATTCTGCTAGACTTATTGGGTAATCACTTAGTACAATATAAATGTCTAATTACTGTGTTGTATACCTGAAACTAATATTGTATGTCAAGTATAATTGAAAACCAAATTTTAAATAATTAAAAAGAGAGCAATTTAAGTAATTTAAGTTAATCTTACACCTTAACATCCAAATTAATATTTATATATATATTTTTTAATTATCAATTTTTGATTGTTGAAGAAAAAAGATTGGTTCCTAAAAGTTTTCTTAGTGGCATTTTCTAAGACCACAGCTTGTCATGAATTTGGTAGAACTGTAGGTCAAGAAGCCTTTACTGGTGCAAATAACTGCTCCACATGTTCAGGTATTTCATTGGCAGGATACTTTCTATTAGCAACTGAAACATGGATCTTTTCTTTCTTTTAAAAAAATATATCAGCCCTGGAGCTTTTTATTATTTATTTTTATTTTTTAAAGAATGTTTGTGGACTTTATCATATGCCTCGCCTGCACTGCATTAGCTCCCAGTTATCCACATGTGCTTTATTCAGCCTTCGGAATTATCTGCAGAGATTTGTCAAATTCCAGGCTGCTCTCTGCTATCCTCATTTGTATGAATTATGTTAGTGTCATCAGTGTGTGCTGTGGTAGAGCTGCCTAAACCAAGCATCGCTAGGAAGGCAAATCAAACCATCCCCTCTAAATTATATTCTAAGGCACAGTATTCATCATTTTTGTCAATCTTTTTCCTTTTGGAATTATTCCACTCATTATTAGCACTGTTGACTATGAATTATATGCTCTCTGATTAAAGATAAAGCACTACACAACATAAAAATCTTCCAATTCACTTTAATTCTCCAAACTTTCTTAGTGAAATTGATTTGATCCAAGGTGCCAGCCACATGGAAAGGTTTGATTAAACTTGGGTTACTGTTTTCAATATAATATGTATTAAATCCAAACATACTTTCTCTAATTACTTCTCTAACCACTTAAATAAAATATTAGATCCTGAAGTGACATATAATTTAAAGAATAATTTATAAATGAAAAATTATTCTTTGTTGTTTGGGGTGTTAACCATCTTTGGGCTTTAATCGTGCTCCATCCATCTATCTATCTTTGTCTCTTTATCTATCTATCTATCTATCTATCTATCTATCTATCTATCTATCAATCATCTATCTATCTGCTTATTCTATGTAAATAAGACAAGGTGTGTCCAGTTTCTGATCTACTCAGTGTATAACAAAGCCTTTGGCATAGGTGGGAAGAAGAAAAGGTGGAAGAGACACCCCACCTTGCACTGATTATATCTCCAGTGGACAGAGTTTTTGATCATAGGATAGAAGAGTTATTCATCAGGTTTTAAGTGAAGCCAGCTTTTAGAGTGCAAGAGAGTTTTTTGTTGTTGTTTTTTGGTCTGCTGTCTAGAAACCAGAGAGGAAAGGACGTATAATGGGATGCTGTTCTTGTGCATTTCGGCAAAGATCTAATCTTTTTGAATTCATTGCTTGTGAGTTATTATTTCTAATCACACGCTTGATTGACTCCAGCTAAATGACTGTCTGACTGCAAAGGCAGGGGTGTTAAATCCAAAACTGTAAGTGCACATTTTAACTGAAAATAGGGATCATCACGGAATGCCTTCTCAATCAGTAGTGCCTGACACCCCACCCCCCGAATGTATTTTTAAATAGAAATTCTCTTGCATCCTCATGTAGGAGCAGAGCATCACAGAGTATGATTGAACTCCAAGAGAGAAGATTGAAACCTTGGAGGGGATATCAAAATGATAAAAACTAAGGCTTCAATGGTGCCTCAATGAATGTAGTTAATATGCCACTTTAGTCTGACAAGCCAGTCAGATGCCCCTTAAAATTTATGAAATTATCATGTCATTTTAAAGATTAAAAAAAGAAAAAGGTTAGTGGTAATATTTTTTAGAAGCAGGACTTGGCCATTTCTCTCAGTGCTTACTGCATGAATATCTAGTCGATACTTGATTTTCTTTTGGCCGTTTACATAGGTATTTTTGAACATCAAAACATTGTGGTTCCTAAATAATTTGTTTTTACTAAAAATAGAACAAGATAAAGTAAAATTTCATATAGGAAAAGAAAACAGAAATTAATGAGCTGTCTCTTCACATATGGTATCACTTAAAAACAGTTAAGGAGTAGTTTGAGCATTTAAATATATTGTTTATAATGTTCTAACTTCCAAATAAGGTCTGTTGATTATACGACTGAGATTTTTCTCTTTCTTGCTTCAATATCATACAAGTATTCAGAAGTTGCTTCTGGATTTTTGAGAGAGAAAATATTTACACAATGAGGAATCTCCTGAACGCTAAAATAACCAATGGTCTTTACTAGAGAAAAGAGTCTTATCTAAAGTCAGCTGCAGGTACTCAAAAGATTGTATGCGTGTTGCCTTCAAAATAAAGCAGAATTATATATGGACACATGATAAATGGGCTGAACACTTTTCTACATAGGGGAAAGACAGTGAAAGATATGACTAGCTTATTTTTTATCAGTGTATTTCAGTGGCAACTTAAAAATAATTGCAGATTTTACATTAGGTAATTTGCATATAATTTGAGATTCTTTAAAACACCACCTGATTTTATGAAACCACTTTAAATTTAAACACCGTCAACACCAAGTTAATATGTTAAATATTCAGTGCTTCATGGTTTAAAAATAGTTTTTATTTTATCTCAACATCACAAAGCTTTGTTCTGGAAGACCCTTCCTGTTCTGTCTCATGCCTAGGGAGGAGAATGAAGTAGCTATGAACCAGTTCCAGCAAGAAGCATTATCTGCATAATTAGCACAGCGATGATACTGTGGGGAATATGGATTATGTGTGTAAACTATACAGGGTGTGATAGTTGGGTGTTAATCTTTTTATGAAGGTCATTGGATGGTGAGCAGGAACAGGTGCTAGGATGACTATGAGCTAGTTCTTTAAGGATCAAAAGGTTAGATAAACTGCTTTTAGGATTTATGCAGGGTAGTGATTTTCACGTTAGTTTAATTACCCTTATGTTTCATAAGACTGTCAACCAATTCCTTAAGATGCCTAGAAATCTTAAAAAATTAGAGGCCCTGAAAAAGTTTGAGGTCTTTTCTGATTGGGTTTATTAGATAATCATTCTTTTTATGATGACCTTAGTTGAAATGAAGAGTTGTTAGAACTACAAGGTCTGCTTTAGTGTCAGAAGAAGATTTAATCAGGAGTCTATCATCCGGTGAGAAAAATGCCTTTCATTCTCTTTTCATTTATTTGAAATTACTTAGTGATTCAGGAATCTCTTATTGGGGTCATTACTTTGATTTTTAACTTAGCAATGTAACTCTTGAAATACTTTATGTAAATGATTTCCTTCAAGGTGCACTGTGTTTAAAAAGCTATCAATCAGTTGAAAATTGTTTTTAATTTATTTCACTGTAGAAGCATGATCTGTCAGGAAGAAATAGAGAGAACAGAAGTTCATACAGCTAGGGTCATGCTGTGCCATCCAATCACCAATTTATAATGGATTTTCAGTATTTTCTTCCTTTTTAGGAAAACTCGAAACATCTTGAAGATTATGTTTATTTTAATTTGGTGGTAGTAATTACACTGGCCGCATTATAGTTAATAACGTGCATGTCATTTCTGTAACCCCGAAGGCATGAAAATAAAAGAAAGCTATATGATATTAAAAAACACCCTCAGCAATTTTTCCAGGCCCATTGCTTTTATAAAACTCTTGAGATTTTATTTTTATTAGTGTGAGACACTTAGAAATGAGTAACTAGCAAATAAACTTGGTGATATAATTCAAACTGAAATTGCTGTTAGAAAAATGAACGAAATCACAGCCAAGGTTTACCTTCATCTTTTTTTTTATTGCAAAAGTAAATTGTTAAAGTTATAGTTTCAAGTCTTTTAGGAAATTGTCTTTAGTTGTTTGTGTTATCACTGTTTGTAGATGATGAAACAAATTTTGTGGCTTTTGCCAAAGCAATGAGTCTTTCAGAAATTTTGTTTGGAAAAGATTTGTTTTACTCCCTATTCTGCTACTGTGTTTGTATGTCTAGAAGGTTATTTCCTTTAACTTTTAGTCATCTGAGCGGATTCTGGGATCTTATTGCAGATTTTACAGTCTGGTAAACACAAAATGTATTCTTATAGTGGCTCTCTTCCGTTCTCAGCAGTTCATTAAGTAGGCTTCCCCTGTATTAATAAAGTGACTGAGGGAATATCACAACCGGGGCCTTTATGTTGGACTGCTGCTCACAGCTTTGTTCCAGATCTTCACTATGCATTGCAGTGAGTGCTTCTCTTTGCATCTGTATTCTGATTAAACAAAGAATATGCTTTCATGAGAACTTTTTAATACTAATTCTGCATGGACCTCAGTGGTTACCAAGTAGGTTTAGAGTCTGATCACAGTTGATATTTTGGATGTTTTTATTCTTTAAATTATATTTCAAATTCTACAGTGGAACCTTGGACAATGCTGGGGTTAAGGGCATTCACCCCCTAAACAGTCAAAAATCTGTGTATAACTTTTGACTCCTTCCAAATTTAACTACTAATAGCCTACTGATGACTAGAAGCCTTACTGATAAACAGTTGATTAACACATATTTTATGTTATGTGCATTAAGTACTGTATTCTTATGAGAAAGTGAGAATAAAATGTTATTAAAATCATAAGAAAGAGAATACATTTATAGTACTGTACATATTGAAAAAAATCTATGTGTAAGTGGACTCATGGAGTTTAATCCTGTGTTGTTCAAGGGTCAACTATATTTTGAAAAGAGAATATTTACTTTCTTAGCCAATTTTTTGCTTGCTTGGGCTTTTGATGATCGTGTGTTCTAAAAACATATAAGCTTCCGGTTGTAATGGTCCAGAGTCCATAGTAAGATGGTTTTACTAGACATTGTTCAATGATTTGTTTATTTTCCTGATTCTGTACAATTTCATTGTTATTATATAACTCATTATAAATTTTGTACATGTTAATTTTCTTATGCATTAGTAAAATTTACTTCTTAAGAAACATTAGAAATGAATGAGAAATATAGTTCTAATAACTTGGCATAATTTTCATGCAGATGCTTTATCATATATGACATATACCATAACAAAATAGCTTGAGGTTTCTTACTGAATGATGATATTTAAGAAATGTAAATTGTATGTTAAAATCCTTTCACTTCTTAAAAAGTAGATACATTTGAAGGATACCTGTTAATCATCCCTAACTCACCACTTTCTAGCCTGTGTTAATGTTGTTTGTATATTGTCAAAATTGTTGCATAGCTGGTTACAGAGCCGTTACCCATTCAGTTTCTTTAAAAGAAACCTAGCATAGAAAATGATTTGAAATAACTACTCCTGGCACATTCATTTGTTCCTTGGTTGCTACTAAAGTGCTTTTTGTTACTGATCAGGGCAAGGATGTGGATTCAGGCTGCATCAGAGTAGCTAGTTTAATTTCCTTCCAAGGCTAAAAATGCCCATCCCAGCACTGGCCTGCTCGCTCACCAATATTTATCATTGGAACTGATTGAAAGATCAGTGTGACTACAGCACAAACCCGTATCATCTCAGAAAAAAAAGAAACTTGTATGCTCGTGCTTTTGTTTCCTGTCATATTCACATTTTTGTTATTAGAACCTAGAATCCTTATGGAAAAAGAAAACTGGAAGAACATTCTTGACATACATGTCTCAATGAAATAGAATAAAGAAAACTTAATATGTAAAATTTAAATGATCATTGATATAACTTCAGCATTCTTTTTTTATATCAAGAGCCAAGTTGATTCAAGACTTAAGCAAAACATTTTATCTTGTCTTCTATTTAATTTTTATAAATATGGATTTCTGTTGGCAAATGCATGATTTTACTTAGCAAAAAAGCATATGCTGACAGTATTTGGTTCATTGTGGGTTAAGATACCTGTTAATGTTTCATTTGTACTTACCGATGGAATATAAAACTACTTTAAACACTCCCTTTTGTGATATGATTTTCGTAGGTTTTCCTGAAATGATGGCATTTCCAGCTTGGTTTTAATGTCATTATTTTTGTCTGTGGACTCTGGCCTCTTATGTGTGGTGGAGTGATAAAGCTGTGTTGCTAGGCAGAGTTCTGCCAGGCAGTTCACGCTGGGCTTCGTATCTGTCATTGCCCCACTTTCATGTTTCTAAGAGGATGGAAATGAGTTGAGACAGAATATCATTGGGAATAGGCGCATAGTTAAGTGCCCAGGTCTCCTGATTCTCCATTGAGTCATCACGAGTGTCTCTGAACAGCGCCAGTGGTATTCTTGGCACGCGAGGCTCAGTGGGAATAACACTGAAATAGCAAAGATCGAAACTTGCATTGCTAGAATATTCTCTGCTTGCTCTATGACCTTTTTGGTCTTCTCCCCTTAAATATGTGCCTATGCCTTGGTGCTGCTATGGAAGGATCAGGTTTGCCATAAAAAGTGCGGGGAGATGGCAGGAACGATGTGAACAAAATGAGCAGTTGGTGACATGACTGTATTAATTTTTTTTCAACGTTCATAGAATTTATGTTAGAAACATGGGACTTTGACACCATATGCACTAAAAAAGAATCAAAAGATAATTTTAGTTTTTCAACGGCAGAATTTAAAAAGGATTAAAGAAAATGAGACACTTTTTGTGATGATTCAACGGTAGCATGACAATTCTGTAAAAGTAGGGTCACCCAGATAGCCTGCCTTCATAAAGACTCGGTATCCTTTTGTACCTTAATAGTTGACAAAAATAACTGATCACTGGCTTTTTCGCAGAAAGTGTTTGGCTCGATGTGTATATAAATTAACGAGATCTTGCAATTGAAGTACTATGTGTTTATTAGGCTTTTCAAAATGTCTGCCAGGCTGTGGCACCTCGTAAAGAGAGGCGGGTGCTGTGTGAGGCTGGTCTGCTCAGCATTTCTCTGTAAATGCTCCTCTCATGATATGCCTGAAAACCTTCAATATTATAATAATGCTAATAAAAATGGAAAACTCTGAATTCTTTATAGACGCATAAAGAAGTGTAATTTCTCTGTGACCTGAATAACTCTTTGAATCGTTGCTCTGGCCCTTTCAAAGAAGGCAGCTCCACTACGCTCCTTTGTGTTCCTTTGAACATCTTGCCATCTGACTATTTTAAGGACGGAAATAATAGACGAGAATTTAACTCAGGGTTATTCTTTGAAGGACAGGTGGGATTCTCTGCCATCCACCCCCCCCCCGCCCTGTGTTCCCCCCTTTCCATTCCATTGAACGTGGCTATCTAGCCTAGCTTCTTAAATGAGAGGTGATCTTGTTGATGAATAAAATTAAATGATAATACAATTTTTCACTTATTCAGACTCTTCCACCTTTTGGTTTTGTCCCTTTGAGAATCGTAAATTGGATTTGTTATCGCGACCTTTCAAGAGGCACCGCTCAGTCATCTTATTTTAATCGGTGGCAGCTGGTACTAGCCCGGGTGCTGCGCGGAGCGCTTAGGGGGAGGCAGAAGGGCTGTAAATTTGGAGGCCTGTGGTCTTAGGAAGCAGGTAATTTTGGATAGAGATAATTCTAACAGCGACTCGTTCTCTCTGCCTAATGCTTTTGATGGAGTGGTGGACACAGGGCGAGGCATCTGCAGGGGGATGGCCTCTGCGGCCCGGATGGGCTCTGGAGTGGTTTTGCTCCCCTGCTTTGCATGGATCAGCTTCCAGGGTGCTTGCTGTGTTTTAAGCCCTCTTCTGCTTAGGAATTATTTTTCTCATTTTGACGTGGATCTACGACTCCTGCCAGTAACGTGAATAACTGGGGAAGAAAGATCAAAGGAGGCCAAGCCCCAGGAAGATGGGAGGAGGGCAGCCTGGGCCGGCAAGGCAGGCATTTTTAATGACCAGGTTTATAGGTAATTTTTGTAATGATAGATTTTGTGTTTTTTTCTTTTTGTTGTTTGTTTGTTTAAGTGAATGGAAATTATCAATAGTGAATTTCCATTGTTTTTGTTTCTTTGTGTGAAATTGAATGCTGGCATAAAAACTGTACACAGTCATAAATGGTAACAATCAAGTGCATTTTATTACAAATTTAGAGAGGACACCCTTTTAATTACACTGTATAATTTATTTGATCTCCTTCCAATTTCCTTCTTACTTAATTTAACTGCCACTTGATTATTTGAGATTTCTTTCTTTTAAAAATTATCCTAGCTGCATATAGATGTGTGTGGAATATATAAAATCTGTGTTTCACAGAAAGAGATATTACACTCAGGATTCACGTGTGAAGACGACGACCAGGAAGATTTGTGGTGACCGTTTACTGAGCAGATCACAATTAGAAAGCACTATTGAGGGTTCATTTGAAAAGCCTAGAGCCCTCCAAATTATGTAGTGTTCCGCTGGATGGGTATTTGGACACACAGAGACTGAAGTCTCCGTTCAGCTTCTGGAGTCAGCTGAACTCACAACGGCCTACTCATGGCCATCGTTAGCGCCATTGTGGCTAAGGGAGGAAGGCTGTGGCCACTTGGGGCTCTGCTACCACTTTGTGGAGGGTGAGCCCTGACCGTGGAGTAGTGGCTCTGTCTCACCCAGCAGGGAGGTAATGCCCAGCCATGAAGTTGTAGTTGCCTCACTTCCCTCTCTTCTCCTGAGAGCTGGGTCATGCTTTGTGAGCCAGCAGTCCACACTGGGCCTCTGAGCCTCCATCTCCAGGGAGCCCCTTCTCAGGAACCTGAGATCCCACTGCTTGTGGCCTGTCACACCGTGACATGCACGGGACAAAGAAAACATTTTGCAAAGGGTATATTCAGCTGAAATAGTTGGGCAGAAAGACCTGCCTGCATGAGACATAACATTTGAAAGTATGTCTCCATGAACGAGAGGGAAGCCTAGGGTTTGAGCAGTGTATTTCTGTGGTGAATGAGGCTTAACATTTTAAATTGTGCATGAGGCTGTGGGCCACAGCATGGGAATCTGGCTTTGTTTTGTTCCATCGATGGCTAGATCAAGTCTCCTAATACAGTTGCTCAAGAGGGGGTACAAGTGAATCACAGAATGGGTTAGGAAATGCCGCGCCACTTGGGGACTGAACTGAGAAGCAAACAAGACAGACTCATAGAGGCCAGCATCAGTCATCTAGTTTTTGAAGCCCTTGCTTCAGTGAAAGTTACATGTTTCTATAAGTATAGCTCTGGCTTCAGAATTAACTGCAGCAGCAGTGATGTATACATTGCCAGCACTCTTCAGACAAGAACTGGGTCTGTATTCATTTTGGTTTTGCTGAACGCCATTTTCCTCTTATGGTGCTGAATTTTAAAAACTCAGTGAAATTTATGAGCAGATGGATAAGTAGTTGTCTTGGACTACCAGACTCTGACAGCTTATCTGCATTTTATTGTGAAGGTGGTGACTTTGGGAGGGTGCGAGGGAAGAGTGTTAAGGAGACGAGGCAGCGTTGAGGAATGTAATAGGTTTGTCTGGTCCAGGACCTTTTTTAGATGCAGGCCATGCATCGTAAGCAAAGTGAGGCCCTTTTTGACACTGAAGATTTATTTATGTCTTTCTTTTTCTCCTGTGGTCCCACCCTTCCTCCTCCCCACAAAACTTTGTTGAAAGTTGAAGAAGAAGACAAACTTTGAATTTTCAGCTGAAAAGATGCAAGTTCAGCTACCAAATATCATAGTCTCTGTCATGATGAGTATTGATTTAAATTGTAGTGTTAGATTATTTTCTGTTGTTTGTATTTTAGGTTAGTAGAACCTGACTTCCATGGGGAAAAGGAAAAATCATTAGTTTAAAAAGTTTGTACATTAAATGGCCAGAAAGTAAAATAGACAATATTGCCTTAAAACAGTTTTTTAAGGTATTGATTAACTGGACTCAAAACCTACTGCAGATGTTTGGAGATGGAGAAGAAATGAGTGCAGTGCCATCCCCAGAAGATAGTGGATTAGCGTGCTCATTGTTTTATTTCAGTATGTGAGAATGCTTCTACCCTGAGGGTGGGAGAAGATCACCAACCTCTCTTACTTTTTATCCTCATGTGTTGAAATATGTTGTTAGTCACAGTAGTCTGTTTCATAATTGTTTTCATTTGAACTTGTGGACAGTCTCTTTTAGGACAAACAATATTGGCTTTCACTGCAGTGGGAAATTGTTTGTTGTTTTTTTTTTTTAACATTTTAAACATAGCTTTGAAACTCAAAGCTAATGACTACTATATAGTTTTGTTTCAATTTGGTTTCTATTAACATAATTATATTACATCATTTACCTTTAAGAAAGATTCGATAGAGAAATAAATCATCAATCCAATAAAGATATGAGGCTACATAATTCAGAAAGAAGACGTAAGAAGTACTTAAGTAAGAAACTGACAATAAAAAGAAAAAATTTAGGACATTTCCCAGCATCAGCAAACTCCAGAAGAAACTCTTACCTATTCAATTGATCTATAAATTCTATATTTAAAGGATATTAAAGTGCATGGGGTGAGGGGGAGAGCTGAGAACTAATATTTATAGAGTACCTACTATTGCTATGCTATAATATTATTTGATAGCCCTACAAGGCAGGAATTATCACCTTGATTTTATGGAAGAGGACAATGAAATTTTAAAGATATTATGTAACTTGCCAAAATCATACAACTAGTATGTGATTCAGGTAGAAATTCTGCCATATCATATTACTAGTCATGGGTTGGGTGGTGTGTGTGTGTATGTGTTGTACATGCATGTGTGTGTCTATGGTCAGGGTAGAGTAGCAGAGGCTGATGTATCAAAGCAGTTCCAAACAAAACAAAATAGGGAGATAGCTGGATGTGGGAGATGGAGGGAGGAATAAAAGTTTCCCCTTTGAATCAAGTGGATTAATTTACTCATTGACCCAGTGGAAAGAGAAAAGCTGGTTTAATAGTTAAGACCAACATTATTGTGGTCTGTTTTTCATTCTGCATTAAAGCTTTAGGTATCAGTAAATCATGTGAGCCAGAGAAAGTCAATTTCCATGGATGTTCATTATGCTGCAGGTGATAATACTAGACTTTGGAAAAGTAAACAAAATTTATTTTTTTTTTAAGTAAAATGTGGCTTCACTGCATTAGGTATTGGCAACAGCTCCTTTTCTGAGCACACAAAAGTGTGTATTTGCTGTATTCGAGGAGCTGGAGCATTGGGTAGAGGGCTTGCTCATCCTGCTGTGTTGATTTGCGGCATGTGGGCTGTTGTTTACTATTCACAAGTGCAGTCCCCTCTCTTGTCTCTGTTTTTGATCACCTTCTCAACTTGAAGTGACCTGAGTGATATTATGTAGAAAACAGGAGTTTTATTAAAATGAGAGTGATACTCCATCCCCTAGAAAACCATTTAATTCAGTGCCAAGAGAAATAGAAATACTTCCCTTCCCCCTGCTTCCTCTCCATTCCCCATATTGGCTTTACACGGAGGGAAGAAAGCCCGTTATTGAGGACAATATTGAAGGGAAGAGAGGTCAGGGCAGGCAGGGGAAAGGGAGGATCTTGTAAGAACAATACATTCTCTGTGTTATTTTAAATAGTGTGTGACATTAATTCTCAGTTAAAGCCAAAAGTCAAAGTCTCTTGAAATATGTATGGATCACCAGAACCACTTTGCACCCCCAAAAAGGAGAAAGGTGCTGGCAATGAGCCATATTGAAATCAGGCTGAGGTAGAATTGAGGGAGGAGGGTGCAAATGTCACAACAGCCACAGGATTTACCATTTGCAGAGTGGTAGGTCAGCCTTAAATTAACTCCAGTTAACTCGGGTTTATTACTCCTGTAGGGTTTCTCTTATCATGACTGCTATCTGCTAACAGTGCAATTTTCTGCTGTACTACTGTATTTAAATAGAGAGGATTTTTAAAAATTATCAAATAAAGGTTTACAGCAGTTTACCTCATCCTCCTTCCAGGCAACTTTTGTCTCTAACATGCTGAGTTACGGTCTCTGGCCTCATGTTCAGTCAAGAGAGCTGATCCTTTCCAATGGGTCAAAAACATGCTTTCCTTCCTAATACCCATAAGAGGCTTTAGTGGGGGGAGGGGAAGGAGAAGAATATAAACACAAAAACCACATCCTAACAGCTGTCTCTAGTTAGCTCTGTTCCTTGCCCCAGCTTTTAAATCTTAGAGCAGCACCTAATTTGTCCCACATGGTTTTCCTCCCAGTGGAGCTGCTGTCGCTTTTCCTGCTGCCCTATTGGAGTGAAAGCAGTTATGAAGAATCAACCAGGTCTCCTAGTTTAGGTCACTATCATAGGCTGCTGGTTTGCAGGTGCCTGTGAAAAGGAAGGAGATAACCTTTTGCAGATTGGGGGAGACTTAGAAGAAATGCCAAACCCATTTAGGTGCTGGTGGCCCTATCAAAATATTCCCCAATTAAGCACTCCATGCAGTTAGTTGATAAATGAGCCACTGAGTGTTCTGTGATCTGAATAGATAAGTGGTTTTGACCAAGTGGAGTATACCAGTAATATCTAGGGTGTCTTAAAAATTCAGTTGCTTGCCCCAAACCTTCCCCTTACCATCTTCTTCTATTTTAATAAGCCTGAGAATGAGACATATCTACTTAACATTGATTTGTGTTCCAGCATGTCTCCATGGCAAGTGGGCTGCAATTTGCAGTATTCATTTTTTTTAAAGTTCTAGATTATTTCTTTCTTATGTGTTTTATTCATGTCTCCATTCTCTCTCTTTTTTTTTTTTTTTTTTTTGAATACAGTGAGGCTAAAGACAGATACTTCTAGGGCAGGCAGAATACTGAATTAAGTTATTTCCTACACTGAAACTAGTGTTCTGTTTCTCACTTTCAGTTCCTGCTTATTTCTTCTTGCTGCTGAGAATTAAGATGTGAAATCTACAAAGCCATTGTCCTCTTGTGACTTTTAAAAAGTGAAATTGGGGTCGTTTAAAAAAAAATCAAGATTAGTGTTAGATTAGCCATTTTCTTATAGATATTTAGCTTTCAAATAATGTCATATTCAAGGTCTATTGATTATCTGATTTTTTTTTTGCATATATGCAGGATACTACTGGCTCGTGTCCTCTGAAATGTGAGAAATGTTTATACTTCACCTTGAAAAAGGAGTACCTGAATTAGTCCTCATAAAATCACCTTGTCCTGATGACTCTGCTAAAGAACTGATAGTCTTTTTGTAAAGTAAGGAATAAACCTATCACAGCTATGCTTTAAAAGGTCATTGTCTCTTGCAAAGTAGATTAGCTCATTTTGTTCTATGAACAGGAACCATGCTGTAGCTTTGTAAAACATATAAAGCAAATGCCTGCTATCATTTTGGCTTGCTCTTGTAAAAGAAATTTCATGCTTACCAGTTTTGACTTGCTAACATAAGTCACAACTCATCATGAGTATAGTCGCAGCATGGAGAAGAAAGGTATCTATAGTGGGCTTCCACTTTTAACATTTCTCTGCCCTTAAGAAATGCTTAAGCATTTCATTTTGTCCAATCATGGACAAAAATGTATAAAGACACTGAGGACAGATTTGGTGATTTACTATTTTTGATGTTGTTGGAGCCAGTCATTAGTAGGTGAGTCACAGGAGTAATTGAAATGACTTGCGTTTTATGGGAATAAATGAATGAAATGGGACCTTACCTTTGGTTCATGTGCTGCTCTTCTGAGGTGTGGCCCATTAATCTTTGTTAAGTCCTCATGTAACAGAGAGAGTGATTTATCCTGTCACTTAGAAAAGCCTGCAAATTTATGTGAAAGTAAGGGATAAAAATTGCTATGATATTTTCTTGGAGATCCATAATTAATTCTGTGGTTTTTTTTTTTTTTTCCCTCTTCTAAGCTAAAATTGGAATGGGGGTGGTGGTGGTGGTGGTGAAATTCCACTAAAAAGAATGATTCTTTGATAACATCTAAAAAACTACAACCTTCCTTATAGTAACTAATTTATCTAGTGTTCGGGGAGGAGAGTTCTGCCTAAATCTGCTTAATCCTTTAAACAATGAAACACTTATCACTGCTTTCCTTGCAAATGGTTCTAAAATGTCGCAGTCATTACCAGCCGTGGTCCGGTAAAATATGGTGAGTTTTCTCAATGAACCAGGACCCTCATTAAGAATACCAGTTTTTCAAACTCTTTGGTGTATGATACTGGAATGCACTCTGGAGCCTTTGAGGTCTGTAGATTTAGCTTGAGTTTTTTTATGATTTTTCCCAGATGGCTGGTTTTCCTGCCTCCTGCCAATGTCTAGGATTTTTTTATCCCAAAGCCCACAGCCTCTGGTCACTGTGCTCTTCTAATTAGTATATTTTTCCCTCTTTCTTTTTGCTCCCTTCTGAATTTCTATTCTCCTCTTCTACTCTTAACCACTGGGAGCCTGCTCGGACCTCCAGAATCCCAAACTGGTTTTTCTTTCCTGTCTCCTTTTATAACTCAGGACTAGTTTGAGGATTTCTGGTTGAATCCAGATAAGAATTACTTCATAGTTAAGTCAGATTATTAGTTCTATCACCAACCTGTGAGGTGTTTGGTGGGGAAGAGGAGCAGGGCTGACCACTTTCCTGTTAAAGTATGTGATTTTGTAATTGCCGTTTTCATATAGCTTGAATTTTCCTCTGTTTTGTTCCTGACATTCTGGGTTTCCTGACTCTAAAAGAAGAAGCAAGTTTGTGTTCTGAAGTCAGTTAATAGACTTTGATTTCGTCTTTGCCTCATAGTCTCTTTGCCTTTTTTTCTTTCTTGGAATGGTTATTCGTTAGGGCGATACATTGACGTACATGAACAGGCCTGTAACGAAGCCCCAAATCTTTCCCACTACCCCACCTCAGTATTCAGAATTTCTAGTATTTTATAAAAGACCAGGTTTTAAATAAGTGAAGTATCTGTTGATTTTTCAAATTTAACTCACGTGTTAGAGACTGTTGAAAAGGGCCACTCATATTGAACATGTCTTTACTTTGAATTTTATTAATGGTATGCACATTTCCTGAGCAATCATAAGTTCCCATTTCTTTTTTGCATCTTGTGAGCTCACATCTCCTTCCCAAGATTAACTGGAGTGTTAAATTCAGAGTAAAGCTCATTGTAAGTATTCAGTAAATTAAGGAAAATTTAAATACATGCATTAAGGCTAGAAAGAGAATAATAATTAGTTCCTGGAAAGCTGTGAATTACTCTCCAAAAACGTAGGTTTTTGAGAATATATCTAACATGTTTAATGAGTATTTTGGCCTATATGGTTTATTATCTCAATGAGTCATCATCATGCAGTCATTCTTAGCACTCCAGGTTACCTTCACAAATTGTTTTTTTTCTTGTTTCTATAAAGATATTAACTAAAAGTAAAAGAAAACATGAGTTAAAGAACTTAGAGCACGTGGCACAGTGCATAGCAACAAGTGCACAGTTTACACACTCACCTTAGGAAATGGTTTTAATGTCTGTTGCAGGCAATCTTTTCTCTATTTAAGTCTTCTGGACTATTTAAAAAGATGATCATTGCCTTACCTACCTAATCAACTGAGAAGTTTTTTATGTTATTTTGTAGTCTCGAGATTAAATTATACAGATTTCCTAACCTTGCTTACTTTTGTATAATTGATTCACTTGAGGTGATTTTTCAGAATAGTGTTTATTTCTACAGTCCTGAGAAGATGATGTAGCACAAAGCATTGGTGAGCAGAAAACTGGAGGTGAATTACATTGTGCTTCTCTAATGCTATGCTTTACGGTTTACATGATCTTCCTTTGAGATTTCTCCTCTGTTAGCCTGGCCAGTGACCCTAAGAGCCAAGATAGAGGTGGAACTGTGTTGTGAGTGTTTTGCTTGCCAACGGTGCCAAAAATGGGAGATAGTCAAGGATTCCCTCCTTTGGAATATATTAAAATGGCTCTTGTTTCTAGTAATACTATATTATGAATGTATTTCCCATGAAACAATCTAAACCTCTTTAGAAGTCACTTAGATTCAGCTTTTATTTCCTCTAAGGGTAATGAGTTCTCTAAGTTTGCCATATACTTTATAAAGACTGCATGCTGTAATTTCTTATGTTTCCCGGGTTTGAAGGTAATAAGAATTTAATCATCAATTTTTTTCAGATTTTACAGATTCTGATCTTTATAGGCCTTCTTGGCTTCTTCTTGAGCAATGTAGTGTCTCTCCTCTGGACTTTCTTCATTCAGCTCTTTAGGGCGTGGGGTCTGGATTTAAGATGGAATGCCAAAGGTAAACCTACTTCAGATTTCTGCACTAAGAGGGAAACATTTTTAATAGCTTAACTGATAACCTTCATTGTATTGTTGGTCATTGGGCTACAGCAGTATACTGGGCTGTAGTCTTTAGTGAATAGTCACCATGGCCAGCAATTCTTCTTGGGTTGTAACTGACACTTTGTAGCCCCCTGATCATTCTCCAAGTGTAATTTATTTTCATTTTCCTTAAATGCATGCCATTACAATTTTCCACATTTCGGCTTTGTGCTAGTGTTCTACTTACATAATCCTGTGAAATCTTATTGCAATTCATCTCTTGTCAGTTTAGCATTATTTCCCTATTGTCACCTTCAAACCTTGGCACAAATTCACTTCCCTGGGCAGTAGCCTATAATTAACTCTGAAACTGATCACTCATACTCATCATCATATGGATGACATCATGAGCAACTTCAGCATCTAAGATCTGCCATTCTGGGTTTTGATGTAATTATCATTCTTGAGTCTGTCTACTTCATATTCACTTTTACAGGTTTTGGAAGGCTTTTAGAGGTTGGGGAGAGTTCTGAAAGGAAGCTGCTGATTTGGACTCTACAGATCCCGTTAGGTTTTTTCAGGTATGTTCCTAGAGGCAGCTACCATTGAATGGCTGTAAGGCATACCGTGGGAAATGCATTTCTGAAAGTGAGAGAGCTCATGAGAGTCTATAGCAAAGTCACTACACTAAGATTGTCTTTGAAACATACATGGGCAGTTACTCTTCTTTCCTCATCAAATCTTTGAAGTTTTGTAATATGCTCTATAGGTGGTTACTTTTTATAAAGTATTTGATAAGTCCTTCTAGGTTGTGGTAATACTTATGATGACTACATATTATCAAAATTTTTCTATAAATTTCTAATTGTAGAACATCTATCTTATTTTACTTTTTTATAGTAAATACATCAAGAGGTTCAAAAATCGACATGATATAAAATGACATATGTTGAGAAGTCTCACCTTTTACTTTCTCCCAGCTGTCTCCCAATAGAGAAGCTTTTATTCATTTTTGAGCATTCTATTTTTTTTGAGCAGATATAAGCACATACAAATATATATTTTTTATAAACACTGCCTTCTTACTGAAAGTGTTTAATACTCAGAGCATTTTATATACTCTGTTCTATACCTTGGTTTTTAAATTGGAGATCTTTCCATATCATCAGTACATAGAGAGCTTCCTTATTATTCCTTATAAGTTCACACCATTTTATTGTGTGGATGTGTCATAGTTTATTTAGGCAGTCCCTAGTGATGGACCCTTGGGTTGTTTTCAGTATTTTGCTATATAAATAATGCTGTAATGAATAACCTTGTACACACATCATTTCAAATATATGCCTACTGATCTTTATCGTGTTTCTTGCCCATTTTCTTGTAGACCTTGGAAGCCACTGTAAAACTGAGTAAGCGTGATGTTTTCATCTGCTTTAATATATCCACAGTACTTCAGGATGCCCCCAATTCAGACTACTTGTGTTTCATTTGCATCTCAAATCTGGTCTTTTTGGGCATCTAAATTTTACTCAGTGGATAGAGCTAAAAGACAATGAATATAGTTCAGAAGTATTCCATAGTCAGATAAAGCTAAAGAGTTAAGCTTGTGGTATTTTGCCATAAAATGAAATATTAAAATTTTATTTAGGTTATTGGTTACTTTTGAGAAAAAAGAATGAAACATGTTATATTGCCGTTTAAGAGTAGAGAATTTAAATGTAACTTGGATGAGCAACAAATTAGTGTCATAGCAGGGTTCATAATTCTGATTCTGAATTCTAACTTCTATAGAACTTTTTTATATTGATCTTTATGTATTTATGCGTTCAGAAGTTGCTTTGTGGATACATTTACAACACTTAGCTTTTTTGAAAGGATAGAAAGGGAAGGAAAAAGGGAAAGGGAGATTGTCAGCTTTTCAAGTGAATAATTGTTTTATTCTCCAGGCTTTCTTTTTGCTTGTATTTCCCATCACATCTGATTTTGCACAAAGAGTCTGTGATCCATTATGAACCTTGCTTTTTCTATGTTTAAGCATAACTAACTAGTCTTACCCCAGAATTTAATTTCCTCCATTCATAGATAAATCTAGTTTATTGCTTATCATTTGTCCTTTTGGAGTATTTACTATTTCACTCAATTTGGTGTCAGAGCCCGTCATTATGAATAAAGTGTTAAAAATAATGCAGAACCCAGGGCAGAACTCCAGGTAACAAAAATTACTTAACTCCACTTCCTCCTTATCTGTAAGATGTGGATAATAACACCGTGTCTCCCCTCTGTGTTATTGAGAGATGGGTAATGAGAGATGTGAAGTACCTAGCATGGTGTCTGACTTGTGGTAGGCACTCATTAAATAGCAGAAATATAGATGTTCTACATTATCTCCTACACATATTACCTTGTGAGTTTCTCTTGTTTTTGAGGACTCTTAAGGGTTATTGTAAATGGTTGAATAAATTAAGCAAATAATCCTTGATGATGTTCTCATTCAAAAATAGGAAAATGACTGTAGAAGGTATTAGAAATCTATATTAGGGTGCTTATATATAATTTAACCTATTGTTAGTGTGCTTTATATATCGTTTATTCTCTCTAGTTTGTTTAATACTTCTTCGTTTTTCTGGCAGTTCATTAGGAATTCTGTTCGAGGATGCACTTCTATCAGCACATTATCAGCAGCTGAAGAATTTTCAGTTTTCTGCTCACTCAGTGCTTGTAAAAATTGAATATATATCGTTTCCCCTTTATCATGTTGAAAATCTCTGGTTCATGGTCTGTTGAAATTCATCTTGTTATATTCAAAATGCATCTCCTGGAAGCAGCAACAATGCACAAGGCTTGAGTACACTTAATTCTCAGTGTTTTTGTTTCAATTCCTTTTCTACACTTTTTACTTGGAGATATTTTGTTTTAATCTTTTCCTTTTCTCTAGCCAAGTTTTTTTGTTTGTGAAAAGTAATATTTTTCCAAGCTATATTCTGTGTGATACAATATGGCCGTGTTTCAAGATGTTCTTCAGCTCTTGCATCCAGCTACTAATTCAGTGCTCTGAAAAAAACTAGATGATGTTTGTGGTGATGGGTCAGTGCCAGTGGAAGGAAATAATTTTGTGGAAGATGAATCCATTTCCAAGTAATGTTGGCTGAGTAGAAGCTTACATTGGAATTTGTTAAGTTGTCTGATAGAAACCAAATTTGACCAAGACGAGGATATATATGTTATCCGTCTTTGCCTACTCACGTATACCTTATGCTATTTATATCTATAGGATATAATTTCTTTTTGGTAGTAAATTTTAGGCTTAAAAGGATTAAAGTAATAGCTTTCATTCTCCTTACTGAATTCTTTCTTGGTGGGTATTTTTAAAAATATTTTTAATCAAAGTTTAAAATTCTGAGTTATTTTCTAAAGTTATTTTTTATGCCCAGTTGCTGCTCAACTGTATTATCTCATTTAATCATTCATTGTACCAGTCCTAAAAGAGGTATTATTAACCCTAATTGACAGGTGATGAAATAAGCTCAGAGAAGTTATGTAACTTAATTAAAGCCACACAGCTTATTAAGTGCCATAATTAGATGTTGGGTTGTAGAGTCCTGGGGTCCTGATCTACCTGATCCAATTTTTGGTTGATTTTTGTGCTGTTGTTGGTTGAGTGAAGTGCCAGTGAGATTTTACTTTAGGACTTTTTGTTGATTTTTTACAGAATATAAATCTGGCTGGTGACAAAACTAGAGTCCTTAGTATTTTCCCCTTGTCTTGGACAAAGGAGGATAGAGGACTAAGGCCAAACGAAAACCTGCTAATGCCATATGCCTCCTATTGTCAGGAGACACAGAAATTTTAATTTTACAATGTTGAATAACTTTCTGAACATGTTGAGGCCAAAGCTAAATTTTGGTTCTCTTCCAAACCATCAAAATTATTATTGATAATTAATAAAAAAACACATTTTTTATCACCCTCTACTAAGAAAATTATATTTTTTATACCAAAATAGTTTTAAGTAAAATTGTAGCTTCTTACCCTTGAAAAAAAAGTGGAAGTTTTAAGCAGGATATATTTTTCCCTAGACAGTTTAAGAAAAATAAATATTTGGGGTCTTTTGATTATACACCTGCTAGGAGTATAAGTCTTTTTGTTTATCACCACCTAGCATTATAGGTTCCCGTTTTTCACTTTTACTTTTTAAGGTGTATGTATTATTTTCTTGCAATAGGTGTTATTTATTGAAAATGTATATGCCAGACACTTTGAAGATTTTACCCTCATTTTAGAGATTAAGGAATCGAGGATTGGAAGGCTTATTTAACTTGTCCATTGCACATAGCCGTAGCAAAGCGGGTAATGAACTCTCTCTGATTCGGAATCTTGTGCTTTTAATCCCGTTGCCATAGAGTGGAGTCGACACTCAGGGGAATGGGTGTTTCTGGTGGCATTGTAGGGAGGCTACTCAAACGTCAACCATTCTTTAAAAAAATGTTATAATTTCTGTAAAATAATAAAGTTGAGTTAATAATAAATTAATTTTATCTTTCCCTTTTCAGCTTCCCCCAAATGAGTTATTACTTCTCTTTCTGCAAAGGATATTTATTGAATAATGGATTTAAAAGAGTACATGGTAATGTATAACAATTGGGCTTCATGTTAATGGTATATTTAAGCTTTATAGGATAAGGTGAAGTGATTTTAATTATTGGGGTTTGGTGCAGGCTTACATCAAACATACTCATTTCATAATGATCCCCAGTGGTATAGTGAGGCCTGCCTTTATTAAATTGTACAGAGAAATTCCTTTGTAAAGTGTGACCGACTTTTCTTCCTCTTAGGAAGACAGATTAATAATTTTTCACTATTAATTAGGTTCCATCTGCTCATCCTGCCTTCCATTCTAAAGGTTATGCTTATTACCATATTCACAAACCAACCCAGCTGTGTAATCGAAGTTAAGAAAAAAAAAATTTTTAACCAAAGGTTCAATCTTGGTTTTATAATGTACTTTTTGGCTACTGTAGAGGGGGGAACCAATGACTCCACTTCCTTCTTCTTCCATATTTTCTTTGATTCCATTTTGTTTCTTTTTGTAATCCAGCCATATGCCACAAATTACACAAAATTCAACTATCTGATATGAGATACAGTAATAAAGGACGCGGCACACCCACTCGGCCCGTTTTGGCCAGAAGTCGCCTTCGGTATCCAGGTCACGAAAATGAGCAATGGAAAGGCCTAAATGTCATCTGTATTTGGGAACATGGATCTGTGCTCCACTCTGTTGTGTTCTCGTTTTGAGCGAAGCGCCGCAGCGTCTGCAGCAGCACGCGCGGCCTCGCGTTTGCCCAGGCTCCAGCCAGCAGGGCCTGTCTGCGGACGCCGAGTGCGGGGCCGGGCGGGAGGGAGGATGAGAAAACGGTTGGAAGGAAGCAGGCCCTGACTTCGTAGCTAAAAATATGAATAAATGAAGTTCCATACCACAAATTGAGTAAAATTTGATGATAGGGGATTACTGGAACATTTTATTAACTTGGGTTTTGCATTAAAAAATTAAGTTTTGAAAAAAAGTTGAATCTCTGAGCTTATGTGTAAGGGTTTGGCTTGTGGATGGTGGTAATTACAGCAGCTGGCAAATTATCCAAACCCCTTACTGTCACACCCTGCAGTGACAGTGCTCATTTTTTCCTCTCTCCTCCTGGCCCCCTCTGCCCCTGCCTGCCTTCCAGCTTCCCTTTTCTTGGCCCTGTGCCTCTCACTTCCACCACCAGATAGCCCGTTTGCCCCTCATTATTAGCCTAGGGTAGCTTTGGTGACTCATCCAATTACAACCTTATTTAGAAGGTAATTATGAATAAGTGTCAGCACACATAATATTCAACAATCCATCTTACCTTCCAAACTGGTCTTTTATAAAAGATCATCACCATCTTCAGTGCTGTCTTAGAGATTGGCATTTTCAGTATAGCAGGCTGTATTGACTAGGTCAGTATACACAAGTGTGCAGTATTATTTGAAACGTGCCTTTTTTTTCCATTCAAGTTTAATTGTTCCAAAAAACAGTGATGAGAAGGAATGAGGAGAGAGCACATCTTATTTTGTCTTGCCTTTTTTACTAATAAAAAATAAATAATGATTTTATTAGAAGCAGGGATCTCTCCAAAATGCTGAATATAATTCTAGTTTAGTATTTTTTTAAAGGGTTATAAAAAGAATTTTCAGGTGGACAGAGGGTGATAGCTGGGTCAGGGGAGAAATTAATAGATCTGGGCTATCCTGGGAGATGTAGAGTAAATTTCTAATAATTGGGAAAGAAGGGGGCACCTTTATAGTAACATTTTATCTTTACTCTGCTTCTTTTTTTCTTTTCAGTTAGCATTTCTTTTATGGTTCTATTTTTTCACTTTAATCCTAGATCTGTGGTTCTCAGCAATACGGGCTACACATGTACAATCACCTTGGAGGAGGGAGAGAAGCTGATTTAATTTGAGTCAGGTGAGACCTGAGTGTTGGTGGGTTTAAAAGCTCCCCAGGTGATTCTAACATGCAGCCAGAATTTGAGAACCTCTGTTGTAGAGGTTTAAAAACCTCTGAGAAAACTGGGCATGACCTAGGAACCATGGAGGAGGCTGGATTTTGAGTCAAGAGCAGTGCAGTTCCCCCATCATAGTCTTGACATTATCAGTCACATTAGAGGAATCAAGCAGATTGGCTGGAAATCTTGCCTTCCAGGCAAAACAGATTTGTTCTTCTGGTGCACAGCCACAGAATGGCTCAACATGGAAGTCCAGTCCTTTGCTGGGAAGGCCCTGCCTCCTGGAAACAGACGGGTCTTGTTTTGACCGTCCTGGATGGATGACTGACAGCGAGGAGTGCACATAGTGGCGTAGTCGCTGTATTTGATGAGTTTCTTCTCCCAGGTATGACTCTCAGCTGCTTTCAGAGCCTTTTCAAAACAGGTGCTAATGTACATCCTTGGACAGCAAAGACTTACATAGAAACTGCTAACTAGGAGTGTGAACAGAGATCACGTGCTACGACTTCTTTTGCAGGTTAGTTTCTCACATCCTTTTCCGTATTTTTCACTGTTGCTTTTGTGAAACATTAGACTTGACAGATTTTGCTTCATCAATGTTTTCTCGGGGTTATTTAGAAAAATGAGTAAAAAAAAAAGCGTGTTTTTTTTTTCCTGTCTCCACTGGCTTGTGAGCTAAACTCATTCACAGAAAAAAATGGTAGAAGGCTCCCTGGTTTGTCATTTTGGTGAAGAAATTAGGAAGTGTGATGGTTTAGTCACAGTTACAGATCTCACTTGAGCTGTGTACAGCCTCCCAGTGAATCCTGCTCAGTGGTGCTTACTCGTTCATGTTGAAAAGGCCCTATCCTATTAATGGGGTCCTCCCCTTCTAAAGGGGTCCTGTTCTGCATGAGCTGGTGTCTACAGCTTTTAGCAGTAGTGGTTCTGATGGGTGTCTGGAGCTCCCCTAACCTCCATCAAATAACTTTAAAGCCATCTAAGATCATGTTGTTGGTCTGCCTCATTTTCTCTACTCAAGACTAGTTTTAAACAATATTTAAAGCAGCACGTTTGGGTATGGTCAGTTTTTCAGGTTAAGAAAAAATTCACAGAGTATGTAAAGCCTGTCCATGTTACAAATAACTGTGTAGCATTTGGCTTAGCTTTGCTCAAGAATTGGGGCTGTATTTCCTCCATCAATAGATTTCATGGTCAGATTTGTTTACCAGGTGTGTACTATGATTTAGTGGAGATTGAACATCAGTGTGCTTGAAATTTCCTCAACACAAACTACTTTTTAAATGCTGGAAATCCATTTGAAAATATACCTTAATAGTTTTATAAAATTGATGGTAGGAAAGTAACTGCTTTGAGAACTAGACTGGAATGTATTTGGGCCTTGTCAACCCTGATGTTCTTAAAGTTTGATTCTTCATTGGCTCATTTGTTCAATAGATCTTCATTATGCATCTGCCATGCATTAAACTCCTTGATGTACATCAGGTGGCTCCAACTCAGATGTCAATAAAGGCCAAGTGGGTAACACAAGTAAGTGAGGAAGATAGGACTGAGCACATCTGGAGAGGGCAGGTCTTACTTTAAGGGGTGGCTGCTGCTCAGCCCTATGGCTGGGCATGAATATTAATATGAATAGTGTTGCCAAATGTTACCATATTTTCATGAGAATCTAGTAATCTAGATCTTTAGGGGTCAATTCTACACTGGCTTTTAAGTCTTGGCTCAATTAAAAAAAAAAAAATTCTGTGCCAGCCAACTAAAACATGTATGTGGGCCGAGGACTTTTTGTGACCTCTGATTTTTGTTGCACTGTCTGTGCTCGCCACCTGCCCCAAACACATGGGAACTATTTGAATGGGGTAGCTTACTTTCAGATATATTCTCAGCACTGAGAATTGCATGTTAATTAAAATTCATTGAAACAACAGATGGTAATAAAATGTGTACAATGATAGATTCACTTCACACATACACTCCCCTCTTGACCCACCCACACAACTGTTAAAATTTTTGCATTAAGAACCAAATTGGTTACAAGCATCTATGATTATTGGTGTGGAAAATGCTCATAAATATGGGTGCATAAACTATCCAAATGACTATCTAAATGAGTTCTGGTCACATCATTTCTCAAAACAATTTCTGAAAGCAGTTGTGGTGGTAGTGAGTTTGGTCCAGCCTTATGGTCCTGGAACACGAGACTCTTGCCTGTGTGTCCATGACATTTACTTTTAAGATAAAAATCATGCTGGTTCATAGAGATCTCAGGTCACTGATATTTGACACAGAACTATGTGTTCTCCTCCTTCTGGATGAAACTCAAGAGCAGGTCAAGAACATCATTCTTCCCAAAGTTGTGGTTTGAAGAGCAGAGTTTAGGATCTAGGAAGAAACTGCCACCACGAGAGAGATGAGGTATGCCTGTTTTTTGGTATTTTTGTGAAAGTCTTGACTCCCTTTTTTAGTCATTTACATTTATCTTCTAAACTGCTTTGGTAGGAGGCATTCTTATGCAGATGAAGAAACCAAGGTATCGAAGCCTGATTTGTCTATCCAAGATTGCCATCTCCAGTGAGAGCCAAAGTTAACATGCACTAAGGTGTTTCTGGGCCACCTCATCTGGGTCTCCCATCTGTTGGAGCAGACTCAGGCTGAGGTGTAACCTGGTGTGTTCAGAGCCATGAGTGTAGCCAGGGCATGGGGAATGAATGGCTGTGTTTCCAGGGCCTATGTACATATTGTGTTGGTCATATACTTACATAAGACAAGGGAACAGCAATTCATTGTCAAGAAAAGGCAAGAGCACTGAAGGAATGAATTCCTTTACTGGCAGGGTTTATAGAGGGAGAAATTTAGGAATTAGGAACTGTAAGCAAAGAGAGAATAACCCAAGTCATTTAAATTTACTTAATTAGCAAGAGATATGGCTCAGGCAAACAGATGCCTCAGTATTTGAGACAACTGCTTTCACAGAAGAAACCCCACCTCTGTCTGAGGTAGAAAGTAAACCAAGTGTGTTAAAGGATGGTCTTTTCCAGACCTTTTTTCTTGAACAATAATGATAAAATAACAAAGACACAGGCAAATTACCCCCTATTCATTTCGTCTCATTTCAAAGCTGTGTACCTCTTTGCAGAAGAAACTCCATGTAGTTCAGCTTCACCCCACCGTTTTAAAACATTTACTATGAAAAAGAGTATTTTAATTGTGTGGTGCGTGTCTGTTTATATTTAGTTTTCGTTTTTTGGAGGGCTACTTAACTCGGATATTAGTAGATTTTATCCCCCCCACCCTACCCACCCAATTTGTTTTAAGTCTTTCAGTAATTTTGCTTTACAGTCTGACTAGAAGAGGGTCTGGGAATTAAATGACTAATTGGTTCTTTGAGCAGTTTTGGGCTTAGTCTATGAGAAAGTTAAATCTGTTGCTTATATTTAGAGTTTGTGGCTGTAGACTTAATGCATTTGTCTTGCTCCCCCTAGTCAAGTATAATTCAGTTGTCTTAACATGCCTAAATCCATAACCATCTGCATAATTTCTCTTTAAGTTTGTTCTCTTTGCCTCAGAGGTGCAGCTTCTTGGAATGGCATGTCTATAGGCTGTCTATGGGGTAGTTTTCACTCTCACGCTGCCATATACCTGGTGGGGGGCTCAGGAAAAACTGACAGAAAACACAGTGCCAGGAAATGTCAGAAATCTTTTTTAGAGTAAGTTGAGGACCCTTGGTGCCTTTTATAAAAGCCAGAGTGGTGTGCACGCTTTTCACATTGCACTGCAGCCAGAGCACCTGTGCAGTAAGAGGAATTAGCTAAATTACTAGACGTAATTTATGTTTGTGCAAAACATAGAACGTTTGTTTTTCTCTCCTTGTGGTTAATGCTCAGCTTGATAATTTAAATGAGTCTTTTTCCCTCTCTTCCCATCTCTCTCTACATTCTATTACACAGATTTTTTTCCCCTTAGCCTTTGTCTCCTGGGCACTAACAGTTGCTAAATGTTTCTTATGGAGGATAATATATTTAGGAACCAATTTCCATTGTAAGATTATAATGCTACCTGGCTCCTTTCTGCAACCCAGGCAGTGAAATGTATATATGATACAGTTATCTTCCCCAAGTTGAGTCATTTAAAGTGTATGCACGTAATATATAGTTTTTAATAATCTCTTTGCTATAGAGCATAAACTGGTCTATGAACAAGAACGGCCTGATGAAACTCGCTTCCCTGTAAACATGGCTTGAGCGGAATCAGCCAATTTCAAGGCAGATTAGTGTCAGTGTAGAAAGACCGAGATAAATAGGTGATGAACATCACTTGAAAAAAGAAAAATCATGAGAAGATCTTCTTCTAAGACATAAGGATGTAACTGGGGTGACCAGAATGGACTTCACAGTCCTGTGTTCTAATTGCATAGTGATAGGCCGGAAGGCCTGATGGCTGCTGATTTTTTTTTTTTAATAAAAATAAAATCTGGTTGTTTTAAAGACTAATTCTGACCACATAGGCAGCAAGTAGAATTTGAATGCTCTTCCCAGAGGTTTGGTTTGTCTAATTTCTTGCCAACTCATTTTTAAATGAATTATTACATGAGTGCAGGGAGGTCACTGGGAGTTTTTGCTTCATCCTTGCACATTAAGTTCTGTATCCCTCCTCATTCGTCTGGCTTTGATTACTTTTCCTTGTGCATGTTGGTTTACAGCCTGATGCCTGGCACCATAGGTCCTGCACTTATTATTTTAATGCACTCTGGGACCACCTTTCTTCTCTTAGCTTTACATGCTGCCTGGATTGTTTCCTTAGGGAATAGCAACTCCAGAAGAGAGGAACAGTAGTCCTATCTTAAAATTGCAGATGGCAAAGACAAGGAGAAAACTGATGACCTATACTTAATCACATAGATACAGTCATATAGGTGTAGAGCATAATCACTGTTAAGTATAGTTTCAAGTGTAAATACTTGATCTTCACACCTCTTAAAAACCTTACATATTATTTCTGCCATTTTTCCTCATCACCCCTGCCCCACCAGACAAGTAAGTAGGTCAAGAAGTCTTCTGAGAGTCCTGAAACAATTTTTGGGTTTCTTTGGAGGCCAAAGGCTCCCATTTTTACTGCTTTCCTAATTTTCCATCAAACGAAGGAAGTGATGTAGGCAGAGGAGAGGAAGAGACGAGCATGGTTTGGTTAAGCATGTTATCAAGTATTTTTGTTTCATACATATTAATCATTTAGGTGTCTTTTGAATGATTTTGTGATTTTGCTTAGAAAATTAACCTATATCCCTTGTTTTCCCCTGCCTTTTATGTTTTGCTAAGATACAGGTAAAAATAAATATTCTAAGAGATTTGTTGTGTCCTCTTAGTCTTCATTGACACATTGGTCTGAGAAGGTTGCAGAAGGCACAATCTACTTGAGCCTTCGATGTCCTTGTAAGATTACATTTAATCATGACTGAAAGGCAGTTACCTCTTAAAATTATTTTTCTAGAAATGGATACTCTGTAGTATTCTTTATTAATGTTTAAAGACTTTCAAAGACAAAATCATCTTAATTTTTAACCAAAATTCTTTCTTTAAAATGACTAATTTTTGAAAGTGTTGTTGGTTTCCCTTCTGAACTGAGAGGCTTCTCTTGCTAGAGTAGATGTGTTCCTTTAAAATTGGCGCATTGCCATAAATACAAGGCCATTGGAGCTACTGTCCCTTTGCCTTGCGTCATAACATTGAGAAGCACATTTAAACCACTCCCTGCATTTTAAAATGTATACATTAGTGGACTATAATTACTTTGGGGCAAGGGGTAAAAACAAACAAGACAAAACAAAAAAACAAAAAAACCAAGTGAAAACACTTTAGGGATGCCTGGAATACAGTAGCACAAAGTTCATTCTCTTGGGTCTGCAGGCATGAGTAGAGCAGTGTGTCCTACATTTTTACATTCTGTTTGTGGCTCTGAGTCCTTCAATCTCAGCTTTTAGCTGTTCTTTCTAAAAGTGGATTTATGAGGTCTGCTATTTCATTTGTTTACTCAATAGCCCTAATTAGGGCTGGAGATGTATTTGTTTACCATCTTTTGTTTAGTTCTTTATAGGAAAGGCTAGATTACTTTTCCTGATTTCTAGGTGTGAAGTGCCTTTAGAAATCATTACTGTGAGCAATTATTTTCATAATTGCAGATCTTTAGTAGTTTTATTTTGTCAGGTTCTATTCTTAATTGAGCATGATTGAATAAAATAGAAATACCTGAATCTGAGCAGTTCCATGAGTCAACCAGAGAATTCAGAAACAAATGAAAACATTGTAAATATAATATTTTCCAGTCCAGTGGCATGAGAAGACACTTTTTAAACATTGCACCCACTCTAGCATTAATTTGGTGGGGATTCTGATGTCAGTCTGATTTTTCTCTTTGAGTGATCTGCTTTACATAGTCTTCATTTCAGCAGTTTTACTCGCCGTGCTATTCAAAGCGTTAAACATACCAGTGAACTAAACTGTTCCCAAATACAATTTCATTTTATACCATATAATATCTTCCACTCATTTATCACCATCCAGATGTTCCTATGTAACTTAACTTCTAACCACAGTTCTGTAACATTTTGTGCTAATTTCTGCTGTGGCACTGTCTCAACTTCTCTCATGGAAAGACAATTATCTTTTTCATATTTGGAGATTGGCTTGATTTTAAAGGATTTACTAACTCAATAAAGCCTCCCTCCCTTTGGTTTCATAGTTTTCACCTGTCTATGACAGTGGACCTAGTATCTGACCTACTGTCATTGTTTGATTCATCTACGGTCCATTATGAAAACTCTTGTTTCTTTAGCATCATTTTCATACCTGAAAATTGAAAATATTCACAGATTTTTTTTATTTTACATATGGTCTAATGTCATTTAGAATTTATTAGTACCCTAACTCGGTATCTGAACTACCATTCTCTCTCAGAAAAATTTCTTTCCAGATCCCCAGACTGCTTTTCTCCTTGAAGTGAGCTGGCTATTGCTACTATTTGAAATGACAAGAAATTGAGGATACGAGGAGAACCCTTTTGGCCCTTTCTGTGGTGCAAGAGGAATGAGCCAGCTGCTTGGGTACCAGTGAGAGGGTCTTTGGCTTTCATATTTTATAGAATCCAACTTAGAATTGTGTTTCAGTCACTCTTATTATAAATGAAAAACAGGAAATCGTACGCACTGCCTATTGCATGAAACTGTTTTTCAAATCCTATGTTGTTTTTGTCCACATTCGTTAGAGGATGGCTTTTCCTCCTAAGAAATATTCTCCATCTAATGTGCGTAATGTTCTTTCTATAGTAGAATACCAAAAGACTTGCTACTATCATGACCACTCTGACCACCTTCTCATCATTACTACCACTTCTGCCCTTGCCTCACAATAATTGAGTGCCTGCAGTGTGTCAGACTCTTTTTTACCTTCTTTATGTGGAACCTCATAGTGTTCTAATAGTGTTCAGTTCATTTGTTCATTCATTCCACAAATATTTATTGAATAAATACTATATACTAGGAAATTCACACAAGATCCCATAGCTAGCAAGCAAGAAAATTGGCTATAAGTTACTCATCAGCAATAACCATTAGAAAATGCTGTCAGTTGGGAAGGAAAACAAATCAGACATTAATTACGTCCATTAAATTTCTTAATGGTTGAGTTTTGTACTAAGAGACTAGCAATGTTCAAAAGGTGCTGAAAGGTAATTTTTTGAAATGGAAATGTCCAGTTATTGCATTTAAAGGTTAGTATAACCTCTTAAAGATTATAGTAACCAGCCTCCTGGACTACGCCTTGGCTTTTCTTTTTCCTGAAAGGGCTAGGTTTTGGACAGCCAATTTTGCTGTAAGGACATCAAAAAAGGGGTTCATCTTTAGTGAGCTTTTCTTCCTAGTGTTTAGAGGCCTCTGTTTTAGGTGAATATGGTGACTGTTGAATTCCAGTCACTTTGAAAGTTTGAGGATTCTTCGGAGGATAACTTAAGCAGTGTTCTTGGCTTACTGCCTGATTTGTTGGTCTCTTAAGGACAGTGTTCTGTGGACTTCCTAAGGGGATTCTGATTGGTTCTGTGGGGAAAATCCTGATAGTCCCAGAGCATTCTGGATCTCTTAGTATTCCCATGGAGTTAATTGGAACCTTTGGGAGTGTTTACATGAGATCTTTCCCTAGACATGTGTAAACCCCATAGACACAGAGTCTGCCCAGATAGATGGACTCTCTTTGTAACCATGACTAGGAGCAGGGCCTTCAGCTCTGCTGAGGTGCAGATTACGTGTGCGGGGAGGTAGTCACAAGGTAATCTACCTGTGTTTGACCTGTATTTGTCATATCTGGTTTCCACAGTTGGTGGTTAAAGTAATGAATATACTCAATTTATTAATGCCTTATTTATCTTTAAATAAAAGATATTCTTCATTCTTATTGGATAAGAGCTATCTTCTTCCAAATAAAATACTTGTCAGAAACAAGCAATTTTCATGTCGATCTTCTAAGGCAGTAGTGCCCAACCTTGGTGGCACCAGGGACCGGTGCTCCTATGAGAATCTAATGCCTGATGATCTGAGGTGGAGCTGAGGTGGCGATGCTAGCGCTGGGGAGCGGCTGCAAATACAGATGTTTTGCTCGCTTGCCCGCCACGCATCTCCTGCTGTGAGGCCCAGTTCCTAAGAGGCCACGGACCAGTACCAACCCGTGGGCCATGGGTTGGAGACGCCTGTTCTAAGGTACAAATTGATTTTCCCTGGCAGTGCTGATGTCCCATTATACAGACCCTTTTTCTCTCTCGGGTCCAGCCATACAGAGTGCCTTCTCTGTTGTTACCAAGTAACAAGCATTTCCATTGAAACCCTCATGCACTGGAAAGATGTCTGAACAGGCAAGTTCACATTAAAGAGTGAAGGACTTACATTCCCCTTGCCTTGCCGATGCCCGGCAGAAAGCAGCACACAATTAATATTTTTATACCCAAATTATTAGTGTTCCATTAAAACTGGATATTTCATACTTTCCTTTTTTAGGTACGTCAATCTGAACTAGAATTTTAAGCCAAATAATTCATTCCTGCTTCATTTTGTTTTGTTTTATAACTTAGCCAAATTTATTTGGGCATTCTCTTAGGGCTACTTTTAGAACTAAGAGTACAAATTCACATTAAGCTAGCTTCTTTTTCTCAGAAAATAATTATGAGACCCTTGGATCTTTGTGAACCTACATTTTATAGGATTAAAATTCTTTATCCTGGTTTTTTATTGCTAGTTCATATATATAAACATTACACACATGACCTTGTGTTTGAACTTTAGAAGATGTCCTGTTGTTTCCCTCTAGGAGAGAATTAAAGGTTTTGATCAGGGAAACTTAGGACACCTGTTGTTCTAACCTTTCTAGCCATAAAGGAATCCTTATAACTAGGTTATAGTTCTTTACTGCTGGTTTTTTGAAAAGCTAATCTTCTATTCATCTGTTGTTTGATATGGAATATGGGATTTATTGACATTGATCTGTCCAGAGAGTAGGAGAGGAACAGAGAGAAAAAGAGAGTGAGTTCCATTTATTTTCACTTATTTTTGTACGAGATTTTTATAAATTCCTTAGAAATTATGCTTAGTTTTATTCTTAGTCATTTTATAGGGGTGGTTGAAAATAAAAATAACATTGAAAAATTAGCTGAAAGGAATATTATCTGGACAATAATGAAGCACTTTTATGTTACCAAGTATTGTACTCTGGGGCCTATAGCAGAATTGAGTGGAAAATCAGATTTCTTAGGCTGAGCAAGATCAAAACATTTTTGGCTTAGCTTTCTAGACTAGCGACAGATATGTAATGTTCAAGTTGTTCAGTCTTCAGAAAACCCATATTTTGTTCTTCAAACATTTTTAAGTCACTTATATTTTGTAATAATATTCTGTTTACATGTGCTAAAGTGAATAAAACAATCTTAGTCCTCCTCGAAGGATTCATAAATACAAGTCCACCAGTATTTAGTGAATACTTGCTCTGTGCCTGGGTGCATACTGGGTAGATGCCTTAGCATGTCAAAAATACACAGCACTAAACTAAGTAAAAACTGACTTTAATATTGTGTCACTCTATTACAGCTACTACCAATTTATCTTTGTAAAAGTCTTTAGTCTTTTTCACACGCATCTTCTGCTTATATATGACTAATTTATGCTCTTAGAATGATACTTTTGTCCCCCAGGATTTGTTTTCCACAAGTATACAGAAAGTGGTTCTTTTTTTTTTTTTTCTTCCTTTGAAGAGATGAGATTTGAGGTGCTTTCTGATTCTCTTTTACTTGTTTGCATTGACCTCAATTGACTTCGGCATTCTGAGGAGAATCTACCACATGCAGCTCACATCCTCTTCTGAATATTGAGTAGAGATGTTTTGGCTGCTAAAATGATATAGGAGTTTTGGTACTCATGAGATCTTGGGGTAGCAAATTTGTCTCCAAAGATATAAAAAGGATCTCTTTTCCCTGCACTGGAAACCTAGTCTCTACCCTCTGTTCTCATATACTCACGAAGGCAGGCAGCTGTACAAGTGGAACTTGAGTCTAAATCACAGGATATTATAACATATGAAACTTGAAGGTGGCAACTGTCATTGTCTGCAGTACTGAGCTGTCTGGGGAAATTCAATCCCGGCCTTGGGCCTGGTGGTGGAGGCTCCAGCAGTGCTGGGTCACCACTGTCGATGACTTTGGAACTGATTTTTAACACTTTTCATTGGAACTGAGGTGTAATTCTGGCCTGTAGCTTAATCAGATATTCGAGGTGCTCTTGACTAGTGGAATTTTTTTACTGTTTTTGGCTGTTTCTGTCCCTAAAGGCATAGTGTGTCTCTGTTGCTGTTTATTATTTCTTCATATGTCTCAGGGGTTAAGGACCATGATAATGAATAATCTCTCAGGATCATATCACAGGGGGATGAAACTTTAGCAAGAGGGAAAGAGGCACACTAAATTATTTCTAAAGTCTCTTTCAGTATTGTGTGTATGAAACAGTTTACCCTGTATTATTTTGTTCCAAGGTGAAAATATGATGTTTCTGGAAGTGATTAATGAAATTTTGGCAGATGAGCATGTTGGGGAGGGAGGAATTGGATCTGAGCTACGTGGGCTGGTTGGCTATGTTGATCACAGCCTGAATTGCTTAACTTTAAGTAGATCTTGCTACAACTGTGATGTATTTCTTACATACACATAGATATGCACACACACATACGCATCTTAAAAATTTTTTGTTTTAGGGCATATTCCAGTTTTACCTCAAACACAGATCTCTAGTAAAAATTATTCTCAATATACTGGCTCAGTGCTGAGATCAGGAAATGCCCTAAGCTTACTTTTTTGAACATGCTGATTTTAAGATCAGAGATTCCTTCTATTTGGAAGGCAACATGCAGGCCAAACTGTTTTTGTGTGGACACAGCTAATGGTGCGGTATGGCATGATATGTGTGCATGCTTGTTTTTCGTTGTTTCTTTTCTTTCCTTTTTTTTTCCCGTGAAAACATGAGTTTTGTCTCCCCTTTTCCTTTGCAGTTGCACACCTTAATGATCGTCATTTCGGATAATCAGAAAGAAATGATCCCTATAAAGGAGAATAAATAGCAGGAGAAAATGAGTATATTAAGGTATAGACCCTGTTCGCATGCAGATGTTCCTAATTTTCAAATTGGAATATAGACTTTAGTATATTATCAGAATTGTCTCTAAATGAAACATTTCTCAGTGTTCATGAGGTCTTGTCAGAGATTAAACTTTCAGAATTAAGGATCTCCTATTGCAATGGCATGGGTAACTGAAAAGCGCTCTTTAAACTGTAATTTGTGTGTTGCTGTATAGACTTGTCAAGTACCTTCAGAAACATGATTATCTAGTCCTCTAATAAACCTTTTGGAGGGGCTGAATTGTTAAAGTCCTTGTCAAAGGCATATAAAAATTAGCCTTGAAAGGTCCAGGAAATGCAACAAACAACTGCAAACTGTTAAGAGATTTATGGATAAAGATTTTTATTATAAATATTCAAAGTTGTGGTTGATTAAACATTCCACTTGGTTCTTAGATAGTTGAAATAACTAAACAACTAGGGAGAGTGGGACTGACTAGTAAGTGAAATTGCCGAATGACACAGGTCAGAAGTGCAGCTGGGACTGAGAAGGTGGGGCATATGAAAGGTCTGCTGGAAGTAAATCAAGGGTTCAGCTTCTTTGGTGGAGGAAAGCATTTTAACTGAATGATTAATTCTGCATTTTCTTTTTTTGAACTGAAATTACTGTCATATTGCTGGTTTCTGTTAGCAAGAGACAAAAGGACTATGGCACTATTAACTGTGGCTTTTAAAATTTTTTCTATTCTGCATAGAATGATTTTCTTCAAGGATGGTCTCTCTTTTTTAAGGACTTCTTGTCTGTTGTATAGATCCAAAGAGGATACAGTGGTAAGACCTCAGCAGCAGACCTGAGTTGGCATGCTAGCTAGTTCAGCCACTAGCTATTTCACCTTGGGTAATAACAATTATAGTAATTGCCTGATTTTTTTTACTTATTCTTTGGTAGGCTCTTGGCATACAGTTTGTCTAATTCTCAACCCTGGGAAGTTGTACTTTGCTCTGTGTCACACAGTTGGCTAATGGTGGAACCAGAATTCTAATCCAGCTGTGTTGGTCTCTAAAATCCATGCTCTTTCTTCTGTGTCAAGATTACTTAAGCTTCTTGCACTACAGTGTCCACATATATAAAAGCGACAGTGTTAATACTTCTGTTGGGAAGAATTAGAGAGGTAATGTATAGTTCATGGCATCCAGTAGACACAAAAAAAGTGGCAGTTTGGATCAGAGCTGTAGTATAATTTGTGTAGCCCCTAGTACGTTAGTCTTTATGGGCCCTTTCCTCTGTTAAAAAAAAATACTAAAAATTTCATTTTATCATTGTTGGTAGAAAGATGAATGTAATCGAGGCTAGATTTTATTCATTTTTTTCTTCAAAAAAATTAAAACATCTTCTAGCCACTGGGCCTTCTGTGCCTATTATAAGTCGGCCCATATCATCATGGACTTATTGTCAGTTGCAGAGCAGTGGCTTTTTTGGTATGTGTATCATGTTGCTATTATGTCCTTTAATTGAAATATGAATTCTGCTCAGCAAGTGTATATGGGTGTGTGTGTATTTGTGTGGAACAAAAATCTGTTATTGAAATTAGCTAAATAGATGTTCTCAACAATGGGTGCTTATAAGGATGGTTCTTGACCAATTAGTGTGACATATGCCAGTTAGCATTTTTTTTTTTTCTGGTATTTGACATATCTTAGAACTTTTAGACCACTCATATTCCTACTTAAAGCTATTTATAGACAGGTCTAGAGTAGTTTTTAACTTTTTAAAAATCTTTTCCCGATTAGAACTGGCAGCTGGTTTTGGCCCATGTGGCACCCTCATGGTCCTCTCTGGGTTGGAAGCTGGTTTCCAGGGCAGCAGCTTCTTACCTGTCCTTCTCAGATACTCCAAACTGATTACAATCAGCATGTCTCAACTTTCAGAATGAAACTCATAGTTACTTCAGACTTCATAGATTTGGGCTTGATCCACATGCATAACCAGTTTGGATTGACTCATGCCTGGTTGAATCACTTGGTGTTTGGGCTGGCTTAGATTGTAAACTTCTCTAGGAGAGATAGTCTTTTGCATCTTCTCAACACCTAAGTATATAATAAATCCCTGTTGATTGGGTGAAAGAATGAGTGGCTGGCAAAGAACTAGTCAGTTATGTCAAAGATGCCAATTTGATTGTGTTTAGACTCTATCTATTAAAAACTCAGCTGTTCTCTCCAAAGTTTACAACTTGAGAGAAAACTTCTATAATCTTTTGAGGATACAGGCTATGTTCTTTGATCAGTTAAGGGAAAAAATACCAACTGTCAGGCATAACCCAAGATTTCAGGAAGCCTTCCACAGCGAAGTCAGAACCCCAGTGCACCAAAAAGGTTTTGTCCCTCCTGTGGATGGCAGACAATATGCTTGCTGATGCAGCCGGTGATATAATTAAACTTTTGACCACATGCATGACTTTAAGCAAAAAAGTGGCTAAAGCTCTGTGTCTAACGTGATTGAAAGGTGGAATCTGATGCTGAAGCTCCCCCAACTAATCTCTCCTTTCAAAGTTCTCTAGAAGCAGCCCTTCTAGGGGTCCAGGGTTTACAATAAGACTCTTTTATACTTAAAATGTCAGCAAAACACTAAGACTAGCTCTTCCCGATACACGAAGGGGGTAAGCCTGTCCATTCTTTCCTCTTGACATTTGGTCTAATTCTATCTGAGATAAGTGGGCGATGGATGTAATCCAGCTGGCATGAAGCATCCTAAAATTTCCCCTTTTCGGGGTGCCCTTTGAATCTATCCCTTATCACTAAACATTCACTGGGTTTTCTGTACCAGAAAAGGGCACATGGCTCTTCTTTTTTTGGCCTGCAGTAATATCTGATATTTAGATTTCATAGGATCTACGAAATGTTGTTCATAGACACAACAGCCCAGCCGAGAGACTGACTTCATCTGGGAATGGCAGATTTCCCGTTTCCCAGGCTCCTTTCTCAAGGTTTGAGTTTTATGTTCACAAGCAACTGTTTCAGAGTGACCAGGTGGCCGAGTGCCTTTGAAAACCTCCTTAGGGCTTAAGGAAATCTGTATTGGCATTTATGTTAGTCATTTTGCAGGTGAAAGGTATTCTGATTTACATTTCACCATCTGACCTGTGGCCAGCCAAGGGTAAAAATCTGGTACAATTGGCCATTAGATTGTTTTGAACCAAGAGTGAACTATATATACTTAGTATTCAGGTAAAATTCTCTGCCTAAATTTAGATGAGTGGGCAGGTTGAAACAGATTTCTGTTTTGGACCAGAGGTAACCCTGAAATGTTAACCTCTGAGATGAGGGGAGTTTGTGTAATAATTTAACTTTTCTGATACAGACTGTGGATCAGAGAAAGGTTTCATCATACTTTGGTATTATACAATCTAAGCAGTTCTCCTGAGGTTCGAAGGGAAGGCGGTCTAATGACAGTTAAGGCAAGCTTCTCTCATCATGTTCTCTCATATTCATAAACTAAAGTATTTTGAGGTTAACAGCTTTAAAATAGTCTTTATAAACAACCATTGAATTTTCCTCTCACACAAGTCTACTCCAACTTTTTGAGTAAACAGTGTTAGAGAGTGTGTGTGTGTGTGTGTGTGTGTGTGTGTGTGTGTGTGTGTGGATTGAGTAACATGCAGCCTTTATTTTCATGGTTAAACTTATGAACAAGAAAGTATCTGAATTAGTCTCTTCTAAGACAATTGAAAGAAATGTCAACGTAGTTCTTGATTTTTAATGTAATTCTTTTGTTTTTAGCATGACTTAAAATTGATTTTATGAATAAGGCTGCAGATTAACCTTTCTGTAACGGGCTGGAAAAATGATCACTTGAAAACATAGTGCCCCCTAATAGCATTCTTTGTAGCAATCAGAGATAATCTGCTTGTGTGCAGTCAAGTTATTAGCTCATTTCCTTAAGCCATTTCCTAAACTTGTTATCTGATTGCCAGGATGGTCCCAGTTATTGGATTGGGGGATAGTTCTTTTACTGAATGTAACTTTTCAGAATTAAGAATATGATACTGTGGAAATGGATGTTCTGTTAGAACACTGTCTTACGAGTTGGAGACTAGAAAACACCCATTGAAAACAATTCACTTTGTGCCGTGCCAGTGACTTTGGAGAATTAGACATTTAACTTGGAGGAGTTCTGAGCTGTCATCATTACAGGGTGTAGGTATCCTTGGGTGTTTAACATGACCATTTAAGTTACTATTTGCCCAGCATTGCTCTGTTAAGGATATGAGGCAGTTTGCAGAAAAGAATGAAATAAAATAAATCCTGTCTTTCTCTTTTATTGCCTTTCAGATTTTCATGAAAACTTTTATTTCTGGGGACTAGGTAGATGTGCTATTGGCAAATGCTGATGTTCTTAAATAAGTAATTTTAGAATCTGGTAGAAGTATGTCATGGTAAATATTTGGAATCGTAGACCTGCATGTCTTTTTTCTTTTTGATCTCTTTCTTCCTAATATCTTGAATTTTTACTAAAACTTTTATTTGGTTCAGTTTTCCTAGTGGGCCGTAAAATCCTTGAGGGTAGGGGCCAGGTGCTGTATAACTTGTTTTCATTGTGAAAAAGATTAAGTATCTCTAACACTTTCATGAACTAATTAGAACAAAAAGAAGTTTACATATGTTCAGAAGATTCTTAGAAAAGTTTTTTTTTTCCCGCCTCAGAAAATATAGTACGTTTTCAGATGACCACAAAAGAAGCAAAATATTTTGGGGAGGTATCTACTTAGCTTTCTGCATTTTAAGTGCAGCTGAATGTCCTTAAAATTTTTACCTCAGTCAGTGTTTATAAAATATGATTTTCCTTCTTGATTATTCGGAGAACACTATCTACTGGGGGGAGACTTTCTTACAGATTCAGATTTCTTTCAGATCATTTTGATTAATTGCTTATTAGCTTTATATCTCCAGAACAGGACCAAAGAAAAATTCCATTTTTATTCTGTTACATTTGAAGAATTAATGTGAAGAACATCATGTTAGGAAATGGTTTCTCATGTTTGCATTAGCAGAGCAGAGCAAGTGCCCTCTGCTGTGGCTTTTTACTATATTAGACAGGGATGTCCTTCAGAGTCTTTGGTGATGATGGACATAAATCAAATTGAGAACAGTGGTATGTAGTGAATCTAGCACAACTGCATTTTTTAATATTTAAGTAGGCTTAGGTTTTTATCTCCCTTATCTTAAGCCCCCTCAAGATCAAACTCAAGCAAGCATTCACATCCACAATCGAATCTCACCAGCTTTTTTCTTTAAGTTAACATTAGTTCAAACTCTCCCCACTGCTTCTGTCAATAGATCTTTTAAAGGCAGGCATTAGAGTTAAGTTTGCCTTAGTCTTTTCTTTTCCCCCCTTCCACAGCTTCAGGCCCAAGGGCTTCTTTTAATAGGCATTAGTGAAGGCCCTGAATTGAGTAGACATTTGTGAAGGAGACTTGAAGTTTGGAACAGAATTGGCCTTTATAGTTTTTCCATGGGGGGAAAAAATCTTCTTATGAGACTAAAGGCTGCCTACTAATCTGCTACCATCTGGAGAATGGAGAAGCCAGAGGTTGTTGGCACCAGGTCACATCCCTTATGTAAACTGTCAAATTCTTTTCATATTAATGGCATATTGAGCTTAATCTAAAGGGGTTTGGTATCAGTTGGAGCTTATTTATTGATTTTTTTTCTGCAAGGGAGTGGTCTTAGTATTGTTACAATATGAGAGAAATACACTTAGTATCTAAAAAAGAGGTTTGATTCATGAAGGACTTTTCTTTATACTTACATGCTGCTTACCATTTAGTGACGTTTGAAGCCATGAGTAAAAATCCTCAGTTCTTCCAAGAAACTCTTTTCCACGTGACCTTATTGAAGAAAGTTTAAATACACCTTAAATTCAATAAGAAGGCCTGTTGATAGCTATCATGCTTATCCCTACACTTAAAATGATCCTAGGATTTTGTTTTTCTTTTAGATTATTTTGCACATATGTGCATGTGAGTGTAAATATAGATGTGCATTTTTGCGCTTCAGGGTATAATAGAGCAGCTAAAATCACCCCACGTTTTAGGCTCTTGCTATCAGAGTGTTAAAGAATAAAAATCCCTTACTTTTTGATTATGAAATCTTTAGCCTGTGAACACAGGGCCAAAAAGATTGTGAATGTCTTGACAGCTCTATTCAGAGCAGAAGCTTATTCCCCTAAACTGGTCCCAATTGATTTTGTTCATTCTAAAACTGTTCTGCTCTCCCCTCTTATAAATAAAAATAGACCCACGCATTCACTTTCAGACCTTTTGATAGGTAAAGGTTGAACTCTGTAAACCACAGCATGGAAGCCCAAATAATCATGTTATTCCCGGGGATAGACACCTATAGTACAAGCTAAAAGAAGTGGTGAATAAAAGCCACTGTCGTATTACATATTGTCTACGTAGGCTATTTTGGTAAAAACAGGTCTAATATTCAATAAATGTTCATTGAACAAATAAATGACTACAAACCCTCTTTTTACCTGGACAGTGAAGAAACGAAACCTAAACATTCCAGCAAGGATGATTAAAGAACAAGCCCTGAGAGTTTTCCAGCTTTTGGAAATTCTTTTTAAATTTTGAAACGAGAGCATTTGTCCTTGGAGCTTATATTCCACTGGCACTTTTTACCCACCCCCCTGTTTCATATGTAAACTAGAAAATGAAAACCAGACCAAATGACCCAAAGGAGATGAAGCATGTTTGTTTTGTCCATTATATTTCTCTGCTCATGCCTAGATGCCTTGCCTTCTCTGTCCCCTGTGTTTGAAGTTAAGAGCTGGGAACAGACATGAGATTGAGGTCCCAGGGAGAAGCCAAGTTCAGCCCGAACTGGTGAACTCACTGAGACTAAGGGCAGATAAAGGGAGCTCAAGATACTCAAGAATGACATTTGGGCCAGTGGGGGAGAGACCCGCCTGGCCTTTACAAACAGGTTTCTCTGTTGTATTAGGGGATGGAGCCTACCTGAATGTCTTGGCAAATTTCCTTAAGTATCCCCCCGTTGACAACGGTGGGAATGAGCTTACACACAGGCCTGTTCTACATAGAATTTTCTGCCAAAGACATTGAGTGGTATGATTCTGCAGGGAATTGTTGTAGGGGACAGTGAGTTGATATTACAAAACATCAGGATGATTTTGTAAGAGCCCAACAGTGAAATAAATGATAAAGAATTAGGTGAAAAGGAAGTGGGGGTGAAAACCTGGGAGGAGCATAAAAATATAGTGCGGATAGTAGCATCATGTAAAAGAGAAACAATGGGAATGCAAAGCCGATTGTAGTTTTACATTTTGTTTACAATAAGTTTTACTCTACTGTTTGAATGCACTTGAATTGAGCGCTGCTGTAGTGTTGCATACTGAGGATTTAAATAATTACTATTTAAGAATGTCATAATAAACTTTTGCCTTTAAAAGGATAGTCAGGATTTCTTCCAGTGATTATGCACCGTATATGCGAATGATTTGAAAATCTTTTTATGGGGGACTCCCTTTGAGTCCTCCCTCCTCCCCAATTTTCTAACCCTACAGGCAAAACAGCAATCAGGGTCATATTCATTCTTTTCAGCCTGCTTGGAATTTATCTGACTGCACAGAACCGTGACTGGACAAAGATTGTGGCTTTGGGCGGTGACTGCTATGACGGGACCTTTGGCTCCCATTGTGTGCTTTACAAGGGACTTGCTCCGCCAGAGCTCTTTGCCCCTTGCCGGCCTCGTCCAAAGAGATCTGCGGGCTGTCTGGAGCAGGACCAAGACACGGAGTTCAGCACCATGGCCAGCAGGGGGTGCCCTTGCCAGATGAGAACGGGTTTCTCTGTGTCAAAGCAACTCAAATCACGTTTTCTGCCAGTCTGTTCTGTCCTTTTTTTTTTTTTTTTTTTTTTTTAAGTCAATGTGGCTCCGGATTCGACCCCAGAAGCATTTAATTCTGCCCTCTCAGGTCCCAGTCCACACCTGGCTAACAACGCTGTCCGCATGGCTGTTTTCTGTTTCTTTTTGTTAACAGTAAGCCCTGCTTTGCCAGAGCTGCCGTTTGGTCCCCTTTTACTGAGAAGCTGGAGAGAGGTTTTCTTTCTTTCTTCCTGTATCTCAGGTCAAGCCGAAAGGCATAGTCACCTGCCGGGAACAGGACTGAGTGTGTTCATTGAGCATTTTGCTGTTTTACATGACCTAGCCGTAAAGGAATGTCTATGGGAAAGGAAAAACCTGTTTCATAACGCAGTGCAGAGCTTTGTTTTCTCTCATCAGGGTGACAGCCCTTTGGTTCCTGCCAGTGGGTATGCGACGGGAAGGTGGGGGAAACTGGATCATGAAAATTCCACGGGCTGCTGATTGCTCATTCTTTAGTCTTGTAGACGGGAGGATGTGTCTAGTTCCCAGGGTGGCTCAGTACAGTATTTAATTCAGAGGGCCCAAACCTATGTGATTAGCATTTTATTCTTAAAAAAAAAAAAAAAAGGAAAAAAAGGAAGGCCCTTGGCCATATTTAAGTAGCTTCGACATAGTCGGGTGGGAGGGGGTGATTTCAGGAAGTGTTTTGTTTCTTGAAACTTGGATTCCGTGTCCTGCTGATGGGGCCATGCCCGGCGTCGCTTCCCCCTGACAGTGAGCCATCTGCGTGGGCAAGTTCACGGTGCACAGCCCGGGCTCGTTTACCCAATGCAGTGCTTTAGGGCCGGGAGCCTTTCTCAAATGCCTGAACCACCTGTGCCCTCTGCCCCATGTCGGGTTACACGCTGCCCTGAGGCTGGAGCGATTCGCACTCTGGCTGGGGCGACTGGAGAGCAGAAGCCCCACAGCAGGTGCTCGCGCTTCGGATGTTCTGCTGTGCAGCCCCTAAGCTGTCTTTCCCTCTCACCCACAGTTCGTTGGCCCCTGTGGCCCCTGCGCCCCATGTTTTCAATTTTTGGATTAGTTCTCAGGCAGCTGCAAACACTGATGTACTGCTTCCTACATTTAAAAAAATATATATGTGCAACAGGTTTCCCATCCCTGTCTCTCCGGGAGGAATGTGAAATCAGTGAGCTCAGCCTTAGTTGGCTTTCAGAAGTTTGTATGCAGTGATTCTATTTTGGTTTATTTTTAGTAGAAGCTAGTTTATTCAACGGGGTCAGTTTTCTTTGTTTCCAGACCCCTCGTAACTATGGCATTTCAGCTGTATAAGGACATAGAAACAAAACTTTTGTTATCTGTTGGGGGTCATTTGTTCATGTAAGTGGACCTGTTTCAGCAAGTCACGTGCAAAATACGGTTCTGACACTGAAAATATTTTTGTGAAACATGTTTATTTTCTGTCTTCCTACTGTTAACAAAATCATTTTATTCCTACCTCCCGCCCCCTTCATTTTAAAAGTCATCTTTGGAAGCTGTCTTTCCCAGACCTTCATTGTTCATGAATTATATTGTGAATCCTTTTGGACACCGACCAGGAACTTGCTATAATTGCTCACATGCAAGTAAAAGCCTTCTCTGTGTATTAATTAGTTGATACAAGGGATTAAGATGATTACATGAAAGGCATTGCTGCTTCCCTCTGAATAGTTCGACCAAGGTGGGTGCCAAAGCATCATTTGATCCCATTTGCTCAGCATGGTCCCTTGATAAAGGCACAGAATTCAAACAGTGGGGTTTCCTGAGGTAGCAGAATATGGGGATCATTTGGATTCACTGTTTCTGTTGATGGGAAATGTAGGATATTAATCAAGGCTAATTACATGCACTGGGTTTGGAACAAACTGAAGGCCAGTTCAGGGTAGGGTTTTCTATGTAATTACCAACTTGAAGGTACCAGGGTAATTACTAGAAATTAGAGGCCCTTGCTTTATGAGTCTTGCCTTTCAAAATGTGGAAACAGTTTCTTTTCACCATTAGGAGTTAGCTCTCTTCTCAGAGTTTGGTGTTAAACAGATGTGACCAGCTTTTAAGGAGGCCTTGGTTATACTATGTCAAGTTTCTGGAGTTGGGATAATAATACAGATAATTGTGGCCCACTTTTCTCCTTACCAGAGATCTTCTAATATTCGAATTCAGTGAAAAAAAATCAGTATATACTTGACCAGGGAGAGGAATTTAATAATTTACTGTACATTTTTAGCAGACCATTTCTTCTCATATTATATTCTTTTAAAAAGGCAATCGACACTTTTTTTTTAAACAATTTAATACCGCACTTTTTGCTTGAAACAGTAGTGTATAGTTGGTTCACAGCATATAAGTGTATGAGAGTACAGCTGTCACTTTGTGGAGGTGCTTAGCATTTCGAAGGCTTTCCCAGAAGGCTGGGGACATCCACCATTGGGAAGGCATGTGTGGTGAGGGAAGGGTTCACTCCTGACACGAAAGCTCTAAAGGCCTGATCCTTGTTCCCTGGGCTCTCCAGCAAAGAGGGTACAGGCATGTGGCCCAAGTTCATTAATCTAATGTCCCTGCCCAGGGCTTGGAGTCCAGAGACAGGGACACTGACAGTCATGGACCCCTTAGAGCTCCCCTCATTGGCAGAGGCTTCTTTGTCTACTGGTGGAGGCTGGAGTAGCAGTGGGGTCTTAAGTCTAACAGCTCAGTGGAGAGAGTCCAAGGGTGGCCAGGACTGTTAGCTCCAGTGGCCGAATTGCTAGGTTTGGGTCTTTTTCCTTTTGATATGATAGTAGGTATTCTGAGAAACTCTGCTTTGTGAGAAACACCATTTCTGCTTAAGTTTACTAGAGTTGGCTTCTGTTCTGACTGCTATGAGCATGATCATAATAAGAGTCTTTATGGTCACTTTGGAGTTAATATGCTAAGTATAGATTTAATTATACTATGCTGCTATAAAACACATATGCATACTTGTGTGTATATGTTTATGTATGTGTTTATTATAAAGTTAGGGAAAGGACTTGGTCTCCAGGCTAAAAAGATTCAGGGTGGGAGAAATCAGTGTTTTTAGTTTTAATTTTTGAATAAAAGTCATTTTAGGGACTTTCAGAACCAGTTTCCATCATAAATCTGTTGTTGAATCTATAAGCTGAGATGGATTTGAAGAATATGGAGGGCTTGTAATATTTTACAGAACTGATTTTTATTTTATATGAGATACTCCATTATCAGGTTTAAAAAACTTTCAGTGAATTGCTTTCATCACAAGGCTCAGACAACTAACGAACTCTTAAGTTTTATTTATATTAGCACTTCTGATTCTTTCACATGCCCTTCACAATTATTTATAAGTCCCCTGTCCAGGAGAACCTTGCTCAGAGGCACTTAGGCACATTCCTGACTGGAGTTTAAGGGTGTGTGATGGAAGGAGTGATTGCTTCTCTCAGTTGAGACAGTTAAGGACTGTGGCTGTCAGGTGTTCTGTGGTTTCCTTTCTTTAGTTTTTACCGTTTGTTTTATCAGTACAGCGCTGCTGTGGGTACTATTTCACTGTTAATTCCCCTCACTACCTGCCTTAGCACATCTCCGTAGGACTTCTCAGGCTTTGTCCGAGTCATGTCTCAGTTCTTTCTTGGCTTCTTCTCTCTCCAAGATCTTTACCTTTCTTCTCTCTCCTCTCTCTTCTCTTCCCCTCTCCTATAGGAAGGTGGATGTATATATATATATTGTTATCCATGGGTATATATGCAGAGGGACATATGCATGTTTGTATAAAACTTGCATGTGAATATTAGAAACACACTCCCCATTCCAAGCCACATGCTGCTGGCCTAAGAGCTCACACTGTGTTCAGCGCCACACCCCTCAGTTTCCTAGGGTAGCCTGGAAACTCCACAGAGACCTCAACCTTCATATTTTCCTTCTGTGTTCTTCAAGGAACCAGGCGATCGGTATTTTAAGGTTAATAGTCCTGTTATCCTTGTGAGATTGGAGAGACTGCTGCTAGAAGTCTGCTCGGGAATGTCTACCCTTTGTCCTTCTTATTTTAGGAGCCTCCTGTGTCTTGGTTTCAGGCATCCCAGCCTGGGGCAGATGTGGGTGGGGCGCTTTGGCTCAAATTCCTTTGACCTGGCCTGGTGTTTTCTCACCTTTCCAGGGTAGACACCTGATGTGTTCAGGTCCCAGGGTTGGAGGATATGCACGCACATGCACACATAGCTTCCACTTCTAGCAGTAGGGTAAGCCCAAGGTCATAGAAGTAAATCAGCAAAAATGGAAGCCAGGGTTGTTGATATTTTGTTATTCCCTACAGGCTCACTCATATATTCTTGAGGAATTCATATATATATTTTTTTCTCCCCCTGCATTTTAAAGATTTATTTCATCTTTGGCAATAGAGAAGGGAAGTAGAATTTGGTCTGTGGGGACTTTATTTTTTCTACAGAATGTGTAGAATGGAATGACCAGGGTTGTGCTTTTTATTAAAGGACACATGGAAGGTTGTACTACACATAGGACCACTCTTTCTCGTCCCGTTAACTACAGATAATTTGGTCTAGTTTTAAGTTCTTTAAAAGTTTGACTAGCTATTGAATGGAATTTTGAGGATTTTTTGAGTAAACATTTTAATGTATCAAATTTAAATGAGATCTTAAAAAAGGAAATTGCAGTAAGGTTACCGCAGACACCAATTTTTTGCTGTCTGTGTTCTTTAAGGATTAGCCAAGATTAATTAAAGGAATCACAAAGGAATACATTTAGGGACATATTTGGAAGTATTTATTATGTAGTAAGAATAAGGAATTTGACCAATATTCTCTTCCTTAATACTTTCACACTTTTGTAAACATTATTGGAGACCTAAAGCTAAAAACTCAAAACTACATTGCAGGCAGTGTTTATCGTCTTCTGCTTCCCCAATGGTTGATAAAAGGTGACTGATGGGATTTGAAAGGGAGCCAGGAGAGTGTGTGTGTGTGTGTGTGTGTGTGTGTGTGTGTGTGTGTGTGTGTGATGTCTGTAATGCTGCAGTAATTTCAGGCGCTCCCGCTTGTGAAGATCTACATATGCGTGACAAGGAATGCAGCATTTAGGAATTTGCTTACGTGTTTTAAAATATCATTAACAAAAGCATTGGAGATGATAGCTATATTTTGGTTTTTTAAGCTAGACTGTTCTATTGCCCTTTATTCCAAGCTGCTTTTAGCAAGCTGGAAACCATCTCCACTGACACAGCCTTTTCCTTTACGTTTGAACTTTCCTGGCAGAAATGGCTTGTCGATAGAGTCCAAGCTAGTTCATTCCCTTTGTGTGTGGAGAATTAGACACATGAATGCCACAAATTAATCAAATGTAAGTCCAGAATAGAAGGCTCTCACCCACTAACATGACTGTGAAAGCCGCTTTGAATAAGAGGGAAAGGACCTATCAAATATACATGAAAAATAGTGAGTTTATGAGGGCCCAGGAATTGTTGGGCTTGACTGGACCTGCATGCCACCACTTAGGGGGGCAGGAGCAGAGGGTGGGAGTGGGAGGACCACCAGCCCACGAAGGGTTTTCTTTTTTAAGATCTTCTTCCATTGAGAGAAGCTTCTGGGAATATCAATGAGCCCCTTGCTGAGGCAGGGTTGGAGGTCAGAGGGCAGGGCCAGCTGCCAGCCTTCCTGAGGAACAATAGCAAAGCCCTTCTGTACATATGACAAAATGATATTCCCAAACAGCGTTTTTAGGCACTGAATGAAACAGCAGTTAAATTAAAATTATGCAGCATCATGCAAAATTAACCTTTTTTCCACCCTCCTCTTTCTTTGAATGGAAAGCTGATCGATTCCGCTCTTTTCTGGTGTCACTCACCTATTTTGTGATTTACAGAACTTTAATCATTTAGCCACTTTAAGTTTTAAGATTTATGTCCCCTTTAGCACGTAGGAAAGAATGTGATAACGCAAAAAGTTCCCTGGAGGTTTCTTTGTGTTTAATATATTATTCAGCTTCTATAAATTGGAAAAATACCTGTTTCCAAATGGACATAAATTATATATTAGATACAGCAAGTTTTTTTTTGTGTGTGTGCAAAGGATGAAAACATAATGTAGCAATATAGTAATGTGAGTGAATTAAATTTATACAAACAGGTATTATTTCCCAGAGAAACATTAAAAATCAAAAATTGAACTCCTATGAAAATATTAACAAGAATTAGCAAGTATTTATTCTGAGATGCTCCAAATCTGGATTTGATATAAATGTAATTTATGTAAACATAAACAGATGAAATATGAGTAGTCCTAATATTAATGTAAAAATGGAATGAAAACTTGGCATTTAAGTCACATAGCATATCTATGCGTACTGTTTTCCTGACTATCTTGATAAAATTGAAAATTCCCATAAAAATACTACTCTGTGGTCTTTCAGTCCCTAATTTTTGTTCCTGATGCGATTCAAGTTTCATATTGTGTTTATTTTTCTTCATTCTCTTTGTCCTCACCCTGAAACCACAGAAGGTTTTCTGTGGAGGGGAGAGTATTGTATCTCACTTCCTCGTCGGTGCCAATTAGTTCCAGCATGGACTTTCTTTGTGGCTTTCTGTTGGAATGATATCATATTATCAGTCTTCACATTTGCCAGAATATTTCTACTTCTCCATCTTTTGGCACCAAATTCCTGAAAAGGTCCCATACAGCTTACCTAATGGCTGAGGGCTGTGTGGTATTTTGGGAAGGTGACTAGGAGTGTAAAGTTTGGGCTTTTCGTGGTCAGTCCTTAGAGTCAACATTAATGGACCTCCTCCAGCCAAAAGCGTCTTAATGAGTTAATGCTAGACATTTATTTCATGTATGCTTATCACATCAATAGTTCTAAACCTAAGAAAGGACCCTCGAGAAGACTGGAAGTGGTGAAGGAGCAGGCCCAGATCACTGCTGCTGGTACTGTTAGATAACTAGATTGGACCATGGTGTGATGAATAGTACAGATCAGAAAACTAATCAAAGCAAATAAAATAAGAATATCTCACCTTTGGTTTTTAACCATCTTTCCTTCAGTGGTGGCATTTGACAAACTTCCACTGGGTTCCTACAGTATGAATTAGGTGCTCGTGGGACCACAATGTAGTTTATATCCTAATAATGGGAACAGGGCAAGTAGAATATCATTTATTAATATAATTAATGCCATCACATGCTGTTGGGACTTAAAGAAAGGGGAAGTCTCATGTGCTGGGGAGGTAGGAAGGATTTCTTAGAGATGGGTGTGAAATGTTAGGATTTTGAAATGAAGAATGGAGAAAGGGTTAGGAGCCAAAGCAGAGACATGAAGGTCTGCATTTAACAGTAATTTGTCAGGCCACTTCACCTGGAGCATCCTCCAAAAAATAACTAATGTGAGATACTGGGTAAATAGACCCAGTTGCTAAAGGCTGGGAAGCAACAGGTCCTACAAAGTATCGCTCTGACCTCCCAGGTGCCTCTCAGCCCCCTGCGTCACCCCCTCTCCTTAGCTAAGGAGAGAAATATCTTTCCAGAAGTTTAGTCCTTTTGGAGCACAGTGACTGAGAAGTTCTGACTGGAGCATGGTGGAGGTCAACAGTGGCCCGTTGAAGTCCTTGAATAACAGATTGATATGTTGTTTGTACCAAGAACATAGTGGGGAGCTCTGAGGACTTTTGAGCTGGATTGTGATATTTTGCAAATTGTGCTTTAGAAAGAGTAATTTGGTAGAGAGAGATTGAGAAAAAAAAACTTAGGAGACAGCTGTGATAGTGCAAGAAAGGGTTATGAGTGTGGATACATGTAAACTCTGGGAACAAAGAAGGAAGTCTGTGTTCCAAGACTTGGAAGAGGAGGTGTGTGGCCACAGGACAGGGAGAAAATGGAGCAGGTGGTGATAACCCACATTTTAATGCTGGGATGGTGGGGAGTGTTTGGAAGATGTCAGGCTACTTCAGATAGGGAGTTGGAGATGAGGTGTTAGTATGGAATTATTCAAAAATAGAAAATAAGAGTGCTCGCTAAAAGATTTCATCATTAAAATGATGAATTGTTAATTAAGTTCTGCTTCTTCAAAGGAGTTTGAATATGTGTTTTTTTTTTCCCCACAAAGAGTTGGTTACCTCTTTAAGAAAACATTTGCGTTCATCTCATGACATCATATGGTTGCAGAGCCAAAGGCGATTATTTTCATATCCCACTGACTTTCATGTTGGTTTGTGAATCCACTGAAAATGAGCCCTTTCCCCTCACATTTTACAACATAGTCAGCCCAGTAATTTAATGCCGGTTCTTCCAATATAAATATTGCGTTATGAGTATAATTTCCCATTATTACCACAAGCAATTATCAGGATGCTAAGAATAATGTGGCTTTATAAGGTCATACACCAATTTATTCTTTCCAAACCAAATATCAGAAATATAAAGGGAAGTTCTTCAATTTTATTTCTTGTACTAGATTAAAGATTTCTTGATAGAGGAATCAGTCTTCTGTACAGCAGGTAGTCAACAAGGTTGCTGTTACTGTGGTCTGTTGAGTCTACTATAGATTTTGAAAATAGTTGGTTTTTGAAAATACTGATGCTCATTTCCTATAGAATCCATTTATTACTTTGTCTAATTCCAGTTCTTTTTTAGCCGTGAGATCAGAGTAGAACACAAAAATTATACTATATTCCAATTTTGATTTCAAGTCATAATTTGTTATGGGAATTTGTGTGTGTGTGTGTGTGTGTGTGTGTGTGTGTGTGTGTGAGAGAGAGAGAGAGAGAGAGAGAGGTTGAGAGAGGGAGAGTTTGAGAGGGGGAGAGTTTGAGAGAGAGAGAGAGAGATTGAGAGAGAGAGAGATGGGAGTAGATACAGTGATAAATGAAAATCTTAAAAGGCGGGCTTCATTTCACTGGTATTAATTTGGTAAATTATCCATAATTTATTAGCACATGTAAACACTGTGGCAAAATTTTTTGCCCTGTCAGTAATGAATTGCTACATCATTAATTTTGTCAAGAGATCAAGAAACAACACTGCTGAACTCAAAATTCCTCGCTGAATGTAGTTTGGTGTGAAGCATAGGTGTAGTTAATGAAATTCAGCAGTGAATCCATATGACAGTTTCCTGACATAGGAACCTTCCCCTCTCCAGTGGCCAAGCACATCTGCCACAAATGGCAGGATATGCAGCTTTGGGTGCGAGGGAAGCTGCGTTGTCCACACTGCTTTGGGTTCCTTGCATTTGTTTTACCACCATTCCAGCTTTCATGACTATGTCGTCATCCTGGGGAGAGGATTGGCTGAGGTATTGGTATATATTTGTATATCTTCACCTACTTCCAAGAATATTTTGAAGCCATAGATGAAAAGAAAATCAGTTGAAAGATTATGAAAGAGGTCATAAATTTAGATGAGAATATTTTAGAGAGAATTTAGAGAAATCAAGAATATCTATTTAAGCATTAAATTTGGCTTTTAGTTTCATGGTGGCTTTGGGAAAAGAGAAACCTGATGTTTACATAGTTGTCATTTTCTCATGATCAAAATGTATTTGTCATGTGACTTTTATTATAACTAGTAGCAGCTAGAATAGTAGAGTTTGAGTTTTATAAATTGTATTTTATGCCTATATATTATTAATAGTCTTTTAAGACCAGATTCATGGCTTTGAATCATAACTCAGAGAACACATTTTAGCAAGATAAGTAGGTTGCAGTTTGTTTGTGCACTAAGATTGTCCAGGTGTGCTTAATTTGATCCTTTGGCCCTAAAAGGGATAGAGTTTAGGGAACCTAGAAGATTGAACAGGGATTATATTCCTTATCCTGCATCTGTCTACTATATAATGCTTCACCAAAGAGTAGTTAATTGACAGATCTAAAGCGATTATTCTCTAATTGAAAAAGAGCACAGTCTTTAGTAACCTGAGGTAGAGGTAGCCTTCACACATAGAACTGTAGATCCAACAACGCTTCTTAGAGGTAGGCCTCACCTTTAAGATTCTGATCTCCAGGAGCCTCCTTCCAGGGAAACAGCTGGTAGAATGGATGAGGTTTGTCCTTCCAGTATTGTATGGAGGGAGGGTGAGTGGTTGATGACCTGTACAAGGAGAGGAGCCAGATTCTCATCTCTAACCCATTTTGACAGATGAGGAATCTAATATTCAAGAGCATTAAGCCCCACATCTCTGCTGTCCCTCTAGGTAGTAGCATATATGAAACTAGAATATACAAAAATAAATAGCTTGATTTACATTAGTGCACATCCAAAAGGTGAGCTCCCTTCAAAAGGCAGGTAGGAGATGACTCAAGCAGTTCAGTAGAAAGAAGGATGGTATTAAAGGTATGAATATTTGATTAATCAAAATTTAAGAACAGGGTATTTTTACATGATTTACACAAAGAGCGTGCTCTTTATGGGTGAGACTATGTCTTTTGGGTTTTTGGATCTAATTACAATTTGTGGATGGGGTTGGTTCTCCCACACCCACAATAAGCAATTCTCAGACACCAGCGAGATGTCCTATAATTCCACTCAATTTTGAGATAGCATCAGATTCCACAGGCTGAGGGATCAGTCCCATAATACTGATTAAGATTCCTCATTCTCCCACGCCCCCTTTCCAATGCCAGTTGCAAGCCCAGATAGTTCCTTATACTTCTAATCCATTAACTGTAAATCAGAGGTTCCAGTGAACCCCTCCTCAGGTTTAATTTAATTAATTTGCTAGAGTGGCCCACAGAACTCAGAAACATGTTATTTACTAGATCATTACTTTATTATAAAAGGATAAAACTTGGGAACAGCCAAATGGAAGAAATGCATGGGGCAAGGTGGGGTGCTTCCAGGCTCTCTGAGCACATCATTCTCCACCAAATCTCTACATGTCTCTAACTTAGAACCTCTCCAGACCCCATCCTGTTGGGTTTTTATAGAGGTTTCATTACAAAGGCATGATTGATTAAGTCACTGGCCATTGGTGATTGAACTCAGTCTCCAGCATCTTTTCCCTTCCGAGTTGGTGGGGGAAGGGACTGAAAGTTCCAGTCTTCTAATCATATGGTTGGCTCCATTGGCAACTAGTCTCCAACGTTAGGTGCTTTTAAATCACCTCATTAACATAAAGAACTTTTCACCACTCTCAGCACTTAGGAAATTCTAAGGGTTTGGGGAGTTGTGAGCCAGGAACCATGGAGAAAGACCAGATCCAGATCTACAGGAGAAATATATTTTGGTTACCTGAATGACCAAATACATATTTTTTTATAAGTCACAACATTGTACTATACAATACCTAAACAAAAAAGGAGTGACTACATTTTAAGTAAAAATTGAAAATCTATAGATTGCTGATAAGCATTATGTAAACTTTGAAGTTGGAAATAATTCATTCTTTAGCTTTTCAATGTAAAAGCAATCTTTTAAAAATACTTTCAGCATAAGATGCTTGAATCTTCAGTGATGGAGCATTTCAGAAAATAGAGTATCTAGTTTTATATAACTACTCTAATACTCTTAGAATACCAAAGTGTTTTACAGTAACAAGTTTGAGGTAGGATTCAATATGAATATATTATCCTCACAGCAAGCCTGCTCCTTTAGTCAATTTCAGAACACATATTAAGCAAAGCAATATATATTGAATCCTTGTTTCAAAGTATATTCAATGTTCTCAGATTTGGGGGGGGAAGCATTTAGAAAGAAGTATTTTTTAAAACAAATAAATTCCCTAAAACATAATTGCTCTTCTAGAGGCATCAATGTATATTTCAATATTTATCTTTGCAATGTAATACATATTTATTTTCTTTTTAGTAATTTTATCCCTAGCACAAAGAATAGCTGCAGGAGAACTCTTTCCAGAGATGTAATGAATAACCTTTAAACATCTCTATTTGAGACCATATTTTTCTTCAGAGAGAATATAAGCATTCTTTGGATTGTACATATTACGAAAAACTTTATAGTGAACTTAAAAACAGGTGTAATCTTGTTTTTGTTTAATTTAAAGTTAGCATTCTGTCATGAATTATATTGTGGGAGATAAATAAACTGTGAGGGGGCCTTTAAAGAGTGCTATTGTCAAGAAGAATTCATTCATTTCATCATGTTATTGTCAGCAAATAATCAGTGCTCACTATGGGCCTACTACATCTCAAGAGGGTTGCAAAAAAATAAGACACCCTCAAGAAATGTTAACTGATGATTTAAAAAGAAGAGTCACAAATGAATGATCAGAAAATAAATTCCCATGAAGAAGGGTTTTGGAGGAAGTGGGGCTGATTGTAGCTGCAAAGGTGATGAGTTTTGGGAGAGGCTACTTGGTGGGGGCCGAGGTGAGGGTGTCAGGGCATCTGTCCCCATTGTGGCCATTCAAAACAGTAATTTATTGAAGCTTTTTCTGTGTAAATTCTTTCAAACATAAGATTATCTCTAACATCTCTTCTTGCCATTCTGTCATCTAAGAACCCCATCTGATTGTAGAATTCTCTTCATTTCTACCTTCAGTTTTTTTTTTGCTTAAACATAAAAGTACCAGAAAATATTTAAGGAAAAAAAAAACCCTCAAAAACCCAACTTGCTTTTGTTCTCTTTCCTTTCCTTAGATCTAGCCTAGATTCTTCTCTTCGAATATTTCTCATTTAGAAAGAAATTACATCAAGGGAAGACTATACATTTAAAAATATATGGCTTTCTTTGTTGAATAATAACCAAGTGTATATTGGATGATTCTCATTAATGAAAGGACAAGAAAATAAGTAAGTCAAGACAATTAGGTCATAGCATTGACCATTGTGACTTAACCTTCCCTTCGCCCTTATCTGCTAAGGCTTTGGCCTTAATATGGACAAAGAGTAATTTAAATCTTTTCTATCCTATTCTTTTTCTAAGAGCAGCTTCAAATGTAAACCTCTAATAAAGAAATGGATAATAAAATAGTGGGGAAAATATAATGGGAATTACATTGACTCTCAGAAGTTTTGGAAGAGAACTATATTCTCTTTCTTTAGCTCTGTAATAATATAATCGTAGTATGATTTCTACTTTACTAGACTCGAGACCATTTGGAAATCTTTAATGAATATAATTAGGTAGTAAGCATTTAAAAGTTACTATCTTCTGAAAGTTAGGAAATTATGTGCTCAGTGTAATATATAAAAGAAAAAAGGAAAAAGAAAAAGAAGAGCCTGCTGTTTTTTGTTGTTTTTATTTTTTTAACAGCATAATCCATGTGTCATTGTATGATGCGGTCAAGGGTGGGAGTTAGACCTGAATTTAGCCTTATCTTTGAATTTTGCAGTGTAAGCTTGGGAAAATCATTTAATCTTTTGGGGGATCAGATTTTTTTTTTTATTGTAAAATAGTAATAGCAAGCATTTCTGTTTACCATGTGTCAGGCACTATTCTAAACGTTTCATATTTAATCACATAATCCTCTCAACAATGTTATAGGGTATATACTATCATATGATTGCAATTTAGTTTGCTTTATCTTGCCTATCATTTCAATTAAATTATTTGAACCTAAGTCTCTTTGATTATAAGTCTGTGCTTTGAACCACTATACTTGACTGCCTCAGTATTTACATAATTATTATTAGAGGCTGAATATTTTAATTATTCAAACATGAATACATTTCTAAACATACAATAGTAACAAAACTTTGATTTACTGTTTGTCTTCCCAGGAACTCTGAGAGAGGTCATTTATTATTTATTAAGCAGAATATTTCATATTAGTAGAAAGAGGCTTTCAAAAAAATATCCCCAAAAAACTTAAACATTTATTCACAAAGATATATGCACCCCGATGTTCATATCAGCATTGTTCACAGTGGCCAAGACATGGAAACAACTGAAATGTCTATCAATAGCTGATTGGATAAAGAAGCTGTGGTACATATATACTCAGCCATAAGAAAGGATGAAATACTGCCATTTGTGACAACATGGATGTATCTTTTGATTATCATGCTAAGCAAAATAAATCACACAGAAAAAGTTGTGAATCATATTTCATTCTTATGTGGGATATACAACTAAAAGTAAACAAACTTGACAAAACTTGACAATCAGACTCATGGACAAGGACAGTGGATTCGTGGTTACTAGAGGGAAGTGGAGAGGTAGAGAGGGGTAAGGAGAGGGGGTCAAATATTTGGTGGCAGAAGGACATTTAACTTTGGGTAGTGAACACACAAAGCAATAAACATAAGACCTGTTTTTGAATTGTACGCTTGATTTTATTAACCAATAAACCCCAATAATTTTAATTAAAAAAATCTCTATTGTACAGAGATGAGCCACAGAACACACACACAGAAGAAAGAAGTGCTGCCAAAATGTAGGAAATCCCACAACTACCTGGGACTGAATTCACTTCTGTATACGTCAGTTGACAAATATCATTTATACATGAGAACACAAAAACAACTTCTGTCACACTGCCATAGGTACCATAGCCCCTGAATTCCTGTCCTCAGCGTTGGTCACAGGGCTGCATAATTCTTAAGGTAGCACTTGGTTCTTATTCATTTTAGGATGCCTGTCATCTGTCCTCTGTCCTTCTCTCTGTCACCTCTTCTAATTTGACAAATAGTTACTGGGCACCAACATACCAGACACCAGGGCTAAAATATTATGACTGGTAACAGACATGGCCGCTGCCCTTATGTAGCTTACAGTTTTAGTGGGGAGGTGAACGTGAAGAAATAATCACACAAAGGGATATAACATTATAGGTATACTGAGAGTAATAAAAAAGAAAGTAGTTAGTGACATGAGGGGGTTTGAGACAGGAGCCTTGACGTTTGAGCTTAAGCAGTTATTTAATTTCTTCCTAAGTGTTCCAACCTCGATATCAACAGTCACTCACATAGTGGACAATTCAGAGTAGATGAGAGATGCCAAAGACATCTGAATAAGATCAAAATTTTGATTTAGTAAAAGTCTTCTGTGGATTTTCATCAGTAGGATGTGAAGTGGAGTGAGGAATTGGCTTCATGAGGGCCTTGGTTCAGGTAACTTTCTCCTGTAGTAGATCTTTGGATTTGAGAAATTTAAGAATTGTAGGGAAGAGGACAGAGTTCCAGGTTTACGGATAGAAAAGGCAAATTTTACTTTGCACTCTGTCACCAAATAACCTTTTTTTTGGTAAAATCTGACAGGACTCTCGTGATGATTAATACAGAAAGTGTACATATAACAGTTACCACAGTGCTTGGTACATGGTAAGTACTGATTAAATTTAGTTCTCCTTGTTACTAGTTGGTGTGAGAGAAACCAAGGTGGATAACATGCTGTTCGTACCAGGTTTAGACTGTCTTAATAGAGATCTTTGTCCACAAAAAGTCAGTTTACAATATATACAGGCCAAAGGGTGGCTATTGGGTTGACTTACCAAATAGGCAATAAGTGGTACAGGGGTGCGAGATGGGGACTTAATAAAGATGTGGTGAGGGAAAACAAAGCTGTGTCCAGCAGCCAAGGTGTTCAGTTTCCTGGGATGCCTGATCTTCAAAGGGGAGGACAGACTGGTAAGCTTGATGGTGACTCTTAATAGGTGCCAGGACATTTCACACTGTACCCCACAAGCTGTCCTTTTCTCAGCCTCCTGGGTGTAAGATGAAAAAGAAGTTAAAAGAATGCTATTTTTACTCTACTCTTGACATGGAGCTTTGTACACTAAGTTGGTATCTTATAAAGAAGTTCCTTTCTATTATTTTTAGTTTGAGATTTAATGAGTTGTAGTAAAATCAGATTAGCTGCATATACTCCCATTATAGAAGAATGTGTATATCTTATATCTAATGTTAAGCTATTAGCCATTCTTTGCATTCCTTTCTTCTGTCACAGGTTAATTAAACTCATATTGTAGTCAGAGTTTACTTTATATGGCAGAGTGCTTAACATTCAGTTTAAGATGACTAGATGAGAAGTGAAGGGGTAGGAATTTGATGACCTTAAGACTGAATCGTTGTAGAATAAAATGATGAATTTAAATGTCAAAAAATACAAAAAAAATCTCCATTTCCTTTCCACACACAAAATATCATATCACAACAGATACAGAGGAACTAAGAAAACCTTGAACTTGGGTAAGTGCACAAACAGGATTACAAAGCTGCACATTGACTGACCAAACAGATTAATGGGCGATGTATATCTGGCTATCTCACAGTTCTGAAGGTGTACCAGAGCAAGATAATGAAATTGCCTGTCAGGTAATCTGATTTGAGAATTCCAGTCATCTGTGAACTGATGTGTGGGCTAATAAGCCAAGAGTTTGCCAAGACTCACTTTTTAAGCTGCTCTACTCTACATCTGTCTCTACAGGATACGTCAGACAAAGTCTCCTGCACAGAGCTAGTGGTGAGGAACCAGGAGAGGGCCCAGGTTTCAGTCAGTGGCGAAAGCCCAGCTCCAGATCGACTCAGACATTTCTCAGTTCAGAGCTCAGTTGGAGAAATGCATAGCTGCTCAGCAGTCAGCACTGTGACCTCAATACCTCCCGGCCAGCAGAGAAACTGCTATCGCAGAATCTAACAGCAAGTGTTCCTCGGAAGGTGTGCAAAGTGTCAGCCTTTGAATCTTGGCTCTGCACATAGTAGCACTTTTACTCTGGCCAAGAAATGGAACCTTTCTGAGTAGGTTTTCCTATCTTCAAAGTGTAGGTAATAGCGCTTAATTCGTAAGGTTGTTCGGATGAAAGTTCATCTCAGTATTTGGCATGTAACTCTGGGCAGATATAATGAAAAGATTAAATAGAGGACTCTGTGAACACCACTGATATTTTTCTTTGCCCATCACTTTCTTCCCACCATCATTTGTGGGAATGATTATAATTGTTTTTCCTCTTTCACTTAATGTTTCCAGGAGGATCAATAGAGAAACTTCATAATTGCTATTAGTATGTTTTAATTTTATTAAGATCTTAAATATATTATGCAAATATTATTGTTTCCATATCAGTGACATAGGAAAATTGCTAGTAATAATACTTTTTAATTTTGGTACGAGATTCAATTAGAATATCAAAATGGAAGGATTCTTTAAAAGGTGCTCAAAGCTTTAATTATTTTTCTTTCTAATATGAATTAGATGTATGCTTTTAATATACATCTGTTTATATTTAGAGTAATTAATTTCTGCCTTTTTAAATTTGTTAGGTTTGAAGTATTTTATAGGAAAAAATTGAATGCTTCAGTAAATAAGCTGTTATTGTCAGTACTATTTTCAAAACAGTGTTAACAGGTTATAGGTTGATCGACTGGCTTTCCTGGACAGCTTGCCTTTTCTTTGAAATAACTATTCTTCATACAGGAGTTATCATAAAATTATTCTTTTTAGAGGAAATATGTTTGAAGTCTGAGTGTTAATTTTCTTTTATAAAGTATCATAAAAGGCATTTTTGCATTCCAGGTAAAATAATAATTAAAAAACCCCTGAAAGGTAGATAGAACATACAATGACATGTGGAAGAACCTAGTAGGTATAGGATTTTTTAAGCAAATACTTTTTCATCTGACTCTAAAGAATAAATACCACAGAATGATTATAATGTGTATATAATTTAGAAAAAATTCAATATTCAATATACTTATTTAGTAGATGGAAAATTACAAATGGAATCAACTTTTCATTTCTATAATCTATTTAGTAAATACTGTAGAATTCCCACTGGATGTTGAAGATACATGAATATCAAAAGCAATGGCCACAAAGTATAGTGTCCTACCAGATAATTGCTCTACCACTAGGAGAAGTCCTTCTATATTAGGCCAATAAAAGATTCTGTTCAAGGTCAAGGTCTCCTCTGAATGTTAAAACAATTATACCTTTGGGAGACATGAAATGGAGATGCTTTCTTCCCTTTAGGGATATAAAATCTAATGGATGGGTTTTCTTCCTATGAGTTTTCTTACTATGACCTTGACCTTTTGAAGTAGATTACTCTAAGGTTTGAAAGCACAGTGCAGCAGGGTATTGGTGGAATATGGATGAGATCTTTCCTGGCTCGCATCTTTCCCCTCCCTGTGCCCTAAACTTTTCTTTAAAACTATAACAGGGCCACCAGTTATTACAAGAATTTAGTGCTCACTTCATCCTAGTGATGACTGCTGCCTGACCACAGTTTCATATGGTCCCTGGGGAAGCCAAGTAAAAACTTTAAGTTCCTGGCTATTTAGTGGATCAGTGGCAATAATTTTTCTCTCCCCATTACTCTTTCTTTCTTGGTGTATTTATATTGCCCCATGGTCAGGATTTCTCCTCTGGAAAAAAATTTACATCTAAAACCTAATTCCTTCAAGGAGAGATATAATAATAAAATAATGGGTTATATTTATTTATCCTTTCACAGTTTACAAAGTGTCCTTGCATCCTCTTTCATATCCCAAACTAACTCTCAGAGGTAAATTATTATTGTTCCCATGTTGCACCTTATAGAAATTGTGGCTCACAGTAGCAGAGCCAGGAACTGGACCCAGAAATTCTTTTCCAACACATGGGCTAATCTTTTCCACCTCACCATGCCATTGAAGGATGTTTGTAGTATCTGGTGCACATAGAGAATCAAAACATAGTTGTTTTCTGGATTAAAAAAGAAGAAAAACTTCATTCCCTTGGCTTTGTAAAATATAGAGAGCTTTATGAATACTTAGAGTTCCACGGTAAGATGAAGCCCATTCATATGCATGGTTATGGACCATTATAGTTTAAATTATCAGCATTTTTAATAGTGTCTTGTTCTATGTAGACCCCAGGTATTGTTGCATTAGTGGAACTCTGAGAGTGGTTAACATAGAACTCCGAGCCAGCAGTCATAGCCAAGTATGTTATTCTCAGCTTTTCTCCCTCATGAATTGCATTTCTCTGACCCAATTTCCTCACCTGTTTAATGGGGATAGTCATAGTACATTTCAGGGGTTGTCTCAGAACCAAATGTTTTAAGAATTACGTAGAGCAGTGCCTGCCTCAAAATCAGCCCTAAGTTGATATTGATAGTTATTACTATCATTCATACTATCATTGTAATTCTTTTCCCTCAGTTTTACTACTGTCATAAAGCTATGGTAAGGCTTTTAAGGCATGTTTCCACTTTTCCCAGTAGAAGTTACCAGAGACCATGAGAATACTGGTCATGTTTGTTCACTGTTTATAATATATGCATTTGGCAATAGTTCAAAAAAATTGATCTCTATTAAAAAAAGAAAGATTGCATAAAAGTATATGTTCAGCCAAAGGTTTTGGTCATAGGGAGAAAGTAGAAGGGATTCTTTTACCTTTGTAAAATCTAGTAGGCTTTTCTTTAAAAAAAAAAAAAAACTTACATATTTTGCTTGTAGTTCCCTCTGAGTTAAAAGAATTATCGTGTCTTAGGAGATTTATCAGTACGTGTTTTGTATTAAAATGATGTGGAGAAATTTAAAAATAAATGTTCAGAAGCATCAGTTCTTCTGATGGATAAGAGAGATGGAATGAATCAACACTTCAAAGAGTAGTAAAAACGGGTGTCATCGTTTCCACTTTGATAACCTTGTTACATAAGTGTACTGTTTGGTAGAGAAGAATATGGAGGTTTGTAGAGAGCTGCTGTAGGTGATCAGAAAGAATCCTTATGTGGATCTCTAAATCCAGAGTCCAGGCACGTGGGCCTCCTCCAGTCTCTGCTGCTGCTGCTTTGAGAGACACATTGTGGTCAGTTTTCTTGCTGACTAAGGGGAAACAATAGAACATGTCATTACTACAGAAGATTGTAGTGAGAATCAAATGAGCTACATGTAAAACTACTTAGGAAATTATAAAGTACTTGACAGGCGGAAGAGTATAATGATTTTGAGCAGGAGATGACGAAGTATACATTATGGATTGTCTATGGGAAAGCCCACGTGGCCCACAAAACCTGAAATATTTACTGTTCTTTCAGAAAAGCTGGCAGACCTCTGGCTTAGAGCATAGACTCTAATGCCACTTGGTCTGGGTTTGAATCTTAGTTCTGCCACCTTGGAGTGCTTGGGCTGATAAATTAACCTCTCTATTAGCTCAATCTCTATAAAATTAAAATGAGGATAGTACCAAAGCCATATGGTGAGTAAGACAATGAAGGGAATTAATACACATAATTATACGTGTAAAGAGCTGTTAGGGCATGCTATTACATCATGATATTTATTAAAGTACCTTGTAAATGTAGGGTGCTATTGGATTAAATGACAATTTTTATAGAATTCTGATGGTTTTACATTTGATAGTTACACACTAAAGCATTTTAAAATTGCTAAATTGATAGTTATAGAAATGGTATTTTCCATTGTACCTAGCATGACTACTACCAAAATGCTACAATAGTCTGCTTAGAATACCAGCATGTTGGTCTAGCCTAGATGTATTTTAGGAATTGTAAAAGTCACATTGTAGATCCTCAGATAATAGCAATCGAGGTGGTTTCAGCTCAAACTAGGCTCCTCTATGACGGTGGACAAATTGAAATAAAACTGAAAAGTTTGGTGTGAGCCCAAATGTCTAATAAAATACATAAATTTTATTTCCACATGCAAAATAGGAACAAAAATTATAACCACCTTATAATTAAGGTCGTAGCATACATTTTATCATTTAACGCTCATGCCAGTACTGCAAGGTATGTGTTTTTCTTCCCATTTGAGAAATGAGGGGAGAAATTGAAGCTCAAAAAGCTTAGCTAGTTCTCCTAAAATGTAGATGATAAGCAGATAATAATTGTTCTCGATAGCACTAGCTAAAAGGAATAAACTTGAGTCTCCTATGTTCAAGCCCCACACCGCCTCTCATCCATATAAACATGAGGAAATACCGATAGATTATGTAATTGTTGACTTAGTATTGTTTAATTCAATCATGGTAAACATTCTAAATTATTGGATTATGTTTCTGTGTTAAATTGATATTTGACATCTCTAAGAATATTGCTGACGACTTATTGCTTATGTGTAAGAACCAGCAGTTTTGTGTACCCATCAGAATCCAGAGTGCATCTAAAAGCATCTCTGCATTTAGCAGAACCATGTGAGAGCACTTGACCCATGATGAGAGCTATTCTTTGCCAATGTCTTTTCTGCTGTAAGAAGACCCTATAACAAGCAGTCCCCTACTTGAGTACAGCTTGCCTTCATAAGAAAGTGTCTAAGAGGCAGAAGTCTAAAAGCTGAAATTTAGGCACATCCCTTATGAGGAATGGCTTCCATATCCAGAGGGCCACACGTACCAACCAGTCCCTGTTTATGTTTGAGTCAGGCGCTGTATTTGTCTGGGTGAGGCAGCCCTGTGGGTGGTGAGAATCTTGACAGTATGGGAGGCCTACAAATGTGACTGCTCTTTTCCTAGTAACTAGAGGGAACAGAGCTCAGGGTGGCCACACTTTAGCCCAGGGCTACTATAAGAACTCACAGAAGGACACCCCTTTCCTCTTGCCACTGTGGGAAACCTAGGACCCATCATGTTTCAAATGATGTCTGAAAAGATTGAATTTGGTGTGAGATACTAAAAGATGTGGATACTCGGATGAGCATGTAATATGATCGTCCAGGCTCATGTGTTCACAGAAAAACTTCACTTTACTTTTTGAGACTAGATACTTCTCTCTTACTTCCTATCTCTTGGAGGGGACTGGAAAGCTGCCACTTAATAGCTTGTGAGTTAGGCAAACTATGAGCATCCATTTTTTTACCTGTAAAATGAGGATAATTCTTGCCTTGCCCATCTTAAATACTTTGTCAGGATCAAATGAACTGTCTGTTTTATCTAAGTAGAAAGATTATAGCATATAATTATTTCTTGATTAATTATCAGGTATATCAAGATTGGTAAGGTGCCTACATAGTTGAAAGCCTCAGTACTTTTGACCACTGTTAATTGGAGATTTTATATATATATACATATATATATATACACATATATATATGTATATATATGTGTATATATATATACACATATACATGTGTATATATATACATATATGTGTGTGTATATATATATAAAATTTACAGTGTGTTTTTGTGTATTTTACTCTAAAATGTATCAGTATCACTATTTTAAGAAACAAGTCTCTTAGCAAACTTTAAAAGAACTTTTTTACTCTTTTTGAGTTTGATTGTATAAAAAAGCAATATTTAGCCTGCAAAATACGCATGTGCAAGTGTGTATGTTTTCTGTAGTTTTCCTGCTCAGTACGGGAATTCTGTCATTCTATTTAATTCAGACACTGAAGCCCTTGGAGATCTTTATCTTGTCTGGAGCAAATTCTTTCAAAGACTTTTGTTGGCTAGAGCTCAGCCAGATTCCACTTCACACTGTTGAACTTGGAGTGTTAGTCCTACCACCATAATCCACTAAAGCCAACACACTTCGGAAAGACTACTTCCTACAGATGAGAAAACTGACAGGAGGTCTCACATTTTGCACATCTGATTCTAAAACAAAGGGTTGATTTAACAGATACTTAGCATCAGCTTTTTCTCTTTTTTTAACCTCTACTAGAGACTTCTACTCACATCTCATGTCAGCCGTACATCTTAGCACTGGGTTATTTATGTGACAATATTTTACAGCCCATGTGTAACAGAAATGAAAGCAAGTATTTCCCAAATTTTGAGCTTTACCTGTTGATCTTTTCAGAAACATATTCTCCCTACCCAAAAAAATGGGCTAAAGTTATATCTACAACATTCCTTTATTTTGGGTTGCTGCCCTTATAAAAAAAAATCATAATCTTATGTTAAATGTGTGAAACTGAATTGCAGGAAAAATATTTTGATCATTAATGGTAGCATTGTGCATGTGATATCCAATTCTTCCATACAGTCCAACTGTGGGAAAAGAAGAGATTATTTTACAAGTTCATTGTTTCATGAGGTTTCTGTTGGTCCTAAACTTCAAAGAATTTCAAAGGAAGAAAAACATGGCTAGCTTTCCTTCATTCTACCCTAACTTAAATTATGAATTACATTCTGAGGTTTAACTTTAAATCTAATTTCAGCTATGCTAGCTATGTTTCCTTGGGTAGATTAGTTTGCCTCTCTATTTTTCATTTTCCTCAGTAAAATCAAAGTTTAGACCACTTGATTATTTGTGGCTGTTAAGTTAGACACCCATCACGGGATTTTATAGAGACCTTCTTAGGAACATGGAGCCTACTATATAAAGAACTAACCACCTTCTCTGAAATGAAATGCTGTTTTAGGGTATGATTCTAGTTTGTTCAAAAAAATAGTGATTCCATCTAAACCAAAGCACTTATTTTAATAACATATTTAAAAAAAATATTTTGCCAAAGTTATATTACCATGAAATTTCTGGGGCAGGGGGGAGGATACATAATTATACAATCACCCCTATAACATTCACAATTAGTATACATCATCAAAAAGAGAAATGTTCTTTGTTTGATTTTTATGGTTAAAAATCACAGGGGACTTTATATGACTATATAATCTACTTTATGTCTTTTGTAATGTTCTGCAGCTAACTCAACCAAAAATGTCCTGCCAAAGGTGAACAGTAATTATGTGTTTATTTTCACAGCATGCATTGGTTTTGTGAGGTAGGCTTCTGTTTCTTTGAACAATATCAGCATCTTGTCTTCATATTCCAAAATGTAAATTGAAAACCGCTGACCTAGGAAACTTTGTTAGAGAGCCTGGAGGATGTTGTGTGCACCCTCCCACCTGTATCATTGTCCCAGAGGTTTCCATTGTAGGGAGGAACCAGTGCTGTTAAACAGCAAACCTACCTTGATTCTCCTCTAGAAAGTCAGATCTCACAGGAAGATGAAGTATGAATTTCAAGTTCTGGCATCTCTGGGAAAATGCCTTGCTTAAAATGACCTTCCTCTAGGGTCCTGAAGGAAGCTGTATTTTTTCTGCTTTTTTGACTGCATTCCAATTTTCAGCCAGGCCAGTGTGATACAGCATATCCATGATCTATGTGTACAGTAGGAGAATGAAGCCACAGTGAGTAGTACAAAAAGCCACTTCTTTTGCGGCTTGATTAAAACAACCCACTTGTAGTTGCTTGGTTGTCAGCTTGAGCTCGTCTCTGTGACTTCTTCTCTGCCTCTCACTTCCATCCATCATTTCAGAGAGCACAGAAGGAGTATATATAGTGCCCTGTGCTTGTTTAGGCCTTAGCAAATATCAATTCATCACCAACTTGATTTTAAAAAAGAGACCATTCATTGGCATGTTAGAATGTTACAATTTACCCAGTGTTCCCTGGTGCCAAAAGAGTCACATGACCGGATTTGAAAACAATTCCACAATGTGTTCTTGGAGTTATTAATAAAAATAACTGCTGGTTGACAGGAAAGGCATATGGCAAATTTAAGATGCATGACCATAGTATTTTTTTTTATATATATCTTTTCTACATCAGGGATGAGTGTGTGTGTGTTTGTGTGTTTGTTTGTGTTTATGTTTGTGTATGTGTGTGTGTTAATGCACCAGAAAAATCTCCAGCCCTGACAAGCCATTCAGATGAGGCGTTTCAGTCTTCACTAGTTCCCTATTTCGTTGCTGTGCCACTGAGCTCTTATAATACTGCAATGAATAAATGTAATCAAAGCAATTGGCTGCCTGAGATCTTTTTTAATGCACTGCTTCGGACGCAGTACATATGCCATGCAAATAAATACAAAATTAGTGTTCTGTTGGAAGCATTTGGTGAGAATGAGTGATTTGTCTTGCTTATGAAAGGTGCATATATTTCCACTCATAGCTGTTTATCAGCTGCCTCTTTCTGCTTATGGATTCAGAGATGGAATTCATCATTTGTCAGCACTCGAGCAGATGTGCTGGAGACAACCAGATTGATCCATGAGGATGAGCAGAGCAACAGCACCAGTGCTAGAGGGCAACCCTACAAATTGCATTATCTTTTGAGACTGTTGTGTGCTGGCTCTTTTCTATGCTGTGGGACAAGAAGGAAGGCTGCCTTTTTCTACTTTTCACTTATGCATTTGAAAATATCGCCACTTTGGGATAGCTTAATGAAAATGGAAAACAACCTCAATCTTTCTGTGTAGCAAAATCTACTGAAAATCCATTTTCCAAAGGTTTACTTTCTCCTCTCCTCATCACAAATATGGTATTTGCTGTTGAGTTTCAGTTAAAACAAAATGCTAATGTCAGGATTGCAGAAGTATCATCTGCTCTGTTTTCAGATTGCTACGGACAAAATTTTCTCCTAGTTCATAGAAGTCATTTCTACAAGGACAACATTAGAAGGCAAGAGATCCTGTTTTACTTGGAGAAAACTAATGGCTTTCCAAAAGGTTGACTCGCTTTCAGTCTGTGCAAAAGGCCTATTGAAGCCGAGCTGATTACAGAGCCATCAAAGGCCCCTCTTGCCAACAGAACTCCTTTGCACTTGTGTACTGTTGAAAATTACTGTCTGATGCCAGCAGATTGAAGAGCTGAACACACGCTGCTGAGGAGCTCCATGTGGCTTTCTGATCACAGGTTCTTGACCCTGGCTTGAAGTAATTAACCATCTAGGAGCCACGTAGTCCTCTAAGGGCATCTGAGAAGAAAATGCATCCTCATCTCTAATGAGTGAATGCAAGTATAGAAGCAGAGCTAGCTTCTGAAACAGGGTTAGGACCGACACGCTAAAACCAGGTAGAGCCGAAATGTGTTTGTTGTGCCTCCGTGGCCTCTGTTTTGCTTCTGTAACATCTCTGAATATTTTCCTTCCAGTGATTTCTTTTTCACCAGGTTGGTTGAAAAAGAATTTCATAATCAATGTACCCATCGTATAAGACCATTAGAAATACTGCCTGTACTTTTGAAAACGTGGCCCATAGCCCTGGACACATCTGATTACAGTTGGTATTACTGAACCAACACCAAGGCCTTCAGCCAGGCCCTGATACTGCAGTAGGCAGGTAATGCTTATAAAAGATGTGGCTTTGATAAATTAAGAAAATTAAAAGTTTAGATGTGTGACTTTTATTTCCGCAGTTAGCTGAGGCATGGGCAGGCCTTCAGGAGGTAGAGAAAGACATGTGCTTTCACTTGTCCTTCACCTTTTAGAAGTTGTCAGTCATCCTTGTCCCTGATGATTTCTTACAAGTCACCTGGCTTCAAAGCAACATCGAGGATGGAGAGGTAGACAGTAATAACTAAAATGATGTGTAAACATTTTGTGAGATGAAAAATGATCAGAGATGACGGTAGTCTTGTGGGGTTTGTTTACCACATATCTGAGAAAGTTCTTCAGATATGTTCTTTACCGTATATTTAGCAACTAAAATGTGCCAAGCATTGTACTAAACAAAGTTAAGGTGTGAATAAGGCATTCTCTGCTCTCAAGGCAGTCAGGGAGCGTGGCAAGTAAGTAATTACAGCGCTTGGTGGTGAGCGTCATAACTGAAGACTTCTAAGAGCACTGAGGAGGTATTCTGTGGGACCAGCCCTTCTTGCCCCTTCAAAATGTTTAGGCTCTGAAGATAATTTTTAGAGCTTACAACTATTCATTATTTGCTTTTTCCAGGTGCTGCTTTTGTGTTATTCGAAGTTCAGAGTTTTATAGTCATTCACAGAACACAACCTCTCTCCAAGCACTAACTTGCTCCTTGTCTGAGAGAAGGCCCTATGTTCGACACGTTCAGAGGTCATTGCCAAAAAAAAAAAACAATCCTCATTCTGGTGGTTCTCAGGTGCTTGGGGACACCATGGATGTGAGGTAGCAGCTCTCTGGTGCTCTGTGCAGTGCCCTTTAAGAGATTTTCAAAGCCCTCTGTGGGGCTGAGCCTCGGCGGTTGCTCCGGGGTTTTATTCAGCAATTGCTGCATCTCCACCACTGAGCTGTCACTGGAACTGTCTGATTGAACACCAGCAAGTGCGCTCTAGGAGGGAGATCCTTATTGCCCATTTTCTCTGTTTCCTAAATGATCTTAATTGCTTGGGTAAAGAGGCATCCTTTCTAAATATCCAGTCCCACCAAGAGTGATTCGCACAATAATAAGGTTTAGATTACCCCAAATGTCAGGCCCCCCACAGAAATGATGGGATTCCCTCCAGGGCCCACCTGACAAGCTGCTTCTCTTTCAAATACCTGAACTGTCCAGAATTCACAGCCTCCTGGACTGTACCTTGATTTCTTGCCCCCTTACTAGCTATAGCTGCTTCCCTCTACCTTTTGATTTTTGTTTCAATTTTCAGAATCTATGGAATGAATGAAATGCTTATGTGATAGGCGTTTTGAATTTCATTTTAAAAACATTAGACATCAAACTCAGTTATAGTCTCACAAAAGATAACATTTAGGATGTGAAAGTTGTAGTTTACATTTTGGCTTAATGGCTTCTGAAAAGTTAGAAGTCATAAGAAAAAAAAATGTTATACTTGAAAGTAGTCACTATGTTCTTCAATCCATGTTCTTCATTTCTTTTTAGTCTGTTATATTCCCAAATGATATCCTCAGAAATATTTGCACACTCTCTGCATAAAAGTTTATTTAATTATAAGTGAATGGAAAAGAGCCAAGTTAAAAAGAATATTGAAAATAAAACATTTTAATTACTTGCCCTTGCCGAGATAGTCTTTGTGAATTTCTGGATATGGAAAATAACTCCCCCCTCATTTCCATCAAACCATGAAAAAGAATTAGGGGTAGAATAGCACTGTCATATTTGAAAAAGGAAATGATTGACAGAATCACTTAAATTCAAATGTCTCCTTAAAAGAAATATAAAAGGGCCTTTGAAGAAGTTACTTTGAAATCTTTGTGTCTTTTTTAATCTGGATTCCTCAACTTCTTTTTCCATCTACTTTGTTCTTTCAGACTGATAGGCAAAAGGTGAATTTGGCTTTTCTTAGAGTGGAGGCTCCGGGAATGTACAACCCATGTGTCAAATGTTGTGCAACTCTGCCGGGCAGCCCTGCCCAGGAAGGGCTTGGAGCCCGCCTTTGGGTGCCTCCCTGCTGGCATCCTTCAGGACTTGGAAGCACCGACTCCCGATGCTGCCAGGCTGTGTAGCAATGATACAAATTACATGAGTGGGCCTGATATTAGGCAGCCACTTTTGTTTTTATTTGTGACAATCCATATTCCCTCTGAACATTCAAGTCTCATAATTCAGGATAGACAGAATGAAGTCGCAGATGTGCTTCCTGTTAGGTTGAGAGGCAAGCCGATTTACCATTTCTGAGGCGACTAAAACCACTTCCAAACAGGGAACTAATATTACAAATGAGATTAGAGGCACATTCATAGCTCGGATGTTGTGAAAGCTGATAGAAATCTCTTTAAATATCAACCAGAGTTTCTGGATACTTGGTGTTCTAAAATGCAGAGAGGCATGCATGAGTCAGGCTGGCTGATAACCAGGTGAGTGCTTTTTCCTTTCTTCCAGTACACACATTAGTCATATCTTCCAACAGAATGCATGACCCGCATCTCTTACCCTCACCTCCATCCCCACCCCCATCCTTATCCCACAACAACACGGATTTAAAAAGGAAAGTGAAGTGGTAGCTTGTGAGCACCCTGCATACAAGCAGCAGAGTCATTGTACTTGAAAAGTAGAGTTTATCATTTTCATTTTTAAAGAACACACCCCCAATAACTATATCCTCTCCTTGACGTCTTTTACTAATTTGATACCAGCTCTACTTGTCCTTTCCACAGGAACTTCTCCCTGTGCCCACGGGTCTAGAGAAAATGGAGCTCTTCTCTGAATTTACTTTATGTTCTCTTTGGCAATCAATTTCCTTTCTGTACAGTTTGAGGGGTCGGGGGTGGGGGTCTCATTTTTTGTTCTTTGAGACTAACTTTTTATAAGCAGTCTTATGACATTAAAAACTTTTAAACTAGATAAAATTTAAGAAGATTTGCTGTGACAGTGTATTCTTTTCCTGAAAGCGTGGTTCCTCATCGTGTGCTCAACCCTGAGTGAGAAATAGAAGGGTTGTATCTAATTAGATTTTAACAGAATGTCAGCATTATCTTGAAAAGTTAATTTTTCTGTATCGTTTGCTTGAGAGCATGTGACTTTGAAGGATGTTCACTCTATGCTGTAAAACTATAGTCTATCAAATATTTATAATACAAAAATAATTTAGGTGTCTGAAGATGTCAGTAGAACAGAGAGAATAATTAAAATGTTGCCTGACCTGTTTCTACAGGTCAGCCGTGAAAATTCCCCACGTGTGATTCGGTCAGATTCTTAAAAGATCGATCTTATTCCTTCCCTGTCCTTTTATCAAATACAAATCTATAGAGTTGGCTTCTGGCCACTTAGAAAATTATTTTCTCTCATTACATTTTATTGGGCTTGAGGTTGAGGTATGCCTGCTGTAATCTCTCTCTCTCTGTCTGTGTATAGACAAAAGGTAAGATATGACCATCTGGTCCTCTCTACAATCTATAAAACAAGACAAGATTCAGGCCAGTGTTACGTGACGTGAGTTAGAGAAAATCGACCATATCAGCTCCAATCCAATATTTTTGTTACGCTTTTATAAATAATTCATGGAGTGGCTTTAGTAATTTTTATTGCTATTTTTGGAGTTGTAGATTTTGATTACATTTTTCTGGCTATAATATTTATCATTTGTAGCATTTGTAAAAGTCTAATGAAATACAAGTAAAATAATCCGTAGATAATTGTCGTTATTAGAGTTTTGGTGCATTACTTTCAGTATTTTTTTTCTGCATATGATATAATTCTGCAATTTAATTTTTCCACTTAACACTGTAATTAATTTTACACACACAGGCAGGCACACCTCAGCCTCAAGCCCAATAAACTGTAATGTGAAAAAGATCTTTATAAAGTTTTGATTTTCATAATTATACCTTTTTTGGTCAAAATCAATGAACATTTGAAGATTTTGAATGTATATTGCCTATTGCTTTTAATAAAGCTCTTACAGATTATAGTCTTAAAGCATCTGAATGTATTGAGTGATCTTTTCATTAGCTTTAATAATTTGTAGCATAAGTGACTAACTTTTCACCTCTTTTCCTTTAGAGGTGGAGGGCTTTTTCATTTGTATTATACATTTGCATTATTCAGTCTGCTCATAGTCTTTGCAATGATGTTTTCATAAAGTTAGGGCAAAAAGGTTGTGGATAATCAACTTTTTCCAGTGACATCATTTTCATTTCAATAAAACTTTTCCTAAACGTGAAAGCATTGGCTTCTTTTTATAGTAGCAAACTTACATAAACGAGTTTTGTCATGCATTCTCAATCTGGTTTTAGATTATACATTAGAATAACTACTTTGTGCTTCTTTCATTTCGACTATGTATTTTAGTCATAGGGATAATTATGTAGGTTTATAAAGCTCAGAGTAGCATGTTCCCTGTGTTCCTTGTCTGCTTTTTGACTTGCCGCCTCCCCCATGTCACCCCCGGAAGAGATCCTTGCCTCCCTTGAGTTTGTCTGTCAGGTCATCTATCCAAGGGGTTAGCATTCCCTCGTTCCCTCAGAATCATCTAGAACAGATAGGCCATGGCTAGAGAAAACCTGATGAACATTTCTGCATGAAAGGCAGACTTAACACCTTAACAGTTCCTATATGAAGTATGCAGCAGGAAGCCATTGGCTAAGGTGTGATTTCACAAACCATGTCCAGAAGCTATTCTGACCTCTAGCTCTGGCATTAATACTTCTTTCCGAGATACCCTTCCACTCTTTGTCCTTTGGTTTAACCAGAGTTTTCTTCCAATGGTATACTGACAGGTGTGAATTCTTTTAAGAGCTTTCTAAGTCAGGTGATTCCACATTACCCATTTAAATCTCATTTCCCTTCCATGTTTAGTCTCCATGCCTGTGGTGGTCATGGCTTAAGTACATCACCAGCAACCACAGCATGGTTAGTGTTTGGTTACTGTTTTCCATTGCTTTCCCTTCTTTTGTGGATGCAGAGCTAAGAGTAACCCTTCCCATTTCACTCCCCTTGCAAATTTTGTAGCTCTTCTTAACACCATAAATTAAATTAGCACATGTGTCTTTAAAATGGTCCAGGCATAGAAAGCATGATTATGTTTCTGAGAAAATGGTCAGGGCCACATTCAAAGAACCCAGTGCAACCCAGGCAGATCACAAAGACATGTCCCAAGGTGTGGCATGACATTTCTGGGCACAAATGGGGTTTTAAAGTCTGCATTTTTAGTAGTATACAAGTGTTCATTCTGTGTATTATGCCTTGAAAGTTGTGAATGTTGTGACAGTGGCTTTTATTTTCATATGTGCAGTTGTTAATTGTATGATCCTGAACTGCAGAAACCATATCAAAAGAAGGCAGCTTTAATAAACGAGAAACTCTGTAGTGCCTCAGAGGAACTCCACATAGCAAGGTGTACATTCTCCCCACAACCCATGCATCAAAACCGTGATGTTCCTATGATGTCATTGCCACTAAGTCAGGACTTTATTAGTGGAATACAGAATTAAGAACATAGCATAGAGATTTTTATCTCTTCTTGAACTTTCTATTCCTGCTCTACACTTCTGGTAAAATTTGTATCTCTGGTATCTTAAAGAGATCCTACATAGATGTCTGTCAGATGAGTTTACTGAAGTCCATTTTATTCTCCCCATCCTTGTCCCATTTGCTTGTTTTCTTAGCTGGCTCGGACTACCGTCCCAGCAGTTAGCTCATCTAAAACCCACTCCTCCCCTATATGTTCACTGCACTTACTGGTCGGATCGTTCTTATTTTCCTTAGTCACTTGACACTTAATTTGAGCATCTAAATTTTTGTATCTGTGCTCAATGAGATTATAAACTATTAGAAAATAAAGGCAGTGCTTCTCAGAATGGCAAGCATAATGCTTTGCACATAGTAGAGTCTCAGTAAACACATCAATGATTAATTCATCAGTTTTTTTCTTTAAGAATATGGATTTGAACAGCTAAGTTTGAGAGAAGAATCCAGGTGCCTCCTTTATATTGACTAAATACGGCTGTAGTGGTAAAATTTTCCTGGCCTCAAATTACATAGTAAGTAAAAATTGATGCATACTTTGTGGAATTATTTTTAGCCCAAACTTTCCAAATTGACTGTAATGAGACACATTATCTGTAGAGCTTCTGCCTCCCTTCTTCTTGCTAATGCAGCTTTATCCATTATTTTAAGTTTTAGCCAAAGTTCCAACCCTATAGAAAAGCCTTCTTCACCTTTCTAAATCTCAGTCTGTTCCTCCTTTGCAGCCATGGAGGACAGTTGACTCTCCATCATTTATTTAGTGTTTGCAAATACTAGAGTGCATTATATTCTAATCATTTGTATGTATCTGGCTTCCTTCCGTAACTAGATTGCAGCCTCCTCCGTGGTCTTGAGACCGTAATGTAATCCTTTTGCACACAGCACAGTAATTAGCGTACTGTTTGCCCCTGGATTTAGGGGAAAGCATTTCGAAATTTCGTTTGCATGACTCTTTTACCTTATAACTGTGTGAGCTGAACAAATCACTCTACCTCTCTGAACCTGTTTCGCCATCCAAAAAATAATCAGAATCTCTTACAGAATTATGAAGACTAAATAATATTAGGAATGAGCAAGTGTTTTTAAGTCATAAACCAACATACTAATAGGAAAAAAAAATTGTTCTTGTTAATTAACTTTACCAAAAAAAATCTGTTATCACACTAAGTATAAGCTCCCTAAGGGAATTCTCTGTGTTCTCTGTATTGAAACTAAGAATTATATGTGGCACATAGTGCTGAAACATAGTTTCTTTTTTTTTTTTTAACTGACATATTACTAGGCTCATTGGAAGACTTTTGAGCTTCCATTTTACATATTTGTATATATTTCTTAATACAGAATGTTTTCTGACTTAAGAATTTGGGCATGCTGTCTATTTAAGTTGGTATGTTGACCATTCATTAGAAATAATAGATTATAAACAGTGTTCAAAGTGTGCTTGGGATAAATTTTTTAAAAATCGAATCATTTTTATTAACAATATACATGAACACAAGCAATATGTAGATGTAGTTGAATGACTTGTGGAAGGAAATGAAAGGATTTGAAAGAAGTTATAATTCTTTGTCACTTTTTCTATGCTAGTTGCATATTAGAATCACTTGAGTTGCCTAAAAAATTCAGATTCTTGGCCTTTGCCCCAATTAAATCAAGATTGTGTGTGTGTGTATGTGTGTGTGTGTGTAGGACAGTCTATTGTTGCTCCAGGTAAATGGTATGAAATAAGCAAGTTAGTTGAGGGTTTCCATGTGCTATCATTTACTGTCTTAGTAAACTTAGCTGCTGCTTTGGCAGTAGGAATGTTGCAAAGAGCTAGAACAAGAAGAGTAGAAAAACTATTAGAAGTTCAGTGAATACCTCCTGTATTACAAGGTACACTGCTAATTGTGCAGACTTGCTCAAGCAGTAGTCCCTGACACTAACAAGCTTTTGGCTAGTTGGAGGAGGGAATATAGAGGATGCTGTGGAATCAGAGAAGATAGATGCAGTGTGCTTTGAAAGAGTAAGGAAAGGCTCCAGGGGAGGAAATAGGAACTTCTCAGATAGACAAGAAATGTAGACAGTGGGTGAGGAATTCTATCTTTTTGCAAAACAAACAACGCTAGCATTTCCTCTAGACCTTGCACACAGTGGCTGTTCCATAAATATTAATTGTGAGTAATGACAGTGATGATTTTCATAACAAAAATTAATTGCTAACTCTTTAATCCAAAAGGAACTCAGGAGATAATAGTCATTGAGTAAGAAAATGGAACAGACAACTACATTTGTTGGTTATGACTTTTCCAAATCTGGAAATTTTTTCTTACAGCTAGTAAAAATTATATGTCATATGAGAACTCTCTATTTTATCCTAAATTTAAAAATGCCTAGCTTCTGCTCTCTATAAAATATTTTTTCTTTCATGTAATAAAAATTGGTGTAATTTTTTTTCAATCTTTATCATAATTTTACTAATCTACCAGTTTTATTTTCTAGTCTTCGAAAATTTTTATTTTATTCTTGACTCTATTTGTTCTGTATTTTTCCTGTAAAGTCATTATAGTTTTAATAAAGGTGCAATCAGGCCCATATATTACATGACAATTACATTGAAGTTTTTCAGTACTGGTTATCATCTGATACTACTGGTAAGTCACTTGCTTTTAAAACTACACACTGTGTTGTTAGGTAGGGGTCATAAGCCTTCCTGTCTTTCTCTTGTATCTACAAATAGTCATTGTTCACCTGGTATATGCATTCACCTTGTATTTTTGCTTTCTAAGTCTGCAGGACTCTGTCCACCTACCTACACACCACCACTGTTGAATGGCACCCTGCTGTTCCCTTCCTCTCTTAGACAATACTGTTTATTATCCTCTATTTATAGCCTAAGTATGAGAGAGAGCTAAATGAAATAAGTCCTAATATTTTTTTCTCCTTTTTTCTCAGGAAAGCATACATGTAGAAGGGTATATGATATTTTTTATGAAAATATAGAAAGTCATTTTTACCAAGAAAATGCAATATTTTTCTTAGTGACAAACTTCTATTACACTTTTATTTTTTTTTATGAAAGAAATTCACGCTTTATAGAATCAAGCACCCTTTGAAGCTATACCCCTCCCCTTTATATCAGTTTTGTTTTCATTTAGAACGTCATTTGGTTGCTAAATTTCCTAGTATCCTGTTTAACTGTGAGATATTGATAAGCTTTCTGAGGAGCTCACGTCCACTGTTCATTTCACCCCAATTCAGTGCCGCTTTCCTTATTTGTGGTCTATCAGAAGTGACTTTGGGGGTTAAGTTTTGGCATTTCCTCCTGGTGTTTTGGCTTTGGCTCTGTAAACATATCACAAAGCAGACATAATATGTGTACAAACAGCTAGAGTCACTAGTAGAATCTTGTCAGCTAAAAAACAGAAAGCTTCTGGATGTGAAAAGGAGAAAATTGTGCTGAGTGTGTTTATGATAGCATGCTCGAGTTTATCAATGAAAGCACAAAAAATATGTATTAAAAGTAAGTTAGATTTATATTTATCATTATTAGCTATTCAGCACTAGATGTAAAAGCAATTAACAGCTCATGCAATTTGCATGTGTTGCTGTCTCTCAACTCATGTGTTTACGTGGAAACAACCACATACACAAAAGGAAGGAGGCCTCAAGTAATGTTTCATAGATAAGGGAGATAACATCAGACCTCTTATAGTTTATATATCTTCAAAGTCTATTTATGGTGAAAGTCAAGATCTTGAAGTGTTTGCTGCTCCCAAGTTTAATTGGTTTTATCTGCTGTTATGATAACAACCTTATCTCTGCAGAAAGTTGCATGGATAATATTTGGAGATCAAAATTCAAGCCCAGACAGACAGTGTCATATAGCAATTAAATGTTATTTGATAGTTCTGTGTGTGGCTCAGATGTTGGGGAGCTCATGCCTCTGTTTGACAGTCTTTATAGCACCATAAATTGGTTCTCAGGGGAAATCCAGATATGGGAAGCTTTCCGAATAGAAATGGCTAGAAAAGCCAGGCTCTCATGGCGGTTCCAGTCATTGACTGTTGCCTAACGACTGTGTAGTTCAGATCTGAAAGATGTTTATTTCTGTTACTGCTTTTTGGTGAAAGGATAAAGAAGCCATCCAGCTCCATGACATGGATGCTGATGTATATTTTGGGGAAGTCCATTATATGGATCAACATTGCTTTCCACATACCTGATTTAATCTCTCATATGAGAACTACATAAAACTCTTTATAGGAGAAATCTTGATGGATGTTTAACTGCATAGATCTAATTAGATGCAGAGCAAGACTTTCCCCAAATGATTAACTGGCAAGATTAGGTAGACCTTCCTTTGTTTTGTTGGGATTTGGGCATTCTTCCTGTAATATTCCTTTTTATCTTTTAAAATGAGTTTCTGAAAGCAGAAATAGAGGCAAAGCAAGCACTTGACACAGCTAAGCTTTGAAGAATATTATAGTTATTCTTCTGGGCTTTTGTAGGAGTGGATTACCTCTTTAACTTACTACGGCCTGTGTATGGGAGATAGGGAGAAGCCCAGTTCAGTCTTCTCTGTAGGTGAAGCACTGAAGTGCTCTGCTCATTATATGTTTTAATTGCTTAGTTGCGCCTGGAATGTAGATTAACTATCTAACACCTGAAAAAAAGATTCTCCCTCACATGGAGAGCAGTGAAGATGAGAGACAATAGGATGACAAATGAGATAGCTAAGTGGAGCCCTGATCAATAGAGAGTGCTGTCCATTTGGGTAATGGACATCCCTGTCATCTCAGCTGTTAAAGAATTCAACAGAGATGAGTCCCCGAAGGTCTGCAAAGTATAAGGCATCCAATACAGGAAACATTACCACCTCCCTTCCCCAACCCCAATAAATAAAAAGGTGCATCTCAGGAGCTCACTCTTTAGCTGCAGTAAGCTGTCGCACATGGAATTTATTGCACTCTATTTTCAAAAATCTGTGCACAAAGCAGAAAGACAACTTGGAAAGTGGGGGGATGGCCTCTGTTTTCTCATACTGTAAAGGGGGTGTGAACACCTGAGGTAATCTTGTGGTTGGCAAAGAGAAAAATCTTTCGATTTAAAATTAGGAGGTTGTTTAAATTGCCCTTTAAAAATGTTTATCCCTCTACCGGGTGATTTAAAGCTAGCATATTTGGCAACTAGGAAGCTTGACAAATGGCTTTTGTCAGACGACCATATGGCAGATGGGGTGGAGGTCACTGTGTTGCCCAGCCTTCCCCACTCAGTTCAGTGCCATTCGGCCCACACATTCAGTTCTGACAGAGGACCATTCATGGCTTTTCCTTTCCAAATACCTTTAGTATGTCCAAGATCTACTTCTTAGAAACCCCAGGCTTCTTCCATCCCACATTGTGTCAAGGAGGCCAGGTGGTGGCCGTTTCTTCATCTTTCTAGCCACTATTCACTAAACCCAGCTAATTCCCAGAGGGATTGCTGCAGCTGTGGCGACTAGACTCCCCGTTGGAATGTGCAGGTGAAGGTTTCCCGACGGCTGTGAAGAGGGGTGCCGTTTCACTGGGCAGTCAGGTGTGGGTCATTAATTTTCAGTGCTGTTGTTTAACTAGTAATGAGGTCATGGCTTCAGGGCAAGACGGACTTTACCTATCAGATGTCTCCCATCTCCCAGCAGGCCGTTCACCTTTGGTCAGGCCTCTCCACTAATAATTGTCCTGGGCAGTGTTCACACGCCACTGCCTCATCTCTTAACCTCAGCTTCTTCTAGATGAGAAATAATTCCTCTCGCCCATCTCCTTGGTTATCCATCTTTAGGAGGGCCCATAAAACAAAGTCATTCTCATTTTCCATTAACCTCGATGTCCTGAAACTTAGAGCCATATATGCTTTCTCTCCCTCCTCAGAAGAGGCATCTATTTGCCATCATTTGCAGCAGGTCTAAAATTATGGAGAAAAGGCAGGCATCACCCCTGTTGACCTAACCACCTACTTTACCTTTTATTTTTCTCCTATTTACTATTGCAGTCGATAATTTGTAGAACTCAGTAAAGTAATTCACAACTGTCAGCATCTTTATTATATTGCAGCAAGCAGCAGAAATCATAACCTGAAGGGATATCTACTAAACCAAGATTTCTGTAGCATAAGCAGTGTAAATGAATTCCTGCACATTACATTATTATTTTTATAATGTCTTTATTAAAAAGGAAAGGAGAGGATGCCTATTTAGAACAAGTACAGCATGTCCAAAGGCAGATAGATTCTTAGGGTTAGAAATAAAGCACATTAGACATCCTAAGCTCTAGCTCCTACCCATTTGGAATAGCAGCCATACCCTTAGCAGGTCAGCAGTCAGCCTCTCCTTGGCCGCGATCTCACCAGCAGTGGAGGGGTAATTCCTACTTCTTCATACTCCTGTTCTCTACAGCAGCACAGAGAAAGGTCTATTCTGCATGACAATCCTTCAGGTATTGGAAGGGAGGCATCATGTTTCCTGAGACAGACTCTCTTCCAGCCTAAACATCCATAGTTTTTTCAGTCACTTCTCATATGTGGTGTGTTATGCAGCCCCAGCATCCTGTCTGTTCCCTTCATTTGCCCATAGAAGTTTATGGGGAGCATCCCAAGCACTGCAGTAGTATGTAGTCTGGCTGTATAAGGTATAGGTTATGTCTCTTGACTCTAGGTTTTGATTAAAGTGGCTAAGGTTCCCTAGGGCACAGCCCTGCCTCTACTGGTTCATGGTGAAATGACAGTTAATAAACATCCCTTAGATTAATTCACATGAGCTTTGGTTAAGGTAGAGACTCACCTCCCTTCTGGTTCTTGTGCAGTTGATTCTTTTGAACCTAAGTATGAGACTTTAAATAAAAGCATCATGTCAGATTCTACATTTGTAATTTTTATAGTTTTGATTCATTGGCAAATTTAATTTTTAAAATTTTCTTTATAAAGTGGTGACTCTATACTAGTAAAGTATACATATATGGCAAAAGGAAATAGTAACACACCTGAATGCCCTGTACAGTCAACAGCCATCTGTGTCAGCCGCATCTGGTGCGCCTGCCCAGTGTGGGACAGGCATCTGTACAAAAAACCTGCAAGTTGAGTATTGCTTCCCCTTTACAGATGCGAGGACCAGACTGGAAGACATTAAACGACTTGCCTGGGTCCATTGACACTAGGAAGTGGTATAACCAGGATTTGAGCCCAGATCTCTCGCTTCCTCTCTCTTTGTACTCTGTGTTGATGTCTGTGTTAAATTTTGTATGTTAACTTGGCCTTTAAAGTAACTTCTCAAATTCCCAGTAGTGCATAGGCCATTTGAAACTATGTCAAGTCAGCGGATTAGAGACCATGAACAAAATGTTCCTGGACTAGAGATTATCCTGTACACTACCTATGGCAGTCATTTGGACTTTTTACACAAGTCATTTTGATTTCCTTTCAGAATTGTACTTCCCCACCCACTTGAAATTTGATGTGACTACATCACTAAATGTGGTCAACCAAGTGTGAGTGAAAGTGACCTGTGTCACTTCTAGGCAGGAGCTCTCAGAAACAGTATGTACTTCACTGTACTAGCCATAGTATCTTCCACCTCTGGCATGACCATGAATAGCTCTCAGGATAGTAGTTGTCTGTCAACCTAGTCCCTGAGTGACTACAATAAGCTGAGCCCCTTGCTAACTTGCAATCAGCATGTAGTATGAGAAGAAATTAATCTTTATTGTTTTAGGCCACTGAAATTTGGGACTTGGTTGTTACTGTTTCACAATCTACTTTGTCTTGATTATTATAACTCTCTTATCGAAGCTAGAACATGGATGAGATGCTTGTAACGAATCCTAAACCTTATTTATCAATAAAAGGGAAATTTGCACTTACCTAAAAACTTTCTTGATATGAAAAACAAATAAGGCAATCCTATGTATAAGCAATGCTTAAACCTCTATTTTCTTACTGTGTTACTAATGCACAGTAATACTGTATACTATAATACTATATACTATATAGTATTGCATATAGGATGTTGTCTTAGTTTGAGCTCTCTAGAAAGTAGAGCATGAAACAACTTAGGTGCTAACTCTTTGTTGTTGCAGGGGGTGGTTGAGCATGTAATTCCAGGGAAGCAAATGTGAGGGGGAAAAATGACTTGAGGCAGGAAAGATGGGAGAGCAATACAAGGTGATGTGTTACTAAGCCAGCCATAGCTTCAGCACAAAACAGGAGTAGTCACTTGGTTATGTGGAATGACACCGGAGAAGCTGTATATCAAAGCCTCTCTGCCTTAGACCAATTCATAAGAGAAACAAAAGACAAGCAGTTCATCTACTGTGTCTCTGTTGCCTTTTCCTGTCTCTCACTAGTCAAAATCCCATGTGCTTCCAGTCCTGCTGCCTGTGTCTTCCTCCCAGGAAGCTTTTGGGAAAGCCAGGGCCTCTGAGGGTGCCATCTGCACAGTGCCTGGGCATGACAGGCTAACCTTCCAGGTGGTTACCTTGGGCAGCAGTGCAATTAGTGGTGGCAGCCAGTTCATCTGACCTGGTGCATAAATTGAGTTTAGTACAGACATTAATGAACCTGGGTGGGGTGTCTGCTCTACTCAGGACTTCTGTTTCCTCACCTGTGAACAGAATACACTGGACTAGATGATTTCAAAGATCCTATTCTTACCACGTTATGTTTTAAACTAGATTTTCAAATTGTACCAACCATTTGTCTCCCAGTATTGGGATCATTAGTCAGCTGAGAAAACCAAAATAATTTAAACCTTATTTAAACCTTGAAAAACCTTTATAACTGTGAAATTTTGCTTTAGTGTTTCTTAAAGACTTCTTCTTCTTCTTCTTCTTCTTCCTCCTCCTCCTCCTCCTTCTTTTTTTTTTTTTTTTTTTTTTTTACAATTGCCCATAGTAAGAAATCAGGTCATTTCTTAACAATGGCTGAGGAAACACATATACACAAATATACGTATGTAATTGAAATAATTTTATGAAAGAATATTTTCTTTACCATATGTAAGTAATTATGATATGTTCTATTCAGCTCTATTAAAAAATAACCCATGATCCACAGTTTTAAAACCCTAGAACATATCTGTCTTTAACAATTAATTGTATATGATAATGTAACTTTTACCTAAATCTATGTATATGAGACAATTAAAATATTAGATTTTATGTGTAGTACTTTAAACTACAATGACATCACTGAGAGCGATGGTAAACATTTAATTTTCAATTGGTTTTTATTCTTGTGTTTAGTATGAACACTCCAGTCGTGAGAAGACAGAGATAGAAAATGAATGAAGTGTTAATACGACCAAGAATAGAAGTGTATGGAAGTTAGCTAGAGGATTTCTCATTTTGAGACCATCACTTTAGACTTATATTACATACATAAGGCTGCCATAGTTTAACTGAGTAGTCCAGCAAGTCACCCTTCATTTCTATTAAATTTTGAATCCTTTTTTTTTTAAGCATTATGGAGCTTTAAGTGCACTTAGAAGTTTAGAAGATGCTCTGAGTAAATTAAAATGATGTCGATTATGATAGCAAAAAATAAAACAAAACAAAAACTGTTTCCTAATCATGAGTAAGCTGTGTGTCAGTAGCTTGGTAAAAGCCTTTATTATATTTCTCATAATAACTAATGTCCCAAAGAGTAAGGGCCAGAGATCCTCTGTTTCTGGCTTAGCATTGATAGGATCTGTGGATGAAGGCTGTTTCCCTGTATGACCCCAGTCATTTGTCCCAGCCACCCTCTGAGGTGCTCAGCGTGGGTACTGCTAATCCCATTTTGCAGATGTCTAAGGTAAAGAGTAGCTTCCTCTGCCCTTTCTGTGAATTATCAGCTCTGTGTCCATTTAAAGGAATGATTTTGTGTTAACAGTGACAACATTATTTCAATAATATCTGTAGAGAGTGTTCTGAACAACATTTACTTCTAGCAGAGAAAGTTGTGGCATTTTTCGTGTTGTAAGGATAGACAGAGAAGACAGGGGTGTCCAGCCTGGCTGCCTGACTTGGTCATCAGCAGTCATTACCTGACCTTCCTCATATTCTTTCACATATTCCACCTTCATTTTCCATCTGTTAAATGAAGTTATTATGAAACCTTCCCACCTGCCACATATGGTTATTATGCATCTGAAATAAAATAATATACTTGAGAATACCCTGAAAAGGTAATTTTATCAATATAATAGTATTAGGATTGTTTGTCTCTCTCATCCCATTTCTACACACACACACACACACACAAAAAAAAAAAAATCTGGAAGAATCTTAAATTGTCATTTTAAAAGAAAAAGTTTATCTGAATGACTAATTTGCAAACAAAAAAAGAGGGTGGGATGTTAGGTTTTCTGGCTTTCAAATAAAATATTAGGCTATATGTATAGGCCATAACTTTAAAGGGTAAAAAAGACACAAATTTTCCCAACATAAAAATATTTTTTCCTGATTTATCCAGGAGAAAATAAAGTAGAAATCTGGTATTTTCTATATAATATAGTTAGCTACTTTATATCACAAATGTTAAATGTGTGGTACTTACAGTCATTATATTAAAAGAATAGCACAGAAGGTCTCTTTCTTTTTACTTTAACCGTCTTGTCATAACTTGTAGACTTTTCTAATTGCTCGACGGTATTTCCCTGGCACTCTAAGCTATTGTATTACTATAATTGAAACCCAATTTTACTTTGTATTCACAGTTTATTCTCATACTCCCCATTTTACTATAACACATTATTTAGGAATTTGCTTTCCTGATCACCTTGGGATGACTTGATACTCTACTGATTTAATCATTAGAATAAAATAATGTGCTTTCACATTCAGAAGTAAATCTTGTTCTACTCTTCTCTATATACTTTTCACTTGGGGAACTATTTAATCAGGGAATCTATTTATAATCCATGATTGAATATATATAAAAATATGATGATTTCTAGAAAGGCGAAACTCATATCGCTTTTGCCTCGTGGAATATAGCAGAGTAACCCATGACGGAGGGTGTCCTCATTTAGAGGCAGCCAAGTCTGGGCTGTTCGCTTTCTTCTGTCAGAGTGAGCAGAAATCTCTTGTAAAGCCTAGCCCGAGATTCAGGAAGAATGTCTTCATGTAAAACTTGGGTTGGAATGAATTGATGCCAAGAAACTGCAACTCTGGCTGTAGATCCAGATCTAGAACCAGAATCAGGCTTTTTTCCCCCTGAGTTCTTGAGTCGAAATCTGTTACTGCACAAAGCAGTGCCATTCTAAAATCTAGAATCTAGATTCTAGAGTCGATTCTAGAATGCTGTTACAAAGTCTTTATTCTTTTAACTTTCTGGAAAACTAAATAAGTTTCTGTTGTTTTTCTATGATCCTTTGTTGATGCTATAAGCAGAATGGCATCATGTCTTTTAATTGGTTTTGGGGGGCAGTTTCTGGTTCTTTTGCATGTCCCATACAAATGTCTTTTGTAGGGCAATATAAATTTGATTGCTAATTACATGAAAGCTTTGAAAGAAAATTTGGAACTAAGTTTTAGGAAAATAAGAGTACTCCCTATTGCTTCACATTTAAGTGAGGTGCTCATTGCTCACAAAAAAAACCTTGAAATATCCACATTAACATGAATTAGGAAAAAAGAGGTAAGAAAGCAACGTATACTGAGAATATGCCATGCACACTGCTTATATCCACTATGTGTCCGCCGTTCACACATCTACTGTGTGCCAGTAGATAGTCTTAACTGTGCTTCCTCCCGTACATTGGCACGCTAACCTCATGTCTCAGTTATCTCATAGCCTTTGCAAGTTGTCGTATAATTATCTTCATTTTTACATAAGAGACAGACTCAGTGAGGTTAACTTTTTGGTACCTGAGGCAATGCTGGATATGAAAGAAAACCCCTTTAGGGCATCTCACACTCCACAGTTCATGCTCTTCTTCCTGAGGCTGTGCTATTACTCTAAGATTAATAAATGTAATTCAGAAGCACAATCTGTATGTCACACACATACATATATATTTAATCTGGATTAACAGTATAATTGTGAGCTCACATGCCGCTACTTTTTATAAATTGTTACAATTGAAATTTTGAGGGTGGCTCTCATGAGTATGAAGCAACTATTCAGAAGTTATTAAAGACAAAATGGCATCACTATAGGCAAAGATTGATGTATGTAGGTACAACAAAAGTCCTTTCTGCACTTAGGGATTTTTCTGCTGGTTCACCATAGGCCTGAGAGGATACCAGGTGAAGTTACCTCTCCTTGGATTTAGTTATGCGGTCTTGACTGTACCTCATGTATAAAATCCTAGGCTTTAAATGAAGCAAATAATTTTAGAGTTTTTCCTTAGCTTCACACTATATCTTCAGTGTCATTAGACTTGCATTTAGTTGAGTTTACTTAATAATAATAATTTGCTTATATAATACAGAATGCCCTTTGTTTTTCACCTATCTTTTACTGTTGCTACCTTGTCAATGTACCTAGACACTTGCCTATTTCCAGGCACTTTCTACTCTACTGTGACTCACTCAACCTGTGCTCACGGCCTTTTCCTGTGACTAGGCAAACAATACTTTGCCATTATTAATATCCCTTCCCACCTATTGATTAAAGGTGCCTACTTGTACAACTGGTACCAAGAATGACATTATGTTACCTCTACTGAATTTTGTGCTCAAAGATCTGGTCCGCCAGAAACCTAGGTAAATAAGTTAAAGAGTCACTCACGGCAATTTTCAGTTACAGTGTATGCATGGCTCAGTGACCTCGTCTACGGTAAAAATTGACATGGGCAGAAAGAGGTTAAACAGTATTATTTTGGTTGAATAACTATATGGATTACAAAACAGAAGAACATAACAGACTGGTTTTCAAAGTCTGAAACACTGGCCTTAAAATAGCACCTTTAAAAGACTGTCTTCTGCCACTTTAAAGATATTTGGAAACTAACCTGTTACTTTGAATTGCCATACAATTATTTCCTATTAGGAGAGTGAAAGGAATTGGAAGTAAAGAGATATATCTGCTTTTGTTAATTGCCCATAGTAATCCACAGTCCCTTCTGCTACCTGTTGTCATTCTTCCCTACCAACCAAATGTGGAAGCACCCATGCGTCACTCATCTGCATATGAAGAAGGAGGCTCTCATTTTTTTATTACAAAGGAATTTATTTCTTTAAAGAAATAAATTGAAAGGAGGACAGATAAGTGCACTTAAACCTTCTGAGCATTACAGCAAGTTTGTAAAATTTGGGTACTGAAAATGATCTTTGTATTTTGCTAATCATAGAGCCTCTTCGTTAGGTTAATGTACCTGGAACCATAATCCTCTCTCTGTGCTACTTTGTCACTTCTTAGCGGGCAGGAGGCACAAACTCATTGCTGATTCTTTTGCTCTCCACCTGCTGGTCTGCCTTGTGAACCAGAGCTTTTGAGTGAGGTAGCCTTTTGGATTTTCTCACAAAGGACTGGGCACAGTTTTGAGTAGTGAGCCTGTTGCAGAGCAGTAGGAGAGCAAAAGCCTTAAACACATCTTAGATTGTTTTGCACTTAAACAAATGAAGACAAACAAATTGAATATCTGAGACTATTTCAAAAAAGAAAAAGAAAAAGAGCAGGAGCACATATTTTATAACTGATTAATATCATGGCTCTTTCCTAATCTAGATAATCCTAAAATAGCTGCCCTGCCAGAGGGGGCAGGCATATGTAAAATGTTTCAAAAGCAAAGAACACGCCAAAAAACAAAAACCCACAATATTGTTCAGACTTTGTAAAAGACTTGCCATTGTTACTTTAACTTGGCAAATTAAGCCATTTTGTCTCTGTCTTATTGAATTTATTAGTGGAAAAATATATGGTCTTTAAATTTGGTGAGCCCTGTTTAGGTGTGTGGAATACCCTTCTGTTTGTTAGCAAGGCAGGGTTCCTACTCTAATGAAACTTCATTTTGAGTGGAGATGGGGCTACAGACAACCTTCAAATAAATTAATTAATAAGAGAATTGGAGATGGTGATGTGAACATAAAGTAAAAACCAGAGATGTGCTAAGAGAGTAGGATGTGGGGAAAGGCCACTAAACTGGCACAGTGATCAATGAAGATGTCAGCTTGGAGGTGGTAATATTTGAACTGAGACCAGAAAAATGAGAAAGAGCTAGGGGACTAGGCTGCTTTGATGGACTATAAAGTGTATGCATATATGTACATAATTTTTCAGACAAATATGCATGCTATTGGGCTTAGTAAAATACAAATTCATATAAACATGTTAGTGCACTTAGAGTAGTTTTTGTCATTTTGCATTTTTTTGTGTTCAGGTAAAAGAAATACTACTTTTATGTAGGAGTTTTTATTCTTGAAAACATTGGGAACCACTGCTGTATTATAGTTATTGATAGGTGCATGAGGCTGATTGCCTACTCTTCTAGCAGAAGAAAGCATAAACTAATATGTTGGTCTAATGAGAAAATGGCATGTGTTTATTTTAAACTTAGTTTCAAATCACATTAGTTAACTGACAATATTTATGGACTAAATTTTAGAAGGTTGAAGCTTGAGAAATAAATAAAACAGGTGTGTTATTTAATATGATTAATTTAAATATTGTATATGACTATATGACCAGGGTACGACTAACAACTGACTACCCTGAGCTATCACTGGAAAGAAAACTTACTAAAAGAAATGACAAAAACATTGTGATTCGTAGTCATTACTATCCATTCACTCTGCTGTAAGGAAACCTGACTGGTACCTAGCAGACAGGAACACAATTTCACATGTTTCTGAGAACTTGCTAGTTACAGTTTGAAGGCGAGCTCTTCTTGTACGGTAGCCTGTTCAGAGGAAAAATCTTAAGAGGGCAGAATCATTCATTTCAGTCTAACAAATATTTATTGAGTTTTTTAAAACTCAAAGTTTTTATTGAGTTTTGACCTGCCTACCAGATAAGAGACAGAATAATCATTTGGACTAACCTGAATACGGGTACCAACAGATGCTCAGCATTTTGTGCTTATCATCTTGAGAATAGCAGGGTACACAGATAAATGTAGACAGATAACGGAGACTATAAAACATGCTTTCTTTCTTATATGTGTGTTCATATTTGAAGTCTTTTCATTTCGTACCTGAGACAGTTTTAGTATTTTGAATTTTTTAGGAACTGGTTCCCTGAATTCTTTCTTAACAGGACTTCATTACATTAAGAACGAAGGCCTCCCCTTTTTCTCACTATCATTGATTTGTTGCATTTATAAAGCTTTTAGTGACAAGCCAGATGTGGTATGCAAACAGACTCCACCAGCAAGGAGAGAGCTAGAAAGCCTGGAGTACAGTACATGAGAACAGCTTTTGTTATACTAGAGTGACACAGTGATTTATGAAGTGTCAAACCCTCTTGCCTTTGAAGAATTCTGGCCTTCACATCTGTCTTTCGTGTTTATTTCAGTTGTCCTGGTGACACACTGTCCCCATAAGCCCTGGAATGGTTCTGTGGGCCTTGTGGCAAATGAATGAAGGGTCGTTTCCCCCTTCTAAAGAAGGGAAACAAAGCTATGAATGAGAAATCAGGAGAGAATGGGAAAGTGAGTCACTGTGCTTTGTCACTGTGGCGTGCACTTCATCATACCTCACATGGCCAGAGCAGTGCTTATAGTTCAAAGGAGAAAGGAAGCTTTCCTTCAAAGGTTGAGTTTCAGTTTTGACTGTCTCAAAATGAAAATGCTTTAATAAGCCTCTCTTCTTAAAATTACTTTTTCAAGTGAAAATATTCAAATAAATTTACTTAAGCCAAGTTGCATTTTTTTTTAACTAGAATTATCTTTAGAGTACCTGCTTTATGGCTTATTTATGGTGTTTGGCTAGATTTTTAATTTTATATTTTCCTGCAGTGTGTGTGTTTTAAGGGGAGCGTGTCTCTCGGTGACCCAAAGAATACTTTTTCTTTGTTTTAGAAGAGAGTGTTCTTTTTACAAAAGCTCTGTATATATTTCACTTAGAACTTTGACACCCTACATGTCTGTTTATTGTTTCAATATCATATAGAAACTCTGAACAGGGCTTTCTGCAGGATGAAGTGGATTAAGTGAGAAGTTTACTAAAGGATTACGCTAGGAAAAACCTGGTGTGACCTTGTCAAGACAAGATTATTTTTATTTCTTTGCCTCAAGTAATGACTTGTGTTTTGGGGGTGAAAGAGTCATGAAAAGGTAAATTTCCAATTTTGAAAAACCTACATTTCTTTAGTTTTAATTGATGTTTTGAAGCAGAGTTAGCCATTGGGACATGATTCTGCTCACCAGGCTTTGACTTTTAGAATGGGTTTTTTTGATGGTTCGAAAACTTGTGTGGGCAGCAGCTGATAGGTGGTCTCATTAATAAGTGGAAGTCCAGCGCAGTGACAGGAAAACCCAAGTTCTTATGGCAACTGTCTGTGTACCTAAAAGAGTGACATCTTCCTTGGCCGAAGTTAAATTTATTAAACTAATAACTTATCGTGGAAATAGGTTCATTCTCTGTAATCACATATCCCACTATTATATTCAGCGAAACAGGCCGCATGTTCTGGTTAAATTTGGGTCACAGGGATCTTCAAGTATAAGAACCTTAGGAATAATTAACATCGTTTCTCTCAATGACTGGAAATATAGAAAATACTTTTTCTTGAGTTCTAGGAATTCAGGTATGACAAGAAGAGAGAGTTAAGTTGGCTTTGTGATTTAAAGCTGCGGTGTTTTGCCTTTCAGACATGCCTAAGGAAAATAACATTGCCATACGTTATAGAAACCATTGTTGCTTTTCTGAAATGACTTGAGCTTCATTCAGCAGCTCAGAAGGATGCTTGGGGAGCTGGGGTTACTGAAGTGTACCTAATGGAAATGGCTACAGGGTGCCTTGCCTTTGGCAAGGAAAAATCCTTGCCCTGGGAATTTTTAGGTGTGTTGTTGTTGTTGTTGTTGTTGTTGTTGTTGTTTGTTTTGTTTTGTTATGTGGCATGGTGTACCTCAGCTTCCCAATGGGCGTTAATTGATTGGGAATGTCATTTTGCAATCCTGGAGCATCCTTCTGCCCAGTAGTCCCCCAGGCTTTGCTTGCTACTTTGTTCTCCATAGTCGCTGCCCTTCTATTAAGCATGGCCAGGACTCAGGAGCTCTCCTCTCAAGAGATGAGTGTGCATTATCAGCCAGCCCTCCTACCAACACCAAAATCCTGTCAATCACAGTGACCTCCAGGGGCCTCCAGAGAGCCTGGTAAACAAGGAACCGATGTCTGCAATAGCTTTTTATTCTTTTTTTTTTTTTTTTTTCTGGAGTGGGGCTTTCTAATTACTCAGTTGTGTATGCAAACACTGAAGGAGCATTAGGTGCATCAAGTGGGGCTCTGCTTTTATTAGAAAACCCTTTTATTTTCTAAATAGAGTATGTCAAACATATTCTTTCGTTTTTAAACAGTTAACCTTTCATCTCTCCTGTAGCAGAAATTCCAGTCTCTGGGGCTTGCTAATTTTGTATTTGAAATATTCTACAGCAGAAGGAAAATGCTGTTTACAGTGCCTTCATTAAAAAGCTTTTAATCGTGTTTTGTTGCTGCATATATCGTTTGGATCCCTGCTGGGTACACTTCATTGCTCAAAAAAAAAAAAAAAAAAAATACAGTATTTTTAAAAGATGCAACACTAAACCCAACACAGTTCTACTTTGACCCTCACAATAGTGTAGACAAAGTCCTTTTATAGTGCTCACACTTACTAGACTATAGTGAAAATATGAATCTAATAGAGCCTTAGGAATGTGTTTCTGAGTAACCCCCAACCTTCTTATATTTTTGAAAAAATCTTTTTATGTACCCCACTTTTTTGTCACACGTTATCACATATATTGAATAATTTAGTAGTACCATCTATAATATGACTTGTCATAGAAAATGATTCAAACATAATGCAGTTTGATGTGTGTGCAGTACTTCCCAACGTCTCTCATATCTTGGCATACACAGAAAACTATATTTATAGTGCACACTGGAAGAGGCCAAGGGGCTAATGATAGTAGCAAACACTTAGGAAGTGTCTGACACTTTAAACATTTTTCAAGTATTGAATTTTGTATTTACAACAACCCTATGAGGTAGGTACTATTAGTATTTCTGTTTACAGACAAGGAAACTAAAGTACAGGGAGTGCCTTAAAGTGACTTGCCCCAAGGTCACAGAACCAGTGAGTGGTCTACCCCGCTTGGAATGAGGAAGTTTTTATCTATGCTGTCCTTGACACCCCTGAAACCCTCTCATGGCTCATCATGAATGCATTGGAGTGAGAAGAACAGAAGCCGTAAGGTACACGATGAACACTGAGATAGCATTATTTTCTTCTAGTCCTGTCACCCCACCCCTACCCCACCATAAGTTCCAAGCTTTTATAGATACTGGTCTTTTTTTCTCATTCTTTTCTTAAATTGGCCTTATTGAGATGCAATATACATACCATAAAATTCAAGGGATTTTAGTGTATAATTCAACAAATTATACACTAAATTATACAATGAATTATTTACAGCCATGTGATCTAATCACCACAATCTAGTTTTATGACATTTCCATCATCCAAGTAAGATAGATGCTTTGTGTCTATTTACAGTCATTCCCCATTCCCACTCCCAGCCCTAGGCAATCTCTAATCTACTTTCTGTCTCTACATACTTACCTTCTTCGGACATTTCATGTTCTTTTATATCTATCTTCCTCCTTACGCTGAGCAAAATGGTTTTGAAGTTCTAGATACTGGACTTTTATGTAAAATGTTTCATTGTTTACAGCCATCTTTTCAAAGTTTTCTAAGTCTGCATCCAAGGAAGCAAAGGAGTTCTGGTTTTACTATCTTAGTGCTGTGGTTTATAGCTGTCACCCCAGGTTTAGTGGTTGTCTCAGAGCCGGAAAGAGTTTGCCATTGAGGGGAGACATCATCATCATCATCATGAACTTCCCGGATAATTAATTAAGGGCAGGGATGTGGGCTTCATGCTATTTGAAGCATCCTCTCATTTTTTAGTTACATATGTACTGGGTCAAATAGGCAATTTGAGAGAAAAAAAAGCTGTCAATACTGTAAAAAAAATAAGATGAAGTGCTTATTTCTTAAATTGAAAGTTAAAACACTTGTTTAGTAAACAGATTAGCAGATCAGCAGGTGTTTTTTTGAGGGAGGTGTGGGAGCATTATATAGACACAGGCCAAATCATTCCATTCTCAGCGGTTTTTTGTTTGTTTGTTTTTTTAATTTCTGAGAATCATGCTTTTTAAATTCCTGTATGTTGTAGCTGCTTAAAAAAAATCTAAACTCTACAATGTATAGGACTGTAGGTCATTTGAATTGTAAGGATAAATAACAACATGTAGTTCAATAAACAGATCATATAACAAGCTGATTAGCTTTGTTCATTTAAAAACTACTTTGCAATGATTTGCCTGGTGTCGGATTTTCCTGTATACAATATATCTCATAAAAAGATAGATACCTTTGAGGCAGGGACATGAATAGGCAAGGTTATGAGATTAGGAAGTACCCAGAGTTCTATACTATAATTCATTGATTTGATTTCCGGAGTCCAGGCTTCGAGTAGATAAAACAGAGCACTTTGAAAGCCACTGCCCACATCTTGCTTTTATATGGAAAGCAGAATTACATTTTAGGTTGCATATCATTTGGGAAAATACCCTCTTCAAGAAATAGTAAATTTCCATTTAAAAAAACTGCTCATCGAACACCTCTTATGAGCCAGGCACTGTCCTGAGTGCTGGAGATGCAGCAGTGAGCTATTCTCAGTGCTGCGTGCAGAACAGGACAGGGGAAAGGGAGTCAGGGGTGTGGGAGAGTTATCGTACTTTCATGGTCAGGAAAGTTTGATGAGGTGAAATGTGAGTAGAAACCTGCAAAGTCTCAGAGGAAGCCAAGACCACGGAAGCCGTGTTGATTTCCGGGAGAAGACAGTTGCAGGCAAAGGGAATGGCAAATTGAAATGCCCTGAGGCCAGAGTAGGTTCCTAGAGTGGCTGGTACAAGGAGGAAGAGAAGTAGGAGACCTGGACAGGGAAGAAACGACTGGGGAAGCAGATCATTGGGGCCTCGTAGGACCATGATGGAGATGTGGGCTTTTACTCTGGGTGAGACTGGCATCCACTGAAGGGTTCTGAGCATTTGTTTCTCTCCCTTGTGAAGAATATATTTTTTTCTTTTTGCCTAACAATGAAAAAAATTGGCATGTTAGGGTTGCTGTTAGCCACTACATTGATTCCTTTGGGGTGGAAAAATAAAACTGTCCTTTTATGTCTGCTTCATTGAGTCTCTCTTTAGGTAATAGAGAAATTTGGATTAAAAACTTGTATTTCACAAATGCTACCCATTCCAGGTGGGATGATGTGGTCTCTGCCTACAACGAAAAAGGGGAAATTGCTTCTCCTAAAATAGTAACCTTTTCTTTCCACATTCTTCTAGAAGTAGAAAAGCATACAAACATTTTCTTTCTCATTGTGCATTTGGAATTTTCCTTAAGATGGATCTCTGTTGAATTTCCACTTGAATCTCCCAATCTGTATTTAGGCTTAAATTCTAAGAAAAAGGAAACCTCCCCCAGATGGGGTAGACCAGGGAGCTGGTCTGGATGCTGCTTTTTCTTAGCTCTGGGAGATCAGGGGTGTTCATACCTTGGTGCCAGGTGAGAAGGGAAGGTTGATTGGGGTTTTATGAGATAACAAGACATAGCTAAATTTGGAGACACGGTGTCGTTTAGTATGACAGACACAGCAAGAAACAAGAATGTGCTTTGTTTTGTTGTTTATGTTAAGGCAATATGAGATTTGTTATTTTTCCGCGAAAGGTCCAGACTGTTTTTCTGTTCAGCACAGATGTTCAGGAAACTAATTCCAACTCCAGCACCTGTGTGACACTGACCCAGGCCTGCCTTGCAACATCCTCTACTCTTAACAAAACTCGCAGATCAGCTTTCATGTGACACTTAGTCCCTCACCCCTTTACTCATCCACCCATGGCTATCTACCTAGCATTTTTGTCCTTCCATCTGAATTTTTGGAATTAAAGGAAAACAACATGGAGCCCAGTATCTCAGTGGCAAGTCTGTTTTTAACGGACAGGTACCACAGACCTCTCTGTGGAGAAGCATCTTATGAATAAATGAGCGCAGTTTTGCAGGCTTGCAAGGAGCTTGTGCCCCACAGCACCCGTCATGTAGAATAAATAAATGAACAGTTGATTTCAGTGGGGTGTCAGCGTCCTATTTTTAGAATACCATGTTTACATCCAGGGCGGTTCAGGTAGTTCTCATTTTAAAACTCTAACATCTGCCCAGCATATGGCTTCTGACATCTGGCTTCCACTGGCTGCACAGGAGAGACACTTTGACTAATTTCGCCGTCTTTGCAATGGGATGGTACTTGTTTCTGGAATGCTCTAAAGGTTTGCTGTGGGGTGGCAATGGAGCAAGTGGTAAGAAAGCACATTGGAAACAAAATCCAGAGGATCAACATGCTCATCACATTTTATTATTAATCGAGCTTTCAAGTAAGTGTTTCCTTATAAATCTTAATACACATTTTATTTTGATCGTGTTTAATACACACTCTCTCTGCTCTTGGCTCAGAAAGGGGCTAAGCTGCATCTCTAGAAAAAGCCTCCTCCCTTTTTCCCAGTCCAGAACTTCTGACTACATTTGGGCTCACGTACAGTAGCTGGACCTGGAGCATGTTATCCCGCACAGCTGAGGCATTTGTGCTGCAGAGGTGGGGTCCCAAGGCGAGAGATGGGGCACATGACACCCTGTGGTGTGAGTGCCCCCAGCCTGGGCCCGGCTGCAGTCCTCCCTTTGGGTCCTGGTTTGGTTTGAACACCCGTTAGCAAGGGGGGAGTGCTTCTAACAGACAGCCCAAAGGAGAAACCTAATCAAAACTAGCTCACTTGGCAACTTCACCAAGGAGCAAAGACTTAAATTTGCAGTTTATTTTCTCTACAGCAACTGTAGATCTTTGAAGAGCTCCACAATTATTTTTATTACTTTTTCTTGGTAAGCAACCCATGTGGAGGTATTACAGAGTGAACAACCTGAGGTGTAAAAAAATTAAGTGATTTACTCAGAAATAGTGGTTGGCAAGGCTGAATTCAGAACTGTATTCTTGGTGTTTACTACAGAACAGAGCCACCTCCCTGGAGCTGAGGTCCTGTGTGTACCTCCGTGAAAACACCACGATGTTTGTGTTGTTCTAATAAAACTTTATCATTGCTCTATCTTAATGGCAATAACCACTGAAAATCTGCATGATGTCCTTAGCTTCTTAATCTGAATGAGCTGTTCCAGCTTTGCACCTTCTGTGGCTCCCTGTGACGGTCCCTACAAAAGCCTTAAGCTTCTAGAGAAGTTAGAAAACAGGCAAGAGCATCAACTTCAGTGTATGTGAGAATAAACAAGATTTTCCCCCTCAGCTTGCAAATTAGTTGCTTCTACCTAGACTATTGGAGCAATTTACACCATACTGAGGAGCAGACACGGGGTTCTTTAACCACAGAGCGTGGAGTGATTGACAGCCGCTGTCTTCTACTACAACAGAGATGGAGTGAGCGCTTATACAGACTCAGTGGGGTGGGACTTCCCTGTTGAATGCCGCTTTATGTCTTTTCAGCCAAAGGCCATTTACATCTGCCCACCATTTGAAATCTCCTTTGACTTTCTACTTCTTACAAAAGGAAGTGAAACAAGTCTTGCAGCAGCCATAGATAGCATCATGACATTTTTTTTTCGTTTTCCCAAAATGCACCTTTTGGATGTTTTGTGTAGAGATCTTAAGGAAAGTGAGTCTTTTCAAATGAAAATTTTGTAAAGTAGTACTATGATGTAAGCTAATGGAAACTGTGGGGAATGCATTGTGAGTGGATGGGGCTATAATTGTTTCTTTGCCCTTTGAACAAACCACATCTGCACATAACATGTTTCTGAACCACACTATTAGTTTTTGTCTCTCTTTTTTTTAAGTAATATGCGTATGCATTGATAGACAATAACTGAATTTGTGTGAGTTTGGTTTTAATAGACACTTGATGTTAAATAGACAGTTGTGGAAAGGCTGAATTTAGAGTTATTCTATGAGACTGTTTAAGGCGATTTAAAGATTTAAATTTAAATTAAAGGAGTTTTGTACTTTTGGCTCAGTTTTGGGGTACAGCACTTTTAAAATGGATACGCATGGGGATTTATTACAGCAAAATATAATATACTTTAAAAGCAAGTGTATTTTGCAAGGTGGAATATACCATTTACGCAAAAAAATAAGTTACAAATGTCCATGATCTCAACATCATATTTTCAAACTGGTTGAAAGGATTATAGCCAGGCATATGATTATGTTGAAATAATTATTTAATCATTTTGGTGACCATCCAGCTCATATGGTTGAATTTACCATTTAGTTTAAAATGTTTTGTATCTGAACATGTTCTAAATCAAGAAGAGGTTTCTGATCCTGACAAATTCCTGACTGGATGGCTCATTGTCATCCTAGTTTTTATATGTAATTTTGGAGAAACTAATGACAACTTTCTTTGACACTATATTAAAGCTTATATTCCATGAGTTTTACAAGGATAGACTGGGCAGTGCTTCTGGTCTCAGGCTTTTCAAAATAACTAAGTAGTTTTGGAAATCATGTCTCAGTGACTTGTTTTTCTAAACCCTGACCACATCTTTGTAGTTTATTTATTCATCCATTTATCCAAGAAAACTTATTAAGTACCTATTTGTCATTACATTAAATAATTTCTGCAAGCTACCATTTAAAATGTTCAAATTGTAGTATCCAGTGAAATGGTGATCATGTGGCATACTGTTAATAACTCATGGCCTCACCGTTACCATGACTTGGTCAGCAAACATATCTTGAGCGCCTCTTACATGCCGCTCAATCTACAAATATTTATTGAGGTTGTAGTATGTGTCAAGAACTCTTCTGAGTTCTAGGGGTATAGAAATGAGTATAACATACAAAACTTTTTGCCTTCTGTGAAGACACGTTCCAGTGTTTTATATCTACTTTTTAATGTCATTCGATGAATATAAGAGGTTGTTTTTATTTAATGAGGAAAGAATTGGCACCATGTCTGTTCTTTTGTGTTTGTGCATGTAGATGAAAAGAACTAGTAATTGGGTCAAAGAGTTAGAAAGGGACATTAAATACATCTAATCTTTCTTAAGAGGATGTAAAAAATTTTATGCAAAATTGCATTAAAGACTAACATGTCATGCTAGTCAACAATGTTATATGAGAGACAGAAATTCTGATTTGCTGAAGAAAAGCCATCCTATAAATAAATTTATAGGAATAGCACTATCCCAAATACAATAAAAATTGAATTTTACTCCTAGAAAATATTTATTTAATTGAGAAAGCATAAGAGTAATTTACATACAAAAATACTATAGAAAATAAATTAGTGAATGAATGTTTAAATGAAATATTTTAAATAGTGAATAAGCCTACTTCTTTAATGACACTGGACATGAGAAAAGTTTAATGATTAAATATCAAAACACCTTTAAGTGAAATTAACTTCTAGAACTTTTTCTCATTAATGTAAAAACAGCTTATTCATAGTACATGCTTATGTTACTATCTTTTTAGTATACAATTTTTTTGTCTGAAAATAGTGTTATTCATCCTAAGTTTAGAGAAGAATCTAATTAAGGTTATTGCTGTATTTCAATGGTCAAAGAGGATCAAAAATTGTAATATTGACTTTGATAATTCAACTCTTGCCAGTTTGATAATGAAGCCATTCAGGAAGTTTGTCTGCAGTTCATGAGTTTGAGGTTGGCATAATACAGATGAGGCTCACATTTATATTTAAAAAGCATATTAATAAAATAAGACACGCATGGAAATAGTGCTTTATACCTAACAACACTGTGTGTGTGTGTGTGTGTGTGTGTGTGTGTGTGTGTGTGTGTGTGTGTGTAGTGCTTAATGTTTCAGCGAGCTACTTTTGTAATCTGGTGACCTCAAGGATGTTCACATGGTAACTGTGGCCACTGAAGGTGGATGCTTTTCTAACATATGGACTGGCGCGTGTACAGTTATATAAGAAGCCATCCATCTGCACTTCACTTGGCTCATGGTTCCTGAGAGAACATACAGGAAGATAAACTGCAAGTTTAGTTCAGTTGAAAGAGGGAAGAGACCAAAATTGCCCAAATGTTTTATATCGTTATGTTCTGAAGATTATGGGAGAGATTCCTTTCTCCTGGGTAATTCCCCCAATTTTTTTTTCTATGAGATGAAATAATTTACCCTAAAGACAGGTCTTTTTTCCCTTATCTCTGCAATGGTTAGATTAACTCTGGTCTCCTTTTCCAGTCTTCCTAGGCATGCCAGAGCCTATAGACAGACAGTTAATCCCCTTGCTGGTTCTCCAAAGCAGTATTGTCCAATAGAAAGAGCATGTGAACCACATATGTAAACTAAAGTTTCTAATACCTACATACCCCAAAATATTACCATTTCACTACCTAATGAATATAAAAATATTGAGATGTTTTACGTTTTTTAATACTAAGTCTTTAAAATTTGGTGTGTATTTTACACGTACAACCCATCTTACAGAGTGTGAGCATATAGGCTTTGGAATCTTTATTTATATCTGAACCCTTCCTACACTCCCACATTACCTCACTAGGTTCTTAATATAGGTTTATGAACAAATGAATGAATGAATAATCCATTTCCATTGGCCCTGTTGTTTTAACCTTTTAAAGTTTATGTAGATATTATTAAAGAGTTAAAATTTGTTTTGTGCCAATATATACTAGAAATTCTTTTTCTAGTATAGTCATATTTATAGCTGTAAAACACAACCGAGGCAAAGCAGATTACTAGATTTAGAATCTGTATTATACTGGCAACTTTCTGTGTGACTTGGGGCTGATTGCTTAACTTCTCTGGTCCTCTCAATCTAATCATCTGCAAATTGCTGTATTAGATTACTTCTAATGTCCTTTTCTATCTTCTCATTGTATAATTTGTTTTTGAACAAATGCATTTTTTTCTCTTGACAGATTATACTATAGAACAGTAGCTCTCTTTTGCTGACCTTTGCAAACAAACATGATCATTTTAATGAATTTCTTCTGTATTTCATATTGTGGTCATTTTCAAAAATTGAAATTCTTATTCCTGAAGACAGTGGTATCATTTCTGTACCCTTAGCACATAGAATAATAAGGCAGCAATCATGAAAAAAAATGTGAAATTAAGTTATATTTATATTAAAGACTGTTGGTTATGGTTTGCTTAGTGGAGAAAGTTGGGATATATCAGCAAGTGGTGAATGTTTCACTGCCTTTTTTCTTACCTAAGGGAGATTCTGAGTAGATTTCACTCTCAAAATGTAGATAGTCTATTTTTCTTTTTCCACCTTTGTCTTTCCCACAACCAAAATGTTTTTTTAATCTTGCTCTTCTGGGCATGTTATTCCCATGCCTGAAATCTTCAGTATCCAAAGAATACATTGGAGGCTTCTTAACTTGGCATTAAAGGGATTGGATGATCATTCTGGCCCTTCAGCCTGGCTTCCTCACTTTTCTTTGCACTGAGTCCCTGCATAAATCTGCCATTTTTGATTGCAGATTGGTCTGTCTTTCTCACCTAGATGTGCCTCAGGCAATCCTTTCTCTGTGCCATCGCCCCTGCTCTTCCACCCGCACAGTGCCTCTCCTCTCTTCCAATTATTGGAATCATTCTCATCCTTTAAGGCCAGACAGAGTCAGCTTCGAGACCCATCTTCACCCCAATCCATAATTTAGCAACCTGTGCTGAAATAACACTTTTACTTATATGTCATTATTACATGTTGCCTTTAACAAATGCAAAACATTTATACCAATATACTTTGGATTATTTCTTCATCTGAATTGTTATGTGCTAAGGATGAGTTAATCTTTTGTTTACTGCCCCTATTGGATCCAGAATTCTAGGCCAGTGCCCAAACATAGAAAAACAAATATGAAGGCAAGTAATGACAAGATAGAGCTAATAAGTATGAAAATTGCAATGTGTACAAGGTGACTTGATGGACCAGAGGAGGAATGGACCAGTTCCTAAGGGAGATCTGGTAAGAACTTGGAGTGCTGATGAGTCCTGAGCTGGGAGTCATTTGGGGCAGTGGGAACAACACTAATAAGGCATGAAAGTGCCTCCTTCGTGGTTCTGCTTTACAGCAACATGGTGTGGTGATTGGTGATTGAGTGTGCAGCCTGAGTTCAAATCTTGGTTCTACCAGTTATTAGTTCTATCAATTTGGGCAAGTTATTTAGTCATTTTGTGCTTCAATTTTCTCAAATATAGAGTTGATAATTTACTTTGGAGAAAAAGAGAGAGAAAATTAGGAAGGAGGTTTTAAATGAGTTCAGTGAAGAACTTAGAATACAATGTGCTTAACAACTGCTAGTTATTTTTATATCTATTACTATTTATTCTGACAGCACCTTGTACATAGAATGTGTTCAATAAATATTTTCTGAAAGATTGAATGTTGCCACTCATCAGTCATGTATTCATTCCCTTTGACATTACAGAAGGATATATCTTCAAATATTATCTCTTAGTGATATTGCTACTTTTTTGAGGATAAGGGAGGTGTGTGTGTGTGAGAGAGAGAGAGAGAGAGAGAGAGAGAGAGAGAGAGGGAGAGGGGCTGGATTCATTTGGGCTCACTAGGAGAAATTTTCCAATTCTGAGATCAGTGACCTGAAACTTCTTGTCTGCTGTGATTTCCAGCTGCCTAGATTTCTGAAAGAGCATGCCATAGGCAGTGTTTGCAGATTTCTTGCATAAAGTGTCAGTACACAGTACACCTTATAGTTTCACATCTTTTGTGTAGGACTCAGTTTCCTCTCTAATCAAATGCATATGAAATTAATAACAAGATACTATGAAGCTCTCCTAAGTCACTTTAACAACTCATTTGATATTTTGAAAAATTGCCTTTTATATAATGAACAGTATTTTTTCTCACTTATATATAACATCTACTGCTTCACAAATTATAGACTATGAATATTTATTTGGTATATAACAGGTCCTTCATCTTAAAAATTCGTAGCATTTTTGCCTTAAACTGAGATTATTGCCAAGACCTTGTTAGACACTTTCTTTCAGGATTTGTCTTTTATTAATGTCACAATAGTTTTTCAGAACAAATTGCATTAAAAATACAGAAAACAAAGGCTGCTTTTTAATACATGCAATAGTTTATTGAAGCAATAATTGAATAATAAATGTGACAATATTATAGTGCCAAAATTATACTGATAATTGTATTTTACTGTTTTAGCTATATTTTTGAAACACTTAAAGATAATTATTCCTAAAGATTAAAATTCAGACTCTACTAGAATAGTAACGAAAATTATTATACTTCCACAAATACGTGCCAGACCTTTTAGGCTTATTGTCTCTATAGGCTTCATCAACATCTTTTCATGGGCTCTCATCATTTACCTTGGGGATAGGTAGTGATCTTGTTCTACTGATTTTACAGATGGGTAAACTGAATCACAGAGCAGTTAAACGATTTGCCCAGGGTTATGTAGTAATTAGATATCTGTATCTGTGCTCTTTCCATTAGATAATTCTGCTGCTCAAAATGTTTATTCCTATAAGCATAGATATTATTTTTAATTGCATAATTTATTTTTTATTTCTATATAAAAAGATGAGAGGATAACAGATAGAGCTCTTTGTAGAGAGGGTATATATTTTAATAAGGTGGTTCTAGCATCCAGCACTTTTTAAATAACATATCATTCAAAATGTGCCTTCCCTTAGAGCAGGAACACGTTTTGCAATATTAATTTAATGGCATAAATTTAACAAAGTTTTATTTCAAATCAGTCACATTTTAAAACAATTACACTGAAAGATATTTTAACTCATCAATCTGTAATGCAAACCTGAAGAATGAAGCTCTTATTCTGATAATTTAAAAAAAAAATCTCCTCCCCAAATACTTCAGTTCTGCCATGAGGAAGACCTTCCTTTTGGGATTCCTTTTCTGCATGGCAGAGAGTTCCTTACAACAGAAAAACTTAAACCAGAAAGCTCTTCAGATGCTTCTCATATTAACTGATATTTGAAAATGTTAATCTGACTGATGTATGAAAATGAAATTTTCCGTAATGTGATTTTTTAATCATGAAGAGTGAGGAGATAATATCTGATTATTAGGTTAAAGGTAGGTAGCTTCATGTATGCTGTCACAGAGATTTTAGTTTCTTTAAATGGGAAAACAAGTTTCTCTAGTGATAAATATTAATATTTATGAGGATAATAACTTTAAATGACTACTGATAGTTTGGGTTACAAATGGCTTTACCTTTTAAGGCCTTATTTCCTTAGAACTTAAGTGTCTTTACATATTTTGCTTCATTTACTTTTACAGCATGCTTACACAGTGATTTGCATAGGTGGCACGGTTCTTAACTTGTAGGGAGTGAAACCCAGGCATAGGTTAAATGATTTACTCTTAATTTTATGCTCTTTTTTTTTTCCCCAGGCAATTTCTAAGGCTTTATGTCGTCATTATTCTAGGCAGTGAATAATTCAATACAGTGAGGGATTCTGGGATTAGATTTAAGAATGCCAGTGCAGAGAAGATCGAGGTTATTTAGAGCCCTTGATGATCCTTACCTTCAGAATGTGAGAATGGTTAAAACTATTGACATTTTATAGTGATCCTAAAATGAAAGTGTTGTTATTGGGCAAAATTCAAAGTATTGGGCAGTTTTTTGTTCACTACACATCTGATAAAGGCAGATGACTTCATTGGCTTATAACAATTGTACCAATTCTGGAACTTTGATAGGGCAAATAATCCTGCATAGTAGACAAGATTATTGGAAATACATGACCTGGTAGTAAATAGTGAAGTTCATAGCAGAGACTTCTTCCCATGCCGGCCCTTTCCCAATGTGCTGTGGTACATTATGAGCTCTTCCATTTTAGTTCTCATTATCCACCACCCAAGTTCTCAGTTCAATTCCAGACTTGGGCAAAAGCCTGTAATTCTATTTATTTTGGGTAAATTTAGCAAGCTGCTTCTGATTACACCTTAGCCAGAGACCATCTGTTGACTAGCATGCCTCTCAGAGGAGTGGTTTCTGTAGGCGATGAATGGGAAGAGGGTTGGAGCATGGCTGCTATTAGTAAGCAGATGCACTGTATCAGAGATAGTCTTTCCCGCCTTTCAATCTGCCAGCTCTCTATTGATGGAGTGTTGTATGGCTGTGAGTCATTCCATCCTGAGGCAATAAGAAGTGCTCTCCTAGGGGTCATTTATCAAGTGCTTCTACTGGCATTGGATGGAAAGGAATTTAGAAGTCATAGTTTGATACCCTTAAGTATGGCCACATTCTCCTTTGCGTGCCCCAAGTATGTATGTATGTGTATACATTACCAACATGCTTTTCAGCACCTTTAGTCATGTGCTGTCAAAGCCCCACAGACGAAACAACAGGATACAGCTGTGCTGTATAATGTAATGCGTAAACCTCAGTGTCAGGCTCACATTTCTTTGAAGAGCTGCTTCCTCTCCTAAAATTATTGGCGGTTTATTTGCATCAGATGGGGAAGATATACTGGATAAATTTAGAATGTCAGGGAACAGTTTTGATACTGACTGCAGTATGATGAGGATTCTTTCTAAATGATGATGGTAGCGTTAGCTCATGGCTAAGATGAAACTGGGGTAAACGCAACAGAGACAGCAACTTCCTGTTGCAATGAGACATGAGGGGAAGTAGATAAAATGAACGTAAATTAGCTTCATCTCATATATTCTGAAAGAATTGGAGAAGGAAAGTGAGATAAGGAGGCAGGGTGCTTGAAAATGAAATCATTGAAATGAGAGGATCAGCTTTGGCCCTATGTTGGGGGAAAGGGAACAATGCTCAGTGCTAAAAGCAGAGGTTGGCGTAATTAAATGCACAGGATCATCTTAAGAACCCATCATGTAGGGTATTCTTCCTTGAGTTCAGCTGCTAAGGGGGCCTGAGAGGAGGGTGGGGCATGCTTCAGAATTCTATACCAGCTGCAGAGCTTTTCTTTAAGGTAAGAAAAAAGTATAAATTTGGTAAAATCTCATAGGCTTCTAGATGCACTATATTTTTTTCACCTAGTTGTCACCTAGTTGTTTTGATATATGGTCTTATTTTTTGAGTGCTGTGAATTAAAATGGGCATTTCCCTCCATCACTGTCTCTCACATACAAAATCAGCATTCTTTAATTCAGGTTATGAACATCATTGCGGGTTCAGCAAAGCGAGGATTGAGATACCAAACAAATGTAGTCCATAATATAAATCTTAAATTTTATTTACCCATGACTGTATTAAAATATTATTATAATTAAAAATTTTTCAAGCAAATAGTAATGACTGCAAAATACTGAAATATTTTTTGAAAGATTAAAATCACTAATTTTGAATTAAAAAATTAGTTTCTGAGAATTTCCTTGTTAATCGGGGCAATTTGAGGCATTGCTACCAAGCTGATGAATGAGAGGTTTATTTAATAATCTATAATACTTGTATCCACATGTCATTTCTGTTGTAACAGGATATAATGTATTTAAATCAGAAGGTCATCTCCAAACTATAGAACAATTGTTATACAAATAGAATAAGAGGCTTAATTTACAGATAAAGGCTATCTTTTGTTGGTTAGTCAATAGTATGAAGGCAATAAAACATAAATGAGCAAAGGAATATTTTTTAAAAACATTTAAAAATCATATAGGTGAAGCACTCTTGGTAAATGAAGCTTAACCTATACAAATAAATTGTTTCAACAAAGGTCTGTGGTCTTTAGAAAATGATACTTGATGGATAGTCTTAAAGAAGGCTTGTAGGAATTGTCCTCATGTTAGTTTATATTATGTATGCAGTATCTCTTTACCTAACCTCTAGTGCATGTTCTAGAACAGGAAGCATAAAACTAAGACAACACCAGGTATAAATAAATAGTAAGAGCTGGAAACTAAAACGGACTCCACTGTTAATTCTTCCTGCTGGTTCATGGGTTCCTTCCTGCAAGCTCCCAGATAAATGATGGCTAAAATGTTCCCAGGAAATATTTTTTTTAAGGAAGACGTTTCAGGCTCTTGCTGTGATTTAAGGACAAAGCAAAAATCCTTTCAAGACCTTTGTCATAATATAGCTCTTTTATCATATTTAAACGTATGCTCAGTTGCCTGCAGTATCTCATGTACCAGTCAGGACAGAACAGGCTAATTTTTAAGGGACGTGATTCCATGATGCAAAAAGGGAAGTAAATAAGACTAATAAGTATGTGTTCAGGATAGGCCTAGAGAAAGGTGAGAGGTCAGACAGCCAGACCATATGAGGACAGTGCTGGGTGGACTCAAGGCCAAGCTAACAGAGAGCCTTGTGTCTTCTCATCTATTGAAAAATGGTTTCATTTTAGTAAATAGTGAAGCACCTTTGGGGAGACAGTATATGATAGGTCTGTTTATAAGAAGCTTATATGGAGACTCAGCTTCCACTGGCAGAATCATTAAAGAACAAGAAAGACTTTGAAATAAAGTACTCTGGAGAGTAGAATCCTCAAAGCCATAAATATATATATTTTAGGGCATATACGTGTAAGTTTTAGGGAAGGTATAAAAAGATCAGCCTTGATGCCCTATGGATCACAGTTACTGATAACTTTGTGTTAGTTTCCTTATTGCAGATTATAAACAAAGCCCTACAAAACAAATTAGTACTAGGGATCATCTTATAGATGGAAATTATATTGTAGTGGTCTCCCCAGATGGGAGACCTGCTTTGAGAAATGCTACCCAAGAGTGGCATTTGGGAGAACTAAAAAGAGAGAGAGAGAACTATAATTGATGCTTTAGTAAGAATACTGTCAATGCCCAATCACAACTGCCTTGTGCTACAGATTCTTTTCTGCAGGCTGCAGTATGAATGATATGGGCTGAAGCTTGCACAGTATACTGCTGAACTGGGACCATGACCTGTGGGCTTTCTTCTGCTGTCCCCTCTCACATATTCCAGTTGCTGCTGCCAGCTTTCCTGTCTCTATGGGCCTATTTACCTTGGTAATTTGTACCTGATGCATTTATATTGGTAATTTTTTTTCTCCCCAGAACCCTGGGATCTCATTTATTCACTAGTGCAATAAAGTGGTAGAATGAAAATCCCTCCCTAAAGCAAGGAGGAGAATTGTTGAGGGAAAATAGCAACTGTGCTAACTGTGACTCTAATTAAAACACCAAGAGAAGACTTGTTCTTATTTAGAGGGAGAATCCCCGCATCTCTGTGTATATGGAGGCCAACGTTAGTCCATCTGTGGAGTAACTTTATTTTTTTTCATTCAGTGTGTTTTTGTTTCAAAAAAAAAAAAAAAAAAAAGTAGCAACCCAAGGATTGAAACACAGAATTCTTTGGCCACAGCTTGCAAAACCATGCTTGGTTGTGTATGTAGGGAAAATTACTTTGAATAACAAAAGCACAAACAAGAACTGATAGAATAATAAGCAATTAAGGTGGATTAACAACAGTTGCTGAATTCCAGCTGTTGGCTGCAGATGCAGCCTGGCTCCTTAATTCAAACTAGTTGAAACCAGTTGCTATTCAGAGACTAGAAGGAAGAGAAGTGTGCCTATGGCAGTGTCCATAATCACAGGTAGCTTCCTTGTTGTCCTCTGTGGGGGACTTAAGTATCTAGGGTGCGTTTCACCTTCTCTTCATTTCTTATGATATTATTCGTCTTTGCCTTCTGTTATTTTGATATCCTCCTACATATTTTTTGTGTGTGTATGCATATCCTTTTTTGATTAAGAATGATCGACTAAAATCTGTGTGCTTGCTGTTTGGTTATGGCATGTTCTAAACAAAGAGCAAAGTGCAGCAGGCTTTCAAATAATATTTCTTCATTTCATTATAATGTTGATGAGATTAGGAATTTAACTCTTGTTTATAACTTTTGTTTAACTCTTGCTTATAACCTCTTGTTTATAGCAATTAGCCTGTGGTAAAATTGGTTTCTTTTACAGCCTTTTGCTTAAAGTTGCAGCACCTCTCTCAAGGGCACTAAGCGAGGACCTACTGCATGTGTTTGTTTCAGGTGGGATAGAAGAGCTCACTATAAGAGAAACCACAAAGTCCTTTGGCTGCTATAAATTTCTGGTTTCCTGGGCTCAGCAGCAAAGCAACATTCCAAAGGGCTTCCCTATGGAGGACAGCGTCATATAATTATAGCACTAGGCACACAACCCTGGGAAACTATGAACAGGTAATTTACAGGGTAATCACCACGAGTCATCTATTCCCTGTGGCCTTACCACAAAGCATTTTGTTGCCATCAAACCTGACATCCTTGGAAGGCCCTGTTATCTGCATCAAAAACGGGCCCTCTCACAATAATGGCCCGGGGTCTGGAGTCAGGGCCAGTCTCGGACGTGGAACCACAGTGACTCAGAAGGGCCTTGTATTTGTTTTAAGGCTCTGCTGTCACCATCTCAAAATTTTTAGTTTTATCTTTGAACCAGTGTTCTGTAAGTGGAGCATGTGCATGAGCGGAAGGAGTATGTAATATGTGGGTTCACTCACTGGGGCGTTGTGTTAACAACGCCTTATAAACACAGAGCATGATGTATGGGAGTTCAGGGAGACTCCAGGCCAGTGCAAGGTAAGCCTCTTATGAAAGCTGCCCATTCCAAAGAGTGTAAGTAGAACGTGTACGTATCAAGAAATAAAATTGTAGAAGTTAGGTTAGTTTGCATTGAGTTAGCTTTATGAAGTGTCTCCACTGTCATAGTAAGAACAAAATACATATGCATATGGAAGCTATAATATGCAGGTTATATATCATTTTGGTGATTACATATTCAAGTTAAATGTTCTTATATTTGCACTTAAAAACATCATTTTACCATATAAAGACGAATAATAAAATTCACGCTAATCAGATATTTTAGTTTTTCTTGATTTAGAAGAATATTAAAGAGCAAATAAATAACATGAGAAATTGAGAGAGACCATGGAAGAAAGGAAAGAGCATTACATTTTAGTGCCCTTAATGCTGTTTGAACAAGGAGACTTTCATTCTTGTCTTCTGCCATGCCCTTCAAATTATGTAGTGGGCCCCACTCAGGTGGTCTATAGTCTCAGGTTTAACTGGGTCAAATTGAAGAGGGTGCTAAGATCTCCTGATGCTCCCCAGGTGGCCTGTGAGATGCAGACACCAAACAGATACACATCTGTGCCTTCTCTAGAGCCTTCACTGAAGCAAACGATTGACCAGACAGGTTTCCATTTAATTAGTCTCCACAGTATTTCAAAGTTTCCACCTGTTCAAAGAAACGTTTGCAGACTTTATGTTCAGGGAACCGATCTTTTCACACTGTTATTTTCTCCAATAATGTGTGAGGGTTCTTTTACTTTCTAGAAGTGCCTGGCAAAAAGAGGAATTTTGAACCAGCAATGTTACAAAATAACTCTCCTGCCAGGCCCCTGCCTCTGACCCTCGCCTGACTTTTCTGCTTTCAGCGGAATGCGTACTTGTTCCTGCAAATGAATTAGGAGATGTGGGCGGGTTGATTTATTTGCCCTCGAGAACATCAACAGTTCTCTGATAAAAGCCAACTTAACTACCACAGACAGAAACACTGTCAGACTAATGCTTCCTTCATGATGTCACCTAAGCCCATATATAGCAGTCTGGCCCAAGGCAACTTATTAACCAGCTTCTAGGTCCAAACTGTTAATAAATGGAAGCAACCTCACAGAGCAGGTCTAAAATCCACAGGTTCCTACTCTGGGCCAGTGGGAGAGCTGGTCAGGTTAGGAAGGCAGTGAGCCATGCCAAAGGAGTCCAGGGAACATTGTCTCCCGGAGGTGAGCATAAAGCCAAGACTCTTTCTAGGAGCCAACCACATGCAGGGTCTACTTGATACTTTGCTAAAACCATTTTATCTCAGTAGGGGAGATTGTCGCCTGGGTAAGGAGAAAAAGCCAAATGCCCTAACCCTGATCTGGTTTTTATCATAGGTTTGCTGACCCTGATTTCTTTTCTATCATATTCCTCCCCAGAATTAGGCTCGTAAGGAGGTTGCAGTTATTATTTAAGTATGCTCTCTCACTTAGCCAGCCGTAAGCAGACTGTCATCTGTTGTGTTGAGCAGGAGTTGACAATGTTTCCCCAGGAAAGGCATATTTGTTTGTTTTGCTACAATCTTTTTCTGAGCAGGAAGAAGTGCCTATTTATTCTATAGGTAGAGTGATGATGAGGTACTTCACATTCCCTCCTTAGGCCAGATGATCATCCTGTATTGAAGTGTAAGGAGCCTAAAATGGAATGACTCACTTAAACTTGATCTCTCAGAAACTTGATTTGAACCAGACCCTCACATCTTGTCTGTGGCAAAGAACTGCAGAGTGGAGGGATTTTTTGTTTTGTTTTTAATTTTGAGAGGATGATGTTGAGGTTAAAGAAGGAGAGAACAGATACCTGGATAGTCAGGAAGTCGATTTCTTGATCTCATCTCAGATCAGAGTTGGAGGTGCCGAAGGCTTTCCTCCTGCTTATGACTACAGAGACCACCTGCCAGGGATTCATTTTTTCCTGAATGGACCCAGCAAATCAGTCAGCACCAAGCCAAGAGCCATTTTATACCAAAAGCCATGGGCATTAGAAGAGCCTGGCTTCCAGGAATAATTGGAAACGTGTTGTTTTCTAACTTTTTTTTTTTTTTTTTTTTTTGCCATTCCTTTTTTTTCGGGGTGAGGAGAGGCCAAAGAGTTTTAAACTACTAGAGAGCATGTGGTGTTTGTCCTACCTCCTCATATTCTTCTCAAATACCTGCCACTGTACATGTTTGAAAAATACAGTAAATTATTCACAAAAAAATGAGAAACATTAATAGATTTTGAATGGATGGATGTTTGCTGCCTGAGTCAGTAACATCATAAAAAAGATTATTGAGATAAAAAAATAAAGAGGTGGTTGTATACTTTGTTTCTGGTTACCTCAGGATAATCTCATTGCAAAATAGTGTTTAGAATGCAGACTGCCTGGGTTTTGATCTCAGCACTAACATTAACTAACCATATAACCTCCTCGGTAAGTGTTTGTGCCTCATTTCCTCTTTTGTGAAATGAGGACAATAAAATGAACCCCATGGGTTGTGAATATTAAATGAGTTAATACATGTAAAGTGCTTAGGAACTGTGCCTACATTAAATAAATATACACTATTGCTATTATTCTGAAGGCAGAGTATACCTGTTATGGCCAGGGGAGTCAGGAAAAAGGAGCAAGAGCTCATCACAAAGTTTGTGCAGGTAGTCATGAATCTATTTGTACATGAGGGTCCGTTAAAAGTGAAAGTTAATTTTCCCTTGCCACTTAGTAGTTTGCAAATTCAAATAAGTGCAGTGTTAAGTGTATGGCTTTGGTTTTCCAGAGTCTTGTTATTTACTTGGTTTTTCTTGGAAAAGGAGTTTAGACCTTGGAGCCATCCATTCTACTTTCACTGCCTGCAAAGCAGGCAGGTGGGGACGTGAGGCGGCACCTAGAAACAGGTGTGGGGAACACTGTGCAGTTACCACACATTCAGCTTCTGAGTCCTTTAATTTCTCTTATCAGTAATTCACTTCAGATAACAACTCTGGAGATAAAATAGTCCTTAAAGGTTGGCTGAAGGGAGGGAGAACAAAGGTTTTTATTGGTCTTTTATCTTCTGTTTACTAAAAAGTGTTTGGTTGTAAAAGATAAAGACAAAACTATTGTGTCTGCTCCAGAAAATGAACAAATAAAAGTAATTATTGCAGAGGGCATTAAGTAGCAAATAGGATATATTTACTTTTCCTAGTTGGTGGCTTTAAATCTTGACTTTATTACTTTTTAGCATTTTTTGGTTCTCCAGTTGAAAATCAAACACAAGAATAAGACTTATAGCTGATTTTCTTTCAGGTTGAAATTGAAGTACCTGACTTCTTATTAGCCTAATTTCTTTCTATGAGCACCGTAAACAGGTAGTTTCTTTCTCTGATGGGATGCTAGTATATGAGAATGAATGGGGTCAGGAAAGTACCTTCATGAAGGTTCTTGGGTCATGTTGAAGAGAATAGATGATCACAGTAGATAAAGGAAATAATAGACATTTGCTTGAAATGCTGAATATTTGTCAAGAATACTTTGGAAAAATAACATGCTTTGCTTTAAAATCATTATTTTTTTAAATCCCTGACTTTTATAATGCTGAAGTAGGTAATGATCTTTCTAGCTGAATAGTAATGATAATAAAAGAATGGCATGTGACTCTTAACAGTGTCTGTCCAAATTCAGTGTTTTAGATAAAAAATCTTTGAAGCATTTTTACAAAATCTGGTGTGAAAATTGGCATGTTTTAAAGAATTTTTAAAAAAAGTTTGTATAAGACTGGATGATTTTCTTTAAACATAATTTAGAAAAAAATTGTGGGTTTTATGCTTTCATTTATCCTTTTGAAATTAAGTTGTGCTCTTTTCGAGTGTGTAACATGACATGGTACAAAAATCAAAAGCTCTCATATGGTACACAGTAAAAAATATACCTCTTTCCCACTCCAATTATCCAGTTCCTCTCTCAGGTGACAAATTTTGTTCATAGGTTTTGTGGTCACACATAAAAAATTATAAAAATTCCAGACTTCCCTTATTTCAGTCCCCCCAAAAAGGAAAAAACATAGTGGAAACCTTCTTCATTGCCATTGAAAAAATGCTAGAATTAGAGTCCCGCTGCTTGGCCCACTTCCCATCTCATAATCTTTAATATACCCTGGAGGCAGTTTGGCTAGACCTTGGAAAACCAGCATTTGTCTTGTCTCCAGTGGTGACAAAGGCAAGAATCCCTGAACGTTTTATAACTGAATTCTGATAATGCCTGTGCTCCCTAATTCATAAGTTATGACAAAAATGTGGCTTGAATGAGAATAAACGAGAACCATTCTTAAGCCCTAAGCGGGCATGAAGCCCAGCATACTGTCTTGGAGCTGGGGTTTAACATTATCAAGTAAAAGGGTTAATGAAATCTCATTCTCTTTTCAAATGTATAATGAGTAGCATCTCTGACAGGTACCATAATACTGCTGGAATGGTTAAGGTAATGTCATGTTGGAGTTTGTATACCTGGGATTAATACAGTGTTCCTTTTTCTCATTGACTGGTGGCCCAGCAAGCAAAGATGAATCTGAGCATCCTCTAATGTGTTGGCCTTGTAGATACACATACAGACATCTTAACCTGTGTCAGCTTTCTTTACCTGTGTAGTGACAGACAGGAGTCAACAATTAGTGATCCCCACAGGACACTCCATGTCTGATGGACTGGAGTGCCAGTGGTGGTTGGCCCCACCATGAGGATGAGGTGAGGCTTGCCACCCCCTTGCTGGCCTCTTAGTGCTGCAGTATGACTGCGAGAAATGCTTGACTTCCTTTGAAATGATCTGTTTGGTGTTTCTTTTCTGGAAAGTATAGTGTGATTCATGGAGGAAGAATACTTGCTTAATGGAAAGTGTGGGTGGGATGTGTTAAAACGAATATACTGGGAAGGCATGGTCTTTTCCATGGCATGTGCTTTTTCTCCTTTATCACAAATAAATGATTTGAAAAACTGGTTATGTTCAGTTGCAGGAATGAAACATTGATGCTGGAACTTGTGGGAGGTAGGCATGAGTTATATCAACCAAGAAATGCTCAGAAGCTTCAGGGTCCAGTGAAATAAGTTTTAGGCACCTTTTATCTTCACACTGGAATCATACTTTCTCAGGGATTCTTTTAAGATCAACTGAAGGTAAATTTAAATCTGTGAAGTTTTGTTTAAATTTTGTTTGTTTCAGTAGGTGGGTTTGCTATAGATGAAATGGTAAATGGTAAAAATGGTAATGCTTATATTAATATATACCTTAAATTCTGTTTTCAGCACATATTCTACTTTGGGATGCTGAAGACAGTCACTGAAGTTCAAGCTCTAGACAGTTTCTTAAAAGAGATTTTCTGGGTTTTATTCTTAATATTTATTTTAAGGATATTATCTCACTAGGTCATTCTGTGTGCCTGTGTGTGTGTGTTTTCTGAAGAGGTTCACAGTAAAATCAGGTATAGCTCTGCATGAAGTTCTGTTTTTGACTTAGGATTGGTAAAATAATTAGATGTCTGTAGGACTACATGTTGACAGCCATAGCTTTAAAAAAAAATGCTTCAGCAAGAAGAGGCCCCTACCAACCCTGTCTGATAGTGAATAACCAGATATCTGGAAAAACAGACATAGTAGAAGAAATAGGCACATTATCCCTTCACCTCTCTCACCGTCCTTCCTTGCCTTTGAGGAGTAAGTGACAAAGGTCAATGGGAAACAGTGAATCCAAGTAGATTTTTGAATAAACTTTGGAAGCATCATTTACTTGCACAATGCATGTAATTTATAAATATTAAATGAATGAACGAGTGAGCGGATGAATCAATTAATGAATCAGTAAATATTTAACCCCATCCCAAGATGAGGGATAAAATTTGCATACAGCAATTAGTATTTCTAGCTGCTTGTAGCTACCATAGATTTTTCTTGTCGTTCATCTCATTGCCAGTTTGGAAGCCACGTCTACAGCGCAGAACTCATCTCCATGGTGAAGACAAATCTTCCTCCCAACATTTGCATTTTAAATACTCCACCATTTTTTGCAGGACCATGGGCTCAAAACAAAACCAAACAAAACAAAAACATTAATTTATATTAGAAATCCTGAAAGCTGGCATTGGGACTATTATAAGGCTCTCTTGGATTTCTACTTCCATATATTCATAGGCACTTTAAATCCATTTCCCATGGAATGTTATATATAACACAGCAGTCTACTAGCTGGTCTCTCCAACCTCATGGCATAGGGAGTTATTTTTCTAGAATTAGATTCAGCAAATATTTGTTAGTTCCTGTTATACAAACACTGCTTGTTGCTATGGGGGATACAAATATGATTAAGACATAGCCCTGTTTTCAAGGGACTTTTACAGTTAAAGGGAGAATAAGAGCAGTGCAAACATAGCTGTCATTCAAGTCACAAGGTGCTATGAGGCTGAACAAAATTTTCATCATTTGTCTGCTCAAAAAGTTGCAATGACTCCCTATCACCTTTTGGATCAAATAAAAAATTCTCAGTCTTTATAATTTGACACCATCCTAGCTGCTTCAATGTATGTTTACTATTATCCAACAAACCTCTGCTTAATTGTCATCAAAACATCCATTCACCCCTTCCTTCCTTCCTTCCTTCCTTCCTTCCTTCCTTCCTTCCTTCCTTCCTTCCTTCCTTCCCTCCTTCCCTTTGTTCATTATTTCTGCAAATACCAACTGCTCGTCAAATACTGTGCTAAGTACTCTGAGGGAAACAAAAATGAATCAGTCTCTGCCTTGAACACGATGCACAAAGTGCTGAGCAAGGACAGAGTTGATGAAGGCCTCACAGGGGAAGGGGCAATGCTCTCATAAGGTGATTAAGGACTCACCAAGAAGAGGGAGGGGAGAGCATGACAGACAGAAGCAATGTGAAGCAACTGATGAAGGCACATCAAAATGTGGCTGGATCAGGATGCTGGTATTGGGAAGATAGCATCGGAGGTACAGGACAAAAATAACATCAGCAAAACCTGGGAGTGAGATGATCATGGACCTTGACTCCTATGTTAAGGAGTTTGTTCCTTACCTCTTGTGTCAGTAAAATTCACCTGGAGCTTCAAACACAGGTATAAACAGATGTCCCAGAATGCTCTGTCAACAGCGAGGACATTTAAATGAGAGATCCAGGAGGCAGACAGACTAGAGTGTTGGAATATTTCAACCCAAAGAGAAAAGACAATGAGGGGATCCAATAGGCATTTTTCAGAGTTATTCACCCTGGGTCTTCCTCGCCTTGATATACCTATAATTTTCAGGACCAGATAGGTTGTGCTGCAGTAATAAACAGTCCCAGAATCTCAGGGAACATAACAATGCTTATTTCTTGTTGCAGGCAACTGTTCTTCATACAGTAACTCAGTATAGCTGCAGTGAGGCTGCTTCAGTAGTGCAGTTTTGTCATCTCAACACAAGCCTCCATGTAAGAGAATACTACATAAGGGTCTTGTTTCAGCCCAGAAGTGACTTCTTTTCTGCTCTCAACTCTGCCAAACTGTGAGGTCACAGTGATGGGGAGGGGTGGGGCAGGGAAAGGTGACATCGTAGTCTCCTGCTCGGAGGAAAAAATTGAAGATGAGTGAACTCTAGGAACCCTTACCATTCCATAATCTATTGTCACTTTTTATTTCCTCAGGATCTTTCTATATTGCCTGACCCACTCTTTACTATTCAGTTATGCATATCTTTAGAATTATCTTATTATTCCTTGTGCCTTATTTCTCTAACTACCTGAACCTGGTAATTTCCCAAGGATAGGGTTGTATCTTCTACATTTTTTCACTTTTATCATCTCTCCCAGGTCCTGACACTGAAGAACAAACCAGTAAGCTAAGTGGGTGTTTGTGAAAACACATTGGGTTGAATCTGGCAGGTTTGACTTCCGTCCAGGCCGAGGTGCTCTTGTAACGTGCACTCAAGAATCATCTGATTTATTTTTCTTTTTGTTTGGGATTTCATGTCCATCATATAATTGGAGTTTGATTTGACTAAAGTGAATCAATAGAGGTTGGACCAGTTTACTGTAAAGGCTTTAATGTCGTTTTGCCTGTGAGACCCTAATTTCTCGTCTTGTCTTGCAAATATTGTACAGCGTTTACCCTGAATGTTACATAGCCTCGGCACCTTTCAAAGGTGAATCTGAAAGTTTAAGGGCATCTAAATATGCCATCCTCCCTTCAGCATCCAGTTGGCGAGATTCAATAAGAAACAAATCAATTGCCATCCCCTGTTGAAAGTAAGCACACAAAGATCTTGCTCATAAAAGGAATACTGCGAAATGAATTCATACTCTGCGGAAGGTGAGGTCGAGACCCATGGAGCACTTTATCTGAAACAGTGTTTGCTTACCCAGACTGCATATTTCATTCTTTCTTGGTCAATCTCTTTGACTTTTTCTTCCCTACTAAGCCTGACTTTTAAAATAAGTGAGAGTCAGTGAAGCAAACCCCAGTTCCGATTAGTTCCCTATAGAATACGGTAAAGACAGAATAAGTGAGTATCTGTAGCTTTTGAACATAATCCATAGGAAGTGGATATGGCAATAATTATTTCTGGGCCAGCACAAAAAGCTAACAGATCAATTCATGGTTTCTCAAGGCCCAATTCTACCACAAGCATTTTCTGCCCTGATAAAAGAGAAATTCATTCAGTAATAGCGGGGCTAGCTGTTTATCTGTCATCCCACAAACTTGAAACACTTACATGATACCAGTGCACCTCAGGGGGTTACTTCCTGGCTTCCACTTCTGTCTGAGAATTTGCTACTATGAAACGTGTGTATAGTCTTGCTTTCTCTTTTACATTGAATTTGCATTTTAACGTTTTTCATCCTTAGCTAAGAGGGAACTTTTTTTTTTACTCATTTCTACCTTGAGATTGCTGTAAGTTGAAGGTAGGCTAAAACTGGGCCATAGAGTGCAGACAGAGTTGAGATGCAGAAAAGGTATTCAACTAGAAGTTCAAGGAAAAAGAACAGGATTAGGAATTCAGACCCTCCTCTTAGATGTTTATTTCTTGCCTTTTTCCTTTTTTTTTCTTTTGCCTTGTCATTCCATTTGTCATGAAATTGCTTCTCTTCTCTTCTCTCTTCTCTTCTGTCTCTTCTCTTCTCTCTCTCCCCCCCACCCCCCTCTCTCTCTCAGTTTCCATTTTTCTACTGCTTGGTTCTCCTTGGCACTTTTTAAGATAAAGTTCCATTTCTATGTACACCCCAGTTGTAAACACTGTCTCTCAGAATTGCGATGCAAATGCAACAGAATCATAACTGGTACAAAGATAATGACCCGTCATCTTCCTTGTGCCCTTCCTAGCTACCCTGGGTTCTAGATGCACTATCTCTGTAATCCTTCACCGCCATTCTACTTAATTAATTTGTCTGAAGTCACACAATAGGAAGGTGGCAGCACTTTTCTACTGGGTTTCCCAGTGCTGACATTCTTAGAGTAAAATTTTGGGACAATTACATAGTTTGTGTCATTGACCCATGTATCTTAAACTCAGAAGAACTCTCGAGAGATCACCCCTGCTCTCTGATTAGTCTTTCTAATTCCAGTGGACTGCTGCACAACATCTGTTGCCTTAGATCCATGTATATCTTCTATATTGATTGTGACTCACACCTTCAATGTGATTTGGAAGCTGTGAAGTGAGAAAGGCGTTTCTCGTGGTACCATTGCTGAAACCTGGCAACTTTAGTAGTTGAAACAGTGGTTTGGAGAACAAGGCGTCCCCTCTCACTGTGAGCAACTACTCCATAATTCTCAGAAGTTTTGAAATCATTAACCTCTGCTGGGGAGCAGAGAGAGTTCCCGAGCTCAGCTTGATAGAGATGCTAAAGGTGTTCGGCAGTTGCAGAGTCGCAGCTGTGTTACCGGTTTTGCACTAATTAGGCGTTACCATGAATCTGCTTGACAATTAAGGACAGAGTGAACTTTAAGGCAGATTGGTACCATGGGACAATAAACAGTTCTCAGGTAAGTAAAATCGAAATCTGCACCGAGTACTGCATTTTACTGAGACTATAAAATTTCTTTAATAATGCGGATTCAAATGTATAAAAGTCTAAAGTAGGTTTTCTGCCACTTGAAAAGGTTCTCAAGGGATAACACTATTTCAAATTCTTTGTGTAGTGCAAGTGGTAAATTGTGTGCCACGTCCCATATCAGATAAATAATTATTTCGACATGAACCTTAACCAGCTTTTGGATTTCAGTTGCCAGGTTTTTGACAAATATGTCATACCCTAATAGCAGCTTAGCAATTAAATGGCCATCTAGAATAGCAAAGCTCAGAAAGTTTCAGTTTCTCTTAAAAGTAATGCTTGATGAGCCATATTTTAAGATAAAACTTTCCCAGGTTAAGTTTTCTGTTCTTTCATGCTTTTTCCCCCCGACTAATTTGTGCACACACGTATTGCTTTCTACTCGTTTGGGTTTAGGTTGCGAGGGCCCTTAAATCATGTTCTCTTGGTGGGCCATAAAAATACCTGTGGGGAGATTTATCAGGGCTCCAATTCCTTAAGGATCTGGTGCTCGGTTTCAGGCAAAGCAACTCTGCCTTGTCATCATCCAGAATCTGAGAAAGAGACAGCAACCTAGATGTGACTGATAGCTGGGATTCAGGAAGATGGGCAGAGTTTCGGAAAACCTGCATGCGGTGAGGTATGGTTGAGAGCTGTAAATATAATTAAACCAGGTGGATTCCATGACAACAAAGAAGATTGGGGCCTGGGTGGATCTGGCAGACCAATGAGACCTGTGAAAATAGATGTCAATCTATTTATACCCTTTCTCCTCAGGAAAACAGCAGCAGCAGCAGCAGCAGCATAGTTTGATGTCTAAATGAAGTAATCTCTAGAAAGAAAAGGGAGATTATATTTGTTAAACTGTATAAAAAAATCAGAAGATAATATGGCTTTGTTCGCAGTATTACATAAAGAAGATTAAAGACGAGGGACAAGCTGCTTAAACACTGTAAACTAATTAGTTCTACGAATTGTTTTCCCGAGGTTCATGAGATATGAAACATTGGCACCAGTGCGTGAAATACACTCTGCCTCAGTGCTCTTTTCAATTTATTTTTCTGTTAGTGTCATATGTATATAAAAAAAGAGCAGCCAAAAAGAAAGAGGTTACAGAGGAAGACCAAAGCCTGTCAGATGATTGAGGCTGACATTTTGTCATCTTAAGCCTGGCACGGGAGGGTCCTCCTCTAATACCCTGTGTAAATACCAGCTTCATTTTCTGCCATCACAGGCTACATTGCTCAAATGATGTCATGCCAAGGCCCAGAGGAATTCCTGCTGCTGCTCAGAGCACCCTGGCAGCTCCCAACACAGTTAGGCCCAATCCAGTGGTTGTGTCCTCATTTTGGTTTCTGAGAGCTGGACTTTTACTGGGCGCTGATGAGGTCAGGGTGTGAGGGCACGGCCAGGGGCCCACCATCTTCAACTTCTCATGAGTTTGTTCAAATGAGATAGGCCATTTTCTTGTCCTAAAATTGAATATTTTTAAGTAGAGGATCAGCCAAGGCAAGGTTTTCCCATAAATAACAGGTAAGTATATTAAAATTTAAACTAGCCTAGTAAGGTTTGTTTTTTAATGTAGCACATTTTATCTTTTATAGAAATTTAACTTAGAAATATATTAGGACCGTAGATAAACTATGTTTTTACCCTGACTTTCCATCATCTCTTTTCTGCTTCTCTTCCAGCTTATAATTGTGCAAAAACCAGAAGCATTCCCAGGTGTCCTAGTCAGGAGGGATCACTACTTTCTCTGCATTCTCAGAGAACTAGGTATAAAACTATGCCTGAAAATACCATCCTCTTTCTATTTTACCATCAAATGTGTTAAAGGTGTCCTTGCTATTGTTTCTTCTTCATTGGAGCCTAGCCCAGCCCTATGGAGAAGGCTGCCTCGGCAGGCACTGACAACATCCTTATTATCAAATGCATTGACCAGGCAGTCGCTGTCACCCTGCTACAGCATTCAGTGCTGCAGCCTGTTTTCTCCCTTTTTGAAACACTCCAGAACCGAGGAGAACCATGGGATTTCCTCATTTGCAGTTGGACACATCTCAGTCTTTATTTCTGGCTTTTGCCTCTTAGCAGGAGATGCTAATTCCCTGTTGCCTGCTGCACATCTCTTATGTCTGTTTTGTTAACCGTTACATCACCAGACTCTAGAATAGTGCCTACCATTAGTAGGAGCTCAATAAATATATGCTGAATTCATTAAATGCATGACTCTCTCCAGGATGTCCCCCTGTCAGCTCTTCAAACTCAAGAAGCCAGTCACCACACCCATTTCTCTTGTCTGCCAAAACTAATTCACATTTGTTTTGTCACTGAAGGCACTCACACCTCCTTCCCTTGATTCAGATTTCGGTCATTTCCAAGTTCCCCCTTGCTCCCTTCTAAACAGTTATCCATCCTGTGGGGTCAGCTTTCCCACCATCTCTCACTCCTCTTCACCCACCTTACCTGGCCCTCGTGCAAGCCCTCAGTCTTTCCTGGACTACTTACCCAACAGTCTTATAACTGCCTTCCTTGACTTCTGTTCACCCGCCATTCTGCTATTAGTTACTTCCCCCCATTACAGATCAGAATATATTGAAAAACATAAGATCACTCCTTGTGGTAACAGAGTCAAGACAGTTCATTTTCAGCTCTTTTCAAGCTGGCCCTTGTTTATTTGTCTACTACACTCTTCCTTATTTCTGTCTCCTCCCACTCAAGCCCAGTCTTCCCAGTGTCTCACGAACTTGGTTCTTCTTCATTTGTGGCTGTGTTTGAGAACCCTCCCGTGAAGCCCTCCTGTAAGGTTTTGTTGCCTTGTATGCATTTATCAAAGGGAACCAGGTATTCACATAGGTGGTTTATTGAACACTTCCCTTTTCCCACTAAAATTCTTCAAAAGACAGAGTCCGTGTTATTAGTTTTGATATCCATAGAGTGCCTAGGACAGTGCTTTACATGTAACTTGGTGCAGTATATTTTTAAAAAATTAAATTCCAGCCTTATTATATATTCTGCTATGCATTATAGTTGATATTTGATAGTTGGCATTTCTTGGTCCCTGTCACCTAACTCCTCAGGAGCAGAGAGCATCTTTGAAATATCTTTGTACCCTTTGGTAGGGCAAGAAGGAAGTACATATAAAATGTGGTCGATTTTAATTTTAAATAGAGTGAATGTTGACTGGATAAAAATGCAGACAGTTCTAGCCATATGTTTACTTATGGAAATAATTTTTCAATTTGAGCACTAGTGTGCATTTCATTAATCATAGCAAAATAGTAATATGTTGGCTTTTCTGATTTCAATAGAGCCCTGTGCATATGAAGCACATCTGTAGGGCATGTTGGACGTTGAAATATGTATTATTCTGTATTTTCTAATGTTTTAAAAAACGGATAGAAACAGGCACTTGTAGGATTTTTAGACATCTTGTTGTAGAATTAAATCAGTACTGTTCAAGTGAATTGGGGTATTCTACCTTTTTTTCCTAAAATAATACTCTCAGTTTGCAAATAGTATACTCTGGAAACCCTATTTCCTTTATCCTTTATCTTTTTTTTCAAAATATACTGGTATGTTTTTGTTTGTTTGTTTGTTTGTTTGTTTTGGTATAACAAATTGTGAATGAGGGCCTTGGGGGTCAGATTCTCTGAGACTTAGTTTTCCTATCTGTAAGATGGAACTAATAATAACCCTTCTTTACCAGGATCTATAAAGATTTGAGCTAGTACCTGAAAAGCTCTTAGTAGCATGCCTGGCACACACTCACTCAGTACATGATTAGGTAATATTATTCTTTGTTAGAATTAGAATTTGTATAGGGAGTTGTGTATTTGGTGGGGGATCTTATGAAGAGAAGTCTCATGGACTTTCCTGGTGCTTTCTAGTTCATGAACAGCAGTAGCGTTGAGTGCCTCCCTAGAAAACTTGTGTCTCCTGTAACCTCAAAACCCCATGGCAACAGCAGATCACTTTTTGTCCTCAATAAAGGTAGCTATAATTTAGTTTTTTTTAAATATGTTTTCATTTATTGAGGTCAGTGCATTTGTGTCGAACAATTGAAACTTGATAAAAAAAAATCAAGGGTAGCCTGGGCACTGCTCAATTATTACTCTGATCAGATTTTAATTAGCACTAGATGTAGAAGGAAGTGCTATTTTTATTATTCATTACCATGTACTTGCTTACATATTTACCCTGGGGTTAGAGGTGTTTTATTAATTATTTTTGTTGGCAACCAAGATAATCGTTGTGACTTCTGAATTGAAAGTCGCCAGCCTATTTAACCACTAATAACCATCATAAGAAAATGAGCAGTGCTGTTTACTAGGCATGAACAAATCTCTGAAAACTAGAGTATTTCATTGTTAAGATGAGGGCATTAGCTTTAATTTTTATTCAGTTATTCCAGACTCCTTCACTTACAAATTATTTTTTAAATCTAAAATAAAATACTTCCTTGAATTTGAGGACTATTTTTATTTTTAGCTTTACTGAGATATGATTGACAAAATTGTAAGATGTTTAAAGTGTAAAATACGATGATTCAATTCGAGGCCTTTTAATCAGAATGAATTATCAAAATGTATTTGTGTCTCTTTTAGTATAGTATACTTCTCGTGACTGAATGTTTAGTATTGCTTAATTATATGCTTTTGGAGCACATATGTTATATATTTTAATACATATTACATATGAAACAATTATGTTTTGGAACATATATACTTTAGAGAAGTATAAAAACTTCCATAAATAAATGAGTTTCATTTTAGAAAGCACACTAAGTATGAACCACTCTAATGACAACAGTAATGGAATGAAGGAAATTCAATCCTTTACAAAAATGATTAGATACTAAGGGACTTCTATTGGTTCCAGAAGTAAACTCAGGTGACCCTGTCTTATTTATTAAGACCAATGAGCTCTGGTTGGTATGTTTATTCCTTTGCCCCTGCCACTTTTCAGCATTTTTTACATGCTGTCTAGAAGTTTGCAACTTTCATGCTATATATTTTTTCCTGTCTGACTTTTATGACTTCCCCCATAAAATGTATTGGTTGTCTGAGTCTCACAAATCCTAAACTACTTAATGGCTGTGGCTGCATCCATTATCCTGTTCTGTGTGTTTGTGTGTTTTTTCTCAGACATCTGTGTAGATAGCTTCTGAAATTTACAAAACCTTTGTAACTAATCCCATAGGTTGACCTGAGCAGGGGCAGTGTTTGTTGCTGTTAATTACACAGTACAAACCTTTGGGAAATAGGCCCTTTGTTAATGATGAACTTGAGCAAGCAGCTAAACATTCCTGAATAATGCTGAGAATATTATTGCCTAGGTCTTTATACCTCTAGATTCCCTGCCTGTCTGTCCTTTCTCCATAGATGTCTGGCCACTGTGCTTGATGTGCATATTAATCGCTGGCTGAGAAAGAGAAGTGAGGAGCTTTCTTTGGCAGTAGGGTGTAACAAACAGCTGTATGATGAGGCATATGTGGATTATTGAGTAGTATTTCTATCATAGCATTCTATATTTGTCAGTTTTTATTCTTTTTTTTTCTTTTTCTTTTTTTTTGTTTTTCTTGTCAGGCTTTATCCTTCCTAGGGCTTGAAAACCTGCTCCTATATTGCAGTGGTTATCAGTAAAAATGGCCAGAGATCCCACTGCTACCAATCAGCTGTGCTACCTCTAAAATCAGCCTCTGATTGATAGCTTGTTAAAGTGAGTTTCAAAACCGAGGGGAACTCTCCTTAGAGTAGGTATATATTTGATTTAGGGTGTATTGATTTGCATAATCTAGCGAATAATGTACTATGTAATTAAAGGTCTAGAGACATTTACCTAAGTTGAAGAAAAATACCATTCATATTTTGTGGCCTTGATTAGTCACATGAAAATCATCCTGTGACAAGGAGACTGTGTAGGTAGAAATTCATCAAGCCAGGTAGCTTTCACCTGGTAGCTTTTATTACTATTAGGTCCACCCAAAAGAAAGTAGCATTATATAGGGAAATGAAAAAGACTTTTAACATGCATCACCAAAAGACACTTGAAAAATAGTACTGTAATAAACGTAATTGCTAAAAATCCTTTGGCAATTACAATATGGTATAGAAATTATCTAAAGCATTAATACCTCATATAAAGAAGGATGTTTCCAACATGCCCTTTCTGTTTTTTTTAGTTGCACATGCAATTTTTGGTCTAGATTTCTACTTGTAAACAGTCCAGAAAGATAAGGGTTTCTCCAGGTGTTTTCCTATTGTTTAGTTCAAAAGATTAGGACTTACGTAATCTATTTTAGGAGAAGAAAAAGCCTTAAGAGTAGGTATACAAATATCTACATTTTAATACTCATTTAATATCTTCATTATATACATTGGCCTAGTCATTAAATTTATCCTCAGGTTCTTACCAAGAAAAACTTTCTCGGAAGCTAAGCAGGGTCTGGCCTGGTTAGTTCTTGGATGGGAGACCACCTGGGAAAGCCAGGTGCTGTGGGCATAGATAATAATAAATAATTTTTAAAAAAAGGATAAAAAGAAAAACTTTCCTGTTAAGCCATACCTCCCTTTTGAAACTTTGTAGTGCACTTTCTTTCTTCCTTCCTTCTTTCCTTCCTTCCTTCCTTCCTTCCTTCCTTCCTTCCTTCCTTCCTTCCTTCCTTCTTTCTTTCTTTCTTTCTTTCTTTCTTTCTTTCTGCCACTCAGAAGCTCAGTTAGGTTTTGTGTTCAGTTGCCACACAGCTTCTCCTGTTCACTGCACAGGCCCAGCACCTCCTAACACATAGTAATAATACAAGCTAAATAAACACTGGGCAGGCAAATGTATGACTTCAAGTCACTTTTCATTGTAATTGACTTCTCATCCTCTTTGTGTTTGGCTTTTTTGTTTTAAGCTGTCTAAGACCTAATGGTTTCATTAGGTCTGATTCTTATTTGTGAACCACATCAAATCATTTCATGGAGTCAGGATCTAATAAAAATAAAAGGAATATGCCTCTGTAGTACACAGTAACAACATGGTTTGGATGTTTCTGTGTTTGTGTGTGTAAATAAACATTTTAACACAGCTAAATGGACTAAAAATGGAGCAGTTCTTTAGGGAGTAATAGGCAAAGAATCCTGGCACATAAAATTCTCGCAATTGGACTTGATGAAAAGGTAATGAAATACCCTCTCCTCCTGCCGCCCGTTCTACACATATATTCTCATTGAACTGGTCATTTTCATTTATTTTATAGTTAATTAAACCGGAGGGGAGAAATAGCAGGAATATAAAGAAAGGTCTGTTTTGAAACTAAACAAGCCAGTTGATGGCTTTGTTTATCAGTAAAACTGCACTGGATCCATGCTTCATAAGGGAGTTATGAAAATATAGACTTGTGAAGGTTTATAAATTTCCATTCTAAGTATTATGTACTCAAGTTTTGCTCTCAAGAGTGTAGTTCTTTATAAACTCTCAAGCCACCCTGGTATCTTCCATCTCATGTTTTATTGATTTTCAAACTATACCATTTCAAACAGGTGCCATGCTGTGAAAAACATGAACACAGTTTGAAATTCATGCTTGTAAAATATTTTAACATTAGACATTTTAAAAAGACCTGGGAAGTGTTGATATTAATTAACAACATCCCATTGCTTCAGAAACAATTCAGCCTGGGTATTTCAAGACTCTGAAGTAGTGTAATCTCACGTAGAACAATCCAAAGGGCTTTCTCACTTTGGGGTGGTACAAATGGGATGTTCTCATGAGAAATACATAATAAGGTTGCAGAGTTCCTAGACAAAGCTGTCTTCAGATTTGTAAGTCTTATGTGAGGTTGTAGTGTTGCTTGCATAGTCTGTGAGCAGCCTTCAAAATTATGACTGGCTTTTCGGGCCTTGCTCCACTTTTAGCAATGCAGCTGATTAAAATAACTTCAGAAGCACTTTGAAAATATTGTGCTACTGAAAGTCTTAAAATCTCTTTTCGTTTTTCTCCCAGGATCCTCACCAAATCTTTTGATACAGACAGCAATGGCATTTTGTTTCTCTTGAGTTTCTAGTAAAGTTCATATAAACCACCATCCTACACCAAAACCCTTATGTAGTTTCCTGTACTAAATTTTCATAGGTCATAACTGAGCACTACAAACCATCTGCCGTTTCACACTTAGCAAGCTGAGTTCAGTGATACTGATAGCTGGCTAAGTGTGAACTGTATGAAATGATTAGCCTCCTCACAAGAGAGGGGTGAGGTTGCACCGGTGCCTGTTTGAAAAGATCAAGTGTGTTAATTCACAAAGACAAATTAATTATTAACATGTAATACGGTATAACTTACAGGGAGAAAAAAGGATTGTTTATTCACTGTGCCATTGTGACACCTCTGTTCAATGGGGAACGTGTTACAAATGCCACAGGTAGTAACTTGAGGATACGTCCTTTAATAACTTATTAGTCATTTCCTGGTCAAGTAAGCATCTTAGCCCAGAGTTTTGTTTAGTATGGTACAGTCATAGTGTAGAAGCAGAAAGTAACCTCAAATTGCACAATCACTATCTTAGTTGAGGGACAGTATTCTAATAGGCAGTAATTTTTATGGAAATTTAATAGCCCTCAAATGGTTGTAGCCTGAACAGTTAGGAGTTACCGTAATTTGTCCTTTTACTTAGGATGGCTATGAAAAATCATGTATCTACATTGTCTTTGATCTTTTCGTTGTCTCCTTGTTCCCTACCACTGCCGAGTCAGCCAGTATCATTTTGGAACAGTTTCTGCTCTACTCTCTGTCTTCAGAGTGAGTGACTCTTGGTGAGAACATGGTGGCCTAACATCAGTAATTTTAATTTCTAAACAGACTTGACAAGATGGAAGTGGTGTTCCCTGTATTAGCCAGCATTCAATACCTTCAGGGATGGCATCTTATTACAAAATTGATGGCCTAGAATTAGGCTCACCAACATGGTAAAGCCATCCCAAGATGCTGTAGGTAGGTAAATAGCAATTGAGCCATTCCTCATTGCCAGTGCAGAGATGCATGGTTGCGTGATAACACTTCCCTGTATTGTATTAGTCATGCTTGGAGGAAAACTCAACAAGGGTTTCTGATCCTCTGGGAAATTTTTACATTCAAATTTGAAAGTCAGACTGTCTGAAATCCTTGAAAACTCTATTCTGGTTGTTCTGTGCTAATGAATATTTCTTGAAGTAGAAGACAGTTAAAATATTATCAATTACATGGCAAACTCTGAGAAGTGACACAGAGAGTCTTTGGTGTGGGATTCAAATTTACATGCTACTGCAACCAGGCACATACCTTAGTGCACAAATCAGGCCTGGTGTACTCACAGGGTGAGTCAGGACCCGGTTGAAAGAGATGGCTGCTCGCCCATTCTGCTAGAAGGATGTGGAGTCAGTGGTGCCAGATCTAATTTTTTTCAAGGCACAATTCTATGCTTTATATGAAATCTCTGGATTTCTACATATTGGTTCAGATTACTCTGAAACATGGTGCTGGCCAAAGCTACGCTTATGGAACTGAGACTGGTCCATAGGCCACAGTTTGACACTGTCTTTTCTGGAACTCTAAACCATGAGAATGGTATATTAACTACATGAATGTTAAAGTCAAATGAAAATATAATTATTAATAAATTAGAAGATTGAATCAAAACACATTCCGGGGCTGGAAGAGTGTGTCATGGTATGACATCCATCCCATGCCAAATTATATATGACAAAACTAATTGTATTATCAGATTCATTCAGCTTTGAGGAGTGAATCTGTCATGACTGCAATTCCTGACTTTAGGCATAGTTCTGTCACCCTCTGCAGTGAGCTGTAGTTAACTTTAACATGAGACCCTAGCAATAACAGAGGAAACAGCCTGTGTGTCATTGGCAAAGACACCTAGCTCTTCCCAGTATATGAAGGCAAATCAGTGGAATCCTTGAGAAGCTAGCTGCTATCATTTTGGGGAATTTAAGAATGACATAAAAAATAAGTAAATAAAATACTTTAAAGACTCAAACTCTGCTAACTTCAGTATAGCCAGTCTGCTACAAACTAGGCCTGGAAAGCAGTGCGGTGGAATGATGTGGCTTTCCTGAGCCAAGATTTGGGTTGTAGAATGTTATGTTCCAGAGGCAAAGTTTCAAAGTGTCAGCTGTACAAAGGCCATGACTTCAAACAGCGAGTCCCTGAGTGAGATCCCCATCAGTAACAACATCTTGGAAGAGGGCAGACTTGTTTGCAGAAAAGCCAGTGGTCAGGGGCCATGGAATGAGTGTGAGGAACCCTGGGGAGATAATGCATAGGTGAATGAAGAGTTCAAGCAGGTGCTGGGGGTGGGGATGGAGGGGGCTCCATTTACAGTGTTGAAATTCCAACAGGGGCTAAGAATATCAAAGGTTTGTTCAAATATCTTTGAGCCTTTTCATCGGCTTGACATTTGCATCCCTTGGTCCTACCAGCTTTATTTCAGCAGTGAGTATGCTCGGATGACTGAGCTGGCTCACATTACTGATGGCTATCTGTTTGTCATTCAAGCCCTCTCACCTCCCACATGAGTTGTACCTTTTTGGTGCAAATAAGCTTCCAGGGCTAGCCTGGCTTGATCTCTGTGTTGCAGATGTCTCTAATTAGCTTGATTGAGACAGGTCTGTAGGATCCTGTTGCACAGTCTGACAAGTCCCCCTGGCCTGGTAGCCACTATCCTGTCACCTGATGCTTGCTTCTTGCTAATGTCCTTTGGGCAGAGTTTATTAAGGACTAAAGTCTTCAATTCCTTGCTTTTAATATGGAAGCTGTGGAGTGATGGGTGCTAATGAGCATCCAGGAATGTGGAAACTCTCTCATGTTCTTTAGGTTCAGAGAAAAAAATCTCGAGACCTTTACTGATATTGGAGGCTTTAACATCCAAAATGTTAGAGTTTTTATCATTACTGATACTACTAACATTATTATTTGTAGTAGCTGAGAGAAGCATGGTCTTAACTCATTGAAAACATAGGCCCTTAAATTACTCTATTGTGATAAAACAAGTGTTGTACTGGTTTGTCTAGTTCTGAGATCTGCAAGATGTCCAATTACTGTAAGTGATACTAGCTCTGAGCACCAGAAAGATTGAATTTGTTTCTGTTTCCCTCAACATCTACATTTATTCTGGAGTAATAAATTATTCAGTTACATTTTATATTTTGCATGTGTGGGTTGTGCATGTGTTTTCTGTGAATGGCTATAGCTTTTCCTATAATTTCTAGAACTTTTATATTACCAGTTTAAAGTGAGGACTATTTTGACTCTGCAACGATATCTTATAGCAGTTATTTCTAAAATATCGTGACACTGAAATCACTTATTAAATCTTGACAGAAACAATAGAGAGAAATCTTCAACTACATACAAGAACTAGATATGTAGTATTATTGATTTAATTATCCCCTGTAGATATAATGCCCAGGAGTGAAGAAGAATACTGCATTTTTAATTTTTAAATTGTTTTTATTGGTTACTGTTTACATCTGAACTGATTGCTAAATACACCCTTTTGGTGCCTTTTGGTAGAAAGCATACTGCCATGAATCATCACAATACATGATCTAAGGAGCATTGCCTTGCCCATAATTTGCAAGTGGATTAACCATTTAGTAGAAGTAGTTCATTATCAGTTATCCAGGCTGTGTTATTCAATCAGATGATTGATATTTCTAGCCTCAACCAACTAGCCTTAATTTGTAGATCGTGTACCCCCAAATGAAAATAAAAAAAGAAGATGGAGACATGGTCCTCATCAGTGTCAAGGAATATGCAATGCAGTTGGGATCATGCTTCGTATCTACAGAAGATAATCTCTATAAACACATGCTTCAAATATAATGATGTTCTCGGTCCTGCTGGACCTTAGAAATGAAACAGTTCTTTGTGGGCTAAACAGGTGGTGGAAGCTTTAAAGAGGAACTTCAAAAAAGCCCAGTGGAGGCATGAGGGAATTGTAGGCAAAAGGAGAATCAACAGAGACCTAAAGGTGGGGGTTTACAGGGCAGATGAGAAGACGAGGTTGACAGAGGAGTCCTGGAGTTATGGTTGGGTAGGGTCAGTGGGGCCGAAACATGAGGATGTGAAGGACCACGCATGAATTAGATTTGCTCTCATAGAACAGGGGGTCATTTGGGTTTTTCTCCCAGGAAGACTTGATGAATTGGGAAAGAGACAAAGGGAACAAGGGAGAGCAGCTAGAAGATAATTATGCTAATCCACACATTTACCATAAGGCCTGTATGAGCTTATGGTGTTAGATTCTAGTAGTACTGAGCAGATAGTGAAGAAAGAAATCAGAACTGGTTAATGGATAAGTTTGTATTGAAGAGACAAAAAAAGATATTTTTTTCTGATTTTATTTTATCATTCTGTGAATGTCCATCAGAGAGCAGGGAATAAAGAAATGAAATTTCAAAAAGTTCATTTTATCCATTATTAGCAGTGTTAATCTTTGATGAATGGTAGGGGAGAAAGAAGATTTATGGATTGTTGAAGGACTGCTAAAATCTAGGGTTGATCTGGAATTGAGACACATTTTCAGCTTCCATCTATGCATCATTAGGAGAAGACATTAGCAATTGACTGATTCTATCAGCTCCTCTGTTTAGTCCTCCAATTTTAATCAAATAAGACTGAGAAAGACATTAATGGTTTCTCTGCTCTTATACCATTCTCTCTGGTCCAGTCTCACTGTTGACATGCATATGGTAATTGGAGATGAGACATTTCCTGGGATACACTTCATCATCCTTTGAAGCTATACAATGATGATTGGATTTCATTTGCTTTTGGTCCAGCTTGGAGGCTTAAAACAGCATCTCTGGCTTTTCAGATAAGCCTTTTCCAGGACAGTATGGCAGCCTCAGGAGCCACAAGTTGGTGGTCCCAGGAACCACACTGCAGCTATTTTTCAGGAGCAAAAGCAGACGGCCTGAGAGTGCCTACACTGGCACCGATGGGATTATCCCGACAGGGAAGAAGGGGCCCTTCCAGCTATAGGTGTGCTTCTGAGTTTCAGAGCCCCGCCTAATGAATTTTAGCCTGAGAATCTCATTCTGCTCGAACTATCACTTGAGAATCAGAGTAATTATTTCCTATTGCCCTTTGTGGAATACGGTTATAATTGCATTACTGTTAACGGTGTTTGCATTAACACTTAATTGTTAATGTCCTCCTCATTCGGAGGAAATCATCACCTCTTCATATTTCATTGCCAGAAAGAGTTGAACGCAGAGAGGATCATCTGAAGCTTCCAAATGGAGAAATGAGAAAAGATGCTAGGATTCAGAGGCAGAATTTGTGTAATGACTTATCTTTCTAGTGTTTCTGTGTGTGCACTTGTTTACTTTTAAGGTATTGTGTGTCTGCTTCATTTTGAAGTTAAGCTACAATGCATAGTTAATCTCTGGAGAGTAACAGGGATTCCTGTGTGGTGTGGAAATGGCTCTGGGGTTCATGGTAGGAAAAGGGCAGGAACTTTCTCTCAGAGCTGACATCCTGTTTGAGTGTTGAAAGACACATTAACAAGAAAAGAAAGCTGCCACTGTGGCAAGGTCAGCCAGACGGTGGTGGGCTACAGGCCTTGACTTTCAGATGACTGTTAACTTCTTCCTTTACAATATACTGAACTGCCTGTTGTTCATAACCAAGGGATTCCTTAGCTTAACTCTGCAGCAGGAAACTGAAATATTTTGAGGTCTCGATTCCGGCTTGCAAAAAAAAATAGAAGAGAGAGAGAGAGAGGAAATACCAGCACTATATCAATTTTGAATCTGTTAAGGGGAATATTGTTTGGGGCATGGGAGGATCTATTTTCATTTAAATGGTGGATGGGCACCTTTGTTACACTGGTTTGGAAAAACTTTTTTAGAGGCTGGAAAGAGAAGTAACGAACTCCATGGATTTTTGACCTGTGCAGTCTCACAGCGCCTGGCACTTGCTTTCATGTTATGTTCCTGCTGTCTTAAACTTAATAGTTTTTGAACACAGGGTCCCATCTTTTAATTTTTCAAGGGGCCCTGTAAATTGTGTAGTTTGTCCTGCTGACCACTCATTGATAGTTGGAGCAGAATGTGGTTTAAATTTCACCAAATGAGCTCGAAGCCAGATTCTCCTCAACCACCTATAAGTAATTAAATTCTGTACTCCTATAAACACACAAACGGGTTTGACAACATCTCAGGCTCCTTTCTTTTAAAATATGTCATTTAGTTAAGCAGCTGTATTTCCTTAATGCTTTATGTGATCTCAGATAACCTGTTTGGCCTAGTTTTTTTTTTTTTTTTTTTTTTTAACTTTCAACTGGGTATTTCTACATCCAATGTAGGCTATGGATTCATCTTGAAATATATAATGAGTTTAGTTTCATAAGTTTTAATGTATATTTCAATCAAAGGAAGTGGTAAAGCTGGTAGAATACTGAAAATGGTGAGGTTTTAACACTACATCCTAGGGGACATACCTTAATTTCTAAGGGTGTCATTGTTTAGACCTTGAAGATTTCCAAAGCACCTTCTGAGGGAGGTCACCTTGCACTGGTACAGTGCAGAATGGACCTTTAATGAGTGATTCCTGCTCTCAGGTCTCAATTTCTTATCAAATTGTGTAATGACAAGTGAGGAACTACTCCATTTTATTTTGCTCTGTGACTCATTAGCTTTATTTCTCATAAACACCCTTCCCTTCCAAGTACAATCTAAAAAGTTCTGTCATTAAAAACAATTTTGTTTTCCCTGCCTAAGGGAGACTATTTTCAAAAAATATGTGCATTTTGACAATGTGAGTCTTGCCTGTTTAAAGCTGTAAGTATAATTTATTTTTTATTGGGTGTTAAACTTTTCTTTCTGACAAAACAAAAGACAGTCAAGATTTCTTCCCTTAAAGAAAAAACTGTATTTGCGATTTCACATTTCTCTAACATGTTTTTAAGCGTATTTTACATAACTGCTTTTTAAAAGAAAGCTGCATGGCTTTGTGCCTTATCGGTTCTGCAAGGATGTCAGTGGGATTGAGCATTAAATGAAGTGTAAATAGGTCATGAAAAGAGAACAAAATGCTGTGTTGCATTTGAAAATTTGGATTTAAATGGTTCATTTCTATAACTATAATGTGATTATGAATTTACTGTAAAAAAAGAAAAAAACAAACAAAAAAACAAGCCAAAGCCTGATTTTGATGACAACATATGTGCATACATATGTTTGTTAACTTTTCTGATTATTTTTGATCTGCTGTGCAAAGAAAACACCTTGGGCAGTGGGTCAGGGATCTTTTCCTGTGCTGCTTGAAAAAGATGTGACAGCATTTCCACGCACTGCCCCTAGGTCTGCTGCCGTTAGTGCTTGGAACAGGCTTCCCCTACCGATTCTCACTCTTAGATTCTACCTCTGGGTTATTCAAGCCAAAAGGTAAAGTTGTTTTACGAACAGGCTATGAGACAGGGTTTTTCAAACCTTGGACTTCCATGTGCCACCTTCAAAATTTTTGCTACATGCCAGAATTTACTTAACATTTTTAAAAAATATATAGACCTTAATACTTTTTGCCTAATATTTTTTTCATGGAAACTTTATATCTTCCTAAATATTCCTTGCCATGAATAATATTACTTGCCAAAAGTAAGCATACAAGTCTCTGTTACTGAAGCCTAATCTTTTTGTTAAAAGTAGGGATTTACCAGTGTTTGGTGTTAAAGTTCTATTAGTACTACACTGAGATTTCCTCCTCAACTACTTGAAAGAAGGTTCATAAAGGAATAACTTTCTCTTGTATGATTCATTGTTTATTAATACTATATTCACATATTACCTATAGTTCTCATAGTACTGCACGAAGTCTAGATCATTCACTTTGAAAATACTGCCGTAGTGATGAGATTTGATGATGCTGAGAGGACCCCTCACTTGTTATGATGTCTCAATTCCACCATTATAATCATTCCCTTAGACTTATATTTCGATTTTGTTCAGTAATTACCTATTTAAATGTAAATTACTCTGTAACCTCTTAGTAGTCTTTTAAAGATTGGTTTTCCTTATTGAGATTAAACTCCCCCAAAGAAGGACACAGTCTAGAGATTCGGGCTGTGGAAGAACAAAAGTAGTACTTCAGACAAACATACTTTTCACAATTAACTTAGGCTTGTAGTCTCTTTTTCAGCATTTCTCTCAGTCTAAAGTAGTCTCTCTTCTGTGTCCCTGACTCTGGCTGTGATACTTTCTATAACACCGGGCTCAAATGCCAACACCTCTGTGCCCTTCCATGGTGGCCCACCCCAAATGTTGAAGGTTCTATGCATCTTTCTCACATAACTCACCACACTGGTTTACATCATAGCTGGTCACGAGCATGCCTTATCTTCTCTAGCAGACGCCATGTGAGTGGTGTATGAACAAGTGACCTGACTGTCGATGGTGACAGAAAGTAGGAAAGGTATCACAAAGCAGGTTTCGCTAAGCCAACTTTGCAAGAATATTCCTTATGCAACACAGACGGGAAGGGTAGCATTCCATCCACTCAGCTTTGGCCCAGTGACATCAGCTATGTTCTCGAGTGTATGATTCATTAAAACAGGAAGATACTGAGGCGTGCTCAGGTGTGGGAGTTGGGAAGAGCATTTGGGACAGAGAAGCCATTCTATCTTTTCAGCTCTGCTGCCCAGCTCCACTTGAGCTATCTTCCTCTAAGCCTAGCTGACTGGCTAGAGTATGTGGACAGGAAGGATAAAGTATTATCTCTGCAAAGCATAGCAGTGATTCAACATTTAATACCTCTATCTTCGACACAGACTATGGCTTAACACGATTTATGAGCCATTTACTGTCTCTAAATCCACAGTGGAACTTTGGTATCATAGCTAAGTATTGGCAGTGCAAGGACAAACTGTTTTAGCAAAGAGATGCATCTCTAAGTAACTTGGGTACTACCTTAGGAATCATGGTGTCATGAAAAGTGCTTTAGAGTCAGCAAGACCTAGGGTCAAATCCTAGTCCTACACTTAGGAACTGGATGACTTGGTGTGAGTTAGTCAGTCCCTTAGTGCTACAGATTTTATCATGTAAACTGGAGATGAAAATGAGACAATGGTTCTTACTTCAAGCGCTGTTGGACATACCAGAGAAGGTAGGGAGGTGGTGGAGCACACAGCAGTCTGACACCAGTAGTCATGAAACCTAGTTCACGCCCCTTTTCCTTGTTCTGTGAGGATCGTAGGCTCTGTCTTGCTTGGATCATGTGCGTATCTTTGGGAATGCCCTTTCCTCACCCTTTTTCAATATGAGAGACCACAATAATACATTTAAAATGAGGCTAATTTCTGTAAACCAATTAGAATAGCCAGAGATTGAGAGGAGAGTATCATTATTATAGTTTGTTACATTTCTTAGGCTGCTGCGATAGATTTGCTTGGGAATAAAACCTCTCATAATTATTTAATTACCTATTTATTTGATTTTCAATTGTGTTGGACTTAAATTCTCACCTGCTAACTGCCATAATTTCATGAACGCCACCCTGGCTTCAGATTGGCTCACACTGTGAGACAAAGCCACATGTTTATATGGTGTCCTTGGAGTAAAGCTGTAGGATCTTGTTGTTCTGCTTTGTTGGGAGCCACTCAGACTCATTTTTAGGATTCTCCTGGCCATATTAATTCTTCTAGTGTTTTGCATAGGTCGTGACAGAACAAGACCTAGAAAACAAAAAAAATCATGTTCGGTTGTAATCTTTGATAATCTTCAGCCATTACCTTTAGAGGCTTAACTGTTGATGTTCACACTCTCCAGATATATAGGAATAGATGGCCTTGGGAGGGACTTAGAAAGAAGTAAAGTCTGATGTATTATAAGTCATAATTCGGGTCACATTTGGAAAAAAAAAAGTGCTGTCACTGTTGGTAACTTTTGGCCTGAGGAAAAGCAGTGGTTCAGAAAGTTCCCTTGAATTGTTTTTTCTTTAAAATAATCTCACAGAATGGAAGGTTTGGGTCACAGGTGTAAACCCTTAGGCCCTGCTTCCTCAGTGAGCTCAGTGCTGATCTCAAGGACAAAATAAAAAAAAAAAAGAGAGAGAGAAATTTTGCATTAAAAACAGATTTGCCTCTCCAGGCAGAAGAATGGCTCTGAACACAGTCTTTGTCAGGACCAGAAGTTTGGAAACGGTAGCTGTGGACTGGAGGTGTTTATTTCCCCCTCTCGTCTTTCCTGGCATGATGAATATTGCTCACGGATTTGGTTTTACTTCGGAATTCTTTCTGTGTGATAAGTGAAGGCTAGCTGCTTGGGGACTGGTAGTTAATTTAAGCCTATGGGCAACTCCCCTCTTGCCTGGGATTCTATTTGTAACATTGCTCTGTGGGTTTAACTAAACTGTCAGGACCACAGAGGGCTGAGTTATTAGAGTTCGCTGTAGAAAGCTCAGGCAGAAAATGAAACTGTTCACCACCCAAGAGAAAGGAGTTGTGGCAGGGAAGGAGAGTGTCTGGGCTGAGAGTCTTCTGTGATGCTTTGTTTCTCTGGAAAATTATGAGCAGAATTTCTCCCCTTTGTCCCCTGAGAACATTCAGACAATAGATTTGAAGGAGCATCACATCTGTGTTTTGCTGCCGCCTTTGCTAGAGCACAGTTTTGCTCTAGTCTGTCCTGGGGTAAAGTGGGTCCAACTTTCATCTTCATCAGAAGGCATCTCAGTGCCTGAGTTGTGATGGGTGACAAAGAGTCTAGGGATAGGCTGAGACACACAGTTCTGGAGGACAATAGAGTGGACCAAGCTTGTCTTGGCTCTAGAAATCACTGATGTGCTGGTCCTGAATTGAAGCCAGCCCAGTCTCAAAGGTTATGAGGCCAGGGCAGGGTATGCGTAAGTGACTTCCTTGCCTCCTATTTAAACCTCATAAAGTTCCTATTATCCCCTCTCTGTAATCATTGCTTCTGGTTCAGAGATTGATATTACAACTTTCTAAAAGCTCTCCTGAGCTCTAAAATTCTCTTAATGCTTTCGAGCCAAAGCCACTTACCTTGCTGCTCTTATACAGAGTAAACCTTGTTCTAATACAAGAAAGCTGATGCTACATGCAGTGTGCCCACAGTCAGGTGCTTCAGTACAGCTGGACAGTGTGACATTACTCCTTCGATTGTCAGAATTCTCCTTAGCCCTCTTACCAGATTTTTATTTGCTTTCTAAAATGTTCAGATAAAATGTTTTTACTAAGTGTCCCACATTTTTTAACTGAATCTCAGTGCTTTATAAATTATACACAGACACATGCACACGTGTGTATGTATATGTCACAAATGTTTTTTGGGAAAATCTGGGAATATAATTCTGAAAATAGCTGAGAATACTAGCTTAGCTTTTAATTCTAATATTGTTTTTGTGATTATAAAAGAAATACATTGCCATTGAAGAAAATTAGAAATATATATTAAGTTCAGTGATGAAAATAAAGTTTATTCATAATACTACCATCCTGAATTGTGCATGAACATGATCAAAATTACTTTTTATATTGTAATGTTTTTTCATGTAGTGATATATGACAGTTGTTTATTTTACCAGAAAAATGACCAAAATTTTCGAGAATGATTATGGTCATATTTCCAGTAAAATAAAAAGTATAAAGTATGCTATCTTAGAATTAAAGAATGTATAACTGGAACCCCTGCCTCCTCCTCCCAACCTCCCCCATTTCATTCCAGCACCTTTTCTTCATAGATAACTGAGTCTTGGAGAGCATATTCTACAATGAAAATCACACTGAAAGTTGGTGACAAATGGGGACCGGAACCCAGGTCTCCTTCCTCACAGCCAGCTGTGTTTTTTTCTCCAGTACAAATCTTTAAATGATATTTTTCTTTCCTCGCATGAATGAACTTCAGGTTCATGAACCTTTCAAATCTTAGCACACAAAAAAAGAGGTGTGAACTATCTGTGCAGCGGATTTGGAGTAGAGGGAAGAAGAGGGAACCAAACTTGGTTTAGCCAGAACTGTGGCGTTGCTTAATGAGCAGGTGGCAGTGCTTCTCAGTTGGAGGAAGCAGGCATTCTGGGTAATGCTGTATGTCACAGCAGGACACAGTCTATGCTTTGCCAAGTGTTTACATCTCTAGTCTCATTTTTATGATCACCACAAACACTGGACAAGTGACTTAAATTCTGAGACTGAAGAAAGTATTAGCAATGCTTTAGGTGTATCTCATAGTGTGCACTTGGAGCCATTAACCATGGGTTTTTTTGCATTGTGGGTGTTGATTGTGGAGCGAGTTTCTATCTGAAATGATGATATCATCTCCTCAATATAGCATTTGTCCTGTTAGTTCACTTGGTTTCTAACATAAAATACTCAATCCAGAAACTATTCTACAAACGAAAGATGTCCTCTTTGCTTTGCTTTTATTCCCATCTCTCACTTTCCCCTCTTCTGATTCTTTCTCTCTGCAAACCCTCTCCCACACACTCCATCTTCATTACTTCTTCTGAATCCTCTCAGTTCTTTACTCTTTGTTGTGAAGATGACAAGTGCATGCATTTTAGGCCCATGGAGTTTCAGAATGTGTTGTGTCAGGATCTCTGCAGAGATCCCAGGGCCTCACCAAACACTCCACAAAAAGAACATTCTGAAGAGTTGCAGGAAATAATTGATCAAGAGCTTGCTCTGTGCAGGGCACATTGGAATTTAGTTAACGTGTAGCCTGAAGCAGAAAATGCCTTGCTGCTTTCAAGGCCCTTTGAAAACCCTTACAAGTACTTGGTGAGAACTTCAGAATTCAGTTAAGCTGTCTTTGATTCCAAAGATATCCCTGGGGCCAGTGAATAAATTACAGATGCTTTAAAAAAATTTTTTTTTTACTTAATGCCTGTATTAAATAATTGATTTTTTATGAACCAATGTGACTAAATAGGTTAATCAAGTTATTGCTCGATTTGCTTAATTTTTCCACACTTTTAAAAATAATGTCTTGTTTAAAGAGGTTTCTTTAAACACTTGATTCATTGTTATTGCATGAAATTAAACACTTGACCTATAGAAATGGAGCTCCATCTATAAACTATTCCAGATCTGTTTAGTTGTGGTTCACCTTTCTCTCCTGTTCTGTTGCCTACATTACAACCTGTAGAAAGGGTCTTTTTCTCTTTATGTAATATCTGGCACACAGGGCCTCTCTTTAGGGTGCATTGAGTAGATTCACAAAGATGCTACTTGGGGCTTGAACTCAGTGACTTACTAAGTGGTACCTTTGTTCCCTTAAAGAATTCTATCAAATAGTTTTTTCACTTAGGCAAGTTCAATCTCTACATCTATATACTTTGTCCTTCCTTCACCTGAAAATTGCGTACAACTGCATGTTCTAATTATGAGTATATTAATCTGTGCTTTTACTTGCAATCTGTTTTCTCAGAAAATCTTAACCTTCCTTGTTCTGTCTTTATTTTTAAATTTCAAGGTCTGCTAGAACCTGGGAGTTTGAAGAAACCTTAGGAGTCAGGTAGTCTGGTTCCTATCTCTTAAAAATAGAAGTGTCACAATGTGACATTTCTGTACACTGAAAACAGAGGAATATGGAGCAAGCTTCAGAGATAAGTGGGCTGCTGTGCCTGAGGTGGTTACTGTTCCCCTTTGCTTTGGACATCTATGCCCACCATATTTGCATGACAAATGTGGAATGAATGCAATGCCCTTTTGTGTTTTTCACTGAATATTCTATAGTGTTTCTGAAGGGGGGAGGGTTAAGGAGAAGCTCATTTTCTCTTGTTTTAATGACGTAGCTATATTCCTCAGGCAGTCAGAGACGCCCATACCAAGACACAGCTTTCCTTAGGGAATTTGAAGTTGATTAGCATCTCTGATGAACCTTCTGATGAAGCTTTATGGTAATGTTGGTGTCATTTTCTCCTCTTCCTCCTCTTTTTTTTTTTTTTTTTTTTTTTGGTTGAGAGGAATTAGGTCAGCTCCAAGCCAGTTTCAGCTTTTCCACCTTAAGTTACAAAGGATCTGAGTTCAATTTTTTTTTTTTTTACCAAAAAAGTAAAAAAACAGCTGATACCTTCTCTTAAGAATGAGGCTTTACCCAGTCAAGTTTTCGATAAATCAGTTACACTGATATGCTTGCTGTGTGACAGACTGCAACTGAACCTCATTATTCATACATGTCTGTGTGATGTTACTGAATCAATTTGTGCTGTATCCATTTTGCACTCATGGATAGTTCACGGTCCCTTATGAGCAGAAATAGTCAGCAGGCAATAATAGAAGACATGGAGCACAAATGGATGGGGCCCATAATCCTTTGCTCCATGGTGCTGGGTTCGTTTTTAAACCATTTTCAGTGGATAATTTTTTAATTCTAATCTCATCAATATGTGGATTACGTTAGCAAAATTAAAAAAGCAGATACTTTTCAAACTTTTAAAAATCATTCTGCTTTTATTCTAAGAGAGATTGTTAAATGAGGGAATATATAGGGTGTCTGCCTCTTCTGATAAGCAGAGACCATTCCTGCATGCAGTTCCTTAATGGCTCTAGTAGTCTATGTGGCACAGCAGCCTTTCCTGGTTTAAAAGATAGCATGAAACCAGAAAAACCAAAACTCCACCTAAAAATGTTAACTTTGCAGTGGCTAAACAGTTTCCAGGACCAGCATTTGAGTTGCACAAAACAGTTGAAAAAGCATGTGAAATAGCATGACACCACCTGTAGCAGCCAGTGTTAGGCAGGTTCTGTTATCTGTTGGTGGCTGGAGACAGACTCATGGCTGTTAAAACCCTCCCCAGTGAAACGCTGTGCAAGCCTCATTGTCAGCAGATGTCACCTCGCATGAGATGCCCACTGAGGAAGTCACATAAAACTCACTTATTACACTTGAAGCTGAGGACTTTCTTCTGTCTGTGAGATTGCTTGACAACTCAATTCGAACCACTGTTCTCTTATACTTGTGTATTCAGCATCTCCAACTCCTTTGTATTCACAGAACTCCAGGAGATAACTTTTGTAACGTTGTCCTGGAGTCAGGAATTCACTGTACTCTGAGCTCTGTCCTTAATAAACTTGGTGATCATACCAAGTGAGTCCAACTCCCTGGGTGTCAGTTACTCAGATGTAACACATTGGGCATATGATGAATGATCCCCAAGGCCCTCTTCACTTTACGCTTCTATTTGTTTGTAGTTCTAGACTTTTGCTGTTCCCTAGGGCATTTCATTTTTTTGATTCCCTGGGCATTAAAAAAAATACATGTTCCAATTGATATTCAAGGTCCTAAAATAAGAAAATAAATTTAAAGGAAAGAAGAAATGTTCCTTAGGTCAAAGAACAAAGGATTGTCAGATGAGCATTTACAAGAAGGTATATTTTGATGTCAAGGTAAAAATCAAAACATCTCTAAAGAATTTTTATAGAGAATCAAATTTTAAAAAATACAAACATAGATTTAGAATATATTTATTAAAATGTCAGTAACTGAAATTTCTTAAGAAAGATTTAATTAAATTATTCTTTTTTTTCCCCTAATGGTACAAAGGGCGATTAAAATTTCTGAATCTCTGTTGCACTTAACAGAGAGGCAATAGAAAAATACTTCCTAAAAAGCTCACTCTTCTATAGAGAGACTTAGTCCCTTTGACAAGTGTTTTACATGGGGTTATGAAGTAGGAGGGAGTTTGGTGCCTAGTTTCCCTAATGATTTCAGCAAATAATTCATGATTCTGGCCTACATTAAGATTTTCTAAAACTTTTATGCATCACAAAATTACTATAACAAAGTATTTGTTTATAACTGTAGTAATTTATTGTTTCACTTCTTCCACAAAGGCTCAAGTAGTGATGGTCCCTGCATCTTGTTTCTGACCTCTGCACCATCTTCTGTCATGCTGTCTACCCTACCTAGATTTCTCTGCTAATCTGAGATAACTCTTATTCAGACTTTGGCTCTGGGAAGCTGTTTGTCTCCAAGGATATATTTGGGATCCCAACTTTACATCTCAATATAGTTGCAACTTTGTGTCTGTTCCCCTAACTAGGATGAATTCTGTGAGCACAGGAACTGTGTCTTATTCATACCCCCCCATGTCCAACTTGATGCCTAAAATATAGGTAAAGCTCAGTGAAGGCTTCTGAATGACTGACTGAAGGCATATCATATGCGATCATCCGAATAATAATAATAATTGTTAAGGAGGTGAGAGAAAATCAATACATGAAAGGTAACATTTACTCTATTTAACTCCAAGCTGCCTGGCAGCCAAGCCCAACAATAAATATAATGTGACCAAAGTATAGTAGAAAGTGTGATTTGGAGACAGAGAGAAGGGGATTTGAATCCTGGCCTCACTATTTACTAGTAACCTTGGGCAAGGTCTAGAATCTCTCCTCATCTCATTCATCTGCAAAATGGAAATAACAATGCCAGCTTTACAGTGTTCTAAGGAGTAAATGAATTGACGTGTGAAGGAAATGTCATTGCTGCTCAAGAGTGAGGGAATTCAGAGGGTTACTCTTTGTTTTTGTTTTAGTTGGGCCTTACCTTTTAGAACAGTTTTAGGTTTACGGAAATTAAGCGGATAGTACAGAGAGTTCTAATTAACCCCTTCCTTCTCCTCCTCACAGTTCACCTTATTCACTATTGTTTTAACTAGGTTACTTATTTAAATTTTAAGGTAAATATATAATTAATAGGGTCAGAGGCCAAGTAAGTGCCTTATCCTTAAAGACTATTCGGCCATTTTCTTTCACCTCTGTAGTGCAGTATTAAGTGGCAAATGAACTTTTTGGAGAAGATAATTTTAGACCATGGTGGATCAGCAATAAAAGTGAAACAGGAGAATTATGAAAATTTTGAATTTAAAATTTATAGACTTTGTGTTTAAAAAAAGGGGGGGGGAGCGCAGAGGGAGTTTTCAAGTAGAATTGAGTGGATCACTGAGGCACTTCACAAATAGGTTGGCTGGAGGGCCTGGCCTGTAGCTGACCCTGGGCAAAGAGTAGAGAGTATTTGACCTGTCAAGGTGGAACTCCCCAAAGAGAAAACCAGAGTGAATGTGAAGAAAAACAGTGTACAAGGGCCAAGCCACTGCACAGTCAAAATGGACATTATGGGATCATGCAGACTCTTGGGAAGCTTTCTGAACATATAAGCAGCATTTGCCCTTAAAGAAAATGGATTTTAAAACCCCAAAATTCTTGCAGGCCATCTTGAATAGGAGAAGGCTATAACAGCCAAGGAATGCATTTGGATGGGAGGTGAGCCATAAAGGAACCCAGAGGGTGATGGATCAGCCCCCATCCCAAGCAGTAGCAAGGCAGATTGATTTGCTGGGACAAGCATAGTTTGTTCAACTAACATAGACAAATACCTTGGCCACTGGCATGGTTGCAGCAGCACTTGGTTTCAGAACATCTTTTCTTAAAATGAAATGTTTTTTCAGCTCTCTAGAGGCTTAGCAAGATCTGAAAAGATTTTGCTTCTGTTTGCTGGCTGCTGCACATGCCACTTTTTACACCTTTACCTAAATGGGAAGCTCTGTAACCTGCTGCTTTGCATGTACGAACAAGCCTGCTTGGATAGATGACAGTGCAGGAACAGCTGCCTTCTTCAAGAGCTGATTTGCACTGCCCGGACGTTACCTAAACAGTCATTACTTACTTTTTTTCTTCCTTCAATGCTTAAGCAAGTTTCAGCATGTTAGAAAAGAGATACATGAGAATGGCTAGGAGCATTGGGATAAAAATATATGCCATACACTAGTTAGTTTAGGTTAAATGAACTTAGATTGATATACGTGGACACCCCCTTTAAGGGACTGAAGCACACACTCACCACCCCAGAGCTCTTAACTAGCCCTCTCCCTGAGGAATATGGCTCAAACCATTCACCAGGGCCCTAATTTTTTTTCAATTAAGAGTTCTAAGTTAAAGGGATAGTTCATATCTCTAATTTATATCAAGCCCATCAAAGTTAAAACAAGTTAATCAAACAATTATGGAGAATGAAGTATTTCCAGTAAGTGGATGGTATTCCTCTGGAGGAAGCACTCAAAATCAGAAGTTTCACTATTCCCAGTCACAGCAGCTGTGCATTAAAGTCGCTCTGAACATATGCTAATGTGAACTGGACCAAAGTATTAGCTTTACAGATCATTACAAGGCTTCTGGAAAAGGGTAATTCACACTGAGTCAAGTGAAGAGAATTATCCAGTACCAGATTGCAGCAATGAGCTTTAACAGCTAAGAAACAGATATTTTGGGTGTTTTATATTACGTGCCTCTGTGTTGTCCTCAGGAGATGGAATCAAGATAGGATAAAAGCAGAGACCAAGGAACTTTCCATCCTAGTCTGAGACAGTATTTTAAATAATGTATTTGGTAAAAGTAGTGCCATTTCTGATATGCAGAGGATGTCAGGTCTTCCATCAGTTAAAAGATTTTCAAGGAAAATGCTGGTCAGATTTGAACACCACATATTCATGAGTTCCCAGTGTGGCTGGTTAGTAATTCCTTATCCCATAAAGAATTTTAAAAATGTGCCAGCTTAAGGAGGTCAGAGGCTAAAGCATGGAGGTGTTTAATGTACATTTTTCCCCTCTCTCACTAATAGACTGTTGACATGGGTCTTTTGTGAATTCTCTGGCTAACTAAAGATATTCACAATCTGAGGGCAAGAGCAGAGACTGCTCAAATTTCAGGATATGTGGTTTTGTTTAATTTCAGTCAATCATTGGTTGATGGCAAGTATACCAGATGAAATGCATCCTCCAAATGAGCTCTGAGATCTTTGGGTCCGTGTATATAAATCATTTTGCCTGCCACGACACCACATCCAACAAACCCTGTTGACACTGACAGGGACCAGATGTGTTAAGGCCATGGCAAAGACATTAGGTTTTGACATCAGCTGACTGACAGTTACATTTGGAGGCACCAGCTGAGGGGTTGAGATTTTGTCAAATCCATCAAGTAGATGGAAATCTACATTTAATGTTATCACGTCTTTAAACACTTAACTGAAGATAAAACCACCTCTGTCCGGGAATTAAGCTTAAAATAACCTAGTTTTTGCTTTTCATGCCTAGATACTTCACTCTCTCACTTGTTCTCACTCTTGTTTTCTCTTATTCTGATTTTTATAGCCATGGTGGGGAAGAGAGTTTATAAAGTAAAAACCATATTTAAAAAACATTTATAAAATATGTTTTCCTGGAATGTTTTCTCTCTTATTTCCATCTGCCTGTCTCAAAATATACTAAACATGTACTTTTATGAGCAAATAAAAATACACAAAATACATTTCACATCCTCACTAACAAAGCAACCTTAAATTTATTATAGGTACTTAAGATATTATAAAATTTCCCTAAGTTTTCAGTTTTAAGAGCTTAATAACTTCTGTAAATTTTCTATTTCTAAATTTCGAGTTTTAAAATCTCTAACAGGAATAGTAGTTGAAGTAGATTACCATTCTCAGTAAAAGATTCTTTGCACAGAGCTGAGAGGCTGAAGTCATTTTAATCTGAAATTGAAAGAAGCAGATCACAAAGTGGACTTTAAATGATGAACCTATTTTACTGTAGCGTTTTGGGTGATAAAATGTTTATTTCTTATCTTTTAAAAATAAAGCTATATTTTTATATATTTTCATCAATATTTAGATGAAAATAAGGAGAAACCATTAAGAGAGAAGTTATCTATCTTAAAACAATTTCTTATTGAGTTTAGCATACAGTTTTAAAATAATTACTCAATAGTGGGTTATAAAATGTGTTATGACTTTGATTTTCAGTCTTCAAAATTTCAGTGACAAAATATGAATATATTTTTACTTGTAGAAAGCCCCAATATCAGCATTAGCTTGAGTTTGTGTAAGAGCAATTACAAAGCAACAGGTGAAAAATGTTTATGCTAATTATGAAGTCAATTATTGACATTATTCATTTTGGAACCCCTTTAACATTTGAAGAGTCGGTTAATGGTGATCTGTCTTCATTCAGCTGTGCATCCATCTCTCTCTCTCTCTCTCTCTCTCTCTCTCTCTCTCTCTCTCTCTCTCTCTCCCCCTCTCTCCCTCTCTCCCCCTCTCCCCCTCCCCCCCTCCCCCTTCCCCTCCCTCCTCCCCCTCCCCGCCCTTTCCTCTCCCTCTCTCCTCCTCTCCCTCTCACACTCCCTCCCTCCTCCCTCCGTTGGCATTTTTGCCTACAGGCTACTGAGAGCTGATTATTATTCTAATCAAAACCAGCACAATCAGAAGAGACAATTAGCCAGGTTAGGCCTCTGCTGATTCTGCTTGTGGCCCTTAGCACCAGATGGCCTTGAGCACTCTTGAATCATATCAACAAGTATTTCAGTAATACCTATTCCACTCCACCTGCTGCAGTTAGGGTCTGCCTTTCATCTCCAGTTGCTTGTGTGTGTGAGTTCTTGTTTGTTTTATGTTGAGACCACAAGATATTGAAATTTTCAAAAGTGGAAAGTTGGCAGACCTCATTGCTAGTGCCATTTTAAAGTCACTTAGTCAATAGCTCTAAAAATCATGAAATCAATTACCTATATATAGGTTTTTATTTGATTCTGTACTTATGCACTTATGGAACTCAATTTATAGAGTCTGATTCCTATGTAAAATGCATATACTTTTAGTGCGTAAGGGAGAATTCGACATATAATAGGCCTGGCATATTTTAAGCATTATTTTAATCAGAATGACATAAAACCCATTTGGCAATAATACATTCTCCTGTTTTTCATATAAAATAAATTCTGTTCTGAATATCAGATTTATTTATTAGCCTGGTCATTATCTGATTTTATCAGATACTATAAGTATTTAAATCAAAAACAGCAATGCCTTTTATCAGTTCTTTCGATATGTAATATGTCTGACTTGACTTCACATCTTTCTAGTTGAAAATTCTGCCAGTTTTTGAACTCAAGCTAGAATGTAATATGTTTTAGGGGTTTGTAGTTAAATATATACCATTTATTTTAATATCCAGTTTCATCATATAGCATCATTTAGAAGTAAAATGTTTTTAGAAGGAAGCCAGAAAATTGGAGAGTTATTTAAAACAATATGGGGCTTGTTGGTCTTATATGAGGATACATATGAGAACCTCTTATGAGGTTCATATAAATTTTTTAAAAAAGAAAGGAAAATTCAAGCAAGCATTCTTTCCTTATATTTGAAGACTTAAGATGTTTTACTAAAATCATGTGTTTCTAAGTCTTGATATGTACGCATGTTTGTGCATTCATGAGTTATCTCATGCGAATGCCTTGTAATTCTATACTTGCTAATGACTCTAACAGGGAAGATCAATTAGAAAATGATTCTTTAAGGGGTTTAATACATAAGAGATAACAATTTATTTTATATAGCTCTGGTTATTTTAAGTGAATATAGACCTGAATTTTTACAAGCAAATGTCAGCTTCATAAATCTGATATTTCTTAAGTAAGTCTACATTTGGCTAATCTATATAATTTCTCTATGCATTTATTCATTCAAGTTTATATTTATTTATTCTCTTTACATATAAATGAATCTACATATCTAAACATATATTGAGAATATTTATTTTCCATCTCTATAACAGTAAAGTAGTTGATATCTCCAAGTGAATTTTTAAGATTTTTTTTTTTTCATTTTGCAAAATTTAGAAATATTTGTTGGGTCTCTCTGTGGATCATGGGAATAATTTTTTATCCTAATTTTTTCAGTTTATAACTTGAACAATCATGGTGGGTTTTTTTGTTTTGTTTTGTTTTTTTGTTTTTTCTTTTTTTGGCTTTACACATATGCAAAGAGAACTAATACAAACCAACCAATGTAGCTGATTTATCCAGTTGCTCTATGGGCAATTAAACCAGGAGTATTATCTCAGCAGGAATAAGTGGGCAAATTACACATGTAAAGTAAATGGATCTTTGAAGCTTGAGCACATAGGTATTACTGTACAAGTGGCTATGTTAAGATTCCTGTAGAGATCAATGGGAGTTTATTGATGAATACCAGAGAACAGAGAAGTGATGTCATAAACTTTTAATAGTCTAATAAACTATACTTAAGGTTTTCCACCTTAGTCAGATCTGTGGGTCTGTATGCTAGAACACTGGTCCTCTCACATTGTGAAGAAAACTGTGCTAAGCGAGCCAATGCCAGCAACACTCAGCTCTCAGTTGCCTGCCGTTGTCTAGAGAAAATGAAAAGCCTCCAAAATCATTTTTATTTTTGTGCTCTTAAGACATGTGACAAATGATAAGGCATTGTGACTTTTTTAATATTACTTATGAGTTGCCACATATGAGCAATACCCTAATCCTTGTTGGTTTGAGTGGTCGCTGGTTGACCTCAAAGATACTATATAATTTTAGAATTCTAAACACCCCCACTGTCTCTTACAAAACAGAGTCCAGTTCATGTGAAATAATGAATACTTTGTTGGAGGATTTAGTAGATGAACCACATACATCCAGTGCCCTGGTTTTCACCCTTAGCCCCACTAATTGCCCAGTATTTCATGTGTTTATCAATTATAGGCAACATTTAAGGAGCAAAAGTAGAAAAAAAACATTTGAGTTACAGAGCAGGACTCTTGGGCATTGTGCTTCGTGTAACTGATGTATGAATTATAGCTTTGAACATGCTTAGAGATGTCGGGGAGAAAATAGTCAGCAAAACTAGTTTAGAAGGAAGACAAAACAGGGAGAATGGCAGAAGCTGTTTCATAATACAAGACCTGTGACTTTAATTTCAATCAAGTCACAATGAGTCTGATAGCACTAGTTTTCTGGGAACCTATGCTTTTTCTGCCATCTAGAGAAGACAAGAACTTTGCTATTGGAATCTTGAACCAAAACATGCAAAGGTCCCAGAGTGCTCAAAAAGCCATTTTGTTTCAATGAATCAAAATGACCAGAAACATTTTCCTTTGACATATCCCATCCCTTGTCTGATAAGACCCCTCCTTTCTCCTAATGCTAAAATTGAAGAATATAAAATATTTCAAGGCTTTCTGTCATATTAATCCAAATTTATTGTCAAAAATAACAGATCATTTGAAAGGACATGATTTGCCTCACCTTTGGGACCTGCAGTTCTGTCTGCCATGCATAACAACAAAACATTTATGTCATCGTATCCTTCACGGGAGAGCCAAAAGGGGAAGTTAGAGAAATAAAAGAAATGACCTCCATCTGCTTAACATATTGTCAACAGTTTTGGAGACGGACAAAATTTTAAATTACCCCCACATTTAAGGTACCTAATTACCTTCCAAAAGACTTTGGAAGAGAAGTTTTATCTGTCCAGAGAGAGCAATACAGATGGGTTTTTTTTTTTTTTTCTTCTCATCGTTTTTGGTAGGAGGGAGCAGGTATAAAGCAATTTTGATTAAATGCATGTTATTTATTTATATCCCTGTAACAGGGATGTTGGAACCTGGAATGCTTTTCAAGGACTGTAGATAGTAAGAGATTCCATGAAGCAGTTCAGAAGATACTTGGGGGGAAATTTCTAAATAGTGACCTCACTGATTTTTCTCATCATTATGCTTGCCATTTCCTGTTGTGCTGCTTTAGCCCTCAGTAGTTGATAGCAGGTATGTGTGTGTGTGGCAGGTTGGGGGGAATGATGACATAATAAATTGTAACTACAGTTTCTCTTGTAGCTTTTAATCAGTGGTGACAGTTCTGTCAGTTGTCACCACCGAGATGGTTCCTATTTCTGTCATTGTTCATACGGAAAAAGTGGAATCCTTTTCATGATTTTAGCCATGTTTGTGTCCTTCCAGCATTCCATGCCAGATACTAGACATTCAGTCATTATGATCTTGTGCCCCCTGGGTGCTAAATTCTATGCCAGCTTTGGGTGTTTGCTTAGAGCTATTTCTCACTCCACTGAAATAAATGTAATGAATGGAAATCCTGGAGTGGAAATGGGTGTAACCTTAGTGCTCTACCAAGTCTTACCTAGTTTCTAAAATAATCCGGTCACCAGAAATGTACTAACTATTCCACATGACCCCTGCGTTAAACTGAAATAGCATTGTAGAAACTTTGGGACAGCTAGTTTTGAATTTATTTATTTAAAATTGAGATACAGAGAGATTAAGTGGCTGGCACAGTTCACACCATATTTAAGCAGAGACTATTTAAACCCATGTCTTTTAACTCCATATTTATTGTTCTCTCAGCCACTGCACATTGACTTTTATGTAGTCATACTTAAGTGCTGCAAAATAATGAACAAATGTTAGGGATTACATTTAACCCTCTCCTGATACTTCTGCCTCTCTAACTTTTCTCCTGTTCATCTCCTTTTCTTTAATCTCCCGAATGTCCTACTTTAAGCTCCTCATGTCTACGCCAGTATGAGAAGCCAAAGTGAAGAGTTGAGTCTGATTTATTTTGTAGCTTCCACAATACAAAGTATCATAGACAAAATAGGGCCTCTACAAATAGTAGCTGAATGGAAGAATATGTGAATAGTTTGTTGTCGTGAGGTGTGGAAGAGTAAGGAACCTCAGCTGTAGCCTGTGATGCCTGTGTGTGTGTCTGCCTGGTCTGTTGCAGTAGATTCCTCATGCTGGTCCTACTCCAGGCCTCCCAGGGATAAGAGAACAATCGCCTTAAAATACAAATCAACTCAAGTCTTGCTCATTCTTAAAACTCTTCTTAAAACTCTTAAAGTTCTTCATTGTCTGCCTAACCTCTTTTTCAAAATAAAGTTTTCATAAACCTCCCTTGGTAGCTTCATTTGCCCTCTCAAGAAATTCCTTGCTTTCAAGTGTTCTGGGGTTTGTACCTGTCTCTTGCCTGGAAAGCCCACCCCTGACCCTTCTCTTGGGATAATCCTGTCCATTTTCCAAGACCTGGATCCTCTCTGAGATCATCCTGACCCTTTCAAAGTCTTTGCTGTTTACTATTTTCCCCAAGCATTTGATACAAATTTCTCTTATAACTTTTACCACATTTTATTGCAGTGATTTATTTGTGTGACTGTCTCCCTACTAAATTGTCATTTCCTCTAGGCCAGGACTATGTCTTCCTTCATTTTTGTTTCTTCTTCAGTACAATGCCTGAGCCACAGGAAGCAATCAATGTACTTGTATTGAATGAATTAATTAATGGAGACAGGACATAAATATGTGAAAAGCCAATCAAATTAAGAAACAATGGAAGATCAATCTAATACTGCTCACGAGAAGTGTAATTTTAAAGTTTAAGTTAAAATAGACCTTATAGAGAAATGCCATTTATTCTAATGCAATATGTTGACAGTCTGTTGAGCTGACCTCAGCAAGACTGGGAAGTCTGAAGTATTTCTCTAGTTTATCACCGTATACCTCTCATTCAGTTCAGTGTCCCTTTCCTGAGGCCTGTTCTCCCAACCCTGTACAGCACTTATTTTTTCTCATCAAAATTTACCCATGTTCCTTAGTCTCTCAGAGGTCTTAGCTCTGCTAGGTGACAGGTATTAATGAGTCAGAGAAATGAAAATATGTTAATGCATTGGCTGGCAAGTTGATTTCCCTCCTAGGCAAAATAACACTTTACACATATTTAAGAACTAAAATTCACGTTGGTAAGATATTTTTATTTAAAGATGGCTTTTGTGTTCTAGAAATCATACAAATAGATAGGCAGCTGCTCATCTCTTCGTGTGTGTGTGTGTGTGTGTGTGTATATATATATATATATATGTATGTGTGTATGTATGTGTATATATATATATATATATATATATATATATATATATATATATATCCAACACACTTTAAAAAGGTGATTATGTTGTCTTTGTGTATGCATGGACAATCCCTCCCAAGAGACAGCGCATTTTCTTCCCCTATTCTATAGGCTTCCTTTAGAAATCACCTTTCTTTCATAAACAAAAATTTGTCATACTCTACCTACTTAAAAGATATGGCAATGACTATCAAAATTTTTATCTCTAAAGATCTTTGAGATTTTCAAGGTATTTTTTTGTAGTAATAAAATTCTTTGTAGCCATCAAAAAAAACCTTTTATTGGTAATGTAAATAATACAATTGTACATATTTCTTTTACCTATAGTATTTGTAAAGCACCATCTAAACACTTTATATTCAGTCATTTGTTAGGATTAAATAAATAATTTGCTCATTTAATTTAATCCTAACAATGCCCGAGGAGTGAAGCATTATTATTACTCCAATGGTACAGATGAGGAAACTGAGGCATAAAAAGGTAAAGTAACTTACTAAGGTTACACAGTCATGAGTAGCAGATCCTAGATTTGAAACTAAGCAGATGGCTCTCTGTCCCTTTCTCTGACTTCTTTCTTGTGCTGCCTGCCATAACCAATAAGGATAGTTGTTTCTTCTCAGTTATCAGATGGATGTCTGCAAAGTCTGGGAAATGAAGATAAAGTTTAAATATCTCTAATCAACTCTGATTTCCTTGATAACCACCAGACATTAACAAACTTTGCAAACCATATGTGCTGATAAAACCAGGTGCCACAAGGAGGATTGGAAATGAAATTTTCTTTCCACTCTGATTTCCACTTTTTATTAGTGACACCTCCCAAGTAGTTCAGAGAATGCCTATTAGTGTTCCCGGACATCTTGGACAATTTGCAAGCATCCTTAGAGAGGTCTGGGTGGCTGAACTCCACACCTGCCAGGTGTCCCTCTGCCCCTGTCGAACATCCCTGCCTGAGCAATTTTAGAATGCTTAATAAGCTGAGAAGTCTCTGCATTCATAAGCTCAACATCTTGTGATTTCTCCATTGTTAAACCAGTGATCATCCCGAAGGAGACTGAGAGCAGATTCTTCCTGGATTTCCACGGGTCCCCTCCTCCTCTTGGACATAGGTAAATTGGTGACATGAAAACAAGTGGTTATAAACCCTCCAACAGAGCACTTGTGTACTCTGTACAAACTGGATTAAATACTCTTTGGGGTTTAAAAATCATATCTCAAGATGGCAACTTTTGTACTCTTTGGTCCCATGGTCAACAGCTTTAGGATCACTTCATATTTAAATAAATTATTTTATCATTAGTCTTGAGACTAAAAGCAGATTTGCTTATTTAAACCAATAAACAGCATTGGGACTAATAAATATTAAAAAATATGTGGGGATGGATAGAAATATATATGTATATATATTTCTCCAGAATGAAACACTAAATAAAAGCATTGAGACCAGGAGCAAATAAAGAGCTAATCATGTCTGAAAATTATTCTCCTTGGGGTTAGCCCATTTGCTAGTTTTCACAGTGACGGATATTTTACTTCTACATTTGCCTGTCTCACAGAAATGGATTTGGAAAAGGAGAGCCATTCTTGCCCTGTGTATGGATAGCAGCTGTGCTTACTGGTTTTATTTTCTATAATCTCAAATTGTGCTTCTATTTTAATTTTATTGTGCCCCAAGTGCAGGATTCTTTTCAGATGTGCACACATGACTATTTAAAATGGAAAAAGAGGAGTTTAACTATTAAATATTCTCATCTTCTCTGAGAATGTGGTTCTGATGTGATAAAGTGAAATACTTCTTCACGTCACCCATAATTTGTACTTACACTGTCTTGCTTATGCAAACTTTTAAATAGGCTGTAGATGCAAAAGCAAATAAAAATCTGTACAAATTTTGTCTGGCTTTGCATTATTGTTAAGTCAGCAAGGATTCTAATGGAGTGTAGGAGATGAGACAACAAGGATCCAATCAATAGATGCAAAAGGCAAATGAACTTGCATAAATTACCACTCTAATAGGAAAAGAGAAATGGATATTCTCTTTCATCTTTCAAGCAAAACACATTATTGAAAGAAGTCTAACACAAAGCACCCTGATTTTTTTACCTTTTTTCAGAGGTGCAAAAACTAGAAAATGCAAATAAATTGGGCATCGAGGTGACTGTTCTGAACCACTAAAATCAGATCAATGCTGCAAATACAGTACGTAGAACTCAGCATGTAGTGTCCACATGGATGACACTGTTGTCAGTATTGCTTATAAAGATACCAACACAAAGATCTTTAGAGGAAGGTTTGTTCTGTGACCAGTTTGTCTTCGAGAAACTACTCTCTGATCCTGACGTCCAGGCTCTTCCAGTGTTCTTTACATATACACCAGGTACACTAAGGACATGGCAGGAAGGATTTGTCAGAGGTGAAATGTCTGGGTGTCTGGGACCTGCGCATGCACAGATCATCATCTGCTACTACAGAACCATACAGTAATTTTGTTAACTGTCACAATCTCAACTCAAGGAATTCTTGGGGCGTGATAGCAGTGTGCTCCATTCCCCATTATACAGTTGACCCTTGAACAACATGGATTTGAACTGTGCAGGTTTACTTTCACTTGGATTTTTTCTCAGTAAATACAGTCAGCCCTTCGCATCCACAGTTTCCTAACTGCAGATCGAAAATAGTGCTTTGGATTTTGCAGTTAGTTGAAGCCACAGGTGCGATGTTTTTAGGCAGTCAAAAATTATATGCGGATTTTCAACTGTGTGGAGGGCTGGTACTCCTAACTCCCACTCTGTTCAAGGGTCAACTGTACCAATAATACTCTAGGGTTTTTTGGCGGTGGGGGTGGGGGTGGCTTGGAGAGGGTAGGGGGAGGTGTGTGGTAGCACTGGCGCAAGTATAGGAGGGTAGCAAGTGCCTAGTGCTACAGCCTCTAGCCATAATATAATTAGCAAGATCCAAGAATTTTTTCTACCACTTCTTGCTGTTTGTCCAGCTCTTTGTTTACTGCTCCCATCTGTAGGAAAGGAGCTGGATATATAAAGGGCTGCTGAGGAAACTTCACTGCCTTTGCTAAAGGGCAGAGGTCTCAGCCATGAATTTGTCATCTCTCTTGGGCAGCCTTCAGGCCAGCACAGCAAGCACCTTGACCATTTGTGTTGCTGGCTGATTTCATATGGGTCCATGAGAAATGCCCTAGTGGTTTTGTAATGGCCCTTCCTGACAGAGCTCACCTATAGACAGGGAGAAACCTGCACCCATGGGAAATTTTGCATATTCTCTTTCATGATATTAGATAATAGTCTGATTTGAAGTAGGCACTTTTTAGAATAAGTGTCAAACTCACATTGTTATTTTTTTTCACACCTGGACAACTTTTGCTCTTTGGGAAATCTTGTGGAAATACTGTCCCATGAGCAATACCATGTGTGTTGTTGGAAGATAAAGAATTAATTCGTCAGTGGTGTTTGGATCTCGATCCAGAAAGCCAGAAAGCCTAAGGAGTTTTAAAATGATGTCTGCTAAGTATCAGCATTTCTTATCTTTTTCTTTGCGTATTTTAAAAATAGGTCTTTCCTTTGTTCTCTTCCATTATGGTTAACTGTAATCAGTACTTTATGGTTATATTATATAGCTTTGTTTCATTAGAGCAATGAAAATGGTATTGGACAATAGCAATATAATGCAGGGAAACAGTTTGTAATTCAGTTGGAAATTGCTAATGCAGTAGACAGTCGATAATATAATCAGCTTGACTTTCCTAGGAAAACATGAGCTAAATTTCCTCTATTTTTCTCCCAAACCTTGTTATAAGGATAGGATGACAGAAATGCTCTGAACAACACTGGGAAGCTGGATGCCCCTGAATAGAGAATTTCTTTATGCACTGAATTTTGAATGACATCTACAGGTCCTGAGAAGAGCTACTATTTAAGACTCAAATTCTCCCTGGAGGTTTTTTTTTTTTTTTTTTAAGAGTCTAGATAATTAACAGTCCTGAAAAGAAACAGCTGGATGATATGGTGCCTTTAAGTTCCTCTCGCTAGCATATCTCTCTGTAGTCTTGATGCAGAAGTAGGGTTCTTGTGAAGTTATTATTATTATGTGCCAAGGGAAAATGAGACTATCTCTTCACAAGCCTATGACGTTCACTCTCCGTGCATTCAGAAATTTATAATTACAGTAGGTTAAGACTATTAAACATGCATAGTGTCTAGGACTATAAAGGCAAATAACCTGGTGTTTATAAGGAGTGGGGAGTTAGGATTTTATCACTCTCGGCTCTAGTAACTTGATTGTGGTGGCTGCTGCATCATAACTGATTGTAGAAAGTTGTACATAGGAGGAATTCATAGATTCAATAGCATACATAAAACTAGCAAGTCCAATGCTGAGAATTCCCTTTTTAATTCAGTTAGTGCTTGGGGATGTTAAGTTGCAGTGTACCATTAAGAAAAATAAGAGTGATGTGTCTAATTTTGATTTTCCCTATAAATTTTTCTAGTTATTAGAACCAACATTTTTCTCTTGTGTGATATGAATTTTTAAATGTCCTAACTGTGTAACAGACAATAACAGTATTTTATGTTTCCATATAGTTCCAAAAATCTCTAGCATCTTTAAAAATATTAATTAATCTTGAAGCCAGCACCCTGATTTAAAAAAAAAAAAAACACATACCTACATTTAATACTCTACCAGGAAATGCTACTGTGCATAGCTTAGTTTATTCCTAAAGCTTTTATGCCAGAAATTATTTAAAATAAAACATAAAGTACTTTCCATAGTTCCCAATTTTTGGTCCATTTCCTCTAGTGGGTTAGAATAGTTTGTAACTTTGTAGGATTCAAAAACGCTAAGTTGAGGTGTGTCTGTAAGCTTCACATGATGCCCACTCACGTAGTAAATACAACTCCAATTCTGTTTTACTGTCTGCACAGGTAGAAGAAAAAGGCATTTCTGCAGCCAGGATACCTTTCTCCCTTCTAATTTTCTCTAAATATTAGTGCATGCTTTGGGTGACTTAACAGCACTGACAGTAGATATATTCTTTATGAGCCTCATAGATGGTGCTTCTAAGCTGCCCACATGGCCAGTGCATGTCATATGTTACTTTCTCTAGTCATGTTCCTAAAACCATAGTAACCACCTTTAGTGACCAAGACTAGGGCTTTTCAATTAATAACAAGGTCCATTAAGACGTCCTTGAGTGTGTCTTGCTGTTGTGAATCTTTTCTCAGCTACAGGGGGTTCTGAGACAGATTATCTGTTTGTTTTGTTTTGTTTTTGCCTACACATTTACCTCCCAGAGATAGGGTTGCAATGTCTACTTTATATTTGTGGAGTAGGAAAAAAATCCAAGTTTGTTTTAGACTACAAAATGGGTTATGATTTTAATTAAATATGTGACGTGCACAGAGTAGATACCTAAATGTTGAATTAAAACATCAATAAGTGAAATTACCCTATTCTGTAAATACGTCAGTCAGTGAGATAGAGTCACAGTTATCTTCACATGGGGTACAGATTCTGTGCTAAGACCCAGGCTGGTTTGATGGCTCCCAGCTCATCAACACTTGCAGCTCCACAGTAGCTCACATTCTCTTTCTCTTTTGGATTTAAACCATTGGAATAGCAATAACAAGTTAATGTGCATGTGAAAGAAACTTTGGGATCTGGAATTGTACTTCTGAGTGCTGAAGAAAGCCAGTTGTGACCCTGTCCTTTCAGGGTGCTGAGTTGTCACCAGCATGGAGTGCCCTTTATCACCCTCTTATTTCATCATCTTTGTGTCCTGGCACTAAGCATCCCTCTGAAACCTCACAGTCCCACAAGTGGCTCACTCAGAGCTTGTGGTGGGACCAAAAATTCTGAAAGTTCGAGAGGAGGGTCATGTGCATATACTTTAAACTATAGTTCTTTTCCCAGGTAGACACTTTGAAAGTAGAGCTTAATAAAATGAAAGGGGAAGGGATAAACAACAACTATATTCTCTGTCATCGACGTGGACAAGCATTTAAGTAGAGATATTAGAGCACTTTAGAACCCTTAAAGCACTGGGATTTATTTCTAAAAAATAAGTGGTGAATTGTTTATTTCTTCCCCCCTCCCCCAATGTTTCCTTGGGATAGAGCAATTAGTTTCTTATTTTTTACGATTGCATTATTCTTGCATATATCTTTCTGTGGTCCAGGCTATAAAAGTAAATAGAGGATCCAGCTGAATGAATGAGTATCCTTTTAATGAGTGTGGGGAGGAAATAATAATACTAAGTAGTGCAAAACCATTTCTATGTGATGAACTAAAGTACGTTTGTTCCCCAGCTCCCCAGTCTGAAGCCACAGGCCACCAGTACATGTGTACATAAAATGATAGTTTTATGTATTCTAGTGTTAGCAGAGGTACCTCACAGTTTGTCTTGTCCCCAGAATGCACTTAATATGATTTTTGAAAGGCTCTGGCATATTCTGTTTTAATTTCCAGGGTCAAGGAAGGGTAAAATGGAGTATGTGACTTTTCTGTAACACCTTTCATTCTATCTTTGGGCGAAAGCCTTGCTGAAACAGTGAGATAACACAGTTGCTGAGTGATAATACAGTCGTTTTCATGGTGCCATGAGTTAGTTTCAGAGGTGGAACTATCCTTACTTAGAAAAATAATGTGCCTTCTCCCCGCAGACCAGCCATTTGCTCAGAAGAGCAGGTGGGTATTGAGTGTCTCCCACATGTAGCATGTCGGGGTGCCAGCATCGGCTTAACTCTGCTCTCTCCCCTCCCCCGTATTCTCTTCCTTCCTGGCCATTATTACCTTGTTTCTCATTGATTCTTTATATCCCTGACAGTAACCTAATTCAATACCACCCCACCCCCAACTCTGCCATTAATTAATTAAATTTTAAACTGCCTGAATTAGTATTCCCAGCTGTATAACAAGATACCATAGACTTGGTGACTTAAACAATATAACTTATCTCACACTTCTGGAGGCTAGAAGTCCCAGGTCAAAGTTCCCCAGGGTCAATGTCTGGCCAATGTCAATGTTCTGGCTTGCAGAGGCACATGATGGGAGAGAAAAGAGGAAAGATAGTCTCTGGGGTCCCTTCTTAGAAGAACACTAATTCTATTGGATCAAGGCCGCACCCTTTATAACCTCATTTAACTTTGCCTCCATAAAAGTGCCGTCTCCAAATACAGTCACATTAGGGGTTGGGGCTTTCATATATGAATTTGAGAAGTGGAGGTACAAACATTTGGTGTATAACACTATCCAAAAAATAGGAGAAAACAGATCCTAAAAGAGAGAACCATACCATGATATGAACTTTGTAGCAGTTATTAAACTTTTAACTTGATGCTCTCTACTTCCTGCACCTCACAGTGGCCCATGTGTACACATTCTGATAATGAGAAGTGTCAGAATAAAGCTGAATAAAGAATCTCAAATACCAGTTTGCCTTCTCATCATCCAGCAGGGACCTGGAGAGGCTAGTAGAAGGATGGAAGGAAAGATTTCTAACCCTTAGAAGTGCTTAAGGACAGTGGATCAGTTCTAGTCTTCTTTTCACTATTTGGTAGCCGTGAGGTGACTCTAGTCGGTTCCTGAGAAAGTTGCTTTTCTCTCCTGACCCTGGCTTGAGGAAGAGACTGGATATCCTGGCAGACAAAGCACAGCCTGTACTCCCTTTACCTCCTGCTAACTGGAGCAAATGCTGGGCATATCCCAGCCTGGTCTGGGCCTGACCTGAGCAGGAGGACAGAGCCCTGAAACTCAAAATTCTGAAACCCAAAGGTCCTCTGGATTGTCAAGTCATGGTTGCTGGGACACAGCTCAGAGCAGAACCGTGGTTGGCAGGGGCTGAAAGGGAGGCTTGGATGTGATAGGCAGTTGCAGGACTTTGTGAAGCAGTCTGATGAACCCTCTCAAATAGAGGCACCTAATGCCGCTCAGCTGTGTAATTGGGATGGAAATGGGCCAATGAGAGGCAGCAGTTTGTGCTTAACCTTTTGGGAGTCTTGTTCCAGGAGACTGCGTGGGGGGGCTGGGGGGAATGGGGAGAAGAAACATTACAAATAATAAGCTTCTCTGCCTGATTTGTATTGAATTAGTAATAAATGGCCTCGTGCTCTACGAAAGTCTGACGATTACAGAGCAGCTTTAGCTAAATGCACGGGACCACATCTTATTTTGATCAGCTGTAGCATAGCAAAGACATGTAATTATCATAATCTAACAATTAGCCTGGCATCACTTTCCAGTGTTTAATTACCCCGATAAATGGTAATTGAATAGAGGACTTAATGACAAGAGAGAAACTTTTATTCTGCCTTAGGTGCTTAAGTTGTCTATTCGACTAGGCATAATTTTCTAGCATTGCTTGAACAACAGTCCTGATTATCATTTTTCTTTTTGCAGTTGGCCATTATTTTGTTTCCTGATCTTGACCTTTGTTTGTAATATTATATAGCTCTTCTCAAAATTTGACACGGGTTCCAGAACACAGAAGGGGATGATTGGACACTTCACACGGTGTTCCTGTTTTTATGCATTGCTTCCAATATCCTCCAGCTATAATTACCCTTCTCTGGACATCTATCAAGTCACTACTATGTGCAGATACTGTACTAAGTATTAGGGATACTGAGATGAGTAAACACCAGCACTATTTTCAAGGAGCTCTATATTAGTTTAAAAAAGGATCTACATAAAAATATTACAGTAAAATTAATTGCAGTGATTTGCTTTCAGTGCTGGTACAATTTTCTAAATTAATACATTATCTTGAAGAAATACTTTTTTATGACTGTACGTACCACCTAATTTCTAACGATACCGGATTTCTTCTCACTCCCCTTAGCCTCATTCCTTGTCTCAGATTTTTATCCAACTGCTCTCAGAGTTCTAACCAACCAAATAAAAGTAACTGTTCATGTGCCAATTTACATAGAAAGAGCAACAAAGCCTGCTTTATATCCTAAAACTTTGTATGAAACATTATTATTGTGCCTTAGCATTACCAAATATGTGTCCCCTTGTCTTATGAAGATCAAAGAAAGCTGTAAACATTTATTTCCCTTCTTCCAGCTAACTGTTTTTATTTGTTTGATAATAGTTTTCGAAATGTCCAGTAAGTTATCATCAAGCCATAATACAAAAATTTATTTCACTCTTTGCATACCAGTACATAACTATTAAATCATTATTTGTGTTGGTTAATGGAAAGGACATTTATTAGAGCACTTTGGTTATGTTTTTGATATTGAAACTAAAGATAATCTGAAATTCCTCTGGGTAACTCCATCCCAGTAAGATACAAAAGGGCTACCTGTGTGTGAGCAGTTTGGCAGGTGGCTTATTTGTTTGATTGACTCCCGCATCCCCTGAACAGAATCAGTTTGTTTAATCCTTTTCCCCTAGGACAGTGGTTGGATAACCTGTTCAATGATTTCCTGTTTCTGCTTTTGAATCTGTGTGTATGTAGCAGGTGCTCTGTTCTGGGTATTTGACACGATGTAAAACTCTGGATAATGCACGGCATGAAGGGCAGCTTGTCAGGAAGCTCCTGGCCAGTGGGAGTTGGGAAAAAACCTATTTTGCATTGTGGAAATGACCTCTGTTAGGACATATACTGATTGCCAGACAATAATTCTTTATTTATTTTAATCCCTTTTTGGAAACCACTTGAAGTGATTTGTAATTGTTGGGTCTGCAGAACTCTGCCTGGTTAATTCCTTGTCTGACTTGGCCTGTTGATGTTGACACATTCTTACTCCATGCCTGAGGCTTCTGTGGGGGCTTAGAAGCAATTAGACTGTCACCCAAATCTCCCAGTCCCTTCCCAAAGGAAAGTCTTGTTTAGGCTCTGCCAATTTAATGCTTTGTTTCCTTTGGAGCGCCTTCGTCAAGCTAATAAAACAAACTCCAAATGAGTTAAAACACTGGAAGAGAGAACATTTTGCAGGCCCCGTATCTGAAACAGGTATTACTCCTGGTGATACTAATTTTAAAAAGTCATTCAGAGTGATATGACTTGTACTAGAAAAGCAACAAGTGATTTTTATCCATCTATTAAATCTGAGTATTAGTAATATATGTGAGATTTTTAAATTATTTGCTTAAGTACATTCACACAGGCGTGTATGGAAAAAAGTGACAGGTTAGTATACTAAATCAATAATGAATTCTAAATATCTGGCCAAATAAATTATGTATTATTTTTATTGCCAACTGTTTATTAAACTCAAAACAAAGTTCTCATGCTACAAAATTTATAATTACCAAAGCATGAAACTACTGAGTTTTACTGGAATTTGCATTAATGGAAAGAGCACCAACTTTGAGTTCTAAATATTTTGTCAGTATCCTGTGCTTCATTGGGTGAAAATGTATGTGTTGTAACATACAGCATTTCAGCTGCAAAAGAGTAAGTAGAAAACATCTCTGAAATTCATCCCTGAGTATTTTTTTTTTTTTCGAGCTTGTAAATTCTGTGGGAATTTTAGTTATTATTAGTGTGTTCTAGAGCCTAGAAGAGCAGGATTAGACTTCCTGAAATGATGCGTTTTGGTCATCATGTACTGTATACATCATTCGGCCTTAACAATTGGCCTGGTGACAGTGAAACTGTCCGTGACTGACTATCTCAGAGCTGAAAATGAAGGCAAATTACCAGTCTATTTGAAAAATAGACACATTTCAGCCCACGAGAGAGAAGAAACATTTAAAATCATTAAAACAAATTTTTAAGTCAGCCCCCAGAGATGTTGTTATTATTTAGCCCCAGTTTGATTCACTATTTATATGTCATGCTTTAACCTCTGCAGGAAAACAAACAACAAAAAAGAGCATCTTTAGATTTAGGATTTGAAAGCCATAAGGCTTGCATTCTGCTCTGAAAAGAATAACAGAAGGAAACAAGAAGAGATGTGTTGTGCAGTGGAGACTGCCGTCCTGCCCATCTCCTCACAAAACATATTTCTAAACCAAATCCCATGTCTATTTCAGGGCCCATTAGGCCCTTCAGGACAAATGAGAAATTCTTCTGGTTAAAAAGAGACATCTTATTCTGAAATTAGCTTTTAAACCAATTGGTAGAATTGAAAGACAGTGTTGCCAAGATATATTCTCCCTAGATTTAGTTTAAAATTTGGGAGGAACCTTAAGCTGACAAATTTGCTTAATCTTTGACCATAAATCATATCCTTTACATTTCAATTTCAGAATGTAATATATTAAGTTGCCTTCTAATTAAAGAAGTGACATTATAGTTCTGTTCAAATAGGAATATTAAAATGATCACCTCTTTGACAGATTAAAATACATTTAAAATGTAATAATCAACTAGCTGGTTCATGAGAAATAACATTTTCATTATTGAATCCTTTAAAACATTACATAAAAAGGGGATAAAGTGTCTCACAGCTTCCTACCCTCTAATAACCACTCTGCCTCCTTTCAGTAATGCTGTTTCTATATTTATGAAATGAAGAAACTTCACTCAGGAGCTGCTTGATAAAATACCTCAGTACATATTTCCCTGGAAGCAGGTGCTCTGCTGTGCCAGCAACATATGCTAAAGGCCAATTTGGAACGTTTTAAATATGCACCATACCCTTCCTTTTCCAGCTACTAAAATAAAGTGCATTTTGGCTTTAGCAAATGAAGATGGAGTGAGGGGAGGAAACACTGCAGGGAGAAGCAGCCGAAGATGAACTCAGAGAAGGATGATTTGATGCTGCTCCACTGCAACCTGAAACCCAAGGCATTGCCCATGTGTCCTTTGGACTTGGCCTCCCCAGTTGTCAGTATCCACAACATGAGAGCATATGGCGGTAGAGGAGGAAGTAAGGTCAATGCTGTGAAGAAACGTCTATTGAGAAAGGAAAACTGGGTGATGCCTATTTGCCATAGCAAAGAAGAATCAAGGGCAGAGAAAGTTGAGAACTTCCACTTGAAGTAAAGGACTAGAATATTCAAATACTAGATGTCCCCCCATGGAGGGACCCAAGTTTATAAGTAAAGTAAGAGGAGGAAAATCCTTATGATTCAGGTTAACTATGGTCATGAAACAACGTTTTGGTTCCTGTCTCAGAAAAATTTGAGGGGGTACATTGCTGATAACTAAATGAAAAGGTAAATTGTCCACTTTTACTTCTATTGTCTTTATTTCATTTGAATTCTAAGACTTAAGTCATGATTCACTTTCTCCAGACAGGTTAAATGAGGAGAAATATTAAAAAAGTTTTAAATTTACAATCAGAATTGTATTTAGCTGTGGAATGTCATCAGGTAAACACTGAAGACACACTTAGGTAACCACACATCTGCATATAGACTTTCTAGCTCAAATCCCAATTTTGGTTGTTATTTTTGCTATCAATAGCCCCCAAATGTGTTTTATTCCAACCATCCAGGCAGCCTCTGTATCATTGAGAACTATTATAAGGTACATATTTCATTTTTGGTAATTAAGTTGATTACAAAGAACTAGTTTCCATGCTGAATTTTATACATTTTAATTAACTAAATGACCCTTTCATAATATTTATAACATTCTCAATCAGTATGCTGCTAACTTTTGATAAATATGTGCAATGTATTCTTGCCATAACAAAAAAATATACTATTTTATTTTACATGGAGCATTGATCTAAGTAGCCATGCAACCCAGTGGAGAACAAGGGCCATCATTCTCTGCATACTTGATGTTTTCCTGACACCTGAGGCTTTTTTTGTATTGTGAGAATGCAGTCAGAGTGGTAATCATTTTACTTGAACACAGTCATTTTTCTAAGTATGGTAACTATGCATGCTTTTACACTATAAATCTCCATGATACCTTAGTAGAGATTGTATTGTAATTATTGCTGGCTTATTGGTAATATGTTCATTATATATGGTGATTTCAGAAAGGTAGAGGTCCACAGATTCAATGGACAGGGTTAAGAAGAAGTAGTAAAGAGAACACATTTACAAGAAAATTTCCAAGCAATTTACAAATGTATTAAAACAATGACCAGACTACCCATGGCATTTGTTAATATGGGCATGTAGAATCGTTCTTCTCAGGTGTGAATTTGCTCATTGAATATGATCTAAAGCTCATGAAAGCTGTTTCTTGATGGGGGCAGGGGGAACCAGACTTCTTTACATGAAGGCTAACAGCACTTTATTCCGTGAAAGCTTGGAACGATGTGTGTGATTCGGGAGCTAACCCTGTGACCTGAGGTCGAGGATAAATGTTGATGCACCCTTTGGCTTTCCATTTAAGAATGTGGAGTCAGCCTAGTGGGGAGGAGAGTATCCACTGGATGAGAGGAATTGCAACTGGTAAGCCTTCGGAACCAACATAGTTAAGAGGAAAGAGAATATGCATCAGAACCATGTTACATCGTGGGTCGAAATCCTAACTCTATTTATTTCCTATGAAAAAAACATTGAACTCAGGATAGCAACTTCTCTGAAATTCATTTCCTCATTGGTCAGAGGAAACTAATTATAACCATCCAATGAGAATTTCACATGGCAATGTATGAAAAGTGGTAACATAGCACATCTGAACGCAGCAAATATCTGTTGCACCGGTGAATGAAGAATGAAATGAAACCCCATCAAGAATGAGAATCACTTTTCTGGGGGATACAAACTAGACCTATGAACTTGATGTTAGCAGTTTACTCTCAGGAAGTGAAATAGTGAAGAGCTTCAGTTTGGGGGGCAGAACTTGGATTGCTTGGGTTTGAATTCTGCCTCCCACTTTTACTACTTGTGTAACCTTGAGCATACTGCCTGACTTCTTAATTTCAGTTTTCTCATCTTTAAATGGTCTATAGATAATGTCATTCTGTGGGATATGTGATGGAGATTAAATTGAGGTCATGAATATAACATGATAAGCATTCAATAGTATTAGCCATACATATGTACTTCTTCAGAAAGGCCAGAGAAGACTAGTTCAGTGCTACTTTGTAGCCAGAGAGCATGATTTGGGATAGTATAGAATATTTAACCCTAAACTTTTTTTGAATTGTACCTCTTACATTATGCAGATACCTTTTACGAGTTCCAGTTTTTCATTGTTTTTATTTATATTGGCCCTCCTTTGAAATTTGCACTAGTCAATTAATTTATGTAGATTAAAGATCTGAAACAAAAGTGTAAATGAGTTCTATGCGAATCACCATCTTTACTTTGTCATAGGAATAAAGGATAGAATTACTAATTCCTGGGCAATTATATTTATAAAATAGATTCCATAGCGATTCACTTACCACCCCTACACAAAGCAAAATGTCCCCAGAAAGGTCAACCTAATGTAAAATGGGTCTTCTGTCTCATGATTTGTTTTATTAAAATTTTTGCGGTATTAGCAAGGATAAAAGTTGGAAAGGGAAGCTAAATTTGAGGTATCAGAAATCTATGACAATTTGGAGAATAAAGTGGTAACAAAGGGTCTGGACAGTTGTGGTTTTTATTTTTGTTTTCACTTTTCAGCAGTGTCAGGTGTGCTAGTAAGAGCTAAAATGACAGACTCTTAAGTAAAGGAGAAACATCCCCCTGGAATGTCTTTAAAATCTATAATAATAATATAATAATAGAAAGTGCATCTGGGCATTGCCTTCTGCTGCAGTTCTTGTCTGGCTCTCATCCAGAACTTGTCAGGCTACTCTGAGTGCTGATGATTCATAGTCCAGCACCCTTTTATCTGAACATTGCAGTGTCTTTTCTTTGTACTTTGGCAGTGATGTTACCTTGATGTTCAAAATCTTTTAAAAGCAGCGCAGGCTTTTCTTGCATCTTGGCAAATCATCTGCCTGTAATGAAGAAAAAGTAAATCTAGTTCCATGATTATTGTAAATATACAGAAATAAATACTTCTTGAGGGTTTTGGGTTTTTAAAAATGGTTATGTATTTTGAGATCCTCTCACCAAAAAGTGATCTAGTCATCTTCCCTTGTTTCTTTGTGTATAAATCATTATGCTGCTTTTAAAAAGCATGGGTCAAATGAAGTTTCTGTAGATCATTTGATATTTGAGGACAGACTTTAGGATTTCAATATGATATTTTTTCTTTTTGGATTTTTAAAAGGAAAATAGATTATTTTTCATTCTGTTATATGCTCTTATTGCTGTTTTTTAACGTTAACATTTGATTTTTTACCATTTTAATATGCTTCAGTCTATCCTAATAGTAACAATGCTTTACATTCTCATGGTGCTTTTCATACATTTCCTTATCTAAGACATGAAGCAGCTATGTGAGATCGGATTCTCATTATTCCAGTTTATATATGAGGAAACTGAGGCTCAGGATGGTTTATAACTGTCCCATTCAACCTGTTGCAGAATCTTTAAATATAGGTCTACTCACTCAAAATTAGTGCTTCCACTTCTCCCATGTTTTATCTCAGAAAGGGAAGTTGGCTTTGGCAACAAATATTCAGCATCCAGAGTGAAGATGGTACTTCTACTGGGTTGAACATTGGTCATGACCACCTGTGCAAGGTCTTTGTTACATGTCGATGCTGCATTTTCAGGAGAACACTGGGGGGCATGAGGAGGGTCCAGAAACAAGAATGGCGAGGAGCCTGGGGACTATACCAAAAATAACCAAAGGAATCAGGATTTTCAAGTCTGGAGAAAAGAGGATACGGAGAGACATAGGTGACATCTCCACATGTTTTATGGACTATCTGCTGGAAGAATTAGATTTGTTCTTTGTAGTTTCAGGAGGCAGAAGTAGGATCACTGGATAGAAATTACAGAAGCAGATTTATGCTCAATATAAGAAGAAACTTTCTAACACTTAGAGAAGTCCAAAAATGGAATAGACTAGCTCACCATCACTGGGTAGTGTTTGCTCTGAGGCTGACTTGAAGATTCTATGACTTCATGGGCATTGTATCTCAGCAGTGACACAGTTTTATGATGAGCCTTTTAAGAGCTCAGAGAAGAATTTCCTCACTAGCTAAAAACAGAGGGGTTTTGTAGGTTTTCCACCCTGATTTTAGAAAGTTGTATGCATAGCACCTGTGTTGCACATCACTAGGTCCTGAGAAATACTGTCCAGTGATGGGGAAAGGCATATTAGTTCAAACAAATAAACCAAACGTTTATAAGATACAAATTGAAGCAGACAGTGTGATATGCGCAGTGTTGTGTGTGTGTTGGTTCATTTTAACTATTTCAGGATGACATGGCCCTGGTTTTGCTATTTTCAGCTGGCTTGTTACTTTCACTACTCATCAGTCTAGCTCTAGAATGCAACTTATAAAATTTAAAGAAACGAGAAATATCATTTGATTTAAATAGTTTCAATATTCTTAATATAGACAGGGATAGAATACTAAGATCGGCTAAAATAAGTTTGTGCCATAAGCAGATTTTCTAAGGGAAATGCTTAACTAGGTTTCAAAGTCTTCATTCCAGGTCTAGCTCAGTCACTCACCACTTCATCATTATGCCTTAGATTTTTTATTTTTCTCTCTCAAGTGGAAGTATTATTCTAGGAGTTTCCTTTCCAGTTTTTAGATTTTATGATTTTATGACTCTACTGCTCTTGATTTGCATAGAAAATTGAGAAGTCTGTTATAACAAAAACAATTCAATCATTCTTTAATTTACTTATTCAATAACATTTATTAAATGAAACTATTTTAGAAATATGCTTTGCTTCAATATATGTCATTTGAAGAACAAAAGGAAAACAACAAATAATTATCTTTACTACTTAAAATGAATGTGAAGGGCTCCATTTGTAGGATATTTTGAAACAAATATAATAGAATTCCTCTCTAAAATGACTCATCGCTTCGATTTGGAACTAACATTTCAAAGCAGGCCTGGAATCACAATGGCATGCAGTAAAAACAACTTAAAATAAATCTTTTACTTCTGGCATTTTATTACAGGTGCGACCACTGATTCCAAACAGAAAGCCCTTCCTCTATGAGTAATCCCAGCTTTTCTTTCTTCCAACAGATTCCAGAGGGGTGACTACCACATCGACGTTTGTATCAACGACTACCTGGATGTTTTCTGCCCTCACTATGAGGACTCGGTCCCTGAAGATAAGACCGAGCGTTATGTCCTCTACATGGTAAACTTTGATGGCTACAGTGCCTGCGACCATACTTCCAAAGGCTTCAAGAGATGGGAATGTAACCGGCCTCACTCTCCAAACGGACCACTGAAGTTCTCTGAAAAATTTCAGCTCTTCACACCCTTTTCTCTAGGATTTGAATTCAGGCCAGGCCGGGAATATTTCTACATCTGTGAGTATATATAGATACATCATGTTGTAGGGCCGCTACAAGAATCCAGACTAATTTTTTATCCATGTTTCAAGCTGGACTCTGCATCACAGATGTCTCCTTGTAAAAGCATACATCAGAGTCCCTAGATACTTTAACTGGGAATTGAGAGCACAAATTAGATTAAAGACACAGCACCTCTTCCCCTTTGAAATTGTGTGTCAGCCTGTTCAGTGAACCACTGCTGACTTGTATTTCTTTTAAATGAAAATTGCCAGGACTTCTCCAAAGCTGAGGAAAAGAAAAAAAGGTTTCTGGAAAAAAAAAAAATTAAAGGCAATAATTAAATTTACATAGCTTAGAGTCATTGGATTTCTTATTCAGGTGTCAGCAATATCCTTTCAATCATCTGTATGTTTGGTGGAGAAAGCCAAAACTCCTGCAAATGTCAGCATACTGATGATAAATATGCTCTCTGCACTGAGGAGAAAGGACAATCGTTAAGGGCAGCTGTGTCTTTAAACAGGAAAGAGCGTGAAGAAGGATCTAGAAAGGGTTCCAAGGGAACTGATATAAGTGAGTTTCCTGCCTGTGAGCATTAAGTGACTGGCCTGAGAGAGTTCTAAAACTTTCTCATCAGACCTCTGTATTAATCATATTGCCATGGTCTCCTTTTTCTCCATCATTACTTCAGTCATTAGTAGTCATACATTACAGGTAAACACAGTTCAAATCTCACTGTGCAGAAGTCACCTGGGGAATCTTGCTATAATGCAGATTCTGATTCTGGGGCTCTGCTGTGGGACCCGGGATTATAAAGCTCCCGGGTGATGGCAATGCTGCTGGTCCATGGACCACGCTTTGAGTCAGCAAGGTCGTAGGTAATGTCTAATTTAGGCAGCTTTCTGTGTATCTATTTGGACTTTCCTTTAACGAGTATCACATTTTTAAGTTATCTGGCTTTTCCCACATGTTTTCACTATCAGCTGAAGGAGTTAAAAGCATATTTGTTCAAAAGTACATTTATCAAATAGCTTTATGGCTCAGAAGTGTTGGGGGATGCAAGATGAAAAGACTCTGTCTTCAAGGGGTGACTGTCTATTGGGGAGCAGACATGTCAATAGGCAATTAAAGTGTAAATAGACAATTGTTGAATGAAGATAAATGCAGGGAGCAGTGGGACCCTGGTGGAGGTTGTATCTCACCTGCTTGGAAGAATTAGGACGCAGAGCTGCACACAGGGTGTAGAGATCCAAGCAGTAACACCCAGTATGCTTACCACTGACCTTTCACCCTGCTTGCCAGACCAACAAGACATTCCTGTTCTGACTCATACCTTCAGTCCCAGTGTCCCCACCCATTCCTAAGCCACATGTTTTAAGTCTACACAGATTTCTAGCTCTTCTTCTCCGGAAAACATTTTATAATAAGCCGGATTTCACCATCACAAGGGCACTCGCACTTATATTGGAATTGAATTAAAAAGGAAATTGAACAGTACCCGTTTTGTTATTTCAGGGCATACTTCAGTCGTTAGTCATGAGAAAACATGTAAAACCCTCGATACTATCTCACATTTGATCCATAAAATAAGAAAAGGAATATTGAATCCCACGGATGGAGGAAACACTGGCGTACAGTGAATTCACACGTTCCCAGGCAGCAGGCTCTTGCCTTTCGCTGATTTTTTTACTTTGTGAAAGAATCTCATTCAGTAAATGGGAGAAAGGAAAGAGGAGGACTTCATTTGTGGGGCAGCAACTAATTGCCTTACTCTAAAATATCAAACGAATATAGGAGGGAATTGTTGCCAGTTTTCGTATTGGTTTCTCCGATTAAAAACCAACAAAAGCAAAACCCCCAAGTGAAGAGAACCCTAAAATGGGAAACATACTCATAATCGTACCAGCTAACTAGTCAATTGCGTGGTTATCACAAAGTACGGACTCCACTGAGGTTCGTGAGCAAGATGCTATTACTCAGATAGACCCATAGCGCCTGTGACTCATTTTTCCTCGTGCGTGGTTGATTTCAATATTTCACTAAAAACCATTGTGTGTCTTCTATAACATCATTTAATGGAGTCATTTAACTGTCAAGGGCTCCTGTCAAAGAAATTGTTTGAAAATGCTTCAAAATATCAAGAGCTTTCTCCTGTTCGGCTGAGTTCAACCTGAATTACTTTTTTTAATGAGAGGTAAAATAGCGCAAAATTAGCAGCGAGGAGATGTTCATTTACAAGAAGCACAGTGACCTCATAGTTGGTTAAATTGAATTTTTAACCGTGTTTTAGAATCATACGAGCATCTGCTCTGTCCTTTTAGTAGTAAAAGTGTTTCCTCTTTTTCACTGCTGAGAGCCGAGCGGCAGAGCTAATGTGGATGGCTGTCTCACAGACATTTAATATACTGTGGTCATAATTAAACTAAAGGATTCTTAAGGGAGAATTGGCCCTCGGTTGAATTTTTTTCTCTCCTAATATGCATGGAATGAACAAAACTATTGGGAAATGGCTCTTTTCACACTTATTATGTCACAAGAAGCTCTACATGCCGATCACAGAAACAAGCCAACTGTCCAATGGTCAGTTTTATAAAATGTTCTTACTAGGCGAGGGGTATATTTCAGTTCTTCGTGGGCTTAAAATCTCTTCCAAGTTTTCCAAGAGAAAAAAGAAAGCTGTAGCCTTTCGACAGTCCTGCTTCCGGGCTCTCCAGAAGGGTGAAGTTTAGTGCTGACTCTGAAGAACTAAATTCAGATACAAACGTGATTTGGGGGAAGGGAGGATTATTTCTTAACAAGGTACCTCCCTCATCACTCAGACTCAGAGAGGACACAGATTAGGGAGTTCTTTATCAAGTTCTGCTTTATCCTCAACCAGATTTATCTCTTCTTTAATTTCTTTGAGGAAGACAAAATTAAGAAAATACAGTAGCTGGAAATACCTCATAGGAAGCTTCTGATTTACTTTAAACATTAAATATTCTTCACAGATTCAGATCCTTTGTCCCAAGAATGACCCGGTGGCATGTCCTGCTTTCCTTGGGAACAGGCAGTATATTAAGTTGTCATAATCGCTGGTTCTTGCTAAGGCAGACTGAACCTATTCTCGAATCTGACAAATACTGTTTTTAATCTACAGGAGTTATTTTGGTCAGTGATTGGCAAGCTAGAGTAATCACAGAAAGTCAGTGGTATTTCTATCAGTGACAGGATAGGTTATGGCAGTAGTCATTTATACAGACTTCCTAAGGTAATGAGTTATTTTAGCAACGTCAAAAATACTCCTTTTCGAAATGACTCTCATAAATATTAACCCAATGAGAATATGTTTAAAAGAAGTTTTGCTGTTGTCGTTTTTAAATTAGAAGAGGCAAAGGAAAATAAATAAGGGCACAGTAAGTTACTTTTATAAGTCAGTAGATTTTGAATGTCCTGTTCTGTAAAGTAAGAAGACCCAAGCCCCAGGCTCTGTTCTTGACTTAACTGCTGTACGATTTTGAATAAGTCATTCAGTCTCTCTGGATTTCTAACTCCACATCTTCTGTTTGCAATAGATGATTTCAAACATTCTTTGGAGCTTTCATATCCTAATCTTATTCTATTTATTCTAAGAGTCTGCTCCTTACTAAGGTAAGAGAGAACATCTGTAATATGACCCAGCCTCATGCGTTACTTAGTAGGTGTTCACTAAATACCTGTTAAAGGGATAGCTTAAGGGAAAATGCAAAGTGGAGAGGCATGTTAGAATTATTAAACTAGTTCTACCCCTGCCACCTTGTTTAAGCCACAGTCATCTGTGGTCCTGACTAGTGCAGCAGGTTCCTGTTTTCCTTCCTCCAGTCACCATGCTATCAAAGCCTTCCAGGACCCCTGTCTCACCAAGACAAAAATCCAGAGTCTCTAACCTGGACAGAGATATTCTCCTTGGTAGGTACTCCTCTCTTCCCCACCCTCAGACTCTAGGACTTCTTCTCCTACCAGTCTGCCCTGTGGTCTCTGCTCCAGCCACCCGCCCTTTTTGTTCCTCATACCTGTCCAGTGCCTCAGACATCAGGGCTCTGGTATTTTATCTTCTCCCTGCCTAGGTTCTCATTGCCCCAGGCATCCAAGTCCTTTGCTCTCACTAAAAAATGTCTTTATCAGACAGGTTATTGTATCCTCCGCATATAAAGATAGCACTGCTCTCATTCTCTATACTTTTACCTTGCTGTATATTTCCTCAAGCACCTGTCACTCCTGACATTATATATTTCTGGTTGTTTGTTCACAGTTGTTTCTGTTCTGTGCCCTGTGTTATATAGTTTGTTCAATAAATTAGTGTAACTAATGTTTGCATAGCACTTACTCTGTTCCAGGCACTGTAGTAAGGCACCTTACAATTCTGAAAACAGCACTGTGACGTATTGTTTTTATTTCCCATTTCACAGATGAAAATACTGAGGCACAGAAAATTTAGGAAGTAACTTGAAAAAGGTTTATATAGGTAAGAGGTGGCTGATCTGAGAGGAAATTAAGTGAGTAAGCAACTAAAATGAAGTAAAGAGATAAAGTCCTAAGTATCACCTATACTTAAAAAGGAAAGACGTTTTATATTTTATTAAAATAAGATTAGGAACAATTAGCATAACTGTTTAGAGAATATTACTTTATAAACTGCTAGAAACCCAAATCAGATACATTTTAAACACATTTATGCATATTTAGCTCTCCAAAGGATACTTTTCCATCTCCAAAAGATATTTCAACTGTGTCTTCCCAGATGGTTGACCCTTTTAATATAACTTCAGAAGGTAGAAAAGTATTTTCAAAGAAGTTCTTTTTAAATCCACTGAATATTCAGCATGCAGACTGAATCATGATGCCACACTTCATTCGGGAATGAGTGAGTTTTAATGAGAGACGTACAATAAGGAAGACAAATGTCATTTTTTAAAAATGATACTCAAAAGACAGAATTCTTCAAGCATTTGCTACATGTAAGTTATAGTTGATTTTTTTTCAAAAGAAAATACTCAGAGTAAAGATGGTTTATAGTCACATCACCCAGATGTAAACCAGGAGTTTCTGGGAGATTATTAGGGAACATACCCTTACTAAGCTTATTGGCAAGTAAACTTAGATAGATATGTTGTTTTTAGTATTATTCTTTTATATTGAAATGGTGATAGAGTACAGAGCTGAAAAAAAATCTATTTGTTTTACATTATAATCCTGAAACTCTCATTAATGAAAAGAACTCTTAGGCAGCTAAAGATTTTTGTTCCGGTCCTTTTGGTATACATAATTTTCAAAATTAGAAAGAAAATCATAAATAAGGACAATCTGTGCTACTGTGGGCATTATTCTTAAATCCATAGCTATAATGACTTGAATGCATGGTGATGAACTGCTAATTCTCTGATTTATGTACTTAGTTAAAAAAAAGTTTACAGTATATGCTATAAACATAAGGCAATTTTAATATGCACTACACAATTTTTAAAACTGACAAAGTAAGTAACCTAAATTCTTAAGAGATATCTTATTGATCAGGATTAGCCTCAGAGATCATTTGATTGTACAACATAGTTATTGACTATTCTGTAAAAGGTGTAAGAACATTCATTAAATCCAGAGACTACTTACTATGTAAAGAAAATCGTTCACTTGCCAACTGGATATATTCCAAGAGCTTATTTGCAGGTGAGTATTTTGGAACTTAGAGTGTAGTTTCTCATAGCAGTGTTTCTAAAATCAGGCAAGCTCTTCATAATGTGGGGAACCTCCTTAACCATAATATTGATTTAAAACTGTACATTTTGTTACCAAAAAAAAAGTAGAAAACAGCATGTAGAAGAGTTGTTCAATAAATATTTGTTGAATGAATAAATGCCACAGTAGTAAGCCAAATAGAACAAAAAAAGCAATTAATTTTTTTAAATTTCTTATAGTGTTTGAGAAAAGCAGATAAATTAGAAGCCCTAGGTTTTACTACACCCACTGCAGCAGTTCCCTAATTTCTTAATAATTTTTGGATCATATGCTGAGGATACATTACATCAAAAGAGAGGGTGGAAGGAACATGGTTTAAAAAATAAAAGGGCAGAGACTGGTGAATGCAGCCTTGAGCTCACATCCTCTTTCTATATCCTTAACAGCTATGTGACTTTAGGTAACTAACCTCACTGAAACTTGCTTTCTTTATCTATAAAATGGTATATAGTGATAGTATTTTTTTTTTTTAATCACAACCTTATTTCCAGACTCAAGACTGACTACCAAGTAGATAACTCCAATCATCTGCATCCAGAAATGTTCGCATCCTTTGAAAAGTTATGGCAGCTTGAATAGTCCTGAATGATATTTTAATTTAGTAATAAATTTCATAAATACTTAGTAAATAGTCGCATTTTAAGTCCATGCCCTACATTCTGAAGGAGTTACATGCTAGGATTACATATGCCTAAGGAAGTCTTCATTCCCTTTGAGATGTCTGCTTTTTCAGCAGCTTACTTTAGTAATCTACATTAAGAATTATTTGGGTCCTGACAGTTCATACCAATTTGCCTTTTTTTTTGAAGTTGTTCTTATTGAAATAGAAGAGTGTCACAATGGCACATTTATCAAAGCAGGAGGTAATCTTTTTCATCTTTCATAGTCTTTTACTCTTGCAGGGGAGGTGACCTGTAAGTACAATGTACTTTTCTAAAATGAACAACTCAATATTTGCTTCACCGTGTGTGTGCATTTTGCTTTTATTATTGAAAAATGTTTTTGATGACTGGAATCTTATTTTAGCATTAAATATTCTACATATACTTCAGCTGAGATTCAAGGGATTTATAACTGAAATTTCCAGAAGGACTGTGTTTAACTACTGGTTCGTCTCTTGTATTTTTTTTTTTTTTTTAAGGTATGAAGATTCAGATTATGGTATTCAGTAAAGCATATTTATATTATGCCGAGAAGGGAGTCGAAGTGCAGTGTTAGTAAATTTACAAATTTTAATATTTTCTATGGTGAAAGGAATGAATAGAGCAGAAACATTGAATGGTAATTGCTTAGATATAGATACAGAGTATATCTTAGTCATTAAAATCTATTTAGGTTTTTTTTTTCCTTAGGTTTTGTTTTATGTTGAACATACAATGGAACAGTTTTTCTCCATTTGGATGCTGAAAGTTTGAGATTATATCAGATTTCTGTTTGAAAATAGTCATCCTATTTTCTTTGTATACTTCCCATGGTCTTTAGTGAACCTGCAAGAATGTACCTTTTTATTTAAAGAATGAGTTTGAGAGAATTGTATCTGTTTCAAGTTGTCCCTAGCCATCTTTTAGGAAAGCAGGAATAGATTTCAAGGGCTCTTAAATGAAGGTTAATTAAAGAACCTGAAAGAGGATATTTAGGGACTTCGGAATATTTTTCTGTGTTAATTGTAACTTTCTCTTCTGCAAATGGTTGTTTGTAGTTAGGTGCCCTGTTAACCTTCTGAACAAGAATGGCCGGCTCAGGCATGGCTGGAGCATGGATGTGTTGTCACCCAACATGTTTCAGGTAGTCCGAGTAAAATCAAAGGTGTGGGAAACAGTTGATAGGAACACAGGATATTTGAAAAACACTTTATTATTTTGTAAAATCTGGGCAATATTATTTGGTCATGTGGGGAGAATTTTTAAGAGAAATGCATGTCCTGTGAAATGACTTGACTAAAGTTCACAAAAGAAGCCGTAAGAGCTATTGAATAATTGGGGCTTGTGAGAAATTCATGGTATCAGTCATAAGAAACTGAAGATGCCTAAGTCCTCTTCCCATAGTTTAGATTTTTCAAAGGCTGTGACACTCAGGAAGTTCAAAAACCAAATAATTTTTCTTTGTGCACCTTTTACGAATTTCAAATGCCATTGCGAGACTGAAGAAGCATAGCTTCCTCTGACCTCCTAAGGGGGAAGAAGGAATTATGTCACCTTTTGCTTCCTCTTACCCCACTGAGACTAAAGGCTGAAATGGAAACAAATTAAAGGATTGTTCTTTTTTTTATCCCAAAATGTCAAAAGTGACCACATCTGCCAGAGAAATAATGCACCTGATTAATTGTGTAATTTCACAGGGAAGCAGTAATTCTCAGCCTTATAAACATGTAATGTACTAATTTGATTTCAGAGTTAACTGAAAACAGTTTAATGAGCTGCCGTATTGTGTGGATGTGCAGTGTTACATAGAGCAGACGCCAAGAGAAATGGAAATAACACGCTAGTGACACTTGGAATAACAGTGTTTATACTTCATTGACTTCGGGTTGTCAACATGCTATTCTCTGTGTTTCCCTTAGTAACTTATTAAGGCACTGAACTCCAGTGTGGTGATGTCTAAGTGTCATTTGTTACAAGTTACACAAGCATGCACACACCAAACAAACAGTCAATCTTCAGAAAAGAAATAATACTTCCTCATGCAGACGACCAAAATATTATCCATAAGACATGCACACAGAGTGAAAGGTGACTCTCTGAACAGTGTGCCTGTTGCAAAAACAGTATTTGGCCTTCCATCAGAAAAAATACTATTGCTACAGATTTTCTCACTCATCTATTCTTGCTCTATTTTAACAGAATGGTCATGTAACTCTTGGTTTGAAAGTTGTCATACAGCCTCACAGCAGGCTTATATTATCTACAGAGTTCTTTATGAGGAAATATAAATCACCACAAATGAGACTTTTCACAGCCAGAGATATGTAGAAATTTGTGTCAGTGCTTTGCTGGCTTGCTAAAAAATATCTCTAGGCTCCAAAGCTCTCTCACAACTCATCCTTACTCCCTACTCTTTTGGGAAGCAATTCTCAAAACTTGAGATTTACGGTCCAGAGAGCTGATAGTAGCTATAAAGTTTTCTATTTTCTCTTTCCTTTAATATTAATGCAGAGAATGAGGCATTATCATTCATTATTTTAGTTCGTGAGTATCCTGTGAGTTTGAAATATGGTCTGGGGACATGGCTTACCTCTGTTTAATAGGGGAAATATGTGGACTTTGGCAATGAGCTTCTTTTCCATTGAAGACTTTTAGGCAGATTGTAGAAATTTCATGGTAAGAAGAGAATTTTAATATATATGCTATATCCAGGTTTGGTTTTAAACTCTAAAGCTTTGCAAAATATTAATTCATTCTGAGCCCCCAAAGTAAACTATCATGAATTAGAGAAGAGCCAGCCAGCCAGTCTGTCGTTCACAATTTGAATTATAATATCTTTCATTTTAATATTTTCAGAGATGTACAATATTTCCAACTAGTCTCATCTACATTAATGTTAGGTCAGTTTTAGTTTACAGTTAACACTCCCCTTTGCTCCCAAATCTTTAAAAACAAATACTATTTCTGAATCATTAAAAAGGAATACACATTGTTTTTAGTTTAAACTTACCCGGTTTTTGGTAGCTCCAATATCTGGCTTCTAATGTTAATTTTCTTATTCTGATTTTTGTTTTTTACAAACATATTTTGAAGGTAATTTTCTCCTTTAGGTACATTATCATAGGTTCTGACTCAAATCTGAATTGATGAAGTTTTCCTGTATATTTTGTGTTAACAGTTTCAGCGAGTCCCCAACCTTGAATTCAAAATTCTTGCTCTGTTTTAAGCCTAACTTTTAAAGAAGAAAGAGTAAAATAGAAACCAAAAATTATGAATAGGCATTTTTTTTAACTTTTAATAAATTGCTTAAAGGTCTTGCTATCTACATGTGAGGCAGTTCAGTTAATTTTGAGACTATTTAATAAATACTGCAATGATTTAAATGAAGTTTAGCTATTATTGCTATAAAGGCAGCCCTTTTGCTAAAGGCTTACTCATACCTTGAATGATAATTGCTCCCCTAACGCTTGTTCTTATCATCATAATTATAGTGACTTTGCATTTATTACAAGTTTCCTGTGTGCCAGGCACTGTATCAAGCACTATACTTGTTTTAATGTGTCGAATCCTCATCTGTGAGGTCGGTACTATTGTTATCCCTATTATATACATGAGGAAGTTGAGGCTGAAAGGGGATAAGTAACTTGACTGAGATTTTGTAGTTAGCAATGGAGTCAGGATTTGAACCCAAATTTGACTCCAAGTCTAAGCTCTTTATCCACTTACTTCATGATAAATATTTTAAAAGAAGTTAAAAGGACACAGATTTAAAGCATCCTTGGAAAGTCATTATTTAAGTCTTACCCACACCCAGGAACTTAAGGCAGACCCAGTTCTAAAAATGGCTCATGTGATGTATAGAGGAATGTTGCATGTCATCTTATTCCTGAGATTCACATACTAGTATGTATATGAGTTTTTAAAAAGAATGTAGAGCGCTATTGAACGATGTGCATAGTGAGAACATAACATAATAAAATGTGTCATTCATTCTCCCTACTTCAATTGTGATGAAGACATTTAATGATTAGCAAGACTATTGAAGGTAGATGTCTCTTTGGAGATTTAAATTTGATTAACAGAAGCAATAATGCAGGGTAGACATTGGTGGATATATTGCAAAGCCTTGCAACCAACACTCTCAACATCACAGCTTGTTAATATGACATGTTGGGACCACCTGACCGTGTCCTTCAGCTGCACAGCAACTGCAAATGATTGTGTCAGTTAATTTAGTTGTTACTGCTGTTGCTACTGTTGTTATTTAAAGTCCACTGGTTTTCAGACTCAAAGTTATTACACATCTATACAAATGAAAGAAAGGAGTAGAGATTCTACATGGGGAAGGACGACTTTGAGCATTTATTAACATATGAAATCTTCAGAATGAAGTTCAGGAATTGTGGCAGCCATGTGCAGGCACCCGAATTTTACACAGAAGGGGTCATGACACTGGTTCATGAGGGTAGTTGCCAGAGTTGGGACACCACCCAGCAGCCCTCCAGAGAATAAGCTTTGTCCAGCTCACGTAGATTTCCTCTCTCACCAACCTTCCTCTCTTGATACAAAAATCAGGACAGCACAGACTCTGGGATCAGTGATAAGACAGGTCTGACTGGAGTGGAAAGTATTTGGAAAATAAAACTACATAGCTTGGGCCAGATTATGGAGGCTCATTAACTGCAGTCTGAGGAATTTGGAACTTACTCAACAGCCAATAGAGAGCAGTACCTGTTGAAAGAGATACTGATTTGGGCCTATTCATAAACATACATTGAAATACATTGTTTTCGGGCTGGATGCTGACCAGTTAAGTAATACTAGCTAACAGGTAGTGAACACTTATCCAGTCTACGTATTTACAGGTAGTATCTCATCCATTGCCTTATCACAACTATTTAGGTGCTAGTACTATCCCCACTCACAGATGACCTAAATGGTCAAATAACTTGTCTAAAACCACACTGGTTCTGAGTGGTGGAGTCAAGTTGACCACTGCATTCTGACTCATGCTCTTAGCTCATTTCCATGTATAGCAAGTAATGTTTAGATGCTTATTCCATAAATGTTATTGGTTCTTATGAAGAAATTATTTTAATTTCAGAGATAGTATAACCTTTGCCTGAGTTCCTATTGTTTCTGTATTGCCTTCTAAAGAGTTTTTTTTTTTTTTGCTTAGCTTTTATGATGTTTTTATTAAGTGAAATTGCTAAATCAATAACATTTGCTGCATTATTAATTTAATCAAACAGCAGAATTTCTGACCTTTGATATGAAGTGTTAGTTTATTATTAAAGTTCATTTTAGAAGATTTATTGCAGCTATTTCCTGAAGTATTTATATTCACAATGCTATATAAATCCATTTATTAAAGTCTACTTGGGCTGTCAGTATTTGTGCATCATTAAATTTGTAGAAAATCTACAGTGGCTATAGAAGGATACACTTCAATATTACATATTATTTTCTCATTAGGCAAACAATTTATCAATACTTACTGAGCTGTGTTTACCCATCAGGGCAATGTAGCAGACACTATAGAGGGACAATAGAAAATACTTGATGTAGTCTTTGTGCTTCAGGAGCTCACAGTCCAATATGTGAAAATATATCTGAAAATCATAGCGAAAAGAGAAAAAGTAAATTACAAGATTGACACTGTTCATAACAAAGAGTGAGAGAAGAGTGCTTCAGGAGGAAGACATTAAAGATTGGAAGTGTTGACTTGAAGGGCCAGGTGGAAATCAGGTCTCAGGGCTTAAGGCGCTATCTTAACTTTAGTGACCCACCTGCACAAGGCGGGTAAAAATGCAGATTCATGGAACCCACTTGCAGAAAGTCTGATTCATTAATTTATGAGGTTGCAGGAGAGATCATCATTTCTAACAAGCTCTCTAACAGTTTCTTCTGCAAGTGGTCTGCGTGCCACTCTTTGGGAACATTGGCTTAAAGTAGGAATAGATGTGTCCAAATTCAAGGTCCAGAAGAAGTGGGTACCAGAAGCTTTGAGTAAATGTAAAGGCAGCATCAGTGTTGAGAGAAGGCAGTCTTTGTTATATGGATGTTTGTATAACCCAAGGGATTCTGGTTAGAGAGAGAGAGAGACCAAGCTAGTCTGCAGTAAAGTCTAAGAGACTAAGATGTTGGGAGTCAGCTCCTTCAAGACGGTGATAACAAATCCATCCTTCTTCCTCACTAAACAAACTGTCTCATTTGCGTCATCCATAAATAAGACAGTTTCCACCACGCTGATCTGAGCAAGAACCAAGTAACCCTTTGGAGTTTTTGTATTTCTTATATAATTCTTAATTATTTATAAAAGTGAATGCCTTTTTTGTAAAGTGCTAAGCTGTGTGAGCATAGGAATCAGCCACATAATAGAGAGGAAAGCAGACAAGATATTTAGCAATAAGAAATGTTCATTTTGGTCCAACAGGTTAGAAGGAAGATGTATGCCAGTGGAAAACAGGAAGACTAGTGAGTAGTTCCTGTAATATTCTACTTCTATGGCACAAGGTTTTCGGAAGGTACATTGAAGAATGAGTGCCCTTTTGTGCTTGTCAGTTTATGTTTGCTTCTCCCTGAGGTTTAGTTAGAGTCTGATGAAAAAGGAGTATATCTAAATGGAGCCATGATTTGATTATGATTAAAGGTCAAGAGCGATGTATACTCAATCAGTATTTACTACTCATGTATTGGGTTAGGCAACAATCATGTTTTTAAACATATAATATATCCTGATTCTTAGAAAATAAGGCTGTTATTTAATATTTCTTTCAAAAATCTTTGTAAGTTTAGAGGATTAGATGAGATGAGAATGAGGCTATCTGGGTCTTACTCCCATCACTTACTAGGTTTGTTAATTTGAGCAGAAGGCTTCAAGTCATGCCTCAAGTTTTTCATATATAAATGAGTTAAAGTGCTAGCTTAATAAATGGTATTCTTAATATTGATATTTGAAAGGCAATTAGTTACTTTCCTAGTTTCTGTCAAAATTAATGATAGCTTCCATGACAAATTTTTATGGGTACTTTAAATTATACATTTGCATGTGTCAAAAATAGTTCCTATCATCAACTAGTTTGAAATACACTGGTGGTCAGAAATAGCTTACTGTCATTTACTGACAAGGGCATTTTCCTCACATTCTTTACAGAATCAAACATGACCAAAACACGTTAAGTCAGTTCGTGGGGGTTCGTTTAGAATGTGCTAAAGTGGTGAAGATGCAAAATTACCAGCCTGTCACTTAAGAGAACCATCATTTGGGTCACATCCAATTCTGCAGTGGCCAGTTGAAATTGTAAGAAATATTTTTTAGAGCTAAGTAGAAAACTGCCTTACCATTGGTAGGTTTTATGTATCTGTTTGCTTCCCCATAGGTTTTGATACCTGAGAGACATGGAGAAATGTTCTTTCCTAAATTGAAAAGCTCAGCTGTAGTCTAAATGAAACAGGATAAATTATATTTTTCACAATTATCAATTAGAGGGAGAATTAGAATTAATATTAATCACAGATGTTTCATCAAGTTTTATTATCAACCAGATTGACTGAAAGTGCTTTCTGGAAGACATTTTCTCTCCCTCTCCTACCCGCTACTGAGAACAAACAGTTATTACGGATCTTTAGATAAAGATGAATGGTTTTGGCAATTCATTTGAGGAAATCTGTATTTTACTGTACACTCTACTTCAGTTCAAGGCATATCTTGTCACCTCCCCGGTAAATTATAAGATGAAGACACAGATAATACAATTTTTCCTACCTTCAGAAATAGATTAACCAACAAGCAGCCCAGGGTTGATATCACCTGACCCATTTTTTTCTTTTAATTTTGGCAAGCCCGGTTCATAGATAAAATAAGCAAAATGCCTACCTAATTCCAGTATTTTAGCAGCTATATTTTTACCCATCACACTTCAACTATTTTAAAATTACTTATGTCAACTCTCTTCCTGGAATAATTCATTATCAGTTGTGCGACCCTTTTAATAATTATGAATATTCGATAATGCCCCATTCATTTGCCAAGTTCACCATAGATGAGTACTACATACATTAAGGTTCTCCACTTGTAAACAATATTTATCAATTCTAGCTATCTGAAACAAACAAAAAATAACTTTTTCCCTACTAAAGATATGACTTTTTTTTTTTTAACCGAAGACCTCAGGATGGATAGGAACCAAAACAATTCTGAAGATCTAGAACATAGAAATAAATGGACAATTAGAGTTATCTCATCAAGACATAGCCATTTGATTTTCTCAGTTCTAACAAGTCTCCATCACATGTGTCACTCTTCTCAGAATTCAAGTTCCTAAGAGAATGAAGTTGATTGACAGCCCCAGAAAGATTGCGTGAAATAAGGAAAGAGGAGTTCTTAAAAGTGTTTTCGTTGTTGTTTGGTTTTTAGCCTGAGGAAGATAGGCAATGATGCTGAACAGGCAAAAACAACCACTGGCCATCTTTAGGCTGTTTTTCATTGATGAGTAGTAGCATAGAATATGTGAAATTGTTCACAACCTACATCAATTTAACGTTGATATTTCTAGTTTGTTGTACAGTAATATTTTATTTTTGTCTAGCACTTTTGCAGGCTTTACTGTGTTCCAACAAATTAAAGAATATGACTCATATTTTTCAGTTAGGATTTCTCTCACATTTAATTGCTTTTCTTTCTTTTAACGAAGATAATATGAAAAAAAAGTTCAGAAATATATCCTATTATATAGTCCAAAATATCATATTTATTGATTTCCAGCTTTATTTCATTGACGTCGACAGAATACAAGAAATGCCGTAGAGTGGGTTAAGTACCATTCCCACCACTGCCCGACTTTGGTTGGATCTGGTATCTGTCATATAACTGAGTCTCTTTCTTCAGATGTAAAATGAAGGTGTTGGACCAGATTGGGGATCCCAAGGTGGTTTCAGAAAACAAGAAAATTATTAAGATGTTACAATTTGTGATGGCAAGTTCAAACTCGGTTTAGGGAGTTCTGTGTTGAAAAAAAGTTATTATTTTTTCCTCTCCAAGACTTCTTGGGGACTTAAATGTGATACCACATACTGTAGCTCTCCAAAGAGAGCAATACAATTTGTTCACCAAACTTACTAGATTTTGGAACTCTTTTTTCATTAGAACGTCTTGAGGGACCTTGCTTCATGGGATGAGGTTAGATTATTTATAAAATTCTATTCAGCTTTAAAATATCACTAAGTATGTACTTCTCCAAGCGATAACAAATGTGAAATCTATTTTAACATCACTCATCATCCAGCTCTTTCTTCTAGTCAGCATAACCAGACTCTCTATAGTGGAATTCACATCCTTACATCTAATCCTCATATGCGATTAGCCACAAAATGGCCCAGTTGTCACTTCCTTCAAAGATTCATGTGTTTGTAGTGAATTATGCCACTTGTTTTTCTCTGGCTGTTCCTATGTAAGCTATTTTAAGTTCTTAAAATAACTTTTGTCACTTTTCTATAGATCTAAAACATGAAGACAGCACTTTGATTAGATCTGGCAAATAAGTAGACCATTATGATGCACATTCAATTTGTAATCTGCTAGGTTTTGTTTTCCCTGAGATACACCTGTGCTTCCTCTGCCATTCTTCTGTTCTTTATTGAACTTTGTCCCACTTTTATAGACCATTTCACTAGTTGTCTTCAAGGAAAAGTTACTGCACTCAAATAATTATACTTACAAACATATTCTCAAGCCCATCTTACATCCTTTGTTGGAAATATTATTAAGTAATAATTCTGGAATGACTAAGCTGGGGGCCAGAGGAAGGGAAGCACTCAATAATATGCCTTCGAAGTTGGTCCTGAACATTGATAATCCTATTTTTACAATGAATAATTAGCCAGTTTTACACTACCCAGTACTATATACTAGTCTTTTTATCTGGTATCTCATTGTACAAAAGACATCACATCACGCTGCTTACATAGCTGTTTCAGGACATTGTCTCCACTGTACCCTCACGAGTTCTTTTGCTCCCCCACAGACCTGTGTGGAAAGTGCCCTTGCTGCTTTGAATCATTAGATTCTGCCTCCTGGGCCTAAAGTGTCCCCAAAGCCTGGATTTCATTAGAAGCTATTCTAGGAGGTAGCTACAGGGGCCTTCCTACACAGGTAATCCAAAAACAAAAGGTGAGCTATAGTTCCTATCCTCACCAGTTCCCTTCCTCGGGTGATATGGATGGCTGGCGTAGGAATTCAGTGGCTGCTTTTTAACTGCCTTGTGCCTGGTACTCCCTTCTGATTAGCAAGTGTATCCACATTCCCGAAAGGCCCTAATTGAACCTGGCCCCTTAGAAGATTTAATGTTTTTGTATCAAGTTTAATAACACAATTTAGCACTTTGGACTAGGTCCTTTGGTTCAGAATTGGTGGAAACACTACACCACAGAGTCTGCAACTTCTATCTGCCTGACAAGTTCCTTGCTTCTTCCTTCAGAACAATGGTGACAACTTTAAATTTACTCTCTAAAAAGTAAGGTCCTGAGGCAGGGACTGCACATCTCTTCTTATTGTAAACATAGTGGCACAAGGAAGAAATGGGGCGGGGCGTGCGCAGGTGAATAAAGATGGAATGATGGTCTACCTCTGTGAGAGTCCACAGGATTCTGGTAGAGCCCACCAAGGCTTTGACTCTGAGGATTCAGCTTTCTGGAATTTTTTATGTGTGCAGATTTTAAAGTGTCAAAGCAGATACTGCTTAAGTATTTTTTAAATTAAGGTTTCTAAATGGGGTAAAAAGAAATAACTAATGTTGATTTTATCCCCTGAGGGGACTACGAATAGGTCTATATCATTTTAAATAAGCATGACATATGAAAATTTGGATTTTACAAAACATAAGTTGCAGAATGATCATTCCATCTACAGAAACAAAATTTTTTTCAATAGCCCTGGAACATTTTTTAAATAATTTGATTTCTAAAAATCCAATTTACATATACTTTTCAGGTTCAATTGGGTTACAGGAAACAAAAGTAGTTAATGTTTGAAAAGATATCTGACAGTAAGTAGGAAGAACATATCTGTGAGAGTGGATGCAATTCTTGATGCCCAAGAACTGAGATAAAATTTTATAAACCTGTTTCTTAGTAAGATGGCAGCAATGGTTGGGGGTGGGTACGTGTGTATTGTGATGCTGAAGGCAAGTTGTGGCAGTAGCTCTAGCCTTGGCTGAAGTTGTACATGTGTAATAACAGTACTATACTGTGTGGAGAATAGGGCTGGTAGCTACTTATGAGAAATGACAGTTCTGTAACTTGATTAGTTTTCAAATTAGTATCACAACAGCTCCCACTTTTCACCACTGTGCTTTCTGGAAATAGAATCGTAAAGCAGAGTGTTGTAAAGTGCCTCCCCTTTTCCTCTAGGAGTGATACCTTAATTGTGACTGTGTCTCTGACTATATATTTGAGAAAAATAAATCATAACTATGACCAACCTTATGTCAGAGACAAAGATGCAGTCGCTATAACTTCCTACAGTTATTCCAAATAGTAAAGTTATACTATTTTCTATAAAAGCGACATAAATATATTATACACATTGATTTTACATGCATTCTAAAGAATATGTTCAGCAAATAAAAAGTTCAACTAAACTATTTCATAAATTTTAGCAGAACTAGCTATACTATAAATTTATTAAATATTTAATTCCTAATAATTTGGTTCTTTGTATTTAAGAGGAGCTTTGAGAATGATTTATTTGCCCTAGTTCTGTCCATGGTAGTTTGAGTGAACTCCTTTCTTTGGAAGGATGTCCCTGGGCCAGATCAGCCTGTTCACTGTCCTTCTGACAAGTGAGATGAACTTTAGGCAGTTCCTTGGCCTTTCTGAAATGCTGAAGCTCAGCTTCTTAAACTTTTAAAAAGAGGAGCCTGAACTAGATGGTCCTTAAGGCTCACAACCTTGAGTTTTGTGATTTAATGATTTTAGCTTGCAGATTGGTGACTTGATCAGGGTTTAGCTATTGATGATTATGGTGATGAATTCACCTTCAGGTCTGTGTCACCATCCCCGCCCCTTGCATTTTTAGGCTTCTCAGGGCTGCATTACTCCAAATGAAGGCCACCAACAAAAATCTGACCTTCTTTAATTTGGTACTTGGCTGATATTTTGCTATCACTTGCCTTCACTCTTCACAGGAATGCCTTGAAAACAACCACCGAGTTATTAGTAGAACCTTTTTTGAAGATATTTTAGAATAATTTTCCTTTTCGCAAAGTATGTTTTAGTGCATCTTAATTAAATTTGGAAAAAAATAGCCCCATTCTGTCTTGACAAATAAACCGCTTATTCACATTTATAACAAGCTTAAGGACCTACAAACAGTGCAGGAATCTCACATGCCTACTCAGTTATTGGCTTTTTTATTTTACCTTTTCTACTCCAAACGTGATTTTATGGGCATTCATAGATCAGTAAGCACACCAACATTTCCTTGGAGTGACCTTCTCTTTCATTTATTTATCCTTTCCTTCATTCAACAGATATGTATTGAATGTCTACTGCTGGTCAATTAGTATTATAGATTTTGTGAATCCAGTAGAGAAAAAAATAGTCAAAAGCCCCTGCTTTAAAAGAAACTACTTTCTTTTTGGGGACAGGAGTGGGGAGGAGGATAAGCAAATAAATAAATATGAAATAAGTGAGATAGTTGGTAACTACTATAGCGAAAAACTAAAAGAGGGTAAGGAGAATAAAGAATATAAAGGTAGGGAAATTGATATTTTATATATATTTAACATATATACAATATATTTAAATATATATTTTTATAGGGTGACCTAACTATAAATTATATGTAATATAGGATATTCAATTTAATTGTATAATTATTTAGGCTGATATATATGGGAGGAGAGACAGAGAGTGAGCAGGAAAGGCCTTTCTAATAGTTAACACTTGGGGAAGGACCTAAAAAAGTGAGGAAGGAAGTCATGTGTCTGTCTGGCCAAGGGCCTGGGGAGAGTCACACGCCCACATAATTGGAGCAGGATGAAGAGGGGAGCCCTATAGATGTGTGTAAAGGTGTGCAATAGATGATGGGTGAGAGGTCCAGATGAAGACCTGGGATTTCACTGCAAGTGAGATGGGAGCTGGGAGCCATGAAGGGTTTTGATCAGCAGAGTAATATGGTCTGATTCAAGTTCTACCAGGATCACTCTACTCATTCATCTGTCCTGAGTAGGGCAAAATCCTTTGTTTCTCTGGCTGGATGGAATCTTATGAATTCAGTTCATTAAGGGGAAGAATTTTAGGAAAATAGGTAGTGCAAGAATAAGTTGCTTGTGCGGCTGAGTAGGACATTATGGATCAGATACCTACATTGCAAGCGAAAAAGAAAAAAACAAAGATACAATCACCCATAATGCACCTTATTAATGAACTCTTGTACTTATTGAATTTAAGGTAAAAATTCATGAATCTGCTGCATTTGTTATTTTTCTGAGGCATCAGGAAAGGCCTTTGACTCTGTCTGTCTATAGATAGGCAGGTAGCTTTGGGCTTGGTGGCTCTCCTTTCTCCCTTCTCCCCCGCCTTTCTCCAGCAGAGCCCTCTCAGGTTTTGGATAAGAGGAATTTCTGCTTTACATGTTAATTTTGATTCTCGTGCCACAAAGCTGTCAGCTAATTTACTTCTCCAGGCCAAGGCCAAGACACCACAGGCATGGGAGCAGGCAAGAGCTGCCCAGATCCCACGGGATGCCGTGAAGTAGGGACAGCATCGCCAGGCAGAGAAACCTCTCCTTTCACTGGGAGTGTGTACTAAGGACGCTGCCAATTTACCCAGTTTTCCTTTTGGAACATTGGGTTACTGTGTTTTGTTTCTTGTTTCCTCCCACAGTGGGGTATGGGGTACTTAGGAGCGCATCGGTTACGGTAACATAGTATGACAAACTCCCTCCTGACATGCGCCCGATGAGGAAGGATGCACAGGGCGTGTCTCTGCAGGCAAAACTCCCACTTGGTTTTCCTACTGAAACCTGCTGTGAATGCTTAAGATTACACAGTCAAGTTCTACCAAGTTTGAATCTGCCCCAGACTTTGTGGGGAGGATTTTTAAGAAGAGCCTCTGGGAAATTATGACACAAAGTTTTGAAGTAGAGCAGCCGTGAAGAAAAGGATGCTTTCTACCGTAAACTGAGGTGGTACCATTTTGGCATCAGAAAGACTTGGATTTGAATATCCAGTCTGCCATACACTAGCTATCTATGTCATGGGTAACTACTTATCCCTCTAAGCCTCAGTTTCCTCGTCTCTGAAATGAGGATAATAGTACCTCCCTGGCAGAACTGTTGGGAGGATTAAACTTAATAAACCTGGCACAGTGCCCGGTGTATAGAAGAGTAGATAAATGGGAGCTCTTATAATAATGTTATTATGCCTCCTGACGTGAAGTTTCCTCCTACCAAGCTCCATGTCAATTAAGAAATAATTTCATGTTTCTAATTTTATTTGGTCAAGTTAGAGAAAAAGAAACATGGAGAAATAATATCCTAGAGTAATTGGTGCCAAAAGAATCCTAAAATAAAAATATAGGTCTTGGTATTAATCCCTCAAAACAATTCATTTGTTAATCATTGTGTGAGAGATTTATTGACTGTAACATTCATTTGGAAATGCTAAACTAATGAGAACTTGGCCATTAGTTGTGATAATGGTCTGTCATTTCGAATTTGTACCATGTGTACATATTTGGCCTTATTACGAAATTAGAAGTTATTTCAAATTCATTTCCTCTCTTGAAAATGTCCTTATGATTTAGGTCATGCTTTGGAATATATGAGTAGTATTTCTATAATCCATCGTCCCAGATAAACTAGATGGTCTGGGCTATTTTAAGATCGAGAAACTTCAAGAATTTTTTTCCTTTTAGAAATTGCATAAAGAAGTTACAGAGGCTTCTCAAGCCTCTAATTTATCTTTTATGCCTATGCTTGATTGTTATTCCATATTAAGGTTTATTTTCCTTTGAAATAGCTCTGCACAGAGAGAATATACTGCTAAATACTACTGCAAGAGAATGTTTACAGATGCAAATGACTTCTATTTAAGGAGCTCGTGATTAAAACATGAAAGAATGTGGCACTAGAAAGCATGTGAATAACCTTTGAAAAATCTCACAATAGAACTGAATATGGGATATTCATAATCTAGGATTACAGCTTTAAGAGTATGTGTGAATGTATGTTCAATGAGCTGCAAAGGACCTCAAATTGGAACTTATTAATCTAATTTTACTTTAATTTAGATAAATAAACTTCTTTCTTATTGGGAAACGTAATGTGGAGTAAACTGGAAGGCCAGTGCAGCAAAAGGAACTAGTGCTACATTTGCCTGCAACAAGTGAGCCAGGCAGTTTTCACAACTGCATCTTTCTAATAAAGACAAGATATTTTTCCGATAAGCTCTTCACTGGGCCATTTCAATCTCTCCTAGATGCTTTGAGGCTCGAAGTCTATTTCATTATTTCATTTTCTTACTGCTCACAGAGCAGGCCACTAATAAAGTCAGGGAAAAGCTGTGATCTTTGGCAGGCTTCCCCCCCCCCCCCCGCCCCCCAACTCTGTTTGTATCCAGAGAGGATCTGCTCTTTGGTTTCTTGTTCTAAAGACTAACCTTCTGGGGTCATTGAGAGATGAGTACAAGTTGCATGTCTCATTTTGGTGGAAATAATGTCTTTCGCCCTTGGGTGTAGTAAGCAGCCTGGTTCCTGCCCTGCATACGGGTCCCAGAGAATGGCCTTGTTCAGGCCCTGGCTGTGTAGGAGAAGTAATGAACATGTCACGCGCATTTCGGGGTTTCCAGTCTCTGGCACAGCTGTGGCACTTTACCCCCCCTGCTGGGAGGCACAGCACGCTGGCCATTTGTTGGCAAGTTCATATTTCACACTGCAGGGAATTGGAATGATTGAACAGACAGAAGAAGAGTTTTATTTGCAGTAGCCTACGTATCCCCAGACTCTGATTCGGCATAAAACATCTGCTTCATGATCTGCTTCAAGGCCAGTTCCTTCCCTCCCCCAAAGGTTACGACTTCAGGCAAGCTGTGCTTCCACTGGCAGAAGGAAATTTGCCCAAAGACTTGATTTAGTCAGAATCTAAGCATCCTGCCACAGAATTTCTGTTTTTCAATTATCTCCAAAGAGGCATCCAGACTTTAAATGTATCGGTATAATAAATGCAGGGAAATAAGGCAGACACTCCCTTTCCCGTTGCTAACTAGGAGAGGTGCATTACAGTTTTGCATCCACACCCAGAAGCCTGTGAAACTTACCTAGCTCTCTGTTAACACACCTATCTTGATAACAGCCCATGGTAGGGATGGCCTTTTGATGTGTTTCGGCCCATCAGCGTGGTAAATTAGCACACACATCGGTTTTACCTGCAGTATTTAAATTTTTCAGATTATAAAAACAAAGTGACATGCTGAACGTAATACTATTTTTCATGGTGAAGACGCATCATACAACCTGTTTTGGTATGATCCTAATTATTAATTATGTTTACCCGCGTGATTTTGTTGCACATGGTCATATTTTTGGTTCAAGATAGCCCTCGCTAGCCTTACAGGCATATAGACAAAATTAAATGCTGGCATTTTATTATGCCACAGCAATTAGATGTCATCCTCATAATGAGAAACATGACATCTTCATCACTCTCCTCTATATTTTCATGTTGTTTTAATGCAGACATTTACCAGACTTTAATATAATCTTCTTCTTATGTGCATGCTCTCATGCGCGTGCACGCACACACATACACACACACACACACACCTCTAATTGAATATCTGCATATTTCCGAGGAGTCCTGTGGGTGAAACCATGTATTCATCTTCTTTAGTTCTTAGGCCACTTTGGTTTAAGAGGAAGAACTGTTGCTTTTATGAAGTGCCTTTTTCTATAAAGTCAAAACCTCACAGCGGTGCACAGAAAGCCGATGGTATAAAGGAGCTAAGTAGAGTCTTTAATAGAGAGACTGGGTTGTAAGTGTTTTTGTTCCTACGGAGCAGATAGATTTGGCTCCATCTGTTCCATATTCATAACAAAGGAGCGCACTTACAGGAGGGCCAACTTCCCAGAGACGCCTGGTAATGATCTTTTCACCAGAAAGAAAGCATCTGAACCCAGTGGCTTGGCCCTGTGGAAAAGCAGCTAGCAGGACTGCCCTTCAGAACCCTGATTTCCTTGTAACTCAGGTTGACATCAATTTTTCCAAAACATAGAATGAATAAAAAAATGACCGATTTCTCGTCTTCCTGCAGTACTGTGTGGTTGGGAAGTTGAAAATGTGTTTCACCACCCTCTCCCGCAACCACAAAAGACTTGTAATTAGATAGCATGGGGGTAAGTCTGCACTTAAAGTGTCTAAAGGTATCACAGGGGAAAGGATGTTCTTCAAACTTTTAAGTTGTTCTTATTCAGACTTTTTTAATCTTTTTAAAACCGGGGTTAATGAATAGAAATATGAGTTACACCAAATAAGGAAAAAACCCCTGTTGAGTTTGTAATTAGCAAACTCAAAGCCAATTTCAACTGAGACCTCTTAGATTAAAAAGATAAGTTGACCCACGAGTATGTACTTTTTCTTCAACTAAAGCAAAAGAAAATAAAATGATTTTTTTTTTTTTGTCTAAAATGTGAAGCTATACAAAAACTTCCTATTTATGGCATGTAGTCAGCATTGATATGTAAATGTAAATGATTTCTTTAAATAGGAAATCAGTATTAATATCATGGCTAGTGGATAGAATGCTGTATTAATAAGCTAGCATCACACATTTCTTAGGAAATATGAACATATTTTGAAGTATGGTTATCCTTTTCTCCAGTGTGTAGATTTTTCAAATACAAGAAGCTCCTAAAATATACATCATTGATTTAATATACTTTATGTTAAAGTTATAGTTGTAATTTATAAACCTTTTATTATCCATTTTTGTACAACCTGTGTATTATCATCTCGCTAAACTAGTGGGGTTTTTTTGGCAAATCAAATGGTAAACAAATCTCTTAAAAAGTTTGCTGCAGCAGTAAAGTGGGCAGAGTTTTCATCTAGCTATGATACCCTGCCCTATAGCAAGAGGAATTATAAAAGTAATATTCACAGAGAGTGAAAAACATAGCTAATCAATCTGTGAAGATCTCAGGTTTCTAGAACACCTTGGTCCCTTTGATTATTTTGTGTAAAATATGGACCTGAATATTTCTGGCTTGTTCCATTTTTATTTCATTTATTAATTCTTCAAAATATTTTTTATGTGCCTACTTTGTACCAAATACTATATTAGACACATGATGGTGTATTTAAAAAAAAAAAGAGAGAGAGAGTTCCTGCTTCTGGAACTCTTTTATAGTTTAATTGGGAAATAGACAATAAACCCGGAAACAAACAGATCTCTAACTGCCAATTATGCTAGGACCTATAAAAGGATTTAAATGTGGTGACAGAATTATGGAGAGTCGAAGGTAGACAGCTTTTGATGGGGCCATCAGAGAAAGCCTCTCTGGGGACACAACATTTGAGCCATGGCATGAAAGGAAGTATCGATATGAATTTTGGGTGCAGATAGGATAGTTTTTGTCCATGGGAAAGATTACTTAATGAGTTAGTTTGGATTTAAAATTTGATATTTGACTTATTAAAGTTACAAATTAAATATATAATTCTTGCTAAAATTTTAAATTTACCATATTCAAATTAGCTTACACATCTTATTATTCTATATATAAGACTAGTAAATTCAAATACTTGGTTTGATTTACAAACTTGGTTAATTAAACTTGTTTAAACATTAAAGATTTATTATATTCTCTCTTCCTTTTTAAGTACTTAAATTGTTTGACTGTAAAACCTTCCCGAGTACTTAAGTAATTCTTAGCATCACAATACATTAAACCTAAAAATATACAATTTTAGTTCTCTTAAATGTTTTAAAGCTTTGTTTAAACCTAAGATTTCACTTAGTCACAAGTCTAAATCAATTGTTTTATTATATATTTTAACTTGGGATTACATGTTTGACTTGTTACTCAGTTTTCCTACACTTTAAAAGTATTAGTTTCACATTCTCAGATGCTTGCTTTAACACAAAATACTCTGTGGTTTTTATTCTTTTAAAGATGCCTATAGTTAGTTTTGAAACTCAACTGTGGCTAAAGTACATATTCCTCAATGCATTTTGGGGGTTAATGTTCTCAAGTAATGTTTGAGGTACCTTAACTTGCTGAGGCTTCTAAATGACTAGAGGATTTCAGCCAGGATGGCTTCGCCTTACCTCTGATCATGGTCATCCCAGCGTCTCTTCTCTATACTTTCTTCAAGGAGCCCATAGTCACTCAATTCTAGCATCACCTTGCCTTTGTTCTCCTGTTTACTGGAGGGGCTTGCAGCCCCTACACAGGTTGATCATTTGATGAGAACCTGCATATTTGTGGCTCTGAAGTTAGTTACCTATATTCCTTTATGTCTTGCCTTCTAAGACCACACAATCACAGATATGAGAGTGATATGTTTGAATTTTGTATGACACTCCAGGCTTTGTCTATTAGGTCACAGGTTCCAAGATGATTTCCTAAGGAGTCAGCAGAAAAGGGAGAGGAACCTTCCAAAAAAGGGGGGATTTAAAAATAGTTTTCTTTGGCATTTGCTACTACCCTTTCTCTCTCTCTCTCTCTCTCTCTCTCTCTCTCTCTCTCTCTCTCTCTCTCTCTCTCTCTCTCTCAACTGAATTTTGGTTTAGGTTTGATCAACAAATCATGTTGCAGCTACACAGATTTTTTTTACCTATAGATGTATTCTTCAAATCTTCATAGAACACTTTATGAACAAAGCTGTGGACTCCTCAGAACTGAGACCCCTGCAAGGCCCCTGCCACAGAGAACATGAAACTAGTAGCAGAGAAACTGTGTAACAGTAAAACAGAATGGGGTACGTGCTATTGAGGGAGTAGAAACAGATTGGTGCAAGTACCCAGAAGACGGTTATTGTGTTGGAAAAATGGGGAAATATCTCAAGTGGCCAAAGGGAGTTAGGACCTTGAGAGGCAAAGGAAAGGTCACATAAGGGAGATGGGGTGATTCTGGGAGGAAATACTGTTTGGAATGGTTATTAATGTGGATGGAAGGAGAGAAAAGAGTGGGAGAGATAAAGAAATCAGAGTTGGGCACAGATTATGGAAGACCTTGCTGCTGTTCTGTGGGGTGATGCCCTGCATTACACAGCTATTAACTTTACTTGAAATGGTCCTACTCCAAGGCAACTAGAGCACATTAGTCCCTGCCATTAGCTTTTTTCACTTTGTCAACATGTAGTCTTCATCAAGGGAAGTGTTTTTGGTGTGAAACAAGACATACAATCCTGGTACCTGACTCTCCCTCCTTGGTAGAACTTAGTTTTCTAAAGAGAGAAATTAATTTGTTCAGGCCTCTAGAGTCCCATTCGGGGCCTGCCATCCAAAGGAATGGCTGCTCCTGCCTGGGTACTTATCTCCCCACCAGAAATGGCAGACACTGGGGAGAATGTGGCCTACTGGCAAAGAACAACTAAAATAATTGATTTGTGTAAATGTATGTTTACCCACATAGGATGCAAAAGAATATTGAAGACAGGAATAGGTACCATTTACAGCAACCCAGCACCCATGGAGTACTGTGGGCATGGTACAGTGTTTGCATCCACCTCTGGGCTGGTTTTATTTAGTGTCTTTGCTGTAATACATTCTGTGCAGCTGCGAAGGTGATCTTAATTCCCAGCCTAGTTGCTTCTCTGCAGGATTTATGTCCTCGTCTGTGGTCAAATCTTATGGATGTAATAGCTCACACTCTTAAAATGGATTGAAAAAAGAACTTATAGAACCTAGGCATAATTTTCAAAAAAAAACAGGGTCCTCCAGTGACCTTTTTAATTTTCTAAATTCTCACCCCAGCCTCAAATAACATCCTCACCCAAATCCCTCCACCACACACACAAAACTATGCAGAATGTTTTTTTCTAATTTAGGCTAGAAATAAAGATTCACGATTTTATGACTCATAACTTTTTATCCCAACCATCCATAACCTAATCTCCTTTCCCTTCTATACATTTGTACTCAGAACTAGAGACTCCTTACTTAGGAAACTGTCATGCAGAGGGAGCAATTTGGACACTGATGACGTCAATCTGTGGAGTAGTGAAATGATATTCTAGATCTATAGGGGTCAGTCACCTGAGTTTCCAAGTGCAATATAAAAGTTTAGTGCCCTTCTAAAGTAAGTCATAATTACATTTTTTTTTTTTTTCAAAAAGGGAAGGCTTACAGGAAAACTTAGGCTTACGTAGGTTAAGCAACTGACCAGAGGGCACAAAATAAGTCAGAATGGGTGAACCAGAAAGAAAGGTCTCTCAAACTACTAAACCATGTCCCTTCCAAGGCCCTCACCAAGGAAGAAAAGGATGAAAGTAGTTACGAAAAGTTCAAAGAAATGTTAACTTTGTTTTAGGAGCTTCTATGAATGGTATTAACTTAATGTTTTATTAGTAATGTACTGTCATGCTGCATTAGTGCTATATGATAACAACAGTGTTTCTGTTAATACTGTACAAACGAGTAATAGGATTTGTGGCTTTCTTTGCCTACAAGTTAATAGTCACCCCAATAGGTTATCACAGAGTTGGCGCAAGGAACCTGTGGAGAAGGAATGATATCAATAGTTCCTCTCTGGGGTCTAGAAATTCTGCCTTCTGTCTGAATTTTTGTTTTTGTTCTATTTGTTACGTGACTTTTAGCTGAAGATTTTTTGTAAGTGAATCTTTCTGCTTATTTGTTTTCTTGTGTCAGATTATACATATCTGATACAGCTGGCAAAATCCACAAAAATTAATCCAAAGGAGAAAAGAAGAACTCTGACCTTAATGGCTTGGGACTGTGGCCTCAGGCAAGCCCAGGACTCAGAAAGTAATTACAACATTGATTTATAATAGGAAACTTATTTTTTCCTAACTATTCAAAGATGTTCAATGTTGTTTTTTTTTTTAATAGTAAAATATCCAATAAGGGACTTAACTATATCTCTTTGTGTTTAGAGTGTATTAACAATTAAAATGATATCTAAATGTTATCTTGCTTTCTGTATCTATGTGGAGTCTTCCAATCCCATCATGAAAGAAAGAGATAAAGTCTAGATTCTAGATTCCAAATCTGAGACTTAAGCTGACTTAAATTTTCCTTAACAAGATTTAGAAATGCTTCTTAGAGAGGATATTTTAAAAGCATTCTCTGAAATCCAGGTTATTTTTTGGTCATGCTTTAATAGACAAATCATATACTTATGCAGTAAGCAGTAGAAACAAGTTTATTGTCAATGAGCTTTAAAACACAAGTAAAAGTTTGCCCCCATCTCAAATAAATGTGTACAAAAGCATGATAATGTCCTATTTGTTTATTCCTACAAATCAGTGGAAAGAAACTTGTCCTCAGCCATTTATTTGAGTTTGCTAAGAAAAAGTAATTGTCCTACTGAGGCTTAGCTGCTGGAATTTAAATAATACTTAAGTTAGCTTTTGCAGTGAGAATTTTGCCTAAGGGGGTAGAGAGATTGGGGGAGAGCCATGGGTGTGTGGTGGTACCTCCTATTTTCTCTTTTGTCTGAGGCTGCACAGCTGCAACTTATTTTACTTCCCTCGCCCTGAACTTTACTCTAATTATTTGTCTCTGTTACAGTTCCCTGGTGTTGAAACCAAGTTTTAGCTTGAGGAATACTCGTTTTACCCGTTATATTGTTGGAAACACACCCTTCTTCCTTTTCTAGTATTTTAAAAAGAAACATCCCTAGAGCCATATTAAAGTATCTAATATTTACATGATATTTTAAATTTCTCCAAGGCTTCTACCTTTACTTAGTAACCTCATTTTCAAGTTTTCCATCTGGGGCTTTGGCCTTAACCTGCCAGTGATTTAAGTCTGGAGACACTGCGGGCTACGAGACATAAAACGTGTCGGCAAATGGAGCCAGCTCCTGTGGGTGCTCTTAGGATGCAAGTTAGATAAACCTGGAGCCAAGAGCGGTTATTAAAACATGTGACTTTTAAGTCTCAAAAGGTAGAATGGTGAGATGTATTCCATCATAACTGGTGATTTTGTTCTTTATGTGAAAATAGACGGGGTGCTATTTTTAAAAAAGGGGCAGATAGCCAGTTGCCAATTGTTGCTAGGATATTCTTTTCTAAAAAGAAGCCTAACTTTTGTTTTAAGATTTTTTTCTGAGGGTGTGGTAACCATTTTCCAAGAAGTCCATTTGGCTTTAGTTAATCTCTATCCTGTTCCCACCACTTCTGTTCTCTCTCCCCACCCGCATTCACAAAATAGATTTTATCGATTCATTAAATTCTAGAAGACATTTTCAGCAGCACTATTTATTTAAATGGCTTTACTTTTTCAGCATTTATTGTGAAAGGAATATTAATGCTTAATTCCACCATCACCTGTCTAATTTGCATATGTCTGTGTTGTATGTTAAACGACAGGAAAATCCACAGAGGAAAAAGTGAGCTCTGCTAACAACTAATAGCCTATTTTTTCTTTTGACTTGCAAAAATTGAGAAATATTGCCTGTGGCAAACATAATGGAAAATTCATTTTTTAATGCTTTCACACACACTCATTTCTTAAAAAAAAAAGAAAAGAAAGCAGCTGACTTTTATTCTTAAAAATAAAACTTCTCAAAGTACCTGGATTGACAAGGGACACAGAAAAAGAGAAGGATTTGGGCTTTTGGAATTAAGATTTGAGGATGAATAAGGTTAGGCAAGATGTTAAAGTTATCTGGTGAGTACAGTATTGGGCCCAAAAATGTGAAAAATATATAATGAGAGTCTCATTCTTCTGCTAAACTTCAGGCTCTTCATGAAAAAATGTTTGTTACCTTGATTGTCTTTGAGTTGCTTGAAATCTCATGTTTGTATTTCATTTGATAGCCTGTGTAAAGAATAACTGATAGGAGTTTTTTGATATGAAGAGAAGTTTTAACTTATGAAAGTTCTTTTATTTCAGCTATTTTTCAGCTCACCTTTACATTCTATTTCTCATAATTGAGGAAAGGCCTTCTCCCTTATGATTCAAGTTTACATTTCGTATCAAAGCTCATTTAGGTTTGCCCAGCAATTTGGAGTTAAAGTGAGACATCATTGCTAATTGCAAAGAACAGCATAGGTTGGCTGCATTAGCAAAAACAAACTAAGTGGCATGGGTCAGAAAATGAAAAACAGTTTTTAAATGCTGGAGTAAAAACAGATATCTTTTGTAGTATTTCTTCAACAGCAGTTTATAATTACAGCAATTCAAGGCCTATTTTAAGTGAACTTTTAACAGTAGCTTGAGAAGTAAAGTAGTAAAAGATCCAGTTGTTTAGACAAGAAGGTAGAATAGCTCTGTGGGAGTCAGGGCTAGGCAGTCCTTTAGCAGAGCAGCACCAGTGCCTTAGGCCTTAGGTCTCAAGTCAGTGAGGGAAGCCTTTGAGAGCAGGAGTTGTCTGTGCGCAGCATCCTATCAGTTAGCTCTTGATTAACAAATCACCCTAAAACTTACAGTTAAGATGACACATCATTTCACAGTTTCTGTGGCGAGGAATCCAGGGGCAACTTAGTTGGGTCCTATGGGTCTGGGTCTATGACAAGACGACAGTCAGTTCAGTGCTCAGCTGAGCAGGATTCTCATTCCAGCTCCCTCATGTGATTGGACTTGGCTCCTTGCAGGTTACAGCACTAAGGCTTCGTTCAGTTCCTTGAGCGCTCTTGGCCAAGGTCTCTTCTCAGTTCCTTGCCACATGGGCCTCTGCACTGAGCATCTCACAGTGACACCTTACTTCAGGAACAAGAGAGACAGCAAGAGAGAGAGAGTGCTAGTGAGAAGGAAGTCAGTCTTTTGCAACATAATCACAGAAGTGACATCCCGTCACCTTTGCTAAATTCTACTCATTAGAAGCAGGAAACTAGGTCCAGGGTACTCTCAAGGGGAGGGGAACACACAAAGGCAGCATATGGGCAGGGTGGGGATCACTGGAGTCTGGTCAGAAACTGTTTACCACAAGCACATCGACAGGCCTGTCGTGAATTGTGACGTGACTATCACATATTTGCGACCCTAAATAAAGCTTTTGGAAGTACTGATTTGGGGGCAGTGAATGTGGTCCCTTTATGTATCAAATTGGCTGCTAAGTGCTGAGCAGTGCTCACCTGAGGCTCAGGAAACCAAAGGAACAGATTTTCAGGAATGGCAGAAAGCAGAGCCCCTGTCTGAAGTCATGGAACAGAGTGAAGATAAGCAGCCTTCGTGGTCTTATTAGCGTGATACTCTAAACACAGAGAACCAGAGGGCCCCCAGGTTGTATTTCATTATATGTTGTAAGGTTTTGATTAGTACTTTGCAGATCATTAGTGGGGAAGGGACCCTGTGGATTGATTTATAAAGCCGCTATTAAGATCATGGGGTGGGAGGCTATACTTGCTTTAATGGTCCCCAGTCCCTTACTCCCTCTTCCTGACTCGCAATGTATGTTTTCAACAGTAAACTGAGTAAAGGGATATGGCTTTGGCTTGCGCGACAGATGTTTAAGACATGAGTTGAAGTTCTCATTTTAATTTGACAAATTCTACTAGGAAGAATTCAGGTCTAGGTTTTCTTCACCTGTTGCAAATTAATCTCTTTTTGGTTGCCAAACCTCCAATTTAGGAACTTGGGGATGAAATGTTTTCATTCCTTTGTCCCAGTTGCTATTGGTTAGCTTCCGGAGGACCTGTAAAGCCTCTATAAAATCCCCTCTGATAAATATGTCTGGGACGCCCTCACACTCCCGGACAAAACTAATTCCCCCTCCCAAAGATGTGTTGGCAATTCATGCAAACCTTGGCACCTAACAGTAGGAATTTTAAAAACGTTTAGATGGATGAAGCTGCAGTAATAAACATGTTAGTAATTATTCACTATCAGTTTCCAAATGTTCATTATTAATTGTCTAAGGAAAGCAGCATAAGAACTTAAATATCAATTTTATTTTAATGGAGACCAGTGTTGGTCATGACAAAGTGATGTTTCTAGAATCATAGAATCATAGGGACTAATATTACCTACCTCCTGACAAAAGCCAGGCACATTTTAAGTTTTCACTCCCTCACATCCATGTTCCATTTTTCTGCTCAGAGTGATCCTGAGAGGATTTTCTTTGTACATTTACTTATCTAAATGTTACATTTTCAATTTCTGGTGTTTTATTTTTTAATGCTCAATTTTCTGCGTTTTGTTTACTTGTGACTAGTAAAGCACTCTTATATCACCTGATAACTTCAAGTAGTACTAATAATTAATAATCTGCATTTGTCAGTAGTATCAAGGTACCCTACATTAGTCAGACCAGGGCTGTGGGGTTAAGAAGCCTGTAAATTACATGGAATAAAACCACACTCTTCACTCTTTTAAGCCTTGCATAAAAAAATTAAGTTTTGCTGATAATTGGGAAAAGTTTTTATACTTTTTTTTTTCCATCATAGTAAATGAGAAACCCAAGCTATAGTGACCTATCCAAGCATACCCTCTCAGGTTGTCTCTAAGAGTTAACAGTTTATAATCTGAGCTCAGGTCAGAGTATAGAGTCAACTGATTTAATGTAATCTGCATTGTATACTCGCATGGTGTTTATACTCTTTGTTCATCAATTTTTCAAGGATTAGTATATAATAGTCAAACAGTATCATGAGGTGTCAGTCACATTTTTATTGTTGCAGCTCTTCTGGTGATAGAGAGAAGAAACTAATGAAATTTGATGAGAAAGGTTTTTATTTTATATAAGTACATTTTATATTCTTAATTCACAGAAGAATATAGCTCATCCAGTAGCTAAGGCTAATTGTCCCTCTTTGAGAGGGACAATTTGAGAAAACACTCTTCAGCTTTTTCCTGGACAACTTATTATTTGTTGCCATTTAGTTATTACAATGATTTTTATGTCCTGGATTTATAGGATTTCTCCTACATATAAATCTGAAAGACCTATACTAATTCCAAGAAGTTCCTCTACTAAAACAAACATTTGATTCTGTCTTGAGCCTGTTATACTTTGCCCTGTCATCGGTAAAATAAGTTATCCTAAACCAAATTCACAAGGCTCGTAGTGAGTTCATCTCAATTCAGAAATCCATGGAATGGCAGTATAAATATCCATGTGCCACTTTTTCACACCACCTTTCATGAATAAGATGTAAACTATCTCAAGAGCCCATGGTTTTTTCTAATGAATTGGAGTCACCTATGTGGACTGTATTTGTGACATGCACATTTGCAGTTGGGGTCCACAGGAAGGACTCCATTTCCTGGATCGAACCACAGAGTGCAAATATTGTGCCCTAAATAACACACTAGGTTACTGTAAATGTCAGTAGAGGGAGTTTTTCCAGCTTTGATTTAATGAAAGCCTATAGCAAAGCCAGCTGTTAACACTTCTTAAATGCTTGTCAGGGTGAACAGAAGACATGGGAAGGGCTGAAAACATCTTTTCTGTATACTTTTTTCTTATAATTAAGAATTTTCAACAGGTGTCAAATAGCAACACTAGGGGTTCTTCGCAGCTTGATGTCTTTGAGGTAATGAATTTATAAGTTCTCTAGGACGTGGATCTGGAATTACATAAAGAGATTCGTGTAAAATTAGTTTGGAATTTGTATCTTGAATCCTCTCACCTGCAAAATAAGCATTTTAGTTTTCTGACCTCCCCCTGAGGAATGGTAAAAGGTCAAAATAAAGAGAAAGCACACCAAACACCAATTGTGTCTTTGTCACTGAAGGTATTCCCAAATGAATTGTAAGCCATGTGTTTTTTGATTGATGTCATCTGCTTTTTCTGAACAAAGAAACCACTTGAAGCAAACTAATAGAGAGGAAAGTATGCAGTGCTCATTTCTGTCATTTTTGTCATTTCTAGAATGCATTAGTAAACATGTGTGATTGTTAAGGTCCTGCAGCTCTTAGAAATCCCTTTGACATTATGCTGTGTGTACTGAGGGGAGGTAATCTTTCAAATGCAGAGAAAGTTTATAGTCTTATTATCTTGAAGAGGGGAAGAAAGTTTCTTCCTCAAATGATTTATAACTTGAAACATGTTGTCATGTTTCGGTAAGCCCACTTTATTAATTCCATCCTTCTCTGTGGCAAATTTTTAAAAATAAATGTATCGGTGCATAGTACTTTCTCAATAGCATATTGTACTTGTAATAGCATGATGGAAGTTGCTGGGCTTGGTTTAGTCATATAGAATGTGGAGCCAAGTTCTGAGTAAAACCTCTAATTGAATTACCTGCAAAGCACTGACAGACAGGCTTTCAGGACAGACAAAGCTTTGCTTTCCCCAGCAGAAACAGGTCATGTTTAAGTTGGCCTTGTAACTATCTGCTATTGGTTTTCACCAGCACTTTCACCTTCGGCTCTGCTGGGCCTCTTTTCTGGCAGTAGAGGTGGAGTATCTCTATGAAAGCAGGAGGGCTCAAGCATTATCTTCTTATTTTAGAGAAAATTGATAACAGATCAAGTTAAATGGAAGAGACTTTGAAATAAAAATCCAAAGTATTGTCTGTAGATTACCAACATTCTTGCTTGATTCTTTCTTGTATTGAGAAGAAAGCAGTAGGAAAGTAGCCCTTTCAGTGGCAGTCTATATCAATCTGAAAGGTATTTTTGTTTTAACTGCTGGGAAGAATTAGAGTATGCTCCTTGTTGAGGAAAGAATTTATTGTAGACCATTTGCATTTGAAAATGAAGACTAAACTGTTGTTCTCTCCTCTCCCCTTTGCTCTGTCTAATCCACAGCCTCTGCAATCCCAGATAATGGAAGAAGGTCCTGTCTAAAGCTCAAAGTCTTTGTGAGACCAACAAGTAAGTTCACCAGAATGAGCTTCAGAGGGTGGCTTCACTGTGCATGCTTTATTGTGTGGTCTGGTTCAGAGCGGTAAATCTTTTTTACTGTTAAATCCTGTGTGATATCTGTTTTGTATATTGACATCCATGTTTTAGTTTTCATCTGATTTTTTCTCATCATTCTTCATGATGCTTTTATTTTAAGTACACAGCAGTTGCTAACTTGTTGTTTCTTAGACTGTTGTACATGCACAGCAAATGGGAACAACATTGGCATTTGGATACATGCCATTGATTGTAAAACAGTCTCTATAAAAGGAAAAGTAGAAAGAAAAAAGAAATGGGAGTTGAAGGGTGTCTTCACTAACATATTTGGCTGTTATCTCTATTTTTGTTATAGATAGCTGTATGAAAACTATAGGTGTTCATGATCGTGTTTTCGATGTTAACGACAAAGTAGAAAATTCATTAGAACCAGCAGGTTAGTATGCTTAGAGAATCTCTTTTAACAAATGCATCTCTCTTGTGCTTCAGTACTTTTTTTCCTTTCTCCCCTCCGCATGTTTGCATGTTAGAGTTGCTCTGCTTTTTGCTCATTGCTAGCAATGCTAATATTACTTATACTCTACTTCATTCCTCCAGTATCTTTGTGTAGTGCATGTTAGATAAAATATGATTTTTCTTTTTTGGACATAGGTTTGATATAATGCAGTATTCTAATGTAGAAGCCCCATCAGAATGCTAATGAATCTCACTACTTTTTACCATATCCTCCGAGCATGCTGGTGAATCACTGTGAATATTAATGGATCTGTTTTCATATAAGACAGAAGAAATTTCTATCGTATATGCTTATAAAATTTTATGTTGTCTAAATCTATAGATAAGAGTAACGATTAATGCACAAAATAGTAACTAATTCAACATAGTTTTCTCTAGAAATTCACATATATTATTAAAGTGATCTAAAGAACACTTTACTTCAAATATTACTTGTGCTGTTGTCAATAGCAATTGATCTGGAGAAGTAAAATCATGTTGCCTCCTACCACAAATTCACATACCTGCTAGTCCCACAAATGTATTTAGCAGTCTGTTGAGCCAAATGTAATCCTGGACTATTGAGGCAAAACAAGTAGTAAGGGTAGATATTTTTTTCTTCTCTTAACTTCCACACACTCAAACTCCCATCACTGAAAAAACTAAAAAACAGAACCCACAAAAGTACTCACTGAAGCTTTTATACTATAGCATACTGTAAATGTGTTAAGTATCCATTTGGTTATAAATTTGATCTGGCTATATAATGTCACTATAGATTGATTAGGAAGTGGGTACCCCCTATCTCATTTGACAGGTGTGCCTCAGCGGCCCCTGTATGCTAGCCTTTCTGTGGTTTCCTTACCCCTCTCCTATTACCATCTCAAAGCTTAAGGAAAATTACTCTCTCTTCACAGAAAGATGTGGGCCCTTTTTCTTATATAACCTCAGACTTTTGTTCATCTACTTGCAGTAGGACTTTTCTTTCTTAAGGTTCTAGAAATTAAAGGGTTATGAGGTCCATTTTATCCTTTGAGTATTGTTACTGGGACATACAGTCAATGAGCCTTAGGGAAACTTAGCCTGAGTAAATGTGGTGCCTCAGGACATACAATGGCTCTCACATTGTGATTGACAGGAGGAGTGAGGTTTTTCCCCCAAGCAGTCTTTTTTTTCTAGGGCAGGCATCTTACCCAGAAGCAAATGAGAGGTCTGTACCATGAGGCCCCAGGGGTCAGTTAGCTGCTTTAGAAAATTGCAAGAAGTACGCGCTGGTGGGGAGCCATTTTAATTGTGTCCGAGAAATCTGGAAGCATCCTGGTGGCTTTTCCAGGTACCGTACCAGACTCCTCAGAATCTTGAGAAATTAGGCCATCAGAGTCTGTGAGTTAGATGTGATCTCTTAAGGACCACAGAGTCTACACTCTTCTCTTTATAATTGAGACTTGTCAGGGTCATAGCTAGTTAGAGACAGATCCGAGTTGAATACTCAGATTTCTCAGCTCCCATTCCAACGTTAATATAAAAGTAGGACTCTCTTACCATTTACTAGAGATGTTCATAAAGAGAACTTCACTCTCTTAGCTTCGTTAATAAGTAATGCATAGAATGACCAGCAGCATTAGGCATGTTACAAACATGCATAAGTTGCCCTGAATTATTTTCCGATGCACGTTGTTGCAGAATGTTGGTGTAAAGTTCCAGTCTTATTTCCAGGTAAAATCAACTGCCTATCAAGAAAAAAAAGAGGCTGTTTAGAAACATAACAGTGTGTTTTTCTCTGGTAATGAAGAAGCACACACTGAGGACTATTGTCACAATAGGAAAATTACCTTTGAATTCAACTAGTGATAAAATGTGAGAAATTAAGATGCATTCATGTGCGAGCCTATAACACTGTCTTTTGGGAAACAGGTTCTTTTTCACTGAGCATTTAAAATCCACGATGATCCCTAAGTCTATGCACATGTAACTGATGGAAATTTGGCAGAATGTAGCCTGAGAGGCATGAGGGACTAGGGTGGGGAGTGTCCATGCACAGTTACACAGGCAGGAAAAGCAGCTTGAGTCAGTCATGACTGTATTTGAGGGCTTTCTGGTGAGCATCTTCACTGAAATAGTACAACAAGGTTGAGCTACGATCCCTGGCTGTATCGAGGCAATAATCAATTTGAGTACTTGGCCTTATTAGAAAATTCAGACTTGCAGTTCTGCACTGCTGTGTTGAATGGTTGGGGGCAGACCCAGACTTTATGAATCCAGTGAGCTTGAAAGGATCCCACTGCATGTTCTCAGCAATGTGTACTAATTCACCTGTCTTTGGAATGTATTTGTCTTTGTTGTTTGCTTGCACACTCTGCCTGCCAGCTTCCTATCATCAGGGATACAGGATGATCTCAGGGCAAACATATGCCACATAATATGCTCCAAAATATTGCTAGTGTCCTCTCAGTTAACCATTGAAATCCTCATGTTGTGGAATCCTGTAGCCAGGAGACAAGACTATTTGGCATTTGAAGAGGAATATTTTCTTCCAAGCCACATGCACTGTTACAGGGGTTAGAAATTCTCTCATGTTTAGGTGTAATTTCCATTGAGATAGATTTTGCTTATAATTCCCTTCTTAGAATTCTGAAACTATTCAGATTTACCCAAATGGCAGCCCGTTTCTCATTTTGCTTCTCAGGCCATAGAATCTCCCACCGTTGAGGCCCTGTTTTAATCAAAGGCTGCTTTGTAGGATCCTGAGCCAGGACCAGCAGGATGGTGCAGGGAGAACGGAAGAATCACATCACGCTGAAGGGAGGGCAAGACAGTACTTATTGGCTGCTTGCTTAGAAAAGGGATGATTCCAAAGGTTGTCCATGATTAGAAGACTGAAAAGCACATTTAGCCTCACGATTCACTTATATGAAAAGCAACAGCTTTCCTCTCAATGTCCTGCAAGGTTCAGTCACCCTGGCTTGTGCTGCAGGCCCCCTTCAAGCTCACACTGTGTACCAAAGTGTTATTCAGGTACTTTTTAGAAGTACACTTCCAGCCTTTACAAGGAAGAGGACTAGGTCCTGGCTTAGTAAAGTGGAGAAGAACCCAATAGTTGACGTAATTTCAGGTGTATAAATACAACTGGTATTTCAACATGAACTCTGCAATCCTTGGGGTTTATGGTTCCTTCACAGTTAAGCCTGAACTACTCTGTTGTTCTGATTGACAACATATTGGTGCTCTTAAGAAAATGATTTGGATTTTAATTTCAGGGCTGTTAAAGGCGGTTACATATAATCCTGTTAGCTACAGACTTAATCCGTTTGCAAAACTCAAAAAGAATAGAGAAGAGTCCACTAGTATTTGGCTTAACTATGTGGGTAGGGGCTTTGTATTTTCCTCTGCATCTACTTAACTTCCCAGTCTTGCTTCCTAACCTTTTCTAGTCTTCTACACTAATAGCCACTCTGTGTAGCTTTGCAAAGGGCCAGGAGAGGGGGGCAAATCTGGCATAGGGATGCAGCATCTTCTATAGTATGACAGGCTTGCATAACAGAGCACTCCAGGGCAGAGGACTCATTGCTGAGAAAACATTTTATTTCACATTGGCAATGAATGTGATGAACAGAAATAATCCACATGAGCATATCTAAAAGGGGAGGGTGAACTGAAAAGTGGTCACTTTTAAGACAATAGGGAATGACTCCATCCAGTGAACAGCTTCCTTATTGTGTTATGTTCTGTGGTATGAAAACAAATGGGTTTTAAACAACAAACAGTTAATCGATTAAGGGGTTTGAGGTGGGTCATTCAGGGATAATTAGATATTATCCTTTGAGATCTACAAAATTGATAACTACTAGCTCTCTCACTTGTCACCATTCTCTCTGACCATTGAGCAAAGTCAGGATGACAATCGCTGAGCTCCCACAAGAAGGTCCCCAGATACTATAATAAAATCTACCACAGAACCCCACTGTTGGCTCAAAGAACATGTAATTCAGAGATAGCTTAATCTAAAAGCACAAGTTAGGCCAGGTGGAAGGAAGATGCATAATACTAGAGCATAGCAGGGCTCAGAGGCTAGCCTCCAGTCTATCTTTGGGTACTAACTGCTGCAAAGTTCCTGTTTTCAAGTTAAGCCTGTTGATCATTCAGCTCAGGAAAGCTATCTGAAGTCAGAGGCACCCTCTCAGAACCCTTGACAGCTAAATAAAAGTAGCTTACCTCATTTTATTTAGAGGAAGATTTGCCTCCATGCCAATAATTTACTGGCCAAGTTTCAGCCTGATAAAAATAAAAACAGTTAAATTCAAGTAATTTAATCCAAGGTTTATAATGGAAATAGCACTATAATTGATGCCTAATTATAAACAAACCCATAAGCACTGGCTTATTCAAGTTTAGTGGGCATTATGTATAGTTTATTTTAAATGCTACCGTTTGGGTATTTAATGTTTCATATTTGAAAATTTATCTAGGCATCCAACAACCATGCATTCAACATTAATGCTAAGAAATTGCTAAAAAGAAGAAAATGGGCAGCCCATTCTGCTTAACCACTAATGTGCCAACATAACTGCTCCCAACCCAAACATCCACGGCATCTTGGGTTTAAAAGATACTTACAGATATCTCAAATTTGTGCAAGGTGTGTGTGACTGCTAGGAAACCAAAAGCTCGTACGCCAAAGGTTATAGGGTATGCACAGTTTTTCCCTCAGTTTTTAAGGAAACTATTAATATTACTGAGAAGGTTCAATTTTCTCTGCCTCTCCTTTGTTTGCTGTAAATAATGAGTGATTATGCAGACATGAAAGTCAATGGTGGCACAAGGTTCATTACCTTACTTTGCAGAGGGTGGCGAGGTCTGTTAACAGCAGGCTGCTGCAAGAGGGTTATTAAGGATGTGAAATCTCATTGGAATGTGTGCTTTCTATTTGAACAGATGACACCGTACATGAGTCAGCCGAGCCATCCCGCGGCGAGAACGCGGCACAAACACCAAGGATACCCAGCCGCCTTTTGGCAATCCTACTGTTCCTCCTGGCGATGCTTTTGACATTATAGCACAGTCTCTTCCCATCACCTGTCACAGAAAACATCAGGGTCTTGGAACACCAGAGATCCACCTAACTGCTCATCCTAAGAAGGGACTTGTTATTGGTTTTTTTGGCAGATGTCAGATTTTTGTTTTCTTTCAGCCTGAATTCTAAGCAACAACTTGGGGCCAGGGTGGGGGCTAAAGTAGTTGCTGCCTCCCTCACTCCACCCCACCCCCAGCCCTTGCCCTTGACTTTTTGCAGCCCTTCCAAATTAAATGGACTCCAGATGAAAATGCCAAATTGTTGTAGTGACACCAGTGGTCATCAGCTCCTGTGCATTCTCTAAGAGCTCACTTCCTTCAGCACACTGTGTCAGCAGTATGTGGACAAGGAAGAATAGTGGCAGATGCAGCCAGTGATGGTGAGGCCCAGGAGGGTTTTACTCTCCCATACAATATTTATGCCTTCTCATTCAGGACTGTAAGATAATCATGCAGGGCATCATGTCACCATGTCAGGTCCAGGAGGGAGGTATTAAGAATTGATATAATATTACACCATTTCCTCTAGGAGTATATAATTGAACAGGCTTCTGAAAGATTGAGACACTGGTTTTTTTTTTTTTTTCTTTTTCCTTTAAGGTGACTGTCTTAAAGCATTCTTGATAGCAAAACTTGTGCTCCATAAAAGATGCCCTTTTTCGAGGAGGCAGGTATGGTGCCAGAATGCTAGCACAGTGCAAGTGTGAAATCAGAAAACTAAGTTTGGTGGGGGTGTGTATGTATGAGTGCCTCTAATTTTTTTTGGTGACTGGACAGTGTACACCAGATTTTTCTCCCTTTGAATACAGATCACCATGGTGCTACAACTATTTTTTTTTTTAAAAAAAGAAACTCAAAGAGGCATTTTTATGAATAAAGTGACCTTCCCCAAGGCTGACAAGCCAGGGTTGATGAATGCATATGGAATAGCTTTGGATACTCCTCTGGGGCACAACATGTACCAAGGAAAAGATGTCAGTGGCCCAAGGAGATGTGATTTGGCTTTGCTGGAGCGCCAGTGTGCTGTGGCCTTTCCCCGACTCCCACCCTCAGTACCCATGTTTTGCTCCATAAGCACAGGGGCTCAGACACAAACCCCTGTCACCGGAGAGTCAGTCACCACTACTTGGGAGGGCTAAAGGGAAACTTGGAATAAAAATTCCAGAGTTTGGAATAAAAAGATTCAAGTGTTGATTTTATATTCTTTCCCTTTTCTGACACAGCCTGAAGCGTAGGGGGAACATGTGTTTATCCGTGGGAGATAAACAAGATGGAGTCCCAAAGACTTTAACAAAATATTTTTTTAAAAATCCACTAGAATAGCAAATACATTATTTAGATATACTTTATGCTGAGAGTGAGTATATATGCTTGTCCTATTTAAACTTGTGAGAAAAAGTGGTATCCCTTGATACATTTAGAAATATGGGGGGCTACCTTGTTTCATTGTGGGGATGGGGCAGAAGGATGAATAGTGCAGGATGACCTTGTTTAAGGAATTTTAGCATGGTCAGCAAGGGATGGTTCCAGTTGCTTACCAGGCAATGCAGGCCTTGGGGTTTTCGACTGGTGAGGCTGACATGAACTTTGAACTCCAAAGCCTAGACAGGGAAAAGTGTCTGATCAACGGTAAAGAAATCTTGCCTTTTTTTTTTTTTTTTTTTGTGATTGCACAACATATCAATAGAAATGCCTTTCAAAACAAACAAAAATATGATGATCATGTAAGATGTGAAAAATTGGAAAGATTCCAGCAAAATATTTTTTAAAATACATTTTTTTAAAAAATGTATGTTTTAATAAGGGGGTCATATTGTGGACTGATTCCATGAATAAGAACTGGCTAAAAATTGGAGTGGTTCTGAATTAGAAAAATATGTGAACGAAAGGCAATTGTAAAGGTACTGCAGCCTAGAGAGTTGTACACATGATGAAATGTAACATGGGCTTACCTGACCCATCTGGAGTGGATGTTAGTACTGGGTCTGTTCACACCGGGACCGTGAGTGGGGTTGCCAGCCTTGCAGATGCAGTCAGCCCTATTCACCAGACATCGGGAGCTTCTCTGGAGTGGCAGAGTCTTATCACAGAAGGCAGCCACCATTTCACTGAAACAAAAGTTCACAGCATTGGATGCTTTTTTCCTTTACTATTTATATGCTCAGTACTCTCAGTAATATCTAATACTTCTTTTTATTAATAGTTACAAGCTTTTTGGTCCAGTGGGATTTGGGTGGGGGTGGTGGGAGAGAGACCTTCAAAAATGGATCAGTAGAACCGGAATAATACTGCATGTTGTATAACCACAAGCAAATCAAATGATCCTGTAATGATTCCAGTTAGTCATAACTACATTAGCAGTGCTAACTTCATTTTAGAAATGGTGACTTCTGTGGTTTTTCTAGCATTTGTCTCTAACAAATGATGAAATAATTACTCATGACCCTCTCTGGCATTGTCTTTCATTTTTCACAGTGAAATTAGACCCCTTTACTTCACCATTATGCCACTACAAATTAAGAAAAGAAAAAAATAGCAAGACTATCCACACCAGTAGACAGTGTGCTTCTCTACCTATAAATGATGTAAATGTGGGTAATAATTGCCGTGGAGTTTTCCAGAAGATTGGAACAGACAGTTTTCATCTTGTCCAAAAAGTACTGGTGGCCTTTTGTGATGTTACAACCCTCTGGGGGCTTAGGAGGATGTCAATGCAACCTTGTAGCAGCTTTTAATTTCAGAAACAATTCAGAAGTCTGAAGGGCAGACTTAGCTGCCTCTCAAACCCCAGCGACCTTTGCCCCTGGTTGCCAAGGGCTTTGCAACATGAAGCAGGGAAAAAGGATCTGTCTGTTTAGTGGATACTGTGTATCCTTTAATAGACCAGGTAACAGTTGGTGTTAGTTTAGCCTTGTTTTGTACTGTACTTTCTTGGGTGGCAGAGGAAAGAAAAGTAAAACATTAAAAAAAAAAAAAAAAAAAACCACTGCGTTCTTTAAATTCTGTATTATTAGCAACCTCTGTTGTATATAGTGTTTGATAATAAAGTATTAATTTGATTCTTATGTCTTTTGTAAGTGAGAACAATAGTCTTTCAGGATATAAAACATGCATTGAGGCTATGAAACATGCTTGAGAAGAGTCACAAACGGCCAAGACACTGCTCCATACAGGACGCATATGTGGTCATCGTCCTCCCAATCCTAAGACTCCACCATCTGGGGACCTGGAACAACATGACTTTTTGATCAATATTTTGTCTTCAATGTTTTCAAGGTCTGATGTGGGAGCCCTCGGGTGTCCCTTGCCCCTCTGCAATCCCCAGCATGTTAGTTTGAAGAAGCTTAGGGAATTGAAAAATGGTTCTGTACTTAGGTTTGGTTTCCTGTTTGTCGTGGTTTTCACGTACAGTTTCATTTTCCCCCAGGAAGTCTTGCCAGTCTCACACAGCCACACCTGGGAAAGACTGCAAACAGTCCACTGAGGAAGGTTAAAGGGGGGCTGTTTCTGGGTCAGTGTGAAAGGAAGAAATCGCACAGTACCTGTGGATTTCCAGGGACTCTTTTACTCTGGCGCCTTAGCAACGGCAGCAGTCATTTTCATTAGTTTCCCTCAAATTAGAAAAACAGTTTAAACTCCTTTCCTCCCTTCATTGTTCCACAGAGCTGTGGTCACTAGATTTGCTTTTGAAAACCACCTCCACCAACACCCGGTTTGCCTACACCCCCTCTTTAGTGCTTATGTTTATTTTTTTTGTCTCTAGCCTTCCTCCCACGTTCTGTTTTCCCTCAGAACCGTGAATGGACAGGTCTGTCTCTGGTTTGGCATCACTGAGTTTTTCCCATGCATCTGCCCCAGAGCTGCTCGGATGTGAGACAAATCTCCCTACAATGGGCTTGTTCCCATTGTCTGTACAGTTTAATAGATGCTGGCATGTTGGAGGTTACCCACGAGTCAAAATCCGCTCTTCATGCTTACTCCTGACACCCCATTGAAGCCGCTCATTGTCTGTGCGTCTGGGTGTGAAGTCCAGCTCCGTGTGGTCCTGTGCTTGTACTGCCCTGCTTTGCAGTTCCTTTGCACTTACTCATCGAGTGCCGTTTTGAAATGCTGACATTATATAAACGTAAAAGAAAATGTAAAAAAAACTAAAACAAAAATACCCCCCACACAAACAAACCCATACGATCTGTATTTGTATATACACGTGTCCGTATAAGTATACCTAAATAAAAATTAAAGATTTTCATCATTTTAATTGCAGCCCTTCTTCTACTTCTTTGTTCCTTGAATGACGCCTTTATTTCAGGGGCTTCTTGTACTCTGCTGATTTTTTAAAATCTTTGTGGACAGAAAAAATAGAACATGCACAAGAGAAGGCCTGAAAAGCTCAAAGAATGCAGGGTTAAAATGGCCAAGCATCTAGGCACATTCATTCCAGTTATTCTGATGAGAAAATGGTGAGATTTCAGCCTTGTCTCTGTATTTGAGCCTTAAAATAGGCGCTATGACAAGCCCTGCATCCTAAAATGACTATTAAATACGAGAGCTAAATACAAAATATGTTCTTTTACTTTACACGTATTTTTTTCAACCCGTCAAGAAAGAGACATTTTTCCAGCATCTTAAACTTCAGAAAGAAATAACGATGCTAATAATAATCACTTCAATACAACCTCACATCACTATCAAGGAAAAATTAACTTAACCACTGTGTGACCTTGGGCAAGTCACGCAATATCTTTGGAACATAGTTTATCAGTAAATAAGAGGGTTGCATAAGTGACTTGCTTGATTTTCTGAATTTTGCCCTTGCTGAGTACTGTCAAGCCCATTTTGCATCTGAGTGATGTGAGTTTTTGTCTCTGATGATGACATCGCTATAAGCACAATTTGAAAATTTCATCTGTAGAGGGAAAAAGCCTCAGATATCTGACATAACAGACACCTAATGCATTTCAAGACTTGGCTTTAATTATACCATGTTAACATTAAACTCATTGAAAGCTTTTTATTATACTTAATTATTTGACAGGGCACTAAATACTAATTATAACTTACTGTAACCTTTTTTTTTTACTAATGAAGAATGACAGCTTTATAGAATGAGGAACAACTCACATTAAAAAAAAATGTACTGGACCATCTATGTGATAATTTCAAACCAGAACAGCATTACGTTGTCATCGTCATCACCATTGTCATCAAAAGCATTTAAGTGATCATGACATTGTGCTCAGTGCTCTGCAGAATAAAGTTAATGTTTATAATCTGTACTTTCAAAGTTTATAAGACAGACATTATGTGTAAGCATAATATAGTAATGATTCCCAGAGAAAATATAAAATTCAAGCTTTTATATTATGCCTAATACAAGGAGAGACAGTTAAAAAAAAAAAAAAGAAAAAATAAGTTGGGGATTTTAAGATTAGGAAACTGAGTTAAAGAAAAAATCCTGTTTGGAGAATTGCTGAGAAGATGAGAATTTCAAATTCTGCCTTAAGGTATAATCAGATGGCTGCCCCTGAAGCCGAGACTGCATCTACACCAAACTGCATGAGATGTCCAGGATCTCAAGAGGGCGAAGGCTACCTAACACAGATTAGAAAAAAGGAGTAAGATGGAAAATATGCAAAATTATGAACTGATAATTTGTAAGTGACTGTGAAGCCCTGATTAAAAGGCCAGTTCCCAATAAGTAGTGTCACCAGTGCCACACAGCACGCTCTCATGAGAAAGCAGGCCAGACCAGAGATAGGACTGTAAAATGTGTTGCGTGGGACTACACTTAATCTCCTTGATAACAAAGTATTTGGAATACTTGACTCATCTAATGTGCTTTATAAAAAAAAACCACAGAGGAAATTTTGGTGAATAGAATACATATGTATTTGAATCTCTTGTCCCTGCGAAAATGATTAGAATCTTTGATCTCTTATTATAGGAACATATATAATCCAGGTATCATAAAAAAATTCAAGAAAATTCTGATGAATTGCTCTTTGACCATTCTAATAATTTCCTAGAAATTGTTTGCAAAGCTTAGTTTCATTTTGTGTGGAGAACATAAGCATCCTTCAGGAAAGCACTGGCAAAATGCTGTAAAAAGCATTATTATTTTGCATGGTCCCTCTGGAAAATAAGTTCTTCTGAAATGATTATAATTAATCAGGCCAATATTCTCTATCAGTTTTTAGTTTCATACTTTACATTAGTGAAGTAGTTCAGTGGTTTAATACATATGTGTGCCTATTTTAAAAATTAAGTTGTAATTGCTGATGAACCCCATGAGCAGTAAATTTGCAATAACTGCATGTTTTTTAAAAAAATACAAATGAATTCATAAGATTAAAAAAAGAGAGATGTGCAAGGAATTGTTCAAGGGCATAACCAAGGGTTCATTTCCTTAGGGGAGAGGGAAGGAGATTAGCCAAACCAGTCTAAAAAAAAAAAAATAGCACCTAAGTAAAAAGACATCTCGTTATGCAAATGCAGCTTCCATGCTAGTCCCCTCTCTCCCTCCCCCTTTCCCAAAAGAATGCAGCTTCTAAGCCCTTCCTGCAGAGAATTTTTGGAGCCACCCCTTTATAGCAGGAAGCAGAAGAAAGAGAATTAAAGTCCATATGTTCAGCATATCCCAACATAGTGACCCTTTCAGCAATTTTCATCAGACTGTCACCTGTGTTCCCAAGAACCTCAATATATGCTGAGTAAAAAGTATCATTACTTTTCATTAAAACCACCGCTGCCTCCATTCTAAGTGTCCCATGACTTTTGCTGTCTTACTCCCAGCAATGGCATTGTGTAGGCTCCACCCTGAAGGTCAATAAGACAATGACAGCACTTCAAATAAAAATAACTCAGTCCCTTTTCTTACAGTCTGCTTTTTGACTCGGTATACTTCCCAAATGTGCAGTTTTTCTGAACATTAATTAAAAAAATTTTTTAGCAATATAACTCATATAACACTCTGGGATGATGATGCTAACAACAGAAGTACGGTAGGAACATAGGAAGACCCAACAATTGGGGTAAAAGCACTACCTGCTGACTTCCTGCTGATACTATCAGTCAGTTAATTCAGAAAAATTCGATCTAGTGGGTGATTCTCTGAGTCAATAATGTACGTTGAAAATCCTGGATTTTCGTCATGATTATTCAAGCAAGAACTTCGTGTCACTTGGTAACACATGGATGCTTGTCAATCTTGACAAGAACACAAAGAGAAAGACAAAAAAAAAAATCTCAGATTACAATGGGAAAATAGAACAAAATATTTTTGCATGCTGTTTTGTTCACAAGTGCCAGGTGTTCCCTTGAACTACACATTATCATTTGAAATGTAGGTAGCCAAATCATTTTCTTTCCTTCACAGCCATGAAAGATGACACTAAAAAAGAGAAAGAACATGTTTCTTCTTACGCACACATTAAAAAATGTGTTTTATCAATACCCCAGTATCCTCTCCTTTTTGTGTTCAGAGCTTGTTCTTTTGGACCAAAAAACAAAATCAAGAGAACGATCAGTCTAACACGGAGTATAGAACACGTAACTCCTCTGAAATATGTGCTTTGCTTTACTAGATCTGGACACATTTTCTGCAGTAGACAGAACAAGAAGATCCGTGCCTTTTTAAATCTCTTCCTAAAGACAGTGTGCCAGCCAGAAAGCTAGTTCCATTTATTTCTCCTGCAGGGAGCCAGTGTGCTGCTTCTCCCAGAAGATGCAGGTACTTAAAATAGTAATAGGCTCTGTGGTTTATTCAGAGTATTTCATCCCAAGATCTTGTAGGCATAAAGAATAAAACATAAACTAATCGCTCTTTCCAACAAGCTTGGGAAGAATTAAATGGAAAGGATTGTCATTATTCTTCCCTGGAGAAAAAGAGAAGAAAGCAACTGAACTCAGGTAGCCTAGGGAAAGAATCAGAGCCGAGTTGATTCAAGATTTGGACAGAGGCCCCCATTCTGTTAATGTTCATCCCTAAGAATTTAAGAACTCTGGCTGAAGGGAAAAAAATGGAGTGTTTATCCCTTCTTTAAGAAGTTTTGAATGCAGTGTAACTGAGAGAGGGGCACTAGGTAAATACCCAAATTCTTCTTGTCTATGAGTCAATGGTTCTATTATAAAAGTGGATTTTTCAAATGTAACTTAAATACTGTAATTTCTCAAGATATCCCCAGTTTATATGTATATTCAAACTTGTATCAAAATTAGGAAGAATTTAAGAGATTAAATTAAAGATGTATTATCACATCTTTTCAGTAGTTTTCCCCTGACCCATTAACATTATGCACATTAACATTCTTTTACATTTTTTCTACTTTTCTATATTCACAGCACCTTTTTTCTTGGCATTGTTTATGCTGAGTGATATGACACTAGACAGGACACTGAGAGTCACTTTAGATACACTTAAACATCAGTCTGATAACATATAAAACCATAGGGCAAAAACCTAGCCGTTAAAAGAAATCTTGCTAGGGGATAGTCAGCCAGGCACTGTGGCGTTCACAGATCTGACCACAGTATAGAGAATTTTACACCAATATTTGGCCCCAAACTTTCTTAATTGGCCCAGTTAGTTAAGTATGAGAGTGTGGACTCTGAGCACTGGAAGACTAGGATCTGTGCCTCTAAAAGCCTGACCAGTCTGGGCACAGGGATCCACAGAGAAGACAAAAATTCATGTTGGTTTGAGACTTCCTTAAATTTCCTCTTTAGGTTAACCTTAGTCTGGATTGTACACTGATGCAAATCATAAACCTTCAATATACATCTACTTCAGATTGTAAGGTTACCACGAATTAGAGTGCCCTGCATTCTGTGTGGGTCTTGCCCTTCTCTGGTCCCCGTCAGTATTCAACAAAGCAAGTTAATCTCCTCAGTAAGTGACAGCTCTGCCCCTTGTAACTGGCATGGAATCAATTTTTTAACTTGATTTGAGAAGTGAGGAGAGTATCAAGAATTCAGTACTAGCTAGAAGATTCATTAGCAAGCTGAATCAGTTATAGCTGGAATGTGTTCAGCTGTCCTCATCTCTTAGTTCTGCTTTTCTTCCTTCTATTATTGATCCTGCCCACAAGACTTATTATCTACTCTGTCTACTGAGGAAACCAGGCTCTTTTGCTAAGCTGTTCACAGCAGGCTCACACGACATGCTGCTCTGGTCCAGAGTTTGACAGCTCCATGGAGAGGAAGAAGAAAAAGTGCTTGAGCACTATATCCATAGAAATTGACCAAAACTTTCCAAAGTGCTATGCAGAAGCACAGAGACAGCAGAGAAGGAAACAAAGGTAACTATCCTCAGGAGACCTAGTTACTGTATGCAGCAGGTATATACAGTATTTTGGAAGCAAGGTGCGGAAAGTTTACCTTTCAAGCAATATGAGAACCAAGAACCTACCTCAAAAGAATTATTATCATTACTTTTTTTTTTTTTTTGGTGAGAGATTTGCAAAAGGAAAGATTGATTTTTTCCAATTAGCACAATAGTTCCTTCGTTGCTAAAGCCTTTCTCTGCCCTGATCAAGTGGATGTACAGGCAGGAAAACTGAATGATGGCTATGTGATGGGAGGCACACCCAGCCAGGAAGAGGCCGTTGTGCAGCATAATTTTGTACTTGGTACTACATGACCACATTGCCCACTGTGGGCACAGAATCTTGATGCAACAGTCATGTCAAATGCTTCCAATCCCTATACAGGGGGCTGGCCTATGTATACCTCCTGTCCCAACCCAATATCTGTGCTGTCCACGATCTTTAGGAGCACACAGTTTAGTGGAAGTGTTCATAATGGGAGATCTCCAGCCTTCCCTCTAATAAGCCCAGATCCCCTTGATATCGGAATCTAAATTTATATTCTTCAAAACAACTTTTCTTGTGAATGCTAGAGAGGGCTTAATCTATAGTCTCCATGGTGAGTGACTCCAGGGTACTAAAGGGAACAGCTGGAGTCAGTAAGTTTCTCATCTTAAAATGAGGTTTAATCTTATGGACTGCATGTAGTGTCCCTCCAAAATTCATGTCAAAATTCTAATCTCCAATGTGATGATGTTTGGAGACAGGGCCTCTACGAGGTGATTAGGTCATGAGGGTGGAGTCCTCATGATGGGATTAGTGTCCTTATAAGAAGAAACACAGAGTTTGCTTCTCTGCTCTCTGCCATGTGAGGATACAGAAAGAAGACTGTCTGCAAATGAGGAAGAAGGCCATTACCAGAACCAGGACATGCTGACACCTTAATCTTAGACTTCCCAGCTTCCAGAACTGTGAAAAATTTCACTGCTTAAGCCACCCAGTTTATGGTATTTATGATAATGGCCCACATTCATAGAAAATTGACTTGTTGACTCTATCATGATGGCTTGATTCTTAAAATTAAAAAAAAATCTGGAAAGGATGGAGAGAAAGTGAGATATTTCATGTTTTAGAATCTAGGACCCTCTGTAACTCCCTACTGTTGGCAAGTTAACAATATCAAATCACATACAGGATCCAAGTTGCTTTATTTTCCCCCAAAACTAGCCTCAGGAAAGAAGAAAATAAAGATTCACTTATTCATTTAGCTATAATTCATGCAGCACCTACTCTAGGCCAGAACCTGTGCTAAGCACTATGGATATTTTTAAATAGGAGACTAGCTTTACGCAGGTAAAGCTCCCAGTTATTATGGGGTTATACATATCTGTCAGGGAGCTTGTCATAGCTGCAATCCCTTATGAGGAAAAGGGGACAGTCATCAGCTGCTACATAATACACATGATCATCACAACCCTGGGTCATCTAATTTGGAAGGGGAACCTGACTCAGAGGCAGTCAATTCACAGATTAGTCATTGTCTTGTATGTGTTCTGACAAGGAAAACACATCTCTGCTCTTACTTGCTATTTAGTGATTACCCAGGACAGATAGTAAATCCTTTTTGAGATATCAAGTAAATAGAGTCAAAAGAGAAGGGGATAAACAAAAAAGGAGTAGATACACAGACAACATCTTAGTCGCATTTCTTCTAGCAAAGCCCTAACTTTTGCCTGCTCAGTTCCATAAAGCTGTTTCCTTAAACCCAGAATCACTTTCTAGTTCTAGTCACTGTAATGTCTGGTCATTATCTGGCTTCTTTTTTGAGGTTTTCATGAGATTATGACTCTATGATCAGCATAGGCATCCTTAAAATAAGTCCTCATTATTTGAGTTAAACTGCATCATAATTCCTTACAAGCAAAATAGTGAACAAATTACACAAATATGAGAGGACAAGAGGGCTATGAAGAAAGTGCAATGGAAGCACAGAGGGAGTAATTAACACTGCTGGAATTTTTTTTTTAATGATTTTGAATTTCAGTGTTACAGTACTGAAGAAATTTGCCATATTTCAAAGGTCACTATATCTAAATTGACACAATGAATTAGATTAAATGATACTTGATGTTCTTAAAGATTCAGATTTTTTTTTGATGGGGTCAAATATAAAATAGTGAAAGAGCCCCTTCTCCTTGTTGATATCTCACATCAGTTGGCACAGAGAAGAGCTGCAAGTGTAAGATTCTAATTATAAGTATTTGAGATGGGCCAACAAACAATTAGACAAATGCCAAACACCACCACAAATGAGCTCAAGAATCATAGTGGAAAAAAGGACCCACTGTAATTCCACAAGAGCAGACCAGGGATGACCTTCCTTAATTGGTCCTGTGCTTGGGAATCTAGAGTGCTCTCCCATTAACATGTGACACTTCCTAACAAAATGATGTACAGTAGCAGCCAGTCTAACACTTGGATTGGTGGTAACTCATTTCTACTTGGCATAAGCTCCTTGGGGAAAGCAGAACTTGCTGAGCAGTCTTGAATGTTACCAATATTTTCTACCACCTGTTAGCCATTATGAGGGGGAGGCATCTCATTATCAAATATAAATGCTGTCAGGAACGCCAGCGAAGCATCCTAAATAAGTGTAGGCAAGGGCCATAAAACATATTGGCATATTTTTTCTATATAAGCTCATGCCATTTAAAAATTTCTTTTCAGTAGTGAGAATCCTTAAGCTGAAAAGACAGAAAAGAAATGTTTCAAGGCATGAATTTGTGGTACAAAACAAGACAAAAAATGCCCCACTGGCTTAAATCTGTGTGTTCTGATGGGAGGGGGTGGCAGTGAGGAAGCACATTATTCCAGTTTTACTTGGAGGCTGCAGAAGTTTGCTGGGTTCTATTTTACTCCATTGAAAAGCTCTCAGTACTGATGGAGAGTGTACAGTTTAGATAAACTGGATTAAAGAAGAGAGAGATTGATATAACTCTTTCTTAGACACTAAAAATGGGATGGCCGTCTGCTATAATAAGTCCAAGAAAAGGGCCATGCTTATCTCAACTCCAACCTGACGTCAGTAATTACACAGAACTTGAGAAGAGAAGTCCCTGTTAACCAAAGCAGGGTGTTTATCTGGCCCTTGTAGGCTCCCGGATAAATCCATTAGCAATGCAGCCTCCAGATTCTCATAGTACAGTGTTTACGCTTATCTTCTGCTTGACACAAAAGCACAGTCAAGACAAAACCGAATGCATGGCTCTTTACTGCAAGGGAATGCCTCCTCTGCTTATCTCTTTTAATTATTATTTATATTCTGCATTTGTTTTCAGGTTAAAATCAAATAAAATAGGAAAACCACCCAGCATTTCCTGGGCTCTGGTTTCATTAACCAGATTTTCTTAAAACTCTGGTACTTCAGAGAAGTTTTGCCAAGTGGCTAATGAAATGCACACAATTGCAAAGTGTTATGAATATTTATGATGGTTTAATGATGGGATTTTTTTCATCCATGAATAATAAAGATTCTAACAAGAACAGATAACGAGATGGGGACAAAACAGTGAAGTGGTTAATATAAGAACTGCTCTTCGAGGGGACCCCACTGAGAACAGCAGGAGCTGAGGGCCTCTTCTGTCTCTCTACCAGAACCAAGTGCAAAGCAGGGCACAGGGGTTAGCTTATTCCCCACCTCTTTTAATAGATATTTTCAGCTAAAATAGGCATTTTATCCCTACTTTGTGCCTAGCTCGTGGTCTCCTTTGGAGGTAAAGGAAGCTCAGAGTGACAGGCACCCTTGTAAAGTGACCTTCCACTTCTAAGGAGAGTATTTATTTCAGCCTTGAGTCACCAGTATAACTTGCTACTTTGTCTTTTCTGAGTCATTTACTTACTAAGAAGCATTTGACGAAGGCTAAAGTTGCTAGACCCTTGCTCCAGAAGCTGTTGGCAATCTCACAACCACCCACTTCAGTTTGGGAAAGGCCTTCAGCAGAAGTTTCTAAACGTTAAAGTTGTTATCTCCATCAATATTTCATGTACCAAAGGCAAATAATCCCCTATGTGACCTTGCCAGGATCTGGCATGTAGGGACACTCTATGTCCCAGTTCCTAGTCTTGCACAGTTTGCCCTGGGAGCATACTGCCCTTTCACACAAAAGCCCTGGAAGACTCAAAGAACAGACACAGCATAATGGGGGTTAGGAGTAGGAGTTATGGGTTAGCTGTAAGCGTTGGCTTAGGTGATGTACTCATGTGAAACAAACTATCCCTGATCTCGCAACATTATCTATTCATTCAGTAAATATTTACTGAGCACCTACTGTGTGCTACAAAATGTTCTAACCATATATAATACATCTATGAAGAAGAAACAATGATCTGTTCTCAAGAATCTTACAAACCAGCAGGTAGAGAAAGAATACAAAAAAATAAATGAAATGAGTAAATGGTGGATCCTTGGCAAAGTGATTCAGGCAACAAAGATTTAGGACTTAATTTATCCTGATAATAGACTTGCTTGATCTATAAATATAAAAATTACAAAAAAATTGTGTGAAAAAAATGCTATTTTTAAAGCCCTTGAGGAATGTGTATTGTGAGTGTGTGTGCCTTTAACAGAATCACATGATGAATCCCTTCCTTAAATAATGACCATATCCTGCTTGATCTCCTTTGGAAATCTGAATTTCTATATACTAAGTCTGCTATACACAAATATAGATATACGCTCTCCATGAACTATCCTTAGGATTGGAAATGTTTAGTATCAAACCACAATATTGCCTAGTATTTGGTTAACCCCCTGTGTTTAAGTGTACAATCATGCTCTGAAATCTACTGATGCAAATTTATGAGAAAAAGTATTCATCTGAAAACTCATTTAAAAAATAAATTAGATGCAGAGAAAGAATGTCCATAGGCCTCTATGGTTCCTTTACTTGCTCTCAATCTCTGTATTCCTCACCAGTATTCTCACACGGTCCAACATCCCTGCCTGCCAATTTTATTAAAGCCTGCTGTGCGGGAATTTCCTTTCTCTGCTTTACTAGCTACTAAGACAACCCTGTCAACGTGATTTTTCACACATTTTCTCTTCCTGTGTTCTGCATCTCAGTGAAATTTCATCTCCCTGACTTACCGTTAAGTGTTCCTCATTTGAAATCACACTCACTCATAATCTCAAATAAAGTGCAAAAAGAAGAAGTCACAAAAGGAGAAAAACAGAACAAAGTCCTTCTCACTCCAATTACACAGACATTGAGTAAAAGCTACACAAGAATTGCCCAGTCAGCCAATACTGAGTACCAACATCCACAGAATAGACTGGTCTTGGCAAACAACATAGCACATTCCACTGCACCTCTCCCTTAATGGAGCACATACGTCTCTTTGGATATTAAAATCTGAGGAAATGATGATAGGTGTTTCATAGAGAAGAATAATTGGAAACTGGATTCCCACAGGGTAGACCATGGATTGCCACCCCAGAGAATTAGAAACAGAGCTAGAAGAGGGAAAGCTAGAAGTGAAGGAGGCAGAAGAACAGATGAAGAGGAAGGGAGGACTAATGGAAAGGAGACTAAGAAGTGCTCTTGGAAGGAAAGTCTCTGCTCATGCCACTCCTGCAGCAAAATACTCAAAAGTCTTGTAGAGGAAATAAGCAGCCTTCTATTTCTTTAATCATACAAAACAAAAAGCTTAATCACCCTCAAAAGCTGAAATCTAGGTATGTACATTCTAATTATCACATACATAATTCCAAAGGACCAGGAGCCCCAGCAATATGCTTGTGCACCATGTCCCATAATAGCTCACAGGACAAAAAAAAAAAAAAAAAAATGTCATCATGAGTGTTAAGATAAAGAGCAGGATTCCAGGCCTGACTTTTGCTTCTGACTAGTACACCATGGTTACAGTTGGTCAGTTGGAGGTCCTTGCATTGTGTCAACAGCTGTGTGTAACACTTAGTTGGACATGATTTCTACTATCAAGGACTTGATGTCTAAATCCACAGATAAAACATCCATGACAGAGACTTGGGGAAACTGGCCAATTGAAATGAGCAGTGTCGTTATGTGTGATCAGAAGTCAGGTGGAAGAAAGACTTCCAGCTTTCTCTCTCCTTTTATTTTAGTTTACAAAGGAAGAGTGGGAAACAATGTGTGGAATGAGAGGAGGAATAAAAAGAATGGAAAACCCAAACCACTAATAATTTGAAGAGAAATGTTCGTATTGGTCTATGTCACCTATTTCCAGTTGACAAGCATTTAATTAAGATAAATAATTCCTAATGGTGGCCTAATTCCTACATGGCAAAGGATTATTAAGGTCATGGGAAAAACAGACATGGACCAAAACTCTACACAGAAAAAATTAACACAGTTTTAAAGGGAAAGTTAATTAAATAAAACAGTACCACATAGTACCATAATGGCTAACTGTGGTTCCCTTGATCCCAAGCACATGCTTTGAGATCTTAACAGATGGCCAAGTATGAAATAAGGCTATCTGATGGAATCTACAGAAATCACATGAGATAGGCTCAGAATGACAAATGGGTTGTACTAATTGAAGAGGGTGTCTTAGTTGTATCTGTACTTGCCTTCTTCCTAAAGATCAAGAGTGTGATGCTGGTTTTTCTTAGCTTCTTGGTATAATTTGAGACATCACTGGCTTTGGAATCAGAGAAAATGAGTTTGAATCTTGTCTAGGCCATTCACTTACAGGAAAAAAATTCCTCCTCTTCTTCACTCATTAATTTAAATGCAGCAAGAGAAAAGCAGTTAGTTACCCACAAGGGAGCTCCCATAGACTGGCAGTGATTTCTCAACAAAAACTTTGCAGGCCAGAGGGGACTGGCACAAAATATTCAAAGTGATGAAAAGCAAAGACCTACAACTAATACTACTCTTCCCAACAAAGCTATCATTCAGAAATGAAGAACAGATAAAGAGCATCACAGAGAAGAAAAGCTAAAGGAGTTTATTACTACCAACCCAGTATTACAAAAAAAAATATTAAAGGGACTTCTTTAAGAAGAAAAAGAAAAGATTAAAGAATATGAATAAACTGGCAATGATTACATACTTATCAATAATTACTTTAAATGTAAATGGAGTAAGTGCTCCAATAAAAAGACATGGGGTAACTGAATGGATAAGAAAATAAGAACCATATATATGCTGCCTACAAGAGAACAACTCCAGAGATAAAGACACACACAGATTGAAAGTAAAGGGAGGGAAAAAGATATTTCATGAAAATCAAAGTGAAAAAAAAAGCTGGAGTAGTAGTACTTATAGCAGATAAAATAGACTTTAAAATAAAAACTATAACAAGAGACAAAGAAATACATTTCATAATGATAAAGGGATCAATCCAACAATAGGTGTCTGTTATGTCAGATAATTGAGGCTTTTTCCCTATACAAATAAAAATTTCAAATTATACTTATAGTGATGTCATCATCAGAGACAAAAACATCACTCAAATGCAAAATGGGCTTGACAGTACTCAGCAAGGGCAAAATTTAAAAAAATTAAACAAGTCACTTATGCAGCCCTCTTATTTACTCGTAGAGAAACTAAGTCCCTTGTAAACAGTTATGCACTCAACATAGTAGCACTTAAATATATAAAGCAAATATTGACTGACATAAAGGGAGAACTTAACAGTAAAAAGTCATAGTAGGGGAATTCAACACCTCATTGACATCAATGGATAGATCATTCAGATTGAAAATCAACAAAGAAACAGTGGCTTTAAATGACACATTAGACCAAATAAATTTATTTGATATTTTTAGAACATTTCTTTCTCAAAGCAGTAGAATATACATTCTTTGAAAGTGAACCTTGAACATTTCCAGGATAGACCACACATTAGTCCACAAAACAAATCTCAGTAAATTTAAGAAGACTGAAATCATATCAAGCATCTTCTCTGATCACAATGGTATAAACTACAAATTAATTATAAGAAAAAAACTAAAAACACAAACACTTAGAGGCTAAATATTATGCTACTAAACAATGAATGGGTTAAAATGAGATCAAGAAAAAAAAAAATCAGAATAGACCTTGAGACAAATGAAAATGAAATATAATGACCCAAAATCTATGAGATATAGCCAAAGCAGTTCTGGGAGGGAAATCCATAGCAATACAGGCCTATCTCAAGAAACAAGAAAAATCTCAACTTCTAACCTGACACCTTAATGGAACTAGAAACAAAACAAAACAAAAAGCCCAAAGTAAGAAGAAAGGAAATAATAAATATCAGAGTGGAAACAAACAAAATAGTCTAAAAAAAAATTATATACACACACACACGCAAATACAAAGGATTATAAGAAAATACTATGAACAATCACATGCCAAAAAATTGGACAATCTGGAATAAATGGATAAATTCCTAGATTCATACAATCATCCAGGACTGAATAAAAAAAAAAAAACCAAAAATGAAAAATTTAAACAGAGAGATAACTACTAACAAAATTGAATCGGTAATCAAAAATCTCCCTCCAAATAAGTTCTCAATCAGATGGCTTCACAGGTGAATTTCAACAAACGTTCAAAGAAGAAGTAACACCTATACTTTTCAAACTATTCCAAGAAATTGAAGAGGAGGGAAGGCTCCCAGCCTCATTTCCAAGGCCAGCATTATCCTGATTCCAAAACCAAACAAAAACATTACCAAAATATATGTATATATTCCCAGACAATAACTCTGATGAAAATAGATGCAAAAATTCTCTATAAAATATTAGCGAATCAAATTCAGCAATATATTAAAAAGACCATACACTATGATCAAGTATGCTTTATTCCTGGGATATAAGGTTGGTTCGATATCTGCAAATCAATTTACATGATATACTACATAAACAAAAGAAATTATAAAAATCATATGATTATATCATAGCTGCAGAAAAAGCATGACAAAATTGAGACTCCATTTATGATAAAAACTCTCAAAAGTCAGAATAAAGGGAACATACCTCAACATAATACAGGCTGAGCCTTATTATGTTGACAAGCCTAGAGCTAATATCATACTCAATGGTAAAAGCTAGAATCATTTTCCTTAAGATCAGGAACAAGACAAGAATGTCCACTTTCTTCAACCACTTTTATTCAACACAGAATTGGAAGTCCTAACCACAGGAATCAGACAAGAAAAAAATAAAAGGCATCTAATTGGGAAAGGAAGAAGCAAAATTGTTATTATTTGTAGATGAAATGATACTACCTAGAGAGAACAGGAAAGAGTTCACCAAAAAACTATTTTAAAACTGATAAATGAATTCAGTGAAGTAGCAGGATACAAAATTAATATTCAGAAATCAATGATGTTTTTGTATACCAATAATGAACTATCAGAAAAAGAAATTAAGAAAACAATTCCATTTATAATTGCATAAAAGAAAAAATCCTAAGGATAAATTTAACCATAGAGGTAAAAGGCCTGTAACTCAGAAAACTATAAGACCCTGAAGAATGAAATTGAAGATGACACAAATAAATGAAAGCATACACCATGCTCATGGATAGGAAGAATTAACATCGTTAAAATGTCCATACTATCCAAAGCAATCTATATAATCAATGTAATCCCTATCAAAATACCAATGGTATTTTTCACAGAAGTAGAATAATCCTAAAACTCATATGAAACCATAAAACCCCAAATAGCCAAAACAATTTTGAAAAAAAAAAAGAACAAAGTTGGAGGTTACCAAGTTAACTGATATCAAACTATACAAAACTGTAGTAATCAAAACAACATGGCACTGGTATTAAAACAAACACAGAATAATGGAAGAGAATAAAGAGCCCAGAAAAAACTCATGCCTACATAGCCAATCTATGAGGAAAGAGGTAGGAATATACAATGGGGTAGACAGTTTACTCAATAAATGATATTGAACAGATACATGCATGAAAATAAAATGTCAACTTTACTATACCATATACAAGAATAAACTCAAAATAGATTAAAGACTTAAATGTAAGACACCAAACCATAAAACTCCCGGAAGAAAACATAGGCAGTAAACTCTGGCACTGCTCTTTACAATATTTCTTTGAATATGCCTCCTTAGATGACATCAACAAAGGCTAAAATAAACAAATGGGACTATATCAAAATGAAAATCTTTTGCACAGTGTGTGAAACCATCAACAAAACAAAAAGACAGCCTACTGAATGGGAGCAGATATTTGCAAAAAATATAACTGATAAGGGGTTAATATCCAAAAATATATAAAGGACACATACCAAATGAACAATAGGAAAATGATCCAACTAAAAACTGGACAGAGGATATGAAGATGTTTCTCCAAGAGAGACATACAGATAATCAACAATCATATGAAAAGATGTACATCATCACTAACCATCAGAGAAATACGAATCAACACTACCATGAGGTACCACCTGTCAAAATGGCTACTATCAATAAATCAACAAAAAACAACTGTTGGTGAGAATGTGGAGAAAATGGAACCCTTTTACACTTTTGGTGGGACTGTACACTGGTGTAGCCACTATGAAATACAGTAGGTTCCCCCCAAAATTAAAAATACAGCTGTCATATAACCCAGCAACACAATTTTTAGTTATTTATTTGAAAAAAAATTAATTTGGAAAAAGATATGCACTCTGGTATTTAATGCAGCATTACTTACAATAGCCAAGATATGGAAGCAAATTATGTTTCTACCAACAGATGAATGTATAAAGAAGATGCAGTGTGTGTGTGTGTGTGTGTGTGTGTGTGTGTGTGTGTGTGTGTGTGTGTAATGGAATATTACTCAGCAATAAATAAAGAAATCTTCTTATTTGCAACAACATGCATGACCTAGGGAGTATTATTCTAGTGAAATGCAGACAGAAAAAGACGAATATTATATGATTTCACAAAATAAAATCTAAAACAAAACAAAACAGATGAACCAACAAAGCAAAACAGAAACTGACTCATAGATATGGAGAACAAACTGATGGTTGCCAGAGGGAGGGTGGTGGGTGGATAGGTGAAAAAGTTGAAGGGGAATAAGAGGTACAAACTTCTAGCTATAAAACAAATAATTCATGAGAATATAATTATTCATATTATAAATAAAATGCAAATATAATATAAAATTATAAAACAGGGAATACAGTCAATATTATTATAATTTTGTGTGGTGACACATGGTTACTAGACTTATGGTGAACACACTGTAAGATATATAAATCTCAAATTACTATGTGGTACATGTAAAACTAATATAAAATTGTATGTCAAGTATAGTTTAATAAAAAATGAGAAACTGAAGACTAAAAAGAAAAACACCCCAACTTGTTACATATAAGGGATCCCCCATAATACGATAAGCAAATTTAGAAGAAACTTTGCAGGCCAGAAGGAAGTGGCATGATATATTCAAAGTGCTGAAAGAGAAAAAGTTATTAACCTAGAATAATCTGCCTGGGAGAGTTGTCCTTGAGAAATGAAAGTGAGATAGTTTTCCAGACAAGTAATGGCTAAAAAAGTTTATCGTCACTATGTCACCATTATGAGAAAAGTTAAAGGAACTTCTTTAAGCAACAAAACAGTAATCATCAACAGGAAAATCTATAAAAGTATAAATCTCACTGGTAAATGGAAATACATTGTAAAATTCAGAATAATATAAAGTTGTAAAGGTTATAGGTTAATATCTTATAAAGCTAGTATGAAGGTTAAAAGACAATGTAGTAAAAATAAACTGTAATTATAATAATTTATAAAGACACATGTAATGAAAGACGTAAATTGTTTTTAAATCACAAAGAGAGCAAAAGAAGATTAGAACAAAAAAATATAACCATAAAATAATTAAGAAATAGCAGTAAGTTGATACCTACGATTATTAATTTAAATGTAAGTGGACTAAATTCTCCAGTCAAAAGCCAGAGTGTCTGAATGAATTAAAAACAAAACAAAACAAACTAATTCCCTTCTACACGCTGCCTATGAGATTTGCTTCAGATGTAAGGATACACACAGAATGTAAGTGAAGGGAAAGAGATTCTATGCAAACAGAAACTAAAGAATGCTTGTTTAGTTATACTTACAAAACAAATTTTAAGACAAAGACTGTAATAATAAAAATAAAGTCATTATATAACGATAAAGGGGACAACCCAACAAGATATAATAGTTGTAAATATTTAGACATAAGAACACCTAAATATATAAAGCAAATGTTAACAGACTTAATAAAGAAATTGACAGCAGTACAACAATAGTAAGGGACTCTAATACCCCACCTATATCAATGGATAGATTATTCAGGCAGAACATCCATACAGAAACATTGGCCATACTTGACACATTAGACCAGCTGGACTTAGACATATATATAACATTTGACACAAAGAAACTAAATATACATTCTTATCAAGCACAGATGGAACATTATGTTTGAAGAGATAATATGTTAGGCAAAAAAAAGTATTAATAAATTTAAGAAGATTGCAATCATATCAAACATTTTTTTTATCACAGTTGAATAGAACAAGAAGCAAAGCACAAGAATAAAGCTAGAAAATTCACCATATGTGAAAATGAAACATGCTACTGAACAAACAAGGTCAAAGAAAATATCAAAGGAGAAATAAAAAAAAATATTTTGAGAGAAATGAGAATGGAAATACAACATATAAAAATTTATGAAATGCAGCCAAAGTACTTTAAAGAGGGAAGTTCATAGTGATAAATGTCTACATCAAGAAACAAGAATGATTTGTAATAAGCTAATTTTAGACCTAAAGAAACTAGAAAAAATAAATAAACTAAACTAAGATAGAAGGAAATAAAGATCAAGACATAAATAAATGTAATAGAAAGCAAAAAAGATATTAGGAAAAAGCCCTAAAACCAAGAGCTGGTTTTGTGAAAATATATACAAAATTAGCAATCCTATAGCTAGACTCACTGAGAGGACTCAAATAAATAAAAAGCAGAAAAAAGAGGTAACATTATAACTGATATCAGAAATAAAAAGGATTATAAGAGACTACTATGACAACCTAAAAGAAATGGATAAATTCCTAGAAACACAATTTACCAAGGTTGAATAATAAAAAAAAATAAATAAATAGACACTTGAACAAACTAATTACTAGTGTCAGGATTGAATCAATAATCAATAACCTTCCAACATAGGAAAATCCAGGACCAGATGGCTTTACTGGTGAATTTTAGCATGCATTCAAAAAAGAATTAATACCAATCCTTCTCAAATTCTTCCAAATAACAGAAGGGAAAGGAACACTTTCAAACTCATTTTATGAGACCAGCATTACCCTGGTACAAACACCAAACAAGGATGCCACAAGAAACTACAGACCAATTTTCCTGATGAACTTAGGTGCAAAAATCCTCAAAATATTAGCAAACTGAATTCAACCATACATTAAAGGAATCATACACCATAAACAAGTGGGATTTATTCCTGTGATCCAAGGATGGTTCATTATCCTTACATTCATCAATGTGATACTCCACATTAAAATAAATAGTAAAAATTTTGTGATCATCTCAATAAATATAGAAAAAGCATTTGAGAAAATTCAACATTCATTTATATTAAAAATTCTCAACAAAATGAGTATAGAGAGAACATACATCAACATAATCAAGGCCATATATGACAGGCCCATAACTAACATTATATTCAATGGTGAAAAGTTAAAAGCTTTTCTTCTAAGATCAGGAACAAGACAAACATGCCCATTCTTGCCACTTTTATTCAACACAGAACTGGATGTCCTAGGTAGAGCAAATAAGAAAAAGAGATAAAAGTCATTCAAATTGAAAAGGAAGATATAAAATGGCCACTATTTGCAGATGACATGACATCATATATAGAAAACCCTAAATAATCGACAAAAAATCTATTAGAATGAATTCTAAAAAGTGGAAGGATATGAAAATCAATATTCAAAAATCTATTATATCTACACAGTAATAACTATCAGAAAGAGAAATTTAAAGAATAAACCCATTTAAAATTCCATGAAAAAGAATAAAACAGTAGGAAAAAATTTAACCAATGTTATAAAAGACCTGTGCACTGAAATCTATAAGACAATGATGAAAGAAATTGAAGACTTAAAAAATGGAAAGATATTCTATGCCTACGGGTACGTAAAGCAATATACAGATTTAATAAAATCCTTATCAAAATACCAATGTATTTTACACAGATATAGCACAAAAGTGTTAAAATTTATATGAAACCACAAAAGACCCTGAATAGCCAAAGCATTGTGGAGAAAAATAATTAAAGCTGCAGGCGTCGTGCTTCTTGATTTCAAGTTATATTACAAAACTGTAATAACCAAAACAGTATGGTAATGAAATAAAAACAGACATATAGATTAATAAAATAGAAAGCCCAGAAATAAATGCACACACATATATATGGCCAATTAACATACAACAAAACAGCCAAGAATATACAATGGGGAAAGGATCGTCTTTTCAATACACGATTCTGGGAAAACTGGACAGCTGCATGCAAAAAAATGAAATTCTGCCACTATCTTACATTGTACACAAAAATTAACTCAAAATGGATTAAAGACTTGAATGTAAGTCTTGAAACCATAAAATTTCTTGAAGAAAACATAGGAGATAACTTTCTCGACATTAATATCAGCAATAATTTTTTAGGATTTGGCACCAAAACAAAGGCAAACAAGCAAAACTAAATGAGTGGAACTACATCAAATCAAAAAGCTTTTGCATAGCAAAGGAAACTATCAGCAAAATAAAAAGGTGACCTATGAGATAGGAATAAATATTTACAAATCATATATCCAATACAAGGTTAATAGCCAAAAAATAGAAAAACACATACAACTCAATAGCAAAAAAAAAAAAAAAAGATTAAAAAATGAGTAAAAGGATATGCAGAGACATTTTAACAAAGAAGAAAGACATACAGATAGCCAACTGGAACATAAAAAGGTGCACAACATCACTAATCAGGAAAATGCAAATCGACACCACCATGAGTTATCACCTCATATCTGTTAGAACAGCTATCATAAAAATGCTAGGAAATAATGAGTATTAAAAAGGATGTGGAAAAATGTGAATCCCTGTGCACTGTTTGTAGAAATATAAATTGGCGCAGTTACTATAGAAAACAGTATGAAGGTTATTCAAAAAATTTAAAGCGGAACTACTATATGATCCAGTAATTCCAGTTCTGGGTATTTAGCTAATGAAAAATAAAACACTAACCTAAAAAAAAAAAAAAGTGCATCCCTGTGTTCATTGAAGTATTATTTACAACAGCAAAGACATACAAGCAACATAAGTATCCATCAATAGGTGACTGGATAAAGAATGTGGTATATATACACCATGGAATATTCAGTCATTAAAAAAGGAAATCTTGCCATTTGCAACAATGTGGCATTATGCTAAGTGAAATAAATCAAAGAAGCACAAATACTGTATATTCTCACTTATTTGTGGAATCTAAACAAAAATAATAATACAAATCACCACCCCCTTCCCTGGCCCCGACCAATTCATAAATACAGAGGACAGACTAGTGGTTGCCAGAGGCAAGTGTGTGGGAGATGGGAGAAATGTGCAAAGGTGGTCAAAAGGTATAAACTTCCAGTTATAAAATTAGTCCTAGGAGAAATAATATACAGCATGATGATGATAGTTAATACTGTATTGTATATTTGAAAGTTGCTTAGAGAGTAGTAGATCTTAAAAGCTCTTAGAAGAAAAAAATCTTAGTAACTGTGGTGAGGGATGTTAACTAGACTTATTGTGGCGATCATTTAGCTATATTTACAAATGTTGAATAATTATTATACACCTGAAACTAATATGTTATATGTCAATGATAAGTCAATTTAAAAATGTTCATTATAGTTGTAGTATCAACTATAATTTATCCTAATTATATTCGTTTGAAACTGACTTCATGTTGATTCATGTACAGTATATACAGCAAATTTCAACCACTGCACTTGTTTCATTGACAATTATATCCCACCAGGCAACCATAAAGAAACGAGAACATATGATTTTATCTACAAGTCTCCAACTGGCAACTTTAGTTCTCCCCTTGTCTCACTGGCATCAGTTTTCAAGCCACTACTATGTATCAAGTCTGTCCTCCATGCTTTCTCCCTTATTTTCATAACACATTAGAGGTGAAGAAACTGAGCCCTAGAAAGTTTGGGTCCTTTGCCCAAAGTCTCCTGCCACCTAAGGAATACAGCAAGATCTGAAGCCAGCTGTGTGAACAGAAGTTCAGAATCTACCAATAGGCCGTTTTGACTAAAACTGGGTTGAGCAAAAACCATGAACTGACTTCTGCCAAGGTCAGAATTTAACAAAGGAAAGAGGCTGTAGTATTATATAACTAATCCAAGAGTTAGTGGCTGTTAATGACATGCTTAGTGAATTCTATGTGTGGGTTTGTCTACAAATAGAGAATTTGGTTAGAAAAATACTTGGTTTCTCCATTTACTTTCATATATGTGGAACTCAATTACCAATTTAAGTGGAGATATTTTTTGAAAATTGGTGTTTAATTTGGGCAGTTTGACAGTTTGTTTGTTGTTTTTCATAATCTAGTGTCCCATTACTGTGAAAAATTAAGTGTTGCCTAATCATGAGATTAATAAGCAATAAACATGCTCAACTGGCTATTTTTAATATAGCTGAGGATGAAGAATAAACTATATTCTTGATTATGGGACCATGTGTTTCATTCTCTATATTAACCATAATTTAGGCCTTTTTTAAAAAAAGTGATGAAATAGGCAAACAGAGAACTGGGTTGGACATAATTGAAGTAGGTAGGTAAATGCCAGGGAGTTTGCATTTTAAGAGGTGCAGTAGAAATGTCTAGCGACCTAACCAAAAATTATCCTCTACTTTTTTGTTAATATCAAACTCCTAAATTTACTTAGGACAGAGATATTTCCAACAAAAAGTTATGGTCAATGTAAGCAAATTTTTTGGAGAACTTCGGGGGAAGTGATATATAAGGGAGACAGTGAGCTAGTATTCGTTCATACCACTTATTGGTGTTCTGAAAGTTTCCTATTTAGCGAAGGAATGGTTTCCCACATCTCAAACAAGCCATTCTTAGACACCAGTAGGGCATCTAAGAATTCAACTCAATTCTAATACTATCTACCCAGAGATAGTTTCAGATTCTACAGCTAAGAGTTCAGTCTTATAAGACTACACCAACTGCACCAGTACTTCAGATGCCAGTCACAAGCCCCAGCTGTTACTTGTATTACTGACCAACGGGCTATAAATCAGAGATTCTCATGACTTCCTCCTTGGGTTTGATTAATTTGCTAGAGTGGCTCAGAGAACCCAGAGAAACATTTTACTTTTTAGATCACTGGTTTACTATAAAAGATATAACTCAGGAATAGCTGGATAGAAGAGAAGCATAGGGCGAGGTATGGGCAAAGGACTGCTAGCTTCCATGCCCTCTCTAGGCATGCCACTCTTCCCAAATCTCCACATGTTCACTATCTTAGGAGCTCTTCAAACCTTAACCTTTTAGGGTTTTATAGAGGCTTCATCACACGGCCATGATTGATTAAATCATTGGCCATTGATTTGACTTCCAGCCTGAAGGTGGTGAACGGGGAAGTGTGGACTGCCAGTTCCAACCCTCTAATCACCTGATTAGGTCTCCTGGCAACCAGCCCCATTTTTAGGCAGGGTCCAAAAGTTACCTCATTAACATAACAAAAGACAACTTTATTGCTCTCAACACTTAGGAAAGTCTAAGGCTTTTAAGAGTTTTGTCAGAAATGAGGATGAACACCAAATATATATATATTTCTTATTAAAATCACAGTATCACATCACTACACCCTCCCCTGTCCTCATTCCTGTCTGGATGCGGATATAATGATAGCACCCATCTTAGAATACAAGGTGAAATTGAGGATGAAAGCTATGCTTTCAGCAAAACTAGGTAAAAAAACAGAAGGAATTGTATCCCTGATGACCATGGAGGCCTCAAAGCCCTGGACTTCATGGCACTGCACTTCCTTTATATGAGAGAAACCCACTTATTTAAGCTATTGTCTCTATTACTTAGCATTCAAAAACACATTCCTAATTGATATCTCCAGTAAAATAGCACTGTCTAATTTTAGAAGGTAATGGGTCTTGTTAATCTTAAACTTTAATTTCTGTTGAAGTGCAAAGTCTCCTGGGAGAGGTAACTTTGTTGAGTTTAAGGTCATTTCTATACAGCAGGTTTTGCAAAGAGAACAAAAGTAGAGATAAAAGGTGTTAGTGTGAAATAATAAAAATGTACTTCTAGGTGTCATGGAGGCCATACCAAAATAAACAACTAAAAAGGTTATTAATAAGTTAGTTTACTTTAATATAAATGGAGGAGTGATCAAGAGACTTTGTATTGAGACTTTTAGAAGATTCCCAAAGAAAAATGAATGTGGTTCAAGTCAGCAGGGCAACTTGTTCTAAACCCAAAGAAAATGCAATTCTGTTCATCTGACCTTTCTCACTTGAATTTTATAATCACATTTCCCCTCAGCCCTACAGATGGAGAATAGCTAGGCAAGAAAGCTCCACCTGAGGGCACTTTCTTATCACCAGATATTCAGCCCCCTCCCTGTCCCATCCATAAAATTTACAATGTTATTCTCATATTGATCAGCCCCTGCTGATTTTAAGAGTCAGGGATTTTTACAAAAAATATTTTAATACCTTTCACTCTTCTTTCCTTTGAAGTTCCAGCCATTATAATTCAGCTATTCCTTGCCTCACAAACTTGGCAAGACTTTCTGGGAAAAAAGTCATCTCATGGGCAGAGAGGTTTCTCATATGCTGACAGTTTAACTTATATGAAATCACTGAGTAATAAAAGGAAGGATAATATAAGGATTTTAAGGACAACAGGAAGCAGAGTGCCCTCCACAAACAAATCCCCACCACTAATTTTTGCTTATCTAAGAAGATGAAGGGCTCTTCCTTTGAGGCAGCATTCATCGACCTCTTGCTTAAACTGTTTATTCAATGTAATTTTTCCACAGGATGGAGAGTGATCTTGTCTTCTTCCCCAAACTTTCTTTAAATGCTGTTTCCAACTTAATTCTGAGCTGTCACATTGAAGCAGCCTTCTCTAACCCCATCTGCTAAGGAACACAGCTGGAGATTTAGGACCACTGAGGATGCCTCACACTCAAGTAGCCCTTCATCTCAAAACAAATCTCTTAAAAATATTCCTTTGAGTGAACCTTTGTAGACTGTTCTATCTAAAATCTCGTAAAGGCTGAAAAGAGGAGGCTTGTGCATCTCTGAAGAGAGCCCATCTCCCTCTGAGTCTGAAGCACATGGAAAATATTAATTAGCTAAGTTCTTGAGTACACAATGCTGGAGACATCAGCCCTTGTTTTCTCCATGCTAAATCCCCTTTTCACGCTTACTATAACTAAAGAAAAAAAAATCACAAAAGTAAAAATGGTTCGAATTAAAAACACTTTTCGCACAACATACTGTACTACTTAACACTGCCATAATTCTACTGCACTGTAAACAATTAAAAAGGGATATTGTAAAATTAGCTCTAATTTGCATAATAATGACTTACTGTTATAATTTAGTGACTGTGTTTGCACAAATTTAATAACACTTCAGCTCACACTTTTTGTTTTAATGTATTTTATACAAATAATGTCAAATTTACAGATTACTTGGTTCCCAAAGCAAGCCAGAAGAGGACATTAAATTTTGCAAGTTTAATATACCACATGATATGATAATTCTAGTGTTCTTAAATTAAAGGTCACCTCCTTTCCTGGATATTTTTTCCCCTTGCTTAACAAAAGTGGTTTTTGAGACTCCTAATGATCTGAAATGAAAAAAATATACCTGGTATGTACCCAATGACTTCTAAACCAGATCAAAATATTTAAAATATATTTTTCCCCATTTTTCTTTTAGAGAACTATATAATTTAATTCTAAAAGCTAACTTTAAAGATGTTTTAAAGTTTAAAATCAATTACATTTGAATCCTGGGCTGGCAGTGCAAATTGCATTAAAATATGTTTTTATTATATTTTGTTGTCACAGATGTTAATTCAATGAATCTAACTCATTGTCTTTTGGATTTGTGGTGTAATTCTACCTGCTGGAAACTGAATTGCCACATAGCTCTGCTCTTATCTGAGGATTTGTGCTCCTAGGGCCATTGGGTCAATGATGAAATCATTGCAAGCCCTCAATCAATGCTTTCCTTGAGGAAAATTTCAATGACTGCTATAACAGAGCATCTCTTTTTCACAAATAAGACCAGCAGTGGGTTTCTCGTAAAAAAACTGGAAGGGTTATTACAACATAGAGGTAAGTGACCTAGTGTGTCAAGGTAATTGATTAACTATCGAAAAACTTGATAATATTGGTTGTTAAACATTCAAATGAGTTGTCAAGAAAAAGCCTAAAAAAATATTTTTGATGATTCTTTAGAAACCCTTGATTCTAGTCAGGGCTGCTCTATATAGTTGTGCAGGTTACTGGCTAAGGAAGGGACGAAATGAGGGCTGAAATCCAGCCTACATGCCATTTGCTAAACTGGGTGCCCTGAAGAAGAGCTGCATGAGCTGGGTGCCCTGAAGAAGAGCTGCATGAGCCCAAAGGATGAAGCACCTTTACCAGTTTGCACAAGGGCACTCTGTAAGCTCGTGATTGTCCTTAGGTCTGACTTCACAAGTTGGCATAAATGTGGTTGAGCCTAACAAAAGAACTACTTTACTAGGAGCTCCTTTCCATCATTCCATAATTTTAAATAAAGCCCATATGGGATATAAACTGGAATCGTTTAAATCAGAATGTTAATACCACAATAACTGTAACAAAGAGGATTGTTAAAGCTACTAGTAGTAATCCAAGTCAATCTTAGTTCAATGTATATTTGTCTTCTTTCTTGCAGATTCATTGGAATGTGTGATTATCTCTACCAGACAAACAATGCCAACGCTTATCTAATAAACTTGATTATTGTAGACAACTGATTACAACAATCCTATTCTCTACTCCATTTCCATCTTCTATGTAACAGCAAGTTTTCCATGATTTTACCTAAAGTCTTAGATAAGTATTTTTTGTTAACTTTAGTTTTTCAAATAATCAGCCTTTCCTTCAATCTTGCCATCTCTGAGGTGATTATGACATCGACCAAACTCTTCATTTATAGAATTGTCTAGAACAGGGGTCCCCAAACCCCTGGCTGTGGATGGGTACCTGTCCATGGTTTGTTAGGAACCAGATGTACAGTAGGAGGTGAGTGCTGGGTGAGCAAGAAAGTGAAGCTTCATCTCTATTTGCAGCTGCTCCCCAGTGCCTCAGGTACACCTCAGGTCATCAGGCATTAGATTCTCATAGGAGCAGCATTTGGAGACTGCTGGTCTAGAAGATTTATTGATAGAAAATTATTTGATTCAGAGAGATTTTGCAATTTTTAAAGGTCTGTGCAATTATTTGCTATTAACTTTATTTGCCATTATTTTGACCTATTTAAAGCCATCTGGCATATTTAGATGACCAGATAGAAAACATACGATAAATAATGTGGGTTTCAAACCAACAGATAGAGAAAAAAAGTGATTAAGGTAATAAAACAAAAAATCCATGTATGATTTAGAACATAAATTTTATATGTATGTCTTACATATAGCTATTTAATTACTGGTCCGAAAGAATTGTATTAAATTAATCCCTTCTAACTTGTTTTTGTATAGTCAGCTTTATAGTGTGGGAAATGTTCTCTTAAAGATTACTTTGTATCAGCCATGCTACATCTCTGTACATAAACTGTCAGAGTGCACTTAAGACATACTATACAGAAATCACAAAGATAACATGAATTTCAGTATATATATTACAAACACAATCTTATTTGTAAAACAATATGACTGAGATCGTCTTTCAATTAAACCTAGAAGGCCAGTTGAATTCCTATTCTGAACTTTCTCTGATGAGCACTGATCGGGGGCTACCCTTAGTAGCAGTATCCCATGAAACTCTAGCTGAAACCCTCCTAGGTCCAATTTGAGGAGAAAATGTAACTTCATCAGTGAACGCTAAAAAACAAAACAAAACAAAAAACTAGATTTTTCTTCTACTACTCATATTAAAATTTGAAGCAACCATATAAAACAAGAAAAACTGCATTTGTTTATTGTCTAGGTCAGAGAACAAGAGATCTCATGTACTCTGCTGAGGCCTAGATAGTGCTTCTTAAATTTTAGTTCTGGATCACATTCATGCTTTGCTTTTAAAATCTGCATGCTATCTGTTTTATTTTCTTATATTTTTCCTTAAATGGCTCATTTTTTGAAAAAATACAATTAAAAAATATTTTTGTCACTATTATAAAGAGACAAGTCACTATCACTTAACTTGAGATAACTAAAAATAATAAAAATAAACCAGGTTCAGTAAATTCTAGCTGGGAAGTGTTGTTGTCAAGTGCTCTGAGCCCTAACCTTGCTGTTTATTTAAAAAAAGAGAGAGGGAGCGAATGAGAAAGAAAGAGAGGAGGGAGAGAGAGAATGGCAATTTTAGGAGAGACATTTTAGTACCATCTCAGTTATTCTAAAAGTTTGAAAGACCTATGAAAGGGAAATGCATTTCTTCATATGGCATTCAGTTATTTAATGTCAGGTTTATATACCACTTATAATTATCCATCTTAATGGTAGGAGATGTACAGTTCCCAAACTTTTAGAAATACTGAGCAGAGGTTTCTGCCATCAGTGGGATGTCCTTCTTCACACTTTGACCCAATAAGGTTTCTATTCTTTTACTCCTTAATAAAATGGCCCCAGATTGTGAAAAGTTTTTGGTAACAGCCAACAAATATCATAGTATAATTATTCTACCTATTTTTTTATATGCTTACTAGGTACAAACTAAGGCAAACACAGTACAAGTTGGTGAGATTAAAAAGATTTCATACTAGTCGCTTAAGTGCTTAATCCAGTGGAAAATTATTTATTACCCAAGATTATAGAACTTCAATTTAAAAAAGCAAAAAAAACTTTGCATGTCTTGATATTTTTGTTAAGCTTTTCTTCTATGTTCTTTAAAAAAATGAGGGTCCAGTTCAAGATGGCAATGTAGAAGGATCCTGAACTCACCTCCTCACATGGACATATTGAATCCTCAGTTACATAAGAACAACTTATTCTGAAGAAATCCAAAACCTAGTTGACCAACTCCTATACATTGGGTGAAAAGAAAAACCCCACATGAAAAAAGTAAGAGGGGCTGGAACATAATTTTCCAGAAAGCTCATCCCTGTACAGTGACCCTAAATCAGAAGGAAACCTATAAATCCCAGCTTTTCTCTGAGGAGTGAAGAGTTTGAAGTCCATGTTTGAAGCTCCAACTTTCAAGATCTGCACCTGAGAGATAGGTTCCCAAAACATCTAGATTCGATAGCCCACAGGGCTTGTGTCCACAAGCCACACAAGGCTATAGCAAAATGAGAAATAGATCTCAATGGGCTGTATGGACTCACTGTGACTAATGCCCCAGGTCACAGTGCAGAGACGGTGGGAGGAAATGTGTCCAGTCTTTCTGTGAAAGAGGCCTACCTGCTTATCTTAAAAGCTTCAGCTGAGGTGCAGGCATCTGATCTGACATACATCTAGGGGCCTAACAAAATTCTCTAAAGATGGTGAGGGCCAGCAGGCACTCCTTTGCTACCACCTTCTACCTCACTCTAGGTCACCAGTATCCCTCAAAAGGGGGATTATGCCTATCTCTGGCACACCAATCTTTATGGATGCAGCTCTGGGGATGCTCCTTGATCACCTGGCTCTGGTGGTCAGTGGGCTAGCTCTTAATTGGCTACTCCTCCACTCCTCAGCCCAAAGCACAGGGCAGAGGCAGCAAACTTGAATGTGCCAAGTGTTTCTATTGGAGAGGCCAATTAGTTTCTCTTAAAGCTTCAGCCTGAAGGGCAGGCTTCTAATTTAACAAACATCTAAAGGGATACTGGAATACTCTTCAAATATAACAGAGGCTCACAGACCACTAGACTGGCTGCATAAAAACATGTTAAAGGGACTTTGCTAATTAGTAACGGGAAAACAAAAGTATAAATCTTACAGGTAAAGGTAACTATATAGTAAAATTCAGGATAATTTCATGTTGTAACGGTGGTGGGTTAATCACTTATAAAGCTAGTTTAAACATTAAAAGATGAAAATAGTAAAAATAATACAATAATTTGTTAAGGGATACACAATATAAAAAGAAATATCAGACAAAGAATTCAGAATAATCCTCTTGAAGTTTAGTAAACTACAAAAACACACAGATAACTAAACCAAATCAGGAAAACAATGCATGGACAAAATGAAAATTTCAAAGAAATAAAAACTCTCACCATTCCCCTTCAAAAACAACCCCAGAAGTCCTACAGTTGAAAAATACAATGACTGAACTAAAGTACTAGAGAGCTTCAAAGTAAGACTTGAGCATGTAGGAGAAAGAACCAGTGACAAAGAGTGCAGGGCATTTGAAATTATCCATTTAGAGGAGCAAAAAGAAAAAAAACGGAAAAGAGTGAAGTAAGACTATGGGACCTCTGGGACACATTAAAAAGAAGCAATATCTACATTATGTGAAATCCAAAAGAAGAAGAGAAACTGAAATTATTGATAAATAAGGACTTACCTATCAATATTATTTTGTTAATTGTTTTCTGGTTGTTTTGTAGTTCCATTGTTCCTTGCTACTTATTTTTCTGTCTTGTTTTGTATTTTGGTATATTGATATTTTGATATATTGGTATTAGCACGCTTTGACTTTTTACAATGTCCTTTTGTGTAACTACTGTAAGTTTTTCCCTGTAGTTACCATAAAGTTTACATAAAATATCTTAAAATATAAGATATTTTAAAACTGATAATTTAAATAGCATTCATAACCTGTACTTTTATACCTTCTCTCTCTCACATTTTAAGTTATTGATGTTATAATTTACATGTTTTATATTGTGTATTTAATAACAAATTACCCTAGTTTATGTTTATACTACATTTGTTTAACTTTTAAGCTAATCAGAGCACCCAAATATATAAAGCAAAATGAACAAGGCAAAAAGAGAAATACACAGCAACAAAGTTATATTTGGAGATATTAATTCCTGAGTCTCAAGATTGGTTAGATCACCCAGACAAAGCTTCAGTAGGGAAGCAAGCAGATTTGACCAACACTATGTATCATATGGATCTAACAGACACGACAGAACATTTTATCTGACAACAGCAGAATACACATTCTTTTCAAGTGTGTGGGGGACATTTTCTAGGATGGAACATATGTTAGGACACAAAACTAGTCTTAGCAAATTCAAAAAGAATAAAATGACACCAAGTATGTTCTCTGACCACAACAGTGTGAAATGCAAAATAACAGAAAAAAGAAAATGAAAAACCCATAAACAAATGGACATTAAACAAATGTCCACTGAAAAATCAATGGATCAAAGAGGAAATTAAAGGTGAAATAAAAAAATACTTGAGACAAACAAAAACAGAAATACAACATACTGAAACTTGTAGGATGTGGCAAAAGAAGTTCTAAAAGGGAGTGTATAGCAACAATTGCCTATATTAAAAAAACAAAAAGATCCCAAATATCCTAACTATGCCCCAAGGAACTTAAAAAAGAATAAACTTAGCCCAAAATTAGCAGAAGAAAGGAATTAATAAAGAATAGAGCAGAAAAAGTGAAATAGAAAACAGAAAAACAATTAAAAAATTAACAAACCTAATGGTTCATTGAAAAGAAAATATACTGACAAACCTTTAGGTAGACTCACCAAGAAAAAAAGAGATGACTCAGATAAAACCAAAAATGAAAGAAGTTTGAACTGACACCACAGAAATATGAAAGATCCTAAGAGGCTACTATGAACAACTGCATACCAACATACTGGATAACTTAAAAGAAACAGAAAAGATTATTAGAAACATACAACCTTACCAAGGCTGAATCAGGAAAAAAACTTTAAATCTGAATAGACCAGTTACTAGTAAGGAGGTTGAATCAATAATAAAAATCACTAAAAGACCAAATGGCTTCAATAATGAATTTTACCTGACATTTTAAGATTTAACACTAGTCTTTTTCCTGCCCTTCCAAAAAATTAAAAGAAATACTCCCAATAAGTAATAAATAATAAATAAATGGCAACAGAATTTGAAAGGAAGTAGTATATTAGGCTCTATTTGCAGATGACATAATTTTATATGTAGAAAATCATAAAAACTCCACTAAAAATTGTAGACCAACAAATTCAGTAAAGTTGCAAAATACAAAATTACTATATGAAAATCCATAGCATTTCTATATGCTAACAATGAATCATCTAAAAAAGTAAAGATAACAATCCCATTTACAATAACATCAAAAACAAACAAAATATACTTAGGAATAAATTTAACCAAGATGAAAGATCTCTACACTGAAAACTGCAAGTCATTGATAAAAGAACTTGAAGAAGACAAACTAATGAAAAGGTGCTCCATGTTCATGAATTGAAAACATATTGTTTAAATGTTCTAAAATGTACCCAAAGCCATCTATAAACTCAATACAATCCATATTAAAATTCAATGGCCTCTTTTTACAGGAGTAGAAAACACAATTCTAAAATTTATATGGAATCACAGAAGACCCTAAATAGATAGCCAAAGCGATCCTGAGAAAGAGAAAAAAGGCCAGAGGCATCACACTTTCTGATTTAAAACTATATTATAAAGCTATAGTAACCAAACAGTATCATATTACCATAAAAACAGACACATAGACCAACGGAATAGAATAAAGAGCCCAGAAATAAATCCATGCATTTAAGGTGACTAATAACTTGACAAGAGAGCCAAGAATACTCAATGGAGAAAAGACAGACTCTTCAGTAAATTGTGCCAGGAAAATTGGATATTCACAAGTCAAAAAATGAAACTAGACCCTAACGTATACCACTCACAGAAATTAACTTGAAATGAATTAAAGACTCAAATGTAACAATGGAAATCACAGAACTCCTAGAAGAAAACATACAAGAAAACTCCTTAAAGTGGATCTTGGCTATGATTTTTGGACATGACAGATAAAGCAAAGCAACAAAATAAAAAAATAAACAAACAAGTGGGGTACATTAAATTAAAAATCTTCTGCACTACTAAAGAAACCAACAAATAAAAAATGAAAAGACAACCTACAGAATGAAAAAAATATATTTGCAAACCATATCACTGATTAGGTGTTAATATTCAAAATATATAAAGAACTCATACAATTCTACAGCAGGAAAAAACCTAAACAATCTGCTTAAAAACAGGCAAAGACCTAAACAGATATTTCCCCAAAGAACATATATAAATGACCAATAGGTACATGAAAACCTATTCAGCATTACTAATCATAAGGGAAATGCAAATTATAATGACACTGAGATATCACCTTATACCTATTAGATTTGCTATCATAAAAAAGACAAGAGATAATAAATGCTGGGAAGGATATGAAGAAAAGGATACCTTGTGTATTGCTGGTGGGACAGTGGACAGTATATTGGTACGGTCACTACGGAAGATAGTATAGAGGTTCCTCAAAAAATTAAAAATACAATTACCATATTATCCAACAATTTTACTTCTGGAAATACAACCAAAGGAAACAAAGCACTATGTATAAAACTGCAGCCTCTGTGTTCACAGCAGCATTATTTACAACAGCCAAGACATGGAAACAACTTGTGTCCATTGACAAATTAATGAATAAAGAAAATGTGGCATATATAATAGGATATTATTATTCAGCCATAAAAAATAGGGAAATCATAAATAGGGAAATCATCTACTTGCAAAAACATGGATGAACCTTGAGGGCATTATGCTAAGTGAAATAAGTCAGACAGAGAAAGACAAACACTTGTATGATCTAACTTCTATGTAGCTTCTAAAAAACGCTGAATCAAAAAAAAAAATCAAATTCATGGAATAAGAGATTAGATTTGTGGTTACCAAGGGTGCTGGGTGCAGGGATAGGGAACTGGAGGAAGGTGGTCAAAAGGTACACACTTCTAGCTATAAGTACTAGGGATGTGATGTACAACATGGTGACATATTTAAATGTTAATTTAGAGAGTAAACCCTGAGTAATGGCCTCATAAATTTTTTTCCTTTTATTTGTATCTATATGAGAAGATATATGTTAACTAAACTTACTGTAGTAATTATTTCACAATATATTAAGTCCAATCATTATTTACATCTTAATATATACAATGCTCTGTGTCAATTATACCAATAATATTGAAAAAAAAAAAGAATGAAATTATGGCACCAAAAACATAAAATGTGTGTGTGTGTGGGTGTAAATATGTAGAGCTTCAGGACTCATTCAAATTTAAGTTGCTATCAACCTAAAATAGGCTATTATGATTTATGCAAGTTTCATTGTAACAAGAAAGCAAAAACCTAAGAAGATACACAAAAGATAAAGGAATAGCACTATGCATACTACTATAGAAAATCATTAAATTACATAGGATGCAAGAGAAGAAACAGGAAATACAAAACATCAAGAAATAACTAGAAACATGGCAATAAGCACATACATTTCAAAAATTACTTTAAATGTCAATAAATTCTGCAATCAAAATACAGAGTAGTTGACTGAACTAAAAATAAAGGACACATTTATATTCTGCATACAAGAGACTAACTTCATACATAAAGACACAGAGACTAAAGGGAAGGGATGGAAAAAGATATCTAACAATGGATAAATCACCCAGGAAGATAATTAATAACAAAACATTAATAATGTCATGTTAGACCAGATGTATTTAAAAATATAAGAACATTTCATCTTGAAGAAACAAAATCTACATTCTCAAATAGACATGAAACATTCTCCAGGATAGATCATATGTTAGGCCACAGATCTTACCATTTTTAAAAGGATGAAATCATATCAAGCAGCTTTTTTTGACCACAATGGTATGAAACGAGAAATCAATTACAAGAAGAAACTTGAAAAATTCACAAATATGTGGTAATTGCACAACATGCTATAAAACAATGTGTCAAAGAAGAAATCAAGAGAAATAACACCTTGGAACAAATGGAAACAAAAACATAATTTATGGGATGCAGCAAAAGATTTCTAAGAGAGATGTTTATAGCAATAAATGCCTCTATCAAGAAAAAACTCAAACTTTATATCTTAAAGAACTAGAAAAAGATGAAGAATAAAAAAAAACAAACCCAAAGACTACAGTTATAAGGAAGGAAATAACAAAGACCAGAGTGGTAATAAATAAAATAGAGTCTAAAATGACAATAGAAAAGATCGATGAAAATAAAAGCTGAATTTTTTTTTGAAAAAATAAACAAAATTGACAAACCTTTAATTAGACTTACCAAGAGAGAGAACTCAAATAAAAGGAGAAGGGGAAAGTAGAAAGAGATGTTACAGATGATATACCACAGAAATACAGAGGATCATATGAGACTACTATGAACAATTATATGCCAACATATCGGACAACTTGAAGAAATGGCTAGATTCCTAAAAATGTACAACCTACCAAAATAAAATCACAAAGAAGTAGAAAAACCTAACAGATTGATCAGTATTAAAAAACCTCCCAACAAAAAAAAGTGCAGGACCAGATGGCCTCACTGGTGATTTCTACCAAACATTTGAAAACAGATTAATACCAACTCTTCTCAAACTCTTCCAAAAAAAAAAAAAAAAAAAAAATTAGGAGAAAGAGAAACACTTCCAAACTCATTTTATGTGCAAGCATTACTCTGATACTAAAACCAGACTAGGACATCAACACAAGAAAATTACAGGCAAGTAACCCTAATTAACATAATTACAAAAATCCTCAACAAAATATTAGCAAACTGAATTCAATAATACATCAAAAGAATCACACCATGATCAAGTGGTGTTTATTTTCTGGATGCAAGTATGGTTAACATCTGCAAATCAATCAATATGATATACCACATTAACTGAATGAAGGATAAAATCATAATTATCTCAATAGATGCAGAAAAAAGTATTTGACAAAATTCAAAATCGAATAAAAGCTCTCCACAAATTGAGAACAGAAGGAACATATGTCAACATAATAAAGACCATATATGACACACCCACAGATAACATCATAGTCAACAATGAAAAGTTGAAAGTTTTTCCTCTAAGATCAGATACAAGACAAGAATGTCCACATTCACTTCTATTTAACATAGTTATGAGAGTCCTAAACTGAGAAATTATTCAATAAAAAGAAATTAAAATTATGTAAATTGGAAATAAACTATCACTATTTGCAGACAATATAAAAAACCTAAAAAAATCACCATAAAATGTTAAAATTAAATGAATTCATTAAAGTTTCAAGATACAAAATCAATATACAAAATTCAGTTACATTCTATATACTAATAATAAATGATCAAGAAGAAAAAAAAACCATTTAAAACTGCATCAAAAGAATAACTGGAAATAAGTTTAATCAGGAAGGTGAAAGACCTGTACACTGAAAACTATAAGGTAGTGATGAAAGAAATGGAAGAAGACTTAAAAAATGGAAAGCTATTCCATGCTCACGGATTGGAAGACTAATGTTAAAATGTCCATAGTACCCAAAAGCAATCTACAGATTCGATACAATCATTAGCAAAATTCCAATGGCGTTTTTTACATAAATAGAACAAAAAACCGTAAAATTTGTATGGAATCACCAAAGACCCTAAATAGCCAAAGCAATCTTGAGAAGAACAAAACTGGAGGCATTGTGCTAATTTCAAAGTATAACACAAAGCTATAGTAACCAAAATAATATGGTATTAGTATAAAAACAAATAACTCAATGGAACAGAAAAGAGAGCTTTGAAAAAAAATGCATATGTGGTCAATTATTTTATAACACAGGAGCCAAGAATAGGACAGTATCTTCAATAAATGGTGTTGGAAACACAACCACATGGAAATTAACCTGGACCACTCTGTTATACCATACATCAAAATCAACTCAAAATGGGTTAAAGACTTGGATGTTAAGACATGTAACCATAAAACTCCCTAGAAGAAAACATAGATGATTAACTACATCACATCAGTGATCTTTTGACATCAAAACAAAATCAACAAAAGCAAAATAAACAAGTTGGACTACAGCAAACTAAAAATCTGCACAGCAAAAGGAATCATCAACAACAAAAAAAAGTAACCTACTGAATGAGAGAAAATATTTACAAACCACATATCTGATAAGGGATGAATATCCAATTAAAAAAATTCATACAACTCTGGCAAAAAAAAAAAATCAAACCACCTCATTAAAATTTTGGCAGAGGATCTGAATATTCAAGAAGACATACAGATTGCCAACAAATATATGAAAAGTTGCTCAACATCACTTATTATTAGAGAAATGCAAATCAAAACTATGAGATATTACCTCACACTTATTAGAATGGGTATTATCGAAAAAATAAAAAATAAGTGTTAGTGAGGATGTGGAAGAAAAAAAAATCTTCTTAAACTGCTGGTAGGAATATAAATTGGTACAGCCACTATGGAAAACAGCATAGAGGTTCCTCAAAAATTAAAAATACAACTACCACATGACCTAGCAATTCTACTTATGAGTATTTAAAGTAAATGAAAACACTGACAAAAATATATCTGCACTTCCGTGTTTATTCTAACCTTATATACAATAGTGAAGACATGGAAAAAACCTAAGTGTATACTGATGGATGAACAGAAAATGTGGTATATGTATGCAATGGAATATTACTTAGCCATAAAAAGGGGAAATCCTTCCATTTGTGACACCATGGATAGACCTTGAAGACATTACACTAAGTGAAATAGGTCAAGCAGAGAAACACAAATACTGTATGATCTCATTGTGGAATCTAAAACAAAACAATGCCCCCAGCCAAAGAAACAAACCCTGAATAGATATAGAGAACAGACTGGTGATTGCCTGATGTGGGGTGGATGAAAGCGTGAAGGTGGTCAAAAGGTCCAGACTTCTAACTATAAAATAACTCCTATTGATGTAATGTAATGGTAACTGTAGTTAATAATTCTGTATTACATATTTGGAAAAAAAAGAATATATAGCATGAATCAAAGACAAAAATGTTCACCTCAGGCAATCACTCACAATTCTTGATTATGATTATCCCATCTCACACAGCGATTTCTAATTTTTTGTAATATGTGTTAATTGCTAATATATGGGACTATTTTCAAAATCAGGAAAAAGAATGCCACCATATAAGTCTATGATAGCAAAACAATAACGCTTTGCTTTTATACTTTTCAGAACACTGCTATATATATATTTTCATTTGAACCTCATGAGGTTCAGATTCAACTTTACTTTTACAAGGTAAAGAAACTAAATATCCAAAACGTTGACTGTTTGCCCATAATCCCATGGCTAGAAATGGGAATGTTAAATCACAATCTTTTGGTTATTTTCTCACCAAAATACTCTCTCATCATGGATAGTTTTGGTGCATTCCTTCTCTGTTCAGTTTTTTGTTCCATGTTCATGTTAGTTTATATTTCTTGGGTACCTAATTTGTGATAGGAACTGCTACAGGTAAGGATAGGAAAATAAATGATATACCCCACTACCATCTACGTCAGTAGTCCTCAACTTTTTGGCACTGGGGACCCATGCTCCTGTGAGAATCTAATACCTGATGATCTGAGGTGTAGCTGAGGAAGTGATGCTAGTGCTGGGGAGCAGCTGCAAATACAGATGAACTTTGCTCACTCACCCGGCACTCACCTCTTGCTTGTGTGGCCCAGTTCCTGGTACCAGTCTGTGGCCTAGGGGTTGGGGCCCCTGGTCTATGGAACTTGGATTCCCAAGTAGGGTTATGGTCCTTGTATGCCACACTTATGGAGGAGTATAATCACTGGGATTAGGAATGAGGGATGGAGCAGTAAAGCAGGGAAGGAGGGGGAAAAAGGTAGCATTACTGAGCTTGCCAACATTAAGTGCAACTGACAGCGGATCCCTCAGAGCCATTCTCTAGAAGTTTTATAACCTTTGTTTCAGAACACTACATTTTGGGGGTCGGAAGGTTGTGGAGAAAGGAAAAACAGAACAAAACAAAAACTATCTACCAGCTCCTATTTCGAAGGTTTGACTCTTCGAGTGTTAACTTTTTCACATTTGGCTTTGCCCTTATGTGAGCACCTAGGATGTCGGCTTATCTATCTATCTCTGTGTCATCAGGGAAGCTTATGGTAAGAGGAGTGGGGCATATGGCATGGGCATAAAGTGATACACTGCTGGGTGTGGCTGGTAGAATTTGCAGGTTGTCTTCCAGTAAGATGATGAAATGAGACTCAAGATAGGCCAAGTGTGTCTGAGGTGGTGCATGAAAATTTTAGGTAGCTCGTCAGACATGAACAGCAAGGGAACAAAAGAATGGAGGTCCAGCCCAGAGACTGCCCCCAAAACACTTTATTGGTAGTTAGAGAATCCCTCCTGCAGTCCCAGAGACAAAGGGCAGGAAGGCCATAATCTGTAGCTGGTTTAATACAGCCACAGACACGTGTGCAGAAAGTACTACCCTAACCTGCCCACAATCTTGGCCTCATTAAACCATCATAATACCATATTTATGCCTGGAAGTTCATGAATCTAACAGACTGAATCCTGGGTAAGTGCATACGCACTAGGTAAAGAGTTATATATCATCCAAGTGTCAATAAAATGACCTCACATGCTAGGAATGCCTTTGTAACCACTCATCATGGCCCAAGTATAATATAGACCTTCTCATTTCTGGGTTGCTACTGCTCTCTTCACTGAAAGCCCATTTCTCTCTTGGAGCATGCTCTGTCTAAAATATACTTTTAATAAATCTTTTCTAAATCTAGTTGACCTGTGATTCGCTGTGTCACTGAGGAAGAACTGAGGGAAAATGCTAACTATACTCCGCATCCTTATCCCCCGCACGCTGCCAGGGTGATGCCATAGTTCAAATTGCCCCCAAACAGTAACAAAAGGAGTCAATATCATTCAATGTGAAAATTTCAGCACTCACTGTCCACATTTGCCTTCCTCATTCCTGGCCAGTAGAAATCTTCACACAGGCATCTCAGCATTTCTAATCTTACATGTTTCCAAAGCAGAAGTCTTTACTTTTCTCTTTGCAAAGTCAACCCTCCTCCAAAACAAACAGCAACAAAATGGTTCATCTTCACTGTGATGATGATAATTTCATGTTATGATTACATATCCGATGGATTAGACTTTGTTAGGAAGTGCTGGGATATGTACACTATCAGTCCTCGTCTTGGAGAAACTACCTTGGCTACTCTTGAAATTCAGCTGGGAGGTTTAAAAAGAATTCTGGCCCAGGTGCCATGCCTACAGCCTCTGATTTAATTGGACTAGGGTACAACTCAAGCATCAGGATTTTTAAAAGCTCCATGTGATTGCTCTGTGCAGGCAGTGTTGCAACTTGTGATCCAAGGGTAGAGAACAGGCCACGATCTAGCCCAGAGGGTCTTAAACTTCAGTGTGTCAGAATGACCCTAGGAATTTGTTCGGCATGCTGATTTCCTGATTCCATAGCCAGAGTTATGAACCACAGTGTCTAGGGTGGGGCACAGGAATCTGCATATTTAATAAGTGCTCCAAGAGAATCATGTGTAAACAGCTTCAACCTCTCTTCAATAAATATTTCCAGTCTTAAGAGGGTAATAGCAAGGGCGAAAAGATTTCAGAAGAGTGCACAAAGGTTGTCCATGGATTGAAAAATAGTATGAGGAATGTTAAGACTATTCCAATGACAGATCCAAAGGAAGATTTTTTATTTAAAAAAAAAAAAAGAAGATTGGAGACTGTTCCTCCTGGAGAGAAAGTGTGCTGTGTGGTAACCAGCTGTTCTTTATCACCTCCAGGGCAGATGAAGAGCAGAGGCCTTTAAACTGTACCACGTGGGCTTTAGGTTATATGCAAGAAAGGAATTCCTGGCAGTTAGAGTTGTTAAGCGCTGATTTAGGTTATTAAGGAAGGCTGTGAAATTTTTTTCTCTGGAGGTTTTCAAAACCAGTATAGATTCTCATCTGTCTTGGCTGGCTAAGGTATTATCCTGCTCAAAGGCAGAGGAAATAGACTAGATAACTTTTTAAGCTCTTGAATGGCTTATGACTCATGGATTTGTAACCAGCAGCAACGGTAGTTAAATGTGAGTATGAAGCAACTTCCAGAATGACAGAGTGAGGAGCCTGGCAGACCCTTTTCCCAGCAAAACAACAATTTAACTCATAAAAATGATGAAAAAAATAATCATTTTAAAGCTCTGGAAATTGTCCTAAGGGCATACAGCACATGGAGAAACATTCATTCAAATAAATCTACTAATCTTAGAACAATGAGAGTCTTTGGCACAGCCTTCTCCCCATCCCCTCAGCTCTGTGTTTGCAAAACTCTTTTCTGGAAATTCTACTCTGGGTAGTGTGGCGAAGAAGACAAGGGGTATAGGGGTGGAGAGGAGGCTACCTCTTCTCCTAACTCCCAGTCTAGGGCTTTTTCACATTGCAAGGGCCAGGTGGCAAGTGCTTATCAATCCCTCCCCACCACCCCCTTCCCACATTGCAGAAACTCTATTTAGGGCAGGTGTGGCTGAAAAGACTGAGGTTCCCATTCCTCCCAGCCCCTACTCATAGGGCATAAGCTCTACTCCAGCTGTGCAGGCCAAGAATACTAGGGCTCCAATTGTCTTGCCACAGCAGTGTGGAGGCTCCACTCTGGGAAAGGAATGCAAAGATATCATTCCCTACTCCAGCAACCACTCATGGAGCAGGTAGCACTCCGGGAGAGCCAGGCCACTGTCCCTGCTCCCAGCTACCGTGCAGCAGTGTAGAAGTTCTGCTCAGGGAGTGAGGCAAGCTTTAAATAGCTCTGTTGAAGGAAAATGACTACATTTGGAACAGAGTTTGGAGTATTCCAGGCCTAAGGGTGTTGTTGAAACAACTGTGATCTTGATGGAGGACGATTGAGAGTGTTTGGTAGCTCCATGATGCTGGTAGTAACAAGTGAAAGCAGAACAGCTGGGAGTTTAAGAAAGGGCCACAGAGAGAGCAAAGAATAACCCTCCTGGAATGCCAGTCAGCTCTGTGGGAAGGTTGTGCGCATGTACTAGGCACCTACTTAGAAGCAATCAGAGCAGGAGTTGGGGTCATTTTGAAGTCATTCCCCAAGTTGCACACAGATCCCTCAACACAGGGTGGAAGCCTCACTGGCACAAGGGATTTAAGCACAATCTCTGACCAAGCACTGACTGGACAATAAGAAGCTCTGGCCCTGGGGCAACTTCTAGGAAGCCAGGCTTAAAAATAAAATCACATGCATCCTTGGTGGTTTGACAGATGGCATGCGACAGAAGACTGAAATTTGTGTATAAGATTCCCCCAAAACTTCATGTCATATATGTGTCTTTCTGTATTCTATATTTTTTCATTTTTTATCACATTATCTCATGATGGTTTCTGAATCTTTGTGTAGGAAATATTTTACTGTTTTAATTAGTACAGAATCATCCAAGTTTTCAAAAGTAGTCTGGATCTTCTATCTCCTCTAGGATTAAGCATGTGTCTTTGATTCTTGTTTTAGGTTGTAAGGACATAGTTCTCTGTCATGAATATCTATTATTTGCTCTGTATCTATTCTTTCTTCTTATGATGATATATCTGGTATTCTTTGGGGGGAACCACACCTTACTCCTTCTTAATTCATGTGGTTTATCTGAGGCTGATATAAAGTTCTGGCTTTATGGGTAAGCACGTAACAGAAACCTGATCAATCAGAGATTTGCTCTGACATATTAAACCCTGATAGGTTCAGGGCACAATCCCAAGCCATACTAATGATACTCCATTTGGGGACTTTGACTAGAACAATTGAGAAGATGTTATTCCATCAGCATTACTCAGCTGGTAGCATATAAGTCTGGGCTGTCATGGGCCACCAGGAGGAGCAAGCCTCCCAGGGACGCAGGCCAAAACAGGAAAAATAAATAAATAAATAAAACTGAGAGATCAGAAGAGAGAAATCTTGTCATTATGGCATTAATTTGAGCCATTATGAATCCAGCTGTGCCTAAAGCCACTTTCAGTTTTGACTACCTGAACAATATATCCTATACCTCATATCAGGTTTGAATTGAGTTTCTATTAGTTGAAACTAGAAATCATGAATAATGATATGATCTTCTACACTTTTCATACACTTTTGAATGTGTTCATTTTACAACTGAAAAAAAAAAAAGACGATACAAGAGGCAGAACAGAAATAGGTACATAGAGATTCAATAACAGCTTAAGATGATATCTTAGGAAGTCACTGGATTTTTTTAAAAAAACTGGAATAACTTTCATAATGAATTCAAGAAACTGATGCCGATTTGAACTTCTAACAGCTCACATGTTGGCCAGTGTCCAATAGGTGATGATGATCTGAGTGTGAACATACTCATCATTAGTGTGCCTATTTCTCGTTAACTATCCAGACCCGGAAAGGTTGTTGAGGTTAGGGTTAAGGGCGGGGTAGGCAGAGGTTAACTAGCAAAAAAGCCCTGAACATTAACTCAGGGCCTTATTGAGCTATGTAGGACATACTAAGAGATCCAAGGAGGCCACATCTAAAAATAGCATAATGAAATTAGTACACTGCAGTCTGCCCTGAGGAGCAGACACGACCTGACTTGATGAAGCTTCACACACAAAATGAATTTTATTTTTAGGGCATTCTATCTGGGATAACAATGGCTCTGCTGATATGAAGGTGGTAGGTATAGTTTGTCTTAGTGGCTGGCACTTACGCTTGAGAAGAACAAAATAGCATATTTAAACTGTCAAGCCCTAATTGTTTCATTAGATGGTGGTAGTCTTTGACAAAAGGAGCCGGCTAACTGCTGAAAGTAAGAATGATGAGCAGTAATTCTGGCAGGGCACTGGGGCGCTGCACTAGTTACCTCTCCTCTTTTGTTTCTTCTCAGTTCATCTCTGTTACAAGGGGAAGTCTCATTTTCTAATGTAATGACTGCTATTAAAATCAGTTAAAAGCCTTTCATGAACTCTGTGGTATATATCTTCTATATATTTTTAGATATGAATGAAACACTGAGGCAAGTTCTAGCATTTGTATTTATCTGTTGGTCTCCAGCATCTAGTTTAAGATCAATTATAATAATGATAGGTATTTATTTAGGACTTTGAACCCAGCAGGATCTTAAAATGATTTACACATTTCATACATTATGGATTAAATGTTTTGTTTACCTCTAACTTGCAGCTACCTCACCTTTGACGGTGAACATCACACCATCACTAACTGCTTCTCCTATATGAAAAACAGAGACCCTCTTATCTGACAGAAATGAGGAAGGACTTGTTGGTAGGCAGAAGGCAAGGACTTAGCTTAATATTTTGACTGGGCACTGAAGAAAGCCCCAGGCTAGGCATTTATGGTAAATAAAGCAGTTTCCACATATTAATTTTATAAAGCACTTCTGCTCTTCCCTCTAACGCTGCACATCTGTGAGGTATCAGGGGAGAGAATGAGTGGGGGTGTGAGAAGGGGAGTTCTGATTTATTTCTTGATGCTCAGTGGAATAAAGACCCACAGCATGTTTTCCATTTACACACATTTAAGAAGTTAGAGGCTGCTTTAAATGAGAGAGTGGTTATATTTCATCAAGAGACATCATAAAAGCTTTCTCCAGTTTGAAACACAAAAAAATCAGATCCCATAGATAGCTATTTTTTCTCAGGTACAAGGAACCAAATGTGATTAATGCCTTTTTCAAGGGCCTGAGCTGTCTTCCCCCATCCAAAGGGAACTTGCAGAGGAATCCTCCCAGCCGCCCTGGTCTCTGTTCTTGGCAGAGCGGGAGGGAGACTCCTCCGCTTGTTCTACCACATGGACCTCTGCTTTGGAGGCGGCCCCTCAGTGTTCAGAGAGATGATTTATCTTTGATTTGGGTTTTTAAATTAGCCTTGTTTAAAATCATCTATCTTTTTCCAAGGGCAGCTTTGCTTTTAGCCAAGCTTCATATTAGGCTCTAGATATAAATTTCAGCTGAGTTGTTTTCCAGCTTGAAGAGGGTGAAATGTCTAAGCCCATTTTTATCATCATCTGGGCTGAGCTGGGGCAAGCCAAACATTGGTTCCGAGCCTGAATGGGTCCTCTGCTTTGTTGGTTCTTGCTCGATATTGAAGAATGATGATTTCATTGGAGAGATGCTCATCATTTAAACCCACTTTTCCCTAACTTAGATAGAGTAGATGGATGAGGGGTTACAGTAATTGAAAAGCTCCATTAAGTAAGAAGAATCCAGTCAGAAAAGTGTGGAAAGTGCATTGAAGAGGAAAGAGTTCCCTGGGCTGAACTAAAAACTCAAATGGAAGGACAGTGCTTGTGACCACTCCACCCATCCTGGTGAAGAAATGCTGCAGAACATTTTGGAATCCAAGGAAAAGGTCACCAAGGAAGAAAATGCAATTGGATACACCATGCCTTGTGGTTTAGGAAATGAGCAGGCAAAAGCTGATCATTAGTTAGCAGGGATAACTAGCAGGTTGTGGAAAATACTTTTTTAGTGTAGCCTGTCTTGCTACTAGTGTAGACAAGACTTTCGCTGCTGCATTCAGTGTGTGCTGACACAGGGCTTCCCTTACTTTTACAACTCATCGCCATTTCCACAGGCTGAGCTGCCACCCAGCAGGTTCCGTAGAGATGAGAAAGGCTCAAAAAGCTGAAGATGGGCCCCTTGCCATTGGGGAACATAGAGGAGAGAAATACAGAGCCTTCTTTTCAAATATTTGTTTGACACATGTAAAAATACATTTCAACGGTCTAATTTGGTAATCTGGTTTCCAAGGAATAAAATGAACAAACAAGAACCTCTAGTGATGATTTTCTCCCCTAATTTTGTAATTTCCAACAATGTATGAGCAGATGCAGGGGAGAAAGGGATTCATTTAACAATTATAAAATGTTTTTGATTCTGGAAAAAAAAAAAAACTTCTAAAAATTGAATTGTTGCATATATTTCCAATTTTTTTCTTTACTAAAAGCAAACAGATAGCTGAAAGCCTATAAGCTATAGTTAGTGACATGGTTTTCAATACTGAAGCAAATTGCTAACCTATAGTGAAATTAAAATATATGGTAATAAGTTTCTTCTAGGTCCACATACGACTATACTATTGATAAAAATTGCCTCTGTATGTTAATAGATACACTTAATTATTTTGTTTTTTTTCACTCTGAAAAATTAGTATTCACATAGTTTTCAAGGATTTTATACTATGTTTATTAATTGATCAAATATTAAATAAGTGCTTTGGATAGCAGCTTCTCTAAGTTTAAGGAGTTATCATCAAAGCATTAACAATAATAATTCCCATGTCCATAAAATTGCCAAATTGCAATTTTGGCTAAAAATTGAATCAGGAATCTGCCATCATGAACCCTTTTGACAAGCTTCATAAGAGTATTTGAGAATATGCATGGAATTATAGAACAATGGGTCCAGTTATAAACTTAAGGGTATAAAGCTCATCAAAGAAGAGACAGGTCTAATGAGGTGAGCTGGGCTCCATTTATCCACTGTAGCTAGAGTTCCTTCAAAGTCCATCTAGGAGTGTCAACTAGAAAAAATAACAATGATTTTAGTAATTCTGTTGCTATTTTTGTGACCTTTACCTTTTTAAAAATCCTTCAGAATTTCTTTAAAGAGTGGTCAAGCTTAGTAATCAAGGTATTGCAATTTTTGAATATCTTTTATAAATACTCAAATACAAAGCTTAAATTTATGCTCTAAGTGGGAACAGGACAGCATAAGAAATATGTCCCACTGAGAAAATCCTTCTGCATTTGCCCCAGCCCTAATACTTTCTAAGAAATGTGAGCTCTAGAGGATCTCTAAGGTATCCTGCAACCCAGAGGTCTAAGATTCCATGATAAAACATGTGGGGAAATGCTATTTGCCAAATGCTTTATGCTTATGGTTCACATATATAGCATTCATTCCCCTAATCCTTGCCCCTTCACCCACTAAATCTCCTAGTCTCACTTTTATCCACCTAGGCTATCCATTCTGATTCTTGTGTGTGTTAAATGAAAATTCAAATAATTTGGCCAGGATTGAAAAATACAATACAGTTTTGGATAATTCTCTGCACATTTTTTGGGGGTATACAGTCTAGATTTTAATAGGGATGTTATATAAAATGGCTTCAGTATAACTGCTGAGACTCAAGGAATGGAAATAAGTAAAACTGAAAACATTGAAATTTTCTTATGCTTTAATATACTCATATGGAAAAATAGTATATGTAAAATACTAATGCTTCAAAGTCACACTAGGTCAGTTGATGATGGCATGACTAACATAGAAAAAATGAAATCAGGCATATAGGATGCATGATACAGATAAAGTCAATGGGTACTTGGAGGAAGGAATACTTAGAAAATATGGCTAAATTGACTATGTTCCATTAGAGTTAAGTAATTCCGGATATAGACAAAATGGTAATAATTCCAGAGTGGTAGAGCATATCTCATTAAAACAAAAAACAAAAAACAAAAAGCACTCTAGTATTGTTTCCGGGTGGGGGGGGGTGGAGATATTGGACTACTAAGAAAGCTGCATAGGGAGAATTTCAGTAATATTGTAATTTTCATCCTATTACTTCCAAATTTCTCTCTCTCAAACTCTACTCCCAATGTTACTTCCTTTTCTGTGACAGACATCAACCATGAGACATCTTGGTGTTAACTCAACTGTAATACTTTTAAAAAAGAACTTCTCTCACCATTGAGCTGTTTTCTAATTCCCCAGGTCTCTGATGAAGAACTCTAGGTTAACCAATTTCGAAATCCTGGAGTTACCCTTGACTTACACCTCTGTTTTATTAAATTTTCTAAGAATTGATTATTCTTTACTCATAGTTTGATGATGTTATTGTTATTTAGGCTACTCTCTTAAATAACCTATTGGCATCCTACCTCATTGTTTGCCTTTCCTCTGGTTCTTTGAATCCATTAAGGTTCAGTTCAAGACCTTTGTCCCATGTAATTTTTATGAATTTTACCAAACTTACACCCTTGCTCTTTTCTTTCTCTTCCAAATCTCAATAATAGTAAATTTATACCCCAAACCTACTAAATTATTGCCTGTTTAATAATGTTCGATGCTGTTTGCACATAGTATAATCTTCCCACTAAAATGTAAGCTGGTAGGTGCAGATTCTGCCTCTCATAGTTATCCTAAATTTCCTATAGAACCTAGATGATGCTGGGGAAGTAATAGGATGCTAAAACAGTATGTGTTAATTGATTTCACATTTACTGAGAGCTATCAAAAATATCATTTATATTTTCTATAAATGATCTTCATGTCTAGTTTCAGAAAATTCAGAGTAGGCTACATATCTCAAAAAAGTCTGTGTTTGACCTTTGGATAATTTTTGCCATATATCTGTATTCTTTGCATGTTTAGAGAAAAAAAAAATTTATTTATTATATATATGTCTTTATCTTGAAATTTTTGGCCTTTTAGCCATTCTAAGTGTGGGTATTATTGAAATTATATCAGATTACATGTTGAGGGGCCAAAAACTGATGTATGTCAATAAGATTCCTAAAAGATGAAAACTGAAAAACACAGTGAAAATGCAAATGCTTCAAATTCTCTCATGTCCTATCCTGTATTGAGGCTGACTCCTATAACTGATTATGTACATTAACACAAATAGCTTAATCAACATTTTAGAAACTCAGTGGTATAGATATCATCCAAAAAGAGAAGATGAGCAATGATGCATCTGATTCACCATAAATCTGTGTGATACTCTGAATTTGAAGCAATAGCTGTATTTATTTTTATTGTATTTTTTATGAGAAGGCTTTGGAAAGCTTATGTTCCATGATCTGATGTTTATGGTCAGTTCAATCTTTCTTTGAAGATGAGCTACACCCATTAAATAAGCCATGACTCATCTGGATGCTTATGACTACATGATGCTCATTCCTAAGGTTCAAATTTTTACAACCTCATGGACACACCTCTTCTTGACAAAGCTGAGATACCTGAGCTTGGTAGAGATATAAGTGTGTGTCACTACAGGCTCAGGAATGAGCATGCTATCCCATCATCCAGGCTAACCTCCATGTCTCAGGCTACATAAACTAGTCTGTCTGCTGTGAATATTCATCATGTTAGCTTTAAACTTGGGAGCCTTTTAAAAGAGAAGCTTCCCACTCCTCAACAATAACAAACAATTTAACATTGTGTTTAGCAACTTGTCAGCTACTCCATCTCTGTCAAAGGCATCTCTTTGGTGATTATATCTCAATTATGTCTGAACCAGTTTGCAATATCCATTATATAGAAGTGAGATGTCCAAAAAATAGTTTAATAGCATTTCTTCATATGTAGAAAAAATGAAAAGGGGGAGAGGAAGAAAAAAAAGTAAAAGAATTTTATAGCTAATACTCCTGGGGTACTATCTACTCACCAGGAGCTTCTAAGAGCTTCATATGGATTGTTTCATTTAATCCTGAAAACAACCCCAAGAGACAGCTACTATTATCTTCATTTTTTTGATGAAGTTAGTTAAGTACAGATTTAGGATTTGTACCCAAGCAATCTGACACCAGAGCCAATTTTTAAACCGCTATAGCATATTTTCTTTCTACATAAAATTGGTGATTGCTCTTTTAAAAATAGCCATAACACAAAATATATTGGGGTTCAAATTATCTATCTGTTTAGACATAGTTCTACAAGATACCTTGACAATCTATTGAACATTGAAATATTTCGCCAATCATTTGATCATGAGTCTATGAAATGGAACCATTTGTTTGGTTAGTGGTTGATGGAATAAAATGACAAATCGTTTTCACACAAGAGAGAGACAATGAATGTCATTTGAAATCTCATAATGGTTAAGAAATCCATCTATTTTGGGGGTTCAATTGGCTTCTTTTCATCAGGTCTTATGCTTGATTACTTTACTAATTTTATTTTAGTGTTTTCATGCAGATGTGCCCAGCCTTTGTAAATGTCAAAGCATTAGCCCGCAAATATTTATTGATTAAATGTTCATTTTCTCTCCTAATGTACATGTCTGGAGAATAGGGTCTTGAGGATGCTTTACTGAGAGATGATTGGTAGAATCAGTAATTCATCCAAAAGTAAAGGGTAAAGTGTGAAAATGAAGTATATAATGTTTAATACAAAGACCACTGAAAAAATGGTTTGGTTTTGATAGTCAATATCTGTTCATGTAAAGTTAGCAGAACAAAATTGGAGAACAGATTCTATTGCCTTGTTTGAAATTATTTCCAGGCATCGCTAGTTGGATACTCTGTCAATCATGGTGATAATTTATCGTTTTGCTGCTTAGCATCCACGTACTACGTTGGTAGAACCTCCTCTCCCCCTGTCATAGTTCATGTGAACCTGAAAAAGTTGACCTTATTCCCAGTTCTAGGGATACAAAATGTGACCAAAGCATAAGGCAATCAACATATCACATTCCTTTAACATTTGTAATTAATTCAAGTGTGACCTAAATCAGTCAATTAGGACTACTTATACTTTAGAGGATGTTGTCATGGGAGCTTCCGGCATCCAGTAAGAAGCCATGAGAATGGAGCCAACACTAAAGACATCGAGTTGAGAAATGATGGAAAAAAATAACCAACAACAAAAAATCATGGATCAGACCATCCCAGGATAAGATCATTCCTGAATCTAGAATATCTCTCTTGTTCAACTATGCAAGCCAGTAAACACCACTTTTTTTTTTTTTTTTTTTTTGCTTAAGCAAATTTGAATTAAGGTTTCAATAACTGCAATGGAAATAATCCTAAATATAAAAATAAAAAGAAATATAAAAGGAAACAAAGCAATAAGCTTCTTAAAAATATATAACTTTCTTGTGTTATTAAGGTGTTGAAGTTAGGTAGAACTATTTGAAATCATCTTCCTCTCTTTTCTGTTGTTGTTGCTATTGTTGTTTAGCAGACTTGTTTTGAACCTAGCAGAAGTCTTCCTCTTTAAGTTGCTACCAATATCCTTGGACAACACTTGTTAAAGTAGTGGACTTAGAAGGCCATATTGGATCTACTGATATTAAGCTCCACACTACCTCTTTTGGAGACCTGACATAGGTTGGGTCAATCTAGAGGTTAAGCAGAGCCAAATGCTTTATTTCATTTTAGTATTTGTACTACAAGACAGAGTTACAACCAGTGAATGATGAGCACTTGAACTGTGGTCATGTTGAGTCTGGAGGTAATTTTCATGTGTGTGCAAACTGACTAATAAGCAGAAAAGTTTGGAGAAACAAGAGACTTCAACTGACAAACAAAACAAACAAACAAAATAAGAGATAGAGAGAGAAAGAGAGAGAATTATGAATAAGTTTCTGTTTCTTGAAAGTAAACACCTCCTGACTAGGACACTTATAAAACATTTTTCATAAAAGAATTCTTTCTAATTCAATATCCTGTAAAATACCTTACATATAAAAAAGATGAGATCAGTGTTATTGTTGAAAAATTATTTTAAATGTTCATATTTCTAAGATTTGCTTACTATACAGCCAAATTAATGAGAAAAATGACACTTTTAATAGCATAAAAATGTCAGCTCTGGGTTATAGATGATGGATACAATCTGAATCTTCAATTTTATTTTTTAATTTTGCATTGCTTGCATAATATTGAAAAAAATCCCAATTCACACCAATAAATAGGTGCAATTGATAAATGATTTTAACAGCTCACCTTGAAAGCTCAGTCTTTTCTTCAAAAAATCTTATCTAGGAACTTGAAAGTGGAGCAATGATTCATTTTCTTTAGCCATTTGGATTCTCTTCAAGATCTAACACATTTGCATTCTTTATACTAAATATAAAAGGGAGACAATAAACTTTCAAAACTCAAAGAAAATGTTAAAACTACTTACTTATGGTATCATAAGATATGTGTTATGCTTCTTTGTTGTTGCATAGGTGACTGGTATGCTGTGGCTAGAATGTACACCAAGTAGATCTGGCTGAGTCTGGGCTGCAATTAACAGTGCAGTTGGCTTGTGATGCAGGAGGTACTTCCTTGAATCATTCTTCACAAAGTGCATATAGAAAGAAACAAATTTATTGAAAGACCAGGTCAGAGCTACAACCTACTTGATCAATAATTCAATTTCAAGAAGTTCAAATGTATGCCCAGAGATCATTATGAGGTCTATATAAACATTTGTTAACCTGAATGCATAAATTATCATGTTGGTAGTTTTCCAATGGGCTAAAATTTGGTATAAAATAGTATTTAACTATTATTTGCTCTATTATATTTAAATTATTTGAAAAAATAGTTTTTAAATCTAAATTTTGCAAAACCAAAGCTTCTCTGAGGCATTCTAGTGATATCTGAACAATTCTTTGAAAAGGATGAATAAAATTAACCCTCAAAATCACAGATTTTAAAATTAAAGCCCAGTGAGGAAACTTGTGACAGAGGAGTTCTAGAATGAGAACACCGATTGGCTGGTCTTGTGTCTTGAAACTCTTACTACTTTGAACACTTGGTATTTTTTTTTCTTAGTACCAAATAATGAAAGTTCATCAAAATTTTTGACCTTGTAAGATTAATTTTTGGGTCTTATAATATATTTTATGAAACACATTGTAACATCTTTACATTTATTTCTATGGTGTCTGTAAAAGGATGTGAAAATCTGGAATGAACTTCTAGTTACCAGAGTAGTTTTTATTAAAATACTTACATTGTAGGAAAAAAGCCAAAACCCCCAAATCTCTTTTACACGCATTTGGACACCTGTTTCTAAAATGAGACATACTGGTCTGTCTCACCCACTAGTATGTAATCTCCATGGAGTAAGATCCTTTTTGCCTTGTTTACTTTTGAATCACTAGCTTCTACAACAGTGTAGATCACATAGTAGGTATTCAACAACTTTTTGCTGTATTTTTGTCAATGAAGCCAGAAAAATCAGCTAGAACTTAATTTCCAGAGGCCTTAACTTAAATGAGTTTATAAATAAAAAGTTATAAAGGCCAGCTTTGTTAAAAGGTGGGGGAGGGGAGTCAGCCTAAGTTCATTAGCTGATGTGTAGATTCAGACCTTAAAGTCACTTTCTATTCCATTTTAAACAGTAGAGAGACCACTCTTACCCTTAAGGTCTCTAAGTTTTGTAAGGTTTCTATTTTATTTAAAAATGTTATTCTGAAACTTCCAGTGTTATGGTTCATGTCCTAAACTTGAGGAACAGCAGACTGACTTGTCTCAGCTGACTGGTTGGCATGGATGTTTAGATAATTAATGCTGGCCAATTTTCAATGGATGCCATGGATAATCTGTTTTATTTACTCAATGAATGATCTATTGGTTAATTCCTCTGCTTTACTTGGAACCTGGCTATGTGTGCAGTGAAAATTAAAGATGGGAAAAATTGTAGAATCAAAACTATATTTACATGTTACTAATATCCAGTTGCTATCCTAGGTTCTCATCCTGTTCAAAACCTGTCTCTCTGTCTCTTTGTCTGTCTCTCCTCCTCTGTCTCTTGAAAAACAAAACTAAACAAAAAACAAGAACCTGTCTTTTAAGCCTCCCTTTGTTTGGTATTATGGATATCACTGATTCAGTGTGTAATTTACTTTGTGCCTTGGATTAGCTCCTCTCTCTCTTCCTTATTCCTGGGTTGCCACTCCTTACCCTAACAATGGCCCTTTATGCCTCTTTGCCAACATCTTAATGTTGTACTCATGTGTTGGATTATTGCCAACGGTGAAACTCTGAAAACTTTATGGAAGTCCTGACGCCAGTAAAGCACCAAATGGAAGAGTATAATAAGAATATGGTCTTAAATTTCTAGGAGCTGTTCAGTCTCATCATGACAATGATAGAGTTTTTCTCAATTGCCTCTTTTAAGAAAGTGGCTACTCTTCTTCCAGTGAATGGTCCCATCCAAACTACTGGAAGGCTGTGGGAAGAAAGATAGCCAATACTTAAGTTTTGTTACTGTTAATGAAAACACCACTGTTGTGGATTGAACTGTGTCCCCCCAAAACATGTATTAAAGTCCTAATTCTGTGTACCTGTGAATGTGACCTCGTTTGTAAATAGGGTTTTTGAAGATGTAATTAAGTTCAGATAAAGTTACCTTGTATTAAGATGGGCCCTCACCCAATGACTGGTGTCCTTATTAGAGGACAAGAGAAAAAGGGACACACAAGGTAAACATCATGTGACAACTGAGGCAGAATTTAGAGTGGTTTATCTGCAAACCAAGGAGTGACAAGAATTGCTGGCAACACCAAAAGATGAGAAAGGCATGAAACAGATTCTCCCTTGGAGCCTCAGAGACAGCATGACCCTCCCAACCTCTTAATTTTGGACTTCTGGCCTCTAAAACTGTGAGAGAATAAATTTCTTTTGTTTTAAGCTATTCTGTTTGTGGTAATTTGTTACAGCAGCCTAAAACATTAGTGAAAATAAAAATGCAGGTGACCTAAAGATAATGGATTTTAACCTTGTTAGTTGTTACAGTCTGATCTTTTCCCCAATAAAACTTCTAAATGAGCTTCATGAATCATATATATATTTCTGTTTTCCTCCTCTATTATCTAGCAGACACAAGCAAAACTCTTCTCTCTCCAACCTCCAACTAGCTGGTTTTTCTGGCACCCTTCCAGTGGCCCTCTTTGGAGATATCCTCTAGATCCTGACCATTCTCTCCCTTATCAATGCCCATGCTTATTACTACATACTCAGGATGGCTCCCATTACTTCCTTTATTTCTTCTCCCCTCCTGTCCCTATTATACAGACCTGCCTAGTTTCATATTCCCTCAGAACCTTGAGCTATGCCAGGAAATATGTTATATGGTCTGCTAAGTAAATTGGGACACTGTATAAGTGACCATTACTGAGTTAAGATGCAATGTCTCAGAAGTAATGAATTTGTTTTAACAGAGCCCATCTTTAGACATGATTGACAGAAAAAATAAGGCCAGAAATGGAAATTTAATGATGGGGAGGGTGTGGGTGAAAGGGAGGGCAGATGTCTTGGGGCAAATACACCCGTCATATCCTTCAGGTTATATCACACAGCCAACTGCCTACTGTCCCATTTTTGAACTCTGCTAGTGGGAGTTCAAGTACTATCCCAAGGGCAGACTACAGGAAGAAGCACCCAGGAGCCTAAATAGAGCACAGTTGGATAATTGCCTCCTGAATAGTAAGAGCTTAAAGTTGGTTCATGGTCCTTGTGCTGTTTTTATCTTACTTTCTCCATAATTGGACACATTTTTTTTTCTTTTTGCAATATTCCTCCTCTGTTAGTGCTTCCATTTTCACCAAATGATGTGAATGAAAGTACTCACATATGTAACAATGACACATGAAGCTTCCCAATTATATTCTAGGTTTCTTTAATTCATCAAGCACCCCAATAAATAGTTATGAAGTCCTGTTAGTAAACTTTGTGTGTGTGTGTGTGTCTGTGTACACACACATATACATATATACATTTATCTATGTGCTACTAAATAAATATAATTTGTCTATAATTTTATATTTTAAATTTTGACTGATTTGAGTGAGCAAATTAATAGATTTTTTTTTCTCTGCCATTGTATAGACACAGCCCATTGCAAGGAAAAGATGCCCAAAGTTAATTGTTTATCCGTTATGACCTAGCCTTACATAACTTTGCATTTTTCATTTCTGTTTTCTGGGGTCTAGGTGATTGAATATCTGTCTTATCTCATTGAGCACCCACTCAGGAAATAGCTCTATGAGTGTAGTGCCTCAGAAATAGATTTAAATAATGACAACTCCTACTGATTTTCTGCCAGGGTAAATAGCTGTAAGTAATTTTTGAAATAATGTTGGACTAACTGATCATCCTTAGTTAATCAATATGAAAACATCCTATAACTTATTCAGGTCTGACATCCAGAAGGTATCAATCTTGAAAGGAAGGGTTTTTGTTTTTGTTTTTTTCAGATAAAATGCTAATTTCCTTTTATTTTTGTCATTGCTGACAGCAATCTTAGGGCTATTACAAATAAGCAATTGTTTATTGACAGATAAAATTAGAGTCTTCTTCTATAAGGAAGAAATGTGCAGACTCGAGCCAGAATGTTGGAGTTCAAATCCCAGCTTTCCTATCACAGGCATTGTATCCTTGGGCAAATTACTGAACTTCTTTTTATGTTAATGTCCTCATTCATAAAATAGAGCTAACAGTAGTTGTGATGATTAAATGCACTAGTATGCATTAAGCTCTTAGTATGGTTTCTGGCACGTAGTAAACATTCAATAAATGGCCTGAATTGCTCTCCACGATTGCTTTTGAGTCTCGGCCTATGTCTGATGTATATATAGCGTTATCAAGATCTCTGTAGTAAATGACCGGCATAGAAAACATTTGACAAATTTCAAGTCTTTGTTAGCATATTGTTTTACAGAATGCTAAAACCAGGCCATAAAACAAAATGATTGTCCAAAAAGTGGTGTTTGCTACCAGGCTGGCGATGGGTCCAGGACCAGGTCAGAAGATGAACTAGCAAAGAGGAAACCTGGGTGAGGGCAGAGAGGCTGAGTCAGGAGGCAGATTATGTGCAGAAACAAGATTACTATAGAATTGTATTTTATCAGGGTATTAGATTAAAAAGTCCACACTTGTAAAAATTACAGTCAAAATTACCTTGAAAAATCCCTTTTATCCCTCATGAAGTATAATGTAGATGGTTTTGTACATACAACCCTACATAGCATATGTAACAATGAACACTTAATCTATGAAAAATTAAATAGTATATAAAAAATAACACCTATACAAAATGTAATTTTACAGTATTTTGTAATATTTAAAACCGAATCTTGACCATAGATATTTGAATTCACCTAACTAAAATGTACCTATTGTGTTACTCTTAAAACTGACTTTGGGCCCTGGGACAATTTTTTTCTCTGGGCTGCATGTTCAACTATTTTTATTTAGCTTGCATACTTTTTAAATGCATATTGACACCTAAAGACTAATGTATTCTTTTTCAGAAAAAGAAATAGTTGGAAAAAGGTGATGTAACACGTGGACCCTTTGTTCTCCAAAGTTTTTAATATTACAGGCAGTTGAGTATCAGTTTAACCAAGGTGCCTCTTGGAAAGTAAAACAAGAAATTCTTATATCCATGTCTGGTTCTAAGGAGGATTGGCAGGGTTTCCACCTTTCAGTGAATTAGTAGAGGAAAAAAAAAAAAAAAACAGAACAAAACAAAACGTGCTATCACTTTAAGATAGGTCACCAAAATGTGTGAGCATCTTTGCTCGATTCTTGGTTTACTTCTTGTTCACTTCCCAGTGAGAACAGAGATGGTTTATACAGGAACAACCTTAAATACTGAATGAGGAACCAAATCACTGTGGTCCCCCAAATCTGTTCTATAATCAACTTAAAATTTTATTGTTAGAGATTAATTTCTTTGTTTTAAGGTTAATCCTGCTTTAGAGTGGTAAAACATTAGACTTGTCAATCATTGTGCTAGTGTCAAGTTATACAAACCCCCATTTCTTCTTTCAGGGTAACGTAAACCTGCATTTCCAACCTGCCTTGAAGTTAGGTTTGGACTAAAGGAATGTCAGTGGAAGGGATGCCTACCACTTTCAGACCAGGACTTAAAGACCTCTGCTTGACCTTCTGAAATCTCTTTCCTAGCTCGGTGATTGAGACGGTTATACAGGGGATTGCATCATTACAAAATGGAAGCAGCCTGAACCCCCGAGAACTCTCTGGAGAAAGTACTCCTAAAGAGCTTCCTATTCACATCAGACTATGTACAAATGAAAAATATACCATTTCATTTTTACGCTTTTGGGATTTTGTGGTTATTAGTTATAGTAGCTAGAGTTATTTATCCTAATAGAGACATTTATACCAGAAGTGAAGTAGTGCCATTAAAAAGCTAAATTAGGTGGCATTGACTTAACTGTAGATAGTTAAGTAGTGAGAAAACTGATAGAGTCTGGAAAGGAGACTATCTAAGCGACACAGTGAAAAAATATTTGGTACAATTGTCACCTGACATAAAAATGAGGTCAGAACCAGTCTGTACTCAGCTCGTACCACTAAGGGACATGGTAGAAATGAGTCAGAACTTTAGTGTGGGCTGGCTATGGTAGGCCATATTTTCTAAGGTATTACAAAAAGAGATGGGCTCAGGAAAGAACTGGCTGGTTTACAAGCATAAATGAAGAGGAATAGATGAAGTTCAGAAATGCTTGTGTGGAAAGTTTTTTCTAAATCCTAAACAGAAAAAGCTGGATTTAAACATTTTTAGTTGAATCAAATAATCCAGGACAAAAATTACATTAAGGGTGTGTGCTTCTCTTAGCTGACTATCAACTAATTCTTGCTGGTGGTTTATTATAAGGAAGATTACCTCTCTCTCTAGTTTGCAGACAGCCTCAAGATAGCCATTACTAGTTTAGAGGAGAGGCATGAAGGTGAGAAAACAAGTAACAAAGCTCATTTAAAAATTGTATCACAGAAAGAATGGCAAATTGGAATCCTATTAAGTTGGTGAGGAAAATGTATTGCCAAAACAAACAAACAAACAAATCAAAAAACCCCAATGACTCTAGACTACAAAATTCCTTGACTATCTGAATTTTAAGTAACTCTTGGTCCCTGTAGCAGATGCTGTCATTGCACCATCCTGCTTCCTCCAGGACACAGATAATATATCCTTGCCTATTTCTCCCTGCTCTGGGGGACTCTGTTGCCTGCAGGACCACTTGGAATAATACTGCCTCAGGAATGATTTTAAATCAATGAGAGGCAAAAGTTCTGCACCTATCATGGAAATCATGTTCCACATAGTCTCTCAGGAGGTCCCCAGAAGTTGTAAGGTCAAATTTCTCTACTAAAATCTCTCTAGAGGTAATCTACTCATGAAAGGTCTCTTTACTGACTTTCCTTCCTTCCATGTCTTACTTCTCCACTACTTGTAATGCTTCTCGAGATTACCTTTCAGACAAAATGCTTTCATCTGAATCCTTGTTCGAGAGAACACACATTAAGACAGGTCTCTACTTTCCATGGATGGGAGGTAGGGTTTCAAATGTTTTGCAGCCTCTTAAAAGGCCATGCTCTAAAATATCTCCATTAGATGTCTCCAGGGAAGACAATGGGCAAGAACAGGCAGCCTAGATGGAATCAGGGGCCACAGAGAACAACTGATAAAGGAGTTTCTCCCAGTGAACAGAATCAAAGCCAAATTAAGAAACTGTCTCATCTATCTAGCAAAACTTTGGGTTTGGACAGGACCATTTACTACTCTCTGATTTCTATTCTTCCTTTTTTCTAAATGAAAGTGTCCACCATTGTATAGGGAATGTGCATATGAGGAACCCAAAACTTGTCTTTTTGTTGCTTCATATGTAGCAGCAACTAAATTAGTCATATCTATCCTGGGGGTGAGGACTATGCTTTGCCCAGAGAAACAAGATTTTGTATGTGACATAATGACCAAAATACATTGTGAGAGGAAGACTGAAATGGATCTTTGATGACTAAAAGGGGGATTGATTAGATGTTCATCAATCCTGTTTCATTCTCCTGAGAACAAAAGAAAAATATGCTTTTTACATTCTCTTCAAGTTATTTAGGGGCCATGAAATGCAGGCAAATGTGATGTCTGCAACTTCTAGCCCCGGCCATTAAACTCCTGTATCATTGTCTATGCTCTCTCTTCCCTTTCCTTGGTGAAAATGGAGGCCATCTGTGGAAGACGATGGTATAACAATGATGAAAGGAACTTTTATTTCTAAGTCACTACTCAGAAGAGACTTACCCAGGAAAGTTGGGGAACCTTTTTACACTGTGATGTGAATACTAAACTTTTATTTTGTTAAACCACAGAAATTTTGGAATTGTTTGTTATAGCAGCAAGCATAACTCATGAAGACTCAAAGAGACGTGCTTCAGTGGGGGAGAAGGGAGATTGATCATGATAGGATCAGTGAATGTTTAGCAAGAAAGAAATTCCTTCTAAAAGAAACCAGAAGGTGCCAAAAATATACCATGCAGTTCTGCTTGGCAGTGGCTCTTGGTTCTCCACTGTACTCTATAGCATTATACGTGATATTTGAGTGCATGTGTTGGGGGGCGAGGGGCATGGATTGTACCAACAATATCTATATATGTGAAGAGGCCAACCATAGGTAGGGCAGTAGTGCATGTGGCCCGCTTTCTTACCTCTTCTTGCAGTGACCCTTCATCTTCTTTGCCTAGTACCAATCCCTCCATAGTCCTAAGTACAGAGACCTAGGGTTGCTCTTCCAAATCAGGCCGACTGGGTAAACTCTGAAAGGAAGAGCAGAATTCATAGATAAGGAAGAATCATTCTGGGTGAAGAGTTTCTTTCATTTCCAGTTTGCTATCACCTAAAAATGTACTTCTATTTCTAAAAGCATTTATATTTCAATTGGAACTTCCAGAGGACTTCTACAGTTTCAAGAAAGTCTTTTTTTATTTGAAATAAATATTTTTAATATATAGTACATGGTAATACATTCGCATGGATCAAAAGAAAAATAATATATACCAAAAAAAAACTGTATACATTGTGTATCATCTCTTTCACCTGTACATGTAAACACTTTTAATAGACTTTTATGTGAAATCAATTTTTAATGACAACATCCCCAACAGCAGATGGGAAATATTTTAAAAAGGAACACTCTCTTCAAATTACACACTTTTGTAGTGTTATGGCCATTGATTCCAACTATTACAAAATGGTTCTAAAATTGATACATACACATTAAGAAATTGTCTCAACCCAGCATCCCACCAACCAAAGATCATCCAGTTGATTTCCATGATATCAGACTAAAATAGTTTAATTTAAGCTCTTTGTTGTTGAGATAAACATCCAAATATTAACTCAGCAAATTTTAATTTTGAGCAATTTTAATCTTTGTAACATTTATCTCATCCCTTCTCCTCAGACAATTTTCCTATCCTTCTGCTGGTATCCAAGAACAACCATGCTGTAACTATCATATAGGTAATAATATCACATCCCTGCTGTGTTTCCCCAGTGTGAATGCAATCAGCTGCACCAGACTTCCTAAATTTCTTTCCTATAGATTTTTCTATTACTTTTCTCTGTGGCAACAGCCCCAGAAATTTAACCCCCCTTTTCCTTAGAAAAACCAATTTGATTTGAATATAAAACCTTGAATAAATTTAGACTTAAAGACATAGTTGATATTATCTTTTCTTTGAGTTTTACTTCTTGTGACAGTTTCATTCAAAATTATTAAGTAGAAAAAAAATAAAGTTCTGGATGTTAAATACTAACCATGTGTTTGAGATGGTTGGAGGGGAAGTAGGGAACTCAGAGTTTTTGGATCTATACAACAGATGTAGAGATCAAAAAGGGAAAATTAGGAGTACGAATGTAGGAAAAATACTTTGAAGTGTAAGTGTTTTTTACCAGAGGAAATCAATTTTCCAAATTTACTCATATAACACTGGGATGAGTAAACCCTCGGTATGCATAACCTGATGTTGAAACGTTGGTAACAGACTAACAGATGGAATAGTGTGCTGCTGGTTTTCTGCCTTCTCATTCTTTTTATTATATGAAGAGAATTCAAAAATAAAACAAAATAACAAACATAACAACAACAACAACAACAAAGAGGCTTGAGAAGATTACTTGAGATGACTTAGAATTTTGAGTAAAAGATCAAATAGGGAATTTGAATAAAAATCTCTGCTTCATGTTTTAAGTATATTATGAAAGTAGATTTATGTGATACTAATCCTTTTGGGTTGAATTCATTTATGGTTTAAAATAAAGTATATATATAACCCTTTATACAGTTATAAACTATATAACTACTGATATAGCTACTGTCCATAATTTTAGCAATTCTATTACTGCCCTTAATTAATGAGTAATAATTAGTATTTGGGGCATTTTCAAAAGATGTCTGCTCTATGAAACTAGCAAGTCTTAGAGCAAGAGTATCATGTGGTCTTTTAGAGTCTTTAGCTTTTGTTTTTTAATTTTTTAAAGAGTTTCAGGATCATCTGTTTCCTCTGGCTTTTCCTGAAAGACTGTAGACAATTTCACCCTCTTCCTTTGGTATATGTGTTCTGATGATCTCAGTGAACAACATGTTGGACTCTGTGAATTTGCTTCCATATGGAACAAGTTAGCAGCTATTTAATTTCTAAAAATGTTTATGAAGTCCACAGCCATTGTTATTTTTAGAGAGGCCTGTTCAGATCTTTGCCAGGCAGCTATTTCAGGATTTCAGAGATTCATTATGAAACTCCCCCAGAAAACACACCACCTTAAAATTATACGAAGTTACTGTAAAGATTTTTAAAAGGTATTGATTCCTTGTCTTGGTCACATTAGTTTTCTTTTAATAGGATTTAGTTGAGTTTGCATTTAGCCACAGGACAAACAAAAAAATTTTTTTTAATTAAAAAATTTGTCCATAAGCTTATTTGGTTTTATAATCAATGAGTGAACTATATTCATAATTGACCAAAAAAAATGCATATGGCAGTTTTAGGAATCGAACAAGCCCTTAGATAAACATATTTTTAAAAGGTGATTTAAATTTATCTTTTTTTTTTTTTTTCATGTAAACTGAGCCTTAAAGACAATATTGTACTTATGTTGATTTCAGGTTTCCAACATCATGGTCCATAGGTAATTTAATTTTTTTTCTTGGCCTATTAACTTAAAGTTACCCATTTATTCAAGGATTTGGCATTTTTAAGTATTGAGCCTTCATTACTCCTGAAAGCTTCTTGTGCCTGAATGCTGAACACTCATAAAAGCTGAGAAGTATTTAAATGTGAAAATGAATTCTTATAATTAGATTTACTCTTTTTAATCAAGGATGTAAAATACTGTTTCTTGTTATCAATGAAATTTAGGGGATGAAGTTGAGAAAATGTAAAAGTAAATACATCTGTTTCTGCCTATCTGAAAATCTGTAACTCTCTTAAGTGTTCTTATTTGGTAATGTTCTTCTCATTACATTATTACTTAGTTGTAGCTGTAAGGGAATATTTAAATTACAAAAATGCCAGTCCAGTGGCATTAAAGAAACATATTGTGGATGATGCTTATCTCTGTGTAGCAACCTAGGGTAAAACAATAGTGGAAAAAGGAAATGCCATGAGAAAGGAAGCAGGAAAGGAAAATGATTCATGCAAAAAATTGTAATTTGGCTCGTGATAAGTTTAGAGTTGTAGAGATCTTAATAACTTTTTACACACAGTCCCTGTTGTGAAAGACATCATAGGCAATATAATAAAATGCAAGCTTTTTTTTCTTTTTAAATTTAGTAGGGGTTCAATGGAGATTTTTTTCTTAAAACATTAATTTTAAAATAAAGTGCATTTGTCAGTCTCAGGAACCAGTCTCTCTCTCTAAGATGAAAAATAATTTTGTTTTGATTTATGCATTTAATATTTCACACTGGAAATGTAAAACTACAGCAGTTATTTTATAGTGACTGAGATCAGGAAATATGAAGGTAATTCATTATATTTATTATTTTTCTTTATAAAACTATAAATCAATGTTATTGAAAATTAAATGTATGATCTACTGTAAGGACATTTTTAAGTTTTAACAGTACTTTCCATAAGGCTTTCTAGAATCTTACAGAAACTTGAATTATTCATAAAAGCCTTGAATTTTCCTTTAACCTAATCAAATTAATAAAAAAATTTCAATTCTGAAAGAGCATACATCTATCTTCAGTTTCTTTTTAAATTTTGTATACTTCTGGGAATTACCAAGACCAAAAAAGGAGATTTTTTTTTTTAAAAAAGGCAGAGTACTTCATCATTGTTACTTCGCTAGTATAATACAGGAATGTGATAATTTTTGTTTTTCCATTGTCATTAAACTTCCAAGGAAGACTATTACTTGTTGTCTCCCAAAAGGTCTTTTCAACTCTTTTTAAGAAAAAAATATTTAAAAATTATATAGAAGCATTCTAGTTTTTAGGATTAAATCGTCATCCTATATCCAAAAATGTTTTGAAGTCTCTTGTAAGTAGAATCATAACATGTGATAAGATAAATATAAGCAGCTCAATAAAACAAAGGTAGAAGGAAATAGAAGTGCTATGTCACTGGATATAGTGAATAAATAAATTCACTGAATTGAATAGATTTGAAATTTTTGGCAAATAAAACAATAAAAAAATTGATTACATAATCATTATTGTCTAATCCAAAAGCAAGTATATACATTAGTCTGTGGAGACAAACTTATTTCAGAATGCATAGTCAAAGGAAATTTTTATGTGGATCTTTGTATAGAGTTTAATACTAAAGTAAACAATGTCTTCAACTCCAGCTTCATCCTTCATCTTTTAGAAACATTGTTCAAATTGACTCATTTTGAATGGATCCTCTCTGAAGGTTGAGGATATGATATTAAGCCATTAGTCAATGAAGGCATTCTTAAGGGGGCTCAGATAATAAAGTATAAGTATTCCACTTGTTGATGACCTGGCTTAATATAGGGATAGAGCTGGGAGAATCTAGAAGGAGGAAATGCTTTCAAGTCCCCTGGGCGGGCTCTCAAATTTCAGATGCTTTAAGTAGCCTTTTAGTAAGTGCTGGATCCCAGTCAATTTCAGGATATAATTCTGAACTAGAAACCCGTAGATGAGATGAGAACCAATTGTTCTATTATCAAAGTCCAACTTGCATTTTCACCCACTTAGAAAGCACTATGTACTTTAGCAGTCATGGGCAACTACAATGTATGAAGATAGGGCCGTATGTTCTCCAAATCTTCATTATTTTCCTAACTACTGCAATCATAAAGCATGATGGATTTGAATTAGATAAAAAATGTTTATCCTACCTGTGGAAAGTCCAATTTCTAAGGAGAACAACATTTTGATAAACCTGACAAGAAGAGTTAGCTGCAAAATATACACAATATGCTCAAATCTGTTGAACGGTATTATCTGAAAATATCTTTTTAAATGTTAGAGGATGCCTACCAGATGTTACCAATTTTGATAGAAATGAGACTAAGTGACCTCTTTTGATTTTTATGAACTGATGAGTCCAATGCTTAAGGCCTTTGTTTTATTGTCAGGAAAAATCCAACTGTTTCTCCAACATACAGAAGGACATTTGCTATAGCAGGAGTTAATGCAGTTTATTCATTGAATAACTTTACCATTTCATGCAGTTGAAAAATAATAGTGGTGAGGTTAGGATGCAGTACTCTTGAAGGCCTATTTAAAATTAGACGAGTGCTTGCCATGATGCCCATGTGTCCACACAAATATTCATAGCCTAATGATCATATCAAGTTCGGGCTGTTTGTCCCATAAACCAAAAAAAGATGGGTGAGCTAAGAGGGCCACACTGAGAGTTAAATAATAGTGCTAGATATCAGTTTGTGGCTTAGAGTTTAAAGGGCATGTCCAACATATCACACAGCTGAAATTAAGGTCATAAAGTGTTCATTTGTAATGTTGGCTATTCTGAATGACTTTGCTCTCTAATTTTATAGGAATAAGAACATGGAAAGAATAGATTGGAAATAGTTTTGGACATGAGAGTAGGTCTTTTAAAATCATTAATGTGATTTATCCTGTACTTTGTTTTAAATATTGTTATTGGTTATTGTTTTATACTCTCTATAAAATATATAGTTGTATGAATTTAAATGCATATTTCTGCTTCTATTCTCTGTCAAAAGTCAAATTACAAATAACCATTTTTCCTAATCTTCACTGTTTCTATGCCTGAATTCAAAGCTTATCACTGAAATCATATGTTTTATAAAATATATGATATATTTAATATACATAACATATGTGTACTTATATAATCTGACACCTTTTTGAATGTGAAAATAAGAGGAGGGGAATGAAGAAAAGAGAAATGTATTAGTTTCCTAGGGCTGCTATAACAAAGCACCACAAACTGAATGGCCTTAAACAATAGAAATTTATTCTTTCACTGTTCTGGAGACTAAAGTCTGAAATGATGGTATTGGCAGAGCCATGCTCACTACAAAGCCTCTAGAGGAAGACACTTCCTCTAGAGGAAGCTTATTGGAGTCCCGGACATTCTTTGGGTTGAGGCCAAAGAATGACCCACTCTACTCAAGTATGACCTCATCTTAACCTAACTAATTACATCTGCAACCACCCTATTTCCAGATAAATCATATTTTGAATTAATGGGATTAGAACTTCCATACATCTTTTGGCGGGGGTGGGAGTGGGGGTGGATATAATTCAATCCGTTACAAGGGGATATTTTGTTTTGTTCATTTGGTGAGGGGGTGTCAATCTTTATACAGTCAAGAACCATGTAAGGCCAGACTACTGTTTTTCCACATAAAAACTTAAGCCTGGGTTTACTTTTCTGTTACTTGTGACTTGAAAAGAAAAGGTAGGGTTTAGTTGAAGAACTGATGAGATCCACCTTCTATCCTGACTTCTTCACTGAGCTATAGTTTCCTTATATTCTCACCTGACTAGTTGTGGAGTCAGACTCAGGAATGATAATACTGAATATCAAAGTATGTTTAAAGAAGAAGGAAACAATTTCAGCAAAGGCAAGGGTATCAATATGAAGAGTGAAAATAAAATAAATTATTATATTAATTGATCATTAACACTGATGTCCCTTAGATAGCCCAGAGGGTGCTATTTATGCTACAAAGTTACAGAGAATGAGTTTGACCAGCTGTTTTCACCAAAGTTTCAAACATTTATCTCTATAGAAAGAGCCCATGAGAAAATAATTTTCTGATCTAAATTTCGTTACTGTGGAAGGATATGTGAATTCACCATTCATTAGTTTAATGACCTTGGGTAAATAACCCCATTAATCTTTGAATTTTTTTTTGCATTTTTAAAACAGAAATAATGGTAACTTAACCATTTTTTAATAGGGCATTGAAATATAAAAGCTGTTTATACACTGTAATGTTATACACACAAATTTAAGAATTTATTTCTGGACAGTATCTTCATGGAGCCTCTAACAGGCACTATGAGATAGCAGTTGTGAGCATAGGTTTTGAATAAAACTGATTTTGATAGAATCTCAGCTCCATCATCTAGTCCATCTAGTAAGCTGTGATATTGATCTGTCTGTGCCTCTGCTTACTTATATGTAAAATGAGGATAATAGTATTTACTTCCTAGGTTGTTAAGAGGATTTTACAAGTTAATAATGTGAAGCAACTAGAATAGTGCCTGGTACACAGTAAACACTCAATAAATGTAAACTAAGGATGATGCTTATCATAAACTCTGAAATCCAGGTCTTCCCAAGGAGTGCTTGGATCATATTTAAGATAATGAAACTGGTTCCAGAAATACAGAATGTTAGTTTACATATGCAACATAACTGTAGTCACACACACACACACAAACACACACACACTCACACACACAAACACACCACACCACACCACACCACGCCACGCCACGCCACACCACACCACACCACACCACACATACATACACACACGCAGTTTATATAGTAGCTATCAAAAGTTTGGAGGTTTGTAGCTGGTGGGGAAAGAAGGATGGAACCTGAGAAAGTTCACATAGGATGAGATGAAGATGAAGGTGTAGCGGTGGCCTGAGGAAATCAATGAATGTTGAAAATAATCATTGTTGTCAGTGATTAAGAAATTAAAGGATAAATAAAAGATTACTTTTAAAAATTATGAGACTACATCACCCCAAGTAAAAAAAAAAACTAAAAAAAGATTAAAAATTACAAGATTATTGTAGGCCTAGTTAAGGTTGAACTCATGGTATTCCATATATGGAAGTACCAATAATTTTTGTGGGTTTCAGTACTGCTCATTTGCTCATTGGCTTTTTTACAGATTAGGCAATTGAGGCTTGGCTTAACTAGAAGAATATAATGGGAAAAGAAATAGCCTCTACATAATCATTATGAGCCTAGGTCTTCCTTTATCGAAATTGCAAAAAAATATGTTTTCACTCTTTGAGTCTCAGGCATAATTTGTGAATTCTTTAAGAGTTAATAATCGTTTGATTAGAAATAGGCATGGAATTACTGAAGAAGTCAGGATATATTCTACTGCAAGTGGGATATAACTCAAATGAAACCAGCTTAAGCAAGGAAAATAACTGAATTTAGTGCCCAAATAATATCAATGATTTCTCTCCATCTTCTAGTTTTATCTCTTCTCTTTTTTTAGTTTTGGAAGTGGACAAAAAGTAATCTCCATCATTTCAGAAAAAAATCCAGTAGAAAAAGGATGACAGCTCTCACAGCAGATCTAAATTTCACTAATTTAACAGTTTTAGTCACATCCCATCCTTGAACCAATTGCTGTGGCCAGGAATAGATGATGTGCTGATTGCCTTAGAGTGGTTTAGAGATTGAGATTGAAAGAAGGATAGAAGTCCAAATGAAATTTAGGGCTGTTGTTGAAGAAGGCAGGATGGATGTTGGCAAAGCAATTATCAATTAACCACTGAAGGCCAGAGCATCTTGGACAGTTGCCTAAAATGCCCTTGACATGATTATGTATTGAACTAATTATATAAAAATTGTATACAATGGAAGCATATATTTTATTCTGCACAGTATTAGGAGATGATATATCTTGAATTATTAGACATATAACTTAATTTCAGGAATCTAAGTTATTCATTGCTTTATGTTTGTTTGGATACCGTAATGATTGAGACTATGACCACCTTTATTCTTTTTCATTGCAAAATTAGGATTCAAGCTGGTCACAGATTGAAAGGCTGTTTAGATGAACCTCATGAATGGTTCTTGTGTAAAAAGCAACTAAAGTTTTTTAGTTTTTTTCATTTTAATGTGATAGAATGAAAAGTTTAAAATAAAATTTTTGAGTGGTTTAGACATTAATATTGGCTTTGAATTTTAACATGTTTTCATTTTTAATTTGTGTTATAGTGTTAACATAATAGAAGAAAATATTTGAATTAAAACTGGGCTTGACAGCTAATAAAATGGTTATGACTGAAATAAAAACAAAAACTGTAGATAGATATTTTTAGTACTCCAACTTGTGTAGAAACTCACTTTAGTGACTATGGACTTTATAAACTATAATTTTAAAAAGTGACTACAATTACATATACTCAAAATAAAATGAATACAAAGAAAGAGTATATGTTGCCAAATTTTACACACTATTCTAAAAACAAATTGAGTTTTACTATATTACCTTTCTTTAGAGAAAAAAAAGTAGCCTAAAGTAAAAATATTAGATAGCTGGGAAAATGTTACAAAAACCTTAAAATTAGGTTACTGTAAATGGTTTTCCCAGTTCTTCTCTGAAAGGAAAAAACACTGGCAATAGAGTAGAAGAGAAAAACTTTGCAGAAATCATAGAGCTAAATACTGCATTAATGTATAGGGCAATTCCAGCAAAAATATGTCCCAAAACACCATGAGAATTGTCTGTTAAAACAACAGTTTACTCTGTTTCATGGATCTAAATGTTTCATTGCATTGAGACATATATGAATTATAAAGTAATCACTTAAGAACATTTAAAAAGTTATATGGTTTAAAGATTTCAAAGATGGAGAGATATCTTTTATTTTTATTAGAAATTTTGTTACTGGTTATTTCAAATTGAGGTGTTAGTATTTATAAAAACTCAAAAGAAATGTGCTTCTTACTTGCTATCCAAGGTAGATGCTGTGTTGCTTGATATTCAAGAATAATAACCATGAGTATGCCTGATACAATGCCTTTATTACTAAATTGTTGGCCAACTAACTAACATTCATTGGCAAACTATTGTCTATTGTATTATGACTCGGTGTCTGTATGAGGACAGCAGTCTGGTTCAAGGCTTACCAGACTGAGTGAGGTAGGTGGTGTTTTCCTAACAGAGCTGGTTTGGCCCAGCTAGCTCCTCAAGCAAAAATGTATTATGGGAATCAGTCTATTCTCTCACAGTGAAGGAATTCTCCAGCCAATACATTTGATTGTTCTTGTGTAAACAGCCCAAGTATTGGAAGAGAACTGACAACTTTATGTGAAACCAGCTCCTGCCTGTTTCTGCTGGACACACCCAGTTCAAAATGCTCTTTGTTAAATTACCCAAGATCTGGGAAAGAGGGCAATGCAAACAGTATCAGTATGGCCACAAGAGTTAAAATATTGAATTATTTCTGTACCAGCTGTCTAAAGCAGCCTTTCTCACCAAAACCTGGACATCTTCCCCTAGACCTGGATCTCTAAACCTCTCCATGATCAGCAACTCAAGGTGTAATTCTTGGTAGAACAGAGACACACTGCTCTAGTTATAGATAGTACCTGTTTTGATTGGCCTGAGTGCTCTGGTTCTTGAATCTATTGAATATCCTCCTGACAAAGAACTAGGAAAATGTTATTTCAGTGCATCTGTTGAAGACCAAAACCCAAAAACCTCAGAATAATGGCAGTAATCAAAACAGAGAATAGGGACACTGGCATGAAACCAGGTGGACTTCAGATCCCCATGCTTCTTTAAGGACAGTTTTGATACTGAACATCATGTAGTTTGTCCTTCTTCATGCTTCCCTCCACTTTAGGAACTGGTTCTGTTTATAATCCTTCTTAGGGCTTATAGCAATTGCTGTAAAGTTCTGTGGTGGAACATTTCTGCTAATGAGCATATGCCGGAAACGTGTGGGTAGAGTGATAACAGCCCACCACCTTTAAGCTTATTTTAGAAGACACAAACATTAGGAAATGAAAATTAATTAATAAGTAAAGTAAGGCAAATGCCAAATATCATCAATTAGAGACTTCTGTATTTCTTCTTTTCTTTTACCTAGAATCTTTTACAAACTTAAATTATGTTGTGTCTGTATTGGTTTAAAACACTCAGTGGCTTCCCTTTGCTCTGAGAGTAAAATCCTCACCCTTTATTATGACCTGTAAAGTTCTCTAAGATCTGGCCATGGCTTTCCTCTCTGGTCTGATCTCACACTGTTCTTCATTCTCACTCTGCATCCAGCATACTGGTCTTCCAAAGATACACTGGTCTTCCAAAGGCCTCAGGGCCTTTGCCCTTGTTGCTCCCTCTGTTCCAAATGTCTTTCTTCTGTGTGTTGCTTGCTTCACAGAACATATACAGATGTCTTCTGTGTGATTCTGGCTATCATTAGTCCTTATCTCTTTACAGAGCTGTTTACTGATTGTCCTATATGATACCGTCCTCTTTTCAGGCATTCTCAGGTTTATCCATAGGTCTAATCACTATCTGAAATAATTTTATCTATTTATAAAATAATAAATTATATATTATTAATAATAAATATAATTATAAGATAATCTTTTTTTCTGGCTTATTCACCATTGTAGCCCAATACCTAAAACATGAGAAGCAGTGCAGCATAGAAGAGGCAACTTAGAATAGTGGCAATATACGTAGTCTCTAGAGTTAGAAAACTTGTGTTGAAACTCAGTCGTACAACCTAATTGCTCCATGTTATAATAGCACCCATGTTATAAGCTTCTTATGAAAATTAAATGAGCTAATATATTAAAAAATCCAGAACAGAGTCTGGCACATGATGAACACTATACAGACAGTTGATATTTTTATTCTTTAATTTTTCATTAGAATATAAGCTCCATGGGTGTCAGATATTTATGTTTTGTTTACTGACCAATCCTTAGCACTTGAGCAATATGTGGCTAATTATTAACACTCAAAAATTAATATTGAAAAAATTGTTAAAAGTATCCATTTAAAAAATATATTAACTGTAGGAATTAGAGAGTAAGCTCTTTTAATTTCCTTTATAATCCCCCCCCCCACATCTTTAAGTACCTAATGCCATGGTTAAAAATGACATTTACTTATGCCTAGAATTTCCCAGCTTTGATCACTATAGTCTATGCAAACTGTTTCAATTTGTTAACTGATGATAATACTTATTCTTCCTAAGCTTGGCTGGACCTTAGAAATTCTTCTCAAACCCAGCATTGCAGGAGGATAACAGCAATCAGAGTAGGCATGTAAAGCAAAATCCAATTACTATCCTAAGGTCTAGGAAATGCACTGGTTCTAGGACTAATATATATGAAGTTTGTTTCCATTCTATATTCATCTGAATGACTTTTGTGCCCCTGCATCTTATTGGCCACTCAGAAGCAATAGAGATAAGAGAAATAAGGACTACTATTTCTGATTTCTCACCATGACAGCATGGGACTTTGTTTTCTCTTTTATGAGGTGAGGTGTGTTCAGATGATAGATAAAAGGACTAGGAGAAATTATTAAATCTCACTGCTTTAATTAAATATTCTTCACCTGACTAATATCAGCAGAAGAGGTGCAAACTTGAATTCACTCTACACTCTTTAGGTATTAACACTGTTTGAATATGAAAATTAAGTACTACTAATTTCTCTCACTTTTCAAAAAGTAAAATAGAACAAAATAAATGCTGTGTATGTAGAAAACATTCAAAACACTGAGGTTATAAAAAAATTCACAGGAGAAATCTCCTATTATTGAAAATCTTGATTTTCTTTACAATTTAGAGATTATATTTGTAATGTTGACGTTGCATTCATCTTTATTTTTCACTTTCTGACCCCAGTATCATTTAAATTGTTTAGTTGGAGCTTGGCATTAATGAGTCTGTAGTCAGTGGTTCAGTTTCCCGTCTTCCTGTTAGAGTCAGTTAGATTAATATTGTGAAGACTATTCTGTCATCACTGGCTCTGCTGTAATTCTGCTTATCTGTCCTACATGCGTGGCCAGTTGTTTACAAGGTAAGGGCTTCATTCTTGGATTTAATTCCATAATATTTATTAACTCTTATTACTATTATTCCCTCAACTCTAAGATGTCATTGATGATAAGTTGCACCATCACTTTCTATTGGGAGTAAAAGAAATCTTATCATGTGAAATAAACCCAAAGATTACAAAAGGTATAGAAATTTAAAACGAAGAAAATATTTTGTCTTCGAATTTGGAAAACATGGTTTGAAGTATAATCCCTTGCTGTTACAAAAAACAACACAGAAGTATATATTTTGTATTTTTGATGGTGATACCTTTAATACAATTGTATTAAATCTAAAGCTCATTCTCTGTATGACATTCAATTGCTTGCCCTATATACTGAGATATTATTCATTCATTTAAATATATACTTATGTATTTAAATATATATTTATATATAACTATGTACCTTATAAATGTAAGTATGTAATATATTCATGTATATATTTACATTTATCCACATTATTTAGATATTCATACAGCAAATATCTATGGAACACTAAGTACTGTCTAAGTGTGATAAAGATATTCAACAGTAAAAGTCATGTTTTAATGTACCAGTAAAGAAGAAACATTGAATATAAAACTAAAATAAATGATAGTGAAAAGATCACAAAATATAAAACAAGGTAACTGTTAAGGAGTACCTGGAAAGAGAAGCAATCTACTTTTAAGTTGGTCAAGAAAATCTCTGAGGAGATGACAGTGGAGCTAAGACCTTCATGATGAGATGCAGTGAATAACAAAGCTATGGGGAAGAGTATTCTGGGTGGAGGGAACAGAGAAAAAGTTCCAAGGTAGAAAGAAAATTGGTATATTTGAACAACTATAATAACAACTAAAGCCAAAGAGTCTGGAGCTAGAGAATATAGAGGAGATGATATCATATGAGGTTAGGCTGGTAGAAAAGGTAGGTATAGTAGAGTGGCTTTTTGGCTACAATAAGGAGTTTTTATTTTATTCTATGATCAATGGGGAGCATTTGGTAACTAAACAGAGTCATAATGTGACCTGCTTTTCATTAAAAAGAAAAGAAGTTTCCTGATTGTTACTTGTGTTCTGAAGGAGGCATGGACAGAAGTAGGAAGACCAGTTTGAAGGTTACCCTAGGATAAAAATGATGGTGGCTTGACAAGGGTGAGAGCAGTGATAATGGGTAGCAATGGGCAGAATAAGAATATGTTTTCGGGACAGAGGTAACGGAACTTGCTAATGGATTATTTTTGGAGTCAGGAGAAGAGGAATCAAAAAGAATTTTCACTTGATCAACAAGGTGGGCAGTGATGCTATTTTCTGATTTGGGAGGAATAGCTTTCTTGACAGAGGAGAGGAAAAGTCAAGACTTCCGTTTTGACCTTAATAGTTTTGATAAAAGCCTATGACACATTTCAATAAAAATCCAAGTAGTCATATAAATAACCATAAAAACAACACAAAGCAAATTGGTAACATGAAATTGTTAATGTTTTTGCCACTTTTGAAGACATGAGATATTTAAAATGAAGAAACTAAGTTATTCAGACTCAGAACTATCTTATTGATCCTAGAAAATGACCACATTGGTCATTCTATTCTTTAGTTATAGTTCGATGTGGAATATTGTTCTGCATTCATATGTCATTATATGGTAAGATATATTTTAAAAGATATATTTTAAGAAATATTTATAACATAGCAGAAGAAAATTACAGAGGAAAATTTATTTCTGTAATAATGACATTTGAACTACTGTCTGCAGACTAAAGAGTATTCCAAGCACTGAATCCAAGACAGCTAAAGAATGATGAACAAAAATTTAACAGATTCTACTCTGGCAAACATTTGCAAGAGTATATAATACCTAATAAATTCCTTCTAAAACATGTTAGCTTTGATCCAGACAGAATATATCACATTCTTTGGAATTCTTGTAGGTGTATTACATTTTGTTAAGCATAAATAGCTTTAGATTTACTTAAGAATAGTGAAGCATGAGGCCCGGTTACCTAGTCTTGTTTACAATACCAAAAGTATGAGGTATTCAAATTTATGCAACTGGGGATACCAGAGCTCTTATTTATACAGTGCTGTAAATGTACAGAAGGCTCTATAATAGGTTGAGTTGTGCCAAAAACCAAAAAAAAAAAAAAAAAAAAAAAGAAGCTGATTGTTGTAGTTTGGGTTCCACAGGAAGCTGACTGCAATGGAGATTTGTGTGCAGCTGGCTTATTTGGAGTGGTCTTGGAAATGACACTTTTAATGGGAAGAGGGAAGTCAGATTTTGTACAGAGGGAAGTTGAGTTGCAATGCATTTGCAACAGAGCCCTTAGCCAACTCACGTGGAAATTTCAATTTGAGATGGCTCTTTTGAGATGTCTTGGTTGAGGTAAGCCCTGATTTTATAACCCCTCATTGACTAGTGATTCGATGTGGGCGTAATCTTGAGTAAAGCAGCCTCCTGCAGTTGAGGGTAATCCCTGAGGAGTGACACAACTGAGGGCTGTATTGGACAACACAACCTGCAGCTGGGCAATGAGTGCTTTAGTTCTGAAAAGGAGTGCTAGAGTCCACCATTTGTGCTGCTGAGATCCACTTGCCTTTTATTAGGTTCACCCCATCTGAGAATGACTCCTCCAAGATTCCAACTGAGTTTTTTCCCTGGGGGAAATTTACTACAGTAAGTTTCATAAGATGATCTATAGCCTCCACCATGGTCTCAGGGCTGCAACTGCTATCATCTCCCTTCTTTACTACTCACCCCAGATTCCTCTTAGCTTCAGCTGGTACCTCTGTTGATCTAAGTGGTTTATATGGTGGGCTGATGCAGACTTTAACCCTGGGTGGTCACTATGCCCTTTCAGGTATAGCTGTTGTAGTTTTCCAGTTATTTTCAAATAAATAACTCCTTGAGGAAAATGATTCCTTTCCTTACCTGCTGGTCACTTGGCTCAAGGAGCCAAAAATGACTGGGCAGAAGCTTAAAATGTGGTGGGAATCTTGCTTTCTCCATGGAAACATTATACTTTAATCAATTGCAGGCAACAGTAATTGTTGCTAGCAACAGAGACCAACACTGATCTCCTGATGGCACCATCCCTTGAGAAATAAAAAATTCTTTGGTGACAATTCTATTACACTGGATCTCTTCTACCCTACAACCAACTATTATAGTTCCTGTTCCAGGATGGAAGAGGTTTAATGTAATTGGAGGTTTGCCACCATATGATATTTTATTTCTATCAGGGATGATGCTTTTCGTAGGGGCTTTCGTTTTAGTCTTTGTTGCTGTCAGATTGTCCATTCAAGAGCAGAGTAACTAGATCATTCTTAGTAAGTGAGGCATCTGTGCTCTTTGGACCATCATATCCTCCATCCCTGACAATGTGTTTACTCTGTTCATGCAAATATTATTCCAACATTGGTGTGGCTGATAGCATAGGCTGTATAATGTTCTCTGTCTAAATCATCTTGTTGATTACTGCCTCTTCTGGGGCAAATGACTTTGTACCCATTTCTGTATCCACACACCTTTTAGCTTCACTGTCTATGATTTTTCAACTTTTTTCCTTCCAGGCTTTTGACCAACCAGCCAAGCCATTTGCTACTATGGACAATATACTTGCCTAAGGCCACTCCCTTTTCTATACAAAGTGGATGACTAGTAGCACCACCTGAAGCTTCATAGGGAGGATTTTCTCATAGATGTTTTTCAGGGCCACCATGCAAGTGTGGTGCAGACTATGTTTTGTTTGCATCTACACTAAGCTAAACCATCCCTAATTTTCTCCTCCATCGACTAGTCATAATGGGACATTGCACCCCCCCCCCCGCCCCGCACTGTCATACATGTGATATAAGGGAGAGACATTGGTGCAACAGTGGCAAATGACCTCTAAGGAGGTATAAAAAGTAGATTTGGGCAGAGGGAGAGACTGAACTGACTTAATTGCAACAGAGCCTTCAGCAGACCCCATACTTAGCCAGAAAGCTAATATGGCTCTTTAGATACATATTAAGTCTGAAATTGAAGCCAGAGGCTGGACTTTTGTACTCTTAGCTGGACCAGTTATGGGATGTATGCTGTCTTTGTGGGAAAAATGTAACTTTGGGTGGGTGAGGCAGTTTTTTTCAGTTCAGAACAATTCCTGGAGTAAGGGTAAGCTGTGAGTTCTTTAAGCAATACTCTAGGTAACTGTAGGAGAAATGACTAAGTCTTAAAGTAGGGTATCTTGGTGGTATACCAAAGATCCATTATGCCAAGCCCAAACCATGCAAAATTTCCCAAAATAAAATCACTCAAAAAGAAATAATAATAATAATAATAATAATAATAATAATAATAATAATAATAAAATTAAAAAACTGGATTGGATAAAGCCAAAATAAATACAAAAAAGCACTTTGAATTTGGGGGACTATGGGTATTCCAATAATCTCAATAATTAGGCATCCCATAGGTAATTGTCAAGAGTTGAAAGACAGGAATGAAGGAGTACTGGGATCAAAATGAAATATGTTATCACATCTATGTTCCTCTGAAACCTGATCCACCTCCCCTCATTTTGTAACTCAGTGAAAGTCACTGAGGGAGACACCCCCACAGGTGCAATCACTTCACACAAAAACATGGCCATCTTTGACTTTTTAATTGTCTCCACATTAGATTCAATTACCATATCCTGTAAATAGACAGGCACTCTGATTTTTTTGAACTCACCCACTCCTCTTTATACGTATTGCCTTAGTTCAGGCTCTAATCACTTTTTCCTGGCTCATAAAAACAGCTGGTTTGTTTCTCTGCCTTCAACATCACATCTTCCTTGGGCTTTTATACACTGCACTATACTTCAGCCAGAATGATTTTTCTGGAAGGCAAATCTGGTGATATTGTGTCCCTGTTTAAAATTTGCAAATGGTTACCGATTGTTGTCCTCATAAATTCCAGTTCTTTAAAAGAAATACAAAGTTCTTCCTGACTTAGTCTCTGCCTACCCCATCCAACCCTCTCTCATTACTCCTGCCTTATTCCCTTTTGTTTTAGCCTTATAATCTTGGATATTTAATTCATACTATTCACTGGGCCTTCTGGGTTATACCTTGGCTGTTGCCTTTGTCTGGAACCCTCTTGTGGTAGAGAGAACAATAGTCTCTCCCCGCTCACCTCCAAATATCTTCTTCCTAGCTCCTACAACTTGCGATGGTTATTTTAAATGGTAAAAGGGACTTTGCAGATGTGATTAAATTAAGGATCTTGAGATGAGATTAGCCTGAATTACCCAAATAGGCCCAATGTAATCACAAGGGTCCTTACCAAAAGGAGAATCAGAACCAAAGAAGGTATTGTGATGAAGGAAGCAGAGGTTAGAGTGAGGTCATTCCTAGAAGAGGGTTGTGGACTAAGGAATGCTGTGGCCTATGGAAGGAATAGATTTTCTCTTAGAGCCTCCAGAAAAAACACAGCTCTGCTAACACTTTAATTTTAGCCTAGTAAGACCCATTCCAGTTTTCTGATCTCCAGAATTGTTATTTTAAGCCACTAAATTTATTGTAATTTTATACAGCAGCAGTAGGAAACTAATACACCTCCCCTGTGGCCAAAGTCGATTAATTGTTTAAGACTCAGCTAAAGCAACAATTCTGGTGTACAGGATCCTCCTCTATGTTCCTACAGCTAACTCAGTATTCTCTCTACTTTATTATGGTTACCTATTTACAATCTCCCCAAGCCCCCATCTCCACAGTTACATCCTGCTTGAGAGCTGTAACTGTGTTTTATATTCATTGAGTCCAGCTAGCAAACACCTGACATATAGGCTCAGTAAAGTTGTAATACTTCTTTTGCCACTGTCATCTTGCCCTGAGGTTTCCTTCTACACTTTGAAGCCACCACTGTTGACCAGTATAGATAACTATATTTTCTGTTTTGAGGCCTCTGGCTGGCTAGGGTTAGTGCAAAAAGGGAGGGGAGAGTAATCCAGACAAATCAGCCCAGGTGAGCTTAGGAAGTCCCAGGCAGAGGATTGATGGGCATGCACAGGCAGCTGTTGAATTAAGGTCCTAGCTTCACATCATCACAAAGAATATTCCATGTGGCTCTTTTCCCAGTCTTTGTGCTATGCTCCTGGAATCCTGAGAGGGGCCTTCAGCTTTCCATGAGGCCCCAGCACTGGCCAAAGCAGCTCTCTGCAGTTCACTGTGTCCTCCTTCCCTTTTTTGGGACCCCCAGACCTGTCCTCGCTCAGCCTTCCTTCTACATGTATTCCCTATTCCTCTATTCTTTTATCTGTTCTATTTTTATGTCCTGAACTTCATTATTTGCTTCCCTCAGGCCCTCTCCTTTGGTTCTCTTGAGACTGTTTTCGAAATTAAAAACAAATATCCCAAATTGACTTCTTCTCAAGGCAATGTGCTTGCCTGTGGCTGGCTGGGGGGAAAGTCGCAGGAGTTCAGAGGAAAAACACAAATATTCCAAAAACTCATCTTGCTGCATTCCAGTTTCATTATAAATAAATATTTATTAAATGAACGAGTGGCAGGATGGAATAGAAAAGAATATCAAGGTTTTGGTAGGGGTAATATTTTTCAAATCTAGACTTTCTTTTGAATTTCACTTGATGGTCCTTATGCCACTGGTTGATAATGCCACTATTTTAGAAAATCTCCAGGTTGAACATTTTGGCTAGAAACTGAATAATTTGGAAGATGTTGTCAAAGGCTCTAGTAAAAAAAAAGCTCTGAAAAGATATAGTAACCTAAGCATCCACATCTCCCATATTTTCTTTCATGAGTCACATTTTTGTATAGAATGGGAAAGAAGGTGATTTTATCTTAGGCCTCTCTGTCCTCCTCAGCACCAAGAGCCATTCTCTGTTACTTTTCTTTGGGTCAACATTTCCTATGCTGTGGTTACTCTTACACTCCTTGATTCAGGACCCATGGTGACTTGATGACATTTTACTCTTTACCAAGACAGCCTGTCTGTGGAAAGGCTACATATCCCTTTGCTACTTCATCCCCTCATTCTCCACACCGCTGTCACAAAGAGTAGAAATGACTTATGTTAAGATGGATTGAGTTAACTAAAAGTCGAGACGACAGAGTAGGGGGAAATTTAAAGTTCTTGTAAAATAATTTCCATAGTCCCTCAAGGAGGTCAGCTTATATTAAGATTTATCTCACTCTTTTTCAAGTCTCTTGGTAAAACTGGGTGCTTTATATATTTACTCTTGGTCATACTGCCAGCTTTCAGAGAACCTCACCCTGTAGTCATAAGTTTTGGTTGGATCTCAGATTCCATATTCCTATCCATCCTTATCCCCCTCCTGTCTGTACGAGAAAGACTCATTCCCATGACTTTGAAATGACAGCCTGTCAAATCATTACATTTTCAGTCTGGAGGCCTCAGTGTCCCAGTTTGTCGCTAGAGAAGCAGGAGGAACAATTCAATTCTCCAGCTATGTTGTCTCATCTGCAGATGGTGAGAAAACCATGGTATTGCCAAATCTCTGCTAATGGTTTTTAGTGGATGATAACAGAAGTTTTCAAAGGATTTCAAAGGGTGAAAAGTAAAAGAGAGAAACATAAAACAGTGTTTTTGGTGAAATCTTCATCCTGGTGCGGTATGACGGGGGTGGGAGGGGTGGGGTGTCTTTTCTTTCTATTACTCAGGAAGGACACTTTCATTTTGATGGTTGCCTAGCTTTGTTCCCACAGTGAATTTCTCTTATTCTCTTTAAAGATGTTAGAATCAGATGTAGATTAAGCCCCTCACCTCCTCCCTCTTTCCTTTCCCCATGGCCCAGAAGCACGAATTTTAAAGCAAACTCAGGTATTTCACCAAGTGATGTGTCCCTGGTGGGGAAAAGTCGCAGTTTTATTGATTAAAATCTTGGTATAACATTAATAACTGGAGTTCTCCTGTAATTTGGTGCCAGGTTGCTTCACCATTTTTCTCTAGGGACTATATATCAAATGCTATTTTTCATGTTCCTGTTTGCTGATAAGGGCTTGATAAAACCACTAGTTTGACCTGTTATTAGATTTCCGGAGATGAAAGCACTCGTACAGATTGCCAAATGTCCTCAAATACACTGACAATCCATACCAATATTGTAAAAGAAATGTATGACTTGGGAAAAAAAAATGTGTAGGTTTGATTATGTTTTCACCCCCATCATCAGTGTGTATTTTTATACATTGCAAACAATTTTCAATCAATAATTAAAATTGGTAAACAGATCTACAGGGGAAAAAAATCTTTCAGTTTGAGTTTAATAGATTGCCTCTCAAAGTCACTCCCTGACACAGCAAGTTGCCGAGGGAGTTTGTGCCAGTAAATAGGAAAGAATGGGGTTGATTAAAAAGTAAAACAACACAAACCTGACATCCTGTTGTGAATTTAAAAATAAAGCAAAATGGCTATTAGCAACCCATGTTGATTTCTGTCAAACTATCTTTATCTGTGCAGTAAGGACGAGGAAATAACACAGGGCTTCTTGTCAGAGTAAATTTAGGCTTTATGGGAATTTGTGATTTTTTTTCCCTCAAACTTGTCTTTTTGTTTTCTTAGAATATTTCTCCTCCTGTGGAGACTCATGAGACACCTATTAGTCAGTCTGGAGCCTACAGGTATCTGAGTTGTTGCAGGAGGAGAAATGGGATGTCTTTCAGCTTTTCTTTTGTGTAGATTTGTTGCATGTTTACCAAGGTGAAAGGATTAGTGCCCTGGAGATCGTTTGCTTTCATGAGCTTTAAACTAGAGCAGCAAAGTTTCATGCCTTGATTTGGTTCCAAAGGCTCTTTCTCTCAGCAAGGCATAGAGGAGCAAGCTGAGACCTACAGATTGCCAGCACACTTTTCCAACAAAATTGCTCTGTCTCAATCAGTTAAATTGGGTGGGAAGGGAGAGCCTCTTCCAGTGTTCTCCCATCTCTTCCACTATGTGAAGAGACACTGGACACATTCCACAGGGCTTATAATCAAGACGAAATACTCCAGACTTCTAAATCTCAATACCCAAACCCCAGACCATATGTACGGATAATTCATGTATGTTCTAATCTATGTGTTTTGCATATAACCTCCCCATCAAACATTACTCTTCTGGAGCTTGATATAAAATAAAAAGTTAAGAAGAACACTGAAGCTAAGCGTTATTTCCATTTATGTTAAAAAAAAAATAGTTGTTGGTATAGAAATTAAAAATTCTGCTCTCCAGAAATTTATAGCAGGCACTTTTCCGTATGACTGGCATCTAAAAGATAATGAATTAAAATGTTGGTTTTGAAATGGAACATAATAGAAATTAGGATGACAGTTGCAAAACAAATAATAACCTCAAAGCTGGATTGACATAAATTCCAAACCAGGTAAAAGCAATCAGGCCCCTGTTTTCAAATGCTTTACTTGAGAAATAGGATAAGAAAAGAAAAACAAAAAAAAATAATTTATGCTTTTCATATCCACCTCCCTTCCCATCCCTCCCCACCTGGAAATCAGGGCGTGGCTGCAGGAGTGACTATACACTTTTACTGGTGTATTTATGTGGTAATGGATATCTTGTTCTTTTTTTACAAGGCAATGATCTAATTCTCAAATGAACTGATTAAGTAATCTCCATTTTGAGCACTGGAAATAAGAAAACTATAGGAAAAAGTAAATTTCCACTGTGAATTCACAGTTTTTTCCTTGTCATTTTCTTACATAAGCACAGTACTGATATTTTCAGAATAACCAAAACCAGAAACTCTAAATGTTAAACTGAGTTCCCATTAATCAATTCTGTATTTAGACAATTTAAAAATCTGTGAATATTCTATCACCTCTCTCAACCTTGAAGAGTGACTTCACCTTGTATTTCACCTCAAGGGGAAATAGATGAAGTCTCTTTCAAATGCCTGCCACAAAACCTTCAAAGCTACCCAGGACCACTTCCAGCCTGTTTTCCTTCCCTCTGTTAAAATTGAGGCTTCCCTTACCTCTGCTTTAAGTCCCTTCTTCCTCTGCATCTTGGCTGCTATGCACTATTCCTTCTCTTTAATTCTTTATCTTAAATCTTTCACATTTTCTAGGATCCTTTCATCAATGTTTAAACATGCTGGTATTTCTTCCATTTAATAACACAAGTAAACATAAGCACCACTGTTTTGATTGCAGCTCACTCTTCCTTCCATTTACTACCTACCTTTCTCCTTCCTTTCACAGCTACACTTCTCTAGAAAGTGGTTATCCAGTGATCTCAAGCCAAATTTGCATTTCTACAATGGTCAAGTTATTTTGGTAAACATCTACAGGCTTTGGTCCTTAGAGATAGATAGGGCTTTATGACTCCTCCTTATAACTTCACTTCCAGGTTGTGTGTTATACTGAATGCAAGTCTCAGTTTGAAATCTGCTACTTATACAAATATTTTTTAAAAAATAGGTACAAAATTCATATGGCCAGTTCCCATAAAATCAATTGTCTTTAATCGCTGTCCTTTACCACTTGTATAAAAACATTTACTCTAAAGCAGACACCAAGACATTCTGAAGAAGTTCTAGGTGGATTAGGCATTACAGACCCATACATGAGGATAACAAAGGAGCATATGGAGCTGTAGAGGAGGGCTCTAATTAAAAGACATTATACTCTTAGATTTGCTGGAATCTTTCATTTCCTCCAGGTGGGGATGGCAGAACCTATACAATCTCTTTTATTCTCCAAATATCATGAATGGTAGATACTATTGCACAGAGGAAATTTATTTCCAAAATCCATTACACATATTAACTATCTACAGTAGACTGAGGTAATATTTGAAGGCTTGCCTTAGTACCTCTGTAGTCTAGATTTCTAACTCAATCCTTTAAGTGCCATCTAACCTCTCATTAGGGTCTGATTAAAGTTAACTTACATATACATATAAATCGCACCACTTACTCTGAAGAATTTTAAAGTATATCAGTACCTAGTTGTCTAATGTTCGTCTCTTCTCCCTATTTCTGCTCCTCCACCACTCACAGCTCAATCTACTCTCAGCTGTCCTCTATTTCTATGTTCAATGAACTGATTCTCTCTAAGGTCATTAATAACCTTTGTGTCAAAAAATCCAGTGGGTATATTTCACTCCTCATTTCACTTAACTTCTGGTTGCATTTAGCACTGTTGGTTGCTTCCACTTTCTCAATACCACACACTACAGGTTTTCTTCCTGCCCCACTAAGCTGTCTTGGCCTTCTTGGCTGGCTCCCCAGGCAAAGAAGATGGAAAACGAGTAGAACGGCCCATTTCTCCTGGACGACTTCCCTGGTTCACCCCATTTATTATTATCTATTGTTCCATCAGAAGATGATAAATGAACAAAGAACCAAGCTCTGGAGTGTTCCAAACTCTGAGGTCAAACGGATGCCTAAGAACTAAGAGAGGAGTCTGAGAAGGACTGGCCAGGGAAGTAGGAGGAAAACCACCACAGAGAGGAGAGCAGGGAGCGTGTTTCAGAAACAAGAAAATAGACAACCATATTAAATGCTACAGAGAATCCTATAAAGATGAGGTCAGAAAAGTGTTCATAGAATTAACAATGTGGAGTTTGTTGCACTGATGTGCACTGATGGGGACAGAAAACAAATGGTTGGGAGCAATGAATGGCAGATAAAAATGTGAGAATTTCTTTCAAAAAATTTTCACATGAATTGGAGTAAAGAAATAAAGTGACAGTTAAAGGGGGATATAGGATCAAAGAGAATTTTTTTGTTTGTTTAAACAGAAGCAAAACTGAAGCATGCTTGTAAACAACTGGGGAAGAGTCAATAGAGAGGAAGAAACTGATGATGTAGTAAAAAGAGTACTAAACCCTAGAGAGAATGAAGGGGATGCCTTTTACAACACTAATAGAGAGGGACCAGCCACTCACAATAGGGCAGACCTTCTAAGGCAATAAGAGTAAAAAGAGAAAATGGTTAACTTCATGATTTCAGAGGTGGAATGAATATAGTAATCTGGTAATTTTAAAAACTGTTGGGATCTTCAAATAGCTATTAGAAGTTTTGCCTTCTGTCGATATTTGGTATAGGTAACTTGTCAGAATGTTGGAGGAAGGTTGCTACATGTGCTCTTATAGAAAGACTTTCCTTATATAATGAAGAATATCAGGTGTGTGTGTATGTATGCATACAAGTGTGCATGTGTGTGTATAAGATGTACGCAGATTCTGAACTTTGATGTGATTGGTTAAGATGTACATGTTGTCATTATTTTAAAAATTTCACATTTTGCTATATGATTTGAAAGGTACCTGTTTCAAAGGAAGATAATAAGAGATGATAGCAATGAGTAACTTTTGAGTCAATAAAATCACCATAACTGCTAAGGCAAAAATGATAACAATGGTGAAACCATGTTGGTTGACAACCTCCTGTTCACATAAGACCAACCCTCATAGCTGAGTGTAGGTTGGTTCTAAAAGGCGAGTGTGCCTTACTCTGTCTGTGAGAACTTCAACTCAAAAAGATGAAGTAGTGTTTTGCAAGTTTATAAACAAGTGGTTTTGCTACAAAAGTCACCACTGTCATCACACAGCAGTCACTTGAGGAATGCTTTTTGAGGAGAGATTAAAACACCAAATGTCATTGGCCACTCTGCTGTTTGAAGAGTTTCGAGCAGCATCTTATTCTTAAAGTTTAGATTCTTCAGTTTCTGTTTAAGAAGAAACAATGAACTCTTACTTGAATTTTCTTGAAGCATGAGGTTTCTACTACCATCGGGGAGAAATGGAGCCAGTGTTTAGATTGTCATGCATGGACTTCCACTGAAGTATTTTTCCTCAAATACTATATAGTCATGTTATTACTGCTTTTCTCTAGAAACAGAAGTCTCCCAATAATAATTATATGCTTAGAGCAAAGGAAGCAGTAGGGAAGAAACCCCAAGCCCTGTAAACATTACTGAAGAACCATGCCAAATATATGTATAAATTCAGGTAAGGGGACACTCTGGGTTTAGTGGTCTTAAAGTGACATTTGAGGAATGTTTCAAAAAATAAAGTTTTATAACGGCTTTAAAAAAACTGTTTGTTTTTAAAGGAAGTTTTAGCCTGTATGGTTGTGCAGATAATATTCTCTTCCTAAATCAATGCCTCGCTGTTTTGTTAAGTCCATGGCCCAGCGGACTGAAACAAAAGGTGCGAAGTTCTTCTCATCCATCTTAATGGGGTGTTAATGACTGTAGAGGCTGACTGTGACTATTTAAATGTGAGCGCTATTAATCACCTAGAAAAAACACAAACACTCAGCTTGAGCCACTGAGATGTAATTGCAAAGGACAGTTAGGTCCAATTTTGTTTTTGAATAAAAACTTGTATTAAAAAAAACCTGAGCTGCCCCCATGCAATCTTGGCAGATTTAAAGCTAAACCAACAGGCAAATGCCTCCTAACCCTTTATTGAGATTTAAAGAACTGGCTTCTCCCTGAACTTGCAGTTTAGCTGTTCTGCATCCAGTGAATAGCTTTTACCAGAGGTGTAAATTTCTACCAGGCAGTCACTTGCCAAATCACATTTCCTTAAGGGAACTTTTCATGTATCCTTTGCTTTGGGAGGGAGGGAGGGAGAAAGATAGAGAGAGAGAGAGAGAGAGAGAGAGAGAGAGAGAGAGAGAGAGAGAGAGACACAGAGAGAGAGACAGAGAGAGAATAAATGAATGTGTGTGTTTAAAATGTTTCATAAATTTTCTTTTAAGGTTTTAAAAAATTTCCTATTTCTACAACTTAACTGCCCCGACTCTTCTTGCAATGCCCTTGTCATGTCTAACTAAAGCTGTTGTTTTTCTCAGGGTTTTTGTTTTTGTTTTTTGTTTTGGTAAGAGGGGAAAATCGTGGTTTATCATTGGCAAAATTGACAGTATTTGCAGAAAGCTACATTAAAAATCTGGAGAATGTTTTTCTATGTAGATGTTGCAGGATAGGCTAATGGAAGAATACACACATACATATAACTTTTTTATACAGAAAATCAGAGACTCCTAGCTTCTGATGTTAGTATTTCTATTAATGCATTAAATTAATAGAAGTACAAGTGGTACGAGATTTATGATGAGGAATGTACAGTTCATTATATATTCCAGGTCATCTCATTAGTACTTTGCTTGAAGTTTGAGATTAGTCATCAAAGCGTGGTTTATTTACCTTTGAGTTTCTATAGATAGCCTGAAGACTCTGCCAAAATGAACCATCTGGCTTTGGGGTGTTGAAATACAAGACACATGGGAGGGACCCTATCTGGTCTAACGTTCTTTGCATGTAACATGTTTCTCCAGCAAAACTACCATTTAGTAATGGCCTGGCCTGATCTGACCCTGCTTCTGTACAAGACACAAGTTTGGATGGTATTTATTTCAATGGCTGGACAAGTTGTTGATTTTTATTTTTTGACAGGAGCAGCCAAGCCACTTTGGTTTCACCACTTCTTAAATCTGCCCCTTGCTTGCTGCCTAGGTCAGAGGGCACTTGAAAATTAACACAAAACAAACAAACAAACAAACAAACAAACAGTATTTCAGTTGTCTCTGAAGTTAAAAAAAATACTTGTCTGTGGGTTAGGTCTTTCCCTCCCACCTTCCCCATGGAGAGAGGTAGAAAAGCCATGGATTTTAATAAGGCTAACATTCTAGATTTGGAAAAGGTCAAGTGACCACAAATGCCTGATAAAGTATTTGCTCTTTTTTCAGTATAATATTTGAATTTTAAAATATGATATTTAAAGCGATTATTCTTCAGAAGTTTACTAACTTCAAATGAGTATGTTCTAAGAGGCTAAAAATGCTCAGTGCTCTCTAAGAATTGTCACTGATATTGTCATTGAGACTAAAATGAAAGAATCTGAAATTTAATACATTTAAGATATTGCCAACCCCTTTGCCAATACATGGTGGGTGGGGAGAGAAGGCAATCTGAGTCAGGATCAAATAATGTCAAAGTATTTGGCATAAAACACAGGTCATAAATTGTATGTTTTCTTCTGTTTTTCATTATGAAAGTTAGGGGTGATTTTTTTTAAAAAAAACAATGTTACCCACATCCTGACTTTTTTTCTCCTATCATTTTGTGAATTTTTAGACTTTCTTGAGTTTTCCTGAATTGTAGTATTTAAAAGATTTGACATTATTCTACTACTTCTAAGTTGAGTTTAAAAACTTCTGAAGTTCCTTTTGCTAGGCTACTGTGTGTGAAGACAGTTATTTAGGAGGGAGAATGGGGAAAATTGACTTAGTTTCTCCAACAGAAGCCTTAGATTCAAGTACTAGTTGGCTTCAATTCCAGCTCTGCGGCTGCCACACTTTGTAGTCTTGGCAAGATGTTCTATTTTTGTCTCAGTTTTCCTACCTGTATAAAACAGAGTAATTGCACTAGCTTATTTAGGTCGTAGCCCTGAACAACAAATAAAGGATTGCAAAGTACTGAAAGCTACTAGAGAAAGCAGAAATTCTAAGTGTTACAATTTTATTCTCTTACAGGGGATGATAAAGTAAAAGTGATATTTCATTATCTAATATAAGCAAATTGAAATTCCTAGATGAAAGTTTAGAGAAGTTCAAAGTCATTTTATTATTATTAATAATAGGTGCTCTACCTCTCTTTTACCTTTCTCATCTAATCAGCATACATTCCTTGGTTTGAAGGGAGTGTTCTCTTTCCAAATAACTTTTATCTACAGTTGAGGCATTCTTTATTCTGTTTCATGGATATGAGCTTTGAATGACTATAAACAACTCCCTTTTTCATAAAGTCTTTTTTTTTTTTTTTTTGTAAAGAAGAGGAGGCAAGTTGGCTCTTGGTTTACCTTCCTAAGCATGTAAAAATGTTTACATGAGGCTCCCTTACAGATTCTGTGAGACCAAACCTCCTTGCTCACAGCTCTATGTTGTTCACCCCACAGATATTCTTAGGCAAGTCTTACTGTCTATGCAGAGAGACCTCACTTTTATTTTTATATTATTATTATTGCTATATATACACATATCAAAAAAATAACTCTAATTTAATTTTAATACAAAACCTCTGTGAAGTCAGAATACTAATAATGAGGAGAATATACATACTTTAAAGATTTGCAAGAGCGAAGAACAGAAAGTAGAAATTTCTCAAGTGAAAAGAACTTGGCATATCTCTAACAAATGTGAGCTTTACCTAGCTGAGGGGATGAGAAGATACGGAGCCAGAACTGGCTTTAGTCACAGTGATAATTTGCAAGTATAAATACAGGTGACCTTTGAAAAACAGAGATTTGAATTGTGAGGGTCCACTTATATGTGGACTTTTAAAAATACCTTCACTGTTTTTTATCTGTGGTTGAGAACCCATGGATGTGGAGGACAGACCATATGCACTGATCTATGCCATTTTATATAAGGGACTTGAGCATCCATAGATTTTGGTATTTATGGGGGTCCTAGAACAAATCTCCCCGCAGATACCAAGGGTCAAAAGTTACAGATGGATTTTTGACTACATAGAGGGTTTGCACCCCTAACTCCTGTGATGTTCAAGGGTCAAATGCACTCGGCTTTCAACCACTCTAGTTCTGGGTCTTTCACATTGCCTTACAAAAGACCGTACCAAATAAGTATGAACAATTTATTTGTGCACAAGAGTAAAAAATGATATACTGAAGTAGTATCTGGTGGGAAGTTCACTGGCTCTTTTATTCACAAAATTAATAAGGATCTTCATCACAGTGAACTATGCTGGGATTATGGAGAAGTTCATTTAAAATCTAAAAAATAGACAAGAAATACAGTTAAATTATAACAGAAATGTTCCAAAGCAGATGATAAATGTCAAAAGACAGTGGCAGACAGTGAATGCTGTAGGCCTAACCTGGCCTACCGTAGGTATTCAAGATATATTTCTGTGGATTATACCTCAGTATACCTGAGGAGAAAAAAAGGCATTATACTGAAGAACCATGGGAGAGCTATGAGGAGGGATGATTACTGTGTGTTCATAAGTAAATCTGTGTCTGGAGCTAAAAGCCTGCAACTCTTTAATTAAAACAAAACAAAACAAAACAAGCAACAACAACAAAACACAAAAAGTGCTGCAATATGTGGAACTATCCCTGGATTGTATAGTTTCTAAGTACTTTTTAATTTTCCCTTAGTTGCTTGAGGCTAAAAATCTAGAAAATGAGCTAGAATGACTATCTTGGAAGCTGAGGCTGGCACTTAGGAGGGAGACACAGTTTTGGGACCCATTTTCAGAGAAGTGATAGCTAATAATATGCAAGTGTTCATTCTTGAACAGGATTTGAAGCCTTTAGCTAAATACGTTCCTCTTCTATGTAGATTTTAAGCAACTGTAAGTGCAAACGGGTGTGCAAAGAAAAGTTGATGTGCGTAATGCAAGAATGTTGGGTCCTTAATTTTGCTGTGACTAAAATCATACCATATAGAAATTCTTAGGTTTTAAGGATATAGAACCTCTCTTCACTGCCCCTGTATGAATGAAGGGAAATTGGGAAAATGGCTGATAATTGGAATCTGGAACCAGAATGAAGAATGACTTGTCAGAGACCAACTCAGTATACCCGTTTTAAGTTGATTTTTACAAACTGAAGCTTTACAATCTCATTAATGGTTGTTAAAGACACTGACAAAGAAAAATACGGCCTTGTTTTCTTCCACAGTTCTGTGTAAATGCAGCTGCCATTTGAGTGCTTGTTACAGTTCATGCTCTGCCAATGTGCTTTCAGATATTATCTCCAATCCTTCTCAAATCTCCAAAGCATGTGCTGAAATTTCTTTTTACAGTAGAAAAGGTGGTAAAACTGAGCCTCAGAGTAGTTCAAAAACTTCTTCATAGTTACGCAGGCAGGAATCAAAACTAGGTTTAAGTCCAAAGCCTGCACTCTTTCTACTTTGGCCCTCTGATTCTTCTCTGTGTAAAAATTAATTTAAAAATGTACTGCTCTTCTAAAATCTGCAGCTAGTATTACCTACAGTGTCCTGACACTGTTCATTGTTATTGATACCTGTTATTTAATTTCCTAATGTAAGTCTGAAGGCCTTTCACGCGAGGCTCCATGCACTTACCGCCCGCACACTATATTTATGCATTCTGAGGTGGTTCTATAGGTGGAGATTTAGAGCCATGAGCAAAGAACTCCTTGTCTCTCTCACTGCTGACTCTGCTTCCCCCAGCCCCTTGTACTAAACAGAGGCTGCCAGAACCCATGTGTCTGTGTAGATATCTGGCCTTAACGCAGAAGTTGGCAACAACCAAAGAATGGAAATGGCTGCAGATGTTGAGCACTGGGAAGTTCAAAAGGAGCCCTGCTATGTGGAATCCCATATTTGAAACTCTCTTCCTTTTGGTTGGGAAACTAATAACCCTTCAACTTTGAGTTAAAACATTGTGCTTCTTTCAGCGGAAATATAAAAGAGAACTTGCCTTCTCTGCTTAGTGACTCGTCAACCTTGTGCTTCAGCCTTGGCCCCAGATTCACACCTCCCTCTTGTGACTGGCACTGATTGAAAGAAAGGGTTATGGCCAAGATGTGATCTGCCTAAACAAAAGGCTGTGGTGCCAGTATGGAGCCCCTCCCTCTCATCTCAGCCCCCATCACTTCATCAGACATAAGCTATTTCTTTGGCTTTCAATTCTTCCATTATTTTTTTAGACTTGGCATTTTTAAAACTTCACAGCATCCTCATTATTTATTAAATACAATTTCTCAAATATAAAAATATCGGTAGATTGCAGATTTTCCACATGGTTCCTTTATTCCTTTATTGCCACTCTCCTATCCCCCAGGAAGCATTTATAATCCAAAATCAATTAAACAAAACTTGCCCTTGGACTTTCCAACACACCCACTGTTCTCTTGAAAACCCTTTCTCTTAATTAGGTACTAGCCAGGTATATGTACCGTCTCTGTGGAGCCTCATGCCCTGCCCTGCGTCTGTACATGTGTACATCTTAGGCTATCGGCCAGATCAATCTCTCATCTATGTGTCAATACATTAACCACACCACCCACTCACCAATTTTCTTTCGAGTTTCAGTCTTTCATTTCTCAATTTCTCACTTATGTTCAACTGTGCATATGACCCAATGAATAATTCCTTTTGTTTTCTTCTCAATCACCTTTTGTACCAGAGATAAAATTGGAGGCTGTGTCTTGGCCCTGGAACAAGCTTCAGGGCCACGTGACAGAACTGGATGAGGACATGGATAAGAGTCTGGAGACAAGAGTACCTTTTCCAGTTCAGCAACTTAGAGTTTGAACAAATCTGTTTGCCTTTCTGAGCCTCAGTTCCCTCTTCTGAAAAACAGCTGGATAACTGATCTCGAATGTCTATGAATGCATTGAAGAAGTATGTAATGAGTACCTACTTTATGCCTGCATTGAGCTAGGTGCTGTGGATACCATGGTGAGAATGAAGACATAGTTTCTGCCTTCATCGAGCTTATAGTGTAAGAGGCTTTCAGCTGTCAATGAATAATTTCACAAATAAACACGTGTTTATCAATTATTATCAGTGCAAGAGGGAAAAGCACTAAATGCCCCAAGAACAGTTACAAGAAGTGGTGACCCAGTGGGAGCAGGGGAGGAGTCAGGAAAGGAATATGGAGAGGTCTGAAGGAGTTGGTGCAGGAGTTAACTAAGCAAGGAAGAGAGAGAATATTCAGGCAGAGGAAATGGCAAACGGAAAAGCCCCAAGGCAGACTGGAAGATATTTGGAAAGAAATGACTAAAGACCATCAAGACTGAAATAGACAACACTGAGTTAGGGCACTCAAGATGAGGCTGCAGAGGCAGAGAGAAGCTGGATTGGTGAAGCTGTCCTTGTAAGCCAAGTTAAGACCCCTTGAACTGTATGCTTAGTACAAAACAGTGGAGTGGCATGAGACCTGCATTTTAAAAAGTTCACTCTGGCCCAAGAAGAGAACTTATAGGAGACAGTAGAAACAAAAGTGGGAGTCTTTGGGATTCCCAGGCAAGAGAAAAGGGTGGTGGCAGAGAATAGAGAAAAACAGACTATCCTTCTAAGCTTGCCTCTGATGCCTTTCCTTGCAACCCCACCCTTTCAGTCACTGTGGAAGTGATCTTGACCATTTCTGTACTATAGGTCTTCCTTTCAACCTCAGATATGACACATTGTTTACTCTGCTTTCTCTTAGTTGTTTATTGTTTTCTTTCCCAACTGGATTGGAAGCCTCTTAGAGCAATTATAATGTCTTGCTCATCTTTTTATCACCTAAAAAACCTTGCCTTAAACATGATAAATGCACAGTGGGTATTCTGGTGGGAACTATGCTTTTCATTATGGGCAGCTTTACAAGCTGGTGAGACACCCAACCCAGAGACAGAGCTGAGGGATTCCTTGGGAGGCCTAAGTAGTCTCTGGCCTATATAGCCTAAATTTTCTCTGTCATCCCTGAGGAAACAAAGGAAGGGGAAGGGCTGCGGTGTGAGGTGCAGGAAGAGAGAATTTCTCCTTTCCAGATCATATTTCAGAGTCGCATTCTTCTCTGCTTCATGTTCTCCTATGGTGCTCCTGCCCATGGAATTCTCACACACATAGTTGCATGGTTGTTTCAAGTGTTGCATGGCAGTGAGAGAAAATTCTGGACTGTTAGGATCCTAGGTTGAAGCAGACAAAGCCTCCACAGCCTGATGCAGCGCTCAAGGTTTAGCTCCTTCTAGATGGTGATTACTTACTCTCTGAGCTTTGAGGTGCTGCCCCTCATGCTTAGGGGTCTTGTTAGCAATCTGCTTCCATTGATCCCATCCTCTCCTCCAAGGCTGAGGTAATGTCTTTAGCATCTTTGTGGCCTTTGTGAGAGCACCACTCTTTCTTATTTGGATCCCAGATCTAGCCTTTTTGGTGTTTGGTTGAAACTCTTGCTTGAGCTTCCAGTTTCTTAAAAAATTAAGATCTTGATGCTGAGTTCTCTTTCCACAAATTCCATTTTCTTTAGATTTCTTCTTTTTTGTACTCCAAGGAACAAAAGAGAAGTTCTGGAACTTCCTTTTCCTCATCTAATTTGTTAAAGAAAAAACAGAAACTTCGGCTTTCTTCAGCACCCTTTCCTTTTTCCTCAGGGCCTGCTTGCAACTCCCTCCACTACAATCTTTTTATTGGGCTCTGTAATGGATAATAATGTGCTAAAAAGCAATTTTTGTCAGACTATAGGACATCCTTTTTTTTCTAATTAAATTTATTGGGGTAACATTGGTTAATACAATGATATAATTTTCAAGTGTACATTATAATTTGACATCTGTATATTCTATTGTGTGATTACCACCCAAAGTCCAGTTTCCTTCAGCTACCACATATTTGATCCCCTTTACTCACTTCACCCTCTCCCTAACCCCATATATTTGACCTCCTTTATTGTGTCTACCTCCCTCGCACTCCGCCCCACCCTCTTATCTCTGGAAACCACTAGGCTATAGTCCATGTACATGAGTCTCTGTTTGTTTGTCCTGTTCAGTTGGTGCTTTTAGGTTTATATCCCACATATATGTGATATCATGTGATTTCCAACTTTTTGTATCTGGCTTATTTTGCTTAGTATGATTATCTCGAGGTCAATTCATGTCGCAAATGACAGTATTTCATCTCTTCTTATGGCTGCATCATATTCCATTTAATATATGTACCACAGCTTCTTTAGCCAATCATCTATCATAGGACACTTCAGTTGCTCCCATGTCTTGGCCACTGTGAATAATGCTGCTCTGAACATTGGTGTGCAAATATCTTTTCGGATATGGGTTTTCAAGTCTTTGAGATAAATACCTAGTAGAGGGATTTCTGGATCATATGGTAGATCAATTCTTAGTTTTTTGAGGAACCTCCCTACTGTTTTTTATAGTGGCTGTATTGATTTGCAGTCCTACGAGCAGTGTATGAGGGTTCCTTTTTCTCAGCATTCTCTCCAACATTTATTACTTGTCCTTTTGATTATAGGTATTCTAACAGGTGTGAGATGGTATCTCATTGTGGTTTTGATTTGCATTTCCCTAATAGCTAGCAATGTTGAGCATCTTTTCAAATATCTGTAGGCCATTTGTATGTACTCTGGGACATTCTAATTGTTTTCTATTAGACTCTCTACAATATTTAATACCACCCATCCTCCTTCCTCCCCCCAGTACATTTAAATTTAGAAAGCTAAGATCTTCATCTGGGAAAACACTTCATTCCATATTTATTTTCTGATGAGAGTGGTATTTTTCTCTGGCTGATAGTTTTTCAATCTACAACCAGAAAATACTAGCACTGGAAGCAACCTTAGAGACTATCTAAAGTCTTATTCATACTCTTATTCTATTGTTGAGAAACCCAAAGGTCTGGTGAGTCAAGGAGTTTGCCTGAAGTCATTTCATTACTTAGTACTAATGACTAGAATCTTTATCTTCATAGGCCTAATCCTCTACTCTGGGTTTTATATTCTCTTTAAATTCTATACTGAAAGTCACACAGCAAGACAAAGCCAGTGTGTACTCACAAAGCATTGCATCAATCATTCACCAAATATTTATTGAACACCTATATAAGCATGGCACTGTGCTGGTACATAACTAATACACATGAACAGCCTGATTTAAATGCAAACCAAACATGATTAACTATTGTAAATCATTTATAAATTCTATATTATTTCATAAGAACAGAAGGAAAAACAAAAACTCTTGTACTTCATAATGTACAGAGTGTCATATTTAGAAGGGAGAATATCATCTGTTTATTGTGTTGAGTTATGGATTTCTTGAGTTTTATATAAATGTTTTGATATAAAAAGAGAGAGGTTAAGTTTTAGTGTTTGTAAAAAAAAAATGTTGGGAATTAAGGCCATTCTCAGAACAGCTACATGGTGGATAAAAGGTTACAAAAATTTAGATTTTAGAAGATAATTGCTATAATGTTAAACCTACCTGTTTATTTTTCAGGTAGCTTTTTATTATTGATTGAAAGGACTGGATATCCATGAACTGTCTGAAATTACTCTTGACTTCATTATAGGGAATATAGAAACATGGAGGTCTTTACTCTGCAGTTTCTTTATTAAATTCTCCCCATTCAGCTTTTGCTGTCTGTGGTTATTTTAAATAGCAAGCACTGGAGATAATAACCAAGCTTGACAGTAAACACAAAGGTGGAAGTAACTGTGCACCCAAACCACAACCCACGGTCAAAAGAATCTTCATTGATTTAAAGAGTCATAATGTGATGTTGAAAGGGCACTGTTTTAAAGTCAGAAGTCTGGGTGCTCTCTCTAGTTTCAGCTCTTCATTGCTATGTGATATCAGGCAGGGTGCCTTACCCTGGATACTCCTCACCTCTCCAACAGAAACTTTCCCTTCCATAGCAGTGTTGTTTTCTGGATCAAAGGAGATCACTAATATAAAGGTGTTTTGAAAACTCAAGGATCTTTGAAAATATAAGATGATTATTCCAAAACTCCAGACTTTTAACCAGTGATAAAAAGTATTTACCTTGTAAAAGTTAATATTTCCTTCTTTTGAGTGTGTTGGGAATCCGTGTGCAAATTTTACTCCGTTGAAACAACTTCTGTCACTCTTGCTTTGAAACTGGCAGGAGATGGATTCAGTGCTGGTGGAAAATAGCAGGCCTCTTTGATTCCTTCAAAGAACTGAGATTGGAAGTGGATTTTATCAGGGAGGCTCAGCCTGAGGAACAACAGAGACAATATCCCTTGGACTGCCACCAGTCGTCTTCCTTTCCCACTATCGTGGGGACATAACAGACAACTGATGTGAGGCTCTGAGTCATGTTTGCTATGTTTCCAGATGGTGGCTGATGCCAAATATTTTTTGCCAGTGCTGTAGAATCTGTTGTGTCATGGTAGAAATTCCTAAAAATTCCTTCATAATGCTGGATTCTGAAGAACTTGCTTTTTCACATTTCATTGGTTCATTCAGGAAGAATTCACTGCATGGGCATCATGCTGGGTGCTTGAGATATATATAGGTCAATGTAGTTGGGAAGAGAGATGCCATGGAATAATTAATTCACACAGTTAGAGTTCAGGGCTGAGGTAGTTAAAGCTAAAGTACCTCCTCCACATTTGTGTCTCCTTACTTAGCAGAAGTTATGTACCACAGAGAATACAGATATAAAATGGTGCAGGTTCTCTTAGCTTGGCCTATGTGGGACACATTTTTCACCCCTAATCTTTGCTGGCTCCAGTCAGCATTTAGCATGTGAACAAAACAGAGTGAGAAATATATTTTGGGTTTGTCTGAGGTAGAAGCAAGCAGTTATTTATCTCAATACATTTATTTGGCAAATATTTAATTAGTATGCAAGACCTTTGTCCTCAATCAGCTTCAATTCTAACCAGGGGAACAATGGTCACACAGCACCGAATTCCTACCCTGGGGCAGCCATTTTATAGTGAAGGGCCTGTGTCAGGCACCAAATGCAGTCTGAACAAATGGCATGCCTGTACATGTATATACTATTTTTTAGATGCATGTAGGAGGTTATTATGATTGATAAAATGCAAATCCACTAAAGTTGCTAAATTCATTTTATCTCTTTATTATTTTTTATTTTTACCTATGTAATTTTATGATATGTCATTCCCCACTTTAGTGTAAGCTCCATGAATCTGTTTTTATACTCCATTAAGTCCCTGGGTACTCCAAAAACATTTGTTAAATGTTGATTATGTGTATTTTCTCTACCAACAGGTTGAGAAATTACAAATATCATGTTCTGCCTCTTGAAATTTTCTAATGTTAAAAAAGAGTCCTGATTTGGGTCGAGGTTGAGACTCTAAGTGTGGGGCAATAAACAAAAGATACGAAAGATACATAAGATAAAGAAAACAGACCCAGGTTAGAAGTGGCAGGATACAAAGACTTAAAGCTGATGGGTTAAGAGATAATTAGCTACTGAATGTCACCTCTGCCTTGTCTCTCATTGTCTTATATTGCTTCATACTCTTTACATTTCCAAAAATTCTGACAAATCTTGCCTCATATGAGATTTAGAATAACACTACAAGTAGCCAGGTAAGAAGTAAGAATGGCTGCTGCTTAGTTCTTTACTCTTAAGGCTTTACAGAGTTCCTGATGCCTTGAATGGACCTAAGAGATCATCTAATCCTACAGGCATCATTTCACACTACGGAAACAGAACTCCCCAAATGCTAAGGTTCCTGTCCAAGCTCATGCAGCTAGATGGTGGCAGAGGTAGGACTACAGTCTAATCAGACTCATACTTTTCCCATCACTTTGCTGCTTCTTGGTTGGGGTCAGGTTCATCATCCCTCAAATATTTGATTTGGAAGGAGAATATGGTATAAATTAAGTAGGTATAGATTTGAATTTATAGTTTATGTCATCAATCTTCTGTTTTCATTCAGTCTTTCAAAATATATGCTCCTCCACACAGCAAAAGCTCAAGAGTCAGCCAAAAATAGAACTTTGACTGTGAACTTCATGTTAATGTTTATCTAATTCTACTAAAGATCATAATCTTTAAGTCAGCATATATTTATTCTGTTATAATAAATATGCTACTCACCTTAATAAGAGTAAGTGAATATGTTCTTTATCATTTAGCATTCTTCCTACACAATAATTCCCTTCTGAAGCCAATATCATTGCCAATTCTGCATTAAGAAAGATAAAGACATAAACAGTGTTGCAATAAATATCTGGCAAGCAATAGAGACACTATTTTAAAGGAAAATTGTCTCAAGATACTCTAATGCTTTCTATTGCTATGGTTGCAGAATTACTTGAGGGCACATTGGGGCAAATTGCTAAGGAGACCTCTCTTACATCTATTAATGAGATTTATAAGAGCACTAATAGGTAAATCCAAACCTAACTCCGTCAATAGTGATGCAAATTAATGCAATTCTAAATGTTAAACTTGGAGTTATAAACATTCATGCAAATTGTTTAGTATAATGTTTTAAATATGTGTTCAAAATAATATGATGCATATGTTGACATGACAGAGCAAACTATCATCTACAGAGTGAAAATTCTGATCTCAGTTAAACATACAACCTCTAGTGACACATCTGCTCTTCTCAACTGAAGAAGAAATGTATAATACCAACTAGAGAACAGACGGTTAAAGTATTTTCCAACACCATCCTAATGCCATTGATTCACAGTCTTTGTCATTAGCCTGAGCATTACATGTAAGCCCAGCTGCTTGGATCAAAGGAGTACCAGTCATTTGGTGAAGAATGGAGAGATTAAAAAATGATACTGGAGAAGGCCTCAGGCATGGAGAAACTGGAAAAATGTATCATGGCAGCATGATTAATTCACATTCAGTAAATGTCTAAGGGGGAGAGAGAGATTTCTATGTAGGCAGAAATGAATGTGCGTCCATACCATAGAAGTATGTGGTCACAGCACTAAATATCTTAATAAACTTCACCATTGAATGATTTAAAAAATCTAAGCTATTTCAAAAATTATTTTTCATGAATGCCTTACTTTATAGCTCTTCTTGGAGGCCCTGCTTGATAAATAAAATTGCTCCATTATTAGGTCTTTGTGGTCCTTAAATATGAAAATTCATTTAGATGAAGATGAATACATACCTGATTTTTACTTAGTTTCAGTGTCATTCCATTTCTTAGGTGTTTATTTTAAATATGTGTTATGTTGCACTATTTGGCTGCAGAGCTAATATTTTTCTTTCAAGTCAGAATAATTAGGAGAATATACTGCTTTCCCCAGGTTCTTAAAGAAACAAGTTCATTATGTGCTTTTAAAAATATTTTATACATGGATAAAATTATTAGATAGCTTATTTTCTTTCTCTATGGACTATTTTAAATATAATTGATGATGTCTATGTTGATTTTATTTATTAAGATGTGATTCATGATTATTTAATGCTTTAGTCTGTGTTTTGCCTCTAATAGCTCAACCTCAGATGGCATTTTGGTTTCAAAGGTGGCCATTCGTCTTGCTGCTATATAGCACACTCAAGGAAAGCCATGTTAGGCTTGCAAATAAACACTCTTAAGTAGACGCCTGATATGTGATCATCTCATATGTGTGTTTGTATTTTTTGATACAACTATTTCTTTCTTTTTTATTCTATACATTTAAAATCTCATGCCTCAATCATCTTCCTCATTTCTTCCAAAAATAGTTTATTCTCTGAAATTTTCCATCAAGGGCATCTTGCTTTTGATGCAATCCTTGTTCACATGTACTTCTGCTTTCAGAGAATTTCTAACCCAGGAAAGGCCTCTTTCTCTACTCATGACAATATTCCTTGTTATTTTAATCCACAAATATCTACAAATCAGATGTTTATGCATTTAGCCAAGGTACCTCAGGTTTAGAAAGAGATGCAAGAAAATAAAGGATAGTCAACTAGTTAAGTCTTTTTCTTGCCCTTAGATTTTTCCACACCTAATAATCACCACTGTATGTTTAAATAAATTCAACTACAAAATGGTAAAGAATTAACTTTTATGTCTCTCTCCAGAGTTCTTTCAAAGTATGTCTTTTTAGACATACTTTAAATATGTATACATTGTGCAGAAAAAGCAGCAGCAGCAGCTCCAAACCAGAAAAGATCATGGAAAAGGAATAATGAGATATAGTGAAAGAATCCCAAATCAGTACCAGATGCTGAACAATTAGATTCAACTGCTAACAGGTGTGTAAAAGAGCCCATGTACAATGTTACCTTTTGTCACGGGGCCTTCCAAAGGGATGTTTCACGTAAAATTCTCAGAGTCCTTGGGCTATTTAGAGGAAATGGTGTGTGTGTGTGTGTGTGTGTGTGTGTCTGTGTGTGTGTGTGTGTGTGTGTGTGTGTGTGTGTCCCCATCCATCTAGGATAAAGCTTATTCTCTTTTTACAGCTCCTTTCAATTGAAAAGAAATTAAGTACTCATATCACACAGGCATGGAGTCATGGGTGAAGGGGAATGGAAGGGAGCAGTGGTTCACAAACTGTGGTCCTTAGATCTGCAGGTTTTCTTGGAGGGCTTCTGGGATGATAAATCCTTCAAAATGCATATCTTCCCCCCCGGCCCCCTTTCCAATAATTCTTGGGAGAGGTTTCAAAACTTTCATGAACTTTTGAAAACAGTCTGCGACTCTACTTCAGTTTTAAATTGGTGTGGTCAAAACTCATGAACTTCTAAGTCAATTGTCCCCATATTAGAAGCTGTGCATTATTACAGTAAGTCCTCACTTAATGTCATCGATAGCTTCAAAACTGTGACTTTAAGCTTAACGACTTAAAGTGAAACCAATTTCACCATAGGCTAATTGATATAAACAAGGGTTAAATTCCTTTGAAAGATTTCCATTTACTAAAACATAACCAAACTTCTAAATAAAGACTCAAATCACCTCAAATATTAAACACTGAAAATAAATGTGAGTTAAATTTACATTTAAGAAAGATTAATAAAAATAAGTAAGATAATTATTTTCTAACCTGCTTTTTCCATTCAGAGTCATGGGTAGCTGAAGTTCACCCTGGCAACTCAAGGCACCTGGTGGGAACCAACCCTGAAGAGAACACCTTTCCATCACAGGGCCACTCATACCCACACCCACACCCACACTCACTCAGACTGGGACAGTTTAAATACCCCAAAGAACTTAATGTGCACATCTTTGGGATGTGGGAGAAAACTGGAGTACGTAGAGAAAACCCATGCAGAAAGTGCAAATTCCATGCTGAGAGTAGCCCAGAGGGGAATCAATTTATTTATTTATTTTTATTGTTATACTAAACATTGGACAAAACACTTATTCAAAGACCTGCTGTACTTGACATTTCTGAACATGTTTTTTTTTTTTCTTTTTCTTTTTTTCATTTATAAATTAGGGATAGTGTCACTGACCTCATTTACTGATTTGATTATTTAAAGCAGTATTTTCTAAACTTCAATGTGCATGTTAACCACACCGGAGCTTGTTAAAGTGAACACTGCTTCAGTAGGCCTGGGGTGGCACATGAAATTCTGCATGTCCAAGAAACTCTCAGGTGATGTTGACGCTGTTGATCTGCCTACCACACTTTAAATGATAGGGATTTAAAACTGCTTCTCAAATTTGACTGCACATTGGAATCACATGGGAAGTTAAAAAAAATTCTTATATCCAGGCCCCATGCCCAAAGCTCATGATTTAATTGGCATAGGGTGCAGCCTGGGCATCAGGATATTTTAAAGCTCCCCAGAGGCTTGGAATGTGCAATGAGGTGTGAGAATCACTGATTTAAAGTGCATCGCCTGATGCATACTATGTGCTCTATAATCATTCGTTTTCCTAGGAGGCTCTTCAATTATTGGGGTAGGGTAATGAAAATAAAAGACTGTGGTATAAAACTGAAAAGATTGCTAGTGACTAGGCAAGTTGAATCCCATTCTGCAACAGACATGCTCTGAGACCAGGGGTGTGGTTTCTTATCGTTTCTGTGTTTCTTATATTTAAACAAGGGGGAGAAAAGGGATAATTATGTTTTAACCTCACATATTTGTTTGGAAAATTAAAGTTTATAAAATACTTTGAAACTTACAGATTAAAGGGTATTCAAGACATTTAAAATATACAAAGGGAAAGAATGGATACTCTAAAAAATTTCAGTAATTGACTAAAAACAAGGGCAGATAATGTTGGGGTAATAAGAAAGAAAGGTGGTGGTGAGGGGGATGTTGATGTTGGCATGGAGAAATGATACAACTTGGAGAAATGACACAACAGTTTATGTTGGTTCATTTTACTGGCCTTGGTAATTTTTAAAAGCTTTCTTTTCTAGTGGGAGACTAAATTTCATCTCAGAATCTAGGTTTTTGAAGTATTCCTAACCAGGCACAGGCTGCAAGAGCCACCCCTGACTAAGCTGTTATTATCACCAATCCTTGCCAGAAAAAAACTCCCAGCCTTTCAAAAGAGACCCTTTGGGAGTGTCTGAAGCAAGGGCTTTGAAATTTGTAAGTGTTGATCTCATTTATGAGTGTCCAAATTCTTTGAGAGTGAAGTTCCTTGCCATTACTATAAAACATCAAATATTTGGAAAGGCCATTAATTGAGGTGGGGTCCAGCACTGTGTGTGTAAAAGGGAGTAAGCTCCTCTGTGCACTGGATTCAAGTAGATGGAGTATAGAGATAGGATTTTTGGCCAGACATTTTCTATTCCCGCCTCCACTCTGCTTCACCCTGCTTCCGGCCCTGGAGGCTGACCTAGGTGGGCCTGATGAGTGGGTTCCCTTGTCTTCTGACCTCAGGTTGGATTTGGTTAATGGGGTGCCCTAGCATAAGACACAGAGAGGGAGGAGAGAGAATGGGAGGTTTTATTCCTCTAGGTCCCTTCCTAACTATCCCCTTGAGGCTGACTACTCTCCTGGACTAAAAGTCACAGCTTCTTTCAAGGTGGCCCTCTCCACAAAGCTGTCTCCTTCTTGGTTCTGTTGTTTTCCCTTTTCCTACCCCTTCGAATTTATGATGGCAACAGCTGTGTGTAACTGAATGCAGAATACTGCACTTTTGCTTATTAGTTTCCCTAAACTCTGCCTGTGATTTTGTAAATAGTCCTCTATTAAACCATATTTAGATTATTCTTATTTGGAACATACAGAAGTACTTTTTCTATTTGTGCAGGCACCTCATCTCTCTCATTTGCTTTTGTGTATTCATTGGCATTTTTTGAATAAATAAATAAATGTTTGAGACTCTTCTTCATTGGCTGCATTTGTACATCTGACTTAAAAGTATTGATTACTTATCAGGAGAGTAGCTCTGTGAGCAATGGCAGTCTTCCTGTGGTTGAATTTATCTAAGAAATAAGGACATAAAACTTTTCCATGTCCCTTTTGCTTGTGTTTACTTTAAAATTCTTAAAGTTACATAGAACTTTGAAAATAGGACATAGGAATTGCACTAAAATAAATATTTATTTTTAACATTCCTCTTGCATACCTAATTACCCTTAAACATAAGCAGTATCTTCAGCACAAATTTGCTAAGCAGTGTTCAGAAGGTAATGTGACTGCATCTCTTAAACCACATTCTCAGCTTTTCCACCTCTCACATTTTTTTCCTTTAGCAATAAAAGCTGCACTCACGTTCTGAGATGATTGGCATGCTTCACTTTCCCATCCTTCCCATCCCTTCACATCCCACGTGTGTGTGTGTGTGTGTGTGTGTGTGTGTTTTCAATCTGAGCTTTCATTTGTTCAAATTCACAGAAAATTTAAATGTTCCCTGGTAACTATCTTCCCAAATTTTCCTAAGGTGAGGTTTAATCTAGTTCGTGAGTTAGGGCTTCTCCAAAGAGCTTTTATGTTCTCATGGGGTCAAGTCTCTGCGACTGCTGAATTTAGACAGCTCCCTTCCCGCTCTTGCCTCTTCCTCCAACACCTCTTTACTTCTATCACTACAAGAGAGTTCCATTGTTATTGCTAGAACCTGGTATTAGAAGGTTCCGGCATTTGAAGATAAACAAGTGCTACAGGCTGGACTGGGTGCCCCCGAAATTCATATGTTGAAGGTCTAACCACCAGTACCTTAGAATGTGATTGTAATTGGAGAAAGGGTCTTTAAAGAGGTAATTAACGTAAAATGAGGTCATATGGGTAGGCTCTAACCCAATATGAATGGTGTTCTTATAAAAAGAGATTAGGACTCAGATATGGACAGAAGAAGACCACGTGAAGATAAAGAGTTTCCAAATCACAGTCTTGTAGGCTAGAAGTCCAAGTTGTGCCAGCTGGGTTAATTTCTTCTGAAGATCTCTCTTCTTGGTTTGTAGATGGTCATCTTCTCCAAATGTCTTCACATGTTCTTCCCACTGTAATTATGTGTCTATGCCTAATCTCTTATAAATACAATAGTCGAATTGAGTTAGGACCTACTCCAATGATCTCATTTAACCTTCAATACTTTTTAAAAGACCCAATCTCCAAAAAAATTCTGAAGTACTGTAGGTTAGGCCTTCAGACCATGAATTTGGGGAGAACACAATCAGCCCATAACAGGCATGACATTTTATATAAGTTGTAAAGTAAGCTCAGATAATATTCAATTCCAGATTTTTTCAGCTTCCTTTCATGGGCATAGAAACACACACTGGCCCTCTTTTTAAGCAGAGACATGGGCTTTTGCCCCCATATTCATATGTATTTATTCCCATTATCTGCAGGTAGAAGATTTCTGGTTATTCCTGCCTCTCTCTAGATACAGAACCCCAAATGACTGCTGCTTCTGCCTCATTGACTTCTTTGCTTCTAGTTCGTAGAGATGATTGCCTTAATTTGAGCTTAGCTGTAATTTTTTCATCTTTCTCTTATTCTAATTTTTTAAAATCACTTTTGTATGTTTGGATGTGGCAGAGCTATCAACACATAACTTTACAATACCATTTTAATGAAGTTTCCAAAATTAATTTTTAAAGAGAAAAGTAAAATTTTGTTGATACTGAATTTTCTCAGAAAGTTCAGATGTGATCATTTGATCAAGTCTTTAGTTTAAGTATATTTGGATGTCCTATCAAACATGATTTCTAATAAACACAGAAAGCAACTTGAATCCAACAATGTTCTTCCAAATATATATTTAGTTTACCAAAATACATAGAAATACAATTTTTTACACACTGTATAAGGTCGTCAATTATTTTATAATTAAACACCAGAGTACAAATCATCTTTGAAAATTTGAATTATTATGCCAATGAAGGGAAACACTGATCAGGGAATAATGGAAGAATGGTAAATTGCAAATGATTTATATTTTGTTTCACTCTGTATTTCTGTACTCTGTTTAATCTTGATGTTTTATGTTTTGGAAGTTTGTATCATTTCCATTCAAATGACAAAAACATATTCTGAATATCTGATCTGGAAAATTCCCCTGCTTACCATCCTGTTTTACCACTTGTCAAAGTCTTTCCTGTTAGTGAGTCCATGCTCTAGAGAGAGGCTAAATTTGTTCTGCCTGATTCACAACATCTGGAACTCACCTTATCTCTTTCTTAGCTCATCCATGGTCTGACTCACATCTTCCTTAAGGAACATATTGGAAGGTAATGATGTGTTTTGGCTCCCATGGCTTTATTCAATGTCTGACCCTATAAGGAAGAGAGAGAAATGTTCTAAAATCCTTCAGAGGTTTCAGGTAAACTAAATCAATTGACCACAGAACTCATATATTCTCTGTGGGTAACCCTCACAAGGACAAGTTCATTCATAGATTTGACTATTATATTGCTGAAAGTTTACTGTGATAGTTTTGACAAAGACTTCAAATTACTACCAACCTACTCCAGATCACCTATGCAATGAAAGCAAAACAAACAAACAAACAACAAACAAACAAAAAACCCACAACAAGTAAAACCATACAACCATACTCTGAGAGACGTTAGTGACTGCAAACATTATATAAATTGATATGATTTACTATCGTCTGTTCATACACCACTGATAGCCATCACCTTGCACACAGAAGAATGAATCTACTTGACCCTTTCAAACTATAGAATCTTTGACTCTGAAGTACAAAAATTTACCAATGTGCTCTTACAAATACATATTGAGCTCCCACTACTTGTCAGAACTACTCTAGGCTCTGAGATACAGCAGTGAATAGGACTAGACTCTAGTCTATGAGGTGCCTGGTTTGGTGTTAACGTTTTCTAATTGAAATATGACCAAACGTTTGGATCCATTAATAAAAGAGAAACCTATGTAATCCTTTTTTAAAAAAAAATAATGCTTATTACATGCTTTGAGGTCTGAATTTTTGAATACCAACTGAACTAGATAAGTTGTGGCAATTTTTCTGACAGAACTTTAAGATTCTGATATTATTTTCTGTAACACACAGGTCCAGCCATTGATGAATATAATAGTTGTCTGTATTTCAGTTGTATAAATTAAAGTATGAAGGAAATTAAATAGACAATTTAGAAGAAAAAGATGTTAAGGAAAATCTGAGCTTTCCTTACTTAGACTGAAAGGTCCATAATCGGATTTACAGAATAATTATTATATTTCTCTTTAGTTTTACGCATATAGACAAAACCAGTAAGAAAAGGTTGAAAAAGCAGAGGTAAATGAGTTTCAACTTTTCTAATGTAAGTAATGACATTTTTTATAACCTAGTTTTATTATTCAACACTATGCCACTAATTTACCATAATAAATTTGCTATAAAAACAATTCTCACGGACATTGGTTTCTGAAGTTAAAAATGCAGGGCCAAGTTTAAGAACGAGCTGGTGAATGTTTGCATGGAAATTATATGTGGTTCTAAAATTGTGTATGTGAATTTAGAACTGGTTTAAAATTAATAATCTTTTAGGACAATATGTATGTAAAATATTGCTGAAAAATATCATATGTAGCTTAGTATACCCCAAACTTACTCCAATTATTTGGAATTAAACCTTAACTCAGTGTTCTCAAACTGCGATTTTACAATCTGCTTCTGAATTACTTGGCCAGATGACTAGGTTCCACATAGGACCTTCTGAATCAGAATCTTCTAAGCTGTATTAAATTCTGGAATCTACATTTAAAATAAACTATCCAGATGATTCTAATACATGCTAAAATTTAGAAATCCTCTCGTAACCTCATCATATATTAAGACATTTAACTTACTACTTTTTGAAATTATATTATGGCTTATATATAATTTACATTGTTTTATTAATTTTTAAAAAAACGTTAACTTCAGTTTAGGCAACTGAAAAACATCAAAGAAAATATGTATTATTGAAGGTTTTTACATCTTAAAGAACAGTTCACATGATGTGAAAAATGGCTGCCTAAGCCCATCATATTTTTCAAGTTTGACTAATTCTAATAAATTGGCAAGTATGGTTTTGTAAACCAATATTAGAATTAAGTTCTTAAAACATGGGACTATTTTCTTTTACCTTGTATAATAAAAGGAAAAGGATCTTTAACTTATACATTTGACTTGAGTGATTACATTTATAACTCATCTTTGTTTTGGTAAATTATATTCCTTTGTAATTCAAATAAATCTTGGAGTCCCTGGTAGCATAATTTCTACAGAGAATCATATTCAAAGAAAAATGTCTAGCCATCAAATATATTAAAAATGAATTCCAGAGTTCCCATCAATATGGCAGAGTAGGTAAATGCTGTGTTGGCTCTTCTCATAACCACATCAAAATTACAACTAACCTTCAGAACAACCATCAGTGAGAATCACCTGAAATCAAGAGGTCCTATAACCAAGGCTATACAGAAGAAGCCACGTTGAGAATGTTAAGAGGGGCATAGATACAGAATAGGTTGGTCTTACACCCACATGTGGTGGTTGAGAATTGGAAGGGATATCATGGTTGAGGATGTCCTCCCAAAGGAGCAAAGGGTCTCAGCTAACCTCCAAGCTCCCCAACTCAGAGCACCAGTGCCAGGAAGAGAAGTCCCCACAATCTTGGCTGTTAAACCAGCTGAGACTGTGGCTGAGTGAGACAAAGGGCAGCTGGAGTACCAAGCATTCCTCTCATGGGACCTAAGCATGAACTTGCTTGATAATGAACTCATCCACTCAGAGCTCCAGCACATGTGCAGTAGCTTGAGAAGAGCCATGAACAAACATATGGGGAGAAACTGGATTATCCGGCTTCAGGGCAAGGGTTAGAGAGGCAGCTCTCTCCAAGACAGAAGTGCTGGCAGAAGCATTGTTTCTTTGTTGACCCTTCCTTTGACCCACCATGAATATGTAGGCAGGTGCCATATGTGAGTCTCCATCAATCTGGCTAAAATAGTTTACCCTGCCCTGGTGATTCCCTGCAACCCTGCTCTACCCAACTTGTGGGCCCACCCAAGCTTCTTCCAGTGGTGTTTCCATATAGACAGTTCTGGCTTATTCTGTGGATGTTTGTAAAATTTATTAAAGCTTCACAAATGCCAAACAAGCAGTATCTAGCCTTGAAATGCCTCATACCTCTTTCTAAGTAGGCCCAAGACTGGCACTAGCAGCAGCTGGCCTTGGTTCACAGCTTAGCCTCTCCCAGGCACCTCCAAACCAAGTACAAATAGAAACCATCTGCAGATCACTTTGGAGCTGATACCCAGCAGCCATGGACAGGGCATTGGCAGCAGATGACCTTGGCATGTACTAGAACCACTCCCAAGAGGCCCCAGAATCAATATACCTGGTGGCCAGCTTCAGACTACACAACAGCATGACCCAATCATCTCCACAAATACACACCCAGAGGACAGAAAGAGCAAGCACTAGAGACCCGCTAAAGCAAATCCTGTTTTGTAGGTCAGTCCCAGCACAACGGCTTCTCCACTGTAGTCCCAGCCAGTCTTCACAACAAATCAGCCTGAGGGTCAATCCTTCCCACTGATGTACAAACAGCAACCAAGGGTCTACAACAGGAGAGCACACAGAACCCCCACAAAGGACATAGAACATCTGGCTTAGGTGACCAAGAAGACTGTATTACTGGGTCCCACAGGGCACCTACTACAAAAGGCCACTCTGCTAAGACCAGGATATATAGCAGCCCTACCTAATACATAGAAACAAACACAGGGAGGCAGCCAAAATGAGAAGGCAAAAAACATATCTTAAATGAAAGGACAAAACAAAGCTTCAGGAAAAGAACTCAACAAAATGGAAACAAGTAATCTACCAGATGTAAAGTTCAAAACACTGGTATGAGGATGCGTAATAATCTCAGTGAGAACTTAGATAAAAAACATAAAAATGGAGATTACAAAAAAAGAACCAGTGAGAAATGAAGAATGCAATAACTAAAATGAAGAATACATTAGAGGGAATCAACAGTAGATAAGATGAAGCGAAGAATCAAATCAGCAATTTGGAATATAAGGTAATAGAAAATACCCAATCAGAACAACAAAAGAAAAAAGAATTAAAAAAAAAAAAGAACAAGGAGAGTTCAAGGGGCCTCTGGGACAACATCAAATGTAACAATATTTGCATCACAGAGGTATCAGAAGGAGAAGAGAGAGAGCAAGGAATTAAAAACCTATTTGAAGAAATAATAATGGAAAACTTCCCTAATCTGGCGAAGAAAATAGACATAGAAGCCCAGGAAGTGCACAGAGTCCCAAGCAAGACGAAACCAAAGAGGCCCACACCAAGACAAATCATTAATAAAGTATCAAAGGTTAAAGACAAACAGAATCTTAAAAGTAACAAGAGAAAAGCAGTTACCCACAAGGGAGCTCCCATAAGACTGGCAGCTGATTTCTCAACAGAAACGTTGCAGGCCAAAGGGGCTGACATAAAATGTTCAAAGCAATAAAAAGCAGGGACCTATAACCAAGATTACTCTATCCAGCAAAACTATCATTTAGAATAGAATTGAAGGACAGATAAAGAGCTTCCCAGAGAAGAAAAAGCTAAAGGAGTTCATCACCACCAAACCGGTATTACACAAAATGTTAAAGGGAGTAATTTAAGAAGAAAAAATAAAAAAATATGAATGATAAAATGACAATAACTACATATCTAGCAAAAATTAGTTTAAATGTAAATAGATCAAAATGCTTCAATCAAAAGACATAGGGTGGCTGAGTGGACAAAAACCCAAAACCCTTACATATGCTGCCTACAAGTGACTCACTTCAGATTGAAAGACACACACAGACTAAAGGAATGAAAAAATATATTTCATGAAAATAGGAACAAACAAAAAAAGCTGGTGTAGCAATGCTTATACCATACAAAATAGACTTTCCCACTTATGAGCATTTATCTGAAGAAACCCAAAACACACTTTGAAGGAACACATATGTTCATTGATGCATTATTTATAATAGCCAAGATATGAAGGCAACCTGGGTGTCCATCAGTGAATGAATGGATAAAGAGTTGTTACATATACATAATGGAATATACTCATTCATAAAAAAAAGATCTTGCCATCTTTAATAATATGGATGAACCTCCAGGGTATTGTGCTGAGTGGAGTAAATCAGAGAAAGACAGACAAATATCATGATTTCATTTATATGTGGAATCTAGAGAACAGGATAAACAAACAAAACATATACAAGCTCATTGATACAAAGATCATGTTGATGGTTGTTGGATTTGGGGGTTGGTGGAGGAACAGATTAGATTACAGGTATAAATTGGTAGTTAAAAAATAATCATGGGGATGCAGAGTATAGCATGGGAATATATACAGACTATTGCAGGGGGAATAAAGTGTAATAACTATGTATAGTATCAATAAGTGCTGAATTTATCAAGGTGATAATTTCATAAGTTATATAAAAATCTATCACTTGTTGTATACCTGAAATTAATATAATATTGATTGTCGATTATAATTAAAAAATTTTTTTAAATATTATTGGCAAAAAAAAAGGAATTCCAATGTCTACCTACCTCCTTCATAGCACATTGAAGGGAATACCTTGATTAGGTTTTTAAAAAGTCCTTCTTAAATTCTCCAATTCTTTTGTTACCCTGAAGCTGTTATTGGCATCCCACCACAAATTCTTAATGCCCCTTCCATCTTTAATACAGGCTATCTTTTCCCTTCTTCTCTGATCTTCTCTATTACTAGATAGATATAGTTTCTGTGGATACCCTAGTTTTTCTTCTCACTTGTATCTTACCAACTGATCTCTTAATTATTGTACATCAGAAGATCTGAGAACTTGAATGACAGATAATCTCTATTACTCACTTCTAATGTGAATAATAGGAACTGACTGAAAGTATGATTGTACACCTTGAAGGTTTGATGGTGGTTTGAGATTTAAAAATTCCATTTCTATCAATATGTTCTTAATTTCTTTTACCAAATGAGACTTTAGCTGTGTGAGTCCTGTGAAATAAAAAATATTTTCATTTTTCTAATTTTGGTACCTATGAAGTTGTTATAAAATTTTGTGGTTTATAATTTCAATATCTACTATGAAATATAATTAAAAATGAATGCTATACAGTACATAATCACTGCTGATTCCAGATCAAAGCAGACACATTTTCATGTTAATATTGGTACTTTCACAGTTAAATGTGATCTAAGCACTATGGAACCATACATGGACCTCAAATTTTGCCACAGGGAAATTTTTATTATATGCTTTGCCTTCAATTTACTTTAATAACACAATAATAATACATTGCATTTATGCAGAACCTTTTATCCAGTGATCTCAAAGCACAATATAAACATTAATTCTTAAAATTCTCTAGATTAGTATTTTTAAGCTCATTAAAATTTCAAATAAAAATACAAATGTATGCTATAGCTGGAGCTAATATATTAAATAGCTTAGTTTGTTAGAGAATAGAACCTATACAGTTTTTGCTCTTGGATTTTGAAATTTGGTGTTTATTAGAAATAAAACAAAAGATTTTTTTTCTGAATACAAATTAATATATATTCATTGCAGAAAAATCAAGAAAGCACTTAAAGTATGAAGAAGAATATAAACATTATTCACTATTCTACAACATAGAAGTAAGCACTCTTAATATTTGGTGTATTTTCTATGCACATATAAAAATACATTTTTTACATTATATTATTACTAAGTCCATGTGTGCGTTCTTTGAAATAATATTTTAAAGGGTTTTCTAATGTTTTAAAATATTTTTGAACATAAGACTTTTCAATGACTACATAATGAACACTAGGTGAATATGTAATTGTTAACTATTCACATACTTTTGGATATTTAGGTTATTACAGGTTTCCAAGATTCTTAGTAATCTGGTAATGGCTATTCATTTGCAAAACATCTTTATCTTCCCTTCTATTTCCTTAGATAGATTTTGGAAGTGGAATTACTGTGTCAAATGGCAGTAAGATAATTTAGGCTATTTGTATATGCTAAGAAATTAGTTTCCAAAAAAGCTTTGTTGTTTTACTTAACTATTTGTCAAATCTTTCATTTACCAAGTTAAAAGTTTAAAAACCCCGATAAAATAATCTGAAATTAATAAAACTAAAATTATATTACAATGATTAAGAGCATAAGCTTTGGAGGTAGTCATTCCCAGGTTTGAATTTCTGAGTCCCGATTCCACATCTGTAAATTGGGGATTATAATGACTATTTTATAGAGTTGATATAAACTAAGTGAAATGAGATACACAAATAAATTAGAACAATTTCTGAAAATTTCTGGAAATTTCTTATCCATTACCATGGCTTTAAAATTTATTTATATGCTGAAAAATCAGAACTATATAGCCCAGTTCAGATCTGTCTTCTGAGTTCTTTCCTATCCAATTCTCTACTTGATATCTCCATTTAGATGTCTCACAGGTACTCCAATCAAAAAGGTTTCAAAATCCTAATACCTGGTATATATTCTACAAGTATTGTTTATATATACACATGCAAATACACTTTGTTTTACAAAATTATATCACTATAATTTCAATATCCAAAAGTATGTGAATAGGTAACAATTATGTATTTATTATGTAGTCACTGAAAAGTCTTATGTTCAAAAATATTTTAAAACATTAGAAAACCCTTTAAAATATTAGTTCAAAGAATGCACACATGTACTTAGTAATAGTGTAATGTAAAAAATGTATTTTTATATTTTTGGGGGGTCCTCCAGAGGACAGAATATATAGATATACATAGAATATCTATCTATAATCTCTCTCTCTCTCTCTCTCTTTCTCTCTCACTCTCTCTCTTGCTCTCTCTCTTGCTCTCCATCTCTCCATCCATCCATCCATCCATCCATCCATCCATCCATCCATCCATCCATGAAATTGTTTAAAGTGATTGTGGGGGCTGGCAAATCCATTGTTTGCGGGGTAGTTTGGCAGGCTAGAGACTCCAGGAAGAACTGATGTTGCAAGTCGAGTCTGAAGGCATTCTGGAAGCTGAGTTCTCTCTTCCTCAGAAATCTGTCTCTTTCTCTTAAGGCCTTCAGCCAATTAGATGAGGCTTACTTAGATTACAGGCTTTGTTCAAAGTCTACTGATTTCAGTGTTAAAAAACACCTTTAGAGCAATATCTGTACTGGTATTGACCAAATATCTGGGTACCATGACCTAGCCATGGCACATAAAATTAACCATCACATTAAATGTATGCGTGTACTAATTGCTATTGATATGACTTCGTACTCCCTAATTCATACCTTTTGCAGTTTTCCCCATCTCACTATATATTCCTAGTATTTATTCAGTTGTTCAAGCCAGGTACCTGGAACTAACAGTTTTCTTTCTTATCATCATATTAAATCTTTCACCAAGTTCTATGTATTTCACTTTGTAAATGTCACTCCAATCTACCTCCTTCTCTCGTCCACCACTACTGCCTTTTTATCTAAGCTGCCACTCCTAGTATGAACTACTTTACCATTCTTGCCCCATCTGATCCATTTTAAGCCAAGCAAATAGAGTCATCTTTAAAAATCCAAGGTTTTACTTTTAAAAGTCTTCAAAAGTTTCTTATTTCTCTAAGAATACAAGCAATTTCTTACAATTCTATGCATGCTCTGGTTCTGTCTACCCTCTAAACACATCTCTTGCCTTTTTTCCTATACTCATTCACTTCCTCTGTAACACCGTTGTCTGTTTTAGTTCCTGGAAACTGCCCCACGCTTTACTGCTTCGAGGCCTTTGCATAATTTTTTCTTTCTGTGAGGTTCTCTGCTCCCTAATTCTTTGTGTGTCTGGATCCTTCATATTCCAAAGTCTTAGCATAACCAACCATTAAGTGCAGGTTTCTCTGGATACTCTACCTAGAGCTATCCTTGTACAGTACTGTGTTCTTTTCCCCACATAAGTTACCATGATATGTTCTCTCTAAGTATATATTAAATTGTTTACTGAATGTCTCTCAGACTAGTCTGTAACTTCTATGAAGGCAGCAGCATGGACCATGGCTACTTAATTCTCCAGGGTACATCCACTGACTAAAACCCTGTCTGCAGGAAGAGGGCACTTGGTCAGTATTAAACAGGTGAAAGAATGAATATAGACTAACTTAATAAGTAAAAGCTTCTACTTTTTATAATTTATTATTTTTAAAATTACAAGATCATAATATTTCATTGATACAGTGGGTTGAATGATGGCTTCTAAGGAGGTATGTCCATGTCCTAATTCTCAGAACCTGTAAATGTGACCTAGATTATTATCCTGTGGGCCATAAATCCAATGACAAGTGAGTGTCCTGTTAAGAGACTGAAGAGAAGACACAGATATACAGAGAAGATGTGAAAATGGAGGCAGAGACTGGATGATGCAGCCACAAGGAATGCTGACAGATGCCAAAAGCTGGAAGAGGCAAAGAGGGATTCTCCCCTAGAGTCTCCAGAGGGAGTGTGGCTCTGCTGACAACTTGATTTTGGACTTCTGGATACCAGAACTATGGGAGAATAAATTTTTGTTGTTTTAAGTCACCCAGTTTGTAGTAATTTGTTACAGAAGATCTAGGAAACTCATACAGTGGTGGAGTCTGGTTTTAAAGAGTTTAAAAATATCCACATTCTGGAAGACTAGTCTTTTGAATTTTGCAGCAACATTTTAGTGTAAGAATGTTCATATCATTAAAATAATTATGTGTGCAAAATCCTAATACTACTAATTCAGAATATAAACCACTGTATTGTAATACTCATTATCATCACCACACACCCACAAAAATTACCACTTATTTGCTGTGATGAAGGTATGTTTGCATTTTTCTTTATCTTTTTTATCAGCAATTCCTATTTTTATAGATTTTTTTTACCTAAATAAATGAACCGATTATAATTATGAAATTACTGTGTAGAGGACAAGTTTAAATAGATTTAGCCATAGTTATAATAAAATGATTATTATCACTATTTAATATTTACAAGAATATAAGGTTAGTAATTTTGCAAAATGTACAAATGAGAAAATGGTGGCACAGAGAGATAAAGTTACTTACAAACTCCATAACACTAATAGCCAGAAGAGAGTGGCACTTAGATATGGGCTTGTCTTAACTATTCTGTATTCTTAACCAAGACGCCATGATCCATGTGGTAGATACTGCTATGTCTCTTCTATCGCTAATAGAAAGTGACTTGTAAAACCCACTTATTTAAATTGTTAGAAATTTTATATAATAATTCCTCTTAGGAGACATTCTGTTTGAAAGAATACCTTGGCGTCAAGCATTAATAGAACTTATGATAGGGGAAGATATTTTTAGGACATTCCTCTTGAATTAAAGCCAAAGTAGGATATAAGATTGCTTACCATATACATACGTAAGGTTGACATCAAATCTGTGGGATGCCACTCATTTGAAACAGATGCAAAACTGAAAATCTGATTCAGTGATCTGGGCTGACTGTACAGTTTTATTTAGGAGCTATCATCTATTCACTGAGTAACATCATATATATTTGTATAGGACATCATCTATTACTATAAAGGAGAAAGAACTTAGACAAATCCTGCCTGTAGTGTAATGTGAGCTGCTGAAGACCTTCATGTGATCTGTGGCTGCACTGATCAATGCTAAGTAGCTCAAAGATGGGAGTGTGAGAGACTTTTATCCTTCCAACCACTGAATTTCTCTTAATCAGTATATTTTTCTAACGGTTGGAACAATAACTTCACCTTAATGATATGAAAAATCTTACATAGAAGAAAAATTTTGATTTGTGCTTAAATTTTCACTTACTTACTAGCTGTGAGACTTGATCAAGTTATCTGACGTTCCTTCATCTTTAGCATACTGATGACAAATTATCCTGTGTCATTAAAAATAGGCCCAAACACATAGTACGAGGCAGTACATATTTACGTACTCAACTCAATTCATGTTGACTTCATTCTTTGATTCATTCAATAAATATTTTTTTGGAAACGTACTATTTGCCATTCAGAAAGAAAAGATTACTCACTAATTAGCTTAATGTTAGATGATGTGAAAATCTGATCAAAAACGTTTCAAGGTACTCGTCCTTCCTTTCGCTATCTCTAACCACCCAGCTAAAGGGAAGTCTAAGAAAATGAACTGGAACTTAACAGCTTCAGTGGCAGACTGGCCTGGAGGACTGCCATCAGCAGCCCCAAAGACCGACCCCCCGCCACTCTGCCAAGCCACCGGTGGGTACTGCTCTAGTGATGTGCCCTAGTGGTATATTCTAGAGGACACACTCTCTAGCTAATGAGGGTGCTCAACATCACTTTGTCAGTAATGCTTTTTGACAACTGTCAATGTTTAGGGAAGCCTAAATGTATGGGGAAGTCTCTGTGTAGGCTAAATTATGCACTATCAGAGACAAGCTATAAATGATACTTCAAAGCTCCTAAACTTGTCCATGGAATGGAACTGGAAATGGTACTAGAAGATGTCGGTTGGCTTTATGTTCTGATAGCATTTTTGCCTTAATGTTCTTCTTTGGTCAATGTGTTGGCTAGCTATAATTCTAACCATCTATTTTGACTAACTCATATGATTATATCTTCTTTAGCTACATATTTAATTTGGCCAAAACAAAAACATTTACATAATTTACTAAAATTGCTCTATGACAATAGAAAACTCAAAATTTATAAAACCCAAATAGGTATATATTACTAGCAGGTATAGATTTGGCTTGTCAAAAATATCAATTGAATTCTGTAAATATTAAATGAAAAGAAATAAGAAGACAGTCTTCCGAAAGCTTGTAGCATAATACTGACATTAGGAGAATCCCATAAATATATATGCAGCCAAAGATAACTTTTTCAAGGGTAATGAATGTTATTAGAATGACAGGATAAAGGCAATGTGAATCTGGGAAGGCTTCATGGAAAATGTGAGTTTTGAATAAGGTTCCAAATGTTTTGAAGGCATAAGGCTTGGCAGAAAGATTGATTTTGGACAATGCAGGCAATGAGAATGTCCTGGACAATCTCCTCTTCACATTTTACACTGCTTCTACAACCCAAGGTCACATCACAACTTTGAACATTTTTTATATGTCGAATATTCCCAAATTTGCACATACAACCCAGTAGACTAATTGCCTACTGATATATTTACTTGGTTTCTCTAGAAGATTTCTAAACACAATCTATTTAAAATAAACTTATCAATATCCTTCTCTCTACTCCTCTTCCATACTGCATCTCTACATCGATTGGCTTAAGGAAGAAATTTGTGACTCATTCTTGAAACTCCTACACCCTCACTCCTACTTCCAATCAGTGGGTAAAGCCTATTGATTTTACTGCAGGAATACTGTTATCTATCCATCCTTCTCCACCCTCACAGCCATGTTCCTAGTCCAACCACCTGTAAGAACTTTCAAATCTGTCTTTATGTAATCACTCTTTTTTCTCATCCAGTTCATTTTTTACCTCTTACTTCAAATGATCTACAAATGCAAGTCTGATCATATTACTCCTTTGCATAAAACTCTTTTATCTTTCAATTATTACTAGGCTAATATCCAAATTTCTTACCATGGACTTAAAAAGTTTCTCCATGATATGGCATCACCCTCTTCACTTGAATTTAGTGACATGCTATCTCTCTGTTTTAGTTTTATTACATTACTCCTAGGGTTACAAATGGGACACCATTCTTTTCTTCTCTGACCTTTTGCAAATGTTCTTTCCTTTACTTGGAGAAATAATTGGGAGTACTCATTCAGAAATAGATACTCACAGACCATGATAAGAGCAATGGAAGAATGGAAGAAAAGTATAGTGTTCAGTAAGAGAACCTAATTAGGATGTAGGCTGGAGGAAGCTGCTGAGCAGGTATTGACTAGTGTAGAGTAATAAACATTCCAGGAAAAGTGACAGAATGTTCCAAGGCTCTGAGGTAGAGAGAGCATGTCAGATTAGGGAACATGATAGGAAGAAAAAAGATAGTGAATAAGACAACAAGTGTCATGATATCAGGCTGGAAAAGTAGGTGGGAGCAGATAATAAAGGCCTCCCAGTTATGCTAAGATTTTAGGTATGAGAAAATAGCAGTTGTGCCTGTGTGATGAGTAGAAGGGATCAGAAGAATCTAGAAATAGAGACATTTGTTTATAGGTTTCTAGTATGAATGCTGATGGTTGTGGTTTAGCTAAGGGAACAGAAAGGTAAAGATATAAACACATGGACCCTAAATTAGGAAAAATGAATTGTAGAACTGGTGCTGGACCTTGGAGACAGGTGAGAGAAGGAGCTGAAGAAGGACTAAAGAGGACCTCACATATACTGCTGGGTACCCAAATGGGTAATGGTGCCCCTTGACCATAGTGGGCAACTTGAAATTGGGCAAGGATTTGAGAAAGAGCACTCTGGGTTCAGTTTTGTCATAATTAGTTTTAGATCTTGGCAAATCACCAAGGAGAGTTCTTTTTTAAACAACACAAAATATGTCATTAGAAAGAAGATGAAGGGTCAACACCTGAGTTATTGATCTGAGAGCCATCTGTGGTCAAGGAGTAGTAGATACGTTGCTTTGCAGTAAGCAAGGGAGTGTGACAATATAGAATTTAAGAGACCAGGTCAGCTGGATTCCTGGATTTTCATTAACAGTGCTTAGCTGTATCAGCATGGGGCAGAAATATGGACAGTGGTGCTTGTAAGGGAAAGAGGAGCTGAAGGAACAGGAGGTTAGAGAGGATGAGAAACATATACAAGCCTAGTGTCCACTGCCAGGGTCAGCTTTAGGGAAGGAACAGCTAAAGAGAAAATCAGGTTCAACATATAGGAAAGCTTTAAACAGTAAAAGGAAGAATGGCAGTATCAGAATAGAACAGCTCATGCACTAAAAAGTACAGATGGCAAGAATGGGCTAATAATGACTGAGTTTTGAAAATGTGTGGATTTTATAATTTGTGTGTGTGTGTGTGTGTGTGTGTGTGTGTGTGTGTGTGTGTGTGTGTGTGTGAGTGAGAAACATAATGGGTAAGTGCCTCTTCTTAGTTCCTCTTTAAGTGAGAATTTTGCTATGATATTGTTAGCTTGGTGATCTTGGGCTAGTCATTTAATTTTTTTGTACTTAAGCTTCCTTGATTTTAAAGAACACTATTTTATTAGGTTGCTATGAGCTTTAAGTGAGCCAGTGTATGAGAAAGTGACCAGCACTGCGTATGTCCCAGTTAATACCTTCAAGTTCCAGTGCATCATCAAGAGAATGAGCACCACTGCTTCTATTCTCTGCTTGTGCTGCCCACTGCTGTTGGTGCCCTTACACTATTTTATCAGTCCTCTTCATTTAGGAGGAAATCTGCTTGACAACTTTATAGATCTATTTTCATGAAAGAGATTATTGTCACAATTTTGAATTCATGAGGATTTCATTGATGCAGCTATGAGCATCAGTGTCCTTGATAACACTTTCATCTCTAGGTTACACAGAATAAGACTACACCTGTAAACTCATTGTAATTTGCAGAGCTGTACATACCTTTGAAAAATGCTTTGTAATTCTCATGGCTAGCTTTCAAAGTATTTTTTAAACGACTGAGCTGTACAAGGACAAGCCAACCATGTAAGGCTTTAGAAAGGCACCCAACACACACAGATACAACAGATCTGTTTTGATAGTCACTGGGATACTAGGAAAACGTCTAAGTCCACTGATCACAAATATATTTCACAAAGACTTATACTTAGATTTTTTTATGTCTCTCATATATTCTATGAAAATATATTACTTTTGGAATTTTACTTCCTGACTTAGAAAAAAAATAAGTAAAAAAGAGATCTTTGATCTTTTTTTCTTAAGACGAGCATGGATTCCAAAAGCACTTATAAGCATAATAATAATGCAAACAGAGGTATTATAAGAACTGCTACGGATGGATGCTCACTTATTTCTGACTACAGATAAAAGATGCCAACTAATAATCCCCAAATGGCCTTGCCAGAACAAGTTTATTATTTCTTTTCTGGGCACATTTAAAGTTTCTACATTAGGATACGGCAAAATACATTTTATTTTTTTGAACTCGAGATTAGGGCAAAACAATATGCAAATGATGAAACTCACATCTTTGAATGATCAGAACACACGTAGCATTTAAGTAGGAGCTACTGGAGGATTTATTCTTACACAGGGTGAGAAATGGAGTGTTTGGGGATCTGTGTTGTATCAGGGCCAGTACCTGACCTTGGGTAGGACTAGGGTGAAAGAAAGTCTTAAATCTAGCCTACCTACAAATAATTACCCTTTAATTGGCCCAAGGCAAAATTATTGTGTTCATCCACTTCCTTCTTTATAGAAGAATCAGGATGCAGATTTTGCTTCTCGCATATTCTGTTCGGAGTTAGTCCCTCATCAGTATGCTGGGTTCCTTTACATAAAAATGTTGGAAGGATAATGAGAATTAGCAATCATTAACTGTCACTTAAAAAACCAAGCACAAGATTTTTGCCTCAAATATTGTATTTATTCTCAGCAATAAACTGTAACAGTTTGATCTGAAAAAATATGAAGTATTCACTATTATCTTACTCTTAAAGTGATAACTTTGGACATAATAATTAGCAGCAATAGTCATAGGAAAAAAATCATAAAAAACACAAAAGAGTTACCTGCATTAAAAACTTTATTATTAGCTTATAGTTTTCAGTCAATTAAAAGTCATTTTGTTCCAAAAAATTCTTTTGACCAGCTCTATTTTTCTATGGTCTTCTTTTGAAATCTGTTTTCTTGTTGCTAAGTAATTTACTTAAAGTGTAGCCTTATTTAAAACATATAATATTAACACGATTTGCTCTGAGAGTGTTAACGTAATTTAAAAAAAATTAAATTCAGTTTTAATATCTCAGTGGTATTATGCTTTGTTAAAATTGTATTTCTGGAAAATCTCACTCATCTGTAACAGTTTAAACAAACCCTTTACCTGTATACTATATTAGCTGAGTAAAAAATGAATTTATTTTTTACTGTTTTTCTTTTCAATACATCTTGTGAAATCATAAGAGAATTCTGCAATTTATATAGGAAAATTTGGCTGCCATTTGCTTGGACTGTGACATATGACTATAATTTGTAACTTTCCTTCCAATACTTGGTTATTTATTATTTGAATACCTGAGTTTCAGAAGTATGAATTAGTGCATAAACAATGGAAAAAGAAAAAAGGTATTCTGTAATTCTCAGGGGTATGGTGTGCTACCATCCGTAGAAATATGGGCTGAGAAATACATTTAGGTACAGAATTTGTGTCCTGCTTATCTTAATGATTTACACAACTCTTTGTGACTTGCATCTTCTTTTGATTTTTACATCTTTCTATTCGTATGTCATTCATTCTGTTTTGTGTCTAAGATTGTGCCTGTCTTTGGTTATTTCCAACTGTCTTTGACACTTTATCAAAATCATAACTTTATTCTTTGGGTAAATTTTAAAGAAAAATATATTAAAGTCATATAGGTCTTACAGAGTAGGGCATTTGTTCCTTTAATGAATATTCATCAAGCAACTGCAATGTGTCAGTTACTACACTGGGCACTGGGAGCACAAGTTTAAACAAGGCAGACAGTCTTTTCTTAGAGAGCAGTTTAGTGGAAGTTCAGAGGCGCAAACAAACAGTTACAAAGATGATACGTTAAGGGATAGGTGAAAGCACTGAGGCACACGGAATAGGTACCTGTCCCAGAATTGGCAAGTAATGGAGGCTTCCAGGAGGAAAAGACACCAACTTGATACTCGAAACATGAGTAGAAATTAGCCTGAGAAAGGAATTTAGGGTTTAGATGGGGGTAATGAATGAGAAGAGTTCTAGTTAGAGGGAATAGTTTTGTTACAGAAAAAACTAAAGGCTCCAGAGATCATTTGACTCTGAGATCATTAGCTTACTCTGTTAGTGGAGGTAGAGACATGGTTAAGAGATATCTGGGAAGTAATATTCAACAGAAATGATAATCATTGATTGTATCTGAGCCTGGGAGATGTAAAAATAAAGGATAACACCCTAATTTATTAGTTAAGCAAATGGATGGTTGAAGAAGAGTAGGTTAATTGGGAAAAGACTGGCAAAATTACTTCTGAAATGCTGATTTTTAGCAACCTTGAAGAAACATAAAATAATTATGGAACATTTAGATGGAGATGAGTTAGACAGACATAAAGTTCGGGAGAAAGACCTGGACTAGACTTAATACTACTGGCATTCCTTAGCATATAGATGGTATTTGAAACCATGAGAACAGACTTGATAAAAGTTTTGGAGGTCAGTATAATTCATTAGCACTTAAGCCTGGATAATAATGTATAAAAGAGCTGGTTCAGATGCCTCCAAAACAACCAAAGTTCTTACTTTGAGAGGCTATGCCTTACTGAGTTAGAGTTGTTATCAAAGAGCATGTAAAAACCAGAGGTCCTCTGAAAACTTCTGCTTAAAGTTCCACATGAAAAATATTGTTATAGCTCTAAAATCTTAGCTTTGGTTTAAGTTTCAGAGGGAAACAATCTTCAGAGATAAAAACACTGATTTGAATTGCAGTCTAAAGATCCTATTGGACAGGTCCATTATGGTGCCTGCCATACCAATTGCTTCCTTTTAAGGGAAAGTGCCTTACCCACAAGTGGGCTGTGGGAGCCGCCCTGGGTGGCCATGAGTCCCCTTTCTATAGGCCTATCTGACTGGACCAGGGTGGTCCTACCCCCTGCCAATCCCTTTGCTGGCCAGTATCCTATGAGATGGTTTGGCATGAAAAACTGTCCAAACAGGCAAAATGGTGATTAGTTGGGTCAGATGTTCTAGCTCAGGAATTTGAACTAGGGCATTTGGAAAGGGAGTCAATTAGTTGGTTTAGGGAGGGAGTATAAGCTAAAAAGAACCACAAGAAGTGGCCCTCTGGCAGCAAGAAAAATAAACAAATGTATGGTATAAGTAAACAGAGTAAACAGAAACTGAAACAGCAATGGCAAAGAATAGAGGGTAAGATAGCTAAGTGGTACCAGTGGGAGGAATAGATGCAGTCAGAGGGCCAGTGACCACCATAAAGGCAAGAGACAACCAAAGTCCTGCTACTAAGGGGCCAATAAATTTAGTGGTCACTAGAATGATGATGGGTTTTTCTCATTCCTAAATATTCTCATCTCTACGGGTATTCCATGATACTCTTTTTTGTCCTTGAATATCCTTATAATAAGCAATAAGTAAGAAAACCAGAGTGAGTCTATACTTATTGGAAACAAACTGGTTTACTAACAGGATCATTTAACCCCAAAATTTCTTCTGGGCTTGCCTGACATCACAGTATGATGAAAGACACCATTAGAAATGCATTTCTTTGGGCTAAGAAATTGGGGGCTCAATTCTTTGACAAAATGTAAATATTACTGAGTAGTATAGAAAGCCATTTTTCAAGATAACGAACAATTATTGAAACTCTACTGAACTTGTGTGTACATGTGCACACATGGCTGAGATGGAGGTGAGGATGAGGGGGATTGAGGTAAAAAACACTGAGGAATATTAATTACGCGTAGTATACTTTGTTAAATTTGCATTTCTGGAAATTTCACTCATCTATAACAGTTTAAACATGAACCTTTTACCCATATGCTATATTAGCTTATAAATTCTAGCGGAATATATTCAGGACTAGGAAGGACTTTAAAAATAATCTAGACCAGGGACTATAAACTCAAATGTCTACGGTTGTCAGGTAAGTGGAGTGTTGAATGAAGTGGGCTGAGTGAGAGCTGCAGTAAAGTGCAGAATGCACATACCATCCAGAGTGCTATTCACATAATAGTTTCTTGGCAAACGACCTGCCCAATGTTTATATATCACATTTTTCAAGAAAGCCACAGTTTTATGTAAAATAACCTAAAATTTAAATTTTGGTGTATACTTCAAGTTAAAGCAAAACAAAACAAAATCTTTGCAACCAAACAAAAAATCTGCAGGCTGGATTTGGCCCATAGGTCAGCAGCTTATGATCTTTATTCTAGAGCAGTGGGTTTCAAAATGTTTAAAGATTCAGAACCTCCCTGTAAAAGAAATTTCATACCTAAATCTAACCTATAAAAAGACAGAAGCAGAGTACTAGAGTTGAAATTAGATGAGGAAACAGAGCCATACTACCTTCATCTTCTATTTCTACCCCAATTAGGCCCAAAGCAATCTTGATCAAATCTTGAAAACCATTGAGGTAGTTCAATCTCTTAGTTTTACAGATGAGAGACAGGAAGAATCCATGAGCTACTGGCCCAAGATAAAAATATTTAGAGTATGATTCAGATAATATTCATTTTTACGCTATGGAGTGTGAACTGCTGTGAAGGTGGTTAAGTGTTCTGGTTCTGCAACCATACTACCTGGATTTGAAACCACTTCTTAAGGGCAAATTTAAGAAATTGGCATTAAGTCTCTCTGTATAAAATTCTATATCTGTCAGATGGAAATGATAAATACTACTGCTAACCTTATTAGGTTGCTGAGATTCAATAACACATATACAGCATATAGTATAGTCCCTCACACACCGTAAGTGTTCAATAAGTGTTAATTATTTTATTATAGAGTATCTCTTCCAGTCATTAGTGTCATGACAAGATTTATTTCATGTGAAAACTAGCTATTGCATATAAAATAATCCTCAGGGATGAGACATAAGTTTTGATGAGGGCACCTGGTGTATGAAGCATGGGACCTTAAAGAAGGGCAGGCGACACTGGGTGGCTTTAGCCTGGGAGTTTGTTTTTTTTCTCTGTAGCTCTGGTCATTGCAACTCCTTAGATCTGAAGAATTTACAGGTTAAAGTCAGGCTTCTGACCTTCACATATACATATAGCTCATTATTATAATCTAAAGGGATCTAGAGTTACCAAGAATCAGACTTGATAAGCTGATCAAGGAGTTAAATATTTGGGAATTAATTCATAATAGGAATAGTATGTAGATGTAGCCTAATTTGTGGGTACATCTCTCTTCTCTACTGACAATTGCAGGTACTGTTGATTATACCCCTTGTCAAGCACCCAAGGAAAAGAGCTACCATTGCCTAGGGATTCAGTTTAGAAACTTTTTTTTTTTTTAAGCAGATGCTGTCTCTGTTGGCAGCCTCTTTGGAATAATAACCAGGGTGGTGGACATTCAACGTAATTCCTGAAAATCTAGTATGTGCCCAACTTTATGGTGCTTCAACTGTTTCCCAGTCAGCCTTATGCTGGTCTGGATGGAGATTTCAGGGCCTGGTCAGTCCCAGCCTTCATCTGCATCACATAGTCCTTTATAGTAGTGGTCCCTAACCCTTTTGGCTCCAGGGATGGGTGCTTCTATGAGAACCTAATGCCTGATGATCTGAGGTGGAGTTGAGGCAGTGATGCTAGCACTGGGTAACAATCACAAATACAGATGAAACTTTGCTGGCTTATCTCTGCTCACCTCTTGCTGTGTGGCCTGGTTCCTAATAGGCTACAAACTTGTACCGGTCCATGTCCTGGGGATTGGGGACCTCTGTTTTACAAGGCAGGCACTTCAGGGGAATCTAGTCAAAGGAAAGATTGGAGCCTCTTGGCAGAAGGAAACTTAAAACAACCATAAAAGGATTTTCTAAATATGTTCACAATCCAATATAACTCTAGGTTATTTGATTTGTAGGAAATGGAGAACAGAACATTATACACAGAGTGCTTATCTATAATTCATAATAATTACTGTAATGGGGAATCTATCCTATAGATAGATATATGAACACAAATTACACCCTCAGAAGAATGCACTTCTGGCTGAAATAGCTTTTCATGCCCTCCTAATTTACCTACTCTTTAGTGCACATCACTTAGTTGCCCAGTAGCATTAAGGCTTTTTTAGGTCACCTGTTAGAAGCTCCAGTTTCTCCTCTTGCTGAGAGACATCACTGACCCATTTTGCAGGAGGAACTTGCACTTTCTCAGTCTAGTTACTCTCTAGTATTTTGGGTTTGGCCAATCATAACATAACATTTGAGTTTATTGATTTATTTATTTGTAATATTTGTCATCTAATGTTATGACAGGAACGATTCTCTTCAATGGAAATCATAGGACTTTTTATGTTGCTTGTACTGGTAAACACTCAAATCCAACTGGGCTGAAGGCTGATATGCTACTAGGGGATGTGGCCTCTTGAAAAGGCACTGGGAGATAAATTTATAAGGAGAAATGAAAAATGGAGATTGGTAACCTTTTGAAGGCAGACTTTAGAACTGCACATTTTTATACTATGCGATTCCATTTATCTTTCTTAAATTGTGAGATATATAAAATATTTTCTGAGAGTAAGCGTAGAGGGTAATAGGTGCTACATATTAACCAAGAAAATAATTATGGTATCTTTATTCTTTTACTTTAAGAATTATCTTCATAACTTTTGTCTTTCATTCCCAGGTGCCCTCTAACCCTCACATTTCACCCTCAGAGAATTTTCTGTAGCTGTTACTTCAAACACTGATCATAGTCTCTTTTAGTTGTTCTTTTAATAGTTTATAATTGTCCATCATTATTTACTGTCTGCGAGACATTCAAAATCTAGCCACTACTCTATTTTTAGTGGCAGAGTGTGTCTGCAATTCAGCTGTTGAGAATGCTGGTCCTGGCTGTGAATCTTGTTTGCTTTAAGTTGCAATGGTTTTGGCCCCATGTGTTTTAGTTTTTGGAAGCAGCTGTATTGGTAAGGCTTCTGGCTGAATTACTGGACAAAGCCTGCATTATAAAAATCCTCAACTTGTTTGCTCTTCACTTCAAAAAGACTGTGGGCTGCCAGCTTGTCATACTCATGTTACCCACATGTCTGCTTAAGTTTTCAGCAGCAAGAATGAATCTCTTAGTCGCCACATTTTCTTTTTTAATTGGCTGGCCTATAGCTATTTGGTTTGATACTGATCTGTCAAAGACAAACCATAAAGGGGCTGGCACAAGACAGCTGGCCCTCCCATTAGCAAGGAGAGGGTTTTGGATGGAGGATTTTACTTTTTCCCCTGGTCAGCATCTTCAGAATAGAGCTGAAACTGGCACAAAAGACTTCTGTTGGCTTTTTGAATGCTGATTGCTGAGTCCCTGAACTCAGACTGTGTAGAGTGAGGGTGTATATATATGTATCAACATCAGGGAGTATTGGGAAGTAAGGCAGGACATGGTTGGAAACACAAACATTCCATGGATCATAAATAGTCCTATATACCTGATATCTAGAGAAGGAGAAAGTTTCAGGTGGTTGATGGCCCATGAAAGCACTGGAATTCCATCAGTGCTATGGAGTTGTTCAGTTGCTTAAATTGCCACCATATCACTGCTTTCATTCCTCCTAAACTAAGCCTTCTGTTTCTCCAAATTTCAAAATTACTGGGCCTTCACTGCCATTTCTGATTTTTATTATCACCAACCCAACTGTCTTTCATCTTTTCTTATGATTTGTTCTATGTCTTGAAAACCTCTTGGATATTGGAGATTACTGGATAGAAGGTGAACTGATCTGCAGTTGGTTATTGGTATTTGTATCAGTTTTCATGAATTCCATCCTCTGGTGTTCAAGATAAGTGATAAATGACAAGAGAATTCACATCTATTAGGTTTCTACAGAATCTGGCTCTTATGAGACTCCAATGTAGAGTAGAATAGCAGAACTCCAGAGTTAGATTTTGGAATTATTCTTAGCATCAAAACCTTAGTTTAAGTTATAGTGAATCTTGAACTTGACTAAAATCAGGAAACATTTTTCTGAGCACTGTCAAGACTAGAGGTGCAAACCCTCAGCCCTTGGACCTGATCTGGTCCACAGATGAGCTTTTGTTTAACTTTAACATTTATACTCCACCAAATGACTGTTTTTTCCACCCTTTTTGGTAGACTTAGTTGTCATCACTTGAAAATTTAGTAATTGGGAGAACTCACATAAAAATCTTGATTTCCAGCTACTTTGGAAACCATAAGTTTTGGCAGTACTGGGATTTTAGTCTTGCCTGCAAAACAACTGGATTGGAGCTTAATAATTGCTGACCCTTTTAGATGGGCATGTTTGCCACAGGCTTCATGAATCCCAATCACTGAGGCCAGAGTTAATTGCCACCTTATCTTATTTGCAATTTTGCTTTTTAAAGGTAGCATTTAGGAACCTTTAACATTGTGCCCATGTCATTTTGCTTTCTTCTTCCACTATACTTACCTGCTTGGCTCCTAAAACTACCTGCATTTGTAGTGCCTGCCTTCATCCTTCTGCCAGGCACAGGAAGTATGGAGCAGAAAAGGACACTGTTCTCTTATTAAGACACTCAGGCACTAGTGTCTGTAGGATTTATTTTGTATGACTTATATTTGTACATTTCTGATGTCTGAATGTTCGTGGTTTCAAGAATAATGTCTAAGGCAGATGCAAACGAGAGACTCTGTTATCTCTGTTAGATATAAGTGGTTCAGGATGGCAGTTATGCACTAGGGTGGGGAGGGGATTTGAGAGGTCCCAGGACTGTGGAAGGCTTAAATATAATGAACTGTGAATCCTTTGAAGACAAATCAAGCCCTGCATATCCTTCTCTATGCTGGAGATTACAAAAGAAAACCTAGGCTTGAACCTTACTCCTTTTGAGACTGTATCAAATAAGGAAATGTGAGAGTCATTGTTTATTGTCTGGAGTCTCACTGGAGTACAGACTTTCAGACAAGTTCTATGCGTGTGCATGGGGAGAGGATCATGGATGGAAGAGCCTGCTAAGAATTCATTCACTTTACTACTTGCCCCTTGAATTTGGGGCATTCTATGCCCATCCAGCTTCTTCATGGGAAGAGGCACATCTAGGGGTAATCATGCAAAATATCCTCTGGAAGCTTGATAAATATTTCCAGATGAATTTGTAGCCCAATGTTTGTTTGTTTGATTTGTAAGGAAATCAGAGATGAAAAGTGATTGGTTCCTGGCTTTTTAAACATTGGCTGCCCAGGAAGATGTTGCCATTCAAAATTACTTAACATTTTTCCCCAATATAAATGCTTAAGGCAAGAACTAGATTTTATACCTAGCAAATAGCAATGTAAATGTCAGAGAACATATTCCAGAGCATTACACTTATAGGTCTTAAAATGGAATCTCAGAATGGTATTAATCACTGTCAGTTTTGTGTACAACATTTCATCAATTAAACAGCAAGAGGACCTGTCCTTTCATGAAAAGCAAATAACACATATGGATTTCCTCTTAGGAATTAGCAGAACATTCTGCATTTCCTTCTTGCTTGCAAAAATGGTTTGGTCTGAAACCATCAACATGTTTGTGTTCTTCACTAGTAAAGCAAAGCAGATGTGTAACATCTTCAGTAGAATCCAGATTCATTTATAAAGTATCTTGTGAGACATCTTGATGTGGAAGCATTTCTGTATTGTTAGATCTATTGGAGTTGAATAGAAGGTGACAGCCTATAAAAGTTGTGAAGTGCTCTAAACTTTGTCGTGTTTTGAGCCAAAGTTTTCAAGACTATGTCACTGTGTATGTAGAGGAGAGTTTAAAACTTTCAAGATTAATGTGAAAAATTTGTTTTCAGCAGGGACTAGTTTCAACTAGGTCTATGGATTTATGAAATGATGAGGCAATTTTATGCAGCAAAGACTGATGATAGAAATGCAGTTTACATAAATGGCAATGGATTAGCACTTAAACCACTCTCAATGTATGTTTAAACAATCTTCTATGACCCTCAAAAATCTCCTTTTATAAACTTCATCATTTATCTGGGATTAAAAGGGCAATGTTTTGACAACATTGTTGATTTACATGTAACTCATCATTTGTTTATCATTTATCCGAGACGATTAGTGCCTGAACTGCATATGCCTGGAATGTGTGTTATACTTGTTTACATTTTTGGTGGATGATGCCTTTTTTAATGTGCTTTTTAGGGCTCAGGACAGCTTGGTGACTTTGACAATCCTTCTAGGAATCAGTCCTATCTAAGCCTGGGGTAAGTTGAAGATTTATAACTTTTCAGCACAGTTCACTTTTCGTGACAACTCATCAAAGTCCTTAGTATTCTTCTCAGACTTTAGTTTCAGACTTAGTCTGATGAGATGCATTAGTCTCTGAAAATTGGCCTAAAGGGGCATGAAAACCTGTAAAGAGTCAGGAATACAGCACAGGGCATAAGTATTCCCAAATGTGAAGATGTAAGTGAACAAAAAGAAATGTGGATATCAATAGAGTAAGAGAATCTCTATATGGTAAAATACATACACACATATAAAATATTCTAAGCAAGATGTAATTATCATATTCTAATATTGTCTTTTCATCTAAAATAGCTTTGTATTCATTCATATTTCCAATGATAGAGTGTACCTGTTGCCAACTATTTGTTATAATTATTCCCCCAACTAGGGCCATCTTAAATTGATTTTGAAGTTTAAAATAAGAAAATACATTCAGAAGAAGTGATTGAAAATAATTTCTATTTATAGAATAATTTCAATGGTTGGGTGAATGATTTTACATTTCATAAATTGAAAGTTTAACAAAGTAGAGAATTTGTATTTTTATTCAACATATTCCTGTGAAAGCTGTTTGTTATGAGAAAAGTATTCTGAGCAGAACACAAACGCTGCTCCATTGGGACTACAGGTGTTATGGAGATTCACATTTTGGGAACTCTAGGTGTGTAAGCTATGCTGGGCAGAGTAAAAGGTAGACAAACACGGCTGGAAATGAGCAAAAAGAATAAGAGGCAACTTCCATGTGAGAGAGAACCAGGGTTTTAAACAGAGATATCCAAAATAATTTTTAGGAAGAATTTCTGTAGAATTTTATATAAGTTCTCCACATCACTTATTAAAGGCAATTCACAATCAAGATCTACATAATATTGCAGGCCTTCTGTGACCAGGCTGCTATTTCATTAATGTAATGCTAAACAAAGACTGGTCCAAGTGGAAGTCAGCTATATGTGGGCTACATATAGGATTTTAGATCCAAATCATTTCCCTAGAACTAAGTTAAAAGTAAACCTTCACTATGACCATCTATGTTTTGGAATTATATGGAAATAGTACCTATGAAATTTGTACTACATGAGTATTTCAATTAAAGAAGCTGCATAATGTGGTATTATGCAATTTTATAAAATATGGAATACAGGAATGTTTCTTCTATTATGCTTATGTCTGTCTATAGAATATATCTATAATAAAAAAATATAGATGCTAAGGTTTGGGAGAGACTTGGGAGTAAGCCATATATTTTTAAAACTAGAACAGAAGTAGGAAGAACTGGTTAGTATCAATATACACAATGTCCAGCTAGAACTTAGATTCGACAGTATGTTATTAGATGATGGATTAGCCAAAAGTATCATGAGAAGAAGAGCTGACTGTCTCTTACCTTCTAGAAGACAAAGCCTCTCGATGAATAATAGGTCATGAGTAAGAAAACAGTAAAGTTAGAGGGGGTATCAAACAGTTAGAATGTAAGGTCATAGGGGATAAGTAGTGAGTTGCTGGGGAAGAAACTGAAGGTAGAAAAGGAGAAGAATAGGAGAGAACAATTTCCTTGCATTCTGTATAAGCCAGATCACTCATTATGTCATTGATTCTTGGCCAGATTCTAAGATTTGCTTTTAAAGATAGAGCTTTCAAGTGAGATAAGTTTAAGGTAGGCTGTGTGATGGCTAGAATTCCTTAAGAGGGAAGATGGCTGCTGCATCTAGCTTGCTAGGGAATAGCCCCCTGGTAGGGGTGGGTCTGGTGCTCTTGGTGTTTGTTCCATGGCATTGTGTTGCCTGGTTTGAAATTAATGTAGAAGCATAAATGGAAGTCTTAGAAATCCCCTCATGGATAAACAGGCTAAAAACTGAGTTTTAACTTAAACTTAATAGACATCCATTTACTGAGGAAATGGTTCTTAGAAAGGGAGCAGAACTTAGTGACAGCCATGCTTAGGCTCCTTCAATGCTTTTTTATTACCTCCATGACCAAGAACAAACATCTGGGAACATGGCTGCAACTGTGAGACTGAAATTAAGTAGGCTTTAAGCCCATAGGTAGAGGCCAGCTCTCCTAAAAACTTGAGAAATTAGCAGGAGGTGCTATGCCAGGGACTGGAGTCAAGGTCTCTAAACATGGTGAGAAATGAAAGAAAGACAAACCGCTTCAGAGCAGGGAAATACCACTGACTCAGTGCAAGTCTAAAGGCATTCAGGTCATCCAGAAATTCAAACTCACCAGGAACTGCCATGGACAAGAGTTGTGAGATTCACGTTTTGAGTTGACACTATGAATCAACAACAAGAAAACATTCAGATCTCAGTATTCAGACTGATGCAGCTAGAACCGTGGGCCATCCACCAGGGGGCAGTAAATTAAAGCATGGTCAACTTGGAACTTGAAGCAGATTTATTTACTATTTATAGGCAGTCTTTTGCATTTCATTACCAAACCAAGAAGCCGTCACAATTCTTTCTACGGGAAAAACAGGCAACTCTAGCAAACTTCCAGGGACACAAAGAAGTACTCAACTTTAGGCCTGAGATGTTGGCATGATTTGGGCAGCTGGAATATGATTATGCTTCAGTTTCATGGAGTCAGCTCTCCAGCAAATAAGGTGTTCCTAGGCAGGGACAAGCAGATTGCAAACCCTGATCAGATTGGAGAATGTCCCCTTTTTTTGTTTCAGGAGTGTCATGGTGATCATTAGCAGAATTGCTTTGGTTCTCCAGTTATGTTTTCTTTAGGGTTTTTGCAGACCTCAGCAGCTCAGGCTGGTCAGAAGTTTGTGAGATAACGAACAATCCCATCTTTGCTTTTGTTGTTGTTGTTGTTGTTGTTGTTTTTTCAAGAGCTTCTAATGGCTGTCAGCCTTATGAGGGAAATACTTAAGTGAAAATACCTTTTTCCTTACATTACCAGAAACACAGACTCTTCAGGAAGATGATATCACCTCAGAAAGCTAAGTTTGGCCTCCGGACTTGCTAAGAGAAGCTTTGAAGGGTCATAGAGCCTGAGAGGAATCATAGTCAGCTCAGCAAAAGAGGAGGAAGGAAACTGGACATGAGATTCCATAATGTGAATAGAAGTCACAGAGTAGTACCAAGAGAGATTAAGCTAGTCTTTGTGAAACAGTACCAAGCTATAACTAGAGAGAGGCCGTAACAATGCATGCTAGCTAACATTTATTTTGTACCCGCCATCTCTTGGGAACTGTTCTAAAATGCTTTTATATATAATAACTTATTTAATCCACACAAGAACCCTAGAGTGAAATACTATCATTATTGCATTTTGCAGGTGAAGAAACTGAGGTACGGAGATGTTAACATTCCACAGTAGGGCTTGGCAACTCATCTTGTGCTTTTACTATGCTGTCCTGCTTCACAAATGAGGCAGACAATTTTATTCATTAGAGTGTCAGGGGGCAAAGTGCCAAAATTGATTATTATATGAAAAGAGGTTGTAAATTTGGGGGTGAGGAAAACATGTCAAGTAAGATATTTAGAAAACATTTTATGTTTAATGCTATTTATCCTCTGTCCCTGATGCTCCCCTACTTTAGTTTTAAAAAATTATTGGTAAAAACCTACATTGTTCTTCAAGATTTCTGGAAATGAATTGATCTACTTCGAATACAGCACTATGTCAAAAACAAACAGACAAACAAACAAACAACAACAACAAAAAACTGGTCCATAGGGTGACCAACTATATTCAGGTTGCAATGGTTGGTTTAATTTTGAAGAAGTTTTATCATTCATTATGCAATGCTTTTTTTCTTTGTCTTTTACATAAAGTGCTCAAAGTTATTAAAATACCTTAAATGTTAGAAATTTTGTATAATAAAGACTGTAATGTGAGGTGGAATCACTCTGGCGTAGTGGTTATAAGCACAGTGTGTGATGTTATCCTGTTTTGTGTCCCAGTTATTTGACCTCAGGAAAATCACAAGAATCCTCTGAGCTTTGGGGTATTGTCTATAGAAGTGGGGAGGGATAACTTTTATTTAATAGAAATTTTTAGAGTCATCAAAAACTCTATTAAATAAATGAGATTGTGATTGTAAAATGCTGGTGCACAGCAAGAATATAATGTAATATTTAGTATTATTATTAGTGCTTCTCTTTTCTAATTGTTTATATTGGCTTTAGCTTGGATTGCAGAATACATCAGGTTAGACTGGACACCAAGCGATCTGACTGTGGTATCCTGTTGTGTAGGCATTAGCAGCTACCAATAGTATCAGACACATCAACCCCCCTCCACTTCTGAAGTGAGTTTTTTACCTGGCTTCTGATCTCTCTCCCATTGCACTCATGACTTCTCTTCTTTCCTAGTTCTCGTTCATCTTCCTGTCTTAATTTTGAGGCATGCCAAGTCCTCGTCCTTGGAACTCCCCTCTTCTTATGTGCATTCGGTCTCTCGGAATCCTTTTTTAACATTACACTTACATTGACTATTCCCAACTCTATATCTCCAAACAAGACCTCAATTTAAACTAATATATTTAATTGCTGACTAACACTTCCACTTAAGTGTCTACACTCATCAAACTAATCATGCTCAAACAAAACCCTTGGCTTTTCTATCTATAGTCTTCCCTATCTTTAGTTACCCAAAAAGCAAAAACAAGTAACAAAAACAACAAACTCCAGAAAACCTGAAATCATTCCTGGTTCCTCTTTTTCCTCATGCACCACATCTGCTCCATTCCACCAGGAAATGCTATTGACTCTACCTTCAAAATATTTTCAGAATCTTACCACTTCTCACTACTACTTCTGCTACCATCCAGGTCCAGGCTGCCATGATCTCTTGAATTCACTCTTGCAACTGCCTCCTAACTGGCTTTCCTTCTCCCACCTTTACCTCTTCAGTGTGCTTTCAATACAGTATTCGCAGTGATCCATTTAAAACTTAACTAAGCTCTGTTCACATCCAGTGTCATTCAAACCAAACTCAATTTTCCCTACTGCACACGTTTTCTCTAGCTCACTGGCTTCCTTGCTTTTCCTTAAATATATCAGAGTCACTCCTTTCTTAGACCATTTGCACTTGTTTTTCTCTCTTCTTTGAGTACTTTGTTAAAATGCACCCTCTCACCACAGTCTTTTATCATCCTATTTACAACAGTAACCCCTAATTATCTTTATCTTCCTCAATGAAGTTAAACTGGACTAAGACATTTGACTGCAGTATTTCCCTGCAGAGTAATTATTACCTATTAATATGCTCCATATTTTACTATTTATTTTGTCTATTGTCTGATTCCCCAAATTGAGTATTTAAGCTCCATCTGGGCAGCAATTTTTGGTGTTATGGGCACTGCTATATTCCCAGTACTGGAACAGTATCTAGATTTGGTAATGGTAAAAACAGCCTCTGTGCAACATGATAGTCAATAATCACTGGTTGATTAAATGAACAATTTGTTTATTTTTTGTGAGACACACTTTTGGTACCTTACCATATCAGTTACAATAACTTTGAGGAGCTTTAGTCAACAGATATGACTACATGCTAAGAGTGAATTTCAATTCATTTGCAAGGCTAATTTCCAATATTTGTCATATATATACACATACATACATACATACATACATACATACATACATACATACATAGATACATACATACATAGACCTTGGCCTCTGCCATATTAAATGTTTAGTATAACATTTTGTTTTGGGATATGTAGTTAGGGAAATCATCTTGGTTCTTGTTCTTTACTCCCTACCAAAAAATAATATGTCTCAGCAGAGATAAAAAAAGAAAAAAACACCAGAAATGTATTTGTTTTTCTTCTCTTTAGTGTTTATAATTATTTTCTTTTCATCTCACTTGTGACATCACTGGTATTGCAAACCAAAGAACTCAATACTAAAATTTTCCTGCTATTTGGAATTCAGACAATAGCTGCCTTCACCACCTGCTCTTTTCTTGCCAACAATTGGAAGAGCTATTATATTACATGCATGGACTGTCCAATGAGTAAAGGGCCAGGTGTCACTTTGAGTGACAGCCTTCCAGTTTGAAAAACTATAATTCTGTTCATTCAATTGAGTGATTGTGTGGCTGTATGTCACTTTGCCTTCAGAATATCTCCTCTCAACATCCATTGTTTTGACTGCATTCTAAGTTAATGCTGCAAGGAAAGAGTAATGTAATGCAGAGAATACTGGCAGTTTGAAGCATCTGCAAGCTGGGGCATATCTCCTGCTGCAGTGTTTATATCTTTGGCCAATAGTGACATAATTCCTCTTTCTTTTTTTCTTATGTGACAGGTAATTGGGATTTGTGCTTTCATTCTTCTATAAAAGGAAAAACATATTCATGTGGTCTGGAAGGGTTGAGTTCATCTAATTCTAGGATTTGGATCTAATTCTTCAACATTTCTATATTAACTTACTTGAATAAAAAGAATAAAACTATGGCTATGCTAACTTGATTATATCTGTCATCTTATTCAGAGTGAAGATCATTGCGTGGCTGATTTGGCTGCAGTTATTCTCATTTGATGTTACTGAGTGTCAAGACAGCCACAACAATGAGCATGAAAATGAAGGGGTCTGGTTAATTCACCACAGGTGACAGTAAATGGACTGGTGTCTTTCTTAGCAGCATCTATCAAGGCTGTTTTTCCTCAAGTGTCCTGTGATGTTAAGTAAAAACATCTACATTGCCACTGACCCAGATACATAGCAGTATAACTGTTTTGGTTAGTTCAACAACCTCTTAAAAATTGGGAATACTTACCATTTTTCAGGGTCAGATCTTGAAGTAGGTAGAAAAGAAATCTTCATAGAATAACTGGATTAGGGCTTGGGCTACTTATCCTTTATCCAAACAGTGGCTTCATATTATGAAGGACACTTAGGCTGGGGACTGAGACTTCATTCTTTCAGGGAAGACTTTGTCCCTGGGCAAGGTTCTGAATCCTGTTTTAGAAAGATGAATGTGTCAGACTCTTGGTAAATTCAGACTCTTTGTGCATTTACCAAAATTCATTTTCTACTCTTCCTGAAGTCACAGCTCAATTTATCCCAGTCTTTCTATGGTTATCTGAGGCTAGATGACAGACAGAGTTTTGGCCCATGAAATTTGAGTGGGAGTGATATGTGTCACTTCTTTGTCAAAGTGGTTGAGAAGCAGGTGTGTCCTATTTGCTGGCTGAATGGAGGCACTTTAAGGGCATAGATCTCATTAGGGCCATGAGACAGAAAGCTCTTGAATTCTTAAATGAAGATTACTTGACGAGAAACATCTATATTAGAATATGACATGAGTTGTGTGCAGTTGTGTTAAGTCATTAGGATTTTAGGACTTACTTGCAAACAACAGCTAGCCTTACTCTCTAATTAGCCTTTCAGCCATAGACAGAATGAACATGGAAAGAAAGATCCTGGGCTGCTATTGCAGAGAGAAAGTAATTTTGGCTGATCTTGGAATTGAGGAAATAGAGAATTTTGAAGAAATAATTATTATGTTAGATGTAAAGGATGTATTAAAAGAAAGAGGCAAAGGTAACCTCAATATTTTCAGTTGAGAAATTAGAATAGTAGTTACCTCAAATAAAAAGGGGTGAATGGGAAGAGCTGAAATGGGAATAATGATTACAAAGTAGATGTAGTAAATGTTGTTTGTCATATGAGTAATATAAGGAGTTGGAAATACAGGTTGGGAAACTAGGTGAGAGCTCAAGGTGTAGCTTCAGATTTACAAATAATTAATGTCTGCAAAAACACTGAGAGGAGTGGTAGATGAGAATTGTGATGGTAGCACATATGAGGATCCTACTGTTAAGAGAGACATAGGAATCAGTAAAATAGACAATAACCACAGCACAAATAAAAAGAAAGAGCACTGTGGTGGCAGAGAAGAGCATTTAAGTAATTATTTTTTTGATGTTGACAATTGATTCAGGTAATCAAAAACTACAAGAAATGAGAAAGAGCTATTTACTTTGACTTTTTCAGGCTCCTTCCTGAGGACATCCCTCCATTTGAACCTGATAAATTTCCATATGTATATAATGCTGCAATGTAATTTTAAAGGGTGAACACTGGGCTGGCCTAGTCTAAGTTTAGAGCAAAGAAAGCTTGGGAAGCCACAAGACACATTTGAGATTTAGTATATGTATCCACATCTGTCAGATATTTTTTGAGCATCTTTTATATTCTAAGCCTTAAATAAAACAGATAGAATAGATGGTTACACCACTAGCCTTAATAAAGAGTCATAGGTGCCCTGATGTGCTTATAATCAAGTGCCTTAGGGACACAAGGCTGGAATTTTACCAGGCCTGTGAGGATGGGTCAGATAAAAGATGATATCAAAATGAATTTCAAACAGAGTAAAGAATGAGCAAGGGGTTTTGAAAAAGCACATGGCTGGAAAAGGACTGAGGAATGGCGAAAGGTCATATGTGGCTGAATTACTGAGTGATGAAGCTGGAAGACTTTTGGGACTTATCCTGTTGCAGTGTGATTCTACTGAGGATTTTAAATAGAGTAGGGACATAAATCTGTGCTTTGAAAATACAGTTCTGGTAGCCTCAAGAACAGATTAGAGATGGTAGAAACTGGAAACATGGAGGCCCATTAAAAGGTTATAACAATTGTCAAGTAAGAAATAATGAGGTTTGGTAAGTAGAATAGTAAGCATGAGAAGGAAAGAGGGGACAGATTTGAAACTTTTAGAATTGGAAATGGTAGAATTCTCTGACTGATTGGATGTGAAATGCTTAAATTTGAGAAAGCCATTACAGGTAAAGATGGTGTTGGGGAATTGTTATTATATATCTAGATTATTCACTAAATCCAATCTGAGAAAAAAAAATTGCCTTTATCCTCAAAGAATTTCCAGAATACCAATTGCTTCTCATCACCTCTATTCCATACCATGCTGCCGCCCCCTCTGGCCTGGGTTATTACAATGCCTCCAGTTTCTCTGTTTCTACCCTTGGCTTTCTATAGTCTATTCTCAATGCAGCAGCCAAAATTATCCTGCTAAAATATAAGAAAAAGCCTCTCCTCTATACTTTTCAATTGCTTTCCATGTCTCTCAAACTAAAGCCAAAATTCTCACATGATTTACAAGGGATTATCCAATCTGCCATTCCTTCTGTTCCCCTCTAATCCACACATACACATTTATACACCTGTTGTTTGCTACTTGGCTCCCTTAGCTCCAGCATCATTGGCTTCCTTGTGTTTCCTACAGTATACCAGGTACACTTCTGCCTCACACACTTGCATTTGCTTTTGTCTCTGCTGGAAAAGCTCTTGCTTGAAAATCTGCATGGTTCTACGGTCTGTTTTTTTCAAGACTTCGCTTAAATGTCATACTCACAAAGAGGTCATCCTTGGTGACTCTACAAAATGCAGGAATGCCCTCTGTTTCCCCCCTTCTCTGCTTAGTTTTGATGCCCAGCATTTTTCATTCTTTAACATACTTGTTTTTAAACTTAATTACCTTATTGTGTCTTCGTCATTAAAATGCAAGCTTCATAAGGGTGGTATTAAAAATATTTTTTAATGCTGTATCAAAGAGTGCTTGACACATAGCCAATGCTCAGTATTTGTTGAATGAAAACAACAGGGAACTACAACTTAGAACAAAAAGGCTAAAATTGGGGAAATTATTTTCATAATAAAATATATTGAGAAATATTCCAAGATTTCCATCAGTCAACAGTGTTATGTGTTAATATTTCACCAAAATGCTTGTATGCATTTAAAACACATGACCTAAGTAATAAATTAATAACAAATGACATTATATAGTTATTGTTGATTTTTAAATGTTAAAACTAGGATTACAGGAAGAATTTTGAGGATACGTAGAATAAAAACCATGGCCTAAAAACATGTCTCTTGGTTGAGGTAAGGAGTGGAATAAGATAATTCATACCACTTCTGTGAATTCCAAATCATATTGAAAGGCTGAGGGTTGGTGACAGGTTGCAAATCATTTAAGGGCTCAGACACCGCCTAGTATTTATACTTCATTGAGATAGTCAAAGGGAAATTCTTATCTGTTCTCCACTCTAAACCATTACATTGAAAATCATATGACAATATACATCATCACTCTCCCAACATTTCCAAACAATTCACCAATGATGTAACTATAAAATATAAGCTTTAGGAAAATATATTTTATACAATGAATGAAATGTAGGTGGAAAATATTATAATTGTATGTCTGAACAAAATAATCCTAACAGTGGAAAAGATAGAGAATAAAGTCTGTTTTTATGAATTGCATGATTGATTCATCCATTTGTCAACATCAACTGAATTTTTCTTTTGTGCTAGACACTATTTGAAATGGTAAGGATGCAAGATGAACAAAAAATAATGCTCATTGCAGATCAAATTCTCACTGTAAATGGGAACACAGGCAGGAAAACGAATAATTATTTTACTGTATAAAATATTATGGTAGAGTTAAACAAAAGATGCTATGGGAGGCAATGAGAAGAAAATGTCCAATCACAAAGGCCTTTGTTTGTGGTATTCAGGATGTAACTGTGAGGACAAAAAGTAATATACATGCTTTTATGCATCTATGTAGGCTTATAGTAATATAAAAATGAATATGTGGAAGTATAACTTTATACTGTTTTTAATTAATCAAATTGATAGTTGAATTTATGAATGATATAGCATCCTTGCAGGCGACTGTGTGTTCAGCAGTTGAAAATTTGATTCTGAAATTGAGGACAGATCTTAGGACTAGAAAGCAGCATTTTGATATGATGATTTATAGGTGATAAAGCTACAATAGTAAATAAGATTACTCAGAGAAAATAGAGCAAGAAGAGGGTCCAATACTTATGTATATACGTATATATATATGTCTTTAAAGATGGATGAAGGAAGAGAAGTCTGTGATACTAATGGTGGAAAAATATCAAAGGAGCTAGGGTCTAACCATAAAACCCATTTTAAACATCAAGAAGGGAAAATATGAAGAAATTATTAATCCTGTCAAATCCTTTTTGCATCAACTATAATGATTAATGTGAAATATTATTAATAAAATATTGCAGTAGCTTCTTAAATTGATGGTGAGACTCAAAGTTTTTAAATGGTTTTATTACTCTTTAAAATATTAGGCACCCTCATACCTATAGAAAGTAATTCAGCAACTAAAGGAAAAAAATCATCTAATATAAAGTTTCCAATGTGGTCTTTATATTTTGTGAGCAAACATATTACCCAATTTTTACTAGTTCAATAAGAGCTATAAATGGCTTTTTTAAAAAACCAGGTTTGGGTAAAGTTCACATGATTTCTAGATTTTCAAAATCTACCTTACAAGGCCATAAGGAAGGTATAGCATGGATCCAATTTTATGGTATCTATTTATTTTTTTCCAGGTCACTTGTTTCTTGCTCTCTTCTTTCCTAATATTTCCTATAGAGTTTCTCTGTGGTTTTCAAATCCCACTGGCATATTTTTGAAGTACTTGACATTCATCATTTTGTGGGCTCAGATATTTCTGGAACATTAAATCACATAGCCTAATACAACACAAATAATGGCATTTTTGCCTATGTGGTGCATCCATTTCTTACCAAGTTTAGTGGCCACACTATCCAGTAAATGAAAGAGCTGGCACTAGGAAGTTTGGGTCGTTGGCGGGCAGCAATATGATTACTAGCTGGAAGAAATGTGGATGAGTTGGTCTATGTCTAATCCTTTTGTGGCTTCCTGTGTGACATACTATAATGAAAACATCACCACAAATTATGAGAATTGTCAAAATAGGCTAGCAGAATATATTTTTGCTCTAGAGTTTACTAACCAAAAATGTACAGTGTGTTGTACTACACACATGGGCTGCTCTCACTCAGTGGACGCACATAGGAGTTGAGCAGTTAACATGTGATAAAGAAGTTAAATCGTCTTTGAAGTTAATGGATTGGGTTCTGGAGGATTGTTGTTTCATAAATTTTAATACAGAAATAGGTTGAAAGTCAAGTTTCACTCCTGGGGCTAAAATCATATTTGCTTTTGTCAGGTATTTAGTTTGAATATTTGCTTTTGTTAGATATTTAGTTTGAATATGAAAAATAGTCGTACCATTTCTACCTTACCAATATTTAAAACACTTTGAGTGTATAATGTAACATGGACAACTCTTTTTTATAAAATTATTAATTAATTTAGGTTCTTCCAGAAAATTTATATATTGCTCATTTGCAAAGAATAGAAACATAATGCAGATGAAAGTTCTTTGGAAAATTAAAAGATCTTAACCAATTCACTATTGAAATCACACCATTAGAGGAATAATAGATATAGTGCCAAGTGCTTTTTAATGATTTTCTCACTTCTCCTCCTATGAGCTCTAGAGATATACACTACTATCCTCCCATTTTATTGATGAGGTAACAGACACAAGCACATACAGGGAGCAAGAGCAACATCATAGTTCAAATCTAGGAAGTTTGATTCCAGAGCCCATGCCCTTAGCCACTCACCTAGACTTTGCCCACCTCGGTATACTTTTTCATGTACTGCCACGGTAAGGCAGGAAGTAAAGATAATTATTCTTACTTTGAAGATGAAATTCATAGACAATTCAGTGGCTTGCACAGGGGCATTAAAAAAAACCTGTGAAAGATTAGACTTAATTCTAGATGTCTTTTACTTTAGGCTTGTAATGTTAATCAATTCACTTCTTTCAGAGAGACTAGAATATTTCCTAGGTAAAAAGCAATGAAATGTTCTAATGTAGTATATATGTACTTAAAAAATATCACTAACATTTCCCTTAAGGATTAACAAAATATGAAAGAAAATTAACTTTCCTTTGAGGAGGCCAGAAGTAAAGCTTGGGAAGTTTCTGGTTCATAAGTATACTGTAGCGGAGGTCGTCAGAGAAGAACGAGAGAAATATTATGAAAGTATCACACCTTAGTCACAAGAAAATGAACCCTCCCCCAAAGATTTTGATGCATATGATTAAAAGTTTGAAATAGTTCAAGACAATTACTTTATTCTAAATGCTTTCCACGGTGTCTCCCACAAACCTAAAAAACCAAGTCAGTTAAACACATACTTAATACTTCTAAAGGATTAAGCAGAGGAGGCCAAAGATGACTGACACTGAGCTCCAACTTTATAAGGAAGGTCTTTTTAATAAGAAATAAACACTAGAGCAATAGTGTTAATATGAGGTAGAATGTGAAAAGTGCCATAAGCAAAGTAAAAAATACAATGGCTCAAGGAAGAGTGAAAGCACATCTGGTTGGAAGAAATCCAGAAAGTTTTATAGGGAAACATTTTGTAGGATGGGTAGGGTTTCAAGAAAAGACAGGAGTGTGGGGTGAGGATAGTGGGAGAGTTTCAAGAAAGTGGTTTTCAATTTACAAACTGAGAAACAAAAAGTTTATGTTTTATCATAATTTCTTAAAATTACACCTAGTTTTACTAGTTCTTTGCAAAGAATAGAAACATAAAATATACTATAATTAAATCTAAAAGTTTTATTGATGAGCCTTTTCTTTCAGGGAAGTTAAATTGTGTGATCAAGATAATCTGAATGATTATGTCCTTTGTAGTAAGTGGGAACTAAAATAAAAAGAGTACTTAAGTAATTGGCCTTTTAAGAAGTCACTGGAAAGTTAAAAATAAAGTTAGTACCATCTTTGGAATTTCTTCTACTTCTTAGCACAAGATGACAGATCATAAAAACTTAATTCTGGAACTGAAAAATGGATATTAATGAAATAAGTAGAAAAATAAGTAATCTACAACTTTTTACAATTTCTTCTTAAATATGTTTAAATTTACAAAGATCCTACACTTTTTAGAAACATCCGAAAGCTGTTTTTACCCAATAAAAATCTCTCAGCTCATCATGGTAGAATGTCTGAGACTCATAACAACATACCAAATACATTTTACTTATCAACTGAATAAAAATACCAGAAGGTTGCTATGCTGACCACAACCTATGTAATAAACATTTATGGAAATTCTCTGTGCACCTATTGGATTGCAGTGGTAATGGACGGTGAACTCGATGCTTAGCTAATAGTCTGAGATTCTCCCTTTTCTCAGGGTACAAAGCATCACATTATTAGCAGTTAATTATGTTTTAAGTAACACGGACACAACGATGGTTCAGAGTAGAAGCAATTAAGGGATGCAGAATCTACAGTGAGTAAATGTGAATATAAGAATGGCCAAAAGGTTTTTATACAATATTGTCAGGCTGATTTAGTTGAAGCTTGAAGTTGTTTTAGTGGACTCAAACTTTAATTTCTGAGAAGGAAGAAATTTTCTACTGAGTGAAAATAATGTTCTTATCATATGATTTAGGGCCCTTCTAATGTGGTTTTCTGTTGATTTGATGACAGGAATTTAGTCTAAACTCAGAAAAAACTAACTGATCAATCCATGATAACAGAAGACTTGGGAAGTCCTATGTTTAAATGACTCAAGTACATTATTTTAAGAGTTAAAAAAAAAATTTTTTATGGTATTACTTTTTATGTTATTTCCATATTCAGTCTCTTTTTGCCTTTATTTAAAGATAAACTTTTATTTAAATTTTAAAAAATCTTTTTATTAAGTTTATTGGGAGTAATATTGGATAATACAATTATATAATTTCCAGTTTACATTATAATTTCACATCTGTATACTCTATATTGTGTGTTTACCACCCAAAGTCCAGTTTTCTTCAGCTACTATATATTTGATCCCCATTACCCAATGCACCCTCCCCCTAAGCCTCTATATTTGACTCCTTTTACCCAATCTACAACTCCCCTCCCCTCTGACACCTACTCTCTGGTAACCACTAGTCTATAGTCCATGTCCATGAGTCTCTATTTGTTTGTCCTGTTCATTTGGTGCTTTTAGGTTTATATCCCACATATAAGTGATATCATGTGATTTTCAACTTATTCTGTTTGGTCTGGCTTCTTTTGCTTAGAATGATTATTTCAAGGTCCATCCATGTTGCTGCAAATGGCAGTATTTCATCTCTTCTGATGGCTGCATCATATTCCATTGTATATATGTACCACAGCTTCTTTAGCCAATCATCTATCACAGGACACTTTGGTTGTTTCCATGACCTGGCCACTGTGAATAATGCTGCTATGAACATCGGTATGCAAATATCTTTATGTATATGCATTTTCAAGTCTTTGGGGTAAATTCCCAGTAGAAGGATTTCTGGGTCATATGGTAGAACAATTCTTAGTTTTTTGAGGAACCTCCAGACTGTTTCACATAGTGACTATGCCAATCTTCAGTTCCACAGCAGTGTAGGAGGATTCCTATTTCTCCACATTCTCTCCAACATTTATTACTTGTCCTGTTGATTATAGCCCTTCTAACAGATGTGGGATGGTATCTAATTGTGGTTTTGATTTGCATTTCTCTAATAGCTAGTGATGTTGAGCACCTTTCATATATTTCTTGGCCATTTGTGTGTCCTCTAGGGAGAAGTGTCTGTTCAGATCCTCTGCTCATTTTTTGATTGGATTGTTTTTTGTTGTTGTTGTTGTTGAGTCGTATGATTTCTTTGTATATTTTGGACATTAGGCCCTATTTGCAAATATATTTTTCCATTCAGATCACTGTCTCTTTAGCTTGTTGACAGTTTCTTTTGCTGAGCAGAAGCTTCTTAATTTGATGTGGTCTTATTAATTTTTGCTTTTACTTTCCTTGCCTTCAAGATCAAATTCATAAAATCCTCTTTATGTCCAAGGTCCTTGAGTTTCTTTTTTGTTTTCTTCTTTGTATTTTATTGTTTCGGGTCTTATATTCAGGTCCTTAAATCATTTTGAGTTACTTTTGGCATGTGGTGATAGACAACACAGCAGAAGTTTCATTCTTTTGCAAGTGGCTTTCCAGTTTTCCCAGCACCATTTGTTGAAGAGACTTTCCTTTCTCCATCTTACATTTTTGGCTTTTTCATCAAAAATTACTTTCTCATATAAATATGGATTTACTTCTGTATTCTAGATTCTGTTCCTCTGGTCTGTGTGTCTGTTTTGCTGCCAATACCATGCTCTTTTGATTACTGTTGCTTTGTAGGATAATTTGAAGTCGGGCAGAGTGATGCCTCCAAACCTCATTCTTTTTTCTCAGAATGGCTTTTTCAATTCAGGATTTTTTGTGCTTCCATACAAATCTGATAATTTTTTGTTCTATTTCTTTAAAGAATGTCAATGCAATTGTGATGGGGATCACATTAAATCTGTATAATACTTTAGGTAATACGGTCATTTTAACTATGTTGTCTCTTCCAATCCAAGAACATGGAATATTTTTCCATTTCTTTGTATCTTCTTCGATTTCTTTTAATAGGGTCTTGTAGTTTTCATTATATAGGTCCTTCACATGTTTCATTAAATGTATTACTAGGTATTTTATTCTTTTTGTTGCAATTGCATACAGGAATTTTTTCCACTTCTTTTTCTGACACTTTGTTGTTAGAGTATAGGAATGCTACAGATTTTTGAAAGTTGATTTTGTATCCAGAAACTTTACTCTTACCTGCTTATTGTATCTAGTAGTGTTTTTGTGAAGTCTTTAGGGTTTTCTATATAGAGAATCATATCATCTGCAAATAGTGACAGTCTGACTTCTTCGTTTCCTCTTTGGATGTCTTTTATATCTCTCTCTTGTCTGGTGGCAATATTGAATAACAATATTGAATAATGTCATATTGAATAACAGTGGTGGAAATGGACAGCCTTGACTTGCTCCTGATCTTAGAGGGAAGACTTTTAGTTTTTCACCATTAAGTATAATGTTGGCTGAGGGTTTGTCATAGATGGCCTTTATTATATTGAGATACTTTCCTTCTATACTGATTTTATTAAGTGTTTTGATCATAAATGAATGCTGTATCTTGTCAGTCTTTTTCTGCATCTATTGATATGATCATATGATTCTTATTTTTTAATTTGTTTATGTGATGTATCGCATTAATCTATTTGTGCATGTTGAACCATCCCTGTGTCTCTGGGATGAACCTCACTTGATTATGGTGTATAATCTTCTCAATATGTTCCTGTATTTGCTTTGCTAGTATCTCATTTAGAATTTTTGCAACTGTGTTCATGAGAGATATTGGTCTGTAGTTTTCACTGTGTTATCCTTAACAGGTTTTGGTATAAGGGTAATACTGGCTTCATAAAATGAGTTGAGAAGTATAGCCTACTCTTCAATTTTTTGGAAGAGTTTGAGGAATAGGTATTAAATCTTCTTTGAATGTTTGGCAGAATTCACTGGTGAAGCCATCTCATCCTGGGCTTTTACTCTTTGGTAGGTTTTTGATGATTGTTTCAATTTCCATATTGCTGATCTATTTAGATTTTCCAGATCTTGATTCAGTCTAGGAAGATTGCATTTTTCTAAGTAATGGTCCATTTCTTCTAGGTTATTATATTTGGTGTTATATAATTTGTCATAGTATTCTTGTATGATCCTTTATATTTCTGCGATGTTGGTCATAATTTCCCCTTTCGTCTCTGATTTTGTTTGTGTCCTTTCTCTTTTTTCTTTAGTGAGTCTAGCTAGGGTTTTGTCAATGTTATTAACTTTCTCAAAGAGCCAGCTCTTTGCTGTATTTATTTTTTCTATTGTTTTGTTTGTTTTCAATTTCACTTATTTCTGCTTTAATTTTGATTCTTTCCTTCTGTTGACTTGAGGCTCCATTTGTTCTTCCTTTTCTAGTTTTTTAAGATGAAGCATTAGGTTGTTTATTTGGCCTCATTCTTATTTTTGGAGTTAGGCCTGTAATGATATGAACTTTCTTCTTATGACCACTTTTGCCATGTCTCAAAAGTTTTGACTGGTTGTACTATTATTATCATTTTTTTCTATGTATCTCTTGGTCCTTTTATTTCTTCCCGGAAACAGTTATTCGTCAGTAGAATGTTGTTTAATCTCCATGTATTTGTGGTTCTTCCTGATTTCTTTTTGCAGTTGATCTCTAGTTTCAAAGCATTATGATCAGAGAATATGGTTGATATGATTTCAACCCTTTTGTATTTGTTGAGGCTATCTCTGTGTCTCAGTATGTGGTCAATTATTCAGAATGTTCCATGTTCACTAGAGAAGACTGTATAAGCAGGTGTTTTGGGATGCAAGGCTCTATAAATGTCAATTATGTCCAGCTGGTCTAATGTGTCATTTAAGGATGTTATTTCCTTATTGATTTTCTGTTTGGATGATCTGTCCGTATCCGACAGTGGGGTATTTAGGTCCCCTACTATGATAGTGTTTTGGTCTGTTTGTCCCTTCAGTTCTGATAGTTACTGCTTTACATATTTCGGGGCTCCCTGATTTGGAGCATAGATATTAATGTGTTATGTCTTCTTCGTGCATAATTCCATTTATCATAATGAAGTGTCCCTCAGTATCTTTACTTTTTTTTTATTTTGAAGTCTATTTCATCTGATATTAGTACCGCTACTCCCACTTTTCTCTGAATGCCATTTGCTTGGAATATCGTTTTCTACCCTTTCACTGTGAGTCTACATTTGTCTTTGGAGCTGAGAGGCAGCATATGGTTGGGTTTCGTTTTTGATCTATTCTGCAACTCTAGCCTTTTTATGGTAAGTTCAGTTCATTTACATTTAGGGTGATTATTGAAATGTGTGATCTTTTTATAGCCATTTTACCTTCTGTTTTCTGGTAGTTCGGTGTTTCCATTGCTTCCTTCTCTTTGTGTTTTTGTTTTCTTTATTTTGGTTAGCTTTTGTGGGTTTTGGCTTTGGTTCTTGTTTTATGTTATACTTCAGTTCTGAATCTTTGGTGTGTGTTACCATTATAAATATGTAAAAGATAGTTATATATATATATATACAGTCATCCATTTTTTTTCTATGCTTGCCTTATCTCCATTCCCCTTTGTGAATTTGGATCTTTGAATCCTTTTTTTCAGCCATTATTATCTCAATTGGTCCCTAGGAATGCTGAAATTCATTACTATCTTGCTATAGCAATTCTCTTCTTATTATTTTAGCTTATAATGCCCTGTTCTCAGTAAGAACTGCACTTCTCTGCTTCTATTTGACTGATAGTCACTTTACTCCTAATTATGTATTTTTTTTGTCATTTTGTTTTAGGTGAACTGACCCCTTTATTTCCTGTAGTGCAGGTCTCGTAGTGGAGAATTCCCTCAATTTTTATGTCTGGAAAGGTCTTAATTTCTCCTTCATATCTAAAGAAGAGCTTAGCTGGATACATTATTCTAGGCTGGAAGGTCCTTTCACTTAATAATTTAAATATTTGATTCTATTCCTTTCTGGATTATAAGGTTTGAGCTGAGAAGTCCGATGATAATCTAATGTGTTTTCCTTTACAAGTTACTGTTCTTCTCCCTGGGTGTCATGAGAATTCTCTTTGTCACTGATTTTTGATAACTTTAATACAATGTGTCTTGATGAAGGCCTTTTTGTGTTGAGATAATTGGGTGTTCTGTTGACTTCTTGAATTCCAAGCTCCAGCTCGTTTCTTAGATTTGGGAAATTCTTGTTCACTATGAAAATGCTTTCTAGTCCCTGCTCTTTTTCCTCATTTTTGATAATGTCCATTATTCTTATATTTCCTCTCCTGATAATATCAGCTAGATCTTGTATTTCTCTTTCATTATTTTTCATTCTTCAGTTTCTCTCTTCTTCCTTCTGATTTATTTCTAGATTTCTTTCTTTGATATCACTGATCTTTTCCTCCATTTGGTTGGCTCTATTTCCCAAGCTTGCTATTTCATTTTTCAACTCTTGTAGTGCTTTTTTTTATCTCCAGAAGTTCTATTTGGTTATTTTTGAGGGTTTCAGTCTCCTTCCTCTGCTCATCTAGTTGTTTTTCCAATTCTTGAAATTGTTGATATGACTCATCACTGAGTTTTTTGAGAAGTATCATCCTGATTTCCCTGTCACATTTTCCTATGTCTGTAAGCTTATTTTCTGGAGATTTTTCTCTTTTTTTCTGAGATGCCTTGTCACTTTGGTTGTTCATGGATTTAATGGGCTATTTCTTTGCCTGGTCATTGATGGAAGTGTATTCTGCTATTTTTTCCAGAAAGATTTATTATTTAAAGGTCTCTCTTTAGCCTGTTGCAAAGGTGGCACTTTTCTTTTGGTTTCCAGTAGGTGGCATCTAAGCCTCATGGATCCCTGCTTTATATAACACCTTAAAAATGCCCTTTTATTTTCTTATAGATATTTAATCATACTCGCTGCCTTGTTTTGGAGAGTCTCAGCAGTGTTTGCTCAGATTCCCCTGTGGCTCCACAGCGATTGCTCTCGGAGGGCATGGCGGAAGGGCCCCTCTGGTTTGGGAGTTGGGGGCTGCATCTCAGCCTCAGTTTTGCAACCATGGCCAGTAAAAATCAACTGTTTCTCTGTGGTCCCTTTCTATTTCTCTGCTTTCTGCCTTGATGACTTGGCCCTGCCAAAGGCTGTGTAAAAGTCACAGCACTCTCAGACAGGGCTGTTCAGGGAAATTGCCACAGCTTTTCCCCTTCTCCTCTTCTTGCAGGGAGCTCTGAATGCTACAAGAGGCACCTGCGGTTCTGGCTTGCGATAGCTCTTATGTACAGATTCCACACTTAGATATGCTGGTGTGCAGTTTGGGTGTTTTTGGTTGTTTTAGATGTTCAGTTTATTGTTGTTTCAAGGGGAGAGATCTGGGGACGTCTCTCACTCCTTCATGTTTCCACAACTCCTCAGATTTTATTTTTTAGAGCAATTTTAGTTTTACAGCAAAACTGAGCAGGAAGAATAGAGTTCTCATATGCTGCTTATCTCCATGTATGCACAACCCCCTCTACTATGAACATTCTGCACTGGAGTTGTATATTTGTTATAATTAATATACCTATACTGACACATCATTGCCATCCATAGTTTATGTTAAGGTTCACCTTAGTGTTGTACATTCTATGGCTTTGGAAAAAATATGTCATGACATATATCCAACACTGTGGTATCATGCAAAATATTTTCAAGGCCCTAAAATCCCCAGTGTTATCTTTATTCATCCCTCCTCTTCCCAACTCCTGGTAACCACTGATCTTTTTAGTGTATTCATAATTTTGCATTTTCTAGAACATGAGATAATTGGCATCATACAGTACAAAGACTTTTCAGATTGGCTTCCTTCACTTAGTAATATGCATTTAAGTTTCCTCCATCTTTTCATGGGTTTGTAACTCTTTTATTTTCAGTACTGAGAAATATTTTCCATTGCCTGTATGTACCACAATTTCTTTACCCATTCACCTACTGAAGAACATCTTGATTACTTTTAATCACCTTTCCTTCTCTTTTTGCTCTCTTCCATTTAACTAAAAATTCCTTCATAAATATACACACTGCAAAAGTAGAGGTTCTAAGATTTAAGTGTTCTCAGGCATCTTTTCTTTTTCAAAATACAGACTCCTAGAACTCACTGTTCAGAAGTTATGATTTTGCAGTTATGATTGGATCACAGGAATTTGCTTGTTGAGCAAACTCCTGCCAAGCGTTCTAATACAGATGGTCCCATAATGCACTTTGACATAGAAGAACTTTAATACTAATACTAATCAAGTGCTAGGGCATTAAAACAAGTAAATAAAAATAAGCAGCAAAAGATGTGATAAATACTATTAAAATTCAAGATCTCACCAATTAAAAAAGCAAATAAATCAAATAGCAGTAATGCTTCTGAGAGGTATTTATAAAATTCTCTAACAGAAACAATGGACATACAAAGATGTAGATGACCATATAAATAACTAATGGATCCAGAAGATTATAACCAGGCTCATAAGAAAGCACTAAAAGTGGTGTTAGTGTTTATTGACATGACCTGGCTATGAGCTTTCTTATCTAATACTGATAATTCCCCAAAATTTATATTTTCAGAGTGAATGCATCACTAATGGGCCTAACATGGAATTTAATTCTTTAGATAATTTGTTTCCAGATGCTGGCACTTTCTAGGAGAGAATTTATATTAAAGTAAAAATTGATGGAACTTGAAGGTAGAACTCATTTCACTAGTCTATGGGCTCATTTTGTGATTGCTAAATATTTTCTAATTTCAATTTTTTGTTTGTCTTATTAAAATTTCACTCTACCCATGTCCACGGTATTTGGAATGCTATCTATATGAGTGTAGCAATATGTATTTCCAGACTAACACAGGATCTGATTCTTCTCTGAGACAGTACTCATAAAAAGCTTTTTTTCATTTTACAGCATACACTCTTTCTTTGAAAATTTATTTGAGAGATATTAAGAAAAATATGGTAGAGCCAAACCTTGTATGTGTCAAATTGAATGGGTTGTATATCCTCCATATTAACACTTTAAGATTTTAGTAATTTTCAAGGAATATATAAAAAAATTCCCTTCACCTAATAATTAAACCTATTTTGGAAACAGCTAAATTTTATTATTAGCTTTTCAAGAACAATATGAATAAAGCTTTTTTTTTTTTAATAATTTGTCCCTAGAAAGTAACTGTCAGCTGTCAATTTTATCACAACTCAGATACTTTTATGGGTGAAATTCAACATTAGTGAACTCCTCCCTCATCTCATGGACTAATATGTTCTGAATGTAACTGCTAGATTTATGCATTTTAAAACTGTTTATTAAGAGCCTACCTTGGGCACGGCATGGTTCTAGGCACTTAATGCAAATGAAGCCATTCCAGATTCCATCATTCAGTTCTAACAATTTTTTCTATTAAAAACATTTACAGGAATAAATCATTCACACAGTTGCAAAAAAAATTACACAATGTGCTATTGTTGGAATGAAAAAATAAAGGTTTCTCCTCATCTTAGCCTGCTTGTATTCAATTCCCCACGGTTAACCATTTTTCAAATATTCAAAGGCATACTTCTAGACAGTTTTCTATGCATGTGAAAGAATACAAATACACATATAGAAACATTTACATAAACTGTTTAAAATAAAATAGAACATTAAAAGTATTGTTTAGCAACATGCTTTTAAATTTTAGTAAACATATTTGTACATGCTAATCATCACATTCCTATTAGCAGATAGTATCCTATTACTAGTCATTAATTCACCTTACTTTTTGCTATTTACAACAATAGCATAGTGAATGTTAGTTATGCATATAATCTAATATTCTTTATGTTAATATTTATATATGATAAATCCTAAAAAAAAGTCTTAGCATTAGAGTTGCTCAGTCAAAACCAGATTTATTTATAAGTTTTAACAGGTACTACCAAATGATATTTATATTAGTTTTCTAATGTTGTATAACAAATTACCACAAATTTAGTGGCTTAAACAATACACATTTATTTTCTCACGGTTTTCGATGGCCAAGAGTCCAGGCATCATTTAGCTAGGTCCTTTGATCAATCAAGGTCTTACAAGGCTGCAATCAAGGTGTCAGATGGGGCTGGGGCCTGATCTGAAGCTTGGGGTCTCTTCCAGGCTCACCTGGTTGCTAGCAGAATTCATTTCTTTGCAACTGTAGAACTCATGCTGGCTTGCTTTTTCAAGACTTTAAGGGGAGATTCTCTGTTCTGACTCTAATCTCTAGATCTTCTCTTAAAAGATTATTCTGATTAGATCAGGTCTAACCAAAATAAAATCTTTTCAATTAGCTTAAAGTTGACTAATTAATTGCACCAGCAAATTCTTTCACTTTTGCCATCTAATGCAATATTAACACGAGAATAATATCCTGTAATTTTTGCCATGTTCTATTGATTAGAAACAAGTTTTAGGTGTCACCCACATTAAATGTAAGGGGAGCAGACAAGGTACCACAATATTTGAAGTGTTATAATAAACTATATTTTCATTGAACTTTTTGAGGAGGCCTTTATTAATCAGGGTTTAGTCAGAAAAACAGATGTTATTCTATGAATTCCATAAATGAGATTTAAGTACTTGGAATTAGAAGCTTCTATAATCATTGGAAGAGCTAGGGAAGCAGATCCAGATCACTGCCAGCAGTGATTTTTGGCTGCAGCAAACACATGGGTGGTTCTTTAGAACTTGCCAGTAAATTGCTAGAATCTCCAAGAATTTCTGGGAAGCTCTGACCAACTACCTCAGTCAGCAGCAGGAAAATAGGTGTGTCTCTAGAGCTAGTCAAAATCTCACATCTTCATACTCATCTGGCTGCAACAACCTGTGGAGAATGATAATTTTTACCTCCATTTGACTACCCTAATCTGGCACAAGTGTGTCTCATTATCATGGTACCCGGAACCATGCAAACTGAAGAAAGGCAATGTGTGGCTTCTGTTCTGTGATAAAAGAGACTTAAAGGGAGTAGGGGACTGTGGGGCGGGGGGGTGGATAGTGATGCTTGGCTAACACCATATAATCTAGTACCCATTCCCCACATCCATTTTGACCATAAAAATGAGGAGTCTTAAAATTTGCCAAACTGAGATGTATAAAAATAGTTGTGTGCAGTTAGTTTTGACTTGCATTTCCTTGATCACCAGTAAGGTAGATAATCTTTTTGTTCTAACATTTTAATGCAATCTGAGCAGTGCATGTTTTATCTCCTAGAAGACACTACTACAAACTTTGGAAGTCCAAATCTATTCCTACATAAAATATTCATGCTGTACCCAATACCCCCATTCAACTACTGATTTAAAAAGAAAAGAAAAGTCAACTCTGAAAATCTAGCTTCATCCTTCATTTTCAGGGTTTTGTTAAAACTACTCTATCATAGAAATAATGCTTAAAACTGTTTATTGAGAGCCTACCTTGGGCAGAGCATTGTTGTTGGCACTAATGCAAGTGAAAACAAGTCCAAAGATCAAATGGCACAGATAAAACTAATGAGTTAAATAGGAAATGATTAAAGGAAATATAACACTTTCTATTAGTGTCCTAGTGTTAGAATTTATCAGTGTTGCTTGTTACATTCTACATTTAAAAGGTAATTTGAATTTCTTCCTTTTAACGTCTAGTGATAAACTGTTGCTTCTAGACACAGTAAGTGGGTAACACACACAAAAATGCTTTATAGTCAGATGCCTATGTCATCAATAATTCAAAGGCTAAAAATTGGGCCTAGTGGAAATCATTGCTATTTAAAAAAATTATTATGTTTAATCTCTACATACTATTCAAACCTAGAAAACACACACGGATATTTCTTTTATGTGACATTTTTGTCTCACATATGGTTTAGGCTCAGTTTAGCTTTTACATTTATATGCTGTAATTATAAAGCTTTGCTTTTATTTTAGGAATATCCATTATGATTCAATTTTTAATTTGATCAACAGAAAACTAGGTGAACAGCAAATAAGTTGAATTTCTTAGCAAGGCTGATATGACTTTTAAAAATTTTGTTTATTATTGAATGCATTACATGTACTCTACAAAAATATTATTTCAGTTGCTATCCACTGAGCAACAATTCAACCCATTATATCAATAATATTTTTAGAATGTTCCTGAGCTACTGAATATTTGAAGCAGGAAATTGCTAACTGCAATAAGAAATAAACCACTAAAGTTCAGTGGCTAAAAAGAATAGAAGTTAATTATTACTCATGGTACCATCTGATATAGGTTTTTCTATATGCAGACAACTTTCCTCCATGTGGTAACTCAGGGATTCAGCTTTCTATTATCTTGTGACATAATCTCCTAGGACATGAGGGATGTCCTCTGCATCCAGCTTGCAGTGGGAAAATGTCCACTAACTTGCCTCTGGGAAAAGATCAGACTAAGTGTATAGCATCCAAAAAAACCATCCAGGTGGACAAAATGGCTCATGGAAAAAGCAGATTAGAGATTTAGTTCTCCACAAGTCTGCAGTCTCATGGAGTACCCCTTAAATTGAAAGAGAAATATAGGATGTCTGCATGTGTGTATGAGTTTGTTGCAGAAGGAGGGGCTAATGGTGATGGTAGTGTTAAAAAAGCAAAAAACAAACAAACAAAAACAAAACAAACAAAAAAACCAAAAACAGAACAACAATAACCATAATAAAAACACCTAAAGGGAATATGAGACAATGCCTTGAAATAAAAGAAACCTATCACTCTTTGGGATAAAACCATATTGCTAAAGACTCTGTGAACCTGGGCTAAAAGTCTGTAATTGCTCAAGATTTAAAACAAGTCTTGGTACTCCATTCTTCTTATGTGCTGGTGACAGAAATCTGTGCAGCCTCTAAGGAGCTTATTCTAATGAGTACTTTGGCTATAGCTAAAAAGGATACTGAAAAGGAAAAAATGTCTTAGAGAATGAAACCAGGGAGATCTTCCTAAGGTGTGGAATTTGGGCCTAAGTAAGAAATATCCTCATACTCTTGCTGCAAGATCTCATAATCTTTGCCTAAAAGGATTTCAAAATTTCTACAGGCTCGTGGGTTCTACGTGCTTCTCAACCACGCTATTTCCAATAGGACTTTTATTGTGGTTACTGTTCCATCATTGTGCATTGAGTGGCTGTAGGACATATGGATTCACATTTGAAAGTGATTTAGAGATGACTACGAATCACTTACAGATAATGGACTTTGATGGGGATGCCAAGAGGATGGGCTTTCCGTCTTTCTCCCGTGAGAAGGGCTTGAATGGGATCCATATGTGGAAAGAAGGGAGCAAAAGAATGTTTGGTGCAGAAAGGCAGACTGTGGCAATGTTCTATCCGCTCCCCCACATTTCCCAGACTGAGTTCCTGATTGTGTAACAGTTCTTTGCAGAGTGCCAAAGTGACAGGGGAGGGGGGTGGAACATGGAGGTTAAGGCATGGACTTGGGAGAAAAGACAAAAATCACTTTAGTTGGACATACTTAGGATATATTTTGCTTACTTGAAAATTTATCTAGGAATGATCCAGAGTCCAACATCCATTTGTTACAAATAATAGTCGCTGACATTTATCAAACACCTATATATGCCAGCCACTGTATCAAGTAGGTCATTTAGTCATCACTATAACCCTATGAGTTGATACTATTATATTCCGATTTTACAAATGAGGAAATTGACATAGGGTGAAGTTAAGCAGTTAAGGGCTGCAAAGCTAGTAAGTAGTAAAGATGCTATAAGTGGCCTCAAGCAGATCTATGAACAGAGCAGAAGCCAAAGTCAGGAAAGGATCAAGATTCAAGGTTAGAGTACCAGAAGGCTCTGTTGTTACAATAATTGGTTTGTTTGCCAGAAGGGGCAAAGTGAAGGGTGGGAAGCACCAGAGACTGGTAATTTTCTAACTCTATTCTCTAGATTTTTCTAACCAAATATTTGAGGGGAGAATTTTATGATAAAATTCAACTTAGAGCTATTTCTTTCCCCCTTCTCTTTTTTGTATTTCAATCATCAACCTATGTGAACTATGTTTGAAAACTATAATAGGTATTTTATAAATCAAATTCAAAACACTAGTTTAACACTATATAAAATTAGAATAGAATTTCAAGTTGTACTTAAAATCATGTTATGAACACAATATTTCATTCTTGGAAATAGTCCCTTTAAAATTCCCTTGGAGATAACAGTTTTAAAGGAAAAATCTAACAAAATGTGGCAATTTACATTGACCTGTTGGTGTCTGGTGATTTTTTTTGCTTTAAGTTGAGTTTAATATATTATTATTTAAATTGGTTTGTTTAGTGCTCCAAAACTATAGGTGGCATCAGAAATAATGAGGTTTATTGTTGCTACATTTTGTTATAAGAACCACCAACTTTGAATGTGTCATGGATGATATTTTCCTTTTCACTAGGCACTATTGAGTGTCAGAACCCTCATTTTCTTTTTATTGAAATAGTAGTAACCCATTTCCTTTTTGTTCTAAATTCTTTTACTTTTAAATTTCAAATTCTAATATTTACATTACTAGAAATTTAAAAAATAAGTAAATAAACTATTATAACACTGTGGACATGTTATACTTATTCTGATCCTTTTCACTAAAAAAATGCATAGTTTATGCTGCTACTCTAATATTATTAAATTTATATTCTCAATAAAGAGGATATACAAATTGAAAATAGATTTTTAACAAAAAAGTGAGAAAGTAAAAATCTATTTAGAAAAGAAAGATAATAGAATCTAACCCAAAAATGATGAGCTTGAAGTAGTCCTCCCTTAAAACACCTTAAACTTCATAAGAGAGAATGTTTCTTGCCTTTAAGCTATTATAAAAGTTGTTCACTATAAAATTCAAGTTCAGAACTCACAGTGCCAATTAAAAATGACACCAATTTTAGTTCAAACAAATACTTCTCCTCCCCGCCCCCCGAGAAATGACTTAATTCACATGACCTAATAGGTATACCATGCCCAATGGAGCAATCTCAATTAGCATGGTTTTTCCTACAGTTCTCATCACTGTTGCAACAAGGATTGACTTGTGTAATATTAGTAATGTTTCAAAACCTATGCAACAATGTAATGAACTCAGAGAAGGCTGCTTTGGCATATAAAGTGCTGAACAAGCACACTCCAATTAACACGGAAATCTTTTGTGATTCACATCAGGACTTCAAAAGCAAATTATGTGTGTCATTATTTTACATCTTGTTCCCTGGGTTAAATCTAAACATATGAATGAAACATCCAAAGAATGCCATGAAATTCTAAAGGATAAATAAAATGTTATCTTGCCTTTTTGGCATATAAATTTTGTTGTATATACCTGTGGAAGTTGTGGTTCTAATGAGTGAAGGACTTGTTTAAAAAGAATTCCCAAGCTGTATTTGTGTTAGGTGATTGGTAACCCTTATAACAAATATGAAGTTAAACATTATCCATTTGACTATTCAGATAGTTTGTCAAAAACATATTTTCAGGTTTCCTATGGCCTTTAAACAATTAAATATAAAATGAATATTAAAGAGAAAGATTTCAGTTTTTGTAAACTGTAAAACTAGTTAAAAATAGTGCTCTTAGAATATCTTATTGGATATATAATAACTTTTAATTTTTCTTAATATTTCAAATAATTCAATAGGAGATAATGTAGGTAAGCTTAATGAACAAAAGATCACAATGTATGTATCTAAATATGTATCTAATCTAGATAAAATAATACGAGTGCGTCCAAGTACACATACCAGGTAGATGGTAAACTTTAGCTGTAAAAAGATTTTGAAAAACAAATTAAAGAAAAAGCTAAAGAAAATGAAATATTATAGTAGAGACTGTTTGGGGCCTTTAACTGCTTGAGTGATCAAAACCAGAAATAATAAAGCAGGCAAAAAGATTTATTCACAGTATCTAGAAAGACATTTGGTGACACAGAAAAGTAATACTTAAGCTTGTGAGGAGGTGATTATTAATTTTATAAACATATTTTAAAATATATGTATTTTGACTACACAAACATACATATGTAAAATGATGCCATAATCTTTTCAATGTCTGCCTTCACATCATCAGAGTTAGATCCAGCTGTGACTCCACAGACAGAGAGTGACCCTCACAGAAGGTCAGGTTTCCAAGGCAAGAAGTTTGTGATCTATGCTCCAGCACACTCCATTGGGGAATCATTACAAAAGACACTGGTTGGAATGTGTATTTTGGCAGAATTTATTATAGGTAACATTGTATTTTTGGTGGTATTGAAAAGGATGAAAGTTCCATTAACCTGTTAAGTACAGATGGCATAAAAATGCTAATAGGTAGAAAATTACATAGACTAGGAGAAAAGATTTTGCTGCAGTGTTATGCCCTAAACGCATGAGAGAGGTTTTGAAAGCTGTTTATACATGGAACTAGATCTTAATCTCTTTGTCATAGAAGGGGAGGGACTTTCTGAAAATGGACACCTGCTTAAAATCTCCTCCCTCCTCAGGAAGGTTCTGGCAGCAGCTCAATTATGTGATTCTAGTGTGGGCATGTAAATGTGGACCTTGGCTATACTTCCTGTCACATATTGCTCTCTGCAAAAGTCTATGCAGTTGTATGGTTGTCCTTGGGTGGCCATCTGTGGCTATTCTGCAGCATGTCAGTACTCACAGAGTGCCTCACATGTTATTCTACAGATCTGGCAGTTTGCATTCCCATTTATGTATTTTAGGAAGTCAATATGGAGAGCTGTCTGGCAGACAAGGGCTACCCTGAGCAGTAGACATCAACCTATGTGGTGAGATTCGGGCAAAATAAGTACTCACAAGCTTCCAGTCTTGCTTCAAAGGTGCTGAAGATTAAGAAGGAACACAGGTTTCTACGTCTGCTGATGTGAAAGGAAAAGTATGCTGTGTGATTTCAGGGCAGCCAGGAATGTTAACTGGTCCAAAATATCTCTCTTTTCTGCCTGTCCTTGCTCCTAAAATTGTACTAATCAAGTATTCACTTTTTGGGAGGAAGGCTTTGCTTTTTCTAGGAATAATCTTTGGAAATTTATTTATCACAGTGAGAGAGAATGCTTTTACATTGTTACATTTTTTTTTTTTTCAGGAAACACAGGTACTTGAAGGAAAGACAATTTAAGAAGGTGAAGATAGAAGATACGGTTCCATTTGTTTCCATTCATTTTTTCAGTCACCCATTAAGGAAATGCTAAGTTTGCATTATTTACAATAGCCAAGATATAGAGGCAACCTGGGTATCCATCAATGGATAAATGTATAAAGAAGATGTGGTATACATATACAGTGGAATATTACTCAGCCATAAAAAAGAATGAAATCTTGCCATTTGCAAAAACATGGATGGACTTAGAGGGTATTATTCTGAGTGAGTTGACTAAGTCAGACAGAGAAAAAAAAATGCCATATGATTTTACTTACATGTGGAAGCTAAAGAACAAAATTTTTAAAGATGCTAAGTTTTGTGAGGGAAATGCTGAGATTAAAGCTGTTGCTGACCTTGAGTTCTTACCATATAGAACAGGTATTAATAAAAGTATTTGAACAATTCAAGGCAAAAATATGATTATTTGTATAACTCAGCGGTTGCCCCACACAGATCCAACATCTCACTGCTAAGTTCTGCCAAGAATGCTTTTAAAATAATTATAAGGTAACATGCCTTTTATATGGCAACTACTATCCTAAGTGTTTTCCTTGAATTAGCCCGTTTAATTCTAACAACAGCATAAGGAGACAGCTCTATTTGCCATTTCTATTTTACAAAAAGAGGACACACTATTAGTGAAAGAGAGTGGGTATCTGAACCATGCCCAAACAAAAGATTGTGGACACCAAAACAAAAATAAAAAATAATAATAATTGGAGCTCTTGCCTGAAAAGACCTAATAGTTGCTATTTTCAAAGCACCTGAACATTTTATTGAATTAAAATTTTCTCTTCTTCCTCATATTAGACTTATAATCATATTCAACAGAACCTTTCTGTTTGATCCACCTAGTGGGAAATAGTTTATTAGGGTCACCCAAGACCATTCTCCCATGTGGAGGGCTCATATTTTGCATAAATAAAATAATAGTAGTCTATTTGATGATATTTGAAGGAAATAAAATATTTATTTTCTCTATTTTCCTCCCTGCTTCTTTTCCTCTCCCCCTATTTTCCTGCTATTTGTACTGGATTTTTTTTTTCTGGAATTGCTATGAAGTCCATGTTAGTTTTAATATTTTAAATATCTTTTAATAATGTGTCCTCTCTCTCACTAATGGTGTGTCCTCTTTTCGTATCTATTGCTTTTCCCTGCTCAGCATCTATTTCTGATAATAGCACTATTTTGTCTTTAGGAAAGCACCTCTTCTCAGCTTCCAACTAAGGTAGTTGGGCAGGGCAAAATTCATTTCCTAGGGAATATGATTCAGACCTGGACAATCAAAGTGCTACATTTTTTAGGTCACCTAGGCCAAGCCAATGGCACTCAACTTGGGATTCTTATTAAAACTTATGAAAAAGAGAAGTTCTCTCCTTGCTGTTTACAAATAGAGTAGGAGGTGAGACTATAGCTGCTGCTGGCCATCTTGCCATTATGTTGCAAGAACTTACAAGAGAATAAAGCTAACGGAGGAAAGCTGCTAGGGATGATGATAGCTTTCCGACAACATTCCTTGACTACCTAAATCCAGCTATACCTAGAAAATCTCTAGAACTTTCCAGTTCATGAGTCTAAAAATTCTTTCTTCATGTAAGCCAATTCACATTTTTGTTGTTGTTCTGCAACTTTAAGTGTTCTGATACAATGATTATAGCCTTTTGTAAATATAGCACCCGAGCCCATTACAAACCATTATCAGTGAAGGGTTCAGATTTGCTAAAATTTACCAGGAGAGGGGCTGGCCAAGAGCATGGGAGAATCATGTTCTCTTAACAAAGAGTAGTAGAAAAATCTGTAGATCATGGGCTTCCGGTCAGGGGAAGCAAAGACTAGTATGAACTGGTATAGCTCTAGATTGACACCACTTTGTAAATCCCATGAATACACCAACTTCATTTTGTGTATCTCCATATTTCCATCACAAGCACAATCTATGGCACCAAATGGGAAGTCAATACATTGCTAATAAATGAACATATGAGGACACAGTGCTGAGGGAGTCATTGAGTTCATTCACTTCATCAGGCTGGATCTGATTACACTGGTTATTGTGAGGAAGTGCAGCCAGGTTTAAGCTTTGAACAATGAAGCTTCGGAGCTAGATTGAGTGAGTCAGACAAGGGAGGCTATATAGCAGAGTAGATGGAGCACATGCTTTAAAGTCGGTGGAACATTTGGATCTAGGCAGCATAAATTCTTGCTCTATGATCTCAGGCAATCTAATCTAATTCTCCTGAGCCTTAATCTCCTCAGCTATAAAACTGGAAGTATACCATCTCATGTATTGTTATAGAAATTAAATGTGGTAATGAACATAAAAACTTAGCCCAATGTCTGGCATACAGAAAGGGCTGCTGTCATTTTTTTTCCTTTTTATTTATTCATGCCATCATAATTATTTTTACAATGAGTCAGAATAGCAGAGTGGAAAGAGCTCTAGACATTACTAAAATATCTTTATTATATGCTTGATCCTTTAAAAACTTTAAACTATATTTCTAACCCTAGGCAACTCAGATCTCCTACGTAGTCTATTCTGTAAAATATAATTGTGGAGAAATGAGGTTACATATAAAAGCACTTTTTAAACTGAAAAACATAATAAGAATGCAAGGCAATATTATTTTCTCCTACTTTATATGGTTTTGTGATTTGTGCTTTGGTATCTATTTGGCTTCTTTGACCTTGGATCGTAAACCAAATTGTTCATAAGAAACACTAGGGGATTTTTAAAAATTTAAAAAATGCCTCACCCTCAGAGATTCTGATTCAATAGGTCTGGGGTATGGGTGACAAAGCTGCATATTTATAAACAAGCTTTTCTGTTGAAGCTAATGCTGGTGACCCGCACACATCTTTTGAGAAGTACCACTTTGTGTTGTGTAACTAATTTGAAGACTGCATGCCCATGCAGGAATTCTAGATCTTGCTTGGTCCTGAAGCAGTGGTTGGTGAAGGCTACTACAAGAGCTGTGGCCCACTGTGCATCATCATTTCTATTTGTAGCTGAGTGGAGTTGGCAGCAGGCACAGGTTGGCAGTGGCTTGCAACATACTCCTTGTCAAAGCACATACTGTTTCTGCATCTGGCATCTATTCCCTGTACATCCCAATTATAACAGTATTATTGAGTCTTGCGACAGTCACACATTTCATCACCTTGGGGGACAGGGCTGGTTAGGTTTGCTGGGGCATGGGTATGCCACTCTTTCCTTTCCTTATGCTCATCATTGCTTAGGAATCTTGTCTGTTTTGCTTGATACTGTTTGCTTTTCCTAACTGAGGATGTTTGGAGCCCAGATCAGGTCAGAGATTATGTATAAACTGCAGGTTCTGAAGCATTTCTACTATTAAAATTGTCACTATTGTGATGACTACCATAATTTTTCGCTCCTTTGAGGGGTTTTATACCTCAGTAAACTATTTCTACCCCTGGATGCACAGGGCTTGCTCTCTAAATTAATGGAACTACAGAGAACTATACCTAAATAATGAAGAGTTTTGACTCTTGCATAGCTTTTTCTTCTTAAGGGAAGTAGAGGGGCTTAATAAAATAGATGATGTGCTATTGTATAAAATATACAATTAATATACAATACATACTCAAAATGCCTCTATTTAGTAACCTGATTTAAAAAAAACAGAGTAGCAAGTTGATATACAGAGAATCACATGTTGAGAATATCCATCATGTAGATAATTACTAGCAGTAAGTTATGTTTAAAAGTTACAACTAAGCAAGATGTTAAAATAAACCATCTTTCTTTTTATTTAAGCTATCCTGACATATGTGGGATCAATTAATGTTATCAATACCACCTCTTTTGAGATCAGTGTTACATTTAAAAATTACTTTGTATCATCTGGAAAAAGATGATTGCTAATAGTCAAATCTGGAATAACAGGCTGAATATAATCAATACAAATAGTAGAAATGACTGGCAAATGTAAATGTAGACAATAAAGTATTATTGTTCTTAGAGATACAATGATTCTTAAACTATATATAAGTCTGTAGTAGAATCTCTCATAAAAATTATCATGACTGTAGGGTATAAGAAAATACAGAAATTAATAAAAGAATTATCATATCTGTATTTGAGTATTATGCCCTCCATATCTTGAGGGAAATAAAGTATGAAAGAAAGGAACAAACAAAAAGGTCACAAACTTTATACGAACAGAAATCTAATCATATGTGTTGAAGTTCGAAGAATAAAGTTCAAAGTTATTTAGCTGTAGAAGAGACAGCTGAGATCTGATTTCGAATTACTAATGACCTTCAAAAACTGGACGTAAAAAATTAATAAGGTGATTAATTTTTACCCCCATTCAATTTTAAGCAAGAGAAGTGGAAATGTGTCTTAATACAAAGTCTGATAGATTTATATTTGAAGCTGATGTTTCTAGAACAAATCCTGAAGGGCAAAATTATGAGAATGAGCTTTAAGTGACAACACTATCTACACTGTTTGTTAGGACAGTATTTGAGTGATGTGGTCAATGCTGGAAAGATCACAGTGATTTTTAAGATTCTTCAACCCTAGAATTCTATGATTAGGCATAGTTGTAGCCTGGTACACAGGAAGAACAGACAATTGCTGGTAGAAAAGTTCTCAGAATTGCTTCAAACTCAAAGGTTAAAAGAAATGACAGAGCAGTTTTAAGTTTAATTTGGAGCAGATAAGCTAGAGCTGTACAAAGACTGGTGACGTGTACTGATCTGAGGTAGATTTCCTGTTGGAGAAGTGCCACACAGACTGGGGAAAAGTGGCATAACTGAAAACATCAATTAGGGCTATCACAAATCAGGAACTTGTTAAACAGTTCTCATCCTAAACAGTCACTTCTTTGAATACAACAGGCAGCTCTGATTTCCCTGTTGTTTTAAAATTTTGATTGTTACCTTTTCCCCAAAGTTAATTTTTTAACTTGTATTTTTGGTGTAAAATACACATAACATTTACAATTTTAACCATTTAAAAATATTCAGTTCAGTGGTATTGAGTGCATTCATATTGTTGTTCAACCACCATCACTGTACATTTACAATACTTTTTCATCATCCTAAACTGAAACTCTGTACATAACAAACAATAACTCCCCATCTCCCTCACTCCAATTAATACTTTTACAATTAACCAGATTAAAAAACTGTTGATTAGGGAGTGCATAGTAGCTTTGTTAAGAAATTTAATTATGGTTATCCTATCTTAGGGAAAAAATGTAAAGCATTTATTCCTAGCTGAAAGATATGGTTATTAATGGTTCCAAGTTCTAGAACTGGAGAAAGATCTATTACAACTAAAAAATAAATAAATAAACCAAAAACCAAACTTTAAAACAGGGAGCTCTTAAATCTAAGGGGATGTTTCCCTCCACCACCCCGAATTTATACATATCTGAATATTTAGGTTGTGCTTAAAAATACTTTCTCATCTAAAACGATACTGTTACTAGGCTGTAGCTATAATATAGACCAACCATGAACAATCATTGGCTCTCAAGTAACAAAAAGATGATTAATTTTACATCAAAGAAGCACATCTTCAGACTGCTGTGCCTTCCAGGTTGTTATGTTTGAGTTTCTAATGACCATAGTTCAGTAATGGATTCAAAACATTATTAACTTTGATGAAGCGCATTTAACAATCATATTCAATTTTACATTATTTTAGCTGTGTTAAAATGTCTGTTGTTTATTTTTGTAAAAATACTAGTGTTATTCTTGTGATCATGGGCTATAATAAAATCAAAACAAAACTGGCTACATTAATAGACAATTATTTGTAGAATGTGAACAAAGATGAACTGAAAAACTGGAAAGAATATTTGACAAACTAAGTAAAGTACTTTTTCAGGTAAGATTTATGCCAATTTTTACTCTTTTTAAAAGACAATTTCTCTTTTCTTACTGAGATGTAATATTTTCTCTTCTTTATTGTTCTGTTTTTTTCACCATGGCATGCCTAGGTTGGACCTATTTTTATCTATACATTTTGCATTTTAAATCTTGAAAAATTCTCAGCCATATTTCTTTATAGTCTATTTTCCATTTGCATTTGGTGAACCATATCAATCTATTTATCTTTTGATGCAGCATTCTGAGTGGATTGGTTACTTTTATCCTCCAATTGATTGACTCTCTTTGTTAGTGTTAGTATAAAAATTTTTAATAAATCAGTAAATACTAGTATCTTAAATTTCTTATTGGTGCTGCTTTTTTATTTATCTGTTTTTGCTTTGTTTATGTCTACTTTGGTTTCAATCTTACTTTTTCACTTTTTAAAGATAAAACAATTTTAATAAGGAATTCAAAAACTTTTATTAGAGTCATTTTGAAAACAATTTTTAAATCTATTTTATTGGTACTGAATAAATCAACTATAGATTTTGTTGTTCTTTTTCTTAGTGCTTTGGAATAATCCTTCCTAAATTTAGCATGAGTGAGTTGTCCTTCCTGCCTATCTGCTTTCCCCTTTCCCTCAGATTCATTACTATCTGCCCTCTAGTTTTGGGGTTGTTTTCCCTGAGCTGGGATCCTGACCCAGACCACAACACTGATCTAGTGAACAGCATAGCCCAGGTTCTGCCTAGGAAAAATCCTTTGATTTTCTAACATCTGATGGGTCAGTTTTATTTAAGGGTGGCCTTAGGCAATGGAGAATTTTGTCAGAATCCTTTCACTGGCAAGCAGCCCAGTTTAATGATGTCTCTCCTTGTTTCTCTCCTTGAATCTGCACAGACCCACAGACTCATCCATCCCCTTCTTTTAAACCTATTTCTGGCCTGTTTCTGGTGCATTACTCACTTTTTTTTTTTTTTTTTTGGAGTGTAGTTATGTCTAATTATTTATTTAAAAAATATTACTCTCTTTGGAGTGGAGGAAAAAATTCAGGGTTGAACTGACAGTGTCAACCTGCCTATGAGGCCAAGGGCTACATATGCAGACTATTGAAATAACTAATGCTAAAATCTGTGTATGAACTTGAAAACTCAACTAAGTCTCTTTGAATTCAACATTAAATAACTTTTTTGTGTATGCTCTAGCTTGAAATTTGGAAGACAGATCAGCTGGTTTAGAATAAAGTGCCTTCAATTATTAAATGATTACTTCAATGAAAACGAGAAGAGACATGACTGATATGAGGCAATCTGGCCTCTAATAGCTAGAAGATTCATAATTACTTATCAAGAATCTTTTATTTTAATATTTGTGTATATTTTATGTTAAAGCAATTTTTGTCTTGAATGACTTGAATAATAATCTCTGATATTCTTAGAAAAAAAGTGTAAGTTGGGAGAAAACGTTTGGTGATGCACATTAAGATAAGGATGAAAAATGGAAAAAGCTACAATAACTACAATATTAATACTGAAGAAAAAAAAATGAAACTATTCAGTTTGAAATTTCAAGAGGACCAGTGCCCTGAGTCACTAACTTTGTTATGTTTTCTTAGGTATATTTTTCTAATGACATGACACATGTGCTTAATGTCAACAACAAACAAGGCACTTCTTGTGAGATTCAAAAATGGTTGCATTTGCTTGAAATACTGAGCATATGAGTCATTTACAAAAGCTTGTACAATAATTAAACTGGAATAAGAGTAATGAGGTACAAAGATCACACTCACTAGCCAAACTTAATAGGGATATTTTGTTGAGAGGCCAAGGAAAATAAAATCAAAATATTCCCACATAACTTTATGAATGGTATCAAAATCTTTGACAAGAGTATAAGGTTGTTAGCCCATTTTTAAATTAAATGTTCAGTTAAATGTCAGCAAATTTGATGAAATGGAACTGAAAAAAGTTTGTGCCTTTAGTTTTTTGTTTTGTTTTGTTTTGTTTTAGTACTTAAAGACCCAGTTTTACTAAGACTAATTAATTCACCATATGTTGTCTAAAGGACACTGTGTGCATATGTGTGCATGAGCGTAGCAGAAGACAAGTAAAACAGACTATGCTTTTCAGTTGACTCACACATAAAGAATTCTGTTTTAGGAGTGGACAGAAAAGTAAGAGTTATGTAAATTGTGTCTCTATCCTTGAAGGAGAGGCTAGGCAACTGAAAAAAAAATTTCTGCATACTGCTGGCAAAGAAACTCTAGGTCTTCTTTAAGGTTGAATTGACATGTAACTCTTCCAGGCACAGTGAACAATTTACATAAAGAGACTGAACTCAAAGATTCCTTGCCACTGTCCTGCCATTCAGCTGACCCTGAGTATAACTATATATGATATTTTAGCCTATTTTATGCAATACTTTTTCAGAAAAAAGACTGATGATTATGGATTTACAAAATTTGTAAACATGATTTATAAAAGCAATCATCAATTGTTTATTATTAGTTGCAAGTAGAAAAACTGCTGAATGTTTCTTTGGTAATCTCTTTGACCCAAATAATTCACGTCATCCAAACAATATAATCTATATAAAGAATTTATTAAAATGTTCAGAAAACCCAGGGGCCAACTATAAACATCATTTTTGAATTCTTTACCTATTCTAGTAAGATGTAACTAGACTTTCTCATCTGTTCTCTTGCATGATTTCACTGAAAATATTCACTTGTGTTTTCATTAGTATTTTTTGTGCAAATCCATAAGATTTTATTTTCTGAAACAAGGATATTAATATTTTGTATTATTGACCTTGTGAAGTACAATGAATGTATTGAAAGGGTAAATAAAAATAACAATCAATTTTACATTTTTCAATGGAGAAATTAAGTGAGCCAACATTCGTGTATGCTTCTAAAGAAATCTGAGAATTTGGCAAGCGAGAATGGTGGATTAGACCTTGAATAGATACGGGCTCACTTTGTTCATCTAATGCATGGAGGTAATAAGGATCTCTCTGATTAACAATCTAGTCATAATAATATTAACTAAAATTTCAGTTCAAAATCCTCTGCCCATTATACGTAGGTTCTTCTCTCTATTTTCTATTTTTTATTCATAGGATACTGAAGTCTGACTAGGAATAGCAAAATCTTAGTAACATTTCCCCAAATGTTTTTGGTCCACTGAAGAGTATGAATAAGAATTTTTTTTTTTTAACCCAGGGAGAACTGCACAACTCAGTGATTATTTGAATAATGATTATAACATAACACTGTTTACAAAAACGATAAGAAAATCTGTTTACAACACAATAAATTATATATATATATATGCAAGGCAATCCTTGGTTGACCTCACAGATTGCAAGGACCTTGTCAGTTTACAATCCCTTATTTTTTATTTGTTATGCCTGCAGCACCTGGTCTTCCTATGTGATTTCCAATTCAAGTCCTCACCTGGCCAGACCCGGCTTTGCTTCCGAGATCAGACCGAATTAGCCTTGTTCAGGGTGGCATGGCTATACACTCAACACAACAAAATTTCCAGCTTGTCAACAGACTGCATTACATTCAAATGTTAATAGATTTTAATTCTTAATCTATTCTAAATTTTATTTCCATATAGGTTAAACAAAATAATGTAGTAAAGAATTTTAATATCCTGATCTGAGATTTATATCAAAACCGTAAGAATCTACTTTCATATATTTTTTCCTTAAAAATTTAATGAGAAATACTTCATTCAGAAATGAATAAAAATCAACAATAAAAGCCCAAAGTATCTACCACACAACTTAAGAAAATCATACGTATTTATATAATTAAAGCTAAAAATCATTCCCTCTGATTCTACCCTCCTTCACCTCTGTCTTCCCCTGAGGAAATCACTTTTCTGAATTTTATATTTTAAGTTCCAGTGCATTTGTTATAATTTTACACAGTAATATGATTAAGTTTTACATATATGGTACTAAGCTGAATGCATACTTCTAGTTATTGCTTTTGTTCCTTAATAAAATATTTGGTATTCATCCATGTCAATAATAAAACCACTTTATTCATTTTCTGTGCATTTGATAAATGCTCCATCATTTATCTCTTCTATGTGGATATAAGCCATTTTAATTTTTTTCAGTATTAAAAACAATGTTGTCTTAACTAGTCTTATAGTAACACCCTTGTATCATTCACAAAAGTTTCTCTAGGATGTATAACTCATATATAAGTGAAATTGCTGGTCATATAATATTCTATCTTCCATTTTATTTTAAATGGTTGAATTCTTTTTTAAATCAACTGTACTAATTTATATCCTTGCCAGCAGTGAATAAATTTTCACTTTTCTATATCCTTTCCAACTCTTGATATTGTCAGATTATTTTTGTTCTTAATCTGATTAGCATGAATTCATTGGTGTTTTAAATAGTACTTTCTATAGTCTATAAAAGAATGATCCAATATTTTATGTATTAATTGGTTATTTATGTTTCCTATTTGAATTGTTTAGCTCAGAATTTTTCTTACTTTTCTTTGTGGTATTTACCTTTCCTTATTAATTTGAAAATTTAAAAAATTTATGGATACGAATCATTTGTGGTTGCCTATACCTTTTCCTGGTCCATGTCTAATTAATACTTTAATACTTTTTTTTTTTTAAAGAAGTGACCCATTTAAATAGAAAATCAAATATATGTGTATATATACATATTTGTATATATGCATTTATACTCACATACATAAGCATGAATGCATATATGCATACATACACACACACACATACACAGAAAAAGATCTGCAATGATATATATCAAGATGATATCTCTAGGTTCTGGAATTAAAATTTTTTTTCTTTTAAAATCACCTGGGATTTCTGGTGTTCTGTCTATTGTGTAAAGAGCTTAGAAGTTGCCATTCAACCCTAACAATAGGTATCAAGCCGAACAAACTGAAAAATCAACAACTCTTCTTGAGCTATAAGAGAAATGAGGTCATAGGTCAAACAGTTGCCTCCCAAATTGGAGAGACAGACAAGGTGAATACAGAGACTCACTATCCACTAGAGTAGAAATTTCTTTTAGGGACTAACGCCAGATAAGGAAATCTAAACTATAATTTGTGAATTGCTTGGGGGTGGGGGTAGCATTTCAGCAACCCCACACTTCAGTGAGTTTTTATCTCCTCATGCTCTACCACATTTCCACAAGAAGAAAAATCCCCTTCTGCCTCCGGTAGAGGAAGAGAAACTATTTTGAAATAGTGTGGTAGTAGCACTTTTTAAATTGGCTTCTTTCACTTAGCAATATGCATTTAAGTTTTCTTCATGTCTTTTCATTTCTTTTCAGCACTGAATAATATTCCACTGTCTGGATGTACCACAATAATTTGTTCATTTGCATACTAAAAGACATGTCGATTGCTTCCATATTTTAGTAACTATGAAAAAAGCTGCTATAAACATCTGTGCGCAGATTTTTGTGTGGATGCCTTTTCAACTTATTTTGGGGGTAAATGTGACACTTATGCTTTTAATTTTTTTCTTGTTGTATTTCCCTGGTTATAACTTCTAAGTACACTATTTAGTTAGTTATAATGGGCAGTCTTTTCCCTCCATTTTATTAAAATACAATTTATTTATTACATTTATAGGTTTAAGGTGTACAATGTGATGATTTGTTTTATGTATGTAGTGCAAAATAATTACCACAATAAGTTTAACACATCACCTCACAGTTATAATTTTTAAGATATACTCTATCAGCAATATAGTATTTTCACAATGATGTACATTACATCCTCAGAACTTATTTGTCTTGTAAGTGGAAGTTCGTACCTTTAGACAACCTTCACCCATTTCCTCCATCTTCCACCCTCTGCCTCTAGCAACGACCAATCTGTTCTCTGTTCTCAGTTTTTTTTTTTTTTTACAGGTTCCATATGGAAGTGAAATCATAGAGTATTTGTCTTTCTTTGTGTGACATTTCATTTAACATAATGCCTTCAGGTTTCATCCAAGTTGTCACAAATGGCAGGATTTCCTTCTTTTTTAATAGTTGAATAATATTCTATAGGGTGTGTGTGTGAGTGTGTGTGTGTGTGTGTGTATGTGTGTGTGTATGTCACAATTTTTTTATCCATTCATCCATCAGTGAACACTTGGGATGTTTGTCTTGATTACTGCAATGCCTTGTTCCATGTTCCATGTCTCAGCTATTTCAAATAATGTTGCAGTGAACACAGGATGCAGATATCTCTTTGAAATACTGATTTCATTTCCTTTTGATATATACTCAGAAGTAGAATTGCTGGGTCATATATTTTTAATTTTTTGAGGAACCTCCATACTGTTTCCATATTGGATGAACTGATTTACATTCTCACCAACAGTGTGCAAGGCTTCCTTTTTCTCCATATCTTCACTAGCACTTGTTATCTGTCTTGATAACAGCCATTCTAACGGGTGTGAGGTGATACCTCATTGTGATTTTGATTTGTCCTTTCCTGATGATTAGTGATGTTGAGCATTTTTTTTTTCATGTACCTGTTGACCATTTGAATACCTTCATTGTAAAACTGTCTATTCAGGTCCTTTGCCCATTTTGAAATAGAATTATTTGTGAGTTTTTTGCTTTGTTTTGTTATAGAGTCATATATATTTTGGATACTAACCCCTGGTCAGACATTTGGTTTGTAATATTTTCTCCTATCTCCAAGGCTGCCTTTTCATTTCATTGATTCCTATTGCTGTGCAGAGAAGCCTTTTAGTTTCATGTAATCCTACTTGTTATTTTTGCTTTTGTTGCTTGTGCTTTAGGTGTCTTGTACAAAAGTCATAGCCAAGACCAATATCAAGAAACTTTCTCCTTTTTTTCTTTTAGGAAATTTATGGTTTCAGGTCTTACATCTAACTCTTTAATCCATTGCAAGTTAATTTTATGAGTGGCCTAAAGCAGAGGTTCCCAACATTTTGACACTAGGAATAGGTACTCCTATGAGAATCTAATGCCTGATGATCTGAGGTGGAGTTGATGTGGTGATGCTAGCTCTGGGAATCGACTGCAAATACTGATGAAATTTCACTTGCTCAGCTGCTGCTCACCTCCTGTTGTGCAGCCTAGCGCCTAACAAGGCACAGATGGTACGGATCCATAGCCCAGGGTTTAGGGTCTGAGGTAGGGGTTTACTTTCAGTCTTTTGCATGTGAAAATCCAATTTTACCAGCTCCATTTATTGAAGAGACTATCTTTTCTCTGTTGAATATTCTTGGTTCCCTTGACAAATATCAGTTACCTGTGTATGAAAGGTTTTATTTCTTGGCTCCTGCTTCTGTTCCACTGGTCTTTTCGTGTTTGTTTTTCTGTCAGGAAGTGTCATGTCTCCTGCTTTGTTCTTTGTTCTCAGTATTTCTTTGGATATTCAGGGTCTTCTGTAGTTTCATACAAATATTAGGATTTTTCCCCCCTACTTCCGTACAAAATGACATCAGAATCTTAATAAAGATTGCATTGAATCTATACATGATTTAGACTAGTATAAACACTTGAATAATATTAATACGTTCAAGCCATGAACATGGATTATCTTTTCATTTGTTTTGACTTTTTTCTTTTCTCAGTCTTTTAATAGTTTAGTGCAGAGGTCTTTCTATCTCCTTGGTTAAATTTATCCCTAAGCATTTTTTTTTTTGTTATTGATGCTATTGTAAATGGGATTTTTTGAATTTCTTCTTTTAGATAATTAACTGTCATGGGCATTTTAATCTTATTCCTAAATTGAATGGAAGTTTTGCTTAAGTTTCACAATTAAACAATTTTGCTGCAAATGTTTTAAAGCTATACTTTATCAGATTAGAAATGCTTCATTAAGAGGCTTCTTTCATGAATGAATTAAATTTTATTAAATACTTTTCTCCATTAGTTGAGGTAAACATATGGTTTTCAGATTTAATATGCAAATATGAGCAAATTATAAACAAATTTTTTTTTTATGTTAAACCATCCTTGGATACCTGAACTAAACCTAGCTAAATTAAAATTTTTCTTTTAAACTCTGGAGGATTCATTTTGCTAATATTTTGTCTGGGATTTTTGGATCTATGTTCATAACTAACTTCTACTTTCTATTGGTATATTTTGCTAGCAAGTTAATCTCAATATTTTTTTCCCAATCAAAAATACTTCCTTCTGTATATTCCTTTTCAACCCTTCTTAAAATGAAAAATGAAAGAAACGTGGTCTATGAACTTTGGGAATACTTATTTTTAAAAAATTTAAAAAGATTTTATATTTTCCATTTTTTCTCAAATTCTAAAGCTATTTTCCTTCTTATATTTTATAGCTTTCTTCCTTAATTTCTCTAGCACTTACTGACTACAAAATTCATTTATTGTTTACACATAATTTCTGCCTATTTTCTATTATTGCTTAGAATGTTATTTATTTATGCTTTTCATGTCATCCTCAAATGTCTTATAAATGCTTCTACTCACATCATAGTATACAGCTTTACTTTGCATGTTTTTAGGAACTCAATAGATATATTAGTTTTGATTTAGCTTATATTAGTAAAAATCTCTTACTTTATTACTTAGTATGGTAATCTAAGCATTTTCGGAAAGTTCAAAATATCTTTTTGTTGAGTTCATTATTGAGTTCATAATTCTTAATTTAAAAAATTGTTTTTTAATTCCCTACCTTCGTTTTTGACTGACTTTCTACCTCTCTTTTTTATTTAACACCCTTTTCTATCTCCCAGGAGATTGTGAGTTGACACTTCTACATGGTCAGATATTATGGTCTTTGACTGGGTCACTGAAGTCAATGTCAGAGGAATGAAAGATGTTTTTGGCTCTAAAATTTGATTATTCTAACCCACTCTACATTTACTTATACCTAAAAGCATGATTGCTGACAAAATTTCATTGAATCCTGAATGGCTTCTGAAGGTATATTGAGTTCTTCCACTTTAAAGGCAACACAAATCTTCCCAGTGGGAAAATAAATGATCGAATCTCACCTCATTCCAAATGAATTAGAGTTGGCAGGCTTGTGTGTCTGGAGCCAACTTACAGTACTTGATCCTAAAATGTAGCCCCTTATAGTAGTTATAATAAATTAAGGTTTCTATCAGAGACCAAAGTCATTAAAGTTAAAGGAAAAAATATATATTGCTTCCCTTTATATTTTGGGCTCTGATAGGAATTTTGGTGTTCAGCAGGTTGACAGCACAAAATAGACAAATTCAATATTTTACGATACTGTGCCAAATTTCATGTGTAGAAGCCTGTGAATGTCTCGCATTAGGTTGTGAGTTATAGCAGTGAAGGTCTAGAAAGTGAGAAATGAAATATTTTTTGAGGCCTGTTGGGCATACAAGTTCCACAGTTCTCCCTTTTGAATGACATGGTCCAAGTTCCCCATGAGAAGCATGCTGGTGTGTTTCTCTTCCTGTACTCTTTTCTAAATAGGGGGAAGGTGTTGTTAATTTAAAAACTGTCACTCACAGGACATACAAATGTTTTTCAGTTAAAAGTCTGGTGACAGGTAGGTAGAAGAGAATAACGACATAGGTACTCAGACAGGTGATAATTTTCTACAGCTAAGTATCATTATTTTTCTACATGGAACATTGTCAAAAATGTACTGAATAATATATGCTTTGATAAGATGTGTTTGTAAAAAAGTCACAACTTGGTCATTATTGGTCTCATTCAGAATTGAAATACATAAGCTGAGATTATTTTTTTGTCATTTTATCTATTTTATCTTTACTATTATGATCAAGTAAAAATAAAGAAAAACCTAAGGATAAGCAGGAAGCTATTTCAAGGTATTAGGGTTCTAATATTGGATCTATTTTGCGTTTCTCCTTCTTTCCCTTCCCGATAAATTTAAAGTAACCCAGGATTCCTTCTGTAACAGAGCACTGCAGCAACAGGAAACTGCCGAGACATCTTCCCAATGCCTGAAGCAGTCCATTTGTCAGTGACTAAAAATAATTTCATTGATGTGACTACTTGTCTGTCCAGTTATTTATTTTTAAAATTGTGACAAATTAAGTGGGTATCCTCTGGCTTCAAATGCAGAGCCTGAAATATTAACAGTGGAAACCATCTAAAATATTTAAAAAGGAATCTGAGAATGGTTCACATTACCTGAACTATAATTACCACAAAACCAATAGTAATGGAAACAGTAAGAGTTCATAGAGCTTCTGATGCTCGGCATTAAAGGTATGGAAATAGAGATTAACTTCCTGACTTCTGAAGATAATCCAACTAGAGATGATGCAGAAAAACCAATGTATCAATACAGAACTACAAAGTGAAAAGAAAGCAGATCTATTCCAAATGTGATTTAAATCTCATTATAGTTTGAATATTCAGTGGGAATCTCTTAAGGTTTCAGTTTCTCTATGGGTTCTTAAAAGTGCATTCATCTATGCTGCTGGAGTATCATTTACTAACAAATGATTGCAGCTGTACCCAAGTGGCCTAAAAGTTTTAATGTTGCTTCCAGATGTGCTTAATTTATTTCCAGGGTATGATGTTTGCCATGGGAGCTTTGTGTGATTTTCTCACTTATCAGTGCCAATTTCTTGGAGGTAGGTAAAATTTGAGTCTTTTTTTTCTAGATGGGAAAAAGGAATAGGAAGATATTATGACTTCATTAATATCCAATGAGAAGCCCTTAACAATCCTGAATAAAATATTAAATCTAGTGTGTACTTCATGAACTTACACACCTGGACTTATGTTTCTGCAAGCATTTTCTAGGCTTCTCCTTGCCAGTATTCAATAAAATAATAATGTTTGTCAAAATTTTTAAAAATTTAGAATTTTGAAAACTGCCATTTAAGTTTAATCCCAGTGGTAGCTTGTCATAAAATATTAGGGCAAAACAATTCTAATTTTCAACTACTCAAAAGACTATTTAATTGTAGCTATCAACATTCTTAGAATATTGGATATGAATAATACTATAAGGTATTTATTACAGAGCAATCATATACATTTTATTTTGGAGAACCTTAAAATAAGCAGTTTAAATGTAAAATCCATAATGTATCCAGAGCAACTGTAGATAGGTATTATTAAGGCTTTCATGATGTGCAAACTATACAATTGGATTTTAAGAGGTTTTTCACAAATATAATTAAGTTGTTGAAGGTATTCAAATGGATTCAATTGAGTTTAAATACTAGCTAAAATAATCTAAACTAACCTTTATCAGAAGCATAAAAATCATCTTGTGAATGGTCACTTAGTATTCATACTGGAATTTAAACCTTGGTCTCATATCCTACACTTTTAGTACTTTTTCTACAATAGCATGTTGACCTTTAAAAACAATGAGAACAATTTTTCCAATACCTAAGCAACTCTATATTTGAAGACTTTATAAACTTAATTCCTTATTCTAGTACCAAAGTTACAAGAGAGTTTTATTTTCTCCAAAGAATTAAATACTTAATGCCTAAAAGAATTAGAATTATATATTGCCAAAATTACCCTTGAAAGTATTTTATTACTCTTAAAAGAAAAAGCAAACAACACATCTTCCTTTTTTTACATTGGTCAGGAAATACTTAAAATCACCCGTACATTCTTTAAACAGGTTTGCCTGACATAGCAGTGTTTCAAGGTTTCTTGGATACGATGTCTGATTAATACAAATGACACAATTTTCAAATGCTTCCTATTATTGAAAGTAACATGCTCACATAAATAAAACAAGAATGTCTTGGTATTGTAAGATTACGAGTGCTGAGAATTTTGTCTGTTTTGTTCACTGATGTAATTCATTCACCTCCTAGAACAATGCCAGGCATACAGCATGTCCTCAATAAATATGTGAATAAATTTGTTGAATAAATAAGTAAAATGTGAATTAGATATATGAAAAAAGTGGATGGATTAAATTTAAATTAATATGTTTCCTAAAGCTAGTTTATAGAGTTTTTAAATTAATATCAAAATATCTAATTAAAGAATTGGTTATACATAATTAAATTAAATAACCTTCTGAGATTTGAGGGGTTTTAAATATTTCTTTTGGCTTGATAATAATCTTGTATATTTTGAATAAGGTAATAATCATTTGCAATAGTATTTTTAGTTGCTATTTATAGACTTCATTCACATTTACTGAGTTAACCAGATATTTGACACCACTTAGTTATGTTAGAAATCTGCTACTGCAAAGTGTCTATTGAAATAAAAGGTATGATGAGAAATAAGTTGTTGTACATGAAACTCTTATAAGAGTTAAATTGTATCTTCACAACAAAATACCTCATAAAGAAATTCGACCTTTCAAACTGAATATATTTAGATTTCTTATAACACAGCTTCCTCTAGCTCAAAAACTAATTAGAATGCTATTAGTAATTCAGATATTCTCAGGTCAATTGCTCTGGAACAAGGTTTTCCCTGGGAAGGCTGCCTTTAAGATTCATGGTGTCATCATATTTGGGAATGCCTTCCTTGTTCTTCTGTGAAAGTTTTATAGATTATTTTTCCTCTTCCTCTTCTCTTCCACCCTTCCTTTCCTCCCTTTTTCCTTCCTTCCTATTTCCTTTTCTCTCCTTCCTCTCCTTTCTCTTTTTTTCCTTTTTCTTTCAATTATTTAGAGTGTCATTACAGATTTACTTATATTACCTTTATATATATATGCAAGAAATCATAACTTCTTTACTTCTTTATAACCACCCTGACTTCCATGGTTACGTTCCATATTGTGAGACTTCCCAAGTTGTGGGGAAAAATAAACGAACTAGTCTACCTGGATAATTTCAATCCTATTAAAGAAAATCCTATCAAATAAACAGCCTCTTTGCCTAAATGCCTCACATCTCTTAGATAAAATATTGCTTTATAGATTTCTGCCCTTCCCCTCTCATCCTTGTCCTTCTAGCATGTTTACTGAAGGCAAGGATTCCATGGCAATGTTGATAGACTTGCAGCAGAGCATAGGTTAAGTTTGTAGAAGCAAAATGCTGCCTTGATGTAGCTTCTACCTTGTACGATTCACAAATCAGCTATTTAATGTTGATATATCTGATTAGTTAAAGCAATGACTTCAAGGGTCTTATAAAATAAAATCTCCATGTTTTAAGTCATTAAAGTTCCATTTGGTTTGAAAAAAGTCTTATATTAATTGGATAATAGAGTGAAGAGAAATCAGCTATTGAATTACTGTTCTAGTAGAAAAATAAGGGCCAAGATGAAAGTGGTGGCTATCCTAACCGAAAAGAAAGGCAAGGAGTCCTGGAAAGATGTACCTAGAGCAGGAGAAGCAAAGTGAGTAGTTGGCCTCATTTATCTAGCAGTTCAACTCCTAGTTTTCCTCCCTCTTCTTGGGCAGAGAGAATCAACTTTTTAACTTTTTTCAAACAGCAGCATAGCAAGAGCTCTTACTCTCTCATGTTATACATCTGATTAATTCTTCACAGGTCTGGTGGAGGAATTATGTATTTTGTTTTTAAACTGCTCCATTAAGAAATGCATGTATAACTAACTGTAGGAAGTAGACACAGAGCTTACACGTTAGCAAATAATTTAAATACATGAAGTTAATTATATTAAAAAAATAATGCAAAACACAGGAAATAGCTGAGTACCAATAAATTGGATCTGATCTTGAGTTTCAAGGGTCACAGGATGTTGAAACTGATGTTAGTTAATATCAGCCCCTCATTTTATAGACTGTATGGCTTAATTTTAACTGTTCGATTAAATATATTCTCCATGTGAGTTTACCAAATCATTCATTTTATGCTTTTAATTTGACAAATCTTAACATTTCTACATACATATACATATACCTTAAATCAGGGGTCCCTAACCGCCAGGCGCCAGCCTGGTACCAGTAGGTGGCCTGTTAAGAAGCAAGAAACACAGCAGGAGGTGAGCAGCAGGGGAGAGAGTGAACCAGTCCCTGGTGCCAAAAAAGGTTGGGGACCGCTGCCTTAAACCATGGAATTTTGAGAGGTAAAAGTTGTACCAGATCTTTGAAATGTGCAGAAGGACTTTACCTTGAAGCTAATGAAACTTAAGTTACTTTTAAGGAAACAGGAGAGGCCCTAGTGTTACTGAACTGAAGGGGTTTGTTTTACTTGCATGCATCAAAGCCAAAGGATACATGAACAATACCTTGCAGAAAAGAAAGTAGAGGTTTACTTAAGGAAATGGCACTAAGCCCAGAGACACTGGTGAGGTAGTGCTTCAAGACCTGGCTCTCTAATAGCCTCTAGCGGATAGGTTATTTAGGAGAAAACTCATCAGTCATGGTAGCTAAGGCAGTTGGTGTCATGGACTCTACTGATTGGTCAGGGCTAGGGTAGGAGGCAGTTGATCATTGCCTCAGGTCCTGATGTCAATCATGGCATCATTCTGTCTGTTTTCAAGGGGATGCTAGTCTTTTTGCTTTCATGAGTGTGGAGCTGCAAGATGTTATCTTTAGCTTGACCAAAACTCTTTCTGTGGTCAACAGACTTAAGGCTTTGTTCCTAAGACTGTTTAATGATGACCTAAGGACTTAATGAATAAGGGAGTGGTTGTGCAGTATACAGAAGCATAAGGAAAGAAAAGACACAAGTAAGCCTAAGGCCAGTATGCATCAAGGAAAAAGAGAAAAGGAAAAGTCCTTTCAAAGAAGTGAAGATTTCCAGTTACACTAGCAATGTGTCTACAGGATCATATAGTTTGATAAAGTTTGTAAAGTAAGGTACAATGTCTCTCTGCTCACTGACACTTCTCTTCATTCACAACTTTTTTTGTCAGATGGCCTTGGAATGGTAGGGGGCATGTCTCAGATCAGGACAAGGAGAAACTGCATTTTGGGTTTAGTGGTGTATATTTACATGGTTTAATCTCCTATAAGTTAACTTACTGCCTATCCACATATAGTTGAATACTCCAAATACTCATTGAGCTGATTCCCCTAGGTATGTAGGTCCAGAAGTCTTATCATGATACAAATTTGTATCACAGTGGTCAGCATCAGAATAAATGGGTGGAGGATGAGAAACAAGACCTGAAGTATATAAATCCAGAGGCTGGCTTACAAAAAATATTTTCAGTCATCAGATGATTAAATTTGTGAGTGAAAGATTCAATTAACATTAACACTCAAATGAAAATTCACACCTATCAAAAATATAGTCAGTAATGCATCTTATAAAAATTCAAATGTACCCTACATTATTTTTCATTTTTGGTAGGAATTTTGAAAAATAGATATATCAAAATTTCTGTTATAAGACACAAGCTTCTAGCAGTTCTGCAAATGGTGATTACGTCTTTGTTAATGTTTCATGTTTTGCATCTAATAAAACAAATTCAATCGTGTTAGAAAGACTGAACTATCGTTATTCTTTTTATAGAACAAATATTACAAAACTGTTATGTGAAGAGATTATAAAAGAATATGGAAGAAAAACTTTGCTGGGGTGCCTCAGGAAGTTTATTAAATAAAAGTCTAATGATTTTTTTTTCATTTGGCAATGTCTAAAACATTTGCCAGATTATTTTAAATTTGATTTTGCTGTGATTTCCTTTCTCATTCTAAAGAAATACTCTGTTCATACTAACTTTGTATTTATAATGTAATTATTTTTCTGAAAGAGAACTACCCAAATTATTTATGGTTCAGGTGCCATAAAAACTAAGTCAACCCTTAAGACTTAACCTAGAATAATTGTAGATATGTACAGATGGGGTGATGGTAAGGGTAATAGGTTCATGAGGCAAGAAGGCCATGTCTTCATTAGTTAATTTAGCTGTCCTTATTCATTTTTTCTCAGGAGATATAATGGTAAAATGAAGACCATGTACATTTTTAGATGAGAGTTGGTACCTCCAAATATATCTGGAAGTTAATAATTAATGGGAAGGCAGAGCAGACCATGGAAGTCAAGTGAAACTTTTTCTTTGAAATCTGGCTGTACAAAATATGCCCCCGTTTGCCAATAAATTAATTTTTTTTAAATCTCTTTATTAATTTTCTATATTCTGCATTGGATCATACCTCTCTTTCTCCTTACATATTGCCTTTGTATGTAACAGTCTTGATTCTTTCATAGCTCAAAACACCCTGATGCCAAGGAGTGCTAGCCACACTCCAACCAGGGATGGTGTCATCAGTCCATTCCACATTCCATCCCTACAGTTAGCCTTGACTTGTGGCAATAATTCCCTATATGTCAAGGCCAGTATTTCCCTCTATAGAAGTTGCCCCGCAGAGGGTGGGAATTCTTCAAAGGTCTGATAGAGAGCTGGTGCAAATTTTTCATCTGCTTTTGGTTTGTGGGTTCTAAGCACATGGCTTCCAAATGTCACATTTGGAATGTGGAATTGAGTAATTCACAAGCATTATGATCAAATCATTGATTTTATCCATTGTCTTCTGTAAATTAACAATACATGATGTCTGGATGTTTTCAAGCATCCCTCTTTCTTATATAAATCTCATTCAACTGACATGTTCTTTCAAAGGTTAGGAGTATTAGGGATGTGTGTGTTTTGAGAAAAAAGGTGAACTCATTAGCTTCATTTCTAAATATTTTAATAATGTTACTGAAGCCTGGGATGCCGTCTTTATTCAGCTATCTCTTTTGTTTTTCTGCTACAACTTTGCACTTATAGTGAATGGCAATACATATTAATAAGCAGGCAGCTTCATAAGACTCAGGTTAATGATGATAATTATTCCTACATGGTGTATGCTGACAGTATGTGCAAAGATATTCACTTTTCAAGAGCCCCAAGGCAGTACAGATAATTCTGACACCAGGTATGTTATCTGAGAAGAAGGTTAACAATGCTACGTGATATTTAGCTTTTTTCTTTTTCTTTTTAAATGAACATTTTAATTATCCAGGGATGATATCCATGGCTAAAATTCAGTGAGTGGGCACAGGGCCAATAACTTTTCAGGAGATCCCTGAGAGAGAATTAAAATTTTAACTATTAAAAATTATGGGCTTGCAAATAGGCACACAATATGGAAATAAATAAGTGTAGTCAAGAATTAAGAAAAGGTCAATGTTTTAACTCAAATTCTCACAGTGGGTTCCTAGTTGGAAGTAAATATTTAGTTTTTGATTAACTATGGTAAAAATATGGAATTATGAAGTTCTATCTTTATTCTTTACTCTTCCCAAGTCTACCAAATTCTCTACAAAACCAAGTTCTATAAGGCTTAATGACATGACCTAGAGTTCTGTTTTCTACACCTCTGTTCTATGTTGCTCTCCAAACCTTCATTTATACCTGAAGAATTAATGAAAAGAAGTGATGACTAACAGTTCAGAAACTACATTCTACTTTTCTCCTCCAAGGGTCAATTACCTTTTTAAAGGTATTGAAACCTTAAATCCAGTATCTTAAATAAAATTCCAGCTAGGGTCTATCAAGCAACATTGAGTGAAGTTGGTCTAGTAAGGATTGTAGTAAAGCTGAAAGGGAGGTTTCTAGAAGGTGATGGCGGGGAGGGGGGAGGTGGGCGCAGATAATCACTGCATGTCTCCAGCAGAATATTTCCACAGAGACATTCTAGTCCAGATTTGCCAAAAAGGTACCTTTTCAAAAGGAGCTTGAATATAGATTTTTGTAGATTCTTCCCATGTTTAAATTTTGTCTGTGAACTCAAATACTGCACAACATGTCCAAGGCCAGAAATGGTCCAAAGAGTACAGTCTGTAATTTCTGCTTTGAACTGAAGGGGAGAAGTTGCGATGAATGTAACTCACATTCTCCTCTTCTTCTCACATTCAAGAAATGAGGATACACACTCCTCTAACGTACCTGAAACCCTCTGCCATTCTTTATGCCTTTTCTTTTATTCTGGATGACCACACTGCCCTCTCCTACTCACTTTTGATGGCCTTGGTTAAATGCTGCCCTTTCTGTAAGGTTTTCTAAGGCCCATCTGTCCCTTCAAAACATTTCTCTACCATTTCCTTTCCTTTTGGGATGAATCCATTTTCTCATTATGTTGCTAGGGCACCTGGCACATACCATAATTAGCACTTAATATAGTGTGTACTAAATAGTCGGTGTGTTGCTCTCCCCAGTTACAATGTGAGGTTACATATGGGGAGAAACCTCTTTTTGTTTAGCAGCATTGCATAATAGAAAAAAAAATGTTTTCTGAGAGAATGAATGGATTGCTGAATAAATATTAGAGAGCTACTTGAAGTCTTAAGTATTCTTATAAACTCTCTGCTCTCTAGCAGGGGGTTTCAATATAGAAGATATTCAGTACATATTTATTAAATAAAAACTGAATATCAACCAAGGAGGAAGGGTTTATTGTTTGAAGAGTTAGGAATTAGTACATAGGAAATTATCAGTGCTTGTACTTCTTAAATCATTTCCCACCAGAAAAAAGATATAGGTTTTAAAATTTTCTCTGACCCTAAAATTCAGTTTAAAATTTTACACACACACACACACACACACACACACACACACACACACATCCATGGCTTTTCATCATGTCCTTTTAATATTTTTCTTATTGCTTCTTCTAATTTAGGCAACTATGTAAAGGCTTCAGTATCACAACTGAGCAGGTATTATTAAGGTAATACCTTACAGAAGGTCTAGTGGTTACAAATCTTTTTCAGAAGCCAGTCAGAATGAATTAGATTAAAAACCCATCTGGCAGAACTCCATCCAACTGGTATTTAATGCCTATACAGTATTTAAAATATATTTTTTTTCTAAAGATGTTTAGTTTGCTCATTATATTAGTGAAAATATGCTTGAGCCCTTCTGACCTGAGACTTCTAGAAAACTGCTTTACCAGAGTCTGGTTTTAATTAGGAAATCTAGATTAATTTGAAATTATGTTAATGATTAAGTTAATAATCTAGTGTACAGATATCACCCAAGATCTCTGCCCTACATGTTGACAAAGGAAGATATATAAAGGCGAAAGAAATGATACTTCTTCTATAATGAACATCTACCATGCTTATAGTCAGTTCTTCATTTTTACTGGGCTAGCATCAGTAGACTAGCTAATTCTTCTGCAGATGAGTCAAGCTAGCTAAATAGTTTTGGGGACAAAATCAAATGATGTGGGCTAGTTGTTTAGTCACTTGTACATTTTGCTAAAAATTAACTAATCAACTATATGAGAATCAACCAATGAATGAAAGATCTAAGTTTGCAGACAGATGTGGCCCTGAGGTAGTTCTTTAAAAAGGAAAACAAAAGTTTATTACTTAGCTTGTTAACAAGCTGCAGGTATAGCATATCATGATCTATTTAGGAGATTGTGCCATTTTACCTGACATCAGACACTTCAACAATGAGCAGTTATGAATCAAAAACATTTTATCCCATTGCGGCAATACATATAACGCAACCAGATTCAAATGAGCAGATTTTCAGAGTGTATTTGAATCTCTTCCTGAGGCTCAGAGAGACCTGCCACTGGTGTCTCCATTTCCTTAAGCCCTTGTATATTAAGCAGTGGATAATAAAAACAACAAATGTTATTCAGCAGAAACATAAAAGCCCAATCCATGTAAAGTGAGACTGAAGAAATGGAAATATAGCATGTGGATTTTGCATGCTGAGCCTCATAAAATGCAAGCATGAATTTCCTCTCTTAGTGAGTGTGGTCCAACATTAAACAAGGCATGGGGCATGATTATAAGAGATAAGATCAGTAGTTGGAGAACATACAGCAAGCTGTTTTACCCACATTGAATATAATTTCACTCCTCTGATCTATTAGACCCTCTTGTTGCACATCTTTGTAGATTTTTGCTAGTTCTCAGGAATGCATTAAAAAACCCTACAGGCTATAACTAAAATTACTGAATATTTTTTAATGTCTCACATGTTGACAGTCCTGATTTTCATTATATAAGAAATAACTGTCGATAGTGCCATTTAAATCCCTACTCTTTAGACTTGTGAATGCTAATGGCTGGGCTGTCGAACTTCAGCTTTTCCTGTAATCATTATTCCTGGTTTCCTGTGGTGGATATGTATCGAACATAAGAAATTAGCTGCAGAGAGAATTAGAGGGTGTAAGTCTGAGTCATGTAAATGCCAAAAGCTTTTTGTGACATTTTTCAGACTTTAAAAATGGAAATATGTTATTTGCACAGTAGCTCCTGATGGAATATGACATACTACAGCGATGTGGTGAGTTTAAGATTGGGCTGCAGGCCATTAGGAACCCTCTGCGTGAGAGCCTGGGGCCTGAGCAGAGGAATGGCAGTGAGTTACTTGGAAGAAGCATGGCATTTGCTGACGAGCCAAAGAATTTTCGTTAGATAAAGAACTGCTAATGAGAATTAAGAACTTGCTTGAACCTGTTATCATAAGTAAGGCTTAGAAATATAATTTTCAAGCTTGATGTAACTTTTGTCTTTATTCCAGATAGTCTTATATCATCATTGTTATATCAGCACTTGAAAAAAAATAAGTCATAGGTCAATTAAGGCTGAGCTGAAATAAGAAATCTTTCTTAATAGATTCTGAACCTTTGTTGGGCCCTGAGAGGCATGGAAGATGGGTATGAGGATGTACATCAGAACTTTCTGTAGAGAAAAATGGAGAACTCTCATCTGTCAACCTTTCCTTCACCTTCTGTTCTCATCCCTTTTAGCTTTGGAGAAAGTCTATGAGAGAGGCAGAAACTGTCTTTGGTTTCACCTTGGGTTAGCAGGGTAAATCCCCTCAGAGGCTTTAGTCTAATTTGGGCGATAGCCTTGCAATCGATTGAGCCCACATTCCCTGTAAACATGGTAACATGATGGGATTCTTTTTTTGGGGGGGTGAAGACAGTGATCTCATGCTACTTTTGATATCTTTCTGCGTGGTATAATGGACAATCATGAGAAACAAGTTTGTTTAACCTTCTCTGCTTTGTATTCTAAAAAATTCAGTAGTTCAGTTTTTAAAAGATATGGAGTCTAGAAAAATAGACAATATTTGGAAAAAGAGGAGACAGGTGACCAAGAGGACTCTTGCAGGAGTTTCCTAAGTGTGATTTTGAAATAAATTAGTGAAAAAGACAAAACAAAATAAAATTCTTTTTCTTTTCAAGAATGCCTTCTGGGAAACCTTTGTCCAGACTTCTCTGTGCACCCAATAAATGCATTTTTGTGTTTTTTTCTTCTTAAATTCTCAATGATGCTTAATAATGCCATTAAATCTGTTCTCCCAAAGCAAAAACGTAGTTGCTGTTCTCAAGAATTTCTTCATCTTCTCCCTCCAATTCATCATCAAGACATGTTGGTTCTATTATAAATCTCTTCATTTCCCTTTGCTCTTTCCCTACTTCTGCTTCTTGGTCCTGATCCTTATTTTAGCTCAACTACATAGCACAGTTTTAATTGGTCTCTCAGCCTCCTGTCTCACTCAACTTCTCCATCTTCACTATTTACATAAATATTTCTAATTGCTTTCCTCTCCCCACCCCCATTGGGTAGGAACAGAATTATATTTAATGTACAGCACAGTGACAACCAAATTTTGTGATTGTGGAAAATATTAATATATGTTTTTCCTTCTCTATTCTTGCCCAAGCAGCTTGTGAGTATTTGTGAATCATACTCCTGGGAGCCATAAAAACCTGCAATCCTGTTCATTTCCTCTTCTGCTTAGTTGAGAAACTCTCTATCTTTCTGTTGTCCATGGGAAGAAGTCTTCATTAATAGTCAAAGCCACTCACAGTTCAGGCCTTCTTTACTTCTTGGGTTTACTCACTATTTCCCCTGTGTGTAAGTGCCTGCAGGCCAAGCTCACAGTATTATGGCTTCACAAATTATCATTCATTTTCATAATTCCATGCTTTTTTCACTTTTAGCTCCCTCTGCCTGAAATGCCTTTCCCCATCTGACAAATATCTAGTCATTCTTCGAACCCTTCCTAAATGTCATCTCTTCTATACTTTCCTGATACTCTCAATAGGGGGTTTCCTCCCAGCAGGCCCTTATACTTTGGTATGTATTTACCTCTTTATATGTCTCGCTTGCCTGTGATATGACAAGCCCCTTCGTGACAGAGACTTCACTTTATTCATCTTTAGATTTCTAGCTTTTAGCATTGTATCCACAAAACAAAGCAAAACAAAACATGCTATTGAAATAAAACAAACAAATGACTTGAAGATATATCTCCTAATACTTTCTCTTTGTATCAATTTTCCAAAGCAGTGGAAATCTAATGCATTGAATACACTATATATTGCCTGTACAGAATATGATCCAGGGAGCAGTAAATTCATAGAATGAGCATCTGCATTTTTCCTTGAACAGAATTTCTGCTCACTTTGAGGTTTACCCGTCAGGGTCACTTGAAGCAACATTGTTCTGCTAACAGGTGCCACTTTGTTGAATTCTATTAGAGAATTTCACTACAGGTTTAATTATTGCTCACCCTAATGTCAGGCTGCTTTCCTTTTATTAACTAATCATCTACTGACCCAGTGGGGTTCCTATAGCCTCCAGGCTTCTCAAGATATGTCAAATCAGATTATCTGCCTTTATTTTACATAGATTAAAATTTAAATCTATTCTGAACTCAGTGAAGAAACCATCTCCCACTGCTTAATATATGGAAACTATACCAAAGCATGCATTAGCTTTGTTAATTAGTTTTGGAAAGTTAGCATAAAGAGAGTAGTAAATAGATATATTTGATGAAATTTTATTTACCTTCAACGAGTATTATAGCATTACAATGATTTCTAAATACCAGTTATAGAGTAGAGATCATGGACCAGCCTTTGTATACACTCAGAAAAAAAAGTCTATGAATTGGGTTGGCGCTGAAGTAACAGTAACAGTTATATGTTAACTGTTTTGTTGATTTCAAATTGATATGCTAAGAATTATAAAAAGCTTACCTTTCTATGAGTCTTTCATGTTGAAATCTTCTGAAACTTAAAGGTGAGGTATTTTCAAATAAAGTACCACATGGCAGAAAATATGTCAAAATTATCTTCTGATTTTTAACCAGTTTGAAAAGAGAGTTCAGTGTTTTATGATTTTTTGAAGTATATTTGAGTCCCTTTAAGTTTATATTCTATGAAGCCTAGTGATTGTGTATTTAGAAAATAAAGCTTGCAATCTTTTTTTTTGTCTTTGGTATAAGTTTTATATACAGGTCCAATATGTGTTTAATAAAGTGTTAGATCTTTTCTATTAAGTAGATATAGTTAATGAAATTTTTTAGATGAATTAGATCAAGAAACCTAGAAGTTATATAATTTACTCACATAAATGAAATGAGCTGGTACAAAGGTAAGAGTAGAATTCATGGTTTCTCTCAATTCCCCTATCTCATAGCGTTTAACAATTAATAATTTAATCTACAAGTAATGGATAATCAGAAAATATTTGTTTTTCCTCATTTCTGTAGCACTTAGACTTTTTAAAAAATGTGATAGTAATTTCTGACAAAATTTCAGTTTTATAGCAAACTTATGAAGGAGGGCCAAGCTAAAAATATATTTGAGTTATAAATTCTCTCCAATGTTACTGGGTTGTTGTTTGGCTTGATTTTTCTCTTGAATTAACCTGAATATAAGAAGGATAGATTTGAAGGTTGTGTTTTCTTCATTTTTGTTATTTAGTTATTTACAATAAAGAACTTTTAAGTTATCTTACTGATGTGTAAACTCTGAATGCCTTTTTAGTACTTTCTGTGGATTTTTTGTTGTTACTTATTAGTTTATTTGTATATATATAAGTGTTTTAAAATCTTTTTAATAAAGGTTTGATTCCCTTTTCTCATACTCTTGAATACATGTTTTTACAATGTCCTGAGTTCATACTATTAGCATTTTTTTAAAGTCAATTTTAAGATATAAATATATGTGATATACAGATTTTAAAATAAATTCCAATGAAAATTCATACATATCTCTAGACAAAATATAGAACATTTCCATCACCTAAGAAAGCTACCTCCTGCTCCTTTGCAGTCAATATCCACAACACCTCCTACCCCAGACAAGCTTAATTCCTATCTCTATTAGTTATTTTTGTGTCTTTTTGAATCTCACACAGATGGAATCAGAAAGTATATATTCCTCTGTCTCAGGCTTGTTTTGCTGGACATAATTCATCCAGGTAGTATATATCAGTAGTTTGTTTCATTTTATAGCTGAGCAGTATTTTATTGTGTGAAATGTAACTCAATTTATTTATTCATTTAACTGCCCATGGGCACTGGGACTGCTTCCATTTCATGGTCTGTTATAAATAAAGCTCCTCTGAATATTCACATACATGTCTTTTGTTGGCTAATGTGTTTTCATTTCTCTTGGTAACTACCTAGGAGTGGAATTTCTGAATTATATAAAAGTTTAACTTTATAAGAAAATGCTAGATTGTTCTCCAAATTGGTTGTTACCACATCACACACACATTAGCAATGCACAAGTTTCTTTTACTCTATATCCTCATCCATACGTTTTTCAGTTCTTATTTGTGTATAGTATTACACTGTGATTTTCATTTGTATTTCCCTGGCGATTTAACGAATTTAGCAATTTTTTTTTTCATTTATTTGTAAGCATATCTCATGATGTGTCTGTCTTTTATTCATTTCTTAAAAGTTTGTTTTTTTGTTTTCTTGCTGAATTCTAAGAGTTCTTTATGTATGTTCTGAATACTTGTCCTTTATCAGATCATGTATTGCAAATGTTTTCTCCTAGTCTCCTTTTTTAAAGGGGCTTTCAAAGAAGATGATTTAATGTTGATGAAATGCAGTTTATCAATATTTTATTTTATGGTTTGTGTTTTCTTGTTATGTCTAAAATACTTTGTCTAACATAAAGTCATAAAAGTTTTCTTCCTTTTTCTATAAATTGTATCGCTTTAGCTTTTAGGGTTATGATCCATTTTGATTTTATTTTTGTGTGGTATAGATGCAGTTTTCATTTTGTTTTTCAAAACCTTGTTGTTAGTACATAGAAATACATTTGATTTTTGTATATTTGTTTCCTGCAAACATAAATTCACTTGATAATTCTAATAACAATTTCAAGGATATTCTATTAACAATTGTGGTGTTTGAGAATACAGAGAGTTTTTGGTTTTTTTTTTTTTTTGTACACTTTTGTTTCACCCATCCCCCTATCATTTCTTTCTCTGTATCTGTGAGTTGGTTTCTGCTTTGTGTTATTCATTTGCTTTATTTTTTTTTCTTAGAGTCTACATATAAGTGAAATCATGTGGAATTTGTCTTTCTCTGACTTATTTCATTTAGCATAATACCCTCTAGGTCCATCCATGTTGTCACAAATGGCAAGATTCCATTCTTTTTTATTGCTGATGAATATCTCAGTGTGTGCATGTATGTATGCACCACACCTTTATTCATTAATCTACTGATGGATCCTACATTGCCTCTATATCTTGGCTACTGTAAATAATGCTGCAATGAACATATGGATGAATATGTCTTTTTAAATTAGTGTTTTTGGTTTTATTTCCAAGAAGTGTAATTTCTGGATCATATGGCAGTTCCATTTTTAATTTTCTGTGGAATTTCCATACTGTTTTCCATAGTGGCAACACCAATTTACAATTCCACCAACTGTGCATGAGGATTCCCTTTTCTCCATACCCTTGCCATAACTTATTTGTTGACTTTTTGATGATAGCCAGTCTGACAGGTGTGAGGTGATATCTCATTGTAGTTTGATTTGAATTTCCCTGATGATTAATGATGTTGAGTATCTTTTCATATGTCTGTTGGCCATCTGTGTGTCTTTTTGGGAGAAATGTCTATTCAGGTCTTCTGCATATTTTGTTAAATGGCATTGTTTATTTTTTTTCTTGTTGAGTTGTATGAACTCCTTATATATTTTGGATATGTGATTTTTCAAGCACTTACATTCAGTAGGTTACCTTTTCACTTTGCTGACAATTTCCTTTGCTGTGCAGAGCTTTTTAGTTTAATGTAGTCCCACTTACTCATTTTTGCTTTTGTCACCTTTGCTTTTGGAGTCAGATCCAAAACATCATTGCCAAGCACTTTACTGCCTAGGTTTTCTTATAGGAGTTTTATGTTTTCAGGCCTTACACTGAAATCTTTAATCCATTTTGAGTTAATTTTTGTGTATGGTGTAAGATAGTGGGTCCAGCTTCTTTTGCATGTGGCTGTCCAGTTTTCCAAACACCATTTATTGACAAGACTGTCCTTTCTCTACTATAAATTCTTGGCTCCTTTATTATAAATTAATTGACAATATATGTATGTGTTTATTTCAGGACTCTCTTACTTTATTCCACTGATTTATGTGTCTGTTTAAATGTCAATATCATATGTTTTGATTACTACAGCTTTATAATATAGTTTTAAATTAGGGAGTATGATGCCTTCAAATTTGTTCTTCTTTTACAAGATTGCATTGGCTATTTGGGTCTTTTGGGATTCTACGCAAATTTTAGGACTGTTTGCTCTATTTCTGTGAGAAATGCCAGTGGAATTTTGATTGTGATTGCATTGGTTCCTGTCCATTTTATTTCATTTCCTCTCTTTGCATGTCAATAATATTTCTTTTATAAAAATGTTACTGGTTATTTTAGAGTTTGCGATATATTTTAACTCATCTAAGTCTACCATCAAATCACACTTTACAAATAGCTCCAGCATCTTTTAATAGAGTACTTCTAATTTCTCTATCCTATCCTTTATAACATTACTGTCATTCATTTCACTTATCCATATGCTATATTCATGCACTACACTGCCAGACTTTAAATAAAATATAACTCTTTTAGATTAAAATTAAGAAAAATAAAAGATTTTGCTTTACCTTTATTTTTTGCTTCCCTGATATTTTTTCTTTATGTAGTCCCCCTCTCCCATTTCTGACCTATATGAGTTTTGTTCTCTTTGAAGAAATTTTAACATTTCTTGAAGAGCAGGTCTGTTGGTGACGAATTCACTCATTTTTTGTTCATCTAATAAGACTATTTTTGCTCCACTTTAAAGAATAACTTTAAAAAATAATTGGTGTGCTTTTTCTTTCAATACTTTAAATATTTCACTCCATTTTCTTCTTGCTTGTACAGTTTCTAAAGTAAACTCTACTGTAATTATCTTTTTTTTCTCTTTAGAAAAAATTTTTATTCCCTTTGGCTTCATTTGAGATTTTATTTTTGTCCTTGGTTTCCTGTATTTTGAATATGATGTGCCAAAATGCAGGTTTTTGGGGTATGCCCTTCTTCCTTATCTCTGATGTTTCTGGATCTGTGGTTTGGCATATCGCATTGATTTTCTAGCTCTTGGCCATGATGGAATATTTTTTTGTTCTGTTCTTTCTTTTCCTTCTGTCCTTTATAGATCATATACATATACATATACATATACATATACATAAATGTTGCACCATTTGAAATTCTCCCACAATTTTTGTATGTTCTTTTCTTATATATATATATTTTTCCTCCACTCTTTTTTGTCTTTGCATTTCAGTTTGAGAAGTTCTATTAACCTATCTTCAAGCTTATTGATTATTTCTTTGGCTGTCTTCAGTCTACTGATGAGTCCATCAAAGGTATTTTTATTTCTCTTACAGTGTTTTTGATTTCTAGCATTTCCTTTTGATTCTTTGAGTTCTCATCTCTATGCTAGAGTAAAAAAAATTCCCTTTTTCCAGGATCTGGTAATGTCCTTTTCAAGGCTTGTTTTTATAACAAATGCCTGGAAAGAGCATGATATGAAAATACTTTGAGCATATTTCATTCCCCCTTGCTAGAGTAAAACATACATCTTTTTTGGCTCTTCACCATGAGATTATGGCAAGGTTTAGAAAGTTAAGTGAGAGGCCCCTGCCCCCATTTTCCCCAGCCCATGCCAAGACTGCAGCCCTACACTGTTTCTCAAACTAATCTACCCTCCAGCAATTTGTCATATTTACCATTTAGTATCCCTACCACTTTATGAGTACAGTGGCTTTTACTCTAGGAATGTTGACCTCAGCTGTGGCTCTGGATTTGCCTGTTTCTACAGATTTTGTGGTGGCAGATTGTCCTGTTACTTCAGTTCTCCCATGGGTTCAAGAAAAATCATTGGTTTTTAATTTGTTCATCTTTTTTCTTGTAGTTTAAATATGGAAGCAGCATCTTCAAAGGTCTTTCATGTTAGAGTTAAAATGAGTTCTAATTTTCTATTCTCATAATAACTTAGTAAATCTTTGTTATCAGAGCTGTATTGTCCTCATAAAATAACTTGTGAAGAAGTCCTTCCTCCTCTATTTCTGAAATATTTTTTGTAAGTGTAATATTTTATCTTCCTTAAATGGTTGATAGAAACTATTAAATTATTTAAGTTAGGTTTTTTTTGAAGAAATATTTGATCATTAATTCAATATCTTTAATAGATATAGAGCTTTTCATATTTTTCTCTTTCTTCTTTTATCATTTTTTTTTTAAACCATAACTGTTTTGTTTTTTCTTTTTTAAAGGAAGTGTTTCCATTTTATTGTCTAATTTACTGGCACAAAGTTGTTTTATAATATTCTCGTATTGTCTCAATGATCTGTAGAAATTGCTGCTATTTTAATCTTGCTATTACTCAGTTTGTTTCTCTTCTTCATCAATCTTCATAAAGGGTTATCAATTTCATTACTTTTTTAGGGAACCAACTTTTGGATTTGTTACTTTTCCATATGTTTATCAGTCATAGATGTTTATTTTTTGCTTTTTTAAAAAATTTTTGTATAATTTACCCTTTTTAAAAAATCTTATTAAGGTGGTAAATTAAATAATTTGCTTTATATCTTTCTTCCCTTGTGATACTGGCATTTAAAGCTATATAATTCACTTTAAGAACTGCTTTAGCTTCATCTCATAATTTTGATGTTTTACTTTCATGATTACTCAGTTCAAAATTCCCTTGTGACTATTATCCTACCTTAGAAATAACTTGTTTAATTTCCAAATTTTTGAGAATTTTCTATATATATTTTTATTAACTTCTAATTAAATTCTTTGTGATCAGAGAGTATACCCTATACCCTATAAGATTTAAAATCTTTTGAAATCTATTGAGATTTATCACATATCTAGGTACATGCTTTATACTGATAAATGTTATGTTAGCTCTTCAAAAAATTTGTTTTCTGCAGTTTCGTTTTAATGACAATTAGGTCAGAATGTTTGATAATTTTCACATCTTTTATATTTGTACTGTTTTTATATATTTGTTCTATCAGTAACTATGAGAAGAGTGTTAAATACTCTCAACTCTTATTATAATGGTTCTCTCATTAGTTCTGTCAGTTTTTGTTTCATGTTTTCAGATGCTTTCCTATTAGGTACATATTTATGCTTATTATATATTTTATTGATCAAACTTTTTATTATTATACATCTCTATTTCTCATAAAATTATTTGTCTTGAACTATATCTTATCTCATATTAATATAGCCACACCAGTTTTTTAATGCTTATTGGTGCATGATATACATCTTCTATATTTTTATTTTTAATATCTCTGTCTATTTCTAATGTCCTCATTTATAGAGAACATAGAGTTGGGATTTGTTTTTTAAAACCAATTGAAAAATATTTACCTTTTAATTTGAAGGTGTAGACCAGTAACTTTTAATGTAATTATTGGTATGGTTGGGTTAAAGTCAATTATTTTGAACTATGCAATTCATTTGTATAATCTGTTTTTTGTTTCTTTGTTCTACTTTTGATGTCTACTTTTGACTTAATTAATATTTCTAATTTATTTTTTCACATCCTTTTAAGCTGTGACTTTATATCATTATTTTAAAGGTTTCTCTAATAAATACAATATGCATCTTACTCTCATTAGTCTATAATACTGATCATTCAATAACTTGCATATCACACATCAAGTATGTAAGACTCTTATAAACATACACTTACAACCATACAACCACTATCATTTGTTATAATTTGTCAAATATTTTCATTTTCATTGATTATAAAGCTCCTTATATTATTTTTACTTTAATGTTTCACTTGTTTTTAAAGAGAAATTCACAGAAGAAAAAAAGAGGTAATCATTTGTATTTGTTCACATATTTAGTATGTCTTTTGGCTCCAGTATTTTCTGATGAGAAATCAGTTATTTCGTATTTGTAGTCCTTTATCTGCCATGTATTGATTTTCTTTGCCAGCTTTCATTTCTTTGTCTTCTTCTATCTCTGGTTTATAGAAATTTTATTATGATGTGTCTGGGAATGGTTTTCTTTGTATTTATTCTGGGTGTAATGAGCTTCTTGGATCTATAATTTGACTTTTTCCCATCAAACTGGTACAACTTCAACTATTATATCTTCAAATATTTATTCCATACCATTTTACCTCTCTTCTCTCTTTCTGGGATTCTAACTGCAGATGTCTGACTGCTCTAAATTTTCCCACAGGTCACCAAAGAGCTGTTCATTTTTCTTGTATCTTTTTCTCCATATTATTCAGACTGGATTTCAATTAAATTGTATTGAAGTTCTCTGACCCTTTCTTCTTCTATCTCCAACCTGGTGTCAAGCTCATCAAAGTTAAATTTTCATTGCAGATATTAAAATATTTCATTCCAGATTTCAATTTGGTTCTTTTAAAAAAGTTTTTTTTCTCTCATGAGATTTCTCATCTCTTTACTCATTACGGTCATATTTTCTTTTAAGTATTTAAACATCTTTATAGTAGCTATTCTAAATTATCATCTGTTAATTCTATTATTTGTATCATCCTGAAGTCTTTTTCCATTCAGCATTTTATTCCTTTATAATGGGTTATATTTTTCTACTTTTCCACATGCTTATTAATTTGTGTTGATTTTAGAACTCTGTAGGTAGGTTATTAGAAATAGTATAGATTATTTAGTCTTTTTAAAAATAGCATTGATCCTTGTTTTGACAGTTGATAATTTTCTAGATTTTTTCAAGGTTTGGCTTAGGCTTTGTTACTCTTAAAATATAAATTTTCTAATGTTTCAGATGAATGCCAAGGGTTTTGATGAGTTCTTTAATCTCTGGTTGGGCTAGAACTTGTCTTCCAAACTGTATAATATCTAGTACCTTTGCTTCACTCTCAATCTTGTAAGCACCATTGTCTGCTAGACAATTCAGAATCTTGCTCTTTATATGTACAGTACAGCTCTTGATCCAAACCCTCACATAGATTTCTGGGACCACTCTTTTTCCCTGCTCAGTTCCTTCTAATACCTTATCCTGTAAGTTCCAGCTGCTTCCAGCAGCCCTAAATTCTAAACTTTGCCTCCTTATTCAGGTGGGACTGCCTTGTTTCTGTTGGTCTCCATTTCCTTATGTTGCTTTAGAAAAATTGTTCTTAAACAGAAAGACTAGGTAATCATGAAACTGACTTCTGTGTTTCTTTTCTCTCAGAAGGGAAGTCCCATACTGCCTATTGTCCAACTCTAGGTAATAGTCACTTCACGTATTTTGTTCAGTTTTATAGTTACTTACCATGTGTAGGTGACTCTGGTACAAGTTAATTTTTCATGTTTGGAAGTGAAAGTCTGACATTGTTATCTTTTTAATATTTTTTTTTTATTTTTTAGGTAAGGCAAACCTTGGTTGACCTCATAGATCGCAAGGGCCTTGTCAGCTTACAATCCCTTATCTATCTATCTGTCTGTCCGTCCGTCCGCCCAGCCGGCCATCCATTTATTTATTTATTTGTTTATTTATTTATTTGCTTATTTATTTGTTTATTTATTTATTTATCTATTTATTTATTTATATTTTTTTATGCCTACAGCACCTGTTCTTCATAGGCAATCTCCCATCCAAGTAATAACTAGCTTTTGAGATCAGAGGGAATTGGGCATGTTCTGGCTAGCATGGAAATAGACTTGACACTGTTATCTTTTAAAGAGAATAACTTCTCAGCAGAACTGAAAGTGGTAATTCCAATCTTGTACAAGGAGATTAATAGATATTACATTTATTACTAGTAAGCACTGAGCACTTGAGACAAAAAAACAAAGACATCTCATTGTCCTCAGATAAAGGTACAATGAGGAGTATTATCTATTTTTGCACTATGATATATATTCTTCTCTGACTGACATCTATTGTCTCATTTTGTTAGCTAAAGCACCTAAATACAAAATGCAGGCAGTGAGGAGCTAAAACTAGAATGCCTATTTGGCAGGTTATTAAGTATTTATAATTTTTCCTTTATATTAAAAAAGAGAGTGAAACATTACATGGTATAACATCTATTTCAGCATATAACAAAATACATAAAAGTGTCTAAAGTTGTGTGATATTAATATGCCCATTTTATTTGATTTTAAAGCTTATCATATTTACAGTATCAATGCTCTAAAATATGTGGTTAATATAAGAATTTTAATGAGAATTATAAAATGAGAATTTAAATTTTGGGGGTGTCTTTCCATTGTGAGTTTCTAATTTTTAGATTTATTATTACCTAGTTAGAGATTTTCAACATTAAATATATTTCACAGTAGTTTTTGTATAGTCAACAAAGTGGAAAAGGCATGTGTTAAACATGGAATTTTACATGGCAAAGTATTTGGCATGGGATCAGGTTACAGTGACTGTTTTTTAATGTAAAAAAGATTATGTTTCTTCATTTAATCTTAAGACTGAAGCAGCTGGGTTCCATCCTCTTCTACTCACCCTACAGACCCAAGAGTCCTGTGTTTTAGCTGCTACTTCTAGCATTTTCTTTAAATTTCAATTTATTTTTTTATTCACTCCATTTGAAATGTTTCTACACATTTTCTTCTCATTTATTGTGTTGGATATATATTGGAGACTATGAATTCTCTTTCCTTCTTGCTTAGTATTATACGTCAAAAATGTTTTCCCTTTAAAATTAAATCTTCTTAACTAACATCTCACTTTAAAAGAATATCTATTTCTTTGTCCTCTGAAATTATCTGCTGACTCAGCTCCTCCCCAATCTTCAGAGTGATGTTTCCAAAATGTCCTGTGTTTGGAGATCTAGTAGAAGTTTCTACATGCCTTATGTGATAGTAAAACTTTGAGAGTCATGTGTTCTGAGTGAAACCATGAAAGCTTATAATAATAGTTTTAACTTTCACCAAAGTAAAGCCAATAAAGATGTCATGTTTCACAGTATTTCACTTAGTAATCCGGTGTCCTGTACTATTAATATATATAAATCACTTGTTTGCCAAAACCAATGGATGTCTCTTCTTCAACCTGATACTCATGCAAATGGTTGACACCTTTATGTCATTATAACTCAAGCTGGTTGACTCCCTCTGTTCAAGTTCATTGTGGCCCCAGTGAGCCAGAGTGACTCATTATTGCCAGGGTTAGAAAAAGGTTTTTATGTATTCAACATTAACTTTCACTCATTTTTACATCCTATTCTCCTCTACCATCTGGAGTTCCTTCCCTTTCAAATTCTCTTCAAGAAATATTAGTTATTATTCATTTATACTTGATTTTCTTGGAGCTTGAGAAAGATTTGATATATTTACTTGTCTCAATTGTTTAAAGACCTAGAAAAACATTCTATTCTTGGAATAACTATTTCAAAAATCTATTAAGCATTTAATAAATGATCAATGATTTTTTGTTTTATGAGTAAGTAATCTTAAGGTTTTAGCCACTTATTCATACTATCCATGCACTTCTAATTAAACTTTTAATTTTCTTTTAATTGTGTTTTTGAAATTGCAATTATTTTTTATTGTTCATATGCAAATCCTGGCTTTTCTAGTGACTTTTTTATATGTAGAATTCATTTTTAATTATAATTTAGAAAATTTAGATGTTGAAATTTGATAAAAATACAAACAGCCATAGTGGCAAAATATGAATAAAACATATTGCAGTTGTGATTTCTAAAAGTTAATTTTTTAGAATTTAAATTTATTAATCTTCTGAAAGAGAATTTTCTAACTGGTATATTACTGGACCTGGAGGACTCCAAAAATTTAAAGACAAGTTAAGTAATTTCTCCAACTTAAACTGGCTTTAACAAATAATTAAGAAAAAAAGTGAGATAAGCTATTTGTGGAGTCCTCATAGTTCAGCCATCCTGTGATGTTTAAAATAACTTGAGAGGCTTTTTAAAAATAATTTTAAAGATATTATCTTTATAACATTTTCGATCTTGGTAACCTTTATGGGTTTGCCTATCGGTAAGAGGTTAACACTGGTCACTATTGTAAAACCAACTACTTGAGATGATACTGAACTGTCCTATGAGAGTTGATAAAAATTAAATATTAAAATATTGTTTTATAACCCCAAACTCACATATCCAACAGCTTATACCACAACTTTCTATATTTATAAGTTTACCCAACCAAATCTAAACTCTCTAGAGTATGCCCTTTGTACCAAAGCTGTTTCTGCTGTGATTTTCTTCACCTGTTTTTGTTCTCAAACCCTGACAGCATCCATAACTCTTCTTTTTCTCTATATCCTAAGTCCAACCCAAATGAAAAGCCTCATGACTCTATCTTTGATATGCCTGAAATCTGGTGTTTCCACTATCACTACCATGTTATAAGTTACATCACTGCTTGCCTAGATTATTGAAATAATCTCCTATTCCTTGAATAAAGTTATTTATGGTTACTATATCTAGGCACTATGCTTAGTTTCCATAATTACCTTAAAAGATGATTACTAGGCCAAGTTTGCATATTGGGCAAATAATTTTGGACAAAAGAGTCAGACCCATACAGTGGAGAAAGGAAAGCATCCTCAATAAATGGTGCTGGGAAAACTGTAAAGACACCTGAAAAAGAATGAAACTAAGCTGTTTTCTATCAACACACACCAAAATTAATTCAAAATGTATTAAAGACCTGAATGTAAGACCAGAAACAATAAATTGCCTAGAAGAAAACATAAGAACTAAACTCAAGGACCTTGGACTTAAGGAGGATTTTATGAATTTGAAATCAAAGACAAGGGAAGTAAAAGCAAAAATAAATAAATGGGATTACATCAAACTAAAAGGCTTCTGCATAGCAAAAGAAACCATCAATAAGGTAAAGAGTCAACTATCAAATGGGAAAGTATATTTCCAAGCAACACCTCCTCCAATAAGGGCCTAATGTCCAAAATATACAAAGAACTCATACAACTCAATAACAACAAAAAGACAAACAATCCAATTAAAAGATGAGCAGAGGACCTAAACAGACACTTCTCCCAAGAAGACATACAAATGGCCAACAAACATGAAAAGATGCTCAACATCGATAACTATTAAGGAAATGCAAATCAAAACCACAATGAGATATCATCTTGCACCTGTTAAAATAGCTGTTATCAACAGGACAAGTAATAACAAGTGTTGGAAGGATGTGGAAAAAAAGGAACCATTATACACTGCTGGTGGGACTGGAATTGGTACAGCCACTATGGAAAACAGTATGGAGTTTCCTCCAAAAACTAAGAATTGATCTACTACATGATCCAGCAATCCCTCTACTAGGTATTTACCTAAAGATTTAAAATCGTGTCTTGGAAAAGATATTCACACATTGACATTCATAGCAGCGTTATTCATGGTGGCCAGGACATGGAAGCAACCAATGTGTCCTACAATAGATGATTGAATAAGGACACTGTGCTGCATATATGCAATGGAATATTACTCAGCTATAAGAGATGAAATACTGCCATTTGCAACAACATGGTTGGACCTCGATATAACCATGCTAAGCAAAATAAGCCAGACAGAAAAAGTTGAAAATCACATGATATCACTTATTTGTGGGATCTCAACCTAAAAGCAACAAACAGGACAGACTCATGGACAATAGACTAGTGATTACCAGAGGGTGAGGGGCAGGGGAGAGGTAGATGGGGTAAAAGGGGCCAAATATGTGGTGACAGAAAGAAATCTGACTGTGGGTGGTGAACACACAATGCAATATATACATGCCTTTACTGTTGAATTGTATACCTGAAACTTACTGAATTTTGTCAATCAATGTCACCATAATAAAAATAAACAATAAAATAAATTTGTTCTATTTTAGCTTTTTCTTGCAAAATATTAATCAGGATTTAAATCTATAAATCTGTGCTAGATATACTGTTAAATTTGAAAATGTTTATTCTGTGTCTGAAGAATAGCTAACAGAGCTATTCTTTGAAGACATTCTATAATTCTCTCTTTGACATCCAAGATTGTTCAATGATAGATTATTTTTATTATTTAACAGGCTGCAATTCTTACTCATTAATGTTTCAGTTCTTCAGAAACACAAATCTACTCTTCTGCTTAAAGTTCATCAGTATTATGTTTTATCCTCTATGCCCCCTCTATTTTTTGTTGGTTTGACCTAGTTTTAGTTTATTTTATTAAGTAGAATACTTCATAGATTCCCCATGCCATTTGGAATATATATACATATATATATATATATATATATATATATATATATATATATAATATATAATTTATAATTATTTTCTTGTTGCCTTAAAAATATCACAAGGATGTCATGAGTGGAATAGGAGTAAGCTTATAAATTAATTGAGAATTACTGATAATTTATAATATTTAGTTTTTGAATTTGGATGTTTTAAAGAATATCTAATAATGAAGAACTCACTAACCAATGGATAAATAAAGGATTATTGGAATTAAATGAATTGTAAAAACTTGGAAAAAAATATTTTAAATTAAAAAAAAAATCAATTAACTGTGGGGAAGAACTTAGATCTTCAATTCAAACATTCACATATCCCAGATGAACTAAAGATTTAAATAATAAAAACATATCTTACAAGAAAAAACTTAGGAAAAACAATCTTTTATTAGCCCTCTAAATGGGAAAGAATCACTAAGCAGGTAGGTGATAGGACTGGTTAAGGAAAATGTCAGCAGTTCTGACAATCACAAAAATAAAAAAATTCCTAAATGCTATTTCACAAAGCCAAACTGGAAAAAGACAAGCACCAAATATGAGTAGTATAATTATTACATGAGGTATTTAAACTGATAAATACTATAATCACATTAAATGAGCAGAAGACATAAATAGATAATTCACAAACAGTTAAATTTATTGAAAATTGTTTTATGGGCTAGACTATGGTCTTACCTGGAAAATATTTTGTGCTTGAAAAGAACGTATGTTCTGGTGTTGTTGATACAGTATTCTATAGTACTGGTTATGTTGTTCAGGTGTTTATTTAAGTTGTTAAAATCTCTCATATATCTACCGATTTTATGTTTAGTAACTTTACCAATTATTAGATTGTGATACTGAAGTCCCAAATATAGTTTTTGAATTATCTATTTCTCTTTTCAAGTATGTCATGTGCTTTTTGGGTGCTGTTGTTTGGTGCATATACATTAATAACTTATTTCTCTATCTCCTTCTCATTTTTAAATATCACTTTTTATTTCTAATAAATGTTTTTGCCTTAACATCATTTTGTATGGTATTATTGTAGCCACACCAGTATCTTAATGATGTGTTTGCATGTTTTTTTTCCATCTTTTTTTTTTACCTTTATCTTATTTGTAACTTTGAAACTAAGGTGTGTCTCTTGGAAAGTTGGGTCTTGCTTTTTTAATCCATTTAACAATGTCTGCCCCATTGATTGCAGCATTTATTCCATTAACATTAAATGTAATTATCAAAAATAAATTGATGACATTTTTGGCTTTTTCAATTAAACTATGTTGTACCTAGATATGGCTCTCTTCATGTTTATCCCACTTGGAGTTTTTAAACTTCTTAATTTTTTCATTAATGTTTTTCATCAATTTTGGGATGTTTAGGCTAATATTTCTTTGACTGTTTTTTTTTTCTTTCTTCTTTCAGGACACCCACTGTGCATATGTCAGTATGCTTGATGTTGTCTCACTAAAGAACTGTTCATTTTACTTCAATATTTTTTCTCTGTGCTTTTCAGATTGGATCATTTCTATTGATTTATCTTCAAGTTCACTGAACTTTTCCATCATCTTTAATCTGCTTTTGAGACCATCTAGTGGGGGATGGAAACAGCTCCAGGCCGGAAGGCCTCAGTCTTCCAACATTCTTATTCAAAGTTTCAGCAATTCTTCATGAATAACCACCTCTTAATTTATTATTTGGTTCAGAGTTATTAAAGGGTAATTTTTGACCACATTGTCATTTTAGAATTTTTTTGTGTGACAAGATTTATTAACCACTTCATGTCATAATAGCCAGAAGTCCTGCCTCAAATCATTAAATTAAGCTGCTTAACATGCATTTTTAAAATAGTTCAACTCCACTAAGAAAGGTAAATTAAAATGATAATAGGGTATTGTTTTGCCTATAAAATTAGCAAAGATCGAAAACTTGAGAATATTGAACATCAGCAAGAATTTAGGAATATAGGCATTCCCATGTTTTCCTAGGTATGTTGTACTCAAGAATATTATTTATTTTCTCTTTTATTTATTATTTCCTTAAATCTATATTTATACAATGCTTTAAAATTGTTCTTTAGATTTTTAAAAAAATGTTAAAATTAACACATTTAAAGAATAATTAATAGAGTATATAGTAAAAAGCAAGTCTTTCTCCCAGTCTTTTTCATCCTCTCCCTGGAGGCAATCGTAATTATCTCTTTCTTGTGAATATTTCCAGAGATATTCTATGCATATATAAGGTTAATTGTGCATAAGCTTTAAAAAAAGCCAGATACTTAAATATTCAATACACTATGTCTCCAGCTTGTGTTTATCATTAAGACAATGTTTTGATGATCACGACTTGTCAATATATGGAGATATCCCGCAACAAAACCCTTTACAATTTTCTTATCAGGGAAATTATAGAATTCTATTTTTTAACTACTTGCTACTTTTCCATACTTAAATCTTTTTTCTATAGTAGACATTTATTAATTTTATAATTATAAAATAGACTCTACTGTTAAATATGTATATCCTTGACTCATTAATTTTACTTCTATAATAGTAAGCAGAAAGTAATTACACATGAAAAAAGTTATGTGTAAACAAGGATATAGATGAATATTAAAATGAGAGTTTTAACTAAATTTTAAATTGACTATGTACAATATAGCTCATTCATTTTAAACATATTTATGTAGTTTCATAATTTTAATATCAAAGTTATGAAAAAATTATAATAGCTAATATTTTATTGAATACTATTATTACATGCCAGGTACTATTCTGAAATCTTTAAATGTATGATCAGTTTTATTATAAAAATAATTTTGTGAGATGGGGACTTTTATTTTTCTCCATTTTATATATGAGAAAACTGAATCATAGGAAAGTTAAGTCACTTGCCCAATAAAAAGTTCATAATGATATGCAAGAGTACTTAATGTTGTCATAGGTCAGGTTCCCCAGGAAAGGAACTTTGAAGTTATGAAGGAAGAGGGGTTACCCATGAAATCAACACCAGAGAGGAAGCAGAGGAAATAAAATTTGGCTGAGAGAAGAGTTAAAATGTGTTGCAGATGTAATGTGGTCACAATTAAGGCCTCTGCAGACCCTGCAGGGAGCCATAGAGCTAGGGTAGCTCTTCAGAAAAGTCCTGAATTGAAGTAAGGCATTTACGTCCCTTCAATGAACAGTCATTGGTGAATGGGTGTGACAAGGGGTAATTTTGGCAAGCCAGCTTTCTCTGTCTGAACACAAGTTTTCTAATAGTGCCTCAGCTGAGCACGGCCACCCTCTGACTCTCTTAGCATGTGATGAGACTAGTGCTTCAGTCCTGAATGGGGGGATCTAGGAACTACACACAGTATCTATTGCATATACAATAATGTCTTTGTAAGTCCATATATGTTTATATTTTTATCCTACATTCAGGTACTATGTGTATATATCACATGTACATATATATATATTTATAAATATGAAAATATGCTTTCATAATAAGAAACAAGTAACTCTTTTTTATAATTTAAATCACTTCTAAGTACAAACACTTTATTTTAAAATAAAAGTTCACTCTCAAAACTCCTTTCAGCCAAATGAATTGGAAAAAAAATTCAGGTTTGTAAGATTTTTTCTAATGCACATATTAGAGTATATAAAAGTTATTTCAAAGAATAGAAACCAGAGCTTAAAAGACTATTAACTCTATATTTGAATAAGAGGGATAACTCTAATCATATGTCAGGTACTTAAATATGTGTTCTTTGAAAGTTATACATAATAAAATATAACTTACTTATTACTGTCGGCAAGTTCTGTAATCAGAATAATCCCTTTTGACCAAAAACTTCAGACAAAATTCATTCAGAGTTAGCTAGTAAGAAGTTTTGACCATAAGTAATTTGCTTTTTTGAGTTATTCTAACAGATTTTTAAAATATCAGCTTTTGATTTCTTCATTTTTGCAATCTCTTCCATTGCAAAAGTATAAAGAGTCAAGAAAAGGAATAAAAGGAGCCTTGAGTCAGGAGAATAAAATCATCTAGACTGACGACTGGTAGACCCACTCTGGGTGTGTCAAGAGTCCACTTTAGTGCAGCCTTTGGGCAACTTTCAGTATACCTGACCAGCACCAAGGTGCCAACTGCGGATTGCCTTGGGCTACTGCAAAGATCATTTTCACAAATATAAACCATCTTCTATAATTTTCTGATTTTTGGTTTGAGCTTTCTCTCATTTGCTCTGCTCTTAGGAGACTCAACATCAATTGACACAGTCACTTTAGGCACTCTTTTCCTATATTCTTTTTGGTGTTCTTAAAGCAATGTTTCCTCCTAAAGCACTTTTTTCCCCTCCATATCATTGCTGTGCTGGGCACCTTGGATTGGGTATCCAGGAAAGTAGGCTAAGGCTTATTGATCTGACCCATTAGGATAATACGTAAGAAGGAGTTTGAACAGACTTATGTGGTGAGAACATGAATATCTCAAAAGTTATGTTCCTGGGCAGAAATTTATTACATTTTTTCAGACATCCAGCATAATACTGTTTTTTAAAATTTATGTTTTAAAATTTCTCTACTTTAGGAGTTTTGAAGGGGTAGATCTTAGAGATTAAAGGACCTGAAAATGCTACAGCACAGGCATACGACCTGAGCTTTGTCAAGCAGAGATTCTCCTATGCTGAATTAGGAATTAGAGTCACAAGGGAAAATGGACTGAGCTTGTTCTCTTTAATTGGTGGTGACAGTACTTGTGAGCCACAGGGGCAGAATGGTGAAAGGGTGGTGGTAGAGGTAGTTCTTGTAGTTATTAGCGCTCTACCTGAAACACATGGTAGGATCATACTTGCTTGCCTCCTTTTCCTTGAGTGGAGATAAGTGACTAGCCCTGACTTATGAGTTGTCAGCAGAAATAATCATGTAAACTTCTGGCTTGGCTTGGTCTGTTTAATAGCTGGAGTAAAATCCTCTGGAGCTCTTTCTCTCTGCCAGTTAACAGTAAAATTCCAGATTTTGGCTTCTATCAGTTTGGGTTCCAAAGCAGGGACAATGCAGAGCAGGGTTGCTTATGATCTGTGATGGGCATGTAGTGTGAGTGAGAAACAGCTTTTGTTGTTTTAAGTGACAGTGTAACCTTATGCATCATGGCTGAGATAGTGGCTACCACGGCAGTGTTCCTAGTGTAAAAATGGCAGCAGAACTGATCGGTGTATGGCTAGTACCCTTATTCAATCAGCTTTTAAGTATGGTTTTTGGCTATTTCCAGAAAACAGTCTTTAACCTGGTTCTTCATCTTTTTCAAAATTTCTATGTATTACCTGACATGCTTTTGTAGCCTCCTTTTTTTGTAGCCTCCTTTTTTACTTTAAACAGCCAGAGCCAGCACAACTCTACCCAATACAACTCTCAAATAGCTTGGCTGCCTTTGAAATCCTGCTGTGGATTTTCTTCCACAGATTTGTATAAAAATCTTTGGAAGCTATTTTAATTTTAAAAATCTAACCCTCCTCCTGAGAGTAACACATTTATGTATAAAAGATGTGCAGGTTACTTTTTCCTAAATCGATCACTTTCAAGCTTCAAGGGTTTATCTTAATTCTTGTACAATAACATTTGATGAATATATATATGTTCACCTCGTTTCCTTTAATCATGCTATTAACCTCAGAAATATCCCTACTGACTCTGTGCTGTCTAAATTGAACCATCCTGATCTCAGTAAACTGATCATTTCAGACGGCTCTCAGGAGGTTCTAGGGCTGTGTAGACCATCAAAAATTGAATCCATTTGCTGCTCTTCCCTACCCAACAACTGCCAGCCAGAAGTGTGCAAACAGTGGGGAAGCATGCACCTGCCTTCTCACTGCGCTGTTCTGTCTTATTCTCTAAGTGAAGTTTGGATTGGATAACTTCTCACATCCTTTCAAACTCTGAAGTTTTAGGACATCTTTCCTTCCTAAGTAACAAGTGGTATCTCAGAAATGATCTTACCCTAAACATAGTTTTGTGGACTTTTATTTTCTTATTTTACCTTTGTTCATTTAAAGTACAGGCACCTCCTTGGCCTTGGGTCTTTTCTCAATGGAGCAGAGTTCCTCAGTCTTAGCACTATTGACATCTGGGGCTGAGTAATTCTTTGTTGCAGGGAGAAGGGTGGCTTGTATATAGTCAGTCGTATGTGTAGCAGCACCCTTGGTCCCTATCCACTAGATGCCTGTAGCCACCTCCTAAACTGTGATGGCCAAACTGTCTCTAGATATTGATAAATATCCTATGAGAACAGAATTACCCCCGATGAAAATCAGTGCATTAGATTATCTCCATTTGTATGGAATTCTACTTTCCCAAAGAGCCATCTTATTTTTAAACTTGAGAATTTCACTCTGTAATGCCCTTTTAGTAATTCATAAAGATATTAATGTTAATTCTAAGTAAGGAAAGGGCAACATAATCCCTCATTTCAATTACCACTAAGCTTTTATCATTGTAGGGATATAGTCAGAGGTTATATACAAACATTTACAGTTTCAAAAACTGGTGTATCATGTCACTCTGTCTCCATTTCAAACATTAACAGTCAACTCTTTTATAGAATTTTAGCACTATCAAACTACTTCAAACCTCAAATAACAAGGGTGAGATAATTTTTCTTTATCTTCTTTCAAAAAGATACAGTGTTCCCCTGTATAAATTTAAAATGTTTTTAAGTGTCTTCTTGGTAGAGAACAAGAAGAATTAAACTTTTATTATTCTGTGTATTTAGTGATCACGCCACTCTTGGTGATAAAAATCTCTGTTGTTGGAAGAACTTATTTATTACTTTTTCCTCTTCTAATTCTTGTACTCTTTAACCTGGAAGCCACCACTATTCAAGTGAAATAGCTAGCAGGGCCCAGAGAGACCCCTGACAAATTTGTTTGGGTGGTAGTGCACGTGTGTGTGATGTCACCATACATCTAGTCATCCAGTACTTTTTTTTTGTTTTGGTGCAGGAGACAGATTTCCACACCCTGATAATCTTTACTGATAACCCTGTGACTAGAAATTGACTTGCTACCTATGATAAAGTGAAAAGGAGGCTGAGTCGGATAAAGAGGAAATGAAATAGAGTATGTAGAGAAGAAAATGAGCACTGAGTCAATAGGTGAGGAAGGCTACTGCACAGTGATTCAGGATTATTTGATCAATGCAGGAGAAAATGAAGGGGGAAATAGCAAGCAACCAGTTGTTCAGTTCTCCATCCACAAATCAGTCAGAGAGCTGTCTGTGAAATGATTAGCTATTTCAGTATTGAGTGGGTAATGCTATAGTGAGAAAAGCAAATGTGAATGAACCAAAATAACTTAAGTCACAAGACAACTGTGTGGATAGATAGTATTTAGACTAACCATATACTCATAACAAAAATAGTGTGAAATTATGATTTTAACATTTTTGAAAACAGTACTACCCTTCAACGTCATGTATATTTGGTGTTAATTTTAGAATAAACAGTAAATTAAAGGGAGAGCAAAGGCAAATGACAAGAGGTAAGGCTTCCTTAAAAGTATAAGCATGGCTTTAAAAATGAATAAGAAGGCAGATAAGAGGGAGCTTGAACAGGATAGTTATTCTGAAGCAGACAGACCTTTGTGACTCCTCTGAAGCCTGCCTATAACTAATAGTTGCCCCTTGGGTCTTCTAAGGGTCTCTTCACGATCATCTTTTGAAATTATGTTTGCTTTTTTTCAAGTCCAGCTCAGGAATATGTTCTAACTAAATTTATTTATTTATTTTTTTTTGCTATGTCAAACTAAAAGAGAGCTGCTTTGTTTTGGTTTCTCAGGAGTTTGAAATATTTTCATCATATGCCTGAAGATATGTTTTACACAGCAGGTGTTAAGGATCCAATAAGGTCTGTTGGACAAATGATTCATAAATATGTGTTCACATGCTGTACAATAGCTGAATAGAACCACACAGATGGAGCCACCCTATTCTATTGAGGAAGTGGTATGTGTTTTTGTAAAAACTGTGATACACATGATTTTTAGCCAAGGAGCCAGACTCTGAGAAAGTTTTTGGAATAATTTACTTATGTTGTACTGATTTGTGCAGTGGGAGCATGATGTAAATATACCCTTATTACATATTATAGAAAGGCCTGGAGGGTCTTAATAAAAGAAATTTGAGGCATTTCAGGGGAACTCTGATAAGAATACAGATGAAATGAGTGCTGCTGATGAAAAAGATGTTATTTGATAGTTTAAAATGATGGAGATTAAGAAGTAAAGCTTTGATACTTGGGTGAACGATATATTTTAAATCATATAGAGGGTGACTAAAATCCAGCTTCTGAATCTGATACTTCTATATTATACAAATGTCACACTGAATAGCAGGAAACATAACTGTTTTCTAAATGCCCAGGCAATGGGGCTATCTAGGACTTTTCTCAGTCCTGATTTACCTAAAAATTAGTAATTGAAATGAAAAGGTTTTGGTACTCATGCACTGCATCTCATGAAGCACCTTTCGGCTCATGATTGGATATTTAAAGAGCATGAAAGACCCTGCCCCACCATTCACACAAAAATACTCTTTTGTTTGTCCTCATATCTCCCAGAGTATTCCATCATCATTCACAATGATGGGAAATTAGTGAAAAGGCTCATAGAGCCTGACTTGAGAAGGATTTCGAATCCTAGGAGGAGCAGTTCTAATTTTATCCTACATGGACAGGGTACCCATTAACCAAAGGAGTGGTAGGATCACAACTGAGCTTTAAGAAGATGATGCCAGTAGACCTAAGAAGAAGGCATTTGAGGAGTGAGAATGACACAGTGAGATTATATAGTGGCATTCTTCCTCAGTCAGCTAGCTATATACATAAATCCACTGAATGACTGATAAATGCAGGTCACAGGTGCTCCCATGCTGTTCAGTGCATTTGCTTAGGACACCGTTGCTCATTCCATACCCACTTAACCCAGACTTAAGTTTTTAGTTCCTGCCTCTTGTCTTTGGATTGTCTTTATGCCAATTCCCAGGCCTTCGGATGAATCCTGCCCATCTCCTGGAAGTCTGTCTACAACTTCTGGCCAGTCATTTGGATTGTTCTTCAGCCTCATACCCCAAGTGGTGAGATAGGATTTGAATGATTATCATGATCTCTATATTCTGGCTGAGAGATAATGAGGATTACAGCAGGGAGTTAATGACTAGAAGGATTTTAGAGTCAGAGAAACAGTATTTGGTAACTACTGTAATTTAGTATGAGGAGCAGGGTAAGCAGAAGCAAACCTGTGATTGTGGCCTTAAAGCATCTAGAGCAGTAGTCCCCAACCTTTTTGGCATCAGGGACCAGTGTCCTATGAGAATCTAATGCCTAATGATCTGAGGTGGAGCTGAGGTAGTGATGCTAGCACTAGGGAGCAGCAGCAAATACAGAGGAAGCTGTGCTTGCTCACCTGCTACTCACCTCTTGCTGTGCAGCACAGCTCCTAACAGGCCATGGACCAATAGTGGTCCTCAGTCTGAGGTTTGGGGACCCTTGGCCTAGAGGATTGTGGAGACCTTAATTGAGATATGGAAGACACAACAGCAATAGAATTTTAAAAAATTTTTATCATGTTAAGTTTGTTTACCTGTGACATATTTTTATGGAGTTATGAGAGCAATTCTCTTGGAGGACACATGGCAATGAAAGTGCTTTTTATAACTGAAATATGAAACAACTGAAGTGGTGATACTTGCCAAAAGAAAGAGGAGAGTAGGAAGACAGAGGGCCAAGGATGAATACTTGAGTTTCATTCACACTTAATTGGTTATCAGAGGGAACTAAACCAGCAAAGAAATTCAATGACAATTCAGAAAGGCATAAGGAGGGGCAGGAGTGTGGAGAGAAAGAAAGTGGAGTGCTATTTCCTTACTCTTCTTAATAAAAAGTGTATAAAATTATCTGCTATAGAGGGAGCCAAGAATGAAATACATTGGCTTGGCATTTTCCAGAATAACTTATTGTTTGACTGTTTTTCTTAGTTAATTGCACTTCTTCATGGTTAATTGTGTTCTGTTAGCTTGAAAGTAAAGGCTAATAAAGGAATAAAGTACAGTTCCCACTGAGCACAGGTGAAGGCAAGCTTTTGATTAGTGACTATAACTCTTGCTTAAGTGTTTGTCACTATTTTTGACTTCTTGCTGGATTCATAATTTACATGAAAATGGCTAATAGGTGTACAGCTGCTGGGTTCCTCAGCCGGCCACTTGGTTTTTTTGGAAGCTTAGTTTCTGTGAATTCTGGAAATGCTTCTTCCAGACTCCTCACTTGTGACTTCCTACTTTAGCTGCCTATATAATTACTTGCTTGGAACCATGTTGCTCTTTATGATTTAAATAGTCCTAATTAGTAGATTCGTATTTTTATTGGTATTGGTGGGATTTTAATTAATGATATATTTCTGTTCATTAGATCTTTATGTGAAAGTGATGAAATTTCATAAGAAATTGTTCATATGTTCTTATCTTTTGAACATGAAGGAAACGTGTATGCATAAGTGTGCGTGAGGGAGTGAGGGAGGGAAGAGGGGAGAACGAACATAGAAAGTACTTTGATGGATTTTCAATTCAGTCCTTTTGGGACTATAGACAATTTTTCAACCATTGGGGAGTTCTGATAACACTGTAATTAGCTTTTTTAAAAAATTCATTCTTAGTATTAACTACTACTTCTGTCCTGGATAAGTTAATACTATTACCAGAGGGTATAATTTAGAAAACTGATGACTACTAGACCTTATGGAAATTAGACTCACTTACTTCTTTTCCTTTATATGTGAGAATTAGGGTTTGTTACTATAAACAATAAAACATTCACATACCACTCAAGGATCCCATTCTTCAAAAAAGCATCCAGGTTTGCATTTATTGAACTAGAGTCGGTACTGATATCACTTTAAGTACTAAAATATTTAATATGAATGAAAATTATGTACCTATAAAACCATGTATTGGTCAGAGAGACCTTTCCACGTGTGATTAGTAATCATGCTCAGCAAACATCACTAATATTTTAGAATTAGAAATAATATAAATAATATCAATATGTATAGTGAAAGCAAATATCATATTCATGTCTTATTAATTATATTTTGGTCTTATATAGTACAGGACGTGGGATAAGAGAAAAAGAATCAATGACGAAAAATATAGTATTTGCCTGAGCAACTGGGAGAATGACACTTCCACTAGAGGTCAAAGTGAGAAAAATCTGGTGTTTACTTTTGCACATTTTAATTGTGTAATGATTATTAAATGAACATGTGAAATTTAGCTCCATAATGGTCTGGACAGCTATACTTATAGCAGAATTTCCATTACTTTTATATAGTATTTCTGTATAAAATTCAGTCATTGAATAAATGACTAAAAGGAGGTCAGGGTAGAGGACCAGTTTGAAACAAATTTTGCCATTGTCATCATATAGGTTATATTTAAAGTCAAGAATCTGGATGGGATCACTAAGGAAGAGACCACAAGGAGAGAACAGAAGAGATGTGAAGAAGTGGCTGAGTATTGGGGTATGCTGAATGCTGAGAAATAAAGAGTATGTCTACCTTCAACTCTATCACTTCTACCCCTATTCACTACATCAGTTTATCTCCATCTCCATCTCTATCTGAATCTGTGTTTACAGCTACATGTATCTTCATTTCCATGTTCTTATTCATAGCTCTTTATCTATATGTGTATATATATCTACATTCATATCCACATCTATATTCATTTCCATTTTAATATCTATATATATACATGTAAATATATATATATATATATCACAATGTATGTAAAAGCAATTATACTATATTCAATCTTTGACTGTGTTTTGAATTTAGAAATACTCTTTGAAGATCTTTCTATATCAACATATCCTGCTCCACCTCATTCTTTTCTAGTAGCTGCATAGCGTTGTCTTTTTTTGAAACTTACTGGTTTTATAAAACAGTTTCCCACTGACTGACATTTAGTTTATTTCTGTTTAGATTATTTGCCATTGCTAACAGTGTTCTAGGGAACATCCTTCCTTGTCTTTACATCAGTCCACACTTTTAGGTATATACATCTGTAGGACATATCCTAATAGATGAATTTCTAGTTAAAAATATATGCATTTTTAAGTTTGACAGACCATGTCAAAATGTTTTATCAAAATGTGGCCCACTCACTAATAGAATATAAGTTTTATTAAAAAGATGATTTATAAGTTGAATGATTATTATGTCATTTGTTAAAGTCAAAATAGTAAATGAGACAGGTCACAGAAAATAAAGTTTTGATTGGTGCGGCGGCAGGACGGTTACAATAGTCACAAAACCCTAAGACACCTGTGTGATTATGGCTTCTGGTTCCGTAAATACCCATACAGGGTGGAATTTTACTTTGATTCTAAAATTTTTATTACAATAAATATAAGCCAAACTTCCATGTAAGCATTTAGAATTGCATGATGTACTTGTGGTAATTAATTAACTCTATGGACAAAAAAGTAAACATATATTCACACTTTATCACCTAAAATAACTTTAAATGAATTGGAGGGTAATATACTAAAAGCCAAATCATGAAAAGGCTAACCATCCACCACCACTATCACCACTGCAGCAGTGGCAGCAATAAAAACCACCAATCTAGGAATGCTTAACTACAATCTTAAAAGAAAGGATTTTTAAAACTAACAAAAGGTAGAGAAAATGTGAATTTTAGTAAAAATGAATATTTTACATAAGATAATCAAATTAAATGACTCAATATTTTAGAAAAGCATATGAGAAAATATAAAAAGTAAAGGTTATAACAAACAGAAAATCAAATATATCAATATATCAAAAGTGATATTATTGAACTAAACAAACCAACACTAAGACTTAAGAAAATGGATCAAAGCATGAAAAACTGTTTCTAAAGAGAAATTAGAAACATAACACATATCTGGAAAAATAAGGCTAATTTCACTATAAATCAAATAAAAATTAAAGTGATATACTACATTTAATCTACCAATTATAAAAACTCTTAATACTGAGAAAACCATGTGGCTTGGTGAAAGTGAACTAGAGTAAACACTTTTATAAATTGTTGGTGGCAATTTTAGAAAGCAATATAGTGATAAAGATCACACAGATGTCATTATCTTTTGATCTACATATAACTTATTTTCTCTCTCCTGAGAAAAGAATGTATATATAAAATAAAAATTTAATCATTAAAAGTATTGACAGCACTACTATTTGTGAAAGCAAAAACTTTTATTCTACCTAAATATTCAATGATACAGAGATACCTATGAATATACCTACATGATGGATTATTGTGCAGAATTTAGCATTGCTTAAGAGAATTAAATAAAGACATGGTTAATATATAATAAATGAAAAAAAGATGCCAAATCCAATGAATATTATGATTAGCACTTTGGGGAGAAACAGTCACTGATAGATTAAAAAAAAAAAAAAAGAAACATACCAAAATATTTATAGTGGTTGTATTTGGATAGTGGGTGGTCTCTTAGTAATTACTTTCTAAATATATAAAAATACACTTTTATATATTTAAATTGCTCATTAGTAAGTATGTACAATTTTAGGGTAAAATGAATGTTTTACAACCGTAATTTCATGAAATGAAAAATATTTTTGTTCTGTATTATAAAAATTCACTCCATTCTTCTTAAATGGCTTTAGACAAATAAATAAATTTTAATCTCCAGATTCTGTGACTTTTCCTTAAATTCCACATGATTGGAATCTAAGCCTTACTTAAGCAAAAAATTACATACCTGAAAGAAGCATCTGTGTCATTAATGTTTCCTCCTAAAGGATTTTTAGAGTTTCCAAGTCTTCAAGCAGTCCTCTCCATCCTATTTAAGAAAGAAAAATTCTGTATTTTTTTTATATTAAATGTCAACTTTAGCAATGGGCAGTGATGCTTCCCCTCTCCACTTGAACCTGTGTAAGTGTATCCATTTTAACAATTCGAAAAAATAGTGTAAACCATTTTCTGTGTTTTGAAACTGCAGAGAATCTATCATCAGTGCTCGCAAACCACAACCAAGTACTGTGCACCAGCGAGGAGAACAGAGATAAGGAAATTGAAGCGTTAAATAAGTTGTCCACCGTAGAGCAGCTGAAACAAAAATTGATACTTGAAATTACAACTAAGTAATTTTTACATCTTTTAAGTTTTTCAAATTTCCATGATACATTAAAGTCTTTAATTTTATTCTATTTTATGATCAATGAGTTAGCAGCAAACTTGGAAATGCGAATGATAGTATGAAAGCAAAGTTTTCCTTGAGGGCAACTCAAAGTAGAAATAGATGTACATTTTAAAGATGAGGACTTTCCAATATACCTTTCCTTCACCCAACTTCCTGAAGATCAAAGTCTTAGCATTTTTTAATAGGTTGTGTAGACCTGAATCATAATTATAGAAATTAATCATAAACTAAATATAAATGTGCATGTGCATACATATGTATGTATATATACAGGACACAAATACATATATTTGTACACATATGTGCTATTGTAAGGTATCTTACACAGTTCTTAGAATAGATTTAAAGATATTTAGCTTGTTAAATAATGTGATGGGTTATTACCTGACCCAACATCAGATTCCTCGATTGTTATCTAATTAAACTAATTAGAAAACACAGTATTTGCCCATTCAGAAAATACAAAGCCAGCCTTTAATCTTCAAAGTAGTTTGCTATGCTAATTTAGTCTGTCCTCAACTGCATTTTTATTACTTTTATACTAACCTCTATAATGTTTTCTACACATCTCACTGTGAAAAATGAAAGACTAATGCATTAAATAAAGTAACATTTCTCACATAGGTGGTCTAACTTTTGACACCGACTTTTCCAGGTAAACAGCAGAAGTCTCACAGAATTCATTGGTTCACCATCATCTGGAAACTGAGCAGCTTATAAATACATTTCCTTGGAGACTTCATCAGGTTATGCATTTTTTAAGAGACACCTAGCTCTACCAGCAAGTCATAGGCAGTCTCCAGCAAAGCAACTCTTCCATCTGGCCTGAGTTTTGCTGCCTTTATTTGTACATCTTCACATGAAGAACACTCTAGGAACTAAAAACTGTTCTCTCCTTCATTATGCATGTGGTGTGCGATGCAATTTACCACGTAACAGATGTCAGAGCTAAGTACCCAGGATCATGTCATGATTCATTCATCTTAAGACAATCTGCCTCAGAAATGAACGGCTTTTTATAAATTGGGAGACTTGGGCTTTGGAGTAACTACAAAATGCTGTCTGTTTATAAGTTTAATTTTTTTCTTAAAACACAATTAGAGACTTCAGATTGTTTGTGTTCAGGTTACCTGCCTCTTTTTGGTTCCACTTTGAATATCTCTGCCACTAAAATAAATAAATAAAAATCATCAAGTTTTTTTTTTTTTTTTCCAGAATAGTTATTGAATTAACTGCGGAAATTATCCTAAAATTGAGGTTTTGATGTCTAGACAAATCTAGTGAAACATTATTTCTCTTCCCTTGTAAAGCAGGCACAAAATTCCTGCTGGGTGGTATTTTACACAATATTGCCATTAAACATGGTCTATCTTTAGTAGAAGAAGCAGACAGTAAAAAGACAAATAGGGATGAAGAATTATCTGAATCTGAGGAGATACACTTGCAAATGAGTAACCGAAATTGTTATTAAAGGTAGAAATATGACATCTAGATTAATAGAGTAAAGGTAGAAAGAAATATTTAACTACTGGGAGTAATTATTAAAAGCTTTTTCATAAAAGAATATGTTACATAGTCTCCTATTTTGGGAAGCTTATTTTTCTATGCTAGAATAAAGAATCAGTAGATTCTTTGCTGCAGCTGTTATGGTCTTGATTAATCTAAGTACTGTAACCATAAAAGGAAAAGAAGCTTAATTTAAAAATGTTAGGGAAGAATAGAATACATTTGCAATAATTTCCCTTCTTTTTTTGGCCGAATGCAAGAACATCATCCTTTCTTTCAAAGAGAGCAAATCAGTATCTGTCCCTTTGCAACTACCCTTGAGGCACATACAAAGGAATCATAGGTTAAAAACCATATCCCTCAGCATTAAAAAAAAAGATTATTACCTAAGTCTTGCTACATTTATTTTTTTCCCTTCCCCCAAATACTATCATTGCTATTTCTAATGTTGATCTCATAAAAACATTTCTCCCAAATGTATAAGCTTGTCCTTTATCACTTAATTCTGTTTTTAATTTCCACCCCAAGGGATCCAAATTGATTTCCTTATTACCTTGAGGTGAATATGTCTCACTGGGTTTATGTTTAGATTGTTTATAAAATGAATTTATCCTTTTAATATTGGCACAGCTCTTGAGACATATGAGGTAAATTCACAGCAAGAAAGTTTCCCAGTTGGGATTTCCGTGTTTTCCTCTTCTGTGAATACTGACATTGATTTCCTATGTGCATTTTTAGGAGCCCTATGTGAGATAGTTTTCTTATGATTGTGCTGTCAATTGCTTTTAGTTTCTGTAATGATAGGCTATAACAGAACAGAATACATAGTTTCTACTAGAACAGGTAAATATTTTAAAATTTGATTGCATATTGGTAAAAGTTTCCTTTTTGATAAGTTTAAGGATAAATTTAATTTATTTTTCAATAGTCATAACAGGAAAAGCAACAGTATCAGGCAGAGAGTTTTGTTGTATTAGTCATAAAGGTCTATAATTCTAATATTGTTGTCTTAACTTTCCTCAACAATTATCTCAATTTCCTTAGCATATAACCAACCTAGTTTCATCATGGTTGCTTTGCGCCATGACTGAGACAGATCACAATCCAGGCATAATTTATTTTTCAGCGGGAATTCCCCAAGAAAAACTGAATTATTGTTATCTTCAATTCTGCTCTGTATTTGGTTTAATTTTAAAGGATATTTTTTACTATTCCATGTGAAAATAATAAAGCATTTTAAATAATGCCCAATAATACCGCATACAGAATAAAACCAAGCACCACCCACCACTTAGCTCCCCAGAGTCCATATTAACAGCCAAACAAATCATACCACACAAAATAGAGGGACGGAAAGGGACCAAATTGGCCTGAACGATAGGAGAGTATTTTATTTCTCTGGCATAAGTCTATCATTGGAATATAAAGCTATCTGTACTTCTTATATATAACTGAAAATAATACTCTGCTTTGAAGATCCCTTAGGAACTGATAAAAAAGGCAATAGTTTTAATTGGTTGAAACTATTTCTAATTCTTTTCCTTTTGGCTAAATTCGGATCTATAAACAGAGTATGTTCGAAAGAGAAATTCCTTTATTGTTTTAGAAACATATGAAGGAAACCTCAATCTTTTTTACATGTGGGACTAGTTTTTAGATTCTTTGTTTCTTGTCGGCAGAAAATGTGTCTGCTATCCAGTTGGCTCCTTTGGAAGAAGGCACTTCTTGGAATGGACAAAAGTACCTAAGATGACTCAGTTGTTATGTTATCTTGATTTGATGGAAAAAGTAAGACTTGATCTTAGAAACCTAGAGAGTAAGCTAAGCTTACTTTAAGGGACATATCTTATTCAAAACTGGCAACAAAGAATAGTTGCACTTGAGGTACTTGCTGGGGAAAGAGAAATCTATAATCCCCACCGTAAGGTAAATGCGTGACACACCGAGAGAAGTTTTAAAAGCAAGCCTTTTTTGGGAGAGCGCTCCGGGACGAGGTTCTCTGGTCAAGAGAGAAGAGGAGCCAGAGAAGTCATGCCCTGGGGTGGGAGGGCAAGGCTTTTATGGGTTATGTGGGAGTAGGGGTACAGGGTGGGGAATGTTAATCATTAATTGAATGCTAACTGAGCCTCAGGATTAGGGTGGTGATGCCTAGGGCTTTAGGGTGGGCCCTATTCAGGTCTGGATTCCAGGTATCAAGCTGAGGAGTCTCCAGGCAGGCATCTGGCTGACCCTTCCCCCACCGACCTAACACCCACTAAATTATATTTAGCAAAAGACTTGTCTATGGAGAAACGAGAAACGATACACGTAAAATTTATTCATTCACCCCTTCCATAGACCAGGGAGGGGGTCTCTAGTCTCAAATTCACATTCTTTCAGAGGACAGGCAAAGAATGTAAATGAGTGAAACAGGGCAGGTGAGGCATGAGTGTTTGGAATATTTAAGTTTCTAATGAAAAAAGGGAGGAAATATACACATCTATTTTGCTATGAATACAAATGCCAGACACAAATACAAAACTATCTGTGGCTCTTCTGATTGGTCACAATATATCACAGCTCTTCCACTTAGCTAGTTGTTTGAGAGAGCAAGTTTCTTAAAATCTCTGTGCTTCAGTTTCCTCATCTAGAAAATAACAGTACCAACTTCAAAGAATTACTATGAGGAATAAATAAATCAATACATTTAAAGTGCTTCAAGCAGAACCTCGTGTGTTAGGTGGGCAGGGGAAGGGCCAGCCAGATGTCTGCCTGGAGACTCCGCAGTTTGACACAAGGAATCCAGACCTGAATAGGGCCCACCCTAAGGCCCTGTCACCACCCTAATCCTGAGGCTCAGTTAGCATTCAATTAATGATTAACGTCCCCCACCCTGTACCCCTACTCCCACATAACCCATAAAAGCCATGCCCTCCCACCCCAGGGCGCGACTTCTCTGGCCCCTCTCTTCTCTGGACCTGAGAACCTCGCCGGGAGCGCTCTCCCAATAAATGCTTGCTTTTAAAACTTCTGTCGGAATGTCACGCGTGTACCTTACACCTCGCACATACCAAAGACTATATAATTACTGTTATGTATGTTTGTTCTGTACCTTTCTCAATCTTCCTGTCTTTATATATGCACAGCACACATATACACATATAATCACAAACATACATAAAGATAATAGAAACACTCCAGAGTGAATGGTATATTTGTCTCTTCAGAACTACTCTCTATCTAACCTTCGTCACACCTTTTTCTGCCTTCTCTAAGCCCCAGAAATCTAACCTCAACAAATGACACAAACTGGCTCACATGCCTTCTGGCTTACAATCAGATGTGCTTAAGGGGAGCCACCCACTGGAGATTGGAAAGAGTAAGAAGAGTGAAATCAATGTATATATGTATGTATGCATGTATGTATTTTTAAATTTATTTTTAATATGGTGACATTGGTTAATGAAATCAGTAACCCTACAATAGAAGTCAACATGTTTATCTCCTTGCCTCCACCCTTTTGGGTTGCTGCTGGAGAGTTGGCTTCCTCTGCTGAAAGCCATAGCTTCTTTCATGTTATTCTCAATTATCACTCTCTTGTCCCTTCAGGCACAGTACATGACAGCTCATACTCTTGCTAGCCCTAGCTTGTTTAATTATACCTTATGGCACATGATCACATTTGCCAATACCTTTTCTCAATAAACCTGTTTGTGCCATCATTTTCCTGCCTGGTACCTGACTAATATAGGCTCTTATTTAAAATATTAAATATATTCTCTCTTCTTTTCCTAAATCCTGCTAAAATGATAGATCACGTAGTAAAACAATGAATCCATAGAAAGCCTGAATATCCAAATTCCACATTGACAGTGAAAATCAGCTGAACTGACCACACTTCCCTATATAGATAACTTCAAAACAATTGATTCCCTTCTTTCCCCCTGAACAAAAGCCTAGGATAATCTATTCTCAGAACAAAAGCTAGTTGAAGTAGTGCTAGAGAGTGTGCAGTTATTAACAGGGTTAAACATCTATAGTAGTCCTATCCTTGGGAGGAGTTCCTCCAAAACAAGCTTTGAATACAGCTTACTGAAGAGGGTATTTTGACCTGAGACATCCAGAATGCATTTTACAGGCCAGAGAAAGACGATCATTTTTGAAGTTACAAATGAAATAGAGACATCTGCCTGGAATAGCTCTGGTAAATTTGTACCCACGGGCTGAGTTGTAGAATAGACAGTTTTTAGAAATACCAAGTCAACGTGAAAATTCAAGCATTCTTGTTCCTAGTTACAGGAAAATCTAAATCACATAGTTATTACAGAATAAAAAAATAAATAAACATTGAAAATACATTTCAAATAAATATGAAATTATCTGGCAATTTGGTTTATTTGAATCTATAAAACTGAAATTTTCTATGAATATCTATGCATATACAAAAACAAATGTAAAAACAAAATCCTGGAAAAATGACTTTCTAGATTAATAACACTGTCAGAAGTTGAGAATGGTTTTCTTAATATAAAGGTATAATGTTTAAAGCAAGGGTAATAAAGAAGCATGCGTACGTGTTCTTCAAGGCAAATCTACAACGCTAAAGAGCAATGAAATAGTGTACAAATGGTATGTTCTTTCCCTTTATTATTAGCAAGCTACTTTTTATTATATTTTTCCCTGAAACAATGTACACAATATAAATACTAAGTTTTATAGTTGTTTACATTCTAAGGAGGTAAGTGGGGAAAAGAAACATTTCCATTTTATTTTCTTATATAATGAATGTAAGAAATATTTAATGGTAGTAAAAATAATTTATTTCTAATAATAATAATAGCAACTTACAACCACCATCAACACAACCAAGAAATACCCCAGAACACTGGTCATTTTAAGATAACTTAGATACTGTTTATTTTTGTGGTTTGACTATCAATTCATTATAAATAATGGAAAACTTCTAAACATTTAAACATGTTTTAAACACAGTTTGAAGTGGTATAATTTATTATTATGAAATCCTTTTAAAACCAACTTAACATTACGACTTTCTAACTTCTCCAACCAAAGCAAAACAAATCAAAGCAAAATCAAAGCAACAACAACAACAAAAATGGGTATAAAAGAAAAAGAAAAAGAAAAAAATCAAAAGTGGTTAAGAGAAGTAAATAAATTACACATAATGCTTTGGTATATCAGTCATGTGGTCCATTCCAGTCACATAGATGCATTTTAGAAAATGAAGACTGTGTATACATTCAAGAGAAATTTTTACAATAGTATATAGTTTGAGAGATGCTTACTTCATTGGATAACAGAAGCTTAGTTTTCATTTGTAACCTGACAAGTGACTCTCAGGGCATCAATACTAATATTTCCCAGTCTCTCTAGACAAAAAGATGAGCACATTATTTAATCTATCCTTCATGGAGATAATTCTACTAGGTCCTAAAGGGGGCGGGGGGGGGGGGAATCAGGTTTCCTGAATCTGTCTTTGAAATATCTAACTCATTAAGGACTGCTAAAGATGATTTCCTTGACATAGGCATCAGGTAAGGTTCGTATTTATTAGGTCCCAAATATCCACTGATGTTTTTAAGCCTAGAATAGTACATGAAATTTTAATATCCTAGATTATGAAGTTAATTAACAACCTAAGTTAAATGGACAAAGTAACTTCACACTAATATGAATATTTGAGTTGATTAACTTCATTTCTATTAAGAAACATGTTTTAAACACATAATTTTTTGAACAGAAAATAATTGTTATAGTAAAATATACCTAACAAAATTTACCATTTTAACCATTATTTATGCGTACAGTTCAGTGGCGTTAATTACACACACACTGTTGTGCAATCACCACCACCACCCATCTGCAAAAGTTTTTTATATTCCCAAACTTAAACTCCATGCCCGTTAAAAAACTCCTCATTTTCCACTCCCCCGCAGTCCCTGGTAACTGCCATCTACTTTCTGTTTCTATTAATTTGATTACTCTGAGTATTTCATTTAAGTGGAATCATGCAATAGTTGTCCTTTTGTGTTTAGCTTATTTAACTTAGAATTATGTGTTCAAGTCTCATCCGTGTTTTACCATATTCAAAATTCATTGCTTTTAGGACAATTAATGTTCCATGGTATGTATACACCTCATTTTATTAATCCATTCATCCATCAATAGACATTAGATTATTTCTACCTTTTGGCTATTGTGAATAATTCTGCTGTGCACATTGATGTAAACATCTAAGTCCCTCCTTTTTCAATACTTTCATGTATATATCTAGAAGTGGAATTGCTGGATCATATGCTAATTGTTTAATTTTCTGAAGTCTCACCATAATGTTTTCCACAGAGGCTGTACCATTGTACATCCCCACCAGCAATTAACTTCTCTACAAGGGTTCCAATTTCTTGACATCTTGTCAATAGTGGTTATTTTCTAGGTTTTATTTTTTTTGTGGGGTGGAATAGTCATCTTCATGAGTGTAAGTGGTATCTCATTGTGGTTTTGATTTGTATTTCCCTATTACTGGTGATAATTAACATCTGAAACGAAAATAAATTTAAAGTTTTTTTTCAATTTTTCTGTTATAGTTGACATACATTATTCTATTAGTTTTAAGAGTGTGAAGTTTTTTTTTTTTTTTTAACTCCAATCAACACTAGGACCAGAGTTGAAATTTCTTTTAAAAATCTTTTGTGCTGATTTAATGTTATCATAATTTTTAAAGGAAAACATAGAAATCACTGTATAGTAAATGAAAATTTTAATTAAATCCACTTTATAGATAAAACAGATTACAGCTGCTCTCCTGATCAAAACAATAGAAAAAAATTTTCTGCACCCTGTAATTGCAAATCTACCATCTCATTTCCAGATTATGTGAGCAGAAGATTCTCATTAGGTTAAAAGGTATTCTAAAATATGAAGAAAATGTGAACACCAAAAGAAATGAACAAGGTGTTAAACAAGCAATTAAACAAGCACTCTATGTTATTGACTAAAATAGTTGAATTTAGTATCAAGACATCAAAGAAACAGAGTGTAAATTTTTAAATTTAAATTTTTAAAAAACTTCTAAGAGACAATAGCAATTTAAAGAGGCTGTGAGATAAGTGATCTCATTTCAGATATCTTGTAGCTAAATAATGGAGAACAATGTTGGAAGGAGAACGAAGAAGGATATTTAAGGCCAAGAACATAGTCTGTTTGGGAAACAGATGGCTTGTAAAAATCAAGCTATATTGAAAGGTTTGCTGGAATTTTGCTGGTTATATTTAAGAAAGTTTTTTTTAATTCCCCTGAGTATTTCCATTTGATCTGAAAAAGCTTTGTGGTAATGTTTCTGAAGCTAGCGATTCTGATGCTGCCAGCCAAGGAGTTTCAATGGTTTTCTCTGAAAAGTAGTTTCAAACTTCCTTTTTCAAGACAGTAAATTACCCAAACAAAAGTAACATGTGTAGTTTGCTGGAGGCCATAGAAAGAAAGAGAGAAATGTGTTTGCGCAGCAACAAAAGACTGTGGCTTTATTGGCAACACCATCAAAAGCTAATCCATTTGCTTGCCAAGGCAGTGTGAATCCACTGCAAGATGTGTCAAATCCATTAGAGAAATAATTTTCCTGGAGCACCCACTTGTGGACTGTAGCTCTTTCTTCAAGCCCCTGATTGAGAGGGAAAACTTTCTATGATAGTGCAAGACTTCTTTCCTTTTTAGTGTTGCTCCTTTCGAAAATGATATATATATATATAAGAAACAATACTGATTCTTATTGGTCAGCAATTATTCTACCAAATCAGTGAAAAAGATTTATTTTGGAAACTCTTCCTAATTTTGATTAACAATCACTTCTGATCATAATAAATTGGAATCATTTGTGATTCCAAGAATTATTTTGAATCGTTTTACTCTACTGATTGAAAGTGTTCACTGACTGTTATAAAGACATTTTGGAGAATAGGGAATACTCCAAGTTAGAGAGATTTTGACATCTTTCTTACAATGTATGCTCAATCTACGAATATGGGGTTATACAACAAATCCACATAAACCTTCGCTTTAATACAAAGATTTTGCTCTATTTCTTAAGCTTTCATTTAAAGACAATGAGGGTTTTAAACTAAAGTTCTTTTGCTCATGAAGATAAACCTTAACACTGTGAATCACTGAACATCTTGTTATTTAGTTAAGCATGCAGCCAGCTAGAATGACACAAACAAGCAAACAAATAAATAATTCATAGGACTCCGATTCACCTTATAAAGGTCTTGACTTTAGAGCCTATTATAGTGATTTAGATACTGTAATTCTGTGCTATAACTTGTGCAATATAATTCAGTATCTCTTTTTAATGTCATTTGCTTTATCTTAAGTAGTGTAGAAATGGTTGGTGTTAAATGGAATTCATAAATTATAGGTTTAGGAATTAATGATAGGTTTCAGTGTGCATATGATTTCCTTATTTAATATATTTGACATGAAAATGTTTTAAGATACATTAGAATAATTTTTATGATTTTAACATTTTTATTTGCTGTTGGATAATAACATCACATTTGCTAGCATAAAACAGTACTAATTTACATTTACATGTTGCATCTGATTTATAAAATATGGATAGAATATGGAATTATTTTTGCAGTGATGTTTTTTTGTTGCTGGATTCTCTCAATGAGAGATGCCATCTTAAAATAATTGTGGAAAATGCTCTTAAAGGCATAAAGACAGAACTAGGCCCCTTGTGCTGAGAAGGACATCAGATAGTCATTAAGTGTTTTTTTGTTTTTGTTTTTGTTTTTGTTTTTTAAATCTTGGTCTTTGACTCCTGGGCTAGGATGGCAGAAAATGAGCCATTGAAGTGCAGGGAAATATTAGTTTTATTAATATTTATTTCACCCTTTGAAAATACATGTTCACGTTACTTCAAAAATATATACACTCTAGTATTAATATCCGTAGTCAACTTATAAAATACACATATTTTGCAAAAGTACTATATATAACTGTTTGGAGACCACTTCTTTAAGTAATACTGAAATCAAATAATCCTGGCTAAAGTTTTAAGAGAGCATATTGAAGATGTGTTTTATAGTCCATGTACTATAAGATTTGTCTGTATGAAAATCCAGTATTATTTCCTTATTTTCATCATTGGAATTTGTATCCTTTGCCTGTGTCTGTTAGTGCCTTACCCTGGGTTATCATTCGCACAATATAGAACTGCCTTCATTAATTTAACAAATATTTGCTGAAAGCCTACCACAGGCTAGGCATTGTGCTAGGTAAATTTTATGTGTAAACTTGTATTAGGGCAGCTCTTTTGTTACTTCAGTATTTCTGCTCTCTGAAAAACTTCAAGATACCCTTGCCTAGCTTTGCAATAGTAATGCTTCTTATAAAGCATTCCCACAATAGATGTGCTAGAGAAAGTGCTACTTGTAGGGTATAGAGTGCCTTACACTGCATTCTGTACAACAATAAATACTATAGAAAGGTTCTAGTGCATTTGATGATATCTGGCCAGCTTATCCATAATAACTCTGACTTCATTGTGGAAGAAGGGCCTTCTATGCAAGGCATAAAATCCAAATGATTTTTATGAAATAAGATGCTTTGAAAAAGAAATGCATTAAATGTACCACATCACAATAATTCCACTTTGTAAGCTAAATGGCTTTTGGAACATTGTTGAAAATGCTGTCACTATTCTGAGCATATACAAAAGAGCAAGATAAGGCCAATAATTTAAAAGTCAATGCTATTCCTATTCAAAGATTTCTTTCCTCAATTAATAAAGCATTTTCTCCTCTGTGTCAGTAAAAAAAAAATACAAAACAGCTTTATATGATATGATCAAACACAGAACAATAAGGAAGTTATGTTGATTTTACAAAGTTTCTTTATTGAATTCTGGGGTTGCTATCTAACTTCCATTTAAGGTACCTTATAAAATCTATTATGTGTATTTTAAATGAAACATTTTTGCTTGGGCTGCATTTACCAAATTGTTTTAAAGTTAGTTTGTTTCAGAAGTCTGGGTGAAATTTTGTAAATATTTCTAAAACAATGGTATATGAAGGCAGACAGGAAAAGCAAGCCATCTTGATTTCTGGGACAGAAATACTCTGTACCTCTTTAAAATCACATAATTATTTTGCAGTGAGTTTGGTTAGGTATATAAATGCCTGCAGCACTGGTTCTGAATCATTTTTCTGCCCAGCACAACTGAGAGAGGAGTATTGACACTCCTCAATAACAGGGACACGGTGACAGTGTTTCTATGAATAGTAGACTGGAAACCAACAAACCAACCAACCAAGTAACCAACAATCACACATGAAAGAAATGATTCTCAAATGCTTTCCTGGAAGATATAAACTGAAAAGCAGTTTAAATGATGTGGAAAATTCTTGAATCCAGCAATATTATTTTTTTATTTCTGGGGATTCTAGGTGAAATGATAGACTGGTTCTGTACCTGGCATCTAGGTGCTCAGTGAATACATGGTTAAATAAAAAAAGAAATGAAAGAGAAAGGCTTTTTAATGTCCCTTATTTATTGCGGTAAAGCATATATACTGCTTTGTCATTTAAGATGTCCATGTTAAATGGAACTTCTTATAGAATTTTAGAAAATCTGTATATATATACATATATATTTTTAAGGGATCATTTTATTGAATCATAGGTTCTAAGATCCTAACAATTCTTTTTTTAAAATTTATTATTATTTTTTATGTCTACAGCACCTGGACTTCCTAGGTGGACTGCCATCTAAGTACTAACCAGGCCTGACCCTACTTAGCTTCCAAGATCAGACATCTGGCTTGTTCAGGGTGGCATGGCCATAACCCATTGACAAGGGCTCCACTGGGGCATGAACCCAGGACTTTCTGTGTGTAAAGCAGACATGCTAAACACTACACTATGGAACCACGTCCCATCTACACATATTTTTACCTCTGAAAATCTATCTCATTAAAGTATGACCCTCATATGTCTAAAACAAAGAGGCCCATCAATGTTCCTTGCAATGCTTTTTGTAAAAAAACAGAAACACACTAAGTTACTATTTCCACCATTTGGAAATAAAAGATTGTACTTCTACTCTATAGCATATTATTCAGCTATTTGAAAGATAAATCATATTTAAACTCACTCATTGGAAAGGTTTCCTAAGATATTTTTAAGGAGAAAAAGCAATGACACAAAGAAAAACCTAATTTAATTTTTGTGAACTGAACAGTTACAAAATCCCCACATATCATTGCAAAGGATTACATAATAAGGGAAATATGGAAAAGATAAACAAGTTTCTAATATGAATTACCTAGGGCTCATGAATGAGGGGCAGTTGTTAGGTTGTAGGTAGGAAGTTAAAAAAAGTAAAAAAAAAAGATCATTCAAAATAAAACCATTACATGCATAAATGATATTGTAGTTATGTAAAGTTTTATCTATCCATCCATCCATCCATCCATCCATCTATCCATCCATCCATCCATCCATCCATCCATCCATCCATCCATCCATCCACACATTCATCTATCTAGCTATCCATCATGCACAAAGTCATGCTAGAAAGTTTAGTTACCAGACTGTTAATGTTGGTTATCAAAGAGTGGTACAATTATGGTATGTTTTATTTGCTTTCATTTTTATGTAATTTTTGACCTTTTAAAATTGTTTACACTATTTGAATTTTTCACATTATCAAGAGAAAATATTAAAACTGTATTTATTCTAAAAATTTAAATACTTAGGGTTAATTCCTTCCTGGCTCTCAAGGATAATAAAAATTTTAACCTACTGACAAACCAAACATCAAATAAATAACTAATCTACTTATCAACCGCAATTAACATACACACAAACGTAAGAAATATTTGTCTTTTGAAAACATGTTTTTGCTAAAGCTGTTCTATTTTTTATTTTAAAGTTTAAAATTTTAAACTGTTAAAGAGGCAGAAATAATTAAATATAACAGCTTAAACTATTTCCTAAAAGCTATTTTCAACACAGAAAGAAGGTTCAGGATGATTATTCTCATAACTCTCTTTCCTTAGATTTGAATCTGATGGGAAAAAATTATTTTTTCCCCTTAAATATAATTTGAGGAAAGCCCTCTCGGCTAACCTGTGGGGTATACCCCCATTTTATTCAACCTTTCCTCACTGACAAGCATTCAGTTTTCTTCTAGTCAAGAAAGATTTTTCTCTTCAGATTTGTGGGCATATAGAACAAATGGACATCTCATTTATGATAAGATTGTTTAAAGGCTCTGACTCAGGCTCACCATCTAATACAGGCCCCTTCAAGCAATGTAAATGCAGCACCACACTATAGTAGAAATCTGAAATCAGACAGTATATTTCAAATCACCATGCCATTTCTTATGAGCTGGGAAACATGGTAAGTTATTTACTGTTCTGGAGTCTGAGTTTTTTTATCTATAAAGTGGGCACAGCAACTTACTCTAAGAGATGTGGAAAAGCCTCAATAAATTATAAGCACCCAGCTCAGTGCCCAGTACTTCACAGCCACTCAATAAATACTGTTATTACTTTTATGTTTCTGTTTATTCTAGAATGCTGGTGTAACAGAAAATTATTGCTTTTATGGGTATGTATATGAGCATTTTATTTACAGCAAAGGAAGGGCTATCTTTATTTTTTAGCTATTCGAAGTTCTATGCATCTTAATATATTAATATTCTGCTTTCCATAAATTAGGGGGAGTGGTTGAAACAGTTGATTCAGGATGATGAAATGCTTTTATTTAAATGCATTCTCCATCTCTGTGCCATGTGATCCTAGCTGTATTTTGCTCTTCCATTTACATATATGAATTTGCAGAAGAAAAATATAAATGATATATATACATACATATATATAATTTTTTTTTTTACCATGGATTCAGTGAAAATCATCATAATGCTCTTGAGCACTGAATCATTAATCATCACTTGCATAGCTGAGAAAATACTTCGGTTCTTGCCAAATGCACTGAAAAGGGGCCAACATTTACCACTGAAAAGATAACACACTTGGAGAAGTAAAATGAAACAGAATTCATCTTGTGTATATTAAATATGTTTCTGGAAGCCATTTAATTTGTGATTTGAACCTTAGAACTCCTAAATTAAGGCAGTGTACATGAGGAATTGTCTTTCCTACTAAACTGCACTTGTTAAAACACTTGCATTTTTTTTTCTGCATAAATGACGACTAAAACAAAACTTCAACTGAAGGAGGTTGTCACATTTCTTGAAAAGCAGCAGTAAAAATTGAAACTATTTCTTACGTAGGAAGAAATGTCTTAATTAAAATACTTGTAATAACATACTTTTTCTATAAATTAATTCCTATTTATTAAGATGAAAGTAAAGCGAAGAGACAATATCACTGACAGTCTCACTGCCTAAACACACAGTTAATAATTTGGTGCATTTTCTACTATTCTTATTTTTTTCCAAGGTTAATTTGTTTGTTTACATAGTTGTAATCCTGCTGTATGTGCCTGTTGTGTTTCTTACCTGCTTTAAAAATTTTATTGAGTAGTTCATTAAAACAGACATAGTATTAACTCAGTGACTTTATGTTTCCTCTATCCTTTGTGATCCAATGTTCTATGTTCTGTTAGGTTTCAAACACAATGTCTAAGTTAAAAAAAATCATATAGTCAGATGGGAAAATAATTTACCATACTATGTAAACTAATTTGACCTTTTCTCTATAAATCTGAAAACCTTTCATGCAATTCCTGAATTGGATGTTGAATTTGACTAATAAACATATTCAGCTCTAATATTTTATGTTGGAAATTTCTCATCATCATGCTTTTAAAGAAGATTAAAGAATTACTGTGTTAAATCTGTTTATTCTGTGGCAATATGAAAGGTTACAAGGGGGAAAAAAGTCCAAGTTAATTCTCTCATGTCCCTCTACAGATATGATTTCTTTTCATTAACCATCTGTAATGAAACATTTGGTCACTGTCACTGGTAGGCATTAATTGCCCGGAAATACATATTTAAATAGCTCATATTTTAGGGCACTTTAGTGATCACAGGATTTTAAACAGTATCTACTTTAGATTAAGATGTCAGAAGTATCAAAACTTGTGAAGTGTGATGTGAAATGGTCCATACGCTAGACAAGAATAATCTCAATAGAAAGCCATTACACAATCATCGCTGCTGTCCTCATGCTTCAGTGATAGTTTTTAATATTCAATTAAGAAACCTAGTTACTAGGCCCAGATGCTGGTCCAAATCTCAAAGAAATCTTCATTTGTTTGACCCTTCTAACTTGCTAGTTTTTATTTTATTTGAACTTGTATCTGATCCAATGGCTGCAACCAGGGAACCTAACCTAACCTACACCACTGCCGCTACCTCCACTGCCATCACCGCCACCACAACCACCACCACTGTCATCATCATCATCATCATCATCATTTACTATTGAGACATGACCAGTTCTTAAAAAGCTGAGTAAATTTCACTGTGATGTTGATTTTTTAAAAGAGAGAATAGCTCAGAGAACCTTTTATTTATATTAAATTTTTTTTTATTTGCTAATATAAACAAGAACTAATCATAGGTGCAAAGGATTAAAAGACACAAGAAACTGATTACATGTTTCAAACTAAATTTCCTTTAGAAACCTAAGGGAACACTTTAGTATAGAATTGGATTAAATTTCTGATACTTTAAAATACCTCAAACTTATGTCTCTGTTTCTCACCTTGGTGGATACTTATCTAATGTTATAGATTTTAAGATTGCAAATGAAACGGTGAATTTTTTCTAAGAATATAAAATAAAAAAAATATTTTCATGATTTATCGGTCTCTAGATCTCTTTATGAAGCTTTTAAATAAGGAAGACAGTCAACTTCTACAGCACTGATTTGCTGCTCTTGTATCTATCCCTTCTAATCTAATCCTGAGAAATTTGCCAAGAGAGGTTTTTAGTGGATCACTGTGCCTCCTCCTAGTGAATTCTATTTAAAAAATTTTTCATATCTACTTATAAACTGCAAATAGTTTTAGGTGTGCTACGTTTACCTAGACTGAGTAAAGAAGTAACATATCAGATATTACTCAAGCATTTTCTTCTTTGCCTTACTTTTTTTTAACACGAAAAAGAGAATATTCAATTATTGGATAGATATAAAAAAAATCAGTTATGAGAATGTTGAAGTAAAAAATTATCAAATCTCTGATACAAAATTTGAGAGAGTCCTTCTCTCAAATTATTTTACTCAGAAAATTATAGAACTAATTTCTTCTTTCTGGTCCTGCTTTCCCTCATTCTTTTATTTCGCCTTTAATATTAGCTGTTTTATATAAATCGTTATCAGTACAAACACCATTTTAAATTGCTAGCACTTTGTTGCAAATTTTCAAATTTAATTAAACTGATATGAATAGACACTGACTTGATCTTAACTAAAAGGCCAAGAAGCAATTTTTCAATTCAATTTAGACATGCTATTTTGGAATTTCAACCGCACCACTGAAACATTTAAATATATCTTTCCTCGAGTGAAAGAGATTTTCTCTAGGCACAGTAAACTCTGTCTCTGCAATATTTTCCATTTTGATGTTGACTTCTTAGCTACTCTTTTTTGCTATTAAAATTATTCTTTTTCTGAGGAGGTTCTTTTTGCCAAACTTTTCATGTTGGCTTTGAATTTGTGATCACATCATGGGATGGTTATTTATATTCTCCTGTGTCTAAGGCACTCCTAGGTATTGAACAGCTAGAAGTAAAATAGTGTCTGAGTGCCTTTTGTTTGCCCAGAACTAAGCACTATGAAGAACACAGAAAAGGCACTGAAAAATATAGTTTTTAAATTTAATCCATAGTTACGATGTGCAAAAAGTAGTATCATTGGACTACTGAAAGCATTAATCACTCTTTCTATGGGCTAATTTACAGATAGTATTTATTTAGACTCTGGGAAGACCAATAGAACTAATTCAACGATTAGGTTCATAGTGCAGTTTTATGTGCTCAGAGACCATTTCTCTGTGCAACTGAACGAAGCCACCAGATTCAATTAATTCTCCACTTTCTGAAACATTGCCCAAATGTAAGGTGGTGCAGAATCTGGCCTCTTTAATATAATGTGATTCTGCTACAAAGGCTTAGCTCCATAATCGTATCTCTCTTTGGTTAGGTGCAGTGTTCACAAGTAAACTTTTATATGTTATTCCTTCAACTTTTTTGTTCATTATTTTTACATATCATTTCTATTGTTTCTATCTTACATTATAACAAAACAGTAAACCAACACTTAATGGTTTATATGGTGTCTCCTCTATGCATTAAATAATCTTTTTTGTGTGGCAGGGTTTCAACAAGAAAAAAAATGATCTAATTTCATTCACTGAGGTTAGAGACGTAGTGAAGTGGATGGACACAGAATGTCCATTAAAGCAATATCTTCACTCTTTCAGAATATTTCCCAGGATTTTTCTTTTTATTTTCATTTTTGTTCAAGAAAAAAATACTGTAAAACCTTTGAATATTACCATTATATTAACATTTTCATTTTTACTATACTTGTATTTCAACATTGTATATCATGTAGAAATGAGAATTACCTGGGCTCTGACAGTGCTGTCAAAAACATATCACAATGTTTAGAATCATCTGTTTTTTCCATCTTTCAGATGGGAATAAAAATATAAACGTGACCTCACAAAAAAGAACCCAAAAGAAAAAATATTTAGCATATAAGTAATGACCTCATCTCCATTTGTATTTAATTTTGACACCTACCTCCTTCTGTGCTATCTGATTTCAAAATGATTTAAAAAAAAAATCTGGAGTGATTATTTGAAATACCAATATGACTATGTTTGCAAGTGAGCTCATGTATCAGACTATTTACAGATGTTCTTCTAATAGCGTACTCAAAATTCTAAGTACAGTTTAGAAATACCCAGGGGTATAATTTAGGTGCTATTTGACAATTTACTAAGGAGAGAGAAAATCTTGCTTAAGCAAACACTGCCCCCATCATGTTTCAATGTTATGAACAAAAGTACTAAACAAAGTTATCTTTAAAAATGTTTTATATATATTTTACAAATTACCCTTTTAAGTATGAAAAACCATCAAATGAGAAAAATTCAGAAATTACATGCATCTATATAATTGACGTTATGTATTTTTTACGTAAAATAATCTTAGTATTATATATTTTTTTCTAATTTTTTCTCATTTATTCAATATAGTGGAAAAGCATGTCTTTTCACATAATTTCACCACATACAAGAAACCTGGAAGGTATTTCTGATCCAAAAAAAATAAAAAGAAAAGAAAGAGGGGGAAAGAAGAAAATATACACCTCATTAATCATTTTAACCTAGACACGATAAATGATATTTGACATTATCTTCCATAGTGCTGAGAAAAATACTACTGAATCTCTGTTTAGTGATATTTGGCGTGTTTCTGAGACATCAGCTTGGTTAACAGATTTCTTTTTAGCAAATAAATGCTTTACGACTGGTTGTGTTTAGTCAAGGGAAAAGTAGGAATGCCCCTAGCATGACATTTTTCTATATAGGTTATTCTTAAAATTTTTGCAGTTAAAAAAAAAAATTGCAGCTGTTCTTACTTTTCCATAGAACAATGGAGATACTCCTCCAGTTACTTCCCACAAGAAATTATTCCCTAGAGACTGAACTTGAGATGAGGAGAATATGTGAAACTCCTCAGCAAAGTTCATGTACCCTCTTTCAGGTAAGATACGAAATGTGTGAACTAAGAAAGCAGGTTAAAATCCAATCCTAAAATCTATATTTAAAAATTTAAATAGTGTAATAAGTGTTTGTTAACAAAACACACTGGTTTGGGCTAAGTATAGATGGAGAAAAATATATACGATAGTCACATAAATTTGTAATTTTCCTATAAAACACACGATCCAATTTTACAGGCATCTGCAAGTTTAAAAGCTGTGCTTTCTTGTATGATTAAATTTATTTTCTGAAATGCAAGTTCTAAGAAAAGAAACTTATGCTTAAAAGGAGCTAACCTTAAAACTCTGAATTTTAGAATGACACATGTTCAAAATGGCATATGATTGATAGATGTTTTTGTATTACAAGAGAATAGCTGTACACCTTTTGTGATTAAAAATAATCATCAGCTTCAGTCTGGTATTTGGTGACTTTGTCATTGAGTAGGAGCTGGATGAGGTGCTAACAGGTGAGATGAGAGGCTCACAGGGGTGTTGGTGGCACATATGTTATGGTAAATGATCTGACACCCTGGAAAAGCAATTAAATTTGCCTTTGTCTCCCTGTTCCTATTTGAAGTGAATATAGATACCTGTTCAGAATACTGACGATGCTTTTTGAGTGATGAGCTCCTTAGGCTATAGCAGTTTTTCAGTGACAGATAAAGTATATTTCAGGTTTCCACAGGAGAAAAAGATAGTGGATATTAATTTGAATACCAACAGAACAAAAATGGATGTTGGTTTTATTAGGCCTAACACTTGTTATTGTATGAGTTTAGAAACGAGTATCAGTTTAAGAAAAGGATAGTGAAAAAGGGCAGGCATATGCCTTTAACTGTCCAGTCATTTTGCTGAGATGCTGAAATAATCCTTAGATGAATATATCTGTTGTAAGTCACTGTTAAATCAGCTGCTTTCACCAACTGTGACACTATTCTGGAGTTTAGAGGAAAGGCCTTGCTTTGCCTCAGGCCACGTTTCTATTCTTCTTGCTTAATGTGGAGATGAGAGAAGAGATGGAAATCTCAGGTGAAACCTCCAGGAGAAAATGCCCTTGTGAATTACAATTTATTTTTCTGGTCTCAGAGAATCTAAAATAGATTAGCTTTGGTGTCCTCCTGATTTCAGCTTCGTTGGCCAGCTCCTTGTGAGCAAGAGGACTGACTGCATTAACTTCTGAATTGAAGCATTTATGCTGTGATACACAGTTTTCTGTATGAAAAATTTGCTAAGCTGTTTAAAAATCACAGAAGAAAGGAGGGACATAAAATTACCATTAAGTCATTCTATGAGATTTACAAAGGCTTTAATGAGTTAGAGATGGATGAAAAAGCCTTTTTTTGATTCATTAAAGATATCCATCTGATTAGAAGAGATTTTCATCACCTTATCAGCTAATCCAATAAATTGACTACCCATTTCAAAATGACTCCAATTGGATTCATGTCCATCAGAATGATTTTCTGAAAGCCCCAGAGTATTGTATAAAATTGAAAATTATTATCAAATTGCCACTGTAAAAAATGTACTAGATCCTGATAAATCTAAAGGATTGAGGGGAAAATGCTCTGAGCTGAAAGGTTACCACAAATCAAAGTTCAGCCTGCATAACTCTCTTCAAGAATATTATTTATCAGGAAAAAAAATCCCTAAGAGAAAATCAGTTTTTTGGTAGCTAAAGTAGAACTGTTTTATAAGAAGGTTGTTTGGTATGATTTTTTGCTAACCCCATTCAGATCTTGAAAAAGCTAATATGGTTTTGTATCTCTGGAAAATATTTTAAAATACCATACCAATGAGATAGCTAATGCACGGAACCAACTAATCAAATTTCCAGTTTTTGGCTGGTGCATGCCCCAGTGTAACAAAGTAAGATTAATGAGGTGTTAAAAGTCTATATAGACTTGTCAGTTTTATGATGCAAATAGGGTTAATTTCATCCAAATGTAGAAATTTTAAAAAATTAATGTGAATGAACTGAAGCTTTATATTTGTCTTTGCTTTTAAGAAACTTATGTTTGCAGGACCAATCCTGTCCATATTTGCCTGGTTAATGGAGAAAGCTGAGGGAGGAAAGAAATGCTTTACAGGGAACAGAGTATCATGAGGTCAGTTACAATGGACAAATGCCAGACATTGAAAATTAGAAGTAGATAATTTTACCTATTGGACTAGCCAAAAGCATTTATTCTAGACCAGTATCTGATACTGCCCAGAAAGACAAGCCCCCTTTATCTTTTCTGAAAATCATTTTTTACTTAGTCTCCACAGGAAAACGGGGGTGAAGATTTTTTGCCCTTTGTGGGATACTTTGGGTAATGAGAATGAGTCTTCATAAACCATCTCTACAGACTGGCTGTCCTCCATATACTTTTCTACATAATGCCAAACACTTCAATATTTGGAAACATCCAGATGTGTGACTGCACTTTTAACTTGTCATTCCAATGGTATAGACCTAGGCTACACTACGTGTATTTTGAATTGGGTGGTAGTTGAAGAGGCAAGGGGTGAACAGAATTTCAACAACATCTTTTTTTATTGCTCTATATAATTTTCTTTCCCCTGAGATAACTTCGACTTAAATCATAGAAGCATACACTTTTAGGATCCCCAAGAGAAATAAAATGCTTACACTGAATCGGAAATCTATACAGCATTATAAAAGAAACATTCATTCCAGATGATGTAGGGGACTGATATGAAGTCCTTAGGCAGATGTTCTACAGAGCCTCAGCTATTTGGCATCTTGAGAAAAGGGGCATTAGACAAAGAGTTGGCTTTATAAGAACAAAGTTTTTGTGGTGTGATTTACAGAGTACCAAGAATTATATCTCTTACCAACTATCTCCCACATCTGGACTAAATATCTTTTCTTCATTTTGTCTTCTTTCTATACATTGTCACAGAAAATCATTAATTTACAGTAATAAAAATCATCTTTTAAAGTATAATCTCCGATAAAGCGGTTATGAAATACATATTTGTTAAAAATGTATTTATTAAGACTCAGTGTCCTATCTGAGATCTTAATGGCAGGAAAGGGGAGATAGAAGGTGAGAAAGACTAGAGCAAAGCACTATGCAAGACAGGCCAGACCTGAGTGGGGTTCTCAGACAATGAACAAAGAAAGGCTGGGGTTGGGGGTTGCAGAACAGACTGGTGAAAACAATGAAGACAAGTATACTTACTTCACTATTTCACTTAAGCTCTGTCCTCATGGCAGCAATCTCTTTCTCTATGGGAGCATCTGCAGGTCAGGAGCCTTGTTTCTCTGTATTGTTTATGATCGTTTATATGGCCCAGAGCTTTGCACAGCACATAGCATATAATAGACACTCAGCAAATGTTTTTCAAGTGAATCAATAAACGGAAAAAAAAAAAAAAAAAAGAACTGTGTGGTCTGAAAGCTCCAGGTTAAATTTCAAAGACCCTAGGCTCAGAGGAATTTCAGGAAGTCATATAGTTCAACTTGTCTTTAGCTAACACTTAAACCTCACCAAGAAAGAGCTTTCAATAATTTTCTTTTTAGAAATTCCCACATCCTTTCCTCAAAGCATATTTCAGTATTTTTTTAAAATCTATCTTAAAACTTCCATCTTTCAAGATCATTTTTCTTCTTAATAGAAACAAACTTAAGAATACTAACACATCTTTTCTAAGAGCTTTTGCACACACTGTCCCCTTATCCCCAGAATAAATTGCTCAGGAAATAGGGAAAGGCTTACTGTCTTTATTTTAGCTTTAGTCAAAATTCTGCATCTAAGTTTCTCATTTTTAAAACGAGAATGGTTTGAAGAAGCTGCCAGCAAAGTTAGGGCAGACATCAGTCACTCCACTCCTTTCCTAAAATTGGGGAAAGCTAAAGTACTTAGAGGTTTGGGGATTTTCTCAGTTGTTTGCAATGAAGGCAGACCTAATAACAATGTCTATGTACTCCACGCAGTACCCGATCTCTTTTAAATATGACATAGGCTTCCTGTGTTGAGATGGATTTTTTCCATCACCTTGATTCTTACTAATGAACTTCTCCCTACTTTTTCAAAATGGTTGGGTTGTAGGAAAAACCCTGAGGCTAAGCCATTCTGATAGCAGGAATATACGATGGATTTATTAGATCATATTCGGAATTTATATAACTGTTAACCTTTTCTGAAAATGATTAGTTTCAAGAAAATTGTGAAGTACATGTGGGTAAAGAAATTCTGATTTTCCTATTGTCCCAACCACTGTTTAGGCACTTTCCATACCTGTCCCTAATTGTAACAACTCTGAAAGGCTGTGCTAATTTTACTTAGATTTTGATAAGAAAGCTTAAATTCAGAGATGATGAAAAATATATTCCAAGATACACAGTCAGGAAGCGGCAAAGCCAAGAATTATATCCTGATCTTTCCAGCTCCACCAGACGTGTGATCTGAGAAACGGCAAAATTGTTTCACTTGTTCTGAGGTAGGTGTGGCAGCTCCAGGGAACAAGGTCAGCTACACAGAAGCAACAGTTACTCCAGGCTGTGTCAGTTCATTTTTTATGGAGCCTGCCCTCTGCCTTTATAGTCAGAAGAAACAAATACTTTAGTTTGCCACTTATCTAGTTTTTATGAGTTAAGTACATTAAACTCCAAAAGGCAATCTTATCTATACATGTCTACAGCAGAAGAGGAAAAGCTCAGTTTTTGAATTCAGGCAGATCTGGATTTGAAACTTCACCTTGATTAAGTGCCATTGTCAGTTATTCTGCACTTTGGTTCCCTTTAGTAAAAACATGATAACGCCTTCTGTGTAGGGTGGTTATAAGCAAAAGAAATATTAACAGAAAAGGTCCAATGCACGGCACATAGTAAAAACCAAATGAATTATGTTTTTTACTATTATAAGTTTAATATTGTTATATAAATGGTAGCAGTAATAATAATGAGTCATCACTTTATCACAAGTGATTTTCGTTGCCTACAGGACAAGATTTCCTAAAAGCTCAGTAACTTATTAATTCATTATTTGTAATAATAATAATTATGGTTGCTTGTAGGGCCAGGTATTTAAAACAGATCCTTCCACCTGCCCTGTGATGGGTTTTGTGTGTCTGTTGAAATCTTATTAGCTAGAATGTTAATTTTGTGAAACACATTAGGCTGAATTTAATTATTAAACATAACTCTTATTCTCCTCATAAAGAAATACCAAGTTTGCTTACAAAATAGTGACAGTGCAACTTGGTGAATATAAATTATTAGCCACACTGGATTAAAGATTTTATTAATATTCAGTAATATTTGGAGAATGATTCTCAATGACTGCTTCTTACTACTATACATAATATATGACTAATAATATGCCAACTGTTAAATATCAATCTTGTCAAAAATGCAAATGAAATTACCTACAGAAAACAGGGAACTGTTAAATTAAAATGCTGTTTCTGCTGCTACTACAGGCAGACTGATGTTACATCATCTCCTTTGTCTCCCCGCTCTTTGTTAGTGGACCCTGCCTTCCCTACCACATTCTCCAATGCATAAAAACCCCACACTATTTCAACTAGAGTTTTCTTGATGGGAAATCATGTCAAAGCCAGGAGGTATTCAAGGTAGTCTGTATCTTAAAATCTCAATATTGAAAAGTATTCTTCTAGTGCTTGCTTGTTAGAGTGCTTGTAAATGATTTGCTGTTTCAGCAACTTGTAGGCTAGTCAGACAGTGGTATAAAACCACCAGTTATCACATGGTAATATCCTTTTATTAACCACTGAAATATATCAAGACATTTCATGACAACCGACAATGCCAAATGCTATTACTGGCCTAATGGTTAATACATTTGCACTTTCATCTATGTTCTGCATGCTTACTTTTCCTCTTGCATAAAACAATTTTCAAATGTGTGGAAGCATCCTAACTTTTCAACATCTATTTTAATATACATATATTTATGGGCACTCAGTTCACTTTTCAAGTTTCTCAACATAGATGTTATTCTTTAAAGTTCAGGCACTCCCCAAGTAATGAGTATCTGATTTATAAACATCCTGTACTTGCACACAGTTTGCTGTTGAGCCCTTCTCCTCTGTCCTTTACTCTCTCATCATCAGCCTACTTTTGAAATTCCAAAAGAAATTTTCTTTAGAAGATACTATTTTCTTGTAGCTGGTACATGGAAATTATTTGAGTTAATCTTTGCTAGTTTGCAGTTATTTTGGTCTGTTTTTTTTTTTTTTTTTTTCTTTATCCATTTTGGATCACAGTCAACACCACTTAGGGCACTTTTTTTTTTTTTTTTTTTTTTATTTCATACATCTACCCATTCATTTTAACTCATTTTTTCCCTTGTCTTCTAATTCTTGCTTAGGTCCTTCTATAAAATCTCCTCTGCTTTCTCCTTATTTTCCTGTGTGTCTCAATTGTGAGTCCTCGAATGACTCTAAATCAAAGTTTAAGGTGATCAAAGTTTAAGGTGAGTGGGCACACCACCATCAAGGAAATGTGTAGTCTCCATCTGCATAAAAAAAAAAATCAGGATAGATAAAAACTTGAAAGTCCTAGAAACTACCCTGAAATTTCTTTCAGAATTTTAAAAAAACTCTCAATCCATTTTTCTTTCTAAACAAACCTCACTTCCCTCATGATCTAGAATTATTTTTGTTTTATATTTTTGTTCTAACTTTCATATATATAGTCTTTCAGGTAAAAATGAACTTTTCAGGCTTGTGTAGAGACCAAAGCATGACTTCTGCAGTTGTTACTATGGGCAAATGATTTTGAGGTTGTAAATTAATAGCTTCCTAATAAAATTTTAGAATATATGACGCTGACCATTTTGTTGGTTGGTGGGCAGAAAGTAGAGTACCCCAATTGATACTAAGCACAAAAAAGCAAATGATAGTTATAGGGCAGTTGTCTCTTGTGCAGCATGTTGGGCAATTCCAGAATGTGGCATCAAAACTGTCTTTGTCTCTGAGAGTTGATGATAACTGAAAAGTGGAGAGCTGACAGAAGTATGTGTTCACTGGCATCTCTCTTTACACCTCTCTTGTCCCTATCGACCTACCCTGGTTCAATATGTAGATATTCCTGACACTGCTTTGACATTACAAAGATTCTAAATCAGGCTGGCAGTTGCAGGGCATGACAGGTTCACCTTATCCACAGCAGAACACATCTATAGAAAATTTTCTTCAAAATGCTAAGAAGAATTTTCCTTCGACATGAGAGCATAAGAGTGAGATGGACATACATCTCATAGTTTGTTTTATTAAAATCTGATGTGTTTGGGAATGGGGTGGATAGGGTTCTGATATGAAAGAAAAAGAATAAGAAAGAAAAAAGAAAGAAAAGAAAAAAGAAAAGAATGGCACTTTATAAATGACAATTTACTCTTTATCATTGTTTTACACACATAATCTCATGTAATTTCCTTCAAATTTTTATGAGATAGATAGGGCAGCAGTTATTCTACTCATCTCAGGTGAAGAACCTGAGAGCTGAGAAAGTTAAATTGCTTTCTCAAGGTTACATAGCTAGTTAGGTTCAACAGAGACTGGAACTGAGGGAATTTGCAGGTTAGAAACGTGGCGTGAAGAATGGAGAATCTATTTCAAATAACTATAATTTGTTTAGTTTTTAGTAAAACTTAGTTAAGCTTTGTCAGTAACTATTAAAACCTGTATTTCTAATAATTAATATATAAGAGCCCCATGAAACCTCTTAGAGATATACTTGTTTTTGATAATACCTGAAATTCATAAGTTGAAAGTAAGATGCAAACCTCCAAGGCTTAAGACTTAAATGTGGAATTTGAAAGATTTGAGGTAAATTTAGAAGCTTAGAAATTGGGACATCCCCACAAAGTACTACTTTCATGTCTGGGAAAGAAAAGCTATTTTTGGAATATAAATGGTTAGAAATCAAACATGATGGAGAACCCTCTTTGCTAAATGTTAAATATTCAGGTCCTCTTGATGACCCAGTGTAATTCATTGTTAGATCAGAATGCCTAATATCTTTTTAGTGAGGCCAATGATAAACTAAATGCATGGTTTCAGGTGAATTAAAATGTATACTTTTTGTAAAGAACTGAGGTCTTTTGATAATCAGGAAAAAAAAGAAACCTCAGAGAGAGAAAATGACATCTTTTGTGAATCTTTCCTCGTGTCTGTTCAGTCTCCTTGATGAATTCCATTATCACAAAAATGACCTTTCCAGTTCATATCTCTTTTGAGGCTAATGCAATTCTTCTCCATTCTGTTATAATGAAAGTATTACATGGATAAGTATCCAGCATTATCTTCCAGAAGGAGAACTAATTTGGGGAAAAAATGAAGTACTTTAATATCAGATTGCTCTCACGTTCTTTTTTTTTTTCTTTATCCTTGTAGAGACCTGTTGGGTAGCACTAAACAAGTTCATGTACATGGTAAATAAACTAAGCTTCCTACCTAATGTAGAAGTAATTTTTATTACTATGTTTGTGGATGGTCATATAAATGTTTAAAAAACAGATCATCAGGTAAATTTAGAGGTGTAAGTTGCTGAATATGCTGCAAATACCTTTCTGTTGATTTTTTTTTTTTGGAGATGTGAAAATGAAAAATATTAAGATCCGTGGCACACTTTGTAGATGCACTGCAAGTTTTGAATGTGTACTGCCTGTCTCTACCTGCGAGAAGCATAAAGATGGGCTAGAATAGCATAAACACTAATTATGTGCTCTTGTTAATTGTATATTTCTTTGAAGTGGTGGCAAAATGCAAGCCAGTGTACGGTAGAAAGATCTGGGAATAATAATGGGAAGCTTCCTTGGACAGGTTTGTGCAGGAAGAAACGTAAAGTTTTTGTGAGTTTTCTCAAGGGTATCTGCCCCTTGAGAAACTAACCCTGATTTTCAGTCCTATCTGAAGAAATCATTTCTCTGAGAAATATAATTAATGATGGTATTTTGACCAGTTAGGATATAGAGCACTGATCCTAACCATAGTGCATATTCATAGCTAGGTTACATGGTTTGGGGTCAGGCCTGCCACACCCTTTGCAGGGGGCCAATTAAATGAATATATAAATCCCTGTTTGTTCCACATGATAATAAATGTCTTAGTGTAATTCTTCACAAGAGGTAAAACACTTTGTAAAAATGCCTTTACTATTACACTCCTTATGAGACAATTATCTGGCAGAGATTTTAATTGCTATGTTGTGTATGTGGAAATTGAAGCTCAGAGATTTTAAGTAGTTTACCTAGGTCATAAATGTGGGCTACAACAATGCAAATTAAGATGAAAATCAGAAAGTAGAAGGCAACTAGATAGAATGAGGCAATTTACTCAAACCTATACTGATTTTGAAATCAATGGCTTTAATGGTTAGTATGTTCCAAATTTTGCTGAATTTAGATATTAATTTAATTAACTTTAAACACAAGTTTTCAATATTTTAAAAAATTAGTGCAATATTAAGAAAACAGAAAGTGAAAGCCTCACTTTTGTTTTCTGTAACTATTAAAATAGCAAGGATGTCTCAGAGATTTCTCTCCCAATCTGCCATCATTATGTTAATGTTTTGGGTTACACTGTTTACTTATGACTCAGTGAAACACAGCATTATTAAAAGGTAAATATTTACTTCTGTTTGCTGTTTCCTCCTTTTTTATGCCATTTTGAATATAATTTTATTTTCCTTCTGCATATCCTTCTGTACTTTTCACTACTATGTTTCTTCCCCTTGCCCCCTTTTTTTTTCTTTTTAACGTCTGCTTATACATTTTACTTCTGGTTGAGTATGGTGACATTAAACTCTAACCACCCAGTAGCACTGTCCGTATGACTACCTTTCACATCTTTTTAAAAGTAGCACATTTCCTTTGGCTGGGATACTACAGGTTTGGGATTTGTAGATCAGAGCCTGACTCTTAACTCAGTTCTCCAGCCCTTAACATACACTTTTCATCTATACCGTCCTTGACACCACACAGACATCCCATGTTGAAATCTTTTTCAGAGTCTCGACCTGTCTACTAGACTAAACAGAGACAAGGAAACAGGTAATGACAGGTTTGAAACATGGTTTGGGGATCTTGGGAGGAAAAAGGAAAGTAAAAAAAAAAAAAATTTGATGAACAACATAGTCACCCAAGCTTGTAGTGTCTCATCAGAACCTCTCAATGTTTGGAAGTTTTCCCAAGACTCACCCTAGTGAGACAGCAAAGACTTATTAGATCACTGTGTCTGCTTCCCCACCTGGGCAGGAAAGAATCTCCCATACGGAGAACATATGGTTTGGTCTTAGATTAGCAACAAAGAATGTCAGTTGGCAGACAGATGGAAGAGAAGCAGAGGATCATGAGAGCTTTGCTAGCCTGGAGTTCAAAAATGAATTTTAAAAATCACATCCACTTAGTTCAGTTACAAAAAAGAAACACCACTCTATGCAGAAGAAGAGCTAACACTTATTGGACACATATTACAATCTAAATACAATATTTTATAGATTTTTTTTGTAATCTTCACCTTAATTGTTTTATTGTTTCCATCTTACAGATGAAGAAAGCAAGGTTCAAAGTGTGGGCTCACTTTGCCCAACATCATACAGCCATTCAACTGGCAAAGCTCAGTCCCGCCCAGAAGTTTGATTTGAAAGTTAATGCTTTTTGGAAGTCAGAGAACATAAACAGGACTTTATACACTGTAACTTTCTAGTTACTTTTTCCACTTTTTTTTTTTTAACATGGGTTAAGGTAATTTTTTTTAATTGTAAAATTCAATGAATTTGCTACAGGCTACTGCTTAAATCATTTAATTTAATGGTATTGGGAATATAGAAGTAGACGTTGAGTAATAGGAATGAGAAAGAGGATATGTAAAGAAGGAAGGTATAAATACTGTATTATAAATGTTTACAGCCATCCTCTCACCTCATGCACCCTGTCCCACTTCCCAAGAAGGAAGATTCTTACTTGTTCGTTGAGGGTGAAAGCTCTCCTTTGTTGACCAGAATCCGAGCACAAGCAGGGACAGGTATCTTTTCCTAAGGTAAAGGAAGCAAGAATGTAACATGTATCTATATCATGGAGGGAAAGAGGGCTAAAAGGAGTGAGGGAAGTTGTGAATTTTTTTTTTCCTTCTGCTCTTCTACAAGTATGGTATTTTTATTTTGATTAAATCTGTTCATACATTATCTTTCTGTTCATAATTCACTTCTTAAGCAGTAAACTTGTTAGAAAAATGGTTTTGAGTTTAGGGAGAGAAGAGAGTCTTAATGCAGTGGTAGAGTTTGTGGGAGATGAAGAGACCAATGTGAAAAGAGGACAATAAGGAGTTTACTAGGAGTTATAAATTAGAAATCATTTGATATTTTTTAAGAGATTCCAATAAAGAGTTGAGTTTAAATCTACCATCTAGATATATATCTCATCCTTTTTTTGTTCCATTTCCTTTCCTTTCTTGCCTTCTCTTGGTTTAATCAATTTTTTTTCCTTATTCCTTTTCTCCCTTCTATTAGGATTATGTTTTATTATTTTAGTGGTTGTCATTGACTTTATCACAGGCATCCTTGAAATATTAGAGTCAACCTTAAATAATATATTTTTTTACCTTCTGGACATATCTACATGTCCAACTTTAATTCTATTTATCACTCCTCTCACCATCTGCCTTTTATGATATTGTTGTCAAATAATTATCATAGTATTTTAAAATTCCACATGATAGTATTGTTTCTAATAGTTGATTACTTCATATTTATCCATACATTTACCCTTTTTGATGATCTTCCTTCCTTCATTACCTGTGTTTCAATCTGCTATCATTTGTTTTTATCCTGAAGAACTCTTTTTAATATCTATTTCAGTCAAGTCTCTTATTGTGAATTTTCTTTGCTTTAGTTTGTTAGAAAATGATTTAAATACCTCTTTTTAAAAAAAATAATCCATTTAACTGAGGTATAATTGACATGTAAAAAGCTGTTCATATTTAACAAACCTGAGTTCATTAAATGACTTTGGAGATAAATTTACACCCATAAAACCATGACCATCTCACCTCCCAAAGTTTCCTCTGACACTTTTTGTTATAATTATTACAATTATAATTTTTGTGTGTGTTGTAAAAAACACTTAACATAAGATCTACCCTTAGTAAATTTTTAGTATACCTTAGTGTTATTATATAAATATACACAGATCCCCAGAATTATCTTATGTGACTGAAACTTTGTACCTTTTGACCATCAGTTTCCCTTTATCCCCTCCCCAAGCTTCTAGCACCTATCGTTCTACTGTCTGCTTTTACGAGTGCTGACTATTTAGATTCCACGTATAAGTGAGATCATACAGTATTTGTCTTTCTGTGTCTGGCTTATTTCACTTAGTATAATGTTCTCTAGGTCAATCCACGCTGGTGAAAATGGCAGAATTTCCTTTTCTTTTGTTTAAGGCTAAATAATATTCCACTGTATGTATACACCACATTTTCTTAATCTGTTCATTGGTCAATGGACATTCAAGTTATTTCTGTATCTTGGCTATTGTGGATAATGCTGTAATAAACCTAGGAGCACAGGTATCTCTTCAAGATTCTGATTTCATTTCCTTAGGATAATAGCAAGAAGAGAAATTGCTGGATTATATAGAAGTTCCATTTTAATATTTTGAGGAATCTTCACACTGTTTTCCATAATGGTTGTATCAATTTACTTTCCCAACAACAGTATATGAGGTTCATCTTTATTTCTGAAATTCATGTCCCCTGGGTAAAAATACCCAATTTAGTAATTATATTTCCTTCATCATTTTAAATATGGTTTCCAATTGTTTTATCTTCCACATTTTCCTGCTTTTAAGGTAATGCTGTCCTCCTCCAGTTGCTTTTAAGTATTCCCGTCTTTTTTTTTCATCAGTTTTGCTAGTATGTGCCTAGAGATAGTTTATCATGCTTGTGGTTAACAGCTGCTTGAATCTGTTAACACTACATTAAAAAAAAAAAAACTATTAGTAATATTTCTTCAAATGTTTCATCTAATCTATCTCTTTCTCCTCTTCTGGTCAGCAACTAAATGCAAGTTAGAGTTTTTCATTTAAGCCTTTTTTGTATTTTCTATAATTTTCTCTGTCTGTACTTCAATATGGATGTTTTTATTCACCCATCTTCCAGTTTAGGAACCCAATTTCTACTGTCTCTTCTCTGCTATTAACTTATCCATTAAATTAATTTCAATTATATTTATTTCTCAAATTTCCATTTGATTACTTGAATAGATTCGGGATTTTTTGAAATCCTCCATCTTTTTGTCTATACTGCTTGAGCATAATCACAGTTGTTTTAAAGTTTTTATCTGATAACTGCAATACCTAGATTACCTGTTATCTTTTTTTTTCTCTTAGTTTTTTTCTCTTAGTTTTTTTTTTCTCTTGTGTCTTGTTTTCTGGCTTTCCTGATCCTTTCTTTCTTGATTGTCAGATATCGTCTAAGACATATTGTGGAGGCTCTTCAATCATTTCTTCTTCCAGAGAGGACTTGATTTTCTTCAGGCAGAGATATTTAATATATCACACTGATTCAGATGCAGCTGGATTTGGGGACTAGTATATTTCTGATTTTTCCTAACTGGTAGTACTTAGTCCTTTAGGCTCTCAATGAAGAGCCTGGGGTGATTGATTACAAGAGCTCTTCCTTGACTAGCACTGAATTTCAATTTTTATCTCCTTAGCTTGTGAAACTATCAAGACCTGTTAATATTTTTAGTCCCTTATTGGCCACATGTTATTTGGTTTATTGACTTTCTATGTAGATTCACAGCTTAGGATCTGTTAAATGATTCAATTTCAGGGGAAATTGAATATAGATATTCAGTTTTATGTCTCTGGAGTTTACTTTTTTTTTCCTAGAAAATTGGCCTACTTAATAGTGTTCCCTTGGTAGACTTAAACTCTTTTTATCTTCCCAAGTGAGTATGCCACCAAATTCCTGTTTAACTTTTACGTTCTATACTTCAATTCAGCATAAGCCTGGAGAGAAAAGACTGCAGTGAATTCAAGCTCATCCCAGTGTATTTTCCTTCTCTAGAATCTTGGCCTCTTAAGTCCATCTGCAATGCCTTCAAACTGTTATTTATTATAGTTTTTATTGGGAGGGTAATTCATCCATGTTACGGCAGCACAGATGGAAGCAGAAATACCCAGTAGAAAGTGAATTACTTTTTGGTTATTCTTGGCTTTTAAATTGCTCTCTTCTTTCCTCCCTCCCTGTGTGTGTTTATATGAAGCACCATGTACAAGAGCTAGTACATGTATATCCCCAATTTATATGCATTTACAAAATTTGAACATCTCACAATTACCTACATTGTTGTGGTGTTATTTACCAAGATGGAAAGAAATGTCTCAGATATGGGGTGGAGGAAATTAAGAGTTGGCTGTATGTTAAATTTAGGGTGCCTATTAAAGAAGTAAAATGAAGAGCAGAAATCAGTTGAGCTTATATGTCTGGAATTTAGAGGAGATTTCCGGGCTGGTAATACATTTTGGGAGTCGTCCAGGTATAGATATAATTAAAGCTTTGGGATTAGTTGCGATCCCTTGTGAAGTGAGTGTGAGGAGAGAAGAGATAAGGAGAGCCTAGACCACTCTAACATTTAGGCAATGAAAAGAGGAAAGAGATTGTGCAAATGAGACAGAAAAGGAGTTGGCCTTGAAGTAGAAGAAAAATCAAGAAATTTTATTGTTTTGGAAGCCCATTAAAGAATCTTTCCAGAAGCAGAAAGTAATCAACAATGTCAAATGCCACTGACAGAACAAAATAAGGACAAAGGCTAGACCACTGGACCAAGCAATATGCAGAAGCATAGTGACCTTGATAAATGCAGCATGAGAAGAGTTTTGGGGTGAGGGTCTTTATGAAGAGAAGAGAGAAGTGAGGAATTTGAGACAGCTTATATACAACTTTTCTGAAGTTTTAAAGTTTTGCAATAAAGCGACTGATAAATGGTGCCTTGGCTATGCAGTCAGGCTTTTTAAAGATGGAAATATTTCAGCTTCCTTACATGCTAGAGAAAATGATCTGAGAGAGAGAGAGGGAAATGATGATGCTTCAGGAGAAATAGGAGATAAAGGGATAATTATAGGAATAAAAATTTTAAATAGAGGAGAAAGAATGGGATAAAATGGCAAATATAGAGTTTACACTTAAGGGTATGAACAATTCATCCATTGGAAAAGGAGGAAATCACATTCTTTAGGTACAGATATTTACATAGAACCAAATTTGGTAATGCAAATACATGACATACAGCTTCTGCTAAGAAACATCTTATAGCGAAAGAGAGTAAATTGACCAGGGCAATGCAATGTTTGAGAGTCTTTTTGAAATTTGTGATCATAAATTTAAAGTATGATCACTCAACATAACATGGCTGTGGATTTTTTCTAGTTTTGTTCAACCACTTGGGTAAGTAAAGAAATAATAAATGGTAAGTTGAGTTCTCCCAGAATTGTGTCATATATGTATGAGATAGAGGAAAAAGGAGTTGAGGCTGTATGCAGGGAAAGGATTATGATTAAAATGATAAACCATGGGATTTCAGGCTGTTTTAGCCTGGTGGTAAGAACAAGAGGGAGTGGGTGAGGTGAAAGGATTAAGAGGATGAAAGATGAGTACAGCAGAGGGAGGAGGCAATACACTGATGATATGTGCTTTAGAGTAGCTAGATGAATTGATTTAATTTTTTGATAAGGGAAGAATAAAGATCTAGTTAGGGTAGAGAGGAGCAAAAATGATTGTCAGATAGGTTAGAATTATGAAAGAGAAAAAATTTTGAAGGAGAGATTTGAGAGGTCATTTTACTAATGTCAGACTGAGAGTTCCAGATATTAAAATGAAAGGTTTTTGTAATTATGGAGGATTAACAAATTGGGCCAGATCAGGCGCTATCTAAAGCCTTAGAAAGAGGAGAATCTGAGGAATAAGGAATTGCCTGAAGTTTCAGGGCTTCTTGTGATGACTGAGACATGTAGAGATAGAGTCAAGGGTGGTATTCAAATATTTTTCTAATAATCAGTATAGCATGGGCCTGACCAGTCAGAATTGGCACCAACCTGTCACAGTGGCCCAATTATAAATTATTGTGTTACCAGGGCTTCCAAACTGAATCCCAGAGCTGGGAGATAGGGCTGGTCTGGTTGCAGTTTAGGATAAGATGAACTATCAGTCCGAGATTCTTTCTTGGGATTTATTTTTAAGGCAGTTTGTATGACAAGGGTGATAATGTGCTGGGAGAATATTGGGAATTCTGTGGTCCTCAACTTCAATCCTCCCAGGGCACTGTCAATGATAAATATCTGCAAAATATAGCTGTAATTATTTCTAAAAGAAATAGACTTGGAGTTCAAAGGTATAAAAGCAATCCTTGTTCTGCATTTACTGCTTGCTTGACCTTTAAAAAGTAATATAACTGTTCTGGGCCTCAGTTTCCTCATCTATAAAAGAAATTCAATTGAATTAAAACATTTCTAAGGTCCCTTTTGGTGGTAAGAATTTTAAACATGTCGTATAGCCTGCTTATGGTTCATCATTTGCTTCATCTACATGTTTCAGCTGAGGTGCTATTTCTACTTTGTCATTTATACTTTGTCTTGATAAACATTCCCTACATCAAAATGTCCCCAACATCAAACAAGTTATTTCCAGTCTATTATGTAGTTATTTTTTTGATTCTGTAAGGAAAAAAAAAATACTGAATTTCCATTTTCTATCTCTCATACTTGTTCGGTCTTTCTCCTACTCTTTCAATACTCCTTAGGGAAAAATATTTTTTTTAGCTCTTCTGAGAGAACTCATCTTTGCTAATTTCTACATATTTTTAAGTAAGTTTTTAAAGTACTTTACAGTTCAGTGAATTTAAGCGATTCCTAAACTTTTTAAAGATTTTTTTGTGTTTAAAAATTATCTCCTTTGTGGTTAAAATGAAGAACCAGGAATAAAGTACTCTGACTCAGAATTCATGCTGTCTCTCTTGTTTAGATAGTTAAAAGGTCACTGGGTGTGTTCCTCAAAGTTCATCTTTGCTTAGTGCTGTTCCTTTCTTATCCATGTAAAAGTATTTCCTAGATTAATTGTCCAGAATCTTTTAAATGCTAGAGACAGAAGTTCAGTTCCCAGGGACTTAAATGAATTGTATTAGTAATAGATTGCCCTAAAACATACCTTCTTAAAAGAATACTCACATATTACCTCAGAGTTTCTGTGGGTCAAGAATTTGGGCATAGCTTACCCCGGGCCTCTGCTTCACGGTCTCTCAGAGGGCTGCAATCAAGAAGTCAGCAGAGTCTCTTCTGAAAGTTGGAAGGGTAAAAAATTGGGGAGTGGTGGGGGGAGTAAATTTGGGTGCAGGTTGACTGTCTGGAAGAGGATGGACTGGGCTGAGCTGAGCGTCAGGGAAGCAAAGAAGACAAGTGCTGGAGCCTCCCCCGCGCGCATCTCGGGTGTTCTGGGCGGGGTGGGGCGGGGCCGAATTACCGGGATGGGAAACACCTGGCCACCCTGCTGGCCAGGACCCTCTCGTCCCAGACTTTCAGGACCTGACCTGGCTGACCAGACCTTTCTGGCAAATCCTATCCTCACCAAAGTTCCCCTCCCACCTCCAGCCCCAGTCGGAGTACCAGTGTATGGCAGCGGCCTCAGGCACAGTGCCAGGTGTAGGGAACTGAGTTCTGACTCTCAGATTGTGGGAGAGCGGGGCTGCCAGAGGCAGCGTTTCTAGGTAATTCAGTGGTTCATGGCAACATTCAGCTCCTTGGGCTGAATGCCTCAGTTCCTCCTTTGTCGTTGTCCAGAAATTGCCCTCGTCACTCAGTGCTTGATCTCACCCACATAGCAGCGTGCTTCTTGAAGGTGTGCCAGCCTAGATGACAATAGAGTATTCCAATAAGACAAAGTCATAGTTTTTTGTAACCTAATCATGGAATGGACACCCCTTGCACCTTATTCTAGTCATTAGAAGCAAGTCATTAGCTCACACTCAAGGGGATGGGATAATGTAAAAGCAAGAATACCACAAAACTGGATTGTTGATAAATTCCTAAAGTTAGATTGTTAAAATTGGATTTTTGAGGTTCATTCTAAAAGTTGTCTTCCATAGATTCACTCACATAATTGAAAAGGTGAGGGATAACTTGTCTTCGGACAATTGGATCTTGACACTTAAAAGATTCTGGCAATTATCAGTTTCTCTCCATCACCTTTACTTCTATTAGTTTCATTCTAAGATAAGTTATGCTAGCCCAGTGGATCCAGGTCTTCATCCTACCAGATCGGCCATTCAGTAGAGTGTTTTTTTCCTATTAATTCTAGCAAAAGTCCTGGGCTTACAATCACTGATCCCGTTTGGGTTATATGGTAATGCTTAAATCAGTCATGTGATTCTTATTGGTCATTTTGGACCATATGCCTTCATGTTCCGTCTGAACAGCATGGACTGAGAGTGATGAAAGGTTACTGCATTAAGGAATATTAGGATGTTAGTCCCCAAAGAAGAGGCAAAGGATTCTGAGCATAGACAAAACAAGAGATGAGTCAGAGTATCCTATTTTAATAGAGAGTAGATCTATGGAATTTGAAAAGCAAGGTGGCATTTGAGGTTTTGAGGTTGAATGATAGTTCAAGGATTCTGGAAATGCCATCATTGCCACACAAGAACAAATCAGACACCTTTATAGCAGAGTGCCTACTATCTGTTAGACAATGTGCTAGATGCCTTACACAAGCAGTCTCACGAAATACAGCAATCTTATAAAGTCAGCAGTGTCATTTTTATACAGAAGGAAATATCTTTTCACATTTGATTCTGAGTCAATGCCATACTGACTCCAAAAACAGTGCTTTCATGCTACCAAACCTGCCAGTATATACGAATATTTTTATCCTGTTATATATTACACTTATAGGTATAAGAAACTAGTATTTATGTTTTATTTGTATGTTTTAATACAAAGTCTGATTTAATGTCTTGCCTAGTTTATTGTTTAGTAACCAAATAGTTTATTGAAATAAACTTTTAACCTAAAAGAATTTGAGGCACTGAAGTACATGTGTATACTAAGTTAAAAAATTTGGACTAAAAATGGAAAAATAAAGTCAAAGAAAATGAAGAAACAAAATTTTAAAACAATCTATAATTAAATTTGATCTTACCAACTAATTGTCTTTGATTTTTCACTTTTTTTTTGGTCAGCTTTACATTATTGGTATACCTGTTGATATAATGAATATGGGGAAAATTTAGTTAGAAGGAGAAAATATGTTTGCACCTGATAACACATGGTAAATACAATAAGTGACTAATTGCAGAATGCAAATAACAGTTCCAAATGATGATTATTTCTATCTTTTTGAACTTCAGTTTCCTCATCTATAAAGTAGAAATAATAATGGGAGGAAGGTATAAAGATAAATAATGCATATAAAAAAACTGTTTAATGTGTAATCTGTGTCCAATAAATTTTCCTTCTATTATCCAAACAAATTAAAATGTTGGTCAACATAAATAGACTCAAAAAGTAAACAATTTTCTCAAGGGAAGAATTGTAATGGGTCTAGCTTATTATTATATGGATCTCTCAATGGACTGTTACTCATTTATTAGAAATTTCTGAGTTTACCAATCATGTTGAGTGATAATTGTTTAGAATTTGAAGTGTCTTGATACCTAACATAGAAGTTAATATTTTGTCTGCTCAGGGGAATTCTTCATCTGTCAGATCATGAAGGGAGGCCGAGGTAAAGACACTGGCTATCTGTTTTTCTAGCTTTCCATGGAGCTGGGGCTTGAGGGAATTTTAAGCCAAACTTGAAGGAGAAGAGGCAGTTGTCCATATGAGGAAAGAACATTTCAGAAAGTAGGAAGAATCTCTCCAAAGGCCCTAAGGTAGAGATGCTTGGTGTTTTGAGAAACAGCAAAATCAGAGTGCCTGTGGCCCTATGAACAAGGACACTGCAACTAGCAGACTTGCAGACATGTTGTACTTATTATTCCAAGAACCATTTAAAAAATAAATAAATATGGACTGAGAGAGGCTGTGACTTGCCCAAGATTGCACAATAAGTGGCAAACTCAGAAAGCTCCTCTTCTGATCCCAACTTCTGTGTTCTTATCAAGATGCTATTTTGTGTTTATCTCTAGATTGCCTTAACATTTTCTTTACCTCAGAGGTATTTTTTTGTTAGTTATCAGGCGTAAGGAATCATGCCTCCTCAGGTTGTACTGCATGCAGCACAAAGTTCGAGTAGACTCTAAATATCTTTGATGAATCATTCTAAGAATAGACACTTCTTTCCACTTTATTGTGATAGACTTGGCTGAATTTCTTAATTTAGTGGGAATATTGTATACTAGATTCATCTGATTAGCAGATTAGCAAATACATTTTATGTCTGCATTATATTATTTTTATAAAACCATTTAAAATTTTTATATGGAATCTAAAAGTACTTGTATATTCAAACATTGAACTAAGAGACAAAGGTTAAAATTGTATTTAATAGTTGAATACATTCAGAGCATACTATTACACAGACACACACATGCGCACACACACGTGTATTACTCATTACTAAATGAGTGCTCAAACCAAAAATATTTTTTAAATCCCTAATGAAGAATTAAATGGACCTTTATTGATAGTATAGCATTATAACAGACAGGTGATTTAATTTGTGTTATTTTAAAAAATGTAATTATTAAATATTCATGACATATTATACTTTATGAGACTTAAATACTCATACCAAAATCATATGGTGAAGATAAAATGCAGACAAAGAGTCTGGGTTCCCAGAGCCACCGACCCCTAAATGACCTGCTAATAAATGCCAGATTCTCATCTTGTAAAACTCCTATGGGAGAATAATAAAGGATGAACATTTGGCCCAACATTTATTTTTATAAAACAGGCACCTTTAGTTTTCTTTCAGAAGAGTCATTTTCCTGCTCTATAAAAGTCTGTAGTTCTTTACGAAAATGTGTACTTCATGTCACACAGCTAGAGCCATAAATCTGGGTAGTTACACATAGAAGTTCAGACATCCGGCCTAGCCAATCTAGATGATTTAAATTAGGGTTGATATTTACACTTACATTTTTCTAGTTCCTAGTACATTTACCAGCTAATTATATAATCTTTCGTTTTTCTTGGATCATAGCTTTGGTTGTGAAATTTTAGAGAATAAATTTATGTAGATTCAAAGCAGAAATACAGTGAATATAATGTCTTGTGATTACTAATTGCTTTAGGCCAGAAATTCCCAAACTGTTTTATCTAGGGGAACTTCAGAACAGTTGGGTATACTCACAACATTGAAGAGAATAATGAGGTTGTGACTTATACAAATATAAACAAAAATAAATATATCAAAGATAGAGATAAATTAAAATTAATAAGAGTCAGGAATAGGTGTGCCAAGAGTTACCTGCAGAACTCTAAGTGTTTGCCACATTCATAGCTCTTCCTTAAGAAAAGCAACTCATGTAATTCTCATGGTTAATAGGTGCTATGGCTCATGCTATGTAAGTTTATATCAACTTTGGTTATTATTCAGAAAAAGAATTTGTCCTGAAGCCAAAGGCCTAGCCTGCATATAGACATTTAATCTTCTCTAAGGTAGCATGGTGAGGAAACCTTGCCTCATAGCTTAGATGCTTCATATTGGATAATGGCAAATCTATTCAATAACATTCTCTCCGGGTGGGGGGGGGAGGGAAGGAGTGCTAATTACATTTTAAAATTTAAATAATTAACATTCCTAGATTTCCCTGCCTTTCAGATTCTTCATGTGTTTTGCTGTGAATCTTAGTGTTTGAAGCTCTATGACACAGCTGTATATGGACAATGATAAGTTCCCCAAGCTACTTGGTCTTTATTCCTAATATCTTATGATGAGGTGACCACAGCTACTCAGTAAGAATCTCTTCATTTTAGATGAAAAAGACCATTTCTTGATGGGAGAAAGTGCTAGATAGATGAGGGACTGGGAAGAAAGAGGAAGAAAAAGAGACAGGGAAAGAAGAGGATGAGGAGGGGAAAGAAGGGGAGGAGGGAAGAGGGGGAGAGGAAAAGAAAGGGGAAAGAGGAAGATTAAGAGGTAGACAAAGGGGAAAGGGAAGACGGGAAGGATGGCAAGGATGGAGAAGACAGGGAGAAGAAGGAAGGAAAGGGATGGGAGGAAGAAGAGGGGGGGAAAAGCAAAAGGAAAAGAAGAGGCGGCAAGGAAGTGGATGAGGGTTAGTTTAGAGGAAAGAGTGGAGAGAGGAAGAGAGGAAGTATGAAAAGGGCAATTACAGAAACAAAAATGCTTTCCAGTAGATTTTACTCCCAAACCCCAAATTCCAAACTCCATAAAGAAAATTAACCTAAAAAAGACAGCCATTAATATCAAAATCTACAATTGGAAGATGAATTCAAAGCAGGGAAAATAAAAAATTATAGAACTACCGAACTTTGAAATAAGTATAGTTCAGATCCTCAAAGAAATAAAAGAAGAAAAAATATAAACAGACAGAGATAAAAGAAGAGGTGGGTAAGAAATAATATCAAAAGAGAAATCTTAAATTAAAAAAAAATCACATATAGGATAAATTCCGGAAGGGAGTCGGTTATATATTTCCTGTAGGGGAAGGCTTAATGGCAGAGCGAAGAATGTGGACATAGCTGAGAGAGAGCCTAGCTTTAAATGAGAGCACTGTATTTTTAGCTGGAAGACTTTTTTGTATACGACAAACTTTTTATGTCCTGGTTACTTCATTTAAATGGAAATATAAATATTTTCTTTATCAATATGTTATTACAAAAGCTACTAATTAAGTTCATTATTTTAAAGTATTTAGAATAGTGCCTGGTATTTACTGATTGCTCAGTAAATGTTATTATTTATTTTCTGTATGTTTGAAATAGTTAATTGTAAAGTATTTTTGAAAAGAAATGGAGATGGTAAAAGTCATATAAAAAGTGTGATTAGGTGAGAATATGTCCATAAAATAAATACACATTTTAAAGTAGTGCACAGGAGACATACAACGTGAAATATTAATTTTTAAAAGAATTCTGAGACTCAAGTGTCATATTTTATCAATTAAGTCTATGAGTGAGGCAGAGAAGTAAAAGTAACTTCTTTATTTATGTTAGTGGAAATCAAGCAATACCATTTTAAATTAAGCACTATTTAGAGAAATATAAAATGCAGAGAAAAACATCAACTAGTATACACATTACAAGAATAAAAAATAATAGAAAGAACAAAGCATCCTAGAAATATAAAAATAAAAAAACAAGATGGCAAATATAAGAATTGATGTATCAATGATCTAAAAAATATGTAAACTAGTTAAATAATATGTAAAATTAAAAACTGAAGTGTTAAATTAAAAAATATGTATTGCCTACTGAATGCTATTTAAATTAGAAAACTAAAACTAAATTATACACTTGTCTAAAAATAAAATGATGTTAAAGATTTATTAGGAAAATAAAAAATTAAAGTATAGCTTGGTTGGTAACCAAAAGCAAATATGACAAAGAGGATAATTTTATATTGATAAAATACACAATCTACAATTAAGATAGAACTTTGGATTTCATGACTCACAGTATCAAAATACATACAGAAAAAGAAAACATTAATTTATAAAGATATGGTTGTTACAATAAAAATCTTCTCTTTTTTTGATAAGTGATGAGATAAAGTCATAAAAAACTATGTAAAACAAAATAGCTTTGATATTTCATATAAGCATATATAGCTATGCTAAGTATGAGTATTTAACATGACATAAACAATGCAAGTTATACGTTAATATTTTATAAGCAGATAGATTGCTTGGTGTGTTTATAGCAGTTGAACAGAGCCTTTAAAAATCTTCAATTTGTCTAGAAAATAGTACTTATTTGTCAATATTTTCTGTTCATATTGTAATATAAATGATCTTTATTAGTAACAGCTTAAAAATCAAGCAAATAACTTTTTGTTCAACTGAGCTTTTGTTAATTCATTTCTATTTAAAAACACTATGAAATTTAAAATTGCTCTTTTAAATAACTCTTGGATCACAGAGATCAAACTGCATTTGTAGAGTGTTAGGAAATATTAACTATACCAAAAGAAAAAGAAAAGGTGGAAAGCTGTTTGGTTCATATGATGAATCTAGCATAACCTTGATATCAAAACCAGAAAAAAAAAGATATCACATGAAAAATAATTAAAGAATAATCTTCCATTTAATACAGACATGAAATCCTAAATGGAATATGAGGAAACACTGGCAATAATATTCATCCAGACTATGTAAGCTTTGTCCCCAAAATACAATTAATATTTAGTTCTCTTTTGTGTAATAATTACATCAATAGTAGAAGCAAAACTAAACATTTGAGAATTTCAATAGATGTCCCTTTAGTAGAGAATTTTAATAGATTAGAAGTTTGATAGACACATAACCTCTCTAAACTTCGGTTTCCAATATTGGTATTGTAGATCCCTGTTATTACCAATATTCTTGTCCCCTTTTATATTTTATCTTTATTATCTTCAGTGGGGGCTATCTTCACAGCAATTCTCACCCCATCCAGTTATTACATATAGATTCTAGGCTAGAAGATAAAGAGAAGAGCAAAAGGGCACACTTTTCAGTCTAGAAATATGTGAAAATAGGTTCAGTCTCTATAGTGAGCATAGAAGTCCAAATTAGATATTGTGATATTATTTACTATATATCAAGCTCATATAATAAACATTCAATAGCCTTTATTTCTGAAGAAGCAAAAAACCCAACATACACTGCAGATAGTTAGATAAATTAATGCTTTGTAGATTGCTATTTAGCAATACATGTTGAGAAGCAGAAAAAGTTAATACCTAGCAATTCCACTTTTAGAAATTCTTATGAAATAATCCATAAAAGATTTTAATCCATTGATTTTTATTGCATTATTTTTTGTAATAGGAAAATTGGAAATTAATTTTATGCCTAGCAAGAGGAAAGTTTATAAAATTTATGGTACAATCATACAATGGAAATTCTGTATTTATTGAGACTGTGGTTTTGAAGAAATTTTTGTTAATTGGAATTGCTTTCTGTAATATGATAATATGATAAAAGAAAATAATAGGCTACAAATGTGTAGTCTCCATCTAGTGATATGTAGATGTACAAAAAAAAATCAGTGAAGAATTATAGACTATTATTAAGAATGTTTATTTCTATTTGTTGTAATTAATTTTGATTCTTATTTTCTTATTTCTTTTGTACTTTCTAAATTTTCTAGATGATTACCATATATCTTCTATAATTTGAAAAATACATTTAAAAAATATAACTCACATAGGTGCAATTTTTAAATGCTTCATTGGCTCTGCCTTAAACCCCAACTACCTTATTTAAGTATTTAAGTTATTTGAATAAGATATCTTATTTACGTATGATCTATATTTCTGCATTCTGAGACTTTGGGAATATATGCTAAAATAAATTTCTGTGATGGAGTTGAGTAATATCTTTACATTTGAGATGTCATTACAAGGTAATATCAGTAATTTCTATTTTCAGTAATGATTAGAAACTGGGTAAACAAGTCTAAAAAGTTTGTATACCTGGGTATTGGAGAAGAGCTCTAACAAAGATTGACTCTATTTAATGCTTTCTCTTCAAAATGGGATTCAGTGAGTGTATTTGCTTTACCACATATTATTGTGCAATTGTTTTTTAAAACTTCATGAAGCACTCTTTAGATAGAATGCCGAACCATAAGCAGGATCTCCACATGCTGATTTCTCTGACCTCTGACTTGATATTGTAAACTTATTCCCTCTGCCTGACATACTATGCTCCAACAATCATTACCTTCTTTCTCTTTCTTAAACATGTTCACCTTGCAAAAGGACCTTTATAATTCCCGTCTCTACTGCACAGAATGCTTCACCAAAATATTTACATGACTCTACCTTCTCATCATCCAGGTTTCAGCTCAAATACAACCTTTCCACATATATCTTTCTTTTTACTTAACTGGCACATTGCAATCTTCCTTTATCATGTTTCTCTGTTTTACTGTCTTTGGAACTCTTACAGATATCTGAACTCATCATATTTGCTTATTGATTATTTTCTGTCTCTTCCACACTAGAACGCAGGGTCATAAGAACAAAGCCATTATCCATAGGACTTACTGTTCCATTCACAGTACCTAGAACAGTACATAGCACATAAGAGGTGTTCAATAATTATTTGTTGAATGAACACATAAATTGTAGTTAACTTAAAACTTGAGATTGTGTCAGATTTTGAACACTGTGAAAGAAATTCTCTCCCATCACATCTATAACCACTTTCTCTTAATATATGTAAACATTATATAAAATGTTTTGTTTTATATTTTGATCACTTGATCTGTAGGATGATTGCAGAGAAGATAAAATCTGGACACAGGTCAGAGCATTATCAACTTCAAACATTGACAAGCTGCTGGAGAAGCCAACATCAGCAAGAAGGGTGAAAAAATTTGTTGAAATTTTTTTAGATTTGACATATTATCCATGTGTATATATGATCCATTGCTCTTTATATTTCAATTTTCCTTTTAATGTGTACAAATTACATAATACAAATCCTAAGTTGGGTATTTGAATAAGTAATTCTGTTACTTCTATTATCCATTAGCTTGTGTTACAGTTGATAATAAATTTTGGAAGTTAAAGTTGACGTTTCTAAGGTCAAGTCATCCATATGTCTATTATTTTATAAAAACACATTGTTTGAGATATCTTTTCTGGTCATATTTATGTCTTATATATATACTGTTGAACCTTTAAAAAACTATGGATAATAAAATATATCTGGGTGGCTTATCTATGTCACATATTCAATTATTTCTCATATATGATCCAAAAAGACTGGCTTTCTCATCTTACGGTTCATGATACAGATGATTAAACATGATTAAAACAAGTAATTAAACTATAATATTAATACTTATATTTTTCATCTTTTGGAATTTTTAAATACAGAAGTAGAAAGTAGTTTATTTTTAATTTTACAATTGCATAATCTGTCCTGTACACAGTTTTAATATTAAGAAAAGTACTCATTTGAGACTGAGCTTTTTTCTACTTTAATTTTAGAAGTTAATTTTTTTAGCTCTTAAGCAACTGTCAAAGACATTATTTATTTTTTAGTGTTAATTAAAATATTTGTTACTATAATTAATAATTTTAAATTAGTAGTTTATAGTATAAAATATCTTTGATTTTGGTTTCAACAAATAAAAAGATGATTCCTCGTGACCAAACATACTTTTGCACTTGTATTAATCTTTTCAGTCTATAATTTGTTTTTGTACATAGTAGACTAATAGACAAATTAGTAAATTAAGCATTTATAATATCTTAAAGAGTACATGTGCTAACCTAAAAAATATATATATCCTTTTGGAAAAAATATAAAAGATTTGTTGCAAGACAAGAGCTGCTTAATAACATTACTGATTCTTAAAACCTGTTGTAAAATGAAGTTAAACCAAGGGAAAAAGCCCTGAGGGTGTTATGAAGCCAGTTATGCTTCATACATATGTTTGATGGCCGTTGGAAGAATGAACACTTCTCATCCCCCTTTGACTACATTAAAAAGTGATGGAAAAGCTTGTGGATTCAGGTTTCATGCTCTTTGCAACTAAAGTCCTTTTCTTTTCATATTTTAAATTTGTAACATGTTCTATATAGTCCTTAAGTGAACATCCTGTTTTCAGGACTTCTAAAACTGCATTGCTTTGAACAGTGTGCCACATGGCAATATTATAAACATAAAGAGTCCAGCTGTTAAGATGGAAAATACCATATAAATCACTGTAAGAGCATCTTTTCTTACCACTTTGGAGAGCCCACTGAAGTGTTTTAAAGGCAAAGGATACTAACTTTAAAGTCTCCAAAAAGCACTGATATGATTCTTGGGATTTTAGATTATAATCTCAGACTGTTTCATGAGGAATGTGTACAAAGCTTGTTCCCTGAGTAAAGAAATGCTTTTTCCACTAAATGTTTCAAGCATGCTCTTGTCCTTGACATCCTTAATGTGACTTGTGAAATTTGGAACTGTATCATAATTTATTCTTTTTAAATTACCATATTTTAAATAGAAAGTTCTTTGAAATAAAATTCTAGGTATTTCCAATTCATCCTTAAAACTAAAAATTAACTCTGGCCCAAGTTCTAGATTGAAAAGTTTTCTGGGAAGTGAAGCACCCTCAGCTAGAACATCCTAGAATTGGGAGTACTCTAGATTAATACTCAGAGTACTCATGCTATGGGTTGTTTTTGTTCTTGGTGTTTTATGTTTTTAAGGTGAGCCCACATTTTATACACTGATGGAGAGAATTATAGTGAGAGAAGGAGAACTCTGAATGCTATAAAAGATAGGGCTTGCATTTAGGACATATTAAATACAGAATAAGTGTTACTTTCCTCCCCTGTTTTAGTCCACAGTTCTAATATATGAAACCCATTAAGGTGGCCCTATTGTTCCAATTCAGTTGCCTCTTCAGTTTTCATAGGGCTATGGAGACACAGCTCTAGACAATCTTCAGTAGTAAACAAAATCTCCCTAGATAAGGAAAAGAATTCAGAATGAGAATTCATCCATGTCAGTTAGTCCTGAATTTGTGGAATCAATTTTACCTTCTTGACTTTCAAATATGGCTCTTAATCATTTTATTTTCTAATTGGGCTATTTCAAAAAACTTGGTTGCACCCTCTCTTCCTTGGAAGGATTTTTTTCTCTCTGGCTGAGAATAGAGTTATTATAGGTTGCTTTACCGATTCAATACAGAGTTTGTGAACAACCTATTAAACTTCTTTAATTTGTCTCATTTATGAAATGGTGGGGAGAATGATAACACTTTCTCATAGAGTTGTTATGAGGATTAAATAAATAAATACTTTGTTAAGAATTTGCCACAGTGCCTGGCATATAACAAGTGTTCAGGCAGGAATGGATGATAAACATCTCTCTCTTTTTTTTTTTAATCAGTGGGGAAGAAACATATGCTTGGCAACATATGTGCTGCGAAGATACTAGAGAAGTTTGTTTTCTCATAGAACCTTTTTAGATATGCCATGTTGGTTCAGTAAAAAAAGATGTGCAGAGCAAAGCGTAAAGGAGATTGTCTCTGATGTCTTCATTATGTAGACATGGCTGCGATATATTTCAATAACTATCTTTTAATAGAATGAACTTATTGAATTTAATATTCAAAAAAATGTTACCTATTTATTTCATTCATAAGAATAAAACATAAAACCAAGATCCAGACGTACATGTTTTGCAGTGAAATGTAAAGACACAATATAATGCCTTTATGGGATCAGGTTAATGCTTACTGTGCCTGGAGCTTCCCCATCTGACAAAGAAGAACTTAGATTTATCAAATGTTAAACACATGGCTTTAACGGTTCATATTAGGAGTGTTCCTGAGGGATTTGCACTAGTTGTGAGGTTGTATTCACTTCACTTTATTTCTTTCCCGTGGCTCTCCTATTTCCCTTTGGGATGTGTTTCATGTGTCTGTTATTGCTTTGAAGATTTTTCATTTCTATCTCATTCTTAACACCTGCCATTGACTCCTTATATAACTTATGAGAAATGAATAACATTCTTCCCCCTGAGTATGTGCTTGTGCAGATTTAGAAAAAAATGTATTTCTGCCCCTCCACTTTTATACTAAAGTAAGATTTTACTTATTACTGTCGATAAATTTTTAGATATTTTATATTTTTGGAAACATTCATATTTTTATCAACTTCATTACATCATTGTGGAACAAAGCAGAATGACACATATCCTGTGATTTTTTTTTTTTACAGACAACAATATATGCCTGAGAACACTGAATATAGTAATAACTTGAGACTCCAGAAAATTCCTTTTTTTTAGAGGACCATTTTATTCCTAGTGATATTTAAGTTTTTGAATTTTGTTATATGGTGATAAATATCTTGTAGCAATTTAATCCTGAAGAGAGAGTTACACACAGCTGTTCCAAAAAGTTTTATCCAGGGCAGTGTTCAGGATCCATTCATGAATAAATGCTTGACCGGCAATCATATGGAGAGATCATCTTTACCTTTCGAGTTGTTTCTGCAAGTGTGTAGGTGGCAAGAGCAATGTATTCTGATTATAAATCAATCATCATTGATATAAATAATAAAAAAAAAATATATATATATTTGTTTAAAGAATGAATCACTGTAAAACATTCAGCCTGTATTTCTGTGGTCACATCTTTTCCTTTTTTGTTGTTTTTATTAGACTTAAATGATTAAATAGAATTCAGATTAAAAGAAACAACATAATGCGGTATGAAAAAACTTGTATTCAAAGGGACACTTCTTACTTTCTTAAAATCTTTATATTTGCCCTTTTGGCAGGGCTATTCTTTCTGATAATTTTTTAACCCTTTCTCAGTTAGTACTATTTTTCTGCTTTGGCCTATATTCTCTCCCCATTTCCTTATACCCCAACCAATTCAGTAGCAAGAGTCATCAGGTTGTCATTCTTGTAATAGTTAATTGTGCCACTCGTCTGCACAGAATTCTACACTGATCCCAGCTCACTTGGAAAACAACCAAAGGTTTTACAATTACCTTCAATTACATTTGTGACTTTATCTCTTACTTTACTCCTTATTCCCTTGGCTTCAGTCCACTGGTGTCCTTAAACATTCCAAAGACTCTCCTATGTGGGTTTACTCTTGGCCAGGAATGAGCTTCCTCAATATATCCACAGTAGCCCAAAAGGCTAGTTTCAGGTCTATAGTCTTCTTCTTCTTCTTCTTCTTCTTTTTTTTTTTTCAAGGTGAGGCAAACCTTGGTTGACCTCACAGGTTGCAGGGACCTTGTCAGTTTACAATCACTAATTTTTTATTTTGTACACCTATAGTACCTGGTGTTCCTAGGTGGTCTCCAATCCAAGTACTAACCAGGCCTAACTCTGCTTAGCTTCCAAGATCAGATGAGATCAGACGAGATTGGATTTTCGGACTTGTTCAGGGTGGAATGGCAGTAGACTACAGCCTGCTTAGATACGCTTTTCCAGCCTTCAATTGAACACTTTGTTAAACCTGCAATATCCTCACTTCTCTGGCACATCTTAAACTCTCTTTTCTACTTTACTTGACTCTAGATAGCATTTACTGTGATCTAAAGACTCCATATTTTACTAATCTTTTTTAGTGCTTTGGCTCTAGATTGTATAAAATATAAGCTCTACGAGGACAGGGAATTGAGACTCTTTGAAAAAACAACTGTATTTCCTGTACCTAGAATAATGCCTGTCACATAGTAGATGCTCAAAAAACATTTAAAAGAACAAAATAATATAAGGCTAAAATATAATTCTTGTGCATATTTTCAGTGATTTAAAAGGAGATATAAAATGTTATAAAAGGAACACCTGGCTACAAATTGGAATAGCATCAGGACTTATGAAAAATGTGATCATGAGTAAATACCATAATCACTTTAAATTTTAGTCATCGTAAGTATAATATAAATCTTAAGTGAGATAATGTATGTGAAAATGCTTGTCTGCTATTAAGCATTTTACTCTTGCTATTAGTGTTTTTTTCCTTTGAGTATGAATTAACTTAATCTTATAAATTAATTTTATCAACAATTGATTAACATCTTTATATTTGTTTCTTTAAGACATTTTCTCTTAAGTTTTAATGATTCTCTTTTCCAGATTGATTTAAATAGTTATGACTAGTTAGGCAATAAGTATTTACTAAATGTCTACTAGTGGTATACGTGATTTAAAAAGCTACCATTTAATGGGGATAGAAACAATTAATGCAGTTTTCAAGATTTACTTATATATAGTCATCTAATTTCTATTGCCTACGTTATGTCAAGCTCTCTTCTAAGTGCTCTACAAGTATGAACTTATTTAATACTTGTAAAAACCTTATGAATTCATTAATATCTCTTATTTTCTAATGAGAAAATATGCAGTTTAACTTGTTCAAGGTCATAATTTACACTACATGATAAATGCATGTATTTATATATTTAAAAATCAAATAATTTTAAGATTAATAATACAGTTTTAAAATATAAACATAATATTTGGATATTAAAATAGGAGACTGAGTAAATTAGATTTTGAGAAATCAAGTGTAGACTGACAATTACTCATTTAAATAACATGGCTTATGTATACCTAAGCCACTAAGATCTGGAAATTATTTCTTCAGTATCATTGTGTTAGTCCTTAGTACTGATTTTTTAAGAGTAGAATGTTGAGTATTTTCCAAATCCAGGGAAATACTAGCTCATGAAAACATTTCTACTTCTCATCTACATGTTCATTGGACTCTAAAGTATGATTGACAATAGAAGATTTTTTTGTTTTCTAGTTGTATTCCTTCCATGGTCTTGGCCTTTCCTCTTTCTAGGCTTTATACCCAAATAACTTTCCCTAGTTAAAGGTGTTGGCTTTCACAAATGATGTGAGACCATTTCTCAAAATTAATTGGATTTTCTTATTAAGTTTTCTTATTACCATGGTTACTTAATTCCATACTTGGGTAAATCTTTACTGGAAGGATTCTTGAAAGATAATACAAATTTATTGATCATTATATAGGTTACTCCTAGCACAAATATTTGAGAACTTATTACGTTAGGAGTTAGATAAGACAGGCAAAATCCCCATTCTTAAAATCTTGTTCAGGAAGGAGATGGTGGAAAGATTATGATTTTCAGTTGATGATAAGTCTAGGAAGAAAATTAAGAAAGATGATAGGAAGGTGACTGGGTGGCCTTTAGCAATGCAAGATCTAATCATATTCAAGATCAGAAAGTCTACTGTGGCCATAGCATGGTGAGTGAAGGGGAAAGTGATACAAGATGAATTCAAAGTAGTAGGCAGATATATTGGTTATTATATGAAAAAAAGTTTATATTTATTTTCAGTGTTATGGAAAACCATCGGATTTTAAGCCAGAGAATAACATGAACTCAACCATGCTTAGAAAATCTGTTCTGGCCTCAGTGTGGAGAATGGTAATTGGGGCCAAGAACAATAATGTATGCTCCACTGGTTCCCCTAATTGACCTAGGCAGGTACACACTAGTGAGTACCTTTACCTCCATATATTTTTTGCTATAAAAGACTATAGCATTTTTCAGAATTCTATTAATACATATACCATGTTAATTACATTTCACATACACTCAATTTAGACAAAATAAAAACATTATTTTTGCCCCACATAGAGTTAGCAATATTTGGATTTTGACAAGTATTAGATTTATACTGAAATGACATTTTTTTCCCCAATATATCTAATGTTACATGATAGGACAGAAAATTATTTTTCAGGGGCATTTTGGTAGGGTAAAGTCATTGAATCTCTTTAGTGTAACATGCATATGAATTGTTACATTGTTCCTAATAATGGTATATAGTGGTACCATGGGCCAGGGCAATTTCTTGCTGTTTTATGTAACATTGTACTGGTGGGATATGAAATCATGTCATGAAATCCAAAAGTGTAACTTACAAGACCCTTCACACAATTTTGCCTGATATCATATAGTAGACTCACCTAAAGGACTTTGTAGAAAGTGAAGTATTATTTACCTAACCTCAATTTGTTTTAATTTCCTTTAATTAAAATAAAAGAGTGAGAAGATATTTTGTCTGATCTGAAAGTGGCATTTCACTTTACTTGATCTTGTTTTATTTTAAGAAACCTGTTTTTCTTTAGGAATATTATTACTGACATAACTCTTTAGTTGTATGAAAATGTTCCAGTAACCATGTGGTTTCTTCTGTACCGTTTATTCATAGTAATCATGAAAAAGAATAAAATAGCTATAATATTCAAGGTCCAGTAGGAATAAATTTTTGATAGAAAAAATTACAAAGGACAGCATGCAGAAATTTTTATATAAAAAAGTCTCAGGCAATATTGATAGAAATTATTTTTAATACCTTATTTTTCAAAATATGCTGTAGAAGAACAGGAAAAAATGCTGTAGTTGAAGTTTTTACATACATCATAGAAAATGACTGTGGCCTGTTCTGTTTATCACAATGGAAAATAAACCACTTGACAGAAAACCAGGCCTCATAATTAAATGACATCTATTTATTTTCTGGACCAACAATCAAGGAGTAAAAAATTTATTCTGTAAACTTTAATTAAATTGTGGGTTATTAAAGGATATCATCTTTTCCCCTCATCTTACACATCTGGGTTCATTCAAAAAAGGGAAAGCAGTGTGTTTGTTTTCTATATCAAAATTTATTTCACCAGAAGACTAAGATTTGGTGCAATGACTAGCCTGCTATCTTAAAAAAAAAAAACACCAGATGCCTTGCATATGATATCTGCCCCTAGAACTTGATATAAGAATGCCTCATGCTGTTATGAGTCACACATCTACAGACTAGGCCAGGACAACTGTTGTTCTCATTCACACTTTTACTTAGTGGCTATCAGGCCTCCCTTGCAGTTTCCAATGCTAGTAGAACTAAAGCCAATACAACCTGCTTAGGGTTAGTGCAATGAAACCATTTGGTAAAATGGCTCATGACTACCACTGCAGTGTGACTCTGTAACAGCAGCTTTTAATATGCTGACAGTATCTACAGAGTACCATCAATATTACCCTATGGACCAAAAATAAGACAGAAAACTGTGTGGCCTGGGCCTGGATAACAGGGCTCAAAAATCATGAATTTGACCATAGTGATAACTCACAGGAATGGAGAGGCTACAAAGAATATCTAGCACAAATCTTACATATGACAGATGCCACTTGAAAGATATGTTTAAAAAGAACATATTTAAGTTCATGTGTACATACTCCTCTTAAACTATTTCTTTGTTTTAGATGAATTCTAAAAGGATAGAAATGATGCTGAGTTTCCAGTCAAATTGGAGGAGTAAGTAAATGCTGTATTGGTACCCTCTCACGACCACATCAAAAATTACAACTAAAACAGAATAGCTATCATTGGGAATCACCTGAAGTCTAGCTGAATAGAAGTCCTACAATAGGGGACATACAGAACAAGCCACCTTGAGACTAGTTGGAGGGGCAGACATGCAGAGCAAACTTGTCCCACATCCATGTGTGGTAGTTAAAAATCAGGAGGAATATCTCAGCTGTCAAGCTTCCCCCAGAAGAGTATGTGGTGCTGGCCCCACACAGGGCAAAGAATTGAAAACCTATTTGAAGAAATAAGAGTGGGAAACATCTCTAATCTTGTGAAGGAAATATAGGTACAAGCCCAAGAAGTGCAGAGGGTCTCAAACAAGATGAACCCAAAAAGGCCGATGCAAAGACACAACATAATTAAAATGCCAAAGGCTAAAGATAAAGAGGAATTTAAAAAGCAGCAAGAGAAAAGCAATTACTTACAAGGAAGCTCCTTTAAGACTGTCAGTTGAATTTTCAACAGAAACTTTACAGGCCATACAGGATTGACACCAAATATTCAAAGTGATGAAAAGCAAAAGCCTATAACCAAGATCTACCCAGCAAAGCTGTTGTTATAATCAAGGACAGGTAAAGAGCTTCCCAGACAAGAAAAAGGTAAAAAGTTCATCAACACTAAAGCAGTATTATAGGAAATATTGGAAAGACTACTTTAAGAATAAAGAAAAACATATATATATATATAAATAATGAAATGGCAATAAATACATATCTATCAACAATTACTTTAAATGTAAATGAATCAAATGCTCCAGTTAAAAGATAGAGTGGCTCAATGAATAAGAATAAAGGATCCTCACATATGCTGCCTACAAGAGACTCACTTCAGATTGAAAGACACATGCAGACTGAAAGTGATGGAAAAAGATATTTCATGAAAAAGGGAAAAAAAAGCAGGGTAGCAATATTTTTATACCAGACAACATAGACTTTAAAACAAAGGCTTTAACAAGAGACAAAGAAGGACCCAGTAATCCTACTTCTGGGCATTTATTCCAATAAATCCAAAACACTACTTCAAAGGGACATGTGAATCCATATGTTTACTGAAGTATTGTTTACAATAGCCAAGATATGAAGGCAACCTGGGTGTATACAAATGAATAGATAAAAAAGAGGTGGTACATATATATATATATATATAATAGAATATTACTTAGCCAGAAAAAGAATGAAATCTTGTCATATGCAACAACATGGATGGTTCTAGACGGTATTGTACTGAGTGTAGTTAAGTCAGACAGAGAAAGACAAATACCATACGATTTCACTTACATACAGAATCTAAAGAACGAAATAAACAAAACAGAAATGGACTCATAAATACATAGAACACTTTGATGTTTGCCAGATGAGAGGGGTTTTGGGAGGTGGGTAAAAAACGAGAAGAAATTAAGAAGTACAAATTGGTAGTTACACTATAGTCATGGAGATGTAAAGTATAGCATAAGGAATATAGTCAAAATATTGTAATAACAATGTATGGTGTCAGGTTGGTACTAGATTTATCGGGGTGACCACTTCGTAAGTTATATAAATCTCTAATCACCATGTTGTACACCTGAAACTGATATTGTATGCCAACTTTAATTTAAAAATTTAAAAAATTATTTTAAAAGATACAAAAAGGAAATGATATGAATTTACATGAAAAAATTATTAAGTGTGTCTGACAAAAATTTGAATTTTATAAATTTTATATAAAATTTGTAAAAATACAAACCTTCAGTAAAAATAACAACCAAGTACAATGCCAATATTTAGGAAAATAACTCTTTAGTACCTTTATGACCAGTAGTTTCCATAAACATATAAATGTGAATAACTGTATAACATGTATACAGTTCCAAATATAGAATTATATTCATTTATATAATTTAAAAAACACTGAACAGGAAATATTCTAAATGTGATATAAATATGAGTTAATTTAATCTTTATAACTACCCTGTAAGATAAGGATTATTATTATCTCCATTAAAAAATTAACTCAAATCATCCACCAACAGATAAATAGACACATAAATTTTGGTATATTCATACTATGAAATATTATTCAGCCATAAAAAGGAATGAAGCACTGATACATGATACAATCTTCTGAATCTTGAAACATTATGCTTATGAAAGAAGTCAGTAAAAAAAGTCATATTATATAATTACTTTTATATGGTATATCTAGAATAGGCAAAAAGAGTCATAAGCAGATTAGTGATTATTAGGTGATGAAGATAAAGGGCAAATGGGGAATGATAACTTTATGAATATGCAGCATTTTTCTGGGGTAATGGAAAAATTTGGAATTAGAAAGGTAATGTTTGCGGAGCATTGCAAATGTACTAAATGACACTAAATTGGACACTTTAAAATGGTTAGCTGTATGTTTATAGGAATTTCACCTGAAAAATATAAATAAAAGAAAACTGAAGCCCAGAGAGTTTAAATAACTTCCTTAAGGTTACAAGACTAGTAAATTCAGGTTTTAAACGCTAGCAATCTATGTCCATACACTATGTGCTTAAACACTATGAGCTACTACAAATAGAATTGTATTTATTGCTTTTAATATGATATTTTTGTAAGCAATTTTCCTTAACATTAAGTAAATACTCCTGAAATTTTTATTTTTAAAATATAAAGTGTAACTAGCACACATTTTCACTTAAAATATGAATTCTAATATGTAACTGTTTTATGTTCAGTGTATCTTTCCCTGAGGATCTGGCATGATGACCTGAGGACAGAGGCGGTCCTGCTTGCTATTGCAGTAACTCCTTACTTTGAGGGAAGAAGATAGAGACAGATGGAATTAAAACTGGCTTCACCATTGTTGTTTTTTCTGGTAGAGGAGCACTACATGTTAAGAGAGTTCAATAAAACCAGATACTCTCTTCCATATCAGGTAGAAGAATTTGTGGTGCATTCTAGAGAGCTGGATAATTCCACAAAACTGGGTCATTCAGGTCAGCCAAGGTGTTTCCTTCCAGAAAGAATAAGAATGTCAATAAATTGAAAAAAATTCTTTTCACTCCTCCATTGTCAGATACCATAGTTTTGGCAGTGGGGGCAGGTCTGGTAGTGGAGGGAGTATAGGAGGCACTAGGATGAAGGATTAATAAATGTCTCCAAACTATTTGGAGTTAAAATGAGTGTCCTGAAAATATTATTTAGTAAATAAAACTGATGTTTGGTTTTCTTTTTTTTATATATAAATTTGTGCCATATTAAAAATATCTATGTTATGTCATTGCAAGAAATGGAAAGAACACATAATTCTATATTCTGTGATTTTAAAAAATAGTGGAAAAAAGGCAGGGAAAAAATTGACTAGTGAAGTTTCCAAAGAATATATGCCAACAATTAGTCATAATTACTCATTAAGAGGTAACAGTAGTATTCTATTTTATATTTTTATCACCATCTTATATTTCTGCACTTGAATCTTTTACTATTTTTAGAAATGATATCATATTGTTTGTTCAAAGGACAGAAGAATTGAAAATTAATTACCAAAGAATGATCCAGAATGATTCTCCATTTCATTAGGTTTTGAAATTTTAGAACAAATTCATAAATTGATTCATGAATATATATTTGATATGTATCAGGCACTATGCTAAGCTCTAGTGTTCAATGATGGGAAGATAGCATAACAGTACTCAGCAAAATTTAGCATTTGGCAAACAAATAGGACACAGGATTTCCTCAACTACTTCTCCCCAGTACTCTCCCATTTCCTCCCCTACTTAATAATTCTCCTCCTTCTCTCTTTCTTTTTACTTCTTCCTTCTCTTTGAGGAACCACACCCTTCCCCTCAACCCTCCTTCAAAAAAGACACATGGAGAACCAGGGAGGATGGAATGCAATGAAGTTGAGAGAGAGGTGGGGGTCAGACTATGCATACTTTGTACTACCTGTGGACAAAGAAAGTATATAAGGACAATGGGAAATTATTGAAGGATTTAAGCAGATTCAATTTATATTTTACACAGATAATTGTGAAGCAGTGGAATAATGAATTAGAGAAAGAAAAAGTTGGAAGCAGGAAGACAAAGAGCAGACCATTACAGTGGTCCAGGGAGTGGATGGTGGAACTCAGGGGTGACAGTGGAAAACGAGAACAGGAGAGTTCACAAGAAGTCTTCACAGTTTGGGGAAAGATCGGGCAAATATTCCACAGCTCTTCCTCTGACCTTAGAAATAGCAACTTCATGATTTAACAAATTGTTTCTAGGATAAAAGAGGATTAAAAAAGTGGGGTAAAGAATTTTTTTTCTGGATCCCATTTCCTTTGACTATAGTTACAGGTTATTTCTTAGAGTTTAATTGCTAGAATAACAATGATGTTATTATTATTAAATTAAAACATTGTTCAAATATGTTATTACCTCTTGTTTTTTTCTAATATTGCTAAGTCTAACAATCAAAAGCTTGAATGTCTATAGACACAGCTCTCCTTTCCCTGGAATAATATTTCTAAAAATTAAAAAAATTATATTTTTTTCTTTTATTATTGAACTACAGAAATATTTAGCATTCCTTATTATATCCCCCCAAATTATAGCACCTAAATTTAAAAAATATGAAATATTTAAATAATCTCCATCTATCTATAGATATATTTGAGATTACTAATGCTTATGATGGTCTTGAAATAGTAGTTTTAACTGAGAACAAAACATTATTTTAGCCCAATTAATAATACATATATCCATCCACAATATTTAATTGCATATATTTTGTCAAAGCCTTCTAATTGACAAGAAATTCTTTTCACATGCATTTTACTCAAGGCTTAATTTTATTTTCTGCCTTGATTACATTGTCCCGGCAGAACACCCAATATATGAAAATCAAAGTTCCACAATCTATATTGGTTGAGTTCCACACATTTACTATATATTTTAATGCAATGAAGAACTAAAAGAATATGTTTATCTTTTCTTATTATTAAATGACAAAATATATAGCTTTATCTGGAGCAATCCATTTTTCTTTTTATTAGTTTTTGTTTTAGATTCCTCCACTTCCCCTGCCACTACTATAAAATCTTTGCCTGCTTGTTTCTCTACAAACTCTGGACTCTTTTATACTTGATACTCTTGATATTTCCCTCTTCTCCCCAACAGAACAACAAAGGCAAACTTTGGAGACCACTTGATTTGCTACCTGAAATGAGCTGAGCTTTGGAAAAGCTTAAAGAAAATATGCTTTTTGCTCATTATATTTCAAAATGCTGAAAAAATAAAATGGGCACATGTCATTCCCATGACAGAAAACAGGGGAGAAGCCACTTCATGTCTAGAAGACAGCAGCTAAGAAAAAGAAGTCATTAAAAAAAAAAAAAAAAAAAAGGAGAAAAAATAAAAAACCTTCAAAGCAAATGAAAAGAAATGGACAATTCTTCAAAATGAAAGGGAATTGGAAAAAGAACATTTGGGAAGGAAAAGGTGTAAACCCAACTCTTAGCAAAAGAATATATAGCAAATCAAGAGATGGGATAAGGTGAAGATTATTACAGGAATAAAAAACAGCCAGTACAAAGGGTTGAAATTGAGAAATATCATTAATTGATCTGGAAGTTAGAAAATTCCTCTCTTATAGAAAATGAAGAAACAAGCAGCCTGGGAGGGCATGGAGAGGAGGCTGGTACCAGATATTGTTCAGCAATTTCTCAAATTCTTTGTGGTGCAGGATTATACATTAAAAAGATAATAATTCACAGGTTCCTATTGTATAAAGTTCACATGCACATTGAGTCACATACAACTCACCATGTGATTTCTGACTACAAGAACTGGTCTTTCTATATCTTTGCAACAAAACAAGTTTACTGATCACATATAAACATGTCACAGCACTGTCAAATAAGTATAAATATCTCTAAGTGCTTACTCTTAATTTTTATACTTATTATGTCACAGACTGGCAGTGCACTTTATGTTGCACTCATGTAAGGAATTTCTATTTTTTTCTAGGCCCAAGGGCAAATTACGGAAGAGTTTTTAAAAGCTGAGTAAGATTAGAGGATTTACCAAGAGTAAACAACATATTGGAGGCAGGACACAAGCAGAATTAGGGAGTATAGGAGACTATTGTAATAAGGTGGTATAAAAAATAGGTAGTGACTATGAAGATGGATAAATGGATTCAAGATATATTTTGGTTATGGTACCACATTAGGTTAATAGGTTGGCTGTAAGAACTAAAGGTGAAGACAAAATCATGAATAATTCAGAGAATCTATTTGCAACAACTGGATGAATATCACAAATTAACATAGGGAAGAAAGGAGGAACGATTTGAGATGGACATGGATACAGGGAAATCAGGAGTTGTGCTTTGGCTATGCTAAACATAAACTTGTTACAAGAATGAAATGGATAGAGTCTCATTTGTTTAAAAGGTGATTGCTTATTGATTAAAACAAGATGTTTACACCCCTGATCCAAGAATTCTGAGCAATCATCTCAACAGAGCTTTGGATGAACTAATGAAGTGGTCTGATAGTAATACTACTACTATCCAATAGTTAGGCCTTTGTGCATAGTTATCGGTTACCTGTAGGATGATAAATTACTCTTTTTAAGCAGAAAGAGTTCCCAATAAGTTTATACTCCCCTCAAAAAATGTTCTGTTTTTGTATGAATCAGGTTTATTTCAGTTTAGTATTAAAAAATAGTTTTGTCATTTTTGTTATACATTCTTAGTAATTTTATTAAATATTTCTCCAAAAAAGGATAGTTTTGTAGTTGAAATGTATTATAAGTATAGATTTACAATGGTAATTAAATGATGGAAATGGGAAAAAAAAGTCTTATAAAATACCTTAGCTTATAGAAAAGAGTGCCAGAAAGGAGAAATAGAGACAAGTCTGCAACTTGCTTAGGGTTTCAGAGAGTAACCTTTGAATTCATACTAATTAGCTTCAGAGGTCATGGAAAATTTGACCCCAGTACCTCCCCTATTGAACTTGGCTAAGCATGAATAGCAATTTAATTCTCTGGTTAGCTGGTAAGGATACGACAAGGTGTCTAAAGAATTTTCATTTACTAAGAAATTTCCATGTGGTACACATGACAGCATTAATTCAATACCTTAAACAAACTCCTGGTTGAATTTTTACCAATCTTTTAAAACATTATGCTTGATGTTACCAAAACGAGACACAATGTCATGTCATTTGTTGCATTTTAGGGTTAATTCTTACTTCTGATAAGGCTTCTCTGCAAAGTTCATCTTATAAATCTGTCTCGAGAATTATCTTTTCTTTCAGACCACAGGTTTAAGCATATTTCTCTAACTTTAAGCTTTAGTGGAAATGAGCACAAAGTACAAATGGTATATTTAAAGTCAAAGACAGTAGAAATAATGTCAAACTATGGCCTTCAATTATTTTTATTTTTTAGTTTATATTACTTCAAGGGAAGGAATTTACCACATCCTACCCTTTACTTCCTACAGAGATTCTTAGTGCATAAAGCAAAGATTATTTGTTTCATTGGAAAAAAGCCATTGAAAAATATCATTTACTCTGTTGGCCCATGGATTTTCTCAGAATGTTCAGTAGCAGAAACACATATCCTCAAGGATTTCAGTTAGTCATGGTTGAAAAACCATATGACAAATTCTTAACTTTGGAGACTGTGAGTTGATAGAAGGTCGACTACTTTAACTTCAAAGATGATGACAACAGCCAGTCTTAATTGTTACTAAATACATATCCCTTATCCCTAGTGAGTCATATCTGCCTGGTGGGGCTTTTTACTGTGAACAATATATTAAATTTTTTATCATGATTTATCCCAGAGAACAGTTATAATGACAAGATTTTGATCAGGGCATCTGCTAATAGCCTCACTAGCTACTAGGTTTTAATGCCCCTGAATAACCCACATAACAATTGAGATAGTATTTTTTTACTCTTATCCATGAAACAAATTCCATCCAAATATATATTGTGGACTCTTTACGCCTTTGAAAAAATTTATATACTGAATAAAATTATTTTTTTCTGGGCAAGGTTAGATTCTGCTGAGCTGGTATCTATAATCCCAGGTCCGCACAGCTATTATCCCTAATGCACCAAGTGGTAATAACTCAGTCAGCTCTGTCTTTTCTAAATCAATCCTCAAACCCACTCCATTAATTTTTGTTGTGACTATTGTTAGTTCCTATTGCTTTCTAAAATTGCCTGCTTTTCACTGCATCTAGACAGTAGGTACTGTTTGTTAAATCTGGAGAGAGATTTAAAGTATTGGTTATCAATAAATCACAGCTGTTATTACTAAGAAATGAGACTTTATTTATTTATTTATTTATTTATTTATTTATTTATTTATTTATTTATTTATTTATTGTCAGGCTTGTTCTTCTCCAGATCTCAACTGGCAAATTTTGAAGGAGTTGCTACAGATTTCAGTGCTCTAGGGTTTCTTTTTACCCCTCTTACCCTTTAAACTCTACTTCTATATACATCTTAACTTTTTCAGTGTTAGTAGTGAAGCACATATAGTTGGCCAGGAAGTTGAATTATTGAATCTTCACTATGTTCTGGGAATTAAAAAGATAAAAAAGACAGATGTCTAGACTTTTGTTAGAGGACACTGGCATGTAACAGAATAATTCCAGATCTGTATGTTAACTGCTGCAAGAAAGATATATGAGACATAGTGGTTTTTATTGTTGTTTGTTCTTTTGTTTTTAACAGATGAAATAATCCATTATATTGGGGGACAGTATAAGGATCAAGGAAAGTTTCATCAGAGAAAGTATTTGACTTGCACCTTGAAAAATTTTCCAGGCGGAGGAGATGGAGAGACTTTAGCCAAAGGGAGATTAATTTGAAAAAGCACAGAGTCAGGAGAAAGCATGCCCTTTATTCTTCATGTTAGTAAAACTTCTCTTTTAGCATGATTTTAATCTTTAGGATACCTGATATAATTTAGAGCTCCCTAGGTGAAGGATACCTATTTTGTGCTAAATAATAATAATAATAGGAGGCACAATGAGACTGAATTTTATGCCTGTATCATAATTTGCCCTGCACAGTATTGTTATGCCAGAATAAAATGTACAGTCGATATTTCTGAAATAAGGATAGATTTTGTGGGGATTGAGGTGGCAAAATTGAAAATTAAAACAAAAATTAGAATAATCTTGGTAGTCCAGAAGAAACATTATTTATTCAAAAATTTCCCCAGTTGTTATTTTTTATAACTATAACAAAGTAGATAAATAATAGCCATTCCCTGGGAAAATAAGTCATAGTCTGGGCATCTTATTGATGAAATGTTAAGACTTCTTCCCCCATCAATAGGACAAGAAAAGAAATAATGTAAATATTTTATTCTTTTTCATATAAAGTAGATAGCTGAAATGATTGGTGTGTGGAGAACAATATGGCTTGTTAAAAAAGAAACAATAGGCTCAAAATGGAGTCACTTGTGCTAAGCCTCACATCAACAAATCAAAACTTAATACCTATCCTAATTGCAGTTTCAGCCTCTTGCAGAAATGTAATCTTATATTTCTTATACTATACATACAAATATATATACAAATATATATATAAATAATAAAATAATTGTAATATAATATAAATAATATAAATAATATAAACATAAATATAATAAAAATATAAATATAATAAGCATAATTTTATTATTCATCTTAATGTCTACACCAACAGAATTTTTATTGCACTGTTGTTATAATTATAGTCTTTTTGAAAGGCAAGGTATTGAAAAACACATATAATGCGATGAAAAATGACTGCAAAAAAGACTGTAGGCATGTACCTTGGTGATTATTCTTAAGATTTATATTTATGAAGTGATACTTTACAATTATAACATCAATGCAGTGATTTCTAGTAGGCTCAGATTCTTAATGAAGTTAATTATTTAACAAAAATTGTCCTTTTCCTGTTCGCAAGCTAGTATCTTCATTTCTGTCCACAGCCTTTTCTTATTTCTTTCATGTTGTTAAAACTGATTTTCTTTAACATTCTCTATGACACAGATCAGCAAGGGAATCAGTTCTATTAAAGGAGATCTTTAGAATGAAATCAACTGTGGAATGTTTTACAAATGTGGTTCAGTAAACTCCATATAATTTCAAAAGAAAATGATGCATACAAGAGCATCTTGGGAATTAGCATAAAAAACACTGTTTCACTTAGACTCCTGCAAGAAGGACCTTTGGGAGAATAGGACTACTTTTAAATAGCCTGATTATAAAAAAAAATCTCTTACTGGGGTTCTAAAGAACAAAATTTGCATATTAATAGAAGATTAAAGTGCCCATCAAGTATTCTGAAGCAGTTACTTTCTCTTGTCTATTTTGTTCTTCACATAAACATCTTTCATAATAAAAAGAAACTTGTGCCTTTGCTGCTATTTCAGTGAGTCTCTAAGGTTTCGTATTACAATAGGACAGATTTTTAAAATGTCTAAAACCCTTTTGATTAAAGCTTTTTGGTTTGTTATTTCTTAACACAATGAAAGGGTCACTTTTAGGAAAAAATAGAACAGTATAGAAGGAAGGACATAACAGAAATGTTTTTAAAAAACACTCCCTCCACAAAAAAAAGAAAAAGAAAAGGTAAAAAGGAAATACATATAACTAAAAATAAATAAAAACAAAAACATTTTTAGTGAATAATATATATTTCAAAAATAAGGTTTAGATAGAGTGACAGCATAAAGAAAAAAAGTAAAAAGAGATGTTTATAGGTGGAAAAATTTCTGCAGCAATTCTAAGAGTTTCATTGTGCCAAAGATACAACTGTTGCTATGTATTTCCCACATTAGTTCTTGATGATGTTGTGAGGATACTCTTGTAATGAAAGGTGGATGTTGTTCCTCATAATACCCCATAAAATTGAAATGTCAAAAATACATTTGAATAGAAAATATAGATTAAAATCAATGTCAAATTCATTATATAAGAGAATTGCTGTGTGTGCCAAATTTTTGGCAGGGATCAGACAGAATTTTTGGATTTATTTATTTAACAAACAAAGATGTGGGGGTTCAGAATAATATCCCTGCACCCACACAATCTGCTCAAGCCATTTCTATTTTTTCTTTTTTTCTTAGTTTCAGAGCTGTCTTGTAGTTGAAAGAGAGCATGCCTTTCTACTGCTTTATCTGGAGTTTTTCAGAGAGCAGTCATATTCAGTCATACGGAACACAGATATTTTTCATTGATTTTTAGTATAAGTGACTGCTATTTTTCAGATATAGTTTCTAAGCAGGACAATTTATTTTTTAAAGAATAGCATCTTTCTATCTCTTCAATTAAGAATGTGTGGGATAAAAGTAAATCACATGTGGATTAGCCTTTCACATTCTCTCAGGGTCTTAAATGTGAAATAGCCATTATGATTAGCCTGGTATTCCCTTTCTATGAATGTATTATATGCATCCTCAGCTTGAAAATGATACTTTCGACAATGGACTTTTGTGTGCCTTTTTAGTCTGGATTTCCTGCTTTCAGTTCCTAGGCCTCTCTAACCCCAATGACAAAGAAGTGCAGAAAAATGTGGGGACTATAGTTATGAGAGCTTTGGGAAACTCATCTCATATACAGTGCTCCTTTCTCTCACTTTGAAAATGCTGGCAAAGCTTCCTTGTGCCTAGCCAGCTTTAGGGCATTCCCTGGCCCCCAAACCCAGCAACTTGCTGCCGCTGTATATGGTGGGGGGATGCTCTCTCTGAGCAGCAGGGCCAAGTTTTGGCTGAAACTCAATGTTCCCAAATATCCATTTTTTTTCTTTTTTCTTTCTTTCTGTCATTGTTCCTTTGCTCTTGCTTATCTAAGTTTTAGTCCTTGGATGTTTCTATCTTAACTAAATATTCTAGTATAGTCTCTGGATTTGTGTTTCTCTCTTTAATCCCCCCCCCTTTCTTTAAAGATTTTTCAAAAAACATAACTAACATACAATATTGTACTAGTTTCAGGTGTAAGCCATGGTTTCTCTTCAATCCCTTTTTGAAGCAGTGTTTCCAACTATGTCGCTTTAATAGATAAAAAAAAAAAAAAAAAAAAAAAAAAAAAATTAAAACACCCAGAGAAAGAAGTTTCCTACAGAGACATTTTTTCCCCAACTTTCTTTCTCACTATGAGTTATGTTGAGATATTGACATAGCAGAAGCAATATCATATTTTTAAGAGAAGACTTTCTACAACAAATGTGTTTCTGGCTAAGAATTCTGAAGAATTTTAGAAACCATTGTAAAGCCATATTGGGGAGGAGATCTAGCCAGTAATGTCACATGGAAAGGAAACAAAACGACACACTAAAGGTGACCCTAACTTTTTCATAGTTGCTCCGTAGGACATTTGTATTTTAATATATTCATAACATTTTTGATAAAAATTCCCCATTATTATAGAAAAATTCTAATATTCTTTATGAATAAATTACAACATGAAATATTGAGCAATATTAGTAACTCTAATTGTCAAGAATGCTTTTTCAAAGAAAAATGTGACTATAAGTCTGATGTAATTATTATGGCAAACATCTCAAATGACTTCCCAGTTACCAATGCCATTGGATTTAGTTTGCAGCTTATTTGGATTAAACGGCTGACCCATACCATGGACTTGAAATTTCCTTCTTTGCTATTCAGGATACTATTTTTTCATGACAGTTCCTTTCTGGTAGCTCATTTTTATTTACTTTTACATTTACTCCTGATAAGAGAACAATGATTAATACTATTATCAGCTACTGTATATTAAGTACTTCCTGCCCTAATGAAGACATTCTAGGACCCTATGAAGCAGGTGTTTTTATTATTACTTAAAAAATGAGTAAACTGCATCTGGGAGAGTTTGAATAATTTACCAAAGGCCAGATATGTGGGAAGCGACAGACTCACATTTAGATCTGTCTGATTTCAAAGTTCACCTTCTTAATCAATATGCTGTGACATCTACCATATCAGTTACAGCCTACATGACAACTGTTGCTGTTCTCCGAAGCTCTCTTTTAGGCTTTCTTATTTTCGCACATTACATTATCCCTAGGAAATTTCATGCATTCAATGATTTTATTTCTCCCCAATTACATTGCTGATTTCCAACACTAACATTCTACCATACTTATCATATGCACTCTGTAATGGTTTTCCAGTTTGTTGGGCACACCCAACTAAATAGTTCAAAAAACTAAAACCAAACAACCAAACAAACAAAAACCTACCAAACAAAAACCCCAGGAGTTTAAAATCTTATCTTTAAAATTTGCTACTTTGTTTGAATCTCCCAATTAAAAAACATAATAATAGTGTTTATCAAAGCCAATCCTTCCATTTCTCCCTCTGCATTCCCTTCATTCCAATAGATTACCAAATCCTGTAAATTCTCCTTAACATTTCCCACTACATACTATCTAGCTTTCCTCCCCATATTTATTTCTGTGGTTCTGGACTTGTTAATAGTTTTACTTTTAGAATATGAAGCAATGTATGATCATTGCAGAAAATCTGGAAAATAAAAAAAATCAAACAGAAGAAATTATAATCTTGCATCATAGAAAACTACTGTGCATATTTAATTCATTTCCTTCTAGCACTTTCTGTTGTCCATTAAAAATAGATTTTCTTACTCTACATACTACTTCATAATTTTCTTTTACTTAATGTGTTATTAACAGTTTCACACATAATGATATTTTTCTACTATATCTAATGTCTGCTTGAGATTTCATTATGAGGTTCTTATACGATTTAATCAGTCTTCTATTGTCAGATAAAATGTTCATGAATCTTTATGCACTTAAATCAGAGCGGACAACTTGTTGATTTTTTAAGGATACATTCCCAAAGGATTTAACATGTTTATGCATCATTTTTGAAAAATAAAATATTTTTTTATAATAAAAGCAATAGACATTGATTCTGGATGTCAAAAAATACATACAAATGAAAAAGAATACAATTCATATTCTTATATAAACCAAGAAAAATAATTCATATTTGTTACAACTTGGTGCATATAATTTTGCAAACTTTATATTTGCATACATGACAAAATAATTCTGTATATACTAGTTTTTAAAATTCTGTGTTTGTTTAAAAAGTATTAGCTTATAAGATGATTCTTAATGGCTAAAGAATAAACAATTGTGTTTATTAAATTCTTTAGTAAATTCCCCATTGTTGAACATTAAGGATCCTTGCAAATTTAAATTACTATAATCAACATTTTTAATACCTAGATCTTTGCAGAGAAATTCGTGCTCATCCTCTTTATTATTTCTTTAATATGATTTCTGTAAGTAGAATCACTGAATCTAAAGGTAAAAATATTTTTGACTTTTGACAAATATTTTCACTTTTACTTCCAAAATTTCATCAATGAGAGAGTATTTTTCTGCTACTTTAGAAAAATTGATTCCTTTTCTTTCATTTATTATTTTTAACCAAATATATAGAAAATATCCCAATAATTTTAAATGTGAATTAATTTCTTACATGCATATGGTAATTGGCTATTAGTATTTTTTTTGTTAATGGTGTAATCATCCTTTAAAAATTGTATTTGAAAGTCTTTAAATATTAAATAGGTGCTATTCAAAATATTATTTTTTCAAGTTTGTCTTGATGGAGTTCATTACCACAAAATACGGCACCTTGGAATATTAAATACTTTTAAGTTGAAGGAGTTTGAGAAATATGGCTGAAACAGGAAGTTCTTTCTGACCTTTCTCCTAGCCATCACCCTGAAGCAGGTTATAAAATTCCTCAAGTGAGAGGCACCATCTCCATACCCAAAGAAAAGGAGTATCCTTATCTCTGAAGACAATGTGATGCTGAGAAGAATCTTAACAAACAGGCCTTGTTAAGTTTCCTCATTTACTGCATTTACCTCATACTTCTCAAGCTATTACATTTCTACAAGACTTACCACTCTTCATCAAACAAAGCATAAAATACTCAAGTCTAACTATTTCTTCGGGTTTTTATTTTCTTTTAAAAAAGCTCCTTTGTCATGTAAAACTTATATGGAATAAATTTGTATGCTTTTCTCCTGTTAATGTTTCTTTGTCAGTTTAATTTACTGATCCAGCTAGGGACCCAATGAGAGAGTCAAGGAAAGCTTTTTCACCCTTTACAGTCTCAAGTTTCTTAATTTTGTAGATTATGTTTGATAACATAGATTAATTAATTAATTAAAAAATTATCAGTCAAATCAATCTATTTTCAATTTGTTTTTTTGTTGTTGTTTGCTTTTTAGGAAGTCTCCTTTTCCAATCTGAGATAGATAAATACTCACATTTTACCATTTCATTTTTTTTACCTTCTAATTTAAAATATTTATAAAAGTATTATAAGAATATGAAAGACTACAGAGCATGGTATTTTACCTTATTTACAAACTAATGAGTTATCCCACTGCAGTTTCATGGATGCTAGCAGAAGATGTCAGATCAGTGGTGAAGAACGGTTTAATGCTCTTAGCAATAGCAGTAGCAAAGATGGGAGCATCATTTTTGTGCTAAGTATTTGATCCTCAATGTTCACAGGGCAACACAAAGAGAGAGAGAGATAATACCTGTTTATTTTGATGGCTGCATTACAGGAAAAGAAATCTAAGCTTAGGGTATATGAGTGCTTTACAATGGACAGTAAGTGGGTCTCCCCCTTATTGTGGAGAAACACATATCTTTCTTGGCAGTGAGCCAAACTGTGTTGTAAGGGAGATATTCTCTATATTCCAAGGCTATTTATTTTACAAACATCTTTTAGAAGATAGTTTGGAACCAAGATGAGTTGAAATATGAATGATCCATGACAAATTGGCTTCAAAAGGAAAAAATGGTTAATAATCAATGGATACATAACAGCATATAATGAAAAACAAAATCCATTCTTGTACCTTTTTTGTCTCCAAATCCAACTTCAAATGAAATAATTTTGACTATTTTTGTTAGTCTATTTCCATATTTCTAAATCATATCTTTATATTGTATATTAATTATAACACTCTAGGTTATGTTGACATGTTTGTAACAAACTGACAAATCCCAGTAGATCAGAAAAATGTTTGGATATGTTGTCTGCAAAGAAAGACAGCCTTATTTTTTTCTTGTTTAATATTTTTATGGCTTTTATTTCTTTTTTGTTGTCTTGTTAACATTGACTATGACCTCCACCATGATGTAAAAAATGTGGTGAGAATATCTTTGTTTTATTTCCAAATGTAGGAAAATATTCAAGATATAAACATTTAATATGAAGCAGACTATAGCTACTAAGAGGTAAATTTGTCAATTTTTTTCTGCATTTGTGGAGATGATAGTATAATTTTTTCTTTCTTTTTTTAATAATGGAGAATCATATTGATTTTCAAATGGTGAACCAACTTTACATTCCAGGGCTAAATTCTACAGTCTTCATATATTATCATTTATATATTTCTGGATTTGATTCTCTAAAAATAGTTGAGCATTAACTTTCTTTTTTTATAATGTGTTTGTTAGCTTTTGATATCAAGACTAAAACATGTTGGGAAGTATTTCCTTCTTATAATTTTGTAAGTGAGTTTGTAGAAGATTACTATAATTTATTAATTAAATATTTCATAGAAGTTATCAGTGAAACTATTTGGGCTAAGGTTTACTTTAGGGGAAGTTTTTTCATTTAGGAATTAAATTTCTTTAATTAATAGAGGGACATTTATATTTTTAATTGTATTTCTAATAGAATATATTTGTTTCATCCAAGTTTAACATTTTACTTGTCTGAGATTTTTTATAACATGTCATTATCCATTCTAATATGTTGTTTTAATTTGTGTTTTCTTGGTTCTTTTTCTCTTGTTTATATTTTGTTTCATCATACAGTTTGTTTTTTTTTTCTCTTCCTATATGTGTGAGCGGTTGAGGTTATCTTCAGAATATTTTTCACCTTTGTTAGGTTCAGTAGATTTAGTAAATAATACACTGAATTTCCAGTTAAATTTGAATTTAAGATAAACAATGGATTTTTTTTAGTATAAGTATGTCATGTAAATTTTATTTTATCTTAATGTAATTTCCTTCTTTTAACATATTATATTTAGAATATATTTACCATTATTTATCTAACATTATATAACTGGACATCTGTATTGTTTTTCTGGCAACCCTATAGAGTTATCCTGTGAAGCCTGGGTCTAGGAATGGCCTTACAGAGAAATTTTATGGGTACTGATAATGATTTATGGAGTTCAAAAGTCCTGGTCCAGTTTTTATATTAATTTTTCATTTTGGGGTACAATGCAGACAGTTTAAGTTGGTATTCCACAGCCACATTTGGCCTGTGCATGGGTTATTATATTTCTTGCAGTTTTTCTTTTTTTCTTTTTTTTTTTTTTTACATTCCACAAATGACCTTGTCAATATCCTGGCAAATTTCCCTAAACTGGTCAACATGTAAATATGCTATATATAGATGAGGCTAAATTGCAACACCTGGATACCTGCTTCGAGTCTGTGTCTCCTGTCTCTGAACAGCTTTTGGAGCTCATGATGTCAGCACTCAATCTATATTCTTTTTGGAGACAGCCTGGACTTCTGTGACATCATCACACAGAATGACCTATATTCATTTCTGACTCCTGGGTATTGACCTTTATTTTTTTCACACGTGTTTTATCAAGCATTGCTAAATGTTTAGTAGAAGAAAACTCCTATCAATGCAAGCCTGTCATTTGCTCTGGTATTGATTTTTCCTATGCCTTAGTTTTCTCATTATTATTAGACCAATAATAGTACCTCTTTTATAAAGTTATCAAAATTAACAAGATAATGAATGCAGGGAAGTCATTTAATATACTGATTGGTACATAGAATGTAACTGATACATTTATCAGCTTTCTCTCACATTTTCAGTTTTTCTTCTGTCTCAGTATAGTTTTTCTCTTTCAGTAATACCTTTTGCAATTTTTAATTCTGCTCTGGAATCATTAGTGTTCTTACATTCTTACCACTTTTCACTTAGTTCTTCTCTCAAAATAATTTCTTGCCCTTCAGCCAGTTATCTTTATTTTATAGTTCATCTTCATTTCAGAGAGCAAATATTTTCTTAAATTTAAAAGAGAACAAGAACAGATGCTACTGAAATTTGCTTCCTTAGTAAATATTTTTCTAAAGCAGATTCTTTCTTTTTTAGTTCTACGCTTTTATCCATTTTTTCTTTGATTCTATTTATTTGTTATAAAAATTTTCACTCAGTTGAGTGTAAATTTCATTTCTATTTATGTATTTTTTATTTTGAAAGAGTGCATCCATGTCCAGTAAATGCCTCAAAGGAGAATTTTTGGATTCTTTTAGGATCATGTTAGTGTCTCCAGGATAGCGTCCTCTCCTTAGATAGAGAACTGCACATCAGTTCAATGATCCAGTAACATCTGAAGAGAGTATGGGTTCTCTCAGAAGAGTAAATTTGCTTCTCTGTTCAAACTTTCTTCCTCATTGCTGAAGCCCAATGGCCAGATCTTTATACTTAGTTTTCTGTTAGCTTGATCTTCTTCTAGGTTTTTATTTTTGAATACCAATAAAAACTCCACTGTTCTTTTGTGGGTTTTTTGGAGGGTGGGAGGGATAGATATAGTTGCCCCTACCTACCTATCTGTTCAGTTAACTTGCCTATATTCTGTTCTCCTACAAAAAAGGAGACATTCTGTGTTCAAAGTCAACTTTGAACATCCATGAAGTATGACCACACAAGTAGGTATTAGAGAAAGAAAATACATATTTTTAATATTTGTTATACTTTTTAGTTTTATTTATGTGTTAAGTTGAATTCAGGTAAAATAGCAACATAAACCACATTTTTTATAGTGTCTCATGACCTGTCTCATCCTGTTTGCTTTGACTTTTTTAGCTATCTAGCTTATAAAACTAAAGGTATCAACAAAACAGGAGAAAAAGTTTGACTGTAGTTTAATCACTAAGATGTAACTTTCTACTATCTTAAATCAATTCTCACGTGTGAATCATCAGTCTTTAATTTCCCAGGTAAGAGTTTAGATGGAGAAGTACTATGCTCATATTTTGGCACTTTGTTATATGTTTCATGAGTTAAATTTAATTCTCTTTCTTCTTTTCTGTCACTTTTTCTAGACATTTGTTAAACCATCCCATTAAAGAAGATTACTGCCATTATTTAAGCATTTTAAAATTACATTTAATCAATTCAATGTCTGAATTGCACCAATTTTATTTCACTATTTTGATCATGCCAAATGATATTGTTAGCTATAGAGCTATGGAACTAGAGATATAGAAAGTTTTCACTTCTACAGTTCACATATATTTTCTTCACAAATGTATTTTAAAGATAGTTTAGTGTCAGTGTAAGAATTTAAAATTTATAGAATTTGGACTATACAGAATATTATAAAGAAGAAAATTTCCATCTATAATTCTTCAAACCAGTGGTTGTCACTTTTATATAGCCATTTCATCTATTTCCTATGAACAGGCATAAAGTTATATTTTTGCAAAAAAATAGAACATCATTTAATAGTTTTATATAATCTGCTCCTTATACTAATAAAATACTATAAATATTTTTATGTTATCAGATATTTCCTTTTTGACATTAATTTAAATGGAGGCATAGTATTTTATTTAACCAAATCCATTGTGAGGATATTTTAGACTCCTTCCATGTTTTTCTCATTTTAAACAAAACTGTCATGAATATTCTTTTTAAGCACAGCAGTAATTCTTTCTCTAAGGCAAATTTCTCAAGATGGAATTGCTGAATCAAAGTAGATGTACATGTATAAGACTTTTGCTATGTATTGCTTCATTTCCCTCCTGGAAGGGTGCATCAAATTCTACTCCCACCAGCAGCATAGTATTAATTTTAAAAAATACACCACAATATTTTCAGTGTAGACAATGGTGCCAGTGAATTTAGAGTTCTGTTTAGTAAATTCACAAATAAATATCTGAAGTAGATATAAATAAGTTAATCTTTGTGACTATGTTTCCAATCCTAGAAAGAATGAACTGGCTAAGAGTGTTTACTTCTTACTTAATTTTCCTACTCTGCACAGCTTACACTATCTGCATTTGGGAGATATGTAGAAACAGATATTGTCCCTTTCTTTTCAAAGCTTGTTCAGTAAAATAAATGTACACTTGTGATATGTTAGACAAAAATTTACATCAATATTTGGTTAAAATTTAATTTGCTTTTAACAGTAATGTTATATGAATTCTTGAAAACTGAAAAATTATGTGGCTCTCAGTGTATGGACAAAGGCTGAGGGGTTGTGCTACAGTGTTTAATTGGTTCTCGAAGCCTGAATTGTTTAAAGTAAGCTTGATAGAATTAGGACAAGAGATGGGCTTCATATGAGCAAATCTTCAAACTTGGGAAATGGGCAGGGCATATTCAGGATATGATAAGGAGAGAAGGAAAGAAACTAATAATTACAGATTTCCTATTATGTGCCAATGTCTATGCCAGGCACTTTATTCAAAATAATCATATTAGTATATTGAGTATTATTATCCCCATTTTACTGGATCTCTAGGAGGGACGTTTGATGACTTTTTTGCTCAAGAATGTCTACTTATGACTCACACAGGATTGATTATCTATTCAAATAAATGGTTTGCTGTAACTCCTGCTTAGTTGGTATGTGATTAGGCACTAGTTTTAGTACTGGGTGTCTTCTTCAGAGCCATCTAAGATGAGATTTTCTGTTCATGGCAAAGGTTAGTAATCCCAATTTTGTGATAAATAAAAGGACATGTAATTTAAACTCCAAAATATTATAGGAGACATGTTTTATACATTATGTGAATATAATTAGTGGTCATCCTGAGTCCTGCTGTCATCCAGGCATCTGAATGGTGCCAGGTTTAGGAAATCAGAAATCAGTGCTGTAGTGTTGAGGTCACATGTTTCTGTAGAGCTAGGAGATAACATTGATACCCTTTATTTGAGTCATACATATAGTTTCATCAAATCTAGAAGGTTGTCCCTTAATATGACTAATGTCAAAGTAAGCACTGACCAATCTAAGCAGGTGACATCATTATACCTCTCAATAGTAGGAAGAAAACGGTGGAGGGAGAATCAGCATTTGGCTTGACTTCGGGCAGCAGGGCAAGTCTAGGTTGGTTGTTCTCACTGCAACAAGAATCAAGACATTTTCTCCCAGTTAAAGTGTCGAGTGCAGAATGGATGTCTTAACTATTAGTCATAACCAAACCCATGTGTGTAGAAACAAGCTAAGTTACTAATAATGCCAGAATAACAAAACTATTACTGGTATAAACCAGGATTAAAACTCAGGTATATTTATGCTCATGTCATACTCTTTATGCCCACAGTGCTTTCTGTCAGTAGACTAACCTGACTGACACAAAATAATTTTGTATGAGAATTAAGAGAGAGAATGTTGGAAAGTTAGAGTGGGTCAAAATTATAACTTTAGAATATTAAATTGAAATCTTGTTGTGATGCTCCCAGTTTAATCTCATGTTGTTTCCCAACTTTTTTGAGCATAAAAATCACATGGGGTGCTTTTTAAAAAGATTTCCTGGCTCCTCTGAAAATTCTGATTTGGACAGTCTGGGAAGGACCTTGGAATCCAAGTATTACTTATTAGTTTTATTGGAGAATATGTTTGAACAATCTGCCATTTGTCTCTCTTGGTAGTGGGAATTTGTTCCTTCCCCTATTCACATATCATTTATTGAGCTATTCCTATGAGGAGGGTGCTATGGGAGATACAGAGAAGAGTAAGGTTGGATCCCTGCCTCTAAACAGTTTCCTTTGGTAATTGAAAGATACCACCAGTTTCTTTCTGAACTACTTGTAATTACACAGCCATCTTGTTAAGGGAGTTCATTATGATTTGATTTTTTTGGTTTTACAAAAGAAATACATTTAAAGTACTGATTACTATTCACTTGGTTAAAAAGAGGCTTACAGTGTTTTTTTTATTGGCTTTGTGTGTTTTCTATATTTAATCTAGATTTAAATTCTGAATATAAAACTATTTTATTAACTACATAATCATAATATTTATGCTTCTATGTTAGTTTTAGATTTGAGATACATAATTTTCTGAATTATCAAAGAGAGGCTTAATTTCATCCAGAAATGAAAAGTTGCTATTGCTTATTTAACCAGGCTACCTGATATTCGAAACCTCAGTTTGAGAGGTATTTTAGAAATCAAGGAATATTTAAATGTTAAATTCAAAATTTTGGCACCAAAGCTCTCAACTCTTGATTATCCATTATCCAGATTATACATAGCATTCAAACCTTTGTATTTTCTTGCTAGCCCAACTCTGTAAATATATCATAGCCCTAGGTTTCCATATAGAGTGTTTATTGGGGATATTCCCATTAAACTCATAGAATTTCCAAATGGAATACAAATCAGCATTAAGATTATGTCCACACATGCAAAGTAAATGAAAAAATGCATAATTATGTAAATATTTTAAGTCCCAAACAGCTTCACTTGATATGTTCAGATAATTGAGGCAATAAACATAGATTTTAGTAATTACAAGGGGCTCACAAATCCTCTAATCTGCCTTATTTCATAGAGGAAAAGCTGACAGCTAATTTTTTTTTTTTAAATCATAAGCCGAAAACATACCTTTGCCTGAATTTATGGCTAGTTCATGAAAACTCTTTTTAAATCTGAAATAGATACTTTTCTCACTATTTACCTCATTTGGCTTTAACACTCACTTTAACATCTGACATCAACAGCTTCTCTTTAGTATTTGCAGCCTGAATTGGAAAACTGTTTTTCTTTCTTGAGAAACTGTGAAGCTCAGATTGGGCATGACTGCATATAGAGTATCATGTGATTCAGATCCCTGGGTGTTAAGCATCCTACCTTTGAAACTTGTTAAGTCTCAGCATTCACCTTCACCCTTCTGATTTGAGCACCTTCCAGTTTATTCTTCACTATTGGCTTTTCTGTTCAATTTAGTTCAGTCTAAAGTTCTGATTTATTTTTTCTAAAGGACAAGAACTAATGCTCTAATTTAGAGGACTCAAGTACCATTTTTGCCCATTCTTCATCAGAGATTGCACTATTCAAGTACTTTGCTTTTTTTTAGATGAATGCCCTAATTTTTTCCTGTTATATAGAAATCTCAGTTCAATATTAAAAGGTCTCATCACCACACTCAGACAACTTGGAATATGGATCAGAAAGAGTGTAGTATTGAATGAATAAATGGCCTTTAACTTTAGGAATGATAGCCCATAAATAGGAGGTTGAAATTAGTTTTTTTGAGAGGGAATCTTCAAAGGTTATCTAAATCATGTCTATGTGTTTAAAGATAGTCACAATTTACTAAATTTTTGCAAATAAAAAAATAAAGAGTATTTTGGAAAACAAAGGATGTTGATAAGCAAATGTAATCTATCTTAGAAAAAAGATAACCAAAGAAGTTCAGAAATACACAATAAGACTTTAAATGATTAAAATAAATTTTTTAGCTTCAAATGTAGCATGAAGATGAAATAACTTTTTGTTTAGCATTAGAATATAATGTGAAAATTAGTCAACATTTGGCTAAAAACAAATTCAAATATATTTAACCTGATAGGTTATGTTACTATCATTAAATAAGATGGGAACTAAAAAAAATTAGAGCTTTTCTCAATTTCCAGTATTAGAGGCAGATCACTGACAATGAAAGATTTAATACACTATATACCAGAGGAGGAAAATAAAAATATACTATTCTTTTTAGTTTGTCTAATATATGTTTAGAAGATGTGAGCTATTAAAATCAGATCTCTACTTTTTCTTTTTCTTTTTCTAAAATAGGGATATATTTGAAATAATGCATAGATTTTAAGTGTACAATATAACTTTTGGTAAATGCAGACTATCATTTAAATCACATCTTGATAGAGATCAAGTTACAGAATATTTCTATCACACAAGAAAATTCTTATGTTTCCTTTCTAGTCAATCACCCTCACCAGTTCACAGGCAATTGCTATTTTGATTTTTATCATTATAGGTTAGTTAGCTGTTCTAAAAACTTTTTATAAATGAAATCATATTGTACATACTTTTTTTTTAAATAGTGACATTGGTTAATGAAATGCAGTAAGTTTCAGATGTACAATTCAACAGTATGGTGTGTGTGTATGTATATATATTGCATTGTGTGTTCACTGCCCCTAGTTAGATTTCTTTCTGTCACCACATATTTGACCCCCCTTATCCCATCTACTCTCCTCATCACCCTCTGGTAACCACTAGTTTGTTGTCCATGTCCATGAGTCTCTGTTTGTTTGTCCTTTTTGTTTGTTGCTTTTAGATTTATACCTCACATATAAGTGATACCACGTGGTTTTCAACTTTTTCTGTCTGACTATATCATTTAGCATGATTATCTCTAGGTCCATCTATATTGTCGGAAATGGCAGTATTTTATCTCTTCTTATGGCTGAATAATATTCCATTGTACATATGTACCACACCTTCTTTATCCAGTCGTCTGTTATAGGACACTTCAGTTGCTTTCATGTTCTGGCCATCGTGAATAATGCTGCTATGAACTTCGGTGTGCAAATGTCTTTTCGGATATAGATTTTCAAGTCTCTGAGATAAATACCAGTAGAGGGATTGCTGGATCATATGGTAGATTGATTCTTAGTTTTTTTGAGGAAACTCCATAATGTTTTCCATAGTGGCTTTATCAATTTGCAGACCCACCAGCAGTGTATAAGGGTTCCTTTTACTCCACATCATCTCCAACGTTTGTTATTACTTGTCCTGTTGATAATAGCTATTCTAATAGGTGTGAGATGGTATCTCATTGTGGTTTTGATTATCATTTCCCTAACAGCTAGCAATGTTGAGCATCTTTTCATGTTTGTTGGCCATTTGTATTTCTTCTTGGGAGAAGTGTTTGTTCAGGTCCTCTTGCCCATTTTTTAATTGGATTGTTTTGTTGTTGTTGTTATTGTTGTTGTTGTTGTTGAGTTGTATGAGTTCTTTGTATATTTAGGATATTAGGCCCTTATCGGAGACGCTACTTGCAAATACATTTTCTCATTCAGATCGTTGTCTCTTACCTTGCTGACGGTTTCTTTTGCTGTGCAGAAGCCTTTTAGTTTGATGTAGTCCCATTCATTTATTTTTGCTTTTACTTCCCTTGATTTTGAGGTCAAATTCATAGAATCTTCTTGAAGTCCGAGGTCTATGAGTTTAGTTCTTATGTTTTCTTCTATGCAATTTATTGTTTTAGGTATTATATTCAGATCCTTAATCCATTTTGAGTTAATTTTGATAGACAACAGTCCAATTTCATTCTTTTGCAGGTGGCTTTCCCATTTTTCCAGTACCATTTATTGAAGAGGCTTTCTTTCCTCCACTGTATGGCTTTGGTTCTTTTGTCAAAAATTATTTGCCTGTATAAACCTGAGTTTACTTCTGGACTCTTGATTCCTTTCCACTGGACTGTGTGTCTGTTTTTCTGCCAGAACCATGCCAATTTGATCATTGTTGCTTTGTATTATAATTTGAGGTCAGGCAGAGTGATGACTCCAGCCTTATTCTTTTTTCTCAGGATGGCTTTGGCGATTCAGTACATACATTTTTTTTTTTGGTATCTGGCTTCATCTATGCAGCCTTGAGCACCAACTTGTACATTTTTCTTGTTGAGTAATAGTCAATTGTTTGAATATGCCACAATTTGTGGATGGACATTTTTAAAAGGTTTTGCTTTTATGAATAAAACTGTTATCTTATTGGTTATAGATATTAATTTTATTTGTTTGGGGTAAATTTCTAGGAGAGAAATCATATGATAGGTGCATATTTAACTTTATAAGACACTTCCAAATAGTTTTTTAAAACATGGTTGGTCCATTTTGCATGTCTACCAACAATATATAAGAGTTCTATATCCTCATAATACTTTTGACATTCTCAATATTTAGTAGATATTCTGGTGAGTATATGGGTATCTTACTGTGGTTTAAATTTGTATTTCCCTGATAGCTAATAATATTTAGAATTTATTTTTTTATTATTGGATATCTCCCTCTGTAAAGTATCTGTTTATGTCATTCATCTATTTTTAACTTTTACACTTTTTATTTAATATTAAGATGTTGAAATTCTTTATATATTCTGATGAGTCTTTTTTCAAATATATGTTTTGCAAATATTTTTTTCTTAATCTGTGAGTTTCCATTTACTTTGACGAGCAAAGGTTTTAAATTTTGGTGCTGTCACTTTCGTCAATTTTTTATGCATTGCATTTTCTGTGTTTCATATATAAAAAAGAAATCTTTGCATAGCTCAGATCATGAAGGTATTTTCTTTTGTTTCCTTCTTAGAGGTGTTAGAGTTTTAGTTTTTATATCTATGTCTATATTTTTATTAAATCAATAAATTGTGTGAGACGGAGGTCATTTCACATTTTCTCCTAGCATTATTTGTCAAAAATTTTTCCTTCTCCATTAAATTGCTTTGACACATTTGTCAAAAATCAAGTGGTTTTTTAAGTGTAGCTTTATTTTTCTAGAATTTGGATTGGTTTCTTTTGTCTGTTTGTCTACCCTTAGGCCAATACCACATTGATTTGAATACTTTAACTTTATTTTAGTAAGCGTTGAAACAATGTGTAAATTCTTCAGTTTTTTCTTTTTCTAACTTATTTTTTTTCCCGCTGTTGGTCCTTTGTTTTTGCATATACTTTTTAGAAACAGTTTGTCAATTTTGAAAAAATAGGCAAAATAATCATGAATAAAAAAAGAACCAAAATACTATATTCTTTCTGCTTTTATGAATGATTCTTAGATGGTTTCTATCTTAAAAGAAATTGGTCAGAAATGTCAAAATTAGCTTAGTTTTTTTCCCTGCAATATTTAATGAATGCTCCTATTAATTTTTGCTTGCCCAAGAGGACAAAAAATTCTTATAATAACTTATTACTACTCCCACATATAATCTAGAAAAATGACTGATTAATGAAAAAAAAGCTCACTTAAGCACTGATGATTGATTTAAAGTTAAAAACCTTTTGATTATTACATATATTTAGAATCGCTGTTAGGTAAGTTTCATTTTAGATTTTAATTTTATCAAAGAAATATTTTTTCTATTTGTCCAGGATTTTAAGTTTGGAAATAATTTAATGAGTATTTTTTCAAAAATATTACATATAAAGGTTCATAAATTCAAATGTTGTTAGACTCATGTAGCTCTATACAACCACTAAAAAACAAATTTAGGATAGCTGCTATTTTAAATTTTTAACAAAGCATCAAGATCATTTTAACAGATAATCTCTATTGTGTGACTCTGGAGGTTTGCCTGGAAAAGCCTAAGTAACAGGCACATTGGAGCATTAAATTTGATATTCGATGAGCTTTGTTTCTTTCTCATCCATAGGAATAGATTTGTATATGGTTATGTAAATAAAATCTTTAAAACAGACTTTAGAGACTGGAACTTTATTATTCACTGATATATCTTACAGCAACTGACATAATACACATGTAGTAAGTACTTGTGGAATAAATTTGCAAAATATCTGCCTTTTCTGTTAATAGAGTTTAATCATTACTTAAAACTTAGGAAGTAGTACTTGCCATTATTGTTACTGTTATAACTGTTTTGTTAGTCTTTTTAAATCTAAATTTATAGCTATTCAGTGGCCTGCAGAAATTTATGGTTCTACTTGGGAGGTGAGGCTTTGGAGGGCAGAAGAGGAAAGAGTTGGGGTCTGTATGGTTTTTCTGGCTTTGGATCAGTGTGTGACCATGGGCAAATAATTTAATGTGTTTGGTTCTCTGTTTTTTCATTTTATACTGAAAAGTCCGGATATCTTGGGTCATTTCTGAACCTAAAATTTTATGGATCTGTGTTCTAGACCCAAGATATTATCTGTCTATAAATAAAGAAACTATTGATTTTGAGACTTAAAATGAATAAAGTAGGAGGTGGACCTTACCATGATCATGAAATCAGATTGCTTTTTAGTTGGTCTTTACCTATCTTTAAAATTGGTTCCCTTAATATTATCTGATGTAAGAAGGTATACATAATGAACTAATGGCAAGCATTTGGAATGGACATCATTCCTCCATCGAGTTTGAAAGAGAGCTCATGTCAGGAGGACTGCATGTGTTTGCAGAGTAACCACTATCTTGGTGCTAATACCAGCTCACCTTCTTGGAATGAACATAGCTGCACTGACTGTAAAGTTCTGTAGAGAAATTAGAATATTGGCTAGAGATCAGAGATGGGAAGGAGTGACTGTCAAGTGATTCTTTACTAAAGTTTGATGAAAGGGAGGATCTTAATTGGATGAGGCAGTATTCGGCTATTAGGAATATTCTTTGCTGTTATTATTTCAGAACTTTATTAAGTACCTTAATTAAAGCTATTAACAAATCTGTCATTGGAATAAAAATGCATATCAAAATGCTGATTTAAATTTTGCATGTCCTATATTGAGAATTGCTACTAATTTGAGCTTTAAATTTTATTTTATTTTGCAAATTTCCTAGCGATTCCAATTTTAAAATATTTTTTAAAACCCAATATTTTGGGGGATTTTTTTGCACTGGGCTAATTATTTTATATACATTAAAGAACTGGGGAAATTTAAAGGAAGCAACTTAGCCAAAGTTTCATAGAGAACATTGAATTCCTACCCAATGACCTTTTAGTCTAGAACCTCAGTTATAAACTACTAAGCTCCATCTCTCTCTGTAGCTTCTCTCTATGTGGTACACTTTTATTGAGGCATTTGCATGAGTGATTATAGCAGCTGCTCGTGGTATGTCATTCTGTGTCCTCACATGATTTCAATGCAGCTGTGGTTATAAAGTGCTATTACTAGTGTTTTACTTGAGGCCAGGATCCTGAGTCTCCCTACTTGCTGCTCAGGGCTTTCTCCAAAGCAGAAGATGCTACTCATATGTAAGTCAAACTTGGAGGTAAAAAGAAGATGCTGCCATGGGGAGCACCCCTCAAACAGTGGTATGGAAATCAGTGAATAAATTTACTCATCTCTCCTGCTTCTGGTGGGAAAATTCTGAAACATGCTAGTCACGGTGACTTTGAAGGTCCCCAATGAGACTGAGTCCTATATTTGTCCATGTTGCTAATCAGCTGATTAAATGTACTATTTACTAGCTTTTCTCCTTTCCCTACCTCTTTCTCTACGTTCTCACTTTTTCTTCTGGGAAATTTCTCTCCCCCCATTTCCCACCCCAAATGACTTACACAATGTCTTGTCTTTATCTCAAGCTTAATTTTTGGAACATAAACCAAGACAGTGATTATTATTTTTCATGGGTATCTGGTTGTTAACTCACTTACTAAATATTCAAGATAATAATCCTTTTCCGCTAGTTCCACGAAGTTATAAAAGCCTATCATTTTTTCCCTCCAAATGTCAATTTTCTCTCTCCATGATTCACTTAATAGCTCAGGCACTTATTATACTGCCCCTGAGGTATTGTGTTGGGCTTCTAGTTAGCACACCCTCTTCTATCATCTAAGACTTCCTGCATTCTGATGTCACATCAAATTTAGTTTACTGTTGGTTTCATCTGTCACTCCTCTGCTCAAAAAACCTACATTTACTCCGAACAATTTATCACATGAAGCCTAAATACCTCTGCCCAAGTTAAGATGTACTTTCTTCGCAAAATTTTCCAAACCTGATAAGTTCTATTGGTTTTTTGTGTCTCTTAATTCTTAGAACACCTATAATCTTGCCATAGAATGTAGCACATATTTATTTTCTTGTATTATTCTCACATTTTATACTTTATTTTAATTCACTTAACTACTGGCTCCTTGATGTCATGAAATGTGCCTTGTGGTTATTTTTCATTTTCTATAATCTATAATCTAGCATCAAAAATGCCTCTTTAACTGAACAATATTTTATTCTGGAAGACTTCATAAAAGGGGTAATTTGTATCTGATTTTGCAGATATATTTTCTGGGAAACACAAAATTTGAAAGGTATTTTGATTTGCCTAGATTCTCCAAGTAAGCAACAAATAAAAGCTATTACTTTTAACTTGCAATTTTAGAAAATGATTGTTAGTATTCTAAGTGGCAAAAATAGCTTCAAAAGAGTGCAAGATTTGCATATATTTTTAAATCTAGAGCATCACCAAATATTTGACCACAAGGCAACGATAGAAAGGAAAATGAAGTCTTCTCATGGATGCCCTGAAGATTTTTACATCTTGCAGCTAATTATTTTTAGCCAGGAAACTAGTATTGTTTTGTCTCATTTTAAAGACATCTTTCAGAATGTCTGTAGAACCCCATCTTGATAAACACAAGATTACAGAGAGAGAATGATTTCACGTTTTTAAACATTTATATCACCCTGCCCCCATACATTTTCTTTTGGTTTAATTTTTTTCAAAATGTAAGTTCTGTTAGAAGTTAGTTTTTTTTTTCTAGAAGCACATAAAATGCACTTACTTAAATAATACTAAAATGCAAAAATTCTAGAACCCATCTTATTTAATATACTAATTTGCTATAGTCAAGCAAAGTGTGTGTGTGTGTGTGTGTGTGTGTGTGTGTGTGTGTGTTTTCAGAAAGTAGATGGAGAAATAATTCTCTAAAGTATCCAAAACTTGAAACCAGATGATTTATTTCCTTTGGAAGTCTGTTCAGGTATTTTTCCAGGCTGAATTTTTACAATTATTTAAGTATGTTCTATAGCAAAGGTCCTAATAGAAGCATCTAAATCTTACTGTGCAACCTCAGGAACAGAGATATTCTCTTAAAAACTTGATTGCTTTTCTATGGAAGCAGTTAGCTTTGATTTACATCACTTCTGAAGGGAGCTTCACTGAGGCTTTGAGTAATTCAATAAGGATCATATAATATACTCCCCTTTACATCTCATAGAGTTGCTGTGTGCAGAGCTCTTTGTTTATGATTCAGGAAATGGGCTAAAAGCTTTCTAGGTTGATCTCTGCTGACAAAATTTGTTCTTGGGGAAGTAATGGCTTCTTGCATTTTAATAAGCAGTAAATCTCATGTATTACAATGCTTCAGCAACAAGTTATCTTTGTCAGTGGCAGCCTTTCCCTGTTTTTGGAGCTTGTTCTTACTCAGCAGTTTGGATGTGAAGATAATTCTTATCTCATCATTATATTTTCATTTGAAGACACTGCACAGGAGGATGCCACCCACATTTCCTTCTGAAAATAGCCTAAGCCTCTTTTATGAGGACTTATGAGGGAAATGAAAAGTTAAAAGAAACTTAATGAATGGACAGAAGTTTCATCGAAGTTATATAGCTCCATTTAAAAAGATGATCATATATTATTTTATTTTGTTTCCCTTAAAATATTGACTACTTAAATATTTGTAGTTCTTCAAATACTTAATGTAATGTTTTAAGTCCTGGGGATGATAGGAAAATGAATACAACTGCTTACAACTGCTTGTGAAAACCTTCATGTGAATGAGCTGCATGGAGTCAACTAGAGGGGACCCTTTTTTGAGTTTTGTGGATGCCCTTCTAAGAAGTTTCCTTAGAGAATTTACTTCTCTTAAGTAGAAGTATATTCAAAGAAGACTAGATATTTTAAAGCCCAACTATGTAAACCTATTGTGTTTGAACAATAAACCATCAAACAAGACTGTGGCTTCCATACTTAGAAACTTCTAACAGGAGTTCTCTTTAGAATAGAGTGCTTTTCACTTGGCTGTTTGGCTGTATCTATAAGCCTAGATCAGAGTGATCTAAGGGCCTTAACTGTTTTAACTTGATCAGATCAATTGCTTAACAATCAATCAGGCGGTGGTTAATTTGATATCACACATTATGCAAATATATTCTTATATTCCAATTTGATGATAAGCTCAGTTTCTCTATAGTAAAACTTTCTCTAATAGTATGTGATTAAACTTGCTTATTAAAATTTTACTTCATGACTGTTTAGACAACTTAAGACTGTTCAATATGATGACGATTTAAAATATAGTTAAAATATTCATAGAAAATAGTCACAAAATATTTAAGGAATAAGAAAGGGTACATGAATGGGTATTTTCTAGATGTATTAAAGGATTGTGTATTTCTCCTGGTTTCAGTATCTTTATAAGAACACAGAATTTGAACTGTAAGGAATCTTTTAACTCCAGTCTAAATTTCTTCTTTGATAAATAAGATGCTGGCTCTTAGAAGCAAAGTGATATATCCAGGGTTGGAATATAACCTTTGGACTTGAAATTTAGCTCAAAATGAATGTACTGAATTTAGATATAGGTAGATATAGATATAGATAGTTATAGATAAATATATAGATATCTATATCAGGTGCTTAATTTTTATTTCTCTAAGATGTTTTCTTCTACATATTAATATATTGGAATCAATATGTACTGTGAAAAATAATATATTCCCTACCCCCACCCCCCTTTCTTTCACAAGTAATTACTGAGTGCCTATTACTTGCCAGACACTAGTCTATGTATAAGTGATATAGCAGTGAACACAAGACAGATGAAGTCTCAGTGCCAGGAAACTTAAATTTTGGTTGGAAAAGACAGATAACAAGCAAACCAACAAAGACCAAGAGAAATATGACATAGCCATAAATTCTATGCAGTTATTTAAACTGGGTCATATCAAGGGGTTGGCTGAGATGATCCAGTATTTTGAGAAAAAGGCAGTCTTAGCTCAGGTAACTCCACTCTCATGACTTAATTTACCTCTGAAAGGTCCCAGCTCCAAATACCATCACATTAGGAATTAGGGCTTCAACATATGAATGTTGGGAGGATACGAACATTCAGTCTATAGCAATGACATTTACACTAAGATATAAATGAAAAGAGACTATACACATAGAGTGGGATAGGGCAACCCGTGGAGAAGGAAGAGCAAGGACAAAGACTGCAGTGGGAACAAACCTGGCATATTCAGGAAACAGGCAGAAAATTAATTTTTCAAGTATACCACTGTCCAGTAGAACTGTCTGCGATTATAGAAATCTCAGAGCTGTCTAATACGGCAGCCACTAATGATATTTGTTAGACACTTGCAATGTAATTAGAGTAGATGAGAAACTGAGTTTTATAATTTATTTAAGTTTAATAGATTTAGCCACATGTGGCTAGTGGCTATAATATTGGAGAGCACAGGTTTAGAGCATAGTAGTTAAGAGGTGAGCAGTGTGGTGAGTCTAAGTGGGTACATCGGAGGCATTGTAAGAGATTAGATTCTGTAAGGCTTTGTAAAATAAGAAATAAACTTGGTTGTTATTTGAAATGAATTTGGAAATTATTGAGATCTTTCAAGCAAAGCAGTGGCATGATTTATTTTTTTTCTTAGAAATACTATTTTGGCTTCTGGGTGGAGAAAGGAACATAGGCAACAAAAGTGGAAAATGGGGGTTTGTTAGAATGATATTGTAATAATCCATGAAAACGATGACAAGTGTTTGGATTATAATTAGACACGTTTAGGAATATTTTTTTAAATGTGGAATTTTAGCAGTTGATGATGGACCAGAAGGAGGAGAGAGAAAGAGAGAAGGATAACAGAAAATACTCTCTCTAGTCTCTAGAAACTCTCTAGTATGACAACAGAATGAGATATTATTCACATTGCTACATTTACAAGTTCATCCACTTCTCTTCTTTGTCATTACTTCAGGTCAGCCATTCTCTCTCTCTCTCTCTCTCTCTCTCTCTCTCTCTCTCTATTCCTCTCTCTCATATTATTGCAACTTCCTAACTCTGGTTGTCTCACCTTTATACATACCTTCCTTCTGGCTCACCCATCCTTTAGCAAAACAAAGTGATCTTTAAAAAAGGAAATCTACTATTGCTCCTCACCTAATTAAATCCTTCAAACATTAACAATTGCAAATTGAATAAAATTAAACTCTTATTTTTAGAGTCTCAAATTCATTTCTTGTCACTATCCCGCCTATTTGCTTGGGTATAGTCATACTCAGCCTCATTTAGATCCTTCCAGGACTTTTGCCTGATGTGTGTGTGGCCCTCAATTCTGCTTTCTCCCTCCCAAATGTCACCTCAGATAGACAGATTGCCCCACCTAAAGTAAGTTTTATCACCTCATATCCTGTTTTACTTTGCACTGCCCCCTACCTATTCACATGTGTTTTGATCCTCTTTTAGAGTTAGTATTTGTTTGCTTTATTACTTATGTTTTTTTCTTCCACCAGACAGCATTGTTTATAAGCTCAGTGCGGGTAAGGACAATGGCTATTTTTTCATCACTACACCTCGGTGCCTAGCACAGTTCTTGGCACCAAGTGAGTAGTCAATAAATAGTAGCATATGAATGAATGCATAAATCAAGAATTATATTTAAGAAAATAAAGGCTATCACAATTTATTAAAAAAATCATATTATGTCTTCAAAGACAAAAAAAGTGCATAGTCACTTCACCGAAATTGTGATTCTCAAACTTTAGTGAGCACAGAATTCCCTGAAGGGATTGTGGGAACCTAACCCCTGAGTGTTGGACCCCAGCCCTGAGTGTCTGATATACTAGGTCTGGGGTGTAGAATTTTCATTTTTAACAACTTATTTGGAAATGCCAATGTGTTTGATCTGAAGATGATGTTTTGAGAGCCACTGACCTGGAATAATCCTTCTACCTCATTATTGATGCACATTCAGTTATCATGCACTAGGTCTACGATCTCAAATTTGTTATATTGTTAAGATAGGAGTAAATCTAAATCGCCCCTATAAATGTTTTTAGTATTCTACAACTTCTTTTATACAATGTTTTCCTCAAGTAGTTGTTGAATTTTAAAATTATGGAAATATTCTGAGAAAAAGTCATCTAAGAATCATGAAATTTCTTTATAATTTTGCTCATGATATAGCTTCTTGTTTTATTAGGGTGATATCTGTAAAAGCTAAATAAACTAAACAATAATCATTCTATTCTAGTTGAGGAATAATTTTAAAGCCTGAAATGCTATATCTGTTGCACCTGGCCTTTGGAGAAAGAATTTATACAACTTGCTTATTTAGAATATCCAATGCATGCAAATTCATTTAAATGTAATAACAATACTTCTAGGGCCCTTTATCTAAAAGAAAAGTATAAAAACTTTAGATCAGCCAGGAATAATTTATAAATGGAAACTTTTCTTTCAAGCTGTTTTAAATTATGCTTAGTTTGTAAGTGACAGAAAATTTTAGCTACCTAAAATTAGGACTAAAAGCAAATGAAATGATAGAGCATCTTCATGTGGACCAAAATATTTGATAATCATTAGTAGACAAAGTGATACCCAGCCGATGTTTACTAGAGGAATATCCAAGTCTTACCTGAATTGGTTCCTGACTCAGCTGGTCATATTACAATTTGGGTTTGTTTTTGGAGGGAAACTTTTGTCCTGTGGGTCTCAAACTTCATCAGCATTAGGATCCTCTGGAGGGCTTGTTGAAATACCAATTTCTGGGCTCTAACCACAGAATTTCTGATTCAGTGGATAGGGATGAAGCCCCAAGGTTGGATTTCTTGCACATATCCAGGAGGTGGTGCTGCTGGGAAACAGAGACCCTTGTTCTAGGTGCCATTTGGGTAACTCTAAGGGATACAGCAGATGTGAGAAAATCCTGTTTATCTTATTTATTTATGGCAAATAAGAGAATGAAGGCAATTTGTCTATAAATGTGAAGTTTATTCTAAAAAGCAACAGAGTTTATGTTATATTATTCTTTCAGATGCAAACCTAAAAGAATTTCTCACCTGTCCTAGTGTCTGCCAAGTGAAGATCTGACTTCTTGAAGTTGTGCCTTAGTCACTGTGTGCACTTAGAATCTCCTGCATGTATGAGATAGTTTTTCTGCCTCACTAGATTCTCTTTGTACTGTGGCAAAAGAATAATTATTTTAATCTCATTTAGTTCATTGCTTATAGAATTTCAAGTTATTTCTTCTGTTTATAAATTTATGGTTTTATTTTAATATGTTAGAAAGTGCATATTGACATAAACAAGACGTAAGATTTTTTGACAGAGAGATACAGTGTGGCAAGCAGATCATTTAGACACATATTTGGTCCACAGTTTATTGGTAAATATAAGAAGATTGATGGACTTAAATGTATTGAAATGAGTGTAAACTTAGGACAAAAGCCAAACAGAAAAGCTTATTTCAGTTAAGAAGAAAAGAAAAAGAAAATTAAGAAAAGAGCAACCATGAAAATTGTCAACCCTTAATTCGTGTCAAAGTTCTCTAAACTTTAAACCTGTCTACAGTTTTATTTTGTTGTGATACTCAGCAACTTAAGTGTTACTTTAATTACTTCCATTATTAGTGGCCTAGATCTCAGGTACTCCTTTCCTAAATAAAATGTTCCCTGTGGTATCTTAAAATTCTCTCTTGCTAATTCTTTTCTTTGACATTATTTAGTGTAAACTGCATTTAGAGAAAATTTTATTGTAAATGGGTATCTTTTTCTTTCTAGGCAGTGGGATAAATAGGCAGCTATCTTTTTCTACAAGTAAGGATTGAGGAAAAACGTCAGGAAGGAAAAATATACAAATGACACATAGATCACATTCAGGTTTTATTCTTGTACAGCTTGTATTGATTCAGGAGTATTCATGAACAATCAGTGATTTTCCATGGTTTAGTTTTACTTTAGTATTTTATAGCATTGTTTTTTAAAGTTATATTTTCATTACTTGTAGATATTTATATCTGTAATACAGTAAAGAGAGCATATAGAAAAGTGTGTCTAGCTAAAAGACAGTGATTTCCTCATCAGTTAAAAAAAATTCAGATGTGTGTTCTTGGTGAAATTACTTCTACTCTTGTTTTTTACTGTTTTAATGACATAATTTCCAAAAAATATTTCCATGATTTTTCCCATTTCCATTTTATGATGATTGAATCAAAGATATAACTTGAGATTAACCTAAAACAAGCTTCAGCTCTATGTACTTATTTCTTTCTCCTTTCATTCATAAAATATCCAGTGAGTACTTTACAGAAATATTAACAATGCCAGAGAAAAGGTATTGAAATGCAACTGATCTCCTTTCTGTCCCCTGAACAAACAAAAGTTTGGGTGTTAATAATTACCCTTATGAAATGCCGGAGGTTAATTGCAGACTGGTTCTTTCAGACAAGAAAAAAAGATTCTCAGTCTTAGCTAGAGGGAACTTCTTTATACTGTGTACAGAGTGCTTCCCCAATTGCCCAGCTGGCTAGACTATATAAGACTTGGTTCAAAAGTAAATGATTTTTCTTCTTTCTTGCAAAACAAAACAAAACAAAACAAACAACAACAAAAAAAAACAAGCAACCATAAAACTACTTGTAGAAATTCAGCTAACAGTCTGCTTCAAAATAATCAGTTAAGCAAGAGCCTCACCATTTTTTTAACTAAAGAAAATAAGTTGCAAAGATATTATAAAAATTTCAAGTAAATCATAATTTATACTGAAATAAAACCTAGAAATGCCTACTTTGTCTGTATATATAATTTTGTCTTATCAGATCATTTTGGATTATTTTTCTTGTTATTATAATGAAAGGTTGTTCACAGCGATAAAACTTGTTTACAGATGATTCTCCGGCCTAGAACAATCTTTTTTAGAATCCATGAATGTAAAGAGAGGAAGCTTAAGCAAGACAGTTCCTTTTGTCTCCAAGGTAATAGTAGGTATCAGGGCTCAACATATGTTTCAGTGGGAAGTTTGAGTAGCTTGTCTATTAAGTTGTAAAATTTGCTTATAGTTACCCTTGTTTATGATGACATTCTGTTCATAGAATACCAGTGATCATTTTTTCTTTTTCTCTTATTGATCGATTGATTGACCAGTTGATTGCTAGTTTTCACTATGCCAAGGACAGACAGTTCCTCTTAAGTGCTACTGGTAAATTTATTTTTCTTTTAACACTCCTTTGAAAGAAGCACAAAGATCAGGCATTTTAGAATGACAAATGCTAGTCATGTAGTTGTGAGTGATCAATTGTTCTGCCTTTTGCAATTCTAAATCACTCTCTATAATGGTTAGTTGCCAGACATGGAAATGCCTTTCTGAGTACTCCCAGGTTAGATTAGTTTCCACTGTTACACCTCTTGAGTTGAAATTTTAGAGTGACTTTTGATCTAATCTGTGAGTTAGAAACTTCAAAAGACCATACAATTTAAGTAATGTTATTTTAATAAAGTTTTTGTTATTATTCTGAGCTCAGTATCTGGAACATTCTGAAGGACACAATTTGTAAAGGAAAGCTATCATATTGTGGAAAATTTAAGGGTTAAGAAATTTTAACAAATGGGAAAGAAATGACTCAAGAACAAAAATAACTAGTAAGGTGATCATGGTGCTGACTGTGACCCCCAAGACAGAGGAAAGACAAAAACAAACTCTTGGAAAGCTACTGCATTAAAAGTAGTAACAGACTTCATCTGGCCCAAGAAAATTATGAAAATCAGAATAGTTAGATATGAAATAACATTCTTACTGTTCACAGGAATAACCAGAGTCCTGCTTCTTAAAGTTCATATTATGCTTTTCTTTGTGGAGAACAAAGAGCTCTGAGAATGACCTCATGAACATCAATTACTAAAGTATGCAACCCAGCTTAAAGAACACAAGCAGATGGTGTTCCAACCATTTGCATTTTTCTGCTCTTGTTTTAGTTATATTTAAAATGATTTGACTTACCAGCCTTCTAGACTACTATATGATCTCCCCTGAGGCAGTCACTGATCTATTTCACCTTTACATGTCTTATTGCCATGCATCCAGACATGCTACCATGCCTCGTACACAGTAGATATGGAATAATTATGCAGTGAATTGAAGTCATTGTGTCTAATCTATTTATAGGGAACAGAAGTAAGCGATGACAATTCATCAAAGCAGAGTAGCTAGTGAAGAATTTGATTGTATTCACTTATTTACATTTGATTAATAAATACTTGAAAAGACATGTGGTTATCATATGTAGAAACATCTAAATTTAAAGTTACTACTTTTTTTTTGTTAAGTTCAGTCAGTATAAAGTATGTTCTTGACAATTCCTCTGCAGCTATAGAACAGAAAAAGCCATGTCATTGTATAGTACTAAAATCTAACTTGTGACCTAAGATTTTGGTGAAGAAAATTCCTGCAGAGAATTTAGCCAAGGTCTTCATGGCAGGCAATAGCCTTTCTCCTCTTCTGTATCTTATACAACTTACTCCATCATTTCTCATATTACATTTATATATATATATATATATATATATATATATATATATACACACATATACATATACATTTTTGATGTCAGATATCTGTGATGCTCGAGAGCATTACAGGTTTGTCAAATCTTTGAGGACAGGTACCATACTTATGCATCATTGTATTTTATGCAGCATCCATTGGATTACTTTGCACATAACAGGTCCTAACACATTCAATGATTGAATAAGCATTAGCCATTGGAAGATATGTTCATTAAAGGCAGCACTTGGGAGTAGTTAAGAGTATAGACTCTAGAGGTAGACTACTGCTTGGTTAGAATCTGGTTTTGGTAACTCTATGTTTGCGACCTTTAGTTAGTCACAAAACCTCTTCTAAGCCTTATAGATTTGATAAAGGGCACAATGCAAGTAAGTCTTAGAACAGTCATTGTTTCACGCATGTTAGTTTTTCTTCTGCATTTTTCATCATAAATTCCTGTTTCTGGCTGGAATTTTATGAAAATGTGGGGTTTTAACTTTTTTCTAGCTTTCCACAATAGCTATATAAAACTTTGTCATAGATATCTTTTATCTTCACAGTAATATTTCAGTAGGACAGGTATTGTTATCTTTGTATGGTTTTTTGCTTCTTATCTACTTGAAGTTACTTTTCACTAGGTATAAGGTCAAATTCCAGAAGCATTAAAACATTACTTATAATTTAAATATTCTAATAATATTTTCATAAGTCACTATTTTTAATTTAAAAAACTTCAAAATCTTTTCTACAATATGTACTGAAATTGTGCAAGGAACATTGACAAACAAGATAGTATGGGCTGGTGTATGTGTACCTGGCCAGCAGTCTGATGCGTCAAAGCCGAGTCCTCTGGTCAGTTGTGTCACAGTATCTACCCCAGGTTCATGGTATAAATAGTCTTCTCCTTAAACCTAAGCCTTGAAAAACTTCCCACATAGCTGCAAAATCTACATCAATGAGAACTTTCAAGGGACCAAGTCTTCATTGTGAGAAGGAAGAGAGGACCAGATAGCATGACATTGAGGGGGTCTAGCTTTGTTTACCAGTTTTACTCTTGAGAAAACTGTTGGTTTCTGCTCACTAGTAAATGCAGTGAGATGATCTCCTAGATATGACCAACCAGACTAGTTTTTTTTCCCTCTGAAGATAAGTGAAACAGGAAAGGAGGATGAGAAAAGAAGAAAGTCTTCTCTAGTTTAAAAATAAAAAAGCATATATTTTTTTTCCAGTAAGACTAAAACTTGTTTTTTTTTCTTGAAGAGATTAATCTTTTTTTTATATATACAGAAAGTATTTTAGCACATGAATGTTTGCAAAGGTATATAAACTTTAAAAAAATTGTAAAGAATTAGAATTTTCATATCTAATATCTAAATAGTCTTAATATTAGCCTTATTCATCTGTACATTTACCTTCTTTGCTATTAATCTGTATAGTCCTATAGTATTGTCAACAAAAAATACCTTCATTAGCTTATGTTATTTGTAAATAATTGTCTATATTTTTAAACACATTTTGCATATTCTAAAGTAGAAATTTTTATGTACCTTTAAAGAACTCTAATAAAAATCAGTTCTCATTTTTTTTAGTCAGTCTTTATGGTTTATTTGTTTGTTTTAAAAATCTATTTTAAGGCACTAGGGAAATCATACTTATTTAATCAAGCCTGCAAATCCCTTAAATTCTACTTGTGAAAGCCCTAGTTTTATACTAGTTGATAGAGGAAAATTTAATATTAACTACATAGAGGTAGTTTTGATATCATTTTTTTAATTTCATGGTTTTAGATATATATTTTAATCAAATAATATAATAACTGTAGTATTTAATTGTTAGGTAAGAAACTTTGTGATATCTTGGGCTTTTTTTGTGTGGGAAAATGGAGGGGTAGTGATTATATTGGTGGTAATAGCAATATAAGCTCAAAGGGCAGGTGATGGTGGAAGAAAACTTCTGTTCAAGATCATTCAGTGAATAAGTAGTAAGAAATGATTTTAATCCAAAGTTTTCAGACTTCAAAGAATGTTTTTGTTTGAGAGTTTTCTCGGTACCTAAAGAGAATACCCAGTTGTTCTTGCCAAGTCATCACAACCATTCCAGATAAAGACTCAACAATGTCAGTGAGACCACCTAAACTAATGAAGTTAGACCAGAAAACCAGCCTGGCAAATCCACAAAGTTATAGAAAATACAGAGAAATAATCATTCATCATTGTTTTAAGTAGCTGAGTTTTAGGGTGATTTGTTATACACCAAAGACTGACTGATACAAATGAAGTAGTTTTTAAAATGAAAGGTGTGAGATATGTTACAAGAAATGTTTTAGAATACTTAATTGGAGAGAACTAAAACAATCTGATTAAGTGAGAGGGGAATGTTAACCTTAAATTCAAGAATACCAATCTAAAAAGTACATAGTATGTGTCATGTACTATGCTAATTTACATACATCATCATTTTTAGTCCTCACCACTATCAAATGAGGTGGATGTTGTTTGTCTTTATTTTACAGATGACTGAACCAAGATTCAGAGTAGTTAAGTAAATTATCCAAGGCCACAGAACTTAATAAGTGGCATTGCTAGGGTTTGCAAGATTGTGGGGGTAATTTGAAAGTCTTCTATTTTGCTTTCAAGTAGCCTCTAGAAGTCATGGATGAATGAAAGAAGTGCTATGAAGAGAAGAAGTTCACAAGCAGGTGGGCTAAATCTGTGTACTAAATTACGAGAACCTGTGACTTTCTGATAGGACAGCATTACCTCTCTGTTACAAATGATAAATTGGTGAAAAATATCTTGAGGTAAAGTTTAAGAAGGTTATAGGATTTAATTTAGAAAGGGAGAAAGAGTCAAATTAAGAGGGAAAGTAAATGAGAGAAGAATACTGAAAAAAAATCCACACAATAATTTTGGCTGGGTGCAGCAGCCAGCCTAAAGAACAGAGAGGCATGTAAGATGTCATGGTTACTGTCTGAACCCAGGATTTAAGAGAAGAGAGAGCCATGGCAGGCAGATTTAAAAAAAAAATCTCAGTGATTTTCTTACTGCAGTCTCTTCACCAGCTTGGATATCTTCTTTTGGGCCATTTATATTCTCCTTGTGCCTGATAGACTAAAACTAATTTTGACTAGCTTATTATGAGCAGATGTTCATGTCATATATTAGCTATGATAAATTTACTCCCCTCCCTCTCTTCTTTTTTTAGATGAATTGAAAACAGTATTGACAATATTTAACTTAAGTTTATAGCATGCAAACTGCTACAATTTTGCAAATGGTAATATTTAAATTATGCAGTTAAGAAGCATCACTGGTATAAGCACCTCAAACCAAACTTTGCTCACAAAAGGGAATAAAAACATCAGGAGCAAAATCTTTGAATCATGAGTATGTTAATTTGTGTATAATGGCAGCGACCTTCTCCATTGAGCAATATATGCATATATTGTCTCTTAACCAATGAGTAATATGGCATAAACAAATTAAAAGTGGTGTCATATGACTTCACAGTCAAGTAACTAGAATATAATTAGTTTGATTTAATCTGGGAGGCAAATTCATTATTGCCAAGACAGTGATTCAGTGCTCTGTGCTAAATGAACTAGATGTGAATGTTTAACAGTCAATTTACACCATGTGTTTCTGTAAAAAAAAAAGAATCAAATTATGGTTTTAAGGAAACTCTTTAAAATTTCAAAACTGAATGAGAAATCTTGGTATAAAAGCAAATAAATAGAAGTGTTCTGTAGTCATAGCAAGAGTTAGCTGAGTACCCCTTGGAAAGGAACCCTGTCTCTGCAGTAGATTTATGTCTGTCAACACTAGTTCAAAATCTTCCTTGCTACATTTAAGATACTAATGACTTGGATGCTATGTGGAATTACTTAATGAACTACACATGTTTAGTGGAAACACTTTCATCACCAGTCTTAAGCTGTCTCAGAATCTCTTAAAGTAACTCTTTACTGTCAAACCTTCTGTAAAAATATATTGCAAAATCTAATAAAACTGGAATTTATATAGAACTTCATATAACAAAATAGCAATCTCAAATTTGTACAACTCTTTAAATTTTTAATATGCTTCCATTCACACTGGTTCATTTGATCTTCATGGCATAGGTGGGGCAGATAAAATTGTACCTATTTTAAATAGGAGGCAAGTGAGACTCAGATATAAAGCCCCATGTCTATGGTCACTCTGCTAATAAGAAATGAAAAGAGAAATAGAAGACAAATTTCTGATTTTGAGAGGAAATTTCTTTATAAATTCTTACAGGTTTTGTTCTTTACAGTCCTAAATATGCCTTTTACTCACCCAGTGAATGTTACCTAAAGTCTTTATAAAATAAATTCCTAAATTTTTCTGAGACTGACAATGACTAAAGATAGTTTAATGCATGGAGTGTATCTATTTCCTGAAAATGTACCTTTTATTAACTACAGGCATTTCTTTTAGCATCATTTCAAAACAATTCTTATGTAATTTTGATTCCCAATTTTACAAATTATAGGTTCTAAGGGATTGAGAATCTTTATATTCAGGGCAAAGCCCAATGTATAGATCTACAAAACAGGACTGCAAATCTTGTGAGAGCTGCCTTTTCTAGGAGATTTCAGTGCTAGACCATCACATTTCCATCAGCTACATATTTTGGAGAAGATAAATTAAAAGCAATCTATGACTAACAACAACTTTGAACTGGGCAAGAAGTCATATTTTATGGCAAGTAATTTGGATAATTTGAATTTGAAACAATAAAATAAAAACAAATTGGGGCAGTTTGACTAGCAGACATCTAGTATTAGTGTTTTCAGATTTCCCCAAGGCGTCATTGGTGTAACTCCCATTGACTTAATAGAAGTTTGCTAGAACCTGCCAGCATCGAGCAGTCCTGAGACGGGGAGTGAGGATTAAGAAAAAGACAGAGACAAGAGAGAAAGATTCGGGAGGACTGACAGTGAATACTGCAGCCCTGAGTTTATTCAGCACACCACATTTATACATCAGGGAGGTGTGGAAAGTCAAAACCACAAGAAAGCACAAACTGTTGCAGACACCTGCACAGGAGCCTGTTGCTTTTTAAGTTATAGAACATTCAGTTCTGTCTCTGGAACAACAAGTGTGCTTCTCAGTCGCTACAAAAGTAACAAATTATGACATCCTGCTAAGTAAACAATCCCTTGTTTACCCAAAGGGCAGCCATCAAAATGGCTCCAGACAGAAGTTGCACATAAAAGGTAAGAAGTCTAAAAAGTCTGATAATGGACTATGATCACAACATAGCTGCTCTGTCAGTTGAATAGAATATACTTGATTGTGTCAACCTAGAGCTCAGAAAAACATGCTGAAAAACAGATTAACTGAAATTGTTCTATGGCAGTGTTCTATTATACATCATTAACAGTTGATATAAAATATCGTTTGAATAAAAGATCCAGGAGTATTTCAGAAAATTAGATACAGAAATAATTTTTTTGAGACTTCCCCAACATTTATAAATTTGTTAATCTAGGTTAATATGACTAAACCATAAAAACACATATTACCTCATCAAAACCCAGATATTAGAATTTCCAGAGCTGACACTTGGAAATTTTATTGAAAAAAAAAAAAAAAAAAGGTTTCTAGGAGATTCCAATAATTAACTTGGTTTGGGCATTCTTTAAATTAATTTACTAAAACTTTTCTAATCCTGATATTGGCTCCCTATTTTTCTCCCCTAGACTTTTTAATTCCATAAAGAATTACCATTTTAAATAACTTTTATTATAATTTTCATTCTATGATCCTCTTGATTCCTCTACATTTCTCTTCCCCTAGGCTCTTAATTTTGTTGTTTTTTAAATCTTTCCATCCCATTTGATCATTCTCACTCTCATTCTGTCTCTTTCTCATCTCACTTTTATAACCAACTTTGAGTTTTCCAAGCATCCTCTTAAAGAACCACTCAGGCTTTCTAAATTCCTATGTGGACCTTGTCACTCAAGTGTACTCATGCAACGAGACAAAAAACAGCATGGTCCAAGGGCATATTTGGGGAACCATTCTCCAACAAATAAAAATATGCATAGTGACTCATTCACTTATCCATGTATTAAACAAATTTTTATGGGCTTATATGATGTGTTGGTGTTGTGCTATATTCTGGAAATGCTGTGATAACAAGAGACACTTAGTTCCTGCTCTCATGAGAACTCTGTTCTAATAAGACATAAATAATTCATTAAACAAGCAAATAATTTCAGGTAGTGATAAGTACTTTGAAGAAATATGTAGTAAAGTAAGATGTATATCTCAGCACAATTAAAATGTCTAACAATTGAGAAAACTTTGACTAAATTATGGTAAATTAACATGAGGAAAAATTATTTAATTTAAAGTTCATGATTACCAAGACTTTGCCACTATGCAAGAAAAATACCTATGACTCAATATTTAGTGAAAAAGTAGGATAAATGTTTATCATTATGTCTGTACAAAGCATATAAAGAAGAAAACATTGTTGGAAAAAATACTTTTTTGAGACTGTTATTTCTATGATTACAATGTTATTTTGAATTAATTTATTAAAGAGCATAAAATGCAAAAAATATATAGCTTTTTCGATATACTGTTAAGCAAAGAATTCTATTACTTGGCCCATCTCTCCACCACAGCACTTGCCTTTTAATCTTTTTTATAATGATGAACATGAGGCTTTAAAGTACATTTTGAGTTATCAAAGAAAATATAATACCTTACTTCCTCCTAATTTCTATGCTAAGTATATTTTATTGTGGTTTAATTTTTCATAATCAGTGATCTAGGAATGGAAATAAGTAGGGTAATAATCTGTTAACCAGAATATTTGATTAACTAAAACACATCATTTCCCGATACCCTCAGTAAGGAAGTTATTTATAGGCAAAAATAAATAAATTAAACCTCAACTCCAAACTGCTTTTTGTTACTCTTCAGTGTCTTAGAGGATATTTGTTACTAAATTAGAATCCTGCCAAGTTATCACTAGAGCACAGAAATCTGCCTCTTCATTTCATTTCCCAGTAATAGACAATTGTTAAGTACCTGCTCTTTTCCTGTCATTGGATATTGGAATTTAGGAATTGTTAAAAATATTCAATATTTTTTTCTCTGAACGTATATCAGTTCATTCAAAACATCTAATCTTAGTAAAAGACTATGTCAATGATTATAAGATGCATTGTTGGATTAAATACAGCTTCTGTGGAGAAAAATAAATAATGATATTAAATCTGTGTATTGAAAATTTTAGTCATATGCCAATTTTAGAAAATTAAAATGTTAAATGTGACTTAAGATCAAAGATATATGCTACATCTTTTGGAAGAGTTTCAAAAATTTACCTGCAGATGATTCACCTATAATGAAGTCCAGCACAGACTCTGGGCTGAGAATTGGAAGCAGCTGTAGCAGAGAGCAGAGTTCCTAAAGGGGAGTCTACTACATCCTGATGTAGATTTTTTTCGTCAATGTGTGGTAGAATGAGAAAAAAAAATAAAAGAAATTTGTGAACTTTTTTAACAATAAACTTTTTCAATTAAGAGTAAAATGTCCTTTCTTTTGAGAACTGATGATTATTGTTAGGTAGGCGTCTGTTAATGTTTTAATGTTCTTGGCAAAATAAAACATTGGTAATCCGATGGTGGCCATATAAGTATTTTTGCAAGTTTTTAAATGCATTGAATTCAACGAGTATAAGTGGTCAGGTGGGAATAAAGGTGGATTCACTGTCAAAAGGACAGGGGGTTGATTTAACAACTAATGGCTCTGTGTTCTTAAACATGTCTGACTCTACATTCTTTCATTAATAAAATAGGTCCAGACCCAAGAGTAGAGGCAATGCTGCATTAAAGACATAACATTTGCCTTTCTCACGTATGTTCCTGTTCTGTAACTGCCACTGTTTACTTTGGGTGATTGTGTTTTGTTACCTGTATTATTTAATTCCAGTTTACTCTATGTAATTTTATTAAAAGTGTTAATCAGCCTATCTGGGCTAGCTTTCCTTGAAACATAAGTTCCTTTTGTACCCTGATGAATCCTCAGAGTGTTTTCATGATCCTTTTGCAATGATTCTATACCAGAAGGTATTATCTTGTCATTTTCTATGTCATCTGAACCTCTTATCAGCTCTTATTCTAGAAGTAAAAAATTTTCCTGAGCACACGGTCTGTGAACTTTTTCTCTTCTCATAGAGTGTATACACTTAGAGGCTTTTCCATAAGTGATATCAGCCACTATAAGTATTTGGTAAGATATGTTTGGCCCATGTATAGGGTTTATGCTATCTAGCTTAGACTGAATTTTTATGGTATCTTATGTTGTTCATTGTTGTTTCACTCTGTTTAGAAATTGATGTTATTTGTCATTCAACTCTTTGAGTGATACATCAATATGGCAATCTTTGAGTGCCAATCAACATGGGTTACAGAGTGAACATACAGTAAAGAAACCATAAGTCCTCAAGTTTGCAAATCATGATTAGTTTAGCAAGAATCCAGGACCCTGAAGGGAACATGAAGAGAAAAAAATCCCTTCAAAATTGAAGGAGTAATAATTACCTCTGTGTATTTTCAATCAAAAGACTCTTACTCTAGGAAACATTAGATTAAAAATGAAAGTCAGTGAGTTCAATATTATTTTTATTGGAATAAATTTCCAGGTAGAATGTCAATTTATTTTTGAGAATGCAATATTGCCAAATCTAAAACACTCATGTATAGTGCTTTTAAATTTGATCTCTTGACTTGTCAAGAGTTCTTATACTACTCTTCTAAAAGAAGATATCTACCTAATAATGGAAGCATTTATCTCAAATTCTATACTTAAATGACTACTTTGAATGAGTTCCGAAATTAATCTAATCTCAAGTTTATATAGCTTTATATATTTTTTATTTTGACAACATGATTTCATAAGTTATGATTTGTTCTGGAATTTTGTGGGTGTAATGTACAAGATAAGCTTGTTGAAAAGTTTTTTTGACTTATCAAAGTCATATTTTGAAGAGTAAGAAAATGCAGCTTGTTTGACATCTCCGTAACAATTTTCTAAGCTGTTTGATAAGTTCCTATTTGTCTTTAAAATAAAAGAATTATAGGGAGAATGACCTCGGACCTTCAAGCTATTTTAAAAATCTTTCATGAACAAATAGTATTTAAACTAGAGGGGGAAAAATGATCTCTTTTGGATTTTTAGGTCATATTAGAATACTTCTACTCCAAATCCAGTGAAATCTTGGCTCTAAGGGACATTTGACAATGTTCTTACTCTCTCTGAATTAGGATTTAAATATTTATGCATTTTTTTTATCTGCAAGAGGAACTGTAAGACTTCTCTGAATGATAGGTTAAGCAAAGGTTATGGTGTTACAAATTAGAACTAAATAGGACACTGATACTGAGAAACTGGAATCCTGTTAGTTAGACTAATAATGAATCAAGTCAATGAGACAAAGGGTCCCTCAAGGTGAGGTTTGCTGAAGTCTGAATATAAATGGCCATATTATTATTAATACATCCATTCATAAAAATACTGTAATACTAGTTTATGTCACAGAAAAAGATGAAGTATGATTCAGTGTGAAAATGTGGATAAATGAGAACTATTCATACTTCTCAATTTCAAGAAAGTTTAATGAAGGAATAAATAAGTTTGCCTAATTTAAAATGTATTTCCCCCTATTTTTTCATACTGAATAAGAGTTTGCATTTATAAATATTCAAAGAGGGGGCAGTCTATCAGCTTGGTTTACAATAAAGTCTTTAAAAAAGGTCTAACAATTTCCAGGATCCACTTGGAGCATTAAATTATAATATGTCCTCTTTTAAAAATAAATAATCCTCATTGTCCTAGCGTATTTCTTCCTATATTTGTTGAGGGACTGAAATAAAGATTATAATGATGTTTTCATCCCTCTACCCAAAGTTTTTATCCTTGCTCCTAAGAATAAGTAAAAATGAATTATTTTGCTAGTCTGTAATTTTGAAGATGTACGGAATGAAATTTGAATATTTTCCCAAAATTAAAATCTGTCATTAAAAATTTGTTTAATATTTAGAAGATTATCTCTTTATGCAATTAATCTTCATAGAAATGACATCCACTGATCAAAGGCATTGGAAGTTAAAAGTCTTCTACTAATTTTGGAACTGAAGAAAAAAGCTAGAAGTTGAAATGACCAACTTCACCTTAAATGTATCGAGTGCAATGATTTTATATGAAGCTTAAAATAAAAACAAACCTGCTTTGCCTTCAAATTTGGTTATCTTTCTCTGCAATGTTATAAGAAGTCATACTGTGCTGAGAATGATATTGTTGCAGTACATTTAATGTTGTTTATTGAAACTTTAAGTTTAAAAATTGAATTAGATTCACATTGTTCTGCTTTAGCAAACTTTATCTTGAATGTGATACCAATAAAATTTCTACAAATACTCATTTATACTTTTTGATGTTTTAGTAGTTAAGCCAGGACACACATTAATTTTAATACAGGACATATGAAATTGTTGGTCCCATTCTTTCCAAAAGAAAAGAATTTAGATATGTTTAGTCCCAATGAGAATATGCAAATGAATCAACATTGTAGCTGAGTTAAGCACTATAAATATTAATCATATATTTATTTTGTACCTTTTTTGAACCTCATTCTGTGTCAAGCAATAGGAATAATTATAATGATGTGTTAAGCAAACAAATTTGCTCTCTTCATGGAGCATACTAATATTATTATCAGAAGCTTTATTAGTTATAATCTGTTCTAAAGTAAGTACAAAATGTTGCAAACTCTTTTGCAACCAAGGAGTTTTACTTCTACCTCTTCAATGCCTGCTTGAAAGTCTATATATTTTGAAAGATTGCTGATAAATCAGACTCTGCATGTTAAGAAATAAAATTTCCCATTTAAAAGTTAGCAAAATATGTATACTGCTGATAAGTGAATTTCCAATTTCATTAACATAACTATTTTTACATATTGAATTAAATTGATGAAGCATTTTCTTGAACAAACCTGTTTTAAGCATTTTGGAATTGTTCATATCTTCTAGGGATCCCCCAGATTGGACACTGTGAGATAGCTGTTTTATTTATATGTTTTTAAATTCTTTGTTGAATTGGCCTTGGACATTAACAATCAATGTCTTTTCTTTTCATTTTCCCTCTATGTGTGTTTGTTGTTGTGTCACAATTTTCTATTTTTATAAAGACACTAGTCATATTGGATTATACAAATGGATTGTCATTAGGCTCACCTACAAGGCCATATCTGAGGCACTGAGGGTTAGAATGCTAACATATATTTTGGTGGGGGAGGACAGAATTCAACACATAACAAGCTACTAATATGTGTCAGGCACTATTTTAGACACTGAAGTTACCATGCAGAGGAAAAGATATCTACCTGATGAACCTTAAAATCTATGGATGAAAAGACATGACAAATTATATTTTAAAAATGAACAAGATAATAAAAACTGGTGTTAAGTACTATGGTTAAATAAAACAGGGCAATATTGTTTCTTTTTTTAGACTTTTATAATAACTTTCTACCTCTCTTTGTCTGTTTTCTCTGTAACATTGCCTTTGTCATTCAGTAATAACATTTAGAACTTTGTGCTATAAGGGCTCATGTTTGTATCCATCCCCAGCACATAGCATAAGGCCTGACACACGATAAATGTTCATTAAGTGTTCGTTGAGTGAATTCATCTTCTTGTCACTACTCTACCATGTGCAGCAAACCCAAATAGTAACAAAAATCATGAAAGCGATACTCTTTAAGCGGTGATAGTTTTTTCGCTTGTCCACTTATTTATCCATCTAGTTTAGATAACACAACTTAAAGGATTCTTTAGCTCAGGGCTTTATGCTGATAAGAGAAGCATTAAATACACATTACAGAATAAAAACAATAGAGTAATGGTAGTTACCTGTAGAGTGTCTTGTTTATATAATTAATATACTCTCAAGTTCTGATAGAATTGGCTATGCTTTCCCTATTAGGGATTGTTGGAAAATCTGTAGCTATGCGTGCCTTAGTCAAAGTTGTCTGTTCCGTAGCCTAGCCCTTATTTTTCTTCTGGTACTGATGACCATCTTTAGCATGTCGCACAATTTGGTCCTGCTGTGTCAATTATAAAACATTCTCAGAATTTACTTATTTATTTACTTAACGTTTACTCTTGGCACATGATTTATATCAATGATATTTCTGAGTAGTCTCTGTTTCTTTTTAGTAAGAGCATGTTTTAGTAAGAGTATGTTTTTGATCAGGACAGGCTTTGGTAACTTCTTCGCTCTGTCCTTACATGACCTTTTCCAGATGATGAGTGGGATATAATTAGCCTTGTACAAAAAATAACAAAAGGAACTTCCACATAGGAGTTAAGCGGAAAAGGACCATCCCATTGGGCCGAAATATAAATTCTGTGGTAATGTTCGAGTCTGCTTAAGTGTCATAGGACCTCTTTGTGCAAGTGTTGCCTGGTTTTTCACAGGGTGACAACTACTTTTCCTCCTCACCATATTACTGAATGAAAGATGAGAAAGCACTTACAAAGGTGAACTGTCATGTAAATGTAAACAGTAATACAATTCCGATGACTTATTTAGGACCGAATGGCTGCTGTATAATAAGCAAGTTTGAAAATAGAGCTTGATTTAAATTTCTGCCCTAAGAAACTGTGTCTCTTTGATTGCACTGATTATATGTATTTCTTTTTCAACCTGTGGGTGTATCCATCTTTTTCTAACCTTGTTTCTGAATATATTTTGATGCACAAATGAAAATGGATAGCTTGAAACCATAGCAGAGATATGACTTGAAAGTTGGCCAGAGGAAGTTGATGTAATGAAGAACAGGGAGAGAGGGAAACCATGAGAGATTAGAATAAAACGTGCATTAGAAAAACCCTGGAGGTTTCTAGGATAATGGGATCTGAGGTGGCTGTGGTTTACAAAAGAAGTGGGTCTTGGAAAAAGATATTTGACCAATGTGTTTGTAAGCTAAAAATTGGATCCCCCTTAATGTTCTTTTAAAACTTGAAATAAATATTGGATTTCTTTTTTAATTATTTGCCAGCTGGATTTTGCTTCCTTGAATTCTAGTCTATGCATTGACTGGATAATGTGGGGTTCACATTTTAGGTTTCAATTATAAATATAAAGGTAAATAAAAAATAAGTTTTTTCCTAAGAATCTGGATATAAAATGCCTGTCATTTGAATTTTTCAGTTTCAAACTTAACTACATTACTCACTCTAAGAATTGGTGATAGATTTGGATAATAAATGAAGTAAAATAGGAAATACTGATATTAAAAATTTAAGAGTAACTGGTATTGCCATCATTTTTATTTAATAAAAGGACTGAGTAAAGAAATACCTAGATGTGAGTTTGGGGCTTCAGGAATAATATTCCTGCTCTGGGTCACTGGGGCATCATTTAGTAAATTGCTCCTCCAGCAGTCTTACTGGAGTTGCCAGATTTCTATGAATTTAGGATTGGAGTCAGACAAGTATTAAAATGTATTTCAATCAATAGTCACAATGGTGCATCTTGTGAGTAAGTGAAGAGTAGGTTCATCTGTGCTGAATGCCACCTATGAAAATCAACCTTCTTTTACCAGCTGTGTCTGCAGGAACAACTTCTCATGCGCAGAAGTCCTCCAGTCTCACTTTCAATCCAAAGATCAGTCACTGACTGTGACTTTTAAGTAGCAGTGCCTTTTGCGAGCCAGAACTATGGATGTGTCTATGAAATATGGTGTGAATTGCAAATGCATCTGCATTGCATAAACAGACGGGTGAGTCTTTCACCCTTAAGTCATTCTCCTATCAGACTTTGAAAGACTTCAAATTCCCACCATTACTCCCTTTTGGGGATAACCAGTTTTGGTCACTGATAAATGTAATCAAAAGTTTAATTTAATTAACATTGGAGCAGTGATACAATATGGCATTTTTCATTAGAGTTGTCTCAATCTGAATCAGTGTACCAAATTAGCTGGTGTAAACCAGGACCCTCAAGAAATGAGGAGGGAACAATGTGTGAGAAAGGAGGGGGTGGAGTGAGCAAAAGGGTTAAATGGGAGGGAGAAAGAAAATCATGGAAAGACTAGTGCGGGAAGTTAGTGAGGAGGCCATGTAGAAAAAAGGAGCTCCTTCAAAATTTGATCTTCAGTCATATCCTGAACAAGTGACCCAGAAAAAAAATTCAGCTAATTTTTTCTTTTAAGTGAATTACATGAGGATTTTCTTATTATATTACTGCCAAAAGTTTTAACCTAAACTTTTCTGTTGATGATAATTAGGTTATTTCAACAAAACAAGAAACAAAAACAATAGCAAAAGGTATTTTTTTTTAAATTCCACACTTAGAGGTGAATTTTAAAGAATTTATTTCAGTAATTGTTTACATTTGTAAAATATATTTGAAACTAGTTCTGATATTTTCATGGAGTGAGTGGTAAAACAAAACATTTATCTGTTTTATTCATACAGAGTTTTTATTGATATAGAAGTGCAATGTAATGTTAAGCTCTTGTATTTCTATTGAAAATAGCATCTTAGAATGCATGAAAAGAAGACCCTAAGCATTTTATTTAATTCGATCTGAAATCCATACGCTGTCATTTAGAGAGATCAAGTATAAGGACGTGGTGGGTATAAAATGTACTCCGCATGGTCCCATTTAGAAAGATGCCTCCAATGTGAGTTTTCACAAGTTCCACAAAACACATTTTCACACCAAATTTGATACAGATATGTATTACAAAATCTCCCTATTGCCATTTGAATATAGAATGAAAAAGTTTCCCTTGAGTTTGCAAGAGTGTTTTCAAGTATAGATAGGGAAAGAACAAGCTGTATTAACATCTGCCACTTGAAACCTCATTGTAGTATTTAAATTCTCAAAGAGATTATAGTAAAGAATATCTTTCCTTCATATAGATTTAAGGGAAATTTATGTATACGAGAGTCTCTAATGGGTTCTCATTAATTTACAAATTAAAAATGATTACTACCACATGTAGTGTGCTGTAATCTCTGGTGAATGGGATTGGGGTTGGGAGGGTGGTAAACAGAACTGAATGGGTCCTGTCTCAATGCATGCATTTGCTCAAGTTGTGTAGTTAGTTGTCAAGGGAGCTGTGTCTATGAGGCAATCAGTCACATGTACACATACTTTAACTCATAAGAGAGTGTGTGGCAATCTGTATAGAATGCAGCACCTGGTGATTCTGGGCTTTTCAGTAGAGTTCTGGGGTAGTGGAGGAAAGCCCAGCTGGCACATGTGTTCATACACACACTCAGGAGAGAACACAAAACATGTCCTCATTGCTGTAGAGATGTTGGCATACATGCTCCTTTTATAAACCATAACTCAGGCATCACCTAAACGTGTATGTCCCGAAGGTTGTGTGAGAAAACACTAATTTAAATGTTTCCTTTTCATTTTGAGAAAGGTGTACCTATTTTAAATTCACACAAAGGTATCTTACAAGGCAGTGGTGGTTTTGGGTAAATGAGGGACATTCTACTCTAAGTTATACACTTCTTGATTGCTTGCTTTATATTTTAAAAAGCATTTTAATTTCATAATTTTTATATTTAAATGGCAATAAATTTACGTAAGTAAAAAACAAAGTTGATTCTCTAGAAAACATACCATAATGCCAAAATACTGCCATACATTTAGGATATCTTTCTGGAAATCTTGAAATGAGGTACCTTACTATGCTGCAATAGAAGTCTGCTTTGTGACAAAATGGCTTTGTTTGAACAGTGTGCAGATGACTGCAGCTTGTATATGTAAGCCATACTATGTCATGGGGTTCTAAAAGATGCGAACATAACTACAGTGTCTCATTGTTACCAGATTGACTTAAGCCATTCAGAGCTGAGTGTTTATAGGGAGGCAAAGCATGTGATTATGTTATGCATGGGCAAGTGCCTGTGAAATCACAGAGCTCTCTAAGGCATACTGGTGGAGAGGTACATCTGTTGCAGTGTCTAAGGTTTCTCCAATTACATCTTGGTTAAATAGTCAGTCATTCAGCAAGTATTAATTTTGCATTCACTGGATATCAGGGGAAGATGAACTTGCTGGCCTTGATCCAGATCTTTTGACTGGGCTTACACACAATGTATTTCCCACTATTGTCAATAATGGTGTTTACCTCAAGATGGCCAGACAAACGTGCTGTCTAGGCAGCCAGCTACTACCTTCCTCACAGCAAGTCATCTCTAGTTCAGTGCTAGACCCAAGTCATAGGAATCTGAAACAGAGGAATCTGGATTTAGTGTGGCCTTAAATGGATTCTTAGGATATTTACATGCTGCAACAACTAGGCATCTTGATCTATTGTGAACCTGCTTGTTCTGGGAATGCAAGTTTCTAAAAATTATGAGTAGTTAAGCCTAGTCTTTATTATCTTATGCAAAGGTTTATAGTTTTAACTACATCATATTAATATGTGTAGATATTAATATAAAAATCACACATAACAAAAAATGAAAAATAATCAGATATGCCATTTCTAAGAGATAAGAGCAGTTAATAATTTAATGTGTATGTTGTCTTACAGACTTTTACTCATGCAAATCTTTATGAAACATATTTTCTAAAAATTAAATTATGAAATACATGCTGATCTGTAACCTGTCTTTATGTTTTACAAAACATAGTGGATGCCAGACTGTTACATATTTCTAAATCATCTTCTCATCTGTATGATAGTACATTTGTGTTTGTCTTTGGAATATCTTTAATGCTTACATTTCTCCACCATTGACATTACTCTTTAACAGGAATCAATTGTACTTACAATTTGCTAGCTATTGGAAATCCATAATCCTGATTCATATAGTAATACAAAATGTTAAGTTTTACTTGTCAGGTTGTTCCTGATGCTAAATTCCTTCGCAACCTCTGAGATAAAATGCTCTAGAACTTGACTTTATGTACTGGGCAGACTCCATATAATTTTTATACTAAAATGGTTTATGTGAATATTTTAAGTACAGCAACTCAGAGCTGCCTTTTCTATCTGAATCTGACATTTGGTTTTGTAAGACACAAAGGGCTGTGTCTACTCTCCACTTGGGCATATTCTCTCCCCACAGTGCCCAGCTTGGCAACCTCTTCTTTTACACACGGAGCAGTGCTGGCCCCTGAAGCCCTGTGGTTCTTTCAGGGTAGCTTGCTTCTGTTGAGACTTGGTGAGCAGCAGGTTCAAATTGCCCTGGGCTAACAATTTCTTTTTAATCAGTAGCTGGCATAGCTCTAAATAGCCACTATTTTGCTTTTTAATAAGGCACATTTATGTTAAATAGTAATGCATTTTAACTTTGCAGAAGCAGTAACACTGGTCTATTCCCAAGGTACTTGGTTCTAAAGGATTAAGTTGAGAACACTTTTTCTGTGATCCTGTGGAGCTATTCATATTGTGAGAGTAGACATTCACATTATGGAATTTATCTTTGCTTATATTAGGATTGGCAAAAACCTTATGTAAATAGGCAGGTTTTCTGAACTCAACCATTGAATCTTCAGATAAATGCCTATTCCATGTCTTAGTGCTGTTAGAAAAGCAATCAGTAAGATTGCTCCATGCATGTATGCCTCAGTGTCCACTGACTCTTGGGTCTGGAGGTTCCTAGTCTCAAAAGACCTGCAGTTATTATATTCTGCTCATATTCTTTAGTCTCTCTCTCTCTCTCTCTCTCTCTCTCTCTCTGTCTCTCTCTCTTTCTACACACATACACACATGCACATGCACGCACACACACAACACACTCCATATATTGAATGTTAAGCATATGATTAAGATTATACATCTTTTAATATGTTAGGTATTATACTCCATAGCTTTCATATATAATCTAATATACAATCTAATTTAACCCCACAGTCTTTAATGGATTCATATCATACTTGGAAAAAAAATCCAAACTTTATAGCAGAGTCTACAAAGTTCTACATGATCTAACTCTTACCTATCTTAACACCCTAAATTCTTACCATTATCTCCTTTGCTCACTTCAATATTATTCATTTATATTCTAAGTGTTTGCTATGCTTTATGCAATGCTTTAAATATGTTTGTTCTCACAGTAACCTATAAAACAAGTGATATTATCAGTCCAATATTACAGATAAGAACATTGTAGTATAGAGAGGTCCATAGTCAGTAAATTATGAGGCTGGGGTTCAAAACTAGGCATATAATCTCCAAAGGGTGATTTCTTAATCATAACACTATGTAACATTGTGTTATTCTTCAGCAACATTACTAAAAGATGACAAAAGCAAAGGCCTCCAGGTTTGAAGTGGTAAATGCATGTGGAGCCCTAAAGAACATTTTGAGTTGCTGGTTGATGTAGAAGTGACTATTCTTCCAGTGGTCAAGTAAATGCTAACTTTGGCAAAGGAAAAGAGGATGTAGCTTTAATTAGTTCCTTTCTGTATGACCTATTCACAGTTCATTTCACATTTGAAGATTTAGATGAATGACAGCCTGAATAACATATCATGAGATTGGAAGATTTCTCTTCTACCATCCCAGAAATAACTAACCAGTGATAATTATGATCATGTGTACATTATTAATTTGTTATTCAGGCTGCTTGGTGCTGGGTTTATGCAATGGGTAGGCTAATCAAACATTTAGCACATTAGCAAATCAAGTCTAGTATAAGATAATACAAAAAATAAGAAATAAAAATAAAAATTAAAAAATTTATTTGAAATAAAGTTATCCTCAAATGGAGCATTAAAGTCATCATTGTGAAGAGCTGTAAACTTTTTTGAATATCTATACACTTATTTATACTATGTGAATACATATGTTTGAGTATGGGTGTATATGTGTGTACATATGAGATACTATGACTTTTTAAGTGGTTATGGATTCCAAAACCTTACTTCCACTCTCTCCCATAGGGCTGTCACTCATTAGAGAGGTTCAAGGAAGAAAAGGTGAGATGGAATCACTGGTGAAGAAGTGGTATATATAAGTGATGGTCATGTCCCTGATGAAATCAGATTTTGTTGATAAATTTATCTGTTTCAAGATACCCCAAGAGAATACAGTGTTTGATATTATATGAAACCATCCCAAATGGGAAGCTATTATGGTGATATGTATGACTTATAACTTGCTTCAGCATGTTTCTCAAATACTCTACTTATGTTAACATTAAACTTAGCTTAAATAATATAACAGGAGTATCTAAATTTAAATGAGTTTAAGGTAGTCGTTAGAATAATATGTAAAGTTGAAGACATCTAGAGGCTCTTTTCATAAAAGGAAAAGCATTTATTAAATTTTCCAAGAAAATTTATTTTACACAGAGTTTAATGTGACAATAGAATTCATCTACTTTTATTAGTAATGAGCTAGATTTAGAACTGTTGCTGTATGTTTGGTATAATATAGTTCAGAAAATGGAATAAACCAATATCTTTCTTTTACTGGCCTGCCTGAGAATCTCTCTGCTAGGTTCCAATTGACAAGAGCTTTCTGGAGAACTCGTATGTTTAAAAATTTGGGGGTAACTACTGATACAAACTCACTTTTTAAAAACTTGCAAGGTAGAGAAAAACCATCTAGAATTTCAAAAAATCCTTCAAACAGATAAATCCTGTGCTAAATATATTAGTATGTATATTATTATTTTATTTTAAAATTGAGATAATGATATATGTCCCATTTTGTTATTGATCAACTTTCCATGTCATTAAATATTCTTCTTTATATCATTTTAATGACTGCAGAGTATGCTGTTGTGTATGTGTCATATCTACTTAAGGTAGCATATATTGTTGGACCTTCAGTTGTTTTCCAAAGCTTTACTATTATAAATGTGCTTAAATAAACATTTCTATAGAAAATCTTTATAGATCACTATGCTTATTTCCTAATGATGAATTTGCTCTACCCAAAATTATGTACACATTTAAAGATTTTGATCCCGACTTCTGAATTGAGCAACATGCTTTGGCATATTCTCTGATAACCAGGTATACTTTTTTTTGTCAACAGAGAACAAAATTTTGGGAAGAATGGCACAAAACTTAGGCTAGAATGAAAGTCGAAGGGAGTGCAGAGAAATCAAAGACTTTTTAGTGACATTGACCTACTTAGTAGAAGCTTTAATAATAAAAGCTGTAATCAATTCTTAAGTATTCACTATGTAGAAAACACTATGTTAAGTACTTCACATATATTATCCCATTTATTTCTTATCTCAACCCTCTGGGACATAATATTTCCTTTTGCGTCACAGTGTGACTGAGATATTGAGGCACATGTAAGTTAACTGACCTACTGCATATCACACAACATTGTTTAACAAGGATTTGAACTCTGTTATGTTTGGCTGGAAAGAATAGACAGTGTATAGTACTGGAGGTTAGTTAGACTTGTGAGTGTGAAAGAGGACACATGGAACACTGAGATACTTGGGGCTGCCAACAACGTAGTTTTGACCCAGACAATGTACGTGAGAGCCAATCTTCAAAAAATGAATTGGTAATTCATCAATTGGATTGCTTACTACCAACCATTGTGTCCATGCAGAATGTGTAGGCTTTAAAGTCATAAGCAAGTGACTGACTGTGTACTGATGCTGAGTTTACATCTTGGTGTAAATGAAATATAACACAAATGGAGGCCAAGAAGAGACACTTAAATTTGTATCAATGTTCTGCAAGTCTTTTTTCTGAGGTGATGATTAGAATGTGTCACTTAAAGGAGTGTTGTTTCCAGCTGGTATGTTATTGGCAACAGAAATGAATTCTTATCATAGTTGGTTTTATTATTAAGGTTGCTGATAAATGACATTACATGTAACTTGCTAATAAGTGTATGAGTCTGGGAATTCTGCCATGGTTTCCCTAGCTTGGAGTTAAGTAAATGTTCTTTTTTTCTCCTCCATCTTTTCCCAGCCCTCCATCCCCACTCCCACCTCTGTCCCTGAATTATATATTGGATTCTTTGGAGAATGGCTTATACTGCTGTTTTAATGACAAAATCTTGAGTTAAATATAGTAAAATAAATATCCAGCTGCAATCACACACCTTTAAGAAAGTCATTTAGATTGAGTGGAAACTTGTCATGTAACAAATATTTTACCCAAAGAACACATCATGTTTCTTTATCTGTTGCTACTTGATATGCTTAAAATATAAACCAGACACAGAAAATGAAAAATTGCATGTCTTAAACTGTTTCTGGAGACACAACCTCCAGAAGATAATTTCTGTTCCTTTAGTTTTAAACTTGTTAAACTGTAACTTGAAATGTACTATTAGTTTTGAGCATTTGCCAATCATCAAGTGCTTTAGTGGTCAACATTTCACAAGTCTTTGAAACCTGCCTTTGAGTTCACTAATAATTTGATATCATTTGATGGTAATGGCCTTAAAAAGAAAAATATTTGTAAATATAAAACAGTTTAATATGCACAGTTAATCTCATTGACTAAAGTGTGTGGACTAAACATGCTCTAAGGCAAATTGGTTTCTTCATGTGTTCTGTCCTCTGGTGTTTTCATAAATGAAATACTAGCTCTCCAGACAGTAAAATTTATAAGAATAAGGTCTTTATCTCTTTTGTTTGTTTCTTAATCATTGTACTTAGTACTATGCCTGCAACTCAATATATATTTGTGGAAGAATTGTAATTTATACAAACCTATGTAATTACAATGTTATCTTTTTGATTTTTCTAATTAATTATACATGCCCTAGTAGCAGGAAGTTCAATTATCTTTATTTTAATGCCTTCCCTTGAACTTCTGATTTGTTTAGGCTTTTTAGAAACATATTTAATTGGGAGTGGGTGAGTAAAACATTGCTTTTAATAACAACTATGGTAAGAACAAGAGCAACTATAGTGATTGCCTTCTGCTGACTTGTTCTGTGTAGAGAATGATCCCATACCATTCTAGGAACACTGGATTCCCTCTGCTGCTGCTCAGAGCACATAGATGCCTCACACTGTGAATTATAGCTCCTTTAATTTCATATTTTTAACTTAGCCATTTGTTTCTTAAACAAAATCATTGTACAGGACTATCTAGACCTATAAGAATTCCATCATCAGCCACACAAAAAAAGCTACCATATTGCCCGAGGAGCTTAGGTCTCCAGACCTATCTCCTAGTCTCCTCTAAGTGGGGTTTTCTTTTTGCATCTTCAGGGCCTTTCTCTGTCAGAGAACCCCTATCAGATCACTGTGGCCCATATTTTGGTTTCCTTCACTTAGGTCACTGAGATTAGTCCATTTTCTCTCTGAAGGCTTTAGGCTTCTGTAAATTGACTGATTATCATCTCTGTGTATACCTTGTATCCTCTCTTCCTTCATAAAGAAAAGAAGTTTAATATGCTCCCCAAAACCTCTTTTTTTGTCACAGTAAAAAAGTCTGATAATTTTAAGGTGTTCACTTAATAAGAAGTAAATTTAATCTCTACTTTTACAGCTGCTCTATTATAGAATGAATAGGAAGCTTCTGGTCAAGATGGTGGAATAAGTAAATACTGTGCTTGGCTCTTCTCACAACCACATAAAAATTACTACAAAACTACAGAATAATCACCATTGAGAATCACCTAAAGTCTAGCTGAACAGAAGTCCTACAACTAAGAAAATGGAGAATAAGCCACCTTAAGACTGGTAGGAGGGGTAGAGACACAAAGCAAGCTGCTCCCACATCTATGCATGGCAGTTAAAATCAGGAGGACTATATCATCTGTGAAGGTTCCTTATTAGGAGTAGGTGATCTCAGCCCCACACCAGGCTCCCCAGCTCAGAGTTCCAGTGCTTGGAAGAGAATTTCCCACAAATTCTGGCTATGGAAACCAGCAGAGATTGTGGCTGAGTGAGATGGAGGGCTGCTGGAGTACCAAGTGTTCCTCTTAAAGGGCCCACACATGGACTTATTGATGGACTCACTAGCTCTGAACTCCAGAGCTGGGGCAATAGCTTGAAAGGCACCATGGACTTATGGGAAGGAACTGAATTGTTTGGCTTCAGAGTGAGGGCTGAAGGGGCAACTTTCTTCCAGGTAGAATGCTGGTAGAATACATTGGTTCTTTGTTGAACTCTCCCTTCCTCCCTCCTTCCCTCCCTCCCAGCATGCAGACACTGGCAGCCACCTTTTCTGAGTCTTTATTAAACTGGCTAACATCATTCACACCCTCCTGGTGATTCCCTGAGACCTCACCCAATGTAGGGGCTCACCCAAGCCAATTCCAGTGGCTTTTCTAGACATATGGCCTCCCTTGGTTCATAGTGCAGATTTTTCTAAAATCTCTCAAAGTTTCACAAAACCCAAACAAGCAGCATCTGGCCTCAGCATGCCCCATACCTCTTGCTGAACAGCCTGTAGCTTGGCAGTAGTGCCAGCTGACCTCATTTTGTGGCTTGGCTTCTCAAGGCACCACTAAGCCCAGAGTGGGTGGTGGTCATCTGCTAATTCACTGGTATCTCATGCCTGGTGGCCCCAGGCAGGGCACAGGTTGTGGGTGAACTTCATATGCAGTAGAGCCCTTTCTAGGAGTACCACCCAGTGCTGCATCCAAGGACAACACACCCAATGGGAAGACTGAGCAGGCATAAGAGCCCTGCTAAAGTGAATCCTGCCACATAAGGTCAGCTTCTGCACAACAGTCACTGGCCAGTTCTCACAACCAATCAGCCCAAGAGTCCTCCTTCTCCTTGATATGTAAATAGCAGCTAAGAGTCAACTACAGGAGTAGGGTACACACAATCCATTTAAGAAACATGCCTAGGAAACCTGGCTCAGGTGACCAGGGAAACTGCACCACCGGGACCACAGGAAACCTTCTACAAAAACCCATTCTACTAATACCAGGGGACATAACAACCCTGCCTAACACATAGAAACAGAGGGATCTAGCCAAAATGGGGGGGAAGGCAAAGATACATGTCCCCACCACCCCCCAAAAAGAACAAAGCTCCAGAAAAAGAACTAAACAAAATGAAATTAGCAATCTATCAGATGCAGAGTTCAAAACACTCATTATAAACACGTTTAATGAACTTAGAAGAAGAGTGAATAAATTCAGTGAGAACTTAGACAAATAGATAGAAACCATAAAAAAGAACAAATCAGAAATGAAGAATATGATAATGGAAATGAAGAATATATTAAATGGAATCATGAGATTAGATAAGAAAGAGGATTGAATCAACAAGTTGAAAGACTTCACAGTGAAAAACACCTAATCAGAACAGAAAAAAAAGAAAGAAAAAAGAAAAAGGAAAAAGAAAAAAAAAAAGAAAACAATGAGGACAATTTAAGGGACCTGTGGAACAACAGCAAGCATGACATTCACATCATAGCAGTACCTGAAGGAGAAAAAAAGGGAACAAGGAATTGAAAACCTATTTAAGAAATTATGATGAAAAACTTTCCTAACTTGTTAAATGAAATAAATAAGCTCAGGTAGCACAGACAGTCCCAAACAAGGTGAATCTAAAGAGACCCATACCAAGATACATCATAATCAAAATGCCAAAGTTTAAAGACAAAGGGAGAATCTTAAAATCAGGAAGAGAAAAGTGGTTAGCTGCCTATAAAGGACCTCCCATGACACTGTCAGCTGCTTTCTCAACAGAAACTTTGCAGGCCAGAAACGACTGGCACGAAATATTCAAAGTGATAAAAATCAAGGACCCAGAACAAAGATTACTCTACCCAGCAAAGCTGTCATTTAGAATTGAAGGGTAGATAAAGAGCTTCCCAGAGAAGAAAAAGCTACAGGAATTTATCACTACCAACCCAATATTACAAGAAATGTTAAAGAGACAAGGAAGAGGAGGAAGAAGAAGAGGAGGAGGAGAAATAAAAAAATATAAATAATAAAATGATGGTGACTACACATCTAGCAACAATTAGTTTAAATGTAACTGGATTAAATGCTTCACCCAAAAAACATAGGGTGATTGATTGGAAAAATTACCCAAAGCCCTTACATATGCTGCCTATAAAGGACTCACATCAGATTGACAGACACACTCAGAAGCTAAAGTAAAAGAATGGAAAAAGATATTTCATGAAAATGGAAACAGCAACAACAAAAAGCTGGAGTAGCAATACTAAACACTAGACAAAATAGATTTTAAAACAAAGGCTATAACAAGAGACAAAGAAGGATCCAGTAATCCCACTTGTGGATATTTATTTGAAGAAACCCAAAACATTACTTAGGAGGAACATGTCAATCCATATGTTCATTAAAGCAGTATTTACAATAGCCAAGATACATGCAAGAGGCAATCTGGGTGTCCATCAATGGATAAATAGATGTAGAAGAAGTAGTGCATATATACAATGGAATATTACTCAAACATAAAAAGAGAATGAAATCTTGTCATCTTTAATAGCGTGGGTGGTCCTCGAGGGTATTGTGTTGAGTGGAGTAAGTCAGAAAAAAAAGGCAAATTCCATATCATTTCATTTACAGACTCATAGATACAGAGAACATTTTCACGGTTGACAGATGGAAGGGGGATTGTGAGCAGTGAGTGAAAAAGGGGAAGGGATTAAGAAGTACAAATTGGTAGTTACAAAAGAGCTCTGGGGATCTAAAGTATAGCATAAGGAATATAGTCAATAATATTATAACTATGTATACTGTCAGAGGGGTACTAAATTTATTGGGGTGATACTTTGTGAGTTATATAGATGTCTGATCACTATGTTTTAATCTGAAGCTAATGTAATATTGTATGCCAACTGTAAATAAAAAAAATTAGATTGAATGGGATATTTAAGATATTTAAGCAGGATCTTGTGGGAAGTACACCTCTGTAAAATTTTACTAAAATGTTCAGAATATGTTAGTGTACATATGTTACAAAGAGACACATATTTGGGAAGTGAACACCCTTTCTTTAAGATCTGCATCCTGTCACCTCCATGTATGTTGTCTTCTTCCTTATTAGCACCATCTTCTTTAGTTATCATTTTCTCCTTTACCCTCACATTCTGTATGCTTCTTCAATTGTCCTTGAACATAAGCAATGTAATATCATAGCTGTCTTCTTTTGTGAATTTTCTATGTCTGCAACTTGGTCTTAAGAACCCAACGTCAGGGGCTCCCTCATGCACCTTTTCTGTTGTATTCTTATAACTCCTTTCCTGCACCAGGAATTACTGAATATGTGTTTGTTAACAGTGACTTTGGTGGCACTGTTTATGCACATAGACTGAAAGAGAGGCTTCATCAGTGAGAGTATGCTGAGAGCCTGGAGGTAGATTCAGAGAGAGCTTCTCCAGAATTGATAAGGACTTGGGGGAAACTTTTGCACTGACCTGGAAACCATCTCTTCATTTCAGGGATGCAGAGGAAAACCTTTAGCCTTGTGTGTTCTGTGGTCTGAATAGTACTCACATTAGTTGAAATTTAGTAAGTGGGTAATAGAAAATGCTTGCTCTTAAAGGATCATCTGTTCATCAAGAGCATTAGCATCATCTGGGAACTTGTTAAAAAAGGAAAATTTTAGGCCCAGACTATATCTATTGAATCAGCCTCTGAATTTTAGCGAGATCCCTGGTTTTTCCCATGTATGCTAAAGTTGGAGGAGCAGTGATCTAAACACCTTACTTACATTCTTTAATTGCTTTGGCCACTTAAACATAATTACTGGTCCTCCTATAAGCCTGATATTTGGAGATTGATTTGTAAGCTATCTTCAATAGAAGTGCTTTCTACATGTCTTTTATACACAACATGTTCATTTTTCTAAGGATTCACCAGGATAAAAAGAGAAAAACGAAATGCAATATAGCTCAAATAATATGAAAGACAATTATTGCTGCTTATACTGTGTTTCATTCTAGAATTCAATATGTTACTCAAAAGGTCAAAGAATATATCTAATACATTCCCTAATGTTCTGAGGAATGTTAATGAAACCGTCCAGAAACCAATTTGAATACTATCTGCTGCCATTTAATCAAAGAAACTTAGATAAGGTAACACTTCGTGTAATGGGTAGGCAAACATTTTATATTATAAATTCATTAGCTGTTCAAATTAACCAAATGTTTTTATTCATGTTTTTAGCATAAATTTAACTTTTTTATTTCCATAATGATTTCCCCCAGAAAGGTGAAGTTGGGGTTGCTCATTAACTAAGGAACTGATTCTGAAGTTGTTACCCAAAAAATCTTCCACATGGTGCACTTCACAAAGAAATAACATTATTCTATCACATTCAGAAAAATTTCTCTTAAAATATGATATATTATAGAGTAAGATTTCTAAAAGTATATTGAATTTATAATTAGTATAATAAAACTAGTCATGAAATATTGTCATCCTCCCAAATAATTTTTAAATTTCTTACTATAATATAAGGTAAATCTATGATGCCTATCTTCTGGAGTGTACCTGAACACAAAATTTTTCTGATTATATGAACTGAAGGACTACCACTTCTTAAAATCCTGCAAGTCCTCTCCCTCAAAACAAAAACAAAAACAAAAAAACCACCATTTACAGTGAATTAATTTTCTAAAGTTGGAATGTGTAGATCAAAAGGATGTTTTAAAAGTAGATGCCATTCCTAAAAACATTCAACTTTATTTTCAGTAAATAATGCTTAAAATAATTTCAACAATTGGGTTTATTATGAAGTTTGGATAAGTTCTCATTCTCAGTGCTCTCAGTGGCCAGATAATTTCATAGCTATTGATGTTTTCCCACTGATGGTCGATTATGAATTAAATTTTGTGTGGTTGTCTAACCATTTGGAGAGTTTTGTTATAGTGAATCTTAACAATAAAATAAATGGATCATTTAAAAAATTAATTTATTCACTCAGCATGTTTATGCTATATATCAGACACTGTAATAATTAGAAACGATTAGGTCAAATGTTATACCCTACTTTTTAAAAGGACTTAGTGATATATAGTTTCAAATTGTCTCCAGAAATGTTTCAAGAAAATCTCCTACCATCAGAATATAAGGGACCCTGACTTTCAGAATTATCACTGATTAAGGTTTGAAAGATAAAAACATCTTATCTCATTGTTGTTTATATTGCTGTAAAATATTTTTTCTGTTTTCATTATTAATATTTATTTGTGTAGTATTTTGTTCTTCTCCTTTGTTCTTTGCCATTTTTGGAGTAACATTATATATTACTATAATAATTATTTCTTATTATAATTGTTTTCCTTAATTTGTAATTGTTGCTTAATGTTTATTTTTATATATTATAGTAATAATCTGATTTAACATTTGTACATTATTAGATATTTATATATAATAAATATATATTAATTTATTCAATAAATGCTATTGTTTCTTGTTTTTTTCTCTGTGAGATAAAGAGAAAACTCTGTAGGTCAAGTATTTGCTCCAGGCAGAAACTGGTGCTGTTTACTTAGTCAAATTTTTTTTTTCTATCTTTAACTAAAAGGCAGACAAATATACCGAGCTCCAATTTCCAATTGCTATATGGCATTTTTTCATTATGACTCTAGTGAATTGAGGGGCACCTTCTCTTACATTGTTGCTTAATCCTCTAAACCCAATGACTCTGTGAAAACCAGCGGTCTTGGCCTCTGCCTGCACACGTAGAAAGCGTTGTTTGGAAGAAGCTCCAGGGTGGAGATAACAAAGCATTGAATCTTTATACCTACACTTCCTTCATGTTATGTGTGAAGACTTTAGTCTCTGAACAAATATGTAAAAGAGGTAAGGAAACATCATTTTTACCACCCTAAAAATAGTGTCAATGCTGTTGATTGAAATTTTTATACTTTATTTGGAGCCCAAGTTTTTGAGTCAACTGGGACAGCACTAAAATGTCCTATACTTCCATTAAGGCTAGCAGATACTAAATAAGTGATATTTGCTATGAGAGTGATATGTTTTGAAAAGGAGAGATATAGAATTTTATGAGAATAATTCTGAGCTTTAATTCCCATAATTGCTTAGCTTATTGGTCTTTGACCTCTAAATTATACAATGTGCCTTAATGAATATCTAAGAACTGTTGACATCCTTATTTAGTGTAATTATTGTAATAAATCTGATATATGAAAGTTTTGCTGGAACAGAGGTTTAAATATGTTTAATTCCAATTAATTCTACCCTCTTTGTCATCATCTATGCAAAGTATTATTTTTCTAAAATATCTTCAAATAATTAGTTTTAATGAAATCAATAGTAAAAAGGGAAAGCAATAAGGCCTAAGAAAAAGAACGTAGAGCTTTAAAAACTGTTGACATGACACAACCCATAGAGATCAATAGCTTCAATAATATAAGGTAAAGGTTATATCTGGGAATTTTAGTGGGTATTTAAGGTAGTTACACTTGAAGTAGAATTTTTATCATCATGTTCACTTTGATCATATATAATTCATATATTTTTGCTATTTCATTCTTATGTATTGTTAGTGTTTTAAACATCAAATATTTGCAATTAGTTGCTTTTCTCATTTTAAACTTTTAAGTGCTGCTATTGAGTTTATTTCCTGTCCCTATATATGACCAATTTTAAATCTATGTAGTTGTCAGCATTTTAGGGAACGTATTGCCTTATTAGTTAAATGTGAGTATAAAATATTACAATACTTTTCATGCTACCACAGGAATATTGTTTTCACTGGCCTTTAGCACTATATGCTTCAACAAAATAGAAAGTCAAAGACTATTATGAATAAATTACCATTTTTTATGTCTCCTCCTTCTAACTAAAAAGCTATACTAATAAATATAAGATAAAGTAAACACAACAAATACTGAATGTTTTGATTATAGAAAAAAATTGATGCCACACTTTAGAAGTGTTATTTGCTAAATTGCTTCAAATTTAGAGTAGGTGTGAAATAGTCAGATGGATTCAAAACTAGCTCCAAGACCATAAATAAAGCATAAGGATAAAGTGGCAATGAAGGAAAACACCCCTCTGATTAGTGTTTAGAGGAGTATAACAGAGGGTGGTGTTAGTGCTGATCATCTTTAACATTTATCATTTATTACTGATTCAAAAAGAATCTGTGAATAGCACATTGAGGAACTTTGCAGTCTGTGTTAAACTGGGAGGTGTTGCAAGCAACAGACACGAAGAAATATAATTGACCTAAAAAACATAAATGTGAGGCATTTTATTATCAGTATAGAAATGTATATTTTGAAAACAATAAAAAATACATAATATATAAACAAAATATTGAAAATCAAAGAATTATTGGAAGGCAGATGGTATTTAATATTTCTAAAATGAGGTCTCAGTGCTTTTCATGGCAATTTATCCTGCAACCATTTGTCTTTCTTGCATCTAGGTAGCATGGATGCTTGTCTTAAGCTGTTTCTTTATAATCAATCTGACTATATTTTTCTTAATAATCAGCCAATCAAAAAGGAAAGAGGGTTAATATGTTAAACATATTTGGCTTTTGGCTTCTATAGCACAGTGGTTAAGGGAACAAACTCTGGAGTCAGATTGCATATTTGATTTATGGCTCTGCCACTAGCTATGTAATCTGGACTGGTTTACTTAATCTCTCTGTGCTTCAGTTTTCTCACATTTACAATGAGATAGTCATAATGTCTATTGTGAAAATATGTGAAGTTCCTGACACACAGAAATATTATATGTATTAGCTATTAATACTGCTATTAATTCCATCATTACTTTGTGTATGCCTTAGAGATAGAGACTGAATGAAAGGTTTGTTAAAAGTTTATGTCTAAAGAGAAATTATATGATAGATACTGACTTTTTAAGCTTTGAAACTCTTCTTAGTGAGTGGTTCTCCTGGGTACCAAGCCTCTTCAGTGATGTTTTAAATTACACATACATAGGTACCTCCTGGTTGAATTAAAATTGTTTTTAGAATTGTGATATTTTAAATATTTAGCTCTCTTTATCAATTAGATAACAACCATTGTTTAATTGGGTATTGGGTCACACTATGAGGATAAGTGTCAGAGAATTTATATCAAACCTAGACCCGGTAGAGAATAATTTAGTATGCCATCAAGAAGGCAGGCAGATGCCTTCACCCTGTGGACACTTGATTGAGAAAAAGAGGCATTATTCTTTCCTGATGATCATCAGTAAAAAACAAAAACACATGACTTACTCTATTAAGTTATTACTGACTGTAATGTAGATAAATGAAACTGTGGAGTAAAATATAAGATAAATAATATAGGATGTTTGTATACCTTTATGTAGTGTAGATGCAATCTGTCAGATAACAGCAAAAAAAATTATAAAGATGAATCAAATCTAATATCATTTATTTAGATATCGATGCTCATTTTTAAAGCTTAAATAAAACTGAAAATTTCCATAAAGTGACTAAAACAATGCCAGTAGAATGAAAGGTAATATTTCTTCTCCTTGTGATACTAATTAAAAAAAAGCTCCCTTCTTTTAGTCATCCAGTATCCAAAAGATACAAATAAATTAGCCCAGAAATGTGCAACTAAAACTGATTAAAGAAATAGATGGTGGATTTACATAGAAAACTTTGTATGTGATAAGAACTGAGAAACATGAAAATAGGCTAGGCTGTCTTTATAACACAGATGTCATGGCAGAATCATTTAGCTGAAATTTGAAGGTAATATCAGAAATAAAATAAAACAGCCTGAGTATCAAGAATAGCTTCCTGACTATGAGAATTATTTGGTGCTGAGAATCTTAAGAAAATTTGGAACAGCTCTGAGAATGAGCCATTAAAAGTAGAATTTTCCCTCTCCACCCAAAGGGAACAGAAAGCAGCAACTGCAAGTGGGGCCCCAATCTCAATCTCTCTCTCTCTCTCTCTCTCTCTCTCTCTCTCTCTCTCTCTCTCTGTCTCTCTGTCTCTCTGTCTCTTTCTCTTTGTCTCTCTCTGTCTCTCTTTCTATCTGTCTCTCTGTCTCTGTCTCTCTGTCTCTGTCTCTCTATCTGTCTCATTTCAACCGCCCCCCTGCCCCCCACCACACACACAATTTCTCTCTCTTCCCTCCCTGGGGAATAAAATAGTAACATTTGCCATGAGGTTGGAAAAGTGGGTGGGCTTTATTATAATTTAGCAAGCAAGAAGCAAAAAGATACAACAGGAGATAAAGTGCCTGGCCCAATCTGGTATGGCAGAAACTGGGGTTTTACTCATTGTTTCTTTATTTAATTCTTCAGATGCTACCTCACCTCTCAAAAAATGTTGAGAAATGTTGTTGCTTATTTAAATTCTATAAAATCATATAAATCGGGATAAAAAATGTTAAAAATATTATTTCAGCCTAACTTTTCTCAAAAAAAGCTTTCAGAATGGTATTCTCCTATGCAAATAGATTACTTTCTTCTGTTATTGTAATTCTTCAATTTTAGTTGTGCTACCCAGCTAAAGACTAGGTTTTCCAGCCTCTCTCAGTGTTAGGTCCAGCCATATAGTTTTGTTCCGAACTTCTCTCCATTCTCTTCTAGGTAATTGTAATGAAGTCAGAATGTTGAGCATAGGAGCAATCATCTTACACCATGTGTTGGAAAATATATTTTGAAGATAATAGAACAACAATACAGAGGAAAGCTGGTCTCTTGGTAAATTTGTAGAGGAGAACTGTCATACTACCTTGTAACACAGAGAAAAATAAACTTTTATCTTTTTAGCTTGGCATCTCATTTATGTTAGCCAAAATGACATCATAACAAACATACCTATCTAAAATCCAGTAGTCAGTTCTTTTGACTTAAAATAGGGATAATATTACTTATTTAGAACTGTTGTTAAGATTAAATGAGATATATATTTTAAAAATACTCAGTATCATGTGTAATACATTAACTCAAAAAATGCTGCTATGTGTTTGAGTTTTTAAAATAATGGGAGCTTTGTGCTAAATCTTCAATATCTCACACTCTTGATCTTTCATAAAGTTACTCTACTAACTCAACTTTGAGTCAGTATAACAATATGTATTCATTGTACCCACAATGTGAAAAAAATCATATAATTATGGAGTCTTGACAACCAAATATCCATGATACCCAGCTTTAGTTGAGTTTCTGGAAAGTTGTGTTACATGTCATTATCTTTATCCCTGGGCCTCCTTTTTATGTCACTCAGGAGTACTTCCAGGTATGACTGCCCTGCTCGAACCACTTATATCAATCCTCCATGCCCCAATGGTGAGGATGTAATATGTCATGAAGAATCCCTAAATTCCCACCTGTTTCCAAAACTATGCAAATCTAAACTCACTCACTCTTCTACTTTCAGAGGAAAAAGTGACCCACTTTCTGAACCCTTCATCACTCCCTGTTTCCTTTAGGACTTGACTTTTTCAATGATTGTGTCATCATCTTATATGTTCACTTTTTCCTATGTATCTTTTACATATATAGAAAAGCATATGCTAAAGTCTATCCACGTGTAAAAATCCTTCTCTTATTTCCTCTCCTGTACTTATCACTTTTTCTCTCTCCTTTCTATGATCAGGCTGTCTCTATATCGTTGTGTCCAATTTTCTCTTTAATTCCCTGCTATCTGGCTTCTGTTCTCATATCTCTAATGACACTCTTCTGAGCAGTGTCTACCTTAATAGCTCTCATATCCAACCCTTCTATCTTTTTCCTTTATTATTTAATTAAATCTTTTATTTATTTTGGCCTGAATTATTGTCAAAACTTTTCAAGTTCCTTTTTCTCTATTCTTGATCTAAACCATCTAGCCACCTCAATTTGGACAGTTTCTAAGACACAAATTTGGATATGTTACTGTATTGCTTAAAAAAGTTTTCTCATCATTTAGAAAACAGGGTACAAATTCTTAGTATGATTTACAAACAATGACATCCTTGAGCTGGTCAATGATCATCCCTCCAGCTTTATCCTTGTCTGCATATTTCAAACCCTATTAATTCTGAGCTGTCCACAGCATGCCAAACATACCAGGGTTATCATGCCTCTGCATCTTTTTTTCCTCTGCCTTTTCCCTATCCATTACCCTTCTGGATATGGGAAGTGAAACTTTAAGGGTTTTGTCATAAATTGCCAAATCAACCTCTTTAAAAGATAGGCATGCAGTTGACATTCTTTCTAATGTTTGTATAAAAAAATATCCTTGCCCCAAATAGATTGAAAGATTATATTATTTATTTTACAGATCTGGAAAGTTTAAATTGTTTCTCAAGGTTGCCCGGCATGATTTCAGGCCTGAGTCTTAAATTTAGATCTTCTTAAATAAACCCAATGCTTCAATTTTCAGCATAACTGGAATGCAAATCTTTTCAAGACCAGGGAATGGAGGCAGTAACTGAAAAATAAATAATAAGGTGGGGGTTTTGGACCTCACTAGCATAAATACTTCCATGTCTCTCATATAGTAGCTTCCCTAAAAGCCTCTCCAAATAAGAGTTTAAATAATTTCTATCATTAAACTTGAGGGTACTATAGGCTCTTAAGAAATCTTAATCTCTATTTAGACAGGCTCTCCTTATTTGCTACAAATTCAAAACCCACAGCTATTTCCCAGTTAACATAAAAGAATTATTACCTAAAATATCTTGTAACTTAAAATTTTCTTACCAGATGCTATTTTTATTTTGGGACAGATAGACAGATGTCTAGTATCATATTTTCTTTTGCAGTGGTAGAGAAACTGAATGAGAAGTGAAAAAATGTGGTCAAGGTTATAGAGGTGTGGTGAAGAGTAAAATTACTCTTCTTAAACACTTGCTATTTGCCTTGATTTTTTTTAAAAAATGAAATCAAGTTTTACATCAGCAACTGATCAGGTACCAGATGGCAAAAACTTTCAGTCACTACCACCTAGGGCTATATTCAAACCAATGAAAGGCCTGTATCTCATTATTGGTCCCTTGAGCTCTCCATTCTCCCACATGGTACTGTCTTTTTCAAGTAGAAAAGTGACATTATTTTAAAAACTGCCCTTGTTTCAGTTAACCAAAAATTCTGATAATTTAAACAGGTTTGTCCTTTAGTTGTTTGATTTTGCATGACATTACTAAACTTGCATTGAATATTATTCCAACAGAAATTTATAAAATCAAACTAAATCAAACTAAAGTATTTGATAATAAATACCCTGGAATCTTGCTTCTTGTCAGGAATTATAGGAGATTGAATAAGGTTGTCAGGTTTAGCAAATAAAACATAGAACACCCAGTTAAATTTGAATTTCAAATAAAAAAATATTTTTTAGTATACATACAGCCCAAGTATTGAGTAGAATATACTTATACTTGAAAGTTATCATTTATATAAAATTTGCTTAGTTAGAATTCTGTATTTTATCTAGAAACCCTATGAATAAGGAATAGACAGTTCAACTTATTTTATATAACAAAAAACACAAGGACATGTACGTTGTTCACAAAGTGTGTTGTGATGTTCACAAAAGTCACTTTGTGTTCTGTGGGAGACAATCACGTCTTAAAACTATTATTATAATGTTGAAAGTCAATGAAGAATAAAAGAGTGAAAATTGACTACTGTTTTGGCTTCAAAATAAAATTATATTTTGCTAGCATGAAAATGAATGCAGCAAAATAAAAGGTATTGTAGATTTTTAAAGTCTCTCTTGTAGAACTAGAACTCAAGAAATTGTTCAGAAATTGTTTTCTGTTTTTTAAAATAAGAAAAACATATTGCTCCTAGCTAGAAAACTACTGGGCAAGTTTTATAGTTAGCAACATAATTCACTGAATAACAGGCTCAGAATTGTTGAATGTATTTCTCCATCATTGTCTCTGTCAGGTAAGTCTGTGAAGGTAGAAGTGGAACTCTTGCCATGGGTATGATTCAATAGTGCCTGTAATTAAAAGGCAGCACACAGATAAAAAGGCAAACATGAAAACATTTGCCTACATACAGATTTTATATTTATTTTATTCTTTTTATCTTGTTTCAAGAACTATGAAAGAAATATGACATTCAATAATTTACCTTTCTAATATGTATGCATATGAACTCAAATCACAGAGCCATGGTAACAAGGACATTAATGGTACATATAAAGAGTACATTAGAATCCCTTTTGGACGTGTGTTCTTAACTTGATCCACAGAGATTTACATATCTAACATCCTTCAAGATTGATGAATATAAATCTCAGTCACTTAGGAAAGAGCATAAATCCTTGTAATTTAAGATGCAAGCATCTCTACCTCTAAGAATTAGCTTTATGAAAACTAACAAAAGCAATGAAATAGAAAAGTACAGGAAGCTGACATTATGTGATATAAATAGTAAGTTTTGGAATTGTAAAATATACATACTAATATTAATTGTAATGTAAGTACTGATCTTCTATAACCATAGTTGCTATTTTAACACAGCTGTTATTTGAAAAGTGAAGCTACTCTATTTTACTTTTCACTTTCCCCCCAAAATGTTAAGGGAAATAAATATGTCCTGAGTATGCTATCAGCCTTTTTGTCTTCTGAAAATTCAGAAATTTGAATATCTTCAATGAATACTTGGTAACACAAAATATCCTCATAGAACAAAAAAACAAAAACAAAAACAAAAAAAAAGAGAGAATAAATTTTTTTTCAGTGCATTACAAAATTATGTTTTATTTTATGGACATCTATATTTATTTCTGAATTTGTGTTTTAAACTAGTTGGCAATGTGTCTTGTTTTGTGATTTAAAAATATAAGAATTATGTTTGTAAATTCATGCTAATTTTAAATATTCATATTGAAAAGAGGTTATTTTATTCCCAGAATGCTGTATTCTTTTGGAATATTGTGATTTTGGGGGAGGTGGCAAGGATGGTAGGCTTTGGAGAAATCTGTTTTGTGTCAGAGAGTTGAAAATGAACCAAAGCTGAATGATCAGTGACATGTGAGAGAGACTGAAAGGACCTATGATGGCAAGAGTTTTATGCACCCTTCAAAATCATGAAAAACAGTTATTGGGAAAATGTCATGCATTCGCAGTTCACTCTACATGCTGCTTCTAATCTTATTTGTACAAGTACAGGCAAACATCTACTAACAACAGAGATCGTCTCTTTCTCTTTGCTACAATTAGAACTGATCGTTGTGCAGGAAGGTTGACATGAATCTCAGAATGAGTTTAATTACAAGTAGACATAAAAAAGTAATTGGTGGAATAAGTAAGAGGGTAGTTAGCAGGTTTCTTTTTTACAGACCCACAATATTCAACTTGAGCAGCAGTGGTAATCCATAAAGAAGAAATAATGCAACAATTTAAAATTCAGTCATTTCTTTCTCCTTTAGCTAATTCTTGTAAAAGCATTTACATGACATCTCTGTTATCTTAGTACACAATTCAGCAATGACTCAATGAAGCCAAACTGGAAAATTAAAGTAGAATGAGATATGGGAGAAAGAGAGTAAGTAGTATAAAAAGACTGCCTCTCAAAACTTATTCAAGTGTGATATGATAAAAAAACATAACTCTATGTATCAACACTTTTGCATTCTTGGCAGCCTTCAAATAGGCCAAAAATTTAGGCCTGATATCTTCTCTACTGATGGTTTTTGTATTGTAAATAGCACAAACCTCAGAAACAAGAATCTGAAACTTCATTTTACAAATATGTTTCTTTTCTCTTCCGCTGATTATGTTTACACTATTTTACTTTCTTCTGGGGATGAAAATTGGTTTCTTGGTCATGCTGTTATTAATATGATTTTCAAAAAATAACTGAATTTAACATAGAGGTCGGTTGAGAAAACAGGAAAAATGAAAATGATAATTCTTGGTGTGAAAACCTCAGAAAGTGAAATAGAACACAATGATGTCTTTCACTTATTTCAAACTGTCTCAGAAATTTTAAATTTATTGATGGTACAATCCAACAAAAGTTGGGCTTGCTAGGGCACTGCTGTTCATGCGACGTGACTAGTTCATTAGAAATTTTGCTAGATGATCAATAAATACTTCACTGGGGTTTATTTAATTCTGGTCTCTTCTAAGCTCAGTGTTTTCTTCCCATTTTAGAATTAATTTTCCTGATAAATCAATGTAATACTTACTTGCTCTGAAGTTAATAATAAGTTCTATCTATTGATTACTAGGTTTTCATCCTCCTGCCATCTTGTTTCTTGTTGCTTTATGTGAAAGGTCTTTTTCTACAAGTTTAACCAATCTAAGATTACTTAATTTGAGGTAAAAAGTGATTATAATCTCTAGTTTGTAAAACTAATTTCTGTAATCCTATAAAGATGAAGATTGGTCTTTAAATTAACAATTAACTACCAGTCTTAATTACTATGCTGGAAGCATAGTAGGTAATTAGTAAATACTAGTGATTGCCAACTGATAAAAATGTCAGAGTATTTCTTTGAGATTTTACCTATATTAACATAATTATACAAAAAAACAGTAAACCAAAATATATTCTAGACATATGCTTAAAATATATGCTTATATATATATTTAGATATTATAAATATTTTATATTTGTTTTTGAAGATTTTCTGTAAATAAATGTAAAGAAATACAAACAATGACATAATTTTTTGGCAAAAAATAAAAATAATTGTTTATTTTTAAATCTTCAAACTCACCATCTTCATTTATACTTATGAGCCTGCTTGGCAGACTTTGTTTTAGAAAACTACAATAGTAGAATTGTTGCATTTTAACATGCACTGACATAAAATGAACTGAATTACATCAACCTGTGTGACAAATCAGTGAGATGGGAGTCTTTCTGTCTGAATACTAAATGTCATAATTCAGCACAATTAAAGAACCAAGCCACTGTCTGATTAAAAATAGAAAGGACTTTTAACATGATGTTTCCCCTGAAGCTGCTTAATATTCACATAATAGAAAAAAAATGCAAAAAAGTTTGTTTGTTTCATTTTAGGAAAAATAAATTACAGAGTAGCAATTTTATTATCTGTCAGCATTAAAACTGCTATGACCATAGAGTGCATGCTTAACTTGAAAGGGTAAATAAACTCTGTAGTATAATGCCATTTTTAAATTTTCCAAAATTAAAACCTGCTGAAGTGAAAATGGACAAAATATTCTTAGCTGTGGTGTGTGTAATAGTTAAAAAAGTTTTAAAGGCATACTTCCAGAGAATTTGGGTTGTATCAAATGACAACTTCTTGAATTGATTGGAATAATGAAATTTTGAAACATAACTAAAGAACAAATGATTTAATTCGATTCCCAGCACTGGTATATTTACAACTCAACAGGGCTTGCATTGATCAAAGACAACCTGCAACATTAGCTATCAGAAATGTTTTTTATAACTATTTCAGGTAATTACTTTGAAGTTAAAAAAAATGAAGTGATGCTTGTAGCTTGTTTTTCAAGAAAAGTCAAGATCAATTTATATAAACTAAACGACACAGAAATATGACCTGTATAAATCTTACACAAAATGCCTACATTAATAATAACAACAAAAAATAGTCAAAGGACACAAAAAATTTGAGAAAACAAAAACAAACAAAATATTTTTAACTCATTTAAAAAAAGATTCCCTCTTACAATATTTAAAAATAATTATTCCATAAGATCCTCATGAAACTGGACAATTTAGGCAGTATTGTAAGCCTAATGGCTTGAATTGCAAATAATCTAAAATATTTTAAAGATAGTCTAGTCATTTTTAGAAGCTGGGATTCTTGTATGCCAACCTTATAGTTAAGAGGACATTTTTGAAATAGTTAAGTATGTATTTACATTCTTTCCAAAATATAAAGACTGATAATTTAAAGATAAATTTTTTCCTCAATATCTGTGGATATTATATTAGAGGGAAAGATCCCCATGATTCATAGAAACGTCAACAAAACTTTTGTAAAAAATGAATTTTACTGTTCTAAAAATTGTTATGTTTGAATAGAAATATATACATATCATAATTAGAATAATTGTCATCTTTATGTAAAAATTATCAATATAAGTTTCACAAATATGCCAATGATATATCCAGTAAGGTGTTAATATTTAAAATTTATAAAGAACTCATGAAACTTAAGACCAAAAATATCTAATAATCCAATTAAAAAATAAGCTGAGGACCTGAATAGATATTTCTCCAAAAAAAACATTAAGATGGCTAATAGACTTATGAAAAGATGCTCAACATCAGTAATCATCAGAGAAATGCAAATTAAAACTACAATGAGATATCACCTCGCATCTGTCAGAATGACTATCATCAATAAATCAACAAACAATAAGTGTTGACGAGGATGTGTAGAAAAGCGGATCCTCGTGCACTGTTGGTGAGATTGCAAATTAGTGCAGCCACTATGGAAGATAGCATGGAGTTTCCTCAAAAAATTAAAAATAAAACTACCTTATGATTCAGCAATTCCACTTCTGGGTATTTATCTAAAGAAAACTAACACTAATTTGAAAAGATATATATTCATTGTAACTGCCACGATGTGGAATTAACCTAAGTGCTCATCAATTGACAATTGAATAAGAAAATGATACATATATGCAATGGAATATTACCAAGCCATAAAAAGAAATGAAATCTTACCATTTGTGACAAAATGACTGGACTTGGAGGGTATTATGCTAAGTGAAATAAGTCAGAGAAAGACAAATACCATATGATCTCACTTATATGTGGAATTTAAAGACAAAATAATGAACAAACAAAATAAAACAGACTCAAAGATACAGAGAACAAACTGATGGCTACCACATGGAGTGGGTTGGGGGAGGCTGGGTAAAAAAATATGAAGGGGTTAAGAAGTACAAATTGGGAATAATGAAATAGTCACAGCGATGTCAAGTAGTGCATAGGGAATTTTGCCAATAATATTGAAATAACTATGTATAGTGCCAGGTGGGTACCCTACTTATTGGGGAGATTAATTTGTAAATTATATAAATGTCTAACCACTATGCTGTACACCTGAAACTAATATAAAATAATATTTAATGACCTCTGTAATTGAAAAAATCTTTTGTTAAAAAGAGAAAGTAGAAGAAAATAAGAGGTTCAAATTTTCAGTTATAAAATAAGTCGTGTGGATATAATGCACAACATAGGCAATATAGTCAATAATATTGTGATAACTATGTATGGGGTCAGATGGTTACTAGACTTATCTTAATGATCACTTTTTTGGGTATATAAATGTAGTATATAAGTTTAGGTATATAACTATGGTATATATCTAAAACTAATATAATATTGGATGTTAGCAATACTTTAATTTTTAAAAGGGAAAAACAAGATGTTTTACAAATACACTTTTATTTTTTGATCGAGCTACTTTTAGTTTTAATTAAGAGTTTTATCTTTAACAAATAGTGACTTTGAAAAGTTTAGATAAACAATGACATCAATCATACTAGGATAGATATGAATGCAATCTAAGAAAGATCTCTAATTTTGCCTCCAAGGAAACTGAGGCCAATGCACAATGTTGATCAAATCCAAGTTATTCACTGGCAAAACGAGGGTAAAATCTAGATTCTTCCAATTCCCAAACCACTACTTTTGACTACACAGCCCAGATGACTTTGCTCTTCTGAGTAGATTTTTTTATACATCAAACTGTGTTTTAAATGTAGTAAAGAAATGTGTTACTTAAGAGACCCAGAAAGAATCTTTCAAAGGCAAAGAATTTATGCTAAACATAAAAATAATAATTTTCTAAAATGGTGAAAAATACTCTGAAGTAGCCTTCATAAGACTTAGGACATGGCATAGAACTTCTCTCTCTCAGTATTTTCTTCTTTATACGTAAAGAAGCTGGATACTTTTTGAGATACTTTCTAGTTCTAATAGTTCAGTTAAGGTCATACCAGTGACTGCAATGAACTCTAACAATTGGACTCTTGACTGGTGGGCTTAATTTTATCTATAAGTACCTTTCCCCTTCTACCTGAAGAAAAGGAAATTGTGTTTACAGAATAAGAATTCTTAATAGGAACTATTATAATGGCTATGTCTTGCCTCATTATTTTTTGAAAGGCCTACATTTCAAAGGGTTTCTAAGATGTACTTTCTCATACTCATACAGAGTTACAGCTTAGCCCTGCAGTAGAGTATAGTGTAATTTATTGCAGTAGTTAAATGTAATAAATATTTACAGAGAGAAAAGTGAATATAACACCCACATACACAGACATGTCTATATGCATATATATCTTTTTCTCAGTTTCAGGAGTAGGTGAAACGGTTAACCCTTTTAGTGTATACGCAAATCTCTTAGCATACTTTACATTTTATCTAAATAACATGTGCTGAGTTCTTAATGCAGTTAGAGAAAGAGTGAGCTCAGTTCACATCTTCTTTACTTATCAGTCTCAGTAAAGAGATGGCCCTTTTCAGGATGGGAAATGAATGAGCTGTCTTGGATTTACCTCATGCAATGAAGTACAGTGATCCATTTATTTTCATGTGTTTGGGGGAGATATTGAAAATTTGGTGATTGTGATACTGTCACTTTCTCTTTGATACATTTCTACCACTTTCTTTCCATTTATATAGTGAGAAATGTGCTTTTAAAAGAGTACTGTAAAAGTTGTTCATCTTGTGTTCACTTGATAAGTCTCTAACTCAGGAGGCTAGAACAGTTGATTAAAACTACCAGGAAATATTGAAAATATAATAAGTTAACTATTTAAAAGTGAGGTTGCTGTATGGAATATAATAATTGCCACTGACAGGAGTTCTCAAACAGAACCATATCAACTGAGCTCTTATTTTGGGCTGTAGTTTCATTCGAGGCAATCTGATTTTTTCTGTCTGATAAATAGAAGTTTCATCTCACTGCATCTCTAATGTAATAAAGAGATATAGATTATTCTACCCTATCAACCAAATTTTGGGGACATGAATCATAAGTATGTGTTTGTTAGGGGACAATAAAAAAGTATGTGTTTGTTAGGGGACATGAATCATAAGTATGTGTTTGTTAGGGGACAATATGTAGATATTGTCTACATATTTGAAGACAATATCTCCATTAGCTAAGTGTATTTATGGAGCACAATGTGTCACTTCAGATAAAGAAAACTCTAGTGTTTGGATCTTCCCTTGCATACTTCGAGGACATGCTAGAGTTAAAATAAGTAAAGACTAAGTAAATTATGCAAAAAAACAGGGATTTCTGATGGCCTTTACAGGTAATTTGATCATTTTGAATGGAGCAATTATTACATAACTTTTAGCAGAAATAAAAAAGACTCCAATTTAAAAAATATTATAAAACTGTTTTAAAATGTATAAAAATGGTAAATGCACAAATGAAGTGATGAAACCTTTTGTTTAAGATTTGATAATAGATAAAATATAGTTTTTAGAGCCTTTTGATGGCTGTAAGGGAGATATAAAACAATAATAACTTTTCTTGTTTTTTAAGTATATTCTCCTAAGTCTGTCACTTATATGTGATTATTGAGTGTAAAAAATGAATGTGCCTTAAATGAATGGAAGATTTTTGTCCAGGAATAACTTCAGAGTCAAATAAACTCAATATACAAAGTGGAAGATATGATATTTTGAAATATGACAAAAATAAGTACATTGTGATAGTAGTAATTTAGTTAACATTTTTGTCTTTAAAATACTTTTCATCCATTTCTTTATTCAGTAAGGAAATGGTGCCCATTTTCACTGAATGGATAGAGAAAATTATTGGTAAATGCATCTAGCATTATTGATTATGCTTAGGCATAGCAAAAGCTGTTAAAAGGAGACTGAATCAGGAGAATTGACCTGAGTTCTCTCCCCTGGTGGGTCTGCACTTTTCTTTCCTAACCATCCCCCTTCCCTCCCTTGCAGAACTTTCAAGATCACAGGGATACACTTAATTCAAAAATGTTGCTGAAAAGATATTTATAATAATTTGTGATAATGAGGCCAGAAAAGCATAACATAAGGCATACTTATCAGTTCAGTAGTGTGCATTTGCACTGATGTTGAAGAAAGAACTGGAACTTGAGTTTGATGCCAGGGCTGTATGAGTGCATGTTAAAAAGGTTGGCTTAATTCTTAGCCTATCAGTGGGAGTACTGACAGAACTCTCAAGGCTCCTTTTCTAAAAGTCTGCTTCTATTTTTGGGGGTTGTTTTCACCCCCATCTTCAACAGGTTGTGCAAACATTTTAATGCTTTAATTCTTTTTTTTCTCTTTGTCCTTTTATTTTCTGTGTTTTTTATATGTTTCAAACCCAGTACACATCTGTCAATCACTGAACATAGCAATTGGGATGCCAGATTTAGCAAATTTTAGCAAATTCATTTCAATTCTCTTTATGGTATTTATTAACTTGATAAAATTGCCAATCCTGACAGTATATGTAAAATGTCAGTCCATAGAGCATGAACTTTCCTTTTCAGTAATCAGATGATATGAGCAAGCTAGTTCATGCATCTACGAAAAGTGTTTAAGAAGCCTTAAGAGAAAATGTTCTAATAATTACTTAGGGAAAGAAAGATTATTTCATTTTTAAAGAGCTTAAGTAGACAGATTTATAGAGCTAATATAAGGCAAGGTAATAAACCATGCTTTAAACACATCAAGTATTATATAAACTCTAAACATATTTTCTAATACTAAGAAATGCAGATGTCATTAAAGGTTTGTCAAATGGCCATTGTAAGATTTAGAGAAAACCAACTTGAGGCTCTCTTCTTATAAAAGTCTGTAGGAATTTTGTCAAATAATTTTAAGGGAACAGGTATGTTATCCTGAACTTGAATTTGTCTGCTGGACAATTCAGGCTCAATAGATATTTTTTATGTTTGATTTTGGTGTGTGTGAAACTCTGCAAAGTAGCTGGATAAAATTCCACATTGTCTGGTAAGTAACGAGTCTGGACTGGATCAAATCTTGTCAGGTTCAGATTAGAGTTGACTCTATCTTTAGGGTCACATTTTCCAATCCTCACACTACTTTACAAGGTTCAGTGTGCATGAAATTATAAAACATGGAGCATGTGAAAATATCTCCCAGGTTGTTTTTGTGGAAAGAAAGCACAGAGAAATGAAGTAATTTTCAGCCTTTTGAGTTTTATTACTTTCTGAAGAAAGAAAATTTGGTTAGGGTCAGTTTTCAAGTTTAACAGTTCATCAGCCCATAATTGCACTCATTATTACAGTAGCCAGCTTTATATTGGAGTTTGATTAATAACGATATGCACTTCAGTAACGCTTTCCATTAAGTGGTACTAATTATTCTGTAACTGCTGTTGAACAACCAAGCAAGTGTAACTACAATGTCATTTTTATGGAGCCGGATTTGCTCATAAGGGTACTTTGATAATGCTAATGTAGGAGTGAAGTAAATGAGAATATGGTGCCGAAGTTACTATTCCTTTAAATCCTACTGACATGAAACCATGGCATTTCGAGGTTCTTATTGATAGAAGAAGCTTTTGATATGGACTCAATGAAAGTCTTTGGAATGTAATAAATAAACATTATCTGCTTGGAACTACTTTGGGGACTAAAAACCCCCGTTTTGAATATAAGAGCATAGGATTTAATTAGAAGACAGATCAAATTTCCAATCTACTTATTTATTACCCTGATCCCGGGAAAAGTACTTAAGTACTCTGAAATTTCCATATATATATGTAATGATGCCTGCCCATATGTTTGTGACACTCATATTAAACGATATACTGTCTGTGAAGGTACTAGTCCATAGTAAAGGCTTTTCTAATGTTTCATAAAGGTATACTCTTCTCATTCTTTCCGTCATTTAACAGTAGTAGATAGACCCTTACACTGTCAATAAAATTTCTACTTGAATTAAGATTAATTAAATTAAAAATGCTTTAAAAATATGTACATATATAGGGAGGAAAAGTATTAAACTCTAATAGGAAGACTACAAATTAAACACCATTGTGTTAAGAAGCTGGAGAAACTAAGCTATAGAAAGGAAGGAAAGTATCTAAGTTTAATTCCCAAGGTGGTAATATTACATAAAAAGATGGTCTGGGAGGCAAAAATTTTAGCCAGGTCTCAGATAGAAATAAATATTAGAAAAAATGAAGCAACTTGGAGTGGAAAAATTGCAAAATAGAGCGAACATCTATGAAGAGTTGGATTTTTCTGTACTACTTCTGGTTTTTTTGCTAATAATTGGATTTTTGTGTGTGTGTGTATGCCCCCAAAATATTGTTGAAGAAAAATTAGAATCTGCGTATGATAAATTATTGCAGTTCCTAGAGTGATATATATATATATATATTTATTTATTTAAGAACCACAGGGAATGGGAAGTGTTCCAGCATCTATGGCAGTATGGTTTTCAGATAATGTATTTAATAGAGAGTGGTGACAGGCCAACTGAATTAGCATTTTTGAAAGGAATCACAAATATTTGGTGTAGAGAAGATAAAGATCAAAATATCTTTATATTCTGATATGTATTTTTATTATTTCCTTCACTGGAACACCTCTCCTTCTAAAATCTGTTTGAAAATTACTTTATAAAAATTAGCTGCAACACATATTCCGGGTCTTGGTATAAAATGTTGTAGAGAAAACAGGGAGATAAATCGTTTAGATATAATTATATCTTTATAGTTCTGGGTTATTGGAATATTACATAAATGAAAAAGAAAGAAAAGAAAAAAGAGAGAGAATCTCAAATAACGTTTCTCTTTTAAACTTTGTCCTTTCATCCTAGTTTCTAATGACATGAGTTATTGCTGGTGCCCAACTATATCATGCAATAATTTAGCAATAAGACTTTATTACACACTCAGTTGAAAGAGTAGAATTTATTGAGTTAATGCCCAGAGGCAAGAAGACTTGGGTGTAATGAAAAACCTTAAAGGTTGGGGAGCTTATTTTCAGGGATGGGCTCTTTCTGAATGCTGGCATCCCTGATTAATAGCTGGTAAGCATCAGTAATTAAACATTTGGCTCTGGTTTAAGTTGTAATAAACTCTCAACTTTTGTTTGAACTTGTTGAAAGGGTTTTCATACTTCTCTTCAAAGAAGAATTTTGTGGACTTTCATTTATTAAAAAACATAGAATTTGAAAAAAATTATAGGTTCCCATAACATTGATATATGGGAAAGAGTCACATCAGCAGTGAGCAGAACCCTCACATAAACCAGGAGGCAATATGCTCCAATACCTGAGAAAGAGGGATCAACCCTTCTTCAGCCAAAGATAAATCTGAATTGCTAATCTTTCATGTGGATCATTTAAGTCAGCACTTTGTTTTAGTTATCTGTATATATGTTAAAGTATGATGCTATACGGAAATGTGACCATTTAAAAATGAGTTTAGTGTTTCTACTTATACAGGTATATATTAATTCACAGTCATGTGGGCTAAAGATATTATATATGCTACCTTTCAGCTTCTGATACATCTTTACAAATAATTTATTAACAATAATTGTAAAAAAATTTTAAAATAATAAATTTCACTTGTTAACTAATCTTTAAATATAGGCTTATGTAAATCTATTTAAATTTTTAATTTAGCATAAAAATTGTCATTTTTAGGGAAACCGATGCCTAATGAGTTTCTATTGAGACAGAGATGGCAGCAAACCTAATATGAAATTTTGGATGGAACAGGGCACAAAAAATTAAAGGCTTATTGATTCAGGGTATAGTATAAATTAATTATATGATGGTTACTTTGTCCCCAGCTATAATAAGCCTAAATAGGTTCTTTACATGTTTAAAAGAAGAACAAATTTTTAGTTATAGTTAGCAAAGATTCTACAAAAGAAGACTTTTTTTTTTTTGTATAGAAGTACTATATAGGTCATTTAACATTAACGACAAAAAAACATATTTGCGTTAAGATTTGTTTGTTTGTCAATGCATTTAGATTTTCTTAAACGTAGTGTATGAACTATCTATTACAGATTTAGGTACACCAAGTAGCATGTCACAGTAAAATATTATCTTGGGCACCTGTAAACACAAGTTATTAAATATTTCTAAAAGTAGAGTTGCTCATTGTTGTCCAACATTCTGGAAAACACAAGAACATATAACATTGTTTCATGGCCATAGTAACCACATGAAGGTAAATGGCAAATGTCTCCCACAGTTACAGTATGACTTTCTGGTTGCTACACCAAGGAACATACAGAGAAAGTTTGTTTTATGTATCTCTGAGAATGTCAGTGCTTACTAACTTTTCCCTGAGTCATAAATATGTTTTATTTTAGAATGACTATGAAATTATTTGCATTTTAAGATTAAATTATATCAATTGAATAATATCATTTACAAACTGTTCTCATTTTATTTGCTTTAAATTTTCCTCTAACTGGTAAGTAGGAATCCTACAGCTAATCATTTAAAAATTTTATTGTAAAACCCACATGCATCTTAAATGTACTATATGTAATAGTGTAGATTTTGGTAATTCTCCAAATCAAAGTTAGGACGCCAACAAAATTCTGTTCGTTCTGACACTTGCTCACTTTCACTTCTCCACCTTAATCACTTCTTTATAGCTCTTGGGGCTGAATTCTAATTCATTGGGTGTTTGTAATAAAGTTTTCCTTTAATTTGCAATATGTCACCACAGATCCAGTGTCTTTGATTTCAGAAATCTAAAAGACAGCCTAAACATTTAAAAAATATTACTTAAAAAAATAGTTGAAAATGTCTTTCTGATCCATTCCCAGTTTGTAACTAGTAGTCTACCTTTTCAACTGCTTTTTCTGCATACTCATCTACTTATTACTTGATATATGTGCTTATTTGTAGAATGTAAGTTTAGTATTTTATCATCTAATATAATCCAAATCTAACACACACAATATATACTTTTTATCATTATTATACTTTGGAAATTATTCATTCTACATTCCTGCACAGTATTTATGCCATCAATGTTTATTTATGCAGGAGGTGGGAGAATAAGGTCAGTTAACGTATTAGATTTTCCATACACACATATTAATATGTGCACACACACACACTCACATATATACCTTTGAGCATATGTAGCTGAATACTTCTGTATGTATTTTTGATTTTTTGCAATTAAAGAAATTCTTAAATACTTTATTTTCCTTTAGGCACCCCAGATATACAAGGATGAGGTCTATATAAAAATATAAATGCCTTATTTGTTTAAAAAATACAAACACTTTTTTCTATTTGTTAGTTATGATAGCAGTCATCTGCCTTTGTGTGTGTATGTGGATAACAACAGATAACAAAACAAAATTTATTTTTCTTTAGTTTCTTACTCAGAAGCATATATAAATTTATTTTAAAATAAAAATATATATAGAAAGAAATTCTTGTTTTTATTTATATTATAATTTTAATATGCAAATTTAAAATCCAAATAAAAACAGCAGGATGTGTGTGTGTGTGTGTGTGTGTGTGTGTGTGTGTGTGTGTGTACTGTATCTGCACAAATAAAATTGTCCAAACTACACTAAATAGTACTATCTTTAGCACTCAAAAGGTTCTTTGGTTCATAACTTTGGTCTATCCACAGACCCTTCATATATATATACACACACACACACACACACACACACACACACACATACACACACACACATTCTTTCATATTCTCCTTACCTCTCCATTCTCTTGTTTTAGTTTTGGCTGAGATAACTCAGCTCTGCATGGGCTTCAACCAACTTCACAGTGATACAACCTAAAACTGCCTCACTGCATGTCTGTGTTGCATACTGTTACCCTTATGGCTGTAGCTTCTTGATTCACACTAAAGCATGAGACATAGCAAGGCTCCCTAAGTGTTCACAAATGTATAAGCTAGATGTGTATAAGTTAAAATCCTATAGGCTGATTCAGTCAGATCTACAGGAGGCCTTATATGAGATAGAAGAGTGGATTAATACATTTTCTCCCTCCTTCTGAGTATAGACCATACTGAGAAGCACTTGTTTAGATGGCCTTTGGAAGAGAGTCCCAGTAAATCAATGAGTCAATCTGTTGTGCTGGATATAACGCAGTGAGTGACCAGCTAAATAATACATCCTTTGACTGGTACTTACTTCTGGCCTTACTTCTCATTTCTCTCCCTCTTCCTCTCTGGGATTGAACTCTAGGAAAAGTTCAAGGCTTCAGGCTCTGGGAAACTCAGATTAAAAGTGGTATCAGAATGGCCCTTGAAGACAAAACTCATGGGTCTATTGACAACAAGGATTCGTCTGCTGATGGTATGTATGTAGATGACAAGTCATAGTGTATAACAGCTTTGCAATTACTAAAGATTTAATCTTCAGTTACATAAGACATGGTTCAGATAGAAGTTAAGGTGATGCACTGTATGATGGTAGTTGCAATTTAATGATATGAGTTAAAGTTAACTATCCGAATTATGGAGCAAGCTGGCTATTGTTACCAGCATTGAAATCTGTGATAAAAAACAATAGACTGAAAAAGACTATATGCTTACTGAAGCCCAAGGAACAATATTGTAGCTTTTTAGACACTTTCTTGCCTTGTAACCAGAACACAGACTACATTGGAAATACAGCCCAAACAGATATTCCATGCCGAAATCAGGTTGCCAATAGAAAAGAGCAGGGACTCTAAGATTTACGGTGAAGCCATCTGATTGGGCAACACTGAGATTCTTGAATCCCTATGTTCTTATGAACCCTCTGAGCTGGCAGAAGTGAGCCCTTTTCCTTATCTATCCAGCTATCTATCTATCTATCTATCTATCTATCTATCTATCTATCTATCTATCATCTATCTATCTATCATCTATTTTCAGAAGCAGATTCTTTTTTTCTAGAAACCATGCAATAGTCTGATCGGAGGCAGGTTCCTTGCAAGATGCTCCTGCTCTGCACAGAACTAGCTCCCATCACACTTCACTGTCTTCAGGCCAACAACCAGGGTCAGACCTCTCATACAGTCACAGCGGGGCACAGCCATTGTTGTGTTAAGCCTATTTACACAGGGAAGTTTAACATCTGACTAATGCATATCAGCAGGAACTGGGGGAACACATGTCAGAATGGAAATGAGAATGTTTACCTGGAGAACACAGAATGTAAAGCTGGACAGTGAAGAATTTATTGGCACTAGAGCGATAACCCAAACTTGGAATTTAGCATTGTGACAAGGACTCCAAGATTTAGTCATTGTAATTTGCTGATTTGAAACCTTAAATCCAAGATATGGTCATGCCCAATAATATACTATGTTTAGATTTCAAAATCCAAAGCAGCCCATTAGTCACTGTGTTTCTTTCTTAGTAGTAGGAGGTGCAAAGTGGAACAATTGTCTTTTGTTTTAGAGGGGATATCTCAGCATACCACCAGACACTGGATGTTACAGTCTTCTTTCATGTGGCAGGCCCTGGGACCTTTGGGGGTTTATATCCTTCTTACTGACACATAACTGTTTTATTAGGGAATATAAAGAATTTTTCTGCTTCCTTCTTGCCAGACCCAATTTGTTTGATGTCATAAATATAGTGGACTAGCTAACATTCTGTAGAATGTCAAGATGATCTTATCCTGTGACTATATTTCTATAAAAAACAAGAGAGATACAACAGCTCTGGGGCAATACATTGATTCTGCACTGCTATGACTTTTATGTAAATGCAAATAACTTTTTTCTTCTCTCTCATTTGGGGTAAAGGAGAAATTTGCCATCAGATCAGTAGTCACATACCAAAAGACAAAGACTGTAGATCTACCCCAGCAAGAACACATTTAGCATGAAAACTGTCATTGAGAGTACTATCTGGTGAAGTTTACATTAGACTACTGTCATTTGCTATATTCCATCTGTTTTTTTAAGAGCCAGCGAGGTAAACTGAACAGGATGATGGGAAAGATCATCCTTGAATCTAATTAGGGTTTGATAGCAACATTAATCTCTGCAACACTGTTCCTCCTGAGATGCTTGTTTCTGATTCATTATTTTGGCCAAGGCAAAGTGAGTACAATAGGAAGTATCAGAAGCTCCCACTTGGCCGTTGCGCCATATGATATTTTACCAATTTGAGATGCAATGTGAAAGTTCCACCAGCTATGATATATGTTTACCTTGACTATATACTCAAGGGATCTGGTAAATAGTCACAGGGAGGAGCCACTATAAATAATTACAGTTTGAAACCACTGTAAATATCTATAGAGTGGAACTACTATAAATAGACTTAAATCCAAACTACATTTATTGACCCAATCTCCATAAACCTCCTAATAAAAGAACTTGATGGAATTTTAGATTTCCTAGTATTGATGTCATCTTAGACCCTGTATTTCATTGTTCTCAAAGTCCAGGCTATGCTCACCTTTCTTGTGCATATGGATACTGTGCAAATAACCAGGGTGGGGAGGAGGACTGGTAAAATTTTTACTGTTTTTAATAGAAGAGCTGTTCCTGAGTAGGTACCTTGGGTGCTACCTAGTGCATCTGTAGAATGCATGTCCTTAGAAAGAGGCATCTGTAGTGATCGTAGTAATAGGATGAAAGACATGAGACATGTATACAGAGCAATTTTGATGGTTGATTTTATGTGTCAACTTGATTAAGCCAAACAGTGCCCAGACATTTGGTCAAAATTATCCTGGATGTGTCTGTGACAGTATTTCTAAATGAAACTAACATTTGAATAGTAAACTAAATTAAGCAGATTGCTCGCTTAGTGTGAGTGGGCCCCATCTAATTAGTTGAAGGACTAAATAGAACAAAAAGTGTGATACTCCTTTGAATAAGAGGGAATTTCCTCCTGCCAGACTGCTTTGATCTTGAGTGTTTTTTCTCATGCCTTTGATTTTAAACTGAAACATTGACTGATGTATCAATATCATCTTAGTTGATTAAGCCAAATATTGCATATTTATGCTTACATATTGCATATGCTTGGTTTCTCTTTTTCTCTTTTTTCCCATATCTAGTTCATCAGGAAGCCTGGTTGACTATCTCATATATAATCTGAATGCATCTAATTCTATTTTCATATCTTTTCAAGTTCAAGCTACCTTCATCCCTGAGCTGAATTTTCACAGTAGTCTGCTATATAGTTGCCCCTACTTCTATTCTTTATATATATATATAATCCATTCTTCACTCTGTCATCAAATATTCTTTTAAAACATAATTTTTTTTCATGTCATTCTCCTGCATAAAGTTCTCCATGCTTTTCTATCACATATGAAGTACATTTTGAATAACTTACCCTGGCTTTCTAAGCTTTTTGTGGTTAGCTAGATCATGTCCTATCTCAATTTCTCTCCACTATGACACTTGCTCAATACTCTTCAGCCACACTAGTTTCCTATCTATTCCTTGACCATGTCAAATGTACTCTCTTTCCTTAGGGCCCTCTTCTTGCTTCCTCCTTACCTTGCATAACTTCTAATCATCCAGATATAAGCTTCAGTATCTCCACCTTAATGCAGATTTCTTGACCACTCAGTATAAAACAGTAATCCAGGCACCTGTTATCAATCTTTGCTGAATCTTTATGAAAAATGTATCAAAATGTATCAGAATGTAATTAAGGCTTAATTGGAGAAGGATGTGATAAGAGGTGTGACAAATAAATGCCAGGGCAGGACTGTTCAGTGGAGAATGAATTAAAAAAAAAAGTGAACAGCAGTTAGTTTACTGGAAAAAAAAAGTGTTGTCTCCAGAGACTGGACAAAAACTATGTTAAAAAGGGGAAGACATGCAGTAAATAAATGTGAGCCTCTGGGAGTGGGGGAGATGATATATGTGGATTTTATGAGTATTACTAACAGAATAAACTTTTTGACATAAATTGCAATGTTCAGGGACAATCTTTGGGATCAAGACAGACTTGTAGTTTTGAACATATTTAAAAGGCTTTGCTATCTAAATACTACACTGGCTAGAAAGATAAATTGGTTATAAAAAGGATGTTATGGATATTTTAAATAAATTATTTTTAAGCTGAATTTGTTTTTCTTAAATATTGATTGAACTATTTTATACTACTCGAACTAATATTAGCCACATGGTCTAACTACATTACAGTGCAGTATAACTGTAACAGTAGTCAGTTATTTGTGAATCAGTGGAAACAACTGGAAACTTGACCTCCTTTTGGTATTAAAAAGACTTGGAGCATTGTCTGTATTTCACTATTAGTGCCACTTCAGTTATTATATGCTCTGCTAATGTTTTATATAACTAGACTGACTTCCTTTTGATTTATAAGGTCAGCTGCCTATGAAGGGATTGAGTTTTTCTAGGCATTGATACTTATGTCTATCTCCTTATTGATATAGTGCCCCCCTAACTGATGCTCTCACACAGCAGGAACGTTTTATTTTAGCACTATGTGGTATATTGTGTAAGCATCAAAGAGAATAAACTAATTTATTTTTTTGGACCAATCTTATATTCATGTTTTTTAGTATTTCCAAATATATGCATTCGTATGTATACACACACACACACATACACACACACTTAAATGTTTCTCATTTGTATCGAAAATATACAATGACCTTACTCAAATGTACAATTATTTCAGCTAGTTAAAAATGAATGCTTCAGTTTTAGACCAAATATATTTCCAATGTACTTTTCATGGAAAGTAGAGATAGAGAAAGTGTGTGTTCAAGGACTGATGACATATGTACCAAAACATATACAAACATAAAAATGTCTGCACAGGTGAACTTGCAATTTTACCTCTAGCAAGATAGAGAATATATAACTAAGTGGATTTATCCTACTTAGTTGGATAATCCCAAACTGCAGGCAATTTATTTGATTTAGCTTTGTTATTTTCATGCCAACATACTTCCACTCTAATTCATTTTGCTTAGGCTTATTATCATTCAAGGAATATTTATTATGAATGTTCCCTGTATTATATAAGATACTACACATTGGAGATAAAAAAGATGAATGAAAGATAGTTTCTGGTTCTAATGGGTTTCAGCCTTTTCACATGGTCTAAACCCAGAACAGCCCAGCACCAGAGTGAAATGTTTAGGGAACTGAAATCAGAGATAAGAGTAACTGTTCTGAGATTAAAAACAAACACAAACAAACACACAATTAGAACAAATGGACATTTTAATACTTAATCTGATTACTTTCCAAAGCTCCTATATTTTCTTATCAGAGTGGTTCAATATCAATGTTGAAAGAACTGAAGTGAAAAAAGCAAAACAAATGATGTACTCCCTAGAAAGAGCCACAAAAAAGTACACATTTGGAAAGTAAGTCTTTCTAATTTCAATAGAAAATAAATGTTGGGGAAGACATAAACTCAATAGCAGGCATGGAAAGCTATGGACTCTGGAGGACAGAGCATAGGTTGTCTGCTGAAATCATAGAAAAGAACACACATTCTGTGCCTGTCTCAACCTCACCCAGCACTGGCAGTTTCTTGTGTTCTTGTTGCTTTTCCTTGTGCTGTATTATACTAAAATTAAAATTAAAATTGTGAGATACCCGGGCCCTAGAGCTCTAAAAAGCAAGTGTTCCCTAAACTGAGTATACTTGACTGATCCAAAACACCAATTTTCCTTGGAAAGTTTGAGTGGGAGATTTCAAGATAGAGATAGCAGCTAGCAACTGTAGAATGATTCAGTTGAGAGTAATAGTGAAAGAAGGCAGTATGCAGAAGCCATCATCCAGTGAAATCTGTGTGATTAGAAGACAGAAAGCAGTAAAATCAGGAGGCGGTAGAGAAACAGCAAGCAAGAAAAATTAAATAGAGAAAAGGAAGTTAGATGTTGTTTGCTAGAAGAGAGAGCCGCAGTAGCAGAGACAGAGACTAGCTGAATCATCTTAACTATAAAACTGGAGTAATGAGTAATGAACGCCCATTTCTGAATGTTAAACCTTATGCATTTATTGTCTAACCATGTGGTATCAACTTCAATGAAAAAGTAAGCAGGAACTGCAATGACCATACTTAGTATTTCTACAGAAATAAAGACCTGAGACAGTCTTTTCCCATAGTAAGCCCAAACATTTAAGAGAAACAGGCTTTAAATAAAAGTTAAATTCCATGGGAAAATGAATTTCCTAATTAGGTTAAAATTTTTTTATATTATTAATTACAGCTGCAAACTTCTATTTGTAAAAATAATCTTTGGCCAGAACTTTGACAATTTATCAAGATTTCTTGTGTCTCCTTCTTTAAAATCAAAGAAATTGGGTTAACAAAGGACCCATGTAGTCATATAGTAATCATAATTCTGAATGTAGAATCATCTCGTCAATTCCTTTTCCCTACAAGGTAAAGAAAGTCCCGGAAGGTGCCTAAGAATTTTGCTTGGTGAGTACATAAATCTAAGTGAAAATGGCTATAAAGTAAATCTATTCTCTTTCATGATAAAATTAATGTTCTGTTAAAAACAAACAAACAAACAAACAAACAAACAAACTAATAAATAAAACTTCTTGATTGTAGAACACTATTTCTCAAAGACAACACCAAAAAGGAAGGTTTACTGTGACACACAGTGATGGGCCCTAAGAGAAGCATGATGTTGGAAGGTAGAGGCACATCTCCTTTGTGTGATCTGCTGTACACTATCCAAATGTTTTTCTTCTTTTCATCTTGTATGGTGTCTAATAGAGTTGGATTATGTCACATTTTTCATCTTCAATCTTTAAGTAAACGAACTGTCAGTTTCACACCCATGCACAACCCTCGCTTTTTTTCCCCCCAACCCTCACTATCTTTAATGGGAGAAAGTGAGGCCCTAAATACTCTGGACTGGAGTTTCAAGCAAGGAATGAAGTCCTGGAGATCCCATTTTATCTTTAATAGCACCTTCTTTATGAGTCCTATCTACAGGACTGCTAGAATGGTTTCTTCTTTTCTTTATATTCCTTGGTTTCTCTCATTAAGTACCAGTTTCTATCAACTGGCAGGCACAGGTTTCCCACAATCTATAAGACTCTTAAGAAAAAGAGTGAAAAAGAACATTCAAAACATTTTAGAGTATAGAAGAAAGAAACTAATGACAATTTAGTTTTATTCTCTATGTGATATAGGAGGCAAAGTTAACCAGAGAAAAGGTTGGATAGAAATGAGTAACAAAGTATGGAATTTGCTACTGTGAAAATATGGCAGAAAATCAACTACAGATGAATAAGAAAATTGCAATAATGGTCCAAGAGCTGTTGGATGGTGTGCCTTATTATAGTGATTTGCACAGGTTTTTTTTTTTTTTTTTTTTTTTTAAATCATGCCCAAATGTCCTTTGACAGAAACCCATGTTTAAGGATGGAAAAATTTACATCTTTATTTTCAGTAAACTTGAACTGAGATTTACATTTCCTTCAGTTGTGAATTAAGCTACAAACCACATAAGTTATTAGTTCTTGTGACATTTTACCCAATTGAAACATTAGCTTTTTCACATCATATTAGAGATATAGTACCTCAAAATATAATCTACTTTACTTCAATGGTACTATTTAAAATTTAATGTGTTATTACAGAAGAGCATATATTACATATTCAATATTTGACAATTATATTTCCCTATAATTAAATTCTTGTGTATTTTATAATCCTTTTTATATTTAAAATATTTTTAGAAGAGTTCTATGGTGTTCATAGGCTTCATCAAGATACAAAGAGATTCATGGCATGTAAAACATTAAGAATGCCTATTTTCTGATGTCTCAATATTTGCCACACATATATAATGCTTAAGACCAAGAAGAATAGGATACATTGGAATGAAATATTGTTATTGAAATAGGCAGAAAATGTAAGCAATTATGTAGGTTCATCAGCCACTATGAGATGCTTCTTTCCTATGTCAAAATTTTAATATTATGACTTAAGTGGTATTTTTCTTTTACAAATGCCCAGGACATTTTGTTCTAGTCAATTAAACCTGTCTCATTAATTCTCTCTAACCTTCAGTCAGAATGCTCACACAATGTAACATTCATATTTTAACACTGTATGTGTAACAGCATGATTTAAGGCTGATGAAGCCTTTTTAATACAGGTACTTTATTTGCTGAAATCCATGGTTGCCATTTACAAATTCTGTGGTTGTTTGCATCAGGGATTTTTGCAGGTAAATATTGATCATATACCTTTGATTTTTCACTGATTGATAAATTAGTGCTTGAATGAGGTGACTAAAGAAGGCTGACAATTTACCATCAAAGCAAGGAATACAATACTGTAATAGATATCTGTTCCTTTCTGTATTTGCCGTATCGGTACTTCTCCCCTTCATTTTTCTAATAATGCAATCAACCTTTTATTTTATTAAAACATCCTCTTTCTAATTTTAATTCCTGATTCAGTTGGGGATGGCCTTTTCTCCAGCTTCAGGGGTGAGCATGTAACAGTCCAATCAGAGTGTTCTGTTCTCTTTTTCATAGTTATTGTCATAGACAGAGGCATAAATGATTGAGGCAAATAAGATTCATTTTGAAGGTCATTCATTGGAAAAATTTGGAAAAAGTTTGGGTTATTGAAATTTTGTATTAAGCCTGGAGCTGTTGGCACCTAACTTTCCACCATGACAGCAAAGCCTGCCAGAGAATGAAAGCTGTAGAAAAAAAAAGCATTCCTCCTACATGGTAAGAACCACAGTCATTTTGGTGACCAAATTAGATAGAGTCTTGGATCTAGCTGTGCCTGAAATCAGTATATGAGTTTTCATTTTTTATCTACCTATGTGAATCTATATGTATTAAGTTATCCTGAGGTTATTTGGAATAAAAAAAATGCAGACTAACATGAACATTTTGGGTAACCTCCAAATTCAAATTAGGCTGCAAAGTTGTTGTTAACTATGAATACTTGTTGGTGAAGCATGAATTAGTCAAAATATGAATAGCAACAAAGAAAAATTATTTCATACTTTAAAAAAATCTTGTTTTACATTAAATCATAAGTAAGTATGGAAGCAGGAGAAGAAAAACTGAATATTTCAGATGATCAATATATTGTATAAGTTAATTATTTGAGGGGCTTCTGCATTTATCCTTCAGGATGCCATAATTTCTAAACTGGCATGTTTTAATTATTTGCACATTTTGAAGTCAGAGAATCTAATCAATCTTTCTCCTAGAATTATATTTCTATAGAAATAAAAGCCTATTCTAGGGCGGTCAGTGTTGCCTGGCCTATTGTACTGAAGAATAAATGAGTAAGAGTCTTGATTACCTTACAAATAAATCTGGTTAACAGTTATAATAATTAAAATGCCTGGTTCTGCGGCTATTCTGAACTATTTATAAGTGATTTAATTCATATCAGCAGCTAATTTGTATTTAATGCAAACTAATGGGTTTTATGTAAATGGAGCATGTGGCAGTCTATTTAAAAAACAAATTATCTCTAGTTTCATTTCAGTTATTTTAATTAAATTTAGAGTATGTGTGTAGTAGGGGTATACAGGGGAAAGGGATGTGTTATATACGAAGTGATGATTAAATCCAATTTAGGTCTACAGGCTAAGAAACAAGTAATTCTCTCAACACATTGGCCCTTTCATAAAGTTTAGAGAGGAGGTTTAGTACACAGAAAAGCTTCTAAGATTCTAGATGGTATGACTTTCTTAAGATCATGCTTTACAATATAAACCACAAGCGTTTAGTGCTTGTGCAAATGTTTCTTTAGAGACTTTTTAATTTGACTGGAAATTATCTTATGGCTTAAATTCCTAAAATGTATAAATACATACATTTTCCCCATCTTTGATTTAGAAACTTTAAAACCATGCTATGAATTATTTAATGTTTATTTGACTTTTGTCAATAGTTTAAACCTATGGAATCATATTTTAACTATAAAAAAGCTTTTCTTAGTCTATTGTTTATATCTTTCTTTTCTTTTTTTTTTTTCAAAGAGTATTTTTTTCTCTTATTTCCTTAATTTCAATGTGTTCTGGAGCTAAAGAGGATTTTGACACGTTCTTCATAGTTTCCGTTATTTAATCCTAGTTTAGAATCATCTCTCAGCTTGTATAATTAGTTCACTTCAAAGTTGATCAATTTCTCATTCTTTTTCTTGCATTAAGAAACTATTTTTCTGTTTTTATTGCCAGCTAGATCATGTTTTCGGAGGACACATTATATTTTTCATTTCTATACAATGTGATTTTGCTGTATATTGTAGATTTTCAATGAATGCTTCTTGAATATCTTTTCAAAAAAAAAAAAAAGATCTAAACCACTGAATGACAAGTCTTCTAAAATCTTCACTTTCAGCATAAATAAAACATTTTTTTTGTCATGCTTTTGGTTACAGGATAAAAACTAACTTCAACAATCTAATCAATCTGTTTTTCCAGATCAAGTTTCCAATATTATCTTAAAAATTCACTAAATTATCACTTAGAGGTTGTGCTATTGTCATGGTAACATAATGAAGAGTTACCTATTGGCCTCTGGGAATGGGGGAGTCCTCCAAGGGGTGGAAATATTGATACCAGGATTGAAGGAATTTTCTAGGGAAACACAGGGAAAAATTGGTTTTCAATGTAGAACAGCACAGGCCTTCCTCACATAATATGGTGTAACATTAATCCCAAAGAATATTCTATGTACTAGTATTGAACTCTTTCCTTAAGAAAGTATACTAAATCATCATCCATCTTAAAACTTCTTCCAATTTTATATTTGTAAAATAGCAGCCATTTAAAAAATACCCTGGATTTCCATTCTTAAAATATGATGTCAAACATTACAATAATATATATCATTGGTATATGCCTACAATTCTAGAATATTGTCACAAGCTTGTACAGGAAAAGACAACCAATTTTTAAACTTCATATTTCCTTGTCATCAGAGACAAAAACAGCAAATCTAACAATTGTTTGTGAATGTTAATCCCGGTAGGAATGATTAGATGACAGCTTCTTTGGTTTTGCTGGTTTTGACTTTTCTACATAGCACATATAAGGACTTCTGTTTCAATTCAGCTGCTGCCAGTTTGGAGCCACACACACAATTCAGCTCATTCAGAGAAACTTTAAAGATATAATTAGCCATATTTGAAATGAAAGAACATTCAAACATTCACTCAGTCAAAATGCTTGGAAATCCAGTTTTTACAATGGAGTTAGACTCTAACAAGTTTGTTAATTAATTTCATCATATTTCACCTAAGGAACATCATAATCATAACTATTCAGACGGTATAGTAAATGGTTTGTTTCATACTGGGAGGTAACAGATGCACCAAAATAGGGTGGTCTCATTCATTCTTTCTTCAAAAACAGACCGAAAGTGGAAAGTGAACATGATATATAGGAAGTACTATCTCAATTCATGTAATCCCATTACATATGCAAAGTATGATTTAAATAAAGGATATCTTAAGGCATATAATCTAAGGAAGAGGTGGAAAGAAGAGAAAATATATTTGCGAGAGCTCACTGCTATATTTTTTTCTAAAGCAAAAAAGTAAGTTACTAAAATAGCATTATTTGTGCAGTTGCCAAATCCCTCTTCAAACACCCTCTCTTTCAGGCTCCGCTCCCCTCTCAACTTAGCTGCATTAGCTGGCTACATCGATTCCATTGGCAGGTGATTTATCAGGCTAGCATTTCATCTTCCCTACAAAGGCAAAATGTGCCCTGTTCCTGGGGCTATGAGGGGGAACAGACAAATATTCATTTGATGCTACAAGGACACCGGACTGATAAAATTTGCTCCTGCACTGAACTTGACATGGAGGTAGAGTTCTTTAACTTTTAAAAGTCTGTTCTATAACTCTCAGAATAACTGATGACTCTTGTTTATATTCATGTTTTCAATGCAGATAAATCTCTTTTTCTTCTTTCATTCTAGGTCCAAAATTTTCACCTTCTAATACACACACACCCTGTTATTGCAAACTGACAAAAATCTTTCTACCTGCTGAGTCACTCAGTCCATCCAAAAATGTATTCATCTATGTATCCATATGCAGTAGGATAGAAAAATGTTGCCATTTAAACCAAAGTCACCTGCATTTGCTTTCACATATTAGAGAGTGGGATGATTTATAACCAAGAGAAGATTCTTTGTTTAGAAAAGTACTCCAGCCTCTCTTCTCCTTACTCGAGTGGGAAAAATAAGAAAAAAAATGAGAGAAGAACCTGGAGTTTTCAAAGGCACTTCAGAAACTAAGGGAGGGAGTAGCAACGAGATCACTTCACAGGTGAGTGACTTATGCAGTGGCACAAGGCCCTGCATTAGGAGGGCTTCATTTTTGGTTTAATGTTCTGTTGTCACTCACTATTTTGAAATCCTTAAAAAAATTTGAACAAGAGACCTGCATTTTTATATTGCACAGGACCTGCAAATTATGTAGCCAGTTGTGGATAGCAGCACTCATTTTCTTTAATTTAGTTTAAATCTTGAGTTAAATATAGTGAAGTATTGCCAATCAAACGTCTTCAGCCTATTTCCAGGTGTGAACCAATGCACCAAATAATGTGTAAAGCCACTTAATAACAATAATGACTCTCATATCCTATAGCGCTGTGTTTACAGACACTAGGGATGCTTTATTCCATAGGCTTGAGGTTAATTTACGGAATTAGCATTTATTTAATTAGACTGAGACTTCTATTTTTTCCCCCTTTTATGAGTGTGTCCTGTGGTTTTCCTAGGAAACTGATTTTCATAATGAAGGTTGTTAGGGCACGGGCTAACTTAACACAGACTACCTTAAACCTCAGTCTTATTTTTTAATTTAGTTTTTTAAAGTACAATGTTCCCTTGGGGTGAATATGAAGGAGACTTGGGTAGGCAAGGTTTTAATAACCTTGTGGAAGGAAGCTTTTCCTACTGACCCCTCTGCCTTTTGTCTGAGAAAGTGAGTCTTTAAAAGTAATGTTGCAAATGCCAGTTACTCCCTTTATGAGTTTCCCTTAAAGCTAGGAAATAACATTCATCAAATCCTGATTAATAGGAGCTGAGACAAAAGGCTGTTGGAGGTTTTGAGGAAAAGTTTTCTTTGATGCTAAAGAGAGAAGAAACTCATTCACATTGCTTACCTATGGATATGATTTTATGAACACATGACTGATGGAGCTACAGCAGACATCTTGTAACAATGAGGGAAGAGCCATGAAAATGAAAGAGAAGAAAGATGGAAAGTGCATGAGACATGGATGGATGAAGCCATTTTGCTGCTGACTTAACCAATGCTAAAACACCTACCTCCAGAATTCTTGTAAATTTAAGACAATGGTTCTTAAAGTGTGGCCCTTGGAGCAGAAATGTCAGCATTATTGAGAGATTTGGTAGAAAAGGGAATTCTTGTGTCCCATCTCATAGTATTGAATCAAAGACACTGGGGCTGAGGCCAAGAATTCTGTGTTTTAACAAGCCCTTCTGGTAACTTTGACACACACTAAAGTTTAAAAACGATTGCTTTAAGTAACACTATGTCAGCTATGCTATTCATTGTAAATCAAAGGATCTTAATTTAATTATAAGACAGCTAGCCATCTTTAAATTATAATTTGTAAGATTTTACTTTCTTTTGTTATTATATTTTGACAATACAAGGATTCCTGCAATTAGAAATAACTGAACTCAGTATTTAGTTAACAGAAATAGTTTAAGAAATTCTGCCTCATGTTTATTGCAGCATCATTTACAATAGTCAATATGTGGAAGCAATCTATATGTCCATCAATGGACATATATGCGCACGCACACACACACACACACACACACACACACAATGGAATACTAATTAGCCATAAAAAAGAACAGAATCTTGCCATTTCTGACAACATGGATGGACCCTGAGGGAATTATGTTAAGTGAAATAAATCAGACAAAGACAAATACCACAAGATCTCATGTATATGTGTAATCTAAAGCACAAATAAATAAAACAAAAATCCAAGCTCATAGATACAGAGAACAGACTGCTGGTTGCTGGGGGTAGGGGTAGGGGTTGGAAGGTGGGCAAAATGAATGAAGGGGGTCAAAAGATACAAACTTCTAGTTATAAAATAATAAGTAATGGGGATATAAATATACAACATGGTGACTATAATTAATAATACTGTACGGCATATCTGAAAGTTGTTAAAAGCATAAATCTTAAATGTTTCAATCACAAGGAAGAAAATAAGTTTTTTCATAATTCTGCATGGGGACAGATGGTATCTAGACTTATTGTGGTGATCATTTTTCACTGTATACAAATACCAAATCATTATGTTGTATAACTGAAACTAATATGTTGTTATATGTCAGTTAAATTATACCTCAATAAAAAATTATTACTTTGCTCGTAACAACCATCTGTGAGAATTATTATCATCAGATATGAAGTTGATTTGATAGTATATTATTATTTGTCTCATTTTCTAAATTGTTAGTTACATCTTTGCTGTGATCTGGGACTATTTTTGATATCAATGGGAAAAATTGTGATAAATAGAAATATTATAAATTTGATATGAACGATCTCTTTGTAAACCAATAAAACCATTATTGGATTTGAAAGCAACATTCCTTAATTAGACTTTAACATTAGTTTGTCACTTTTCAGTATCACTCCCATGTTCTTTGCTCAGGATATTTCCATACACAGCTGTCAGCTTACTCTGTTAAACCATAACTCGACCTGTGTCTTCTCTACATGTCTCTTCATTAGTTCTTTCCTGCCTAAGGAAGTCTTGTTCAAAGTAGAAACATGTGCACTCCAGATATTTTCAAGATGATAAATTGAGGTGCAGGTAAAAATATTAAAACTATTTATAATTTTTATCTACTATTAGGAAATAAATCTTTACTAATAATGTAGCATATGGATCAACAGCCAGGTATAAACATGGTCTATTTTCCCATATATTATTATATACCATGTACAATCTGAGAGCTATCTTGAAGAATAAAACTGACATATTGGGCAATGGGATCGGTAGCATAGCATCTCCTTAAAAACTTTTTTTTTTTGCTGTTAATATATTGTTATTAATGCAGTTTATTAGTGCAAGACTTAATGAAGTTAGCAATTATATTATCCAGTTTTAACTACATAAACTTTTCACACATTAAAAGTATCCAGATACTCCCAATAAGAAATTGCAGGTTGAAGGAAGTATAAATAATTTAAATATAGGTGAAAATAGTGGTATCGGTGCTTTTCATTTTGTTCATGATATTTTGTCAGCCTTATAACCAGATAAAAACAAATATGTTCTAACATGACACAATGAGAAGTTTTCAAGTACTTCTCAGGATAATTAAGAAGATATAAATTTATATCTATAATTTTTAGTGATGACTCTCACTCTAAGTGGATATTTGCCTTTAGACATTTGCTAATGACAGTTATAGCCATATCAATAACTATCTATTGTTATGTACACTAAACAATGTGCTATTTTATTTTTACTGATTTCTAAAGTTTTATTGTGCTACTGATTTTAGCTGATAGAAGATACGTAGTCGAAAAGTGTGTAGGTTCTTGACTCATAAAATAAGGTAAAAATCCTTTGCTTTTAATATTAGAATTTCTGGCATCTGAGTGTAACCTACTTTAAATTATAATTTTTCTTGACTCTTTCATCATACTCTGTGTGCTTCTCCTATGCTGAAGAAAGGCTCACTCTTCTCCATGCCGAGCTCTGCACACTTTCTCAAGCTAATCAGCAGGAGTCATTTCACCTTCTCTGAACCCTCATTATGAGTGTGGATACTTTATAGTCTTTTAAGTTCTTTGAGGGTAGAATTTAATATTTGATTCATTTCACATTCTCCGTAATGGATAGAATATGCATTCTAAGAAGATGTGTTAAAAGAAAGGCAGAAAGGAAATAAATATCAACTCTGTGAGCAAAAAATAAATAAAAATAGTTTTTTTTTTCCGACAGTTCAGGCTGATGGGGAGTCACCAACCTATTCAAATTAATTCATTTAATCATCTCATTTTCAAAGTGTACTTCTTTTTACACTATATTTCATGACTAGAGCAAGCTTAAAATATCACCAGGCTGCTGTCTTTCTGTCATGTAGTGACATGTGAAATATTACTTTATTCATAAGGCTATCCCCAGATGACAGAATCTACTGAACTACAACAAACATAGAAACCTGAGAGGCAGGAGTGTGTGGGGCATGGACATTTTAAGCCACCAGATCCAGGTGACAGTCCCAGCTCCATTGCTTATTCAGTGCACTCATGCAACTATTCTTCAAACTCTTCTCTAATGTTCTCATCTTTAAAATGGCTATGAATTCAAATAGATGATACATATAAGGAACTTAACATAGTAACTGGACATAATAAATATTCTACATGCTAAACTGGGAAACTTTTGTTTTCCTCTACTCACAAATCTTCTAACACCAAATGTGAGTTCATTCCCTACACCACCAATTTTTCATCTCTCTTGCCACCAGCTGGGTATCCTATAATTCAATTATGACACTAACTACTCAGAGTTAGCACAATTTAAAGGCTAACTTCTACATGACTGCCCCTGACTTTAGATGTCGGTCATCAATCCAAGATTGTCATTTGTAGTTCTGACCAACTGGCTATAAATTAAAAGTTCCCAAACCGCCTTCTCAGGTTTGATAATTTGCTATCATGGCTTAAAGAACTCAAAGAAACATTTACTTGAGGGTTTACTGTTTTGTTATAAGAGATGTAATGAAAGATACAGGTGATCAGTCTGATAAAGAGGTATAGAGGCGGGCAAAGTCCATGAGGATCTTGAGTGCAGAAGCATCTGTCTTTTTTGATTTGGGGTATATCACTATCCCAAGATATGTAGCACTAACTTGAAAGCTCTCTGAACCCTGTAGTTTAGAAATTTTTTAAAAATTATTTTTATGGGGCTTCATCACATAAGCATGGTTAATCTCCAATCCCTCTTTCTTCCCTAGATGATTGGGAGTAGGCTGAAAGTTCCAAGCTTCTAATCATGTTTGACCTTTCTGGTTACCATACCAGTCCAGCAAGTTTTGCTCCAATTTTCTGTCTCAGAATAAAAGGTGCTCCTAATCACCCAGGAAATTTAAGGGATTTAGAAACTCTGTGAAAGATACTACTATCGCCCCTACCACTGCACTCAGGGTTTTAGGAGCCTTGTTTTAGGAATCGGGGATAGAGACAAAAAAATATATCTTATTATGTCACAGCTATAAGTTATTATTAATCATTCTTCCCATTTTATGTGTCTTTAAGGACTAATTATGATAACTTTTATACATAATATATTTATTTTGATTTATGTTATTCAAGGTCTAAATTCTAAAGTTAATTATCATTGGTACAATTATCACATGTTTCATTCATAGCTTAATAATTTTATGTTTTGATTATTTTCTCATACTCTTTAACATAAACATTTCTCATGATCAAAGTTATTAATTCTACAACTTAAGTTCCCTTTAACATTCATTGAATCGACCATTTAACACTCTGGAAAGTGGAAAAGAAAGTTTATATACTTGCAAATAATTGAGGTTATAGTAAAAAATTAAGTAAAAATAGAGAAATAGTATCAAATAAATAATTAAAAAAATTTCTCACATCTGGAAGACACCTGTCCTCAGATGAAGAAAACAAAAGACAAACTCACACCAAGGCATATCATTTTGTAATACACACACTAGGACTATAGAGGCGTTTCTGAAGGATTGTGTGACGTGGGGAAACTGGTTCATTACACATGATAGGAAATCAAAATACCATTCATCTGTCAATGCTAACCCATTTTCTAGAAATTCTTGAAATAATATCTCTAAATTTTAAGAAAAGGTGGTTTTCATCCTGTAATACTACAGTCAGTCAATCAGTAGGAAAGGAGAATAAATATAATCTCAAAAATGTAAGAACTCAATAATTAGCTCTCATGTATTCTGCCTTAGAAAGGTTCTATAGAATTTACTTTAGAAAAATATATGATAGACCTACACATGCATGAAAAAGCATGTTATTCTGAAAAAAGTCCACCCAATATAGGAAAATGAAGAAGAGGAATTCCAGAGTGACTGCTGTGTTTTAGGCCTGGAAAGAAGTAATCCTTCATTCAGGGAGCAGGTGTTTAGAGGGCTGGATGAAAGAATTTCAAGTTTTCTGAAGTATTTGGGTATTGTGGAAAACTGTTACTAAACCTTTGACAGCTTTGATAAAACATTTGGATATATATCATCAATAGATACATAGAACACAAAGAAATTTTAAAAAGTAGAAATGTATTCTATGGAAAAAAATATATTCAAAAGGAAATAAATTGCTTTATATAGCCATAAATAAACAATCAATATTATAAGAGTATAATTGTATTAAAAATTGACTAATGATTTAACCAAACTATAATATTACAATATTGAAATGCTGTGGGAGAGGAATTCAGGAATTGTGCTGATGGCATAAGAGAATTTAAATCTGAGTTACTAAAATAGGTAGTCAATAGTTTTTGACAAAATAGACCTACAGATTTTGAGTTGTACTTAGAAAAATGGTGACAAATACCAAAAGAAATAGCTAATAGAATTGAAAGCCATGAGGGGAAAGAATTCTGGAATCAATAATTCTGGAGTTGGCTTCTTTCTCCTCTCCTTCTTTTACCCCTATTCCCAGTTATAAATACCTGCCTTCCTGAGTCCTTCCCAATGCAACTCCATATGCACGAGGTCTCTGGTTTTGTTGAAGTCTTTGTTGAAAGAACCTTGGTATTGAGTTCTCTTTTCTTTGAGAAGAACAGTGACATGTACAGTAGGATTGGAGATGAGGGATGAGGTCCTAAGGACAGCAGATCATAGGAAAAGATTTGCTAAAGCCAATTGTAGACCTGGAGAACAGTTGGATGCTGAACTATGTTAGTGTACCAGGTATTTCATATTCCCAGAAAAATAGCAGATTTGGATCTGTGGGCTGAGCCTCCCCTTCCCATGAAGCTATAAGCATATGGGGACACTGGATAACAGACAATTTCTTAAATAGAGATTTGTGGCTTTGGGATGGGCAGTGCCTATAAGAATATTACAACAATGAGATCTAAAGCCAACTGAGCTGACATTGAAAAGTAGCCACCTCTCTGAAAAACCTAGCAGAGCAAGAACAGTCTGGTTGAAACACCTAGGAACAAATCCAATGAAATAGAATACCTGAGGAAATATCTGGATACCTGAATTAACATAGCCACTTGACAAAACTCCAATGCACCACAAGAAATACTCTCTGGAACCTAAAAACATAATGTTTTTTTTTAATTATTATGAGTCAAATCAGAATATATAATTATTGCTGAGACTCAATATCCTTGACAAGAGAGCTCTGGGGTATCTCACAGTAGAAACAAGTGACACACATCACTTCTGTTTACAGCCCATTTACTGGACCAGTATTATGATCCTGCTGAACTGTAGGTGGAGGGAGGTGTAAATCCTGTCCTGTGCCTAGATAGTAGGGAGAAGGTAGCATGGGGTGAACAATAAAAGTTGCCATCGCCATCCAAGGCCAGAGAAAATATTCTAACTAAAATGCACATGAACAGAGATCTCAAAAAGGAAATAGTAGTGAATAAATGGATAGCGACATGAAGATATACATATCTATACAGAGATAGAAATATGATTAAGGATAGACTGCCTGGGAATATGTAATGCAAGTGCTAAATAAAATCATTTACAATTGAAGACATTCTGTGAGAGAAATTCTAACTTCAAACTACTCTTATTAACCCTACCAGTGGGAGATGAGGAGAAAAGAAATATAGATTTATTGGCAAAATAGTGTGGTTTTGGCTCCAGATCACCTCAATAAAGCAAATATTACAATCAAGCAGGTTGAACAAATTTTGTTTTCCTGGTGCATATGAAAGTTATGTTAATACTGTATTGTAGTCTGTTAAGTGTGCAATAGCATTATATCTAAAAAAATGTACATATCTTAATTGAAAAACCTTATTGCTAAAAAAATAACCATCATCCGAACTTTCAGCGAGTTGTAATCTTTTTGCTGGTGGAGAGTTTACCTCGATGTTGATGGTTGTTGACTGATCAGGAAGATAAGTTCTGAAAGCTGGAAAGGCTGTGGTAATTTCTCAAAATAAGACAATGAAGTTTGGTGTGTTAATTGACTCTTCCTTTCATGACTGATTTTTTAGTAGCATGCCAGGTTGTTTGATAGCATTTACCCACAGCAGAACTTCTTTCAAATTTGGTGTTAGTCCTTTCAAACTCTGCTGATGCTTTATCAATTAGGTTTATTTAATAGTCTAAATCCTTTGTTGTCATTGCAACCATCTTCACAGCATCTTCACTAGTAGAATGCATCTGAAGAAACCACTTTCTTTGCACGCTTACAAGAAGCAAGTCCTCACTCAAATTTTGTTCAGGTTTTATGAAGAGATTACAGCAATTCAGTCACTCATGCTCCACATCCAATTCTAGTTCTCTGCTCTTTCCACCAACAACATCTGCAGCTGCTTTCTTTACTAATGTCTTGAACTCCTAAGAGTCATCCATGAGGGTTGGAATCCACTTCTTCCAAACTCTTATTAATGTTATTTTGTTTTGTTTTGTTTTATTATGGTGACATTGGTTTCACCATTAAGTATAATGTTGGCTGAGGATTTGTCACATGTAGCTTTTTTATGTTAAGGTACTATATCAAATTTGTCAAGTGTTTTGATCATAAATGAATGCTGTATCTTGTAAAAGGTTTTTTTCTGAATCTATTGATATAATCATATGATTCTCATTTTTTAATATGTTTATGTGGTGTATCACATTATTCAATTCGCATACGGGAGATGAGTAATGAACATGCAACAGATGTTCCTTCATCCCTGTGCCCCTGGGATGAAGCCCACTTGATTGTGGTATGTAATCTTTTTAATATGTTGCTGTATTTGGTTTGTTAGTATTTTATTTAGGATTTTTGCATCTGTGTTCATGAGAGATATTAGTCTATAATTTTCTTTTCTTTTTGTTATTTTTACCAGGTTTTGATATGAGGGGAATATTGGCTTCGTCAAATGAGTTAGGAAGTATTGCCTCCTCTTTGATTTTTTAGGAAAATTTGAGGAGAATAGGTATTAAATTTTCTTTGAATGTTTGGTAGAATTCACTGGTGAGGCCATCTGGTCCTGGACTTTTACTTTTTGGTAGATTTTTGATGATTGTTTCAATTTCTATACTGTTGATAGGTCATTTAGATTTTCCAATTCTTCTTTATTCAGGGTAGGAAGATTGTATCTTTCTAAGTACTTGTCCATTCCTTCTAGGTTATTAAATTTATTGTTATATACTTTTTCATATTTTTTGTATGATCCTTCATATTTCTGTGGTATCTGCCATAATTTCTCATCTTTCATCCATGATTTTGTTTATTTGTGTCCTTTCTTTTTTTCCTTAGTGAGTCCAGTCAGGGATTTGTCAATTTTAGTAATCTTTTCAAAGAACCAGCTTTTTGTTGCATTTATTTTTTTCTACTGTTTATGTTTTGTTTTGTTTTCAATTTCATTTAATTCTGTTCTGCATGCCTCTCATCTCCATTTTTTTGTGAATTTGGATCTTTGAATCCTCCCCTTTCCTGTAATTGTTGTCTCAATTCGTCTATTGCATGTTCATTACTATCTTGCAATAGCAAGTCTCTTATTGTTTAAGCTTATACTGCTTCATTCTTAATAAGGGTTGCACTCCTCTGCTTCTATTTGCCTGCTAGCCACTTTACTCATAGCTATGTATTTTTTTGTCATTTTTCTTTAGGTGAGCTGACCCCTTTCAGTATTTCCTGTAGTGCAGGCCTCATAACAGAGAATTCTCTCAACTTTCATATGTCTGGAAAGGTCTCTATTTCTCTTTAATATCTAACGGAGAGTTTTGCTAGATACATTATCCTTGGCTGTTAGTTCCTTTCATTTAATAATTTAAATATTTGATTCCACTTTTTTCTTCCTTGTAAGGTCTGATGATAATGTAATGTGTTTTTCTTTATAGGCTACTGTCTTCTTTTCTCTGGCTGCCTTCATGATCCTTTCTTTGTGATTGATTTTTGATAATTTTAATATAATATGTCTTGGAGAAGGCTTTCTTGGGTTGAGGTAATTAGGTATTCTGTTGACTTCTTGAATTCCAAGCTCCAGCTTCTTCCTTATATATGGGAAATTTTTGTCAACTATTTGTCTGAAACTGCTTTCTAATCCTTGCTCCTTTTCCTCTCCTTTTAGAATGTCCATTATTTTTATGTTTCCTCTCCTGATGTTATTAGCTAGTTCTGTGTTTCTCTTTCCTTATTTTTCATTCTTCAGTTTCTCTCTTTCTCCTTCTGATTATTTCTAGATTTCTGTCTTTGATATCACTGATCCTTTTCTCCTTTTGGTCGACTGTATTTCCCAAGCTTGCTATTTCATTTTTCATTGTGTTTCATTCTCTTTCAGCGTGTTCTTCATCTCCAGAAGTTTTATTTGGTTCTTTTTAACAGTTTCAGTCTCCTTGCTAAAAAAACTCATTCTGCTCTTCTATTTTTTTTTTTAATTCCTGGTGTAAGTCCCAGGCCTGGCTGTTTCCAGGTGTGGGTACGATCCAGGCTTGTGGCTAGGAATAGGACCCCAGACTGAGAATGTTATGTTAGTGTAGTAGGGAGCCTGTCCCTAAAATATGTAAACCTAATTCAGCTTATTGTATCATGCATGTGTGCCTGAATTCCACTCTTGTACTGTGATATGTGGGGAGCTCATATAGTCCCCTAGGGAGTAGAGGAAGAGCAGAAGCAGAAGCACTCTCTCTCTGCAATAGAACTGTACTTTCTACAGTAGAAGTGTGCTGCCCACAATAAAGTTCGTGCCTGCCATTTCATTCTCATGTTGGCTTTTTTTTTGCATTCTTCCAACTGGGTGTCTCACCTTTGAATCCTTCTCTTGTCAGTCAGCTCAGCACTTACACCTGAAATTGTTGATATGAATTATTTTGTATCTCATTGAGTTTTTTTCAGAAGTACAACTGGAATTACCTGTCAGTTAAGTGCATATTTCTGTCTTTAGGTTTATTTTCTGAGGATTTTTCTTTTTGAGCTACCATATCACCTTGGCTGTTCATGGTGTTTAATGGACTATATCTTGCACTGGGTGTTAATGAACATGTATTCTTCTCCCTCCCCACCGCCCAGAAAAATTTATTATATAAAGGTCTCTCTTTAACCTGTTGTTAAGATGGTGTTTTTCTTTTGGTTTCCAGCAAGTGGTATCTAAACCTCTTGGGTCCCTGCTTTATTTAAAGTCTTAATAATGCCTTTTAAACATACATACATACATACATACACACATACATACATACATACATACATACATACGTGTGTGTGTGTGTGTGTGTAATCATGTTCACTACCTTCAGTCTCAGTCCCTGTCAGTGTTAGCAACAGTTTTGATAGCTTTTGCTCAGATTTCCTTGAGGCTCTGTGGTGTTCAGTCTTGGACAATACGGGGAGAGGGGCCCTCTGTGTTGGGGAATGAGGGCTGTGGCTCAGCCTCATGTTTTGCAATGGCAGCTAGTAATAATCAACTGTTGCTTCTTTGCTATCTCCACTTATCTGCTGTTCCCACTTCCTTGCTTTCTGCCCTGATCTCTGAGCACTGCCACTGCATGGAGCTCACACTCTTCCAGGCAGGGCTGTTCAGGAAACCTGCTGCACCTTTACCTCTCCCCCTCCTCTTTCAGGGAGCTCCAGCTGTGAGAGGCAGCTTCTTTGTTTCTCCCAGTCCACCACCCAACACCTGTGGTTCTAACCTGTGGTATGTCTTATGCACAGAGCTCACACTCAGAAGTGCAGTTTGGGTGTTTTTTGTTGAGTTTTAGATGTTCAACTTATTGTTGTTTCAAGGGGAGAGATCTGAGGACATCTCTCACTCTGCCATGTTTCTGACGTAACTTAATGTTGATATTTTGACTTCTTCCCATGAATAATGACTGATTTTAATAGCATCTAGAATGGTGAGTCCTTTCCATAAGGTTTTCACTTTATTTTGTCAAGATCCATCAGAGGAATCACTGTCTATGGCAGCTACAGCTTTATAAAATGTATTTCTTAAATAATAAGACATGAAAGTCAAAATTAGTCTTTGATCCATGGGTTGCAAGATAGATGTGTTAGCAGGTGTGAAAACAACATTAATCTCATATATCTTCATCAGAGCTCTTGGGTGACTAGGTCCATTATCAATGAGTGGTAATATTTTAAAAGAAAACTTTTTTTTTCTCTGAGCAATAGGTCTCACGAGTGGACTTAAACTATTTGTTAAACCATGTTGTAAACATATGCGCCATCATTTAGGCTTTGTTTTTCCATTTAGTAGTAGAACACAGGAAGAGTAGATTTAGTATAACTCTTAAGGACTCTTGGATTTTCAGAAGGTAAATGAGCATTGCCTTAAAATTAAAGAAACCAGCTGCATTAGTCTCTAACAAAAATGTCAGCCTGTCCTTTGAACTTTGAAGATAGGCTTAACTTTTCTCTAGCTCTGAGTATTCTAGATGGCATCTTCTTCTATTATAAAGCTATCTTTTTCTGCATTGAAAATCTGATGTTTAGTATAGCTACTTTCTTTAATTATCTTAGCTAGATCTTCTGGATAACTCGCTGCAGCTTCTAAATCAGCCCTTGCTGCTTCACCTTGCAAGTTTAATGTTACAGAGATGGCAGAATGGATGAGAGCCTTGCAATGGATCAGGCTTTGGCTTAAGGGAATGTTGTGGCTGATTCGATTTCCTACCCAGGCCACTAAAACTTTCTCCATGTTAATAACAAGGCAGTTTCACTTTATTATCATTTGTGTGTCACTGGAGCGACACTTTTAATTTCCTTCAAGAAATTTTCTTTGAATTCACAACTTGGCCAGCAGTTTGGCACAGTAAGCTAGCTTTCAGCCTATTTTGGTTTTCAACATTCCTTCCCTATTAAGCATAATCATTTCTAGCTTTCGATATAAACTGAGAGACATGAGACTCTTTCATTTGAACACTTAGAGGCCATTGTAGGAGTCATATTTGGTCTAATTTCAATATGTTTACATTTCAGGCAATAGGGAAGCTTGAGAGAGGAAGGGAGATGTGAATGGCCAATTAGTAGAGTGAATAGTCAGAGCATAGACACGTTTATTGATTAAATTCATTATCTTATATAGGCATGGTTTGTAGCACCCAAAACAATTATAATAGTAATTTCAAAGATCACTCAGCACAGGTCATTAAAATAAATATAATAATAATAAAAAGTTTGAAATATTACATAAATTTCCAAAATGTGACATGAAGTGGAAAAGTGACACCAATAGACTTGCTAGACAAAGGTTTGCCACAAACCTTCAACTTTTAAAAAGAGCAATATCTTTAAAGCTCAGCAAAATATATCTTTAAAGCAAAGCAAAATATAAATAGGCATGCCTGTAAAATTATACTAAAAGTTTCACTTATCATGGAGAGGAAGAAGAAAGGAAAAAAAAAGAGGAAGGACCCTAATTTAATGGTTTTATTTTATTGTAGGAAGGAGTTAAACAAGAGAAGGTGGAATCAGATTCATCGTGTCACTTTTGGGGCTGATCAGAGTTCATTGTCGCCCCAGTGGCAGTGGGGAGGGAGATGGATATCAATGGTGCAGAAGTGTAGTTAGCATTTTTACCTCAGTTCTTCCTCAAGTGATGCAGTGAAGAATCACAGGTCATTGAGATTTAGGAAAGATTTATTAAAAGTATATTTTAGAAAGACAAAGGATGCCCCATGACAGCATATAGTCCCAGTGCTGTAACCAACATGAAAAGGCCACACAAAAAAGGAGGGCTCAGAAGTGGAAATGTCTTCATTATATTTGGGTGTGATGGGTGGTTTCAAAGGCATTCTTAGGTGATTGGCAAGTGAGGTCATTTTGTTTGACACTTGATTGCCATATAACTCTTTGCCTAGTGTGCTGTGCTTACCCAGAATACAGTCTGTTATAATTAGATTCATGAACTTCCAGGCATAAACAGTATTATAATGAACTTCTGCCCAGGCATCTGTAGCTGGATTAGACTATCTAAGACAATGATCCTCCTGTCCTTTGTCTCTGGGGATGCAGGAAAGATTCTCTAACTATCAATAGGGTGTTCTTTGGGCCGTCTCTGGGCTGGGCCCTTATTCTTTCGTTCTCCCTATTACTCATGTCTGACTAGCTACTTAAGAATGGTGAGAAAGACAATGGGTTTTAGTGAGAAAATAGTAGGTAATGATAATAGAATAAATAATAGTAGATTCATATTTGTGCGTTTAAGAAAGTAATAAGAGGAATCATAGCCACAGAATAGAGACATACAAATTTTCAAGCAAATTGGGAGAAATCTAGAATGAAAATTAATAAAATAACTAGCAAAAAGTAGGCTAAGGAGAAAAGTAAAATATACAATAATTTATAAACAGGGTAATATAGAATGAATATAATTAAAGATACATTAATTATACTAAATGTGAAAAGATTAAAACTATTAAAAAATTGAGACGTTAGAATAGAAAGCAAACGCTAATGCATATTGTTTTCAAGAAATAAACTTAATAATATTAAATAAAAATAATGAGAAGGGGAAAATAAGAAAATAGACAAAGAAATTCCTGATATTTAAAACCCAAAGAGAATAAAAATGATAGTTATTTTCCAACAAGGAGAGGTTGGCAATTAAAAGCACTAACGAGGATTAAAAAAGACGATACACACATTACAAAATACAAATGAAGGAGATATAATGTAAATATACATGAAGCAAACAGTGTATCAACTTAAGAAAACAAATAGAATTAAATTGCAAGAGAGATACAAAATTCAAAAAATGCATCACATAGAAGTAATAGGGAAGATTTGAAAGTGGCTGCTATCCTTAGAACTAGGATTCGTGAGAGGACAGCAGGGAACCTCGATTACTAACCATTAAGTACCATTTCATTTTTTCAAATTGCAATCACATATTTGATAAAGCTAAATATTAACCTGAATTCAGGTCTGTGAAATAATTATTTCTCAGAATAAAGGAAGACAAATATTGGAGGTTATTGCTTTTGGAGAGTGAGTACTAAGATCCATGCTGTTTTCTGTTTACCTTTGAGTGGATTAACTTGTTAACTTTTTTCTTTTTCATACTTAATTGCAAATAAATTATAGACTTTATAAAAGAAAATAATTAAAATTACGAACATTACATAAAAGTTTGTATTGTTTATTTTAGATAAGAATAATAGTTAAATCATATTAAATTTTATGGGAAACCATTAAGCAATTGTCTTTAAAGAGACTCATTTCAAGAGATAAGTATTTTTACTCTTGGTAAAGTAATATAGAATTTCTTTTACTTTAAGGCTGTATTTTATGTTTAATTTAAATTTTTTATTTCTGTGGGTAGCTTCTTAAAATCACTGTAGGCATTAATAAAATTCTGAATCTGTTTCTCTTTACTACATGCTACGTTGTTAATGCTACTTTTTAAGCAACTAACATTTTCTAAGAAGTAAACTAACTTGCTACAAAATGGATGAATTGAGAAAAGACCTAGATATTTTTTGGTCTTCTTTCCAGGACCATTTTAATTAAAAGCTTTCACAATTTTCTTTTCATGAGATATTTGGATAAATTCATGGAAATTTAATTTGATTCTTATTTCCCTTTATGACATTCTTCTTCAAAATTCTTCTGTTTTACATAATCATTTTAAAAATGTAATTTTATCAAATTCAAAACTGATTTAATGAGGATGTTACTTGGAATTATGTTAAATTGGAGGAAATTACCATATTCATAAAACTCATTATTCCCATGGAGAACTTTATCTCTTATATTGTCAAATCTGGTTTTATATTTCTTAGCAAAATTTGTTACTTTTCTCTGTGAATTACATATTTTTGTTTTTCTAATTTCTATTTTCAAGTTACCTTCTTAATTTTATTTTGTAAATTGTTATTGCTACTTTATTAGACCTATTTTGGATTATCATATTAGTCTTCCTGTCCATTACCTTAATAACTTGTTTTTAAATCTACTTATATTTTAATATATTTTCTTAAGATTTCTAGATAGACCCATTAATCTTAAACATAATAAAATTTTGATTTCACAAAATTTGCATCTGTTGTTTCTGTTTCCTATTGCTTTAGGTAGAATGAAGTTAAACAATAACTTGCACAGCAAGCATTGCATTATAAAACTTAAAAAAGACAATGTTGAAAAAGTCTCTAATGCTTGCCAATTAATATGCATTTATTGGTTCAACTAAGGCAGATATTCTATAAGATATTTAGGGGAGTACTCACCTGTTGTACTCAGATGACTCAGGATGTTAGTCAAGTTTCATGAAATATCTCTTGGGCATCTTTTGAGATGATCAAATAGTTTTTCATCTAGAGTCTATTTGTGCTATGATTTGTACAAAAATATATTTGCATTTTTGGGAAAAAATCTATTTGGCTTTTATGAATTAATTTTCCATAAATTATTGAATTCAATTCACAATGTTTTATCTGGCATTATTACATATGATTTATGTTTTATCATATAATTTTCTTTTTGCTATCTATGTCTATTCTTTTAATATTGGGAGAACACATAACATTTAATTAAACTATACATTATGAAAGAGATTATAAAGAGTTAGTATTATTCAATGTTTAATATTTGTGTGAATTCATCAGTAAAGTTGTATGAACTGAGCTATTATTTTAGATAATTATTTTTAGATTTTTCTATTTCTGTTGTCATTGGTCTGATTTAATTTTCTAATTCTTGAAATAATTATGCTAATTCTAATTTTTCAAAAAATTTATTAGATTCAGATATAAAATATAAATTTATAAACACTAACATTTTATGACTTTAAAAATCTCCAGTTCTCATTTCTTATTTTAATATGTTCTTTAAAAAAATGTCAAAATTATCATATTTATAAATAGTATGTAAATATATACATTTATTATATCACTAATTAGTTACTTAAATAAATTAAGTTGGTTAGATAATTTTGTAGTTTTGTTTTCTTAATTTATGTTATTAAATTCATTTAATTTCTGTTAATAACTTCTGGACTTTCTGCATCATGGTATAAAAATGTGGTTCCATGTTTTGTATTTTTTGGATCCACTTTGTTTTTGATGTCATCAGTAATCATAAATTTTAAAAAAGATTAATATAACTGAAAAATTTGTGTATTCTTTATTTATAGAATGTATATGTACATGTATTATCAATTAAACTTACTATCTATCTATATTACTTTCTTTGTTTTTTATATGTTTATCTATATATTTAATTTTTATTTGGCTGATTATGTGGATTTAAAATGACTAAATTTTTTTCTTAGTTTTTCTTGTATAATAAATATCTCTTTTAAGTAACATTATTCAAACCATCCACTTGTAAGAAAACATAGTTATTCTCATGTGTCTACTGAGAATATGGTATCAAGCAAAATTCAGACAATAAATGTTGGAAAATACAGAAAAGTCAAAAGTTATAATTAATGCCATGAATGTTAAAATATAAGTGAGATAAATTCAATTGGTATAAATATCCAGAAAAGACAGTATTTAAAAATTATAAGATAAAAATGCATTTAAAATGAACAATTGCAAAATGAATATATTGTAATCTATCCTTAAAAACAATTTCTATTTGAGAATAATTAAAATTGTATGTATATTTTGGAATTTATTAAAATCAAAATTCCAAATTAAAATATAAAAGTCAAAAAAATATTTGTCTTATATTCTACATATATTTTCACAATTAGAATTTTCTGCTCAAAAATTATTTTAAATATTTTACAAATATTTATTTTTTTCTAACACTGAAAATTATTACCGATTCCAAAAGTTATAAATTTCAAGAATTCCAGAGCATATTTAAAGAGAAAATAACATTTTAAAATGTGAAAATAATACTGATAATAGAAGTATGCCTAATCTTTAAATCTTAAAGTAATGAGATGGGGAAAATGAATAGTAATGTGCAAAAGAACAAAACTGGACCACACTATCTTACTTCATACAAAAATATTAACTGAAAATGTACTAAAGACTTGAATGTAAGACATGAAACCATAAAACTCCTATAAAAAAGTATAGGAGATAATTTCCTAGATATAGGTTTTGGGAGTAATTTTTAAAATAGACACGTTAATAAAAGCAACCATAACAAAAATAAACAAGTGGGACTACAACAAACTAAAAAAGCTTCCTACAGAAAAGGAAACCATCAACAAAATTAAAAGGCCAACTACTAAATGGGAGAAAATATTTGCAAATCATATATCTGACAAGGGGTTAGTATTCAAAATGCATGAAGAACTTATTCCACACAATAGCAAAAAAAATTTCAATTAAAACATGGGCAGAAGATTTAAATAAATGTTTTTCTGAAGAACTCATACAGGTGGCCAACAGGTACATGAAAAGATGTTCAACATCATTAATCATTGAAGAAATGCAAATACAACCACAATGAGATATTATCCCACACTTGTTAGAATGGCTACTATCAATAAGGAATAGCAAGTATTGGAAAGGAGGCAGAAAAAAAGGAATGCCTGTACACTTTTGGTAGGAATATTTGTTGGTGCAGCCATTATGGAAAACAGTGTGTAGGTTCCTCAAAAAATTACAAATAGAACTACAAATTACAAATATAATAAATTACAAATAGAACTAAAAAATTACAAATATTATCTAGCAATTCCACTTCTGAACATCATTTATCTAAAGAGAACAAAAATACTCATTTAAAAAGATTTGTTCACCCTCATGTCTATTGCAGCACTATTTACAATAGCCAAAATATAGAAACAATCTAAGTGTCCATCAATGAATAAATGGATAAAGAAGTTATGGTACACGCACACGCACATACAAAAAATAATATTAATAAGCCATATACACACAAAAAAGAATGAAACTTTGCAATTTTCCACAACATGAAAGAAATTTAAAGACATGATGCCAAGTGAATTAAGTCAGACAAAGACAAATACTGTATGATCCTTCTTATATGTGGAATCTAAAAACCAAAACAAAATGAAATGAAAGAAACAAATTGGGGGTTGCCAGAGATGGAGAGTGGGGTGGTGAGAAAAATAAGTAAAAGTCAAAAAGAAAATGAAGAGAAAAAAATAAAATTATGAATTTCTCCTTGGATAAATTGCCAAACCCTTACTTTATGCTTTGAGACTCTCCCTAAAATATTTATGTGGGAGAGTAAACCAATTTTCATGTCTTAGTTAATATTATTTTTATAGGAAAGAAGCTTATCTACTAACAAATTTTCCAATGGCTAGGAAATAATTAAATAATTAAAAACTACTAGAACTGTCTTTTAATTGCCATTTATTTCACTAAAGTAATATTTTAGTTAATGCCTTATTAGATTATAGTTATACAATTTTAAATATATGTAGGATATGTTGAAGGTTCAACTTCATCCATCTTGGAAGAAGAAAAAGACATGTTGATATAGTTACTACATAATGAGAATTCTTTTTCAGTGTGAGCACCTGAGCCACTGGAGAGTACTGAGCTCCTTAACAGCTCTTGTGCCAACTTCCTAACCTCTTGCCCTTAACCTCTATCTCAGCTATGCTGCATTGATTTTGTGCAGTCTTTGGGAGTTTTGCATAGGTTAACCTGACTGTACCTTGCCTTATTTGTATCCCCTGTACCTTACAATTCCTGCCCTAGGGCTTTTCCGAAGACAAGTATAGATACAAGAAGCCAGCTGAAAAGTCTGCATGAATTGCTTGATTCTCATGAATGCATGACTTGGAAATGTGTGAGTTAACATTCAATAGGGAAATACTTCATCAATGGGAGCCAACAGATAGATAAATGCTCTTTTCATTTGTCTCCTGGGTGGATAGTTTTGAAGTTCTTTCACGTAATAAAAATTATATTTATTTTATAGGGCATCTCAGAAAGTTTTGGTGACAAGTGCTGAGCCACCTTTATCTGTAGCCAATGTCATGTAACCATCTAATATTGTTTTTTTGCTCCTTTTCTCACTCCAGTTTTCTGGCACTCCAAAATAAACCACCTGATGTGTGTGTGTGTGTGTGTGTGTGTGTGTGTGTGTGAGAAAGAGAGCGAGACAGAGAGAGAGAGAGAGAGAGAGAGAGAGACAGAGACAGACAGAGAGAGAGACAAGAGAGAGAGAGACAGTAGGAATAATGCTAAAAATAGAGATATGCCTAATATTTAGTATCTTAGAGTAATACTATGACAGCCAGAGCTCTATCTCTAAACTAAACAATCTTTTTCTTGATCATCTTTTTATATCTTACTTGAAATTTCCTTTTGGTCTCAGTGAATGATATTACATTTTTTTGTTGGAAGATTGATTTAGTTGTACCACAAAGTAAAAGCTTGCTTAATTTGGTTACAATTTGATACTGACCAAGTGTTCTGAAAAGTAATTCATATTTCTGCCATCTAAATTCTATCATACATCAAATTAGATGTTAGAACTATTTCTTTCCATCTGTATTCTGTAAACTCTTGAATAATAATTTATTATGATTATAGAGAATATATTTTTAGAAGGGGAATCTACTTCACTTAATATATAGTAGATTTGCAATATGTTTATAAAGAATTTTAGAGTTTAAAAAAATTATGTGTGGTTTCACTTCTGCCTGGGCAAAATTGCATTTTCTAACATTTTGCAGTTAGGTAGGACCATGTAGTTAGTTCTGACCAAAAAAGTGTGTGTTAGAATGACGTGTGCCACTAAATTAAATTAAAAGCCTGTGAGTAATTAGCTAGAAAGTGTCTTCCTTTTTTTGCCTGTTGTGGTTGTGGATGTCATAAGTGGAGAGATCAGAACCACAGGATTAAGGCATCTTGGATACCTGAGTCACTGAATAGTGGACAGACACTGGGAAGTGGATTGGACCCAGATGTATTTTACACATATGAGGAATAAACATTTGTTGCCTTAATCTACTGAGATTTTGGAGTATTTGTTACTGTGGCATAGTCCTTTCTGGCAAACACATCAATAAATCTGCTAACATAGGGATTTATTTACCAGTAGGAAGTTTATACTTATAGTTCATACTTTTAACTATTTACATACTATTTTCATTGAGCCTGCTTTGTAAAAAAACAAAATACTTCTCAATATACATACTACAGTAATTGAATATTATTTCTTCATACACATCATTATCTTTATTCAAAAGATGTTTTATACTAATGTTTATATTCATTTCACTGCTATCAAACATTTAAGTGCATGGTGGCAATTATATTTGACCCAGAAATGCTGCACTCATCCATTTTGTTTGTAACACTTGTCTTAGGACATGATTGATTATGTGAAATGTGCTCCACCCATTAAATTTTGTTGTTATATTTTGTACTTGTCACATAGAATGCTTAACATGAAATATTTATGTCTCCCAGGAGCCTTAAATATGCACCTCAGCATTTGAAGTAGACAATGGTGGTAGTAAATATTTATTAATTGTAAAGCATGACACCAAAATTTATGAGATGGACTACATGCATATGGAATTTCCATACCGAATGCCAAGGTACACAATGATGTGTAATGGATAATAAGGCTGACATCTATGAAAAAGACAAATCTTTTGAGGAAAAAAATCTATAAACATATTGAAAGTCATTACTGAGCCTGTATTTTATGTTTTCTCTTTTTTCAAAATTTGGGAGAATAGAGAAAAAAAAACCTTCTCTCCATTGTGTTCTTTCCCCTTGTGCCTATGAAATTCTTCACTCATAGATTTAACAACTATTTCTTGAGTACCTACTCTGTGCCAGGTATTGCTCTCCAGGTGATAAGGCAGAACATTAAAAAAACATGATTTTTCTACTCTTGTAAACTTACTCTCCACTAGAGACATTCAATAAGATAAATAAATGTGATGGTTTCATAGAGGAATAACTGCTATGAAGTTGATGTGACATGGGGACTGATCAAAGATCTAGAAGAGCTGATTTTTTTTCAATTGTTTTTCATTTTAGTTTTATTTAGAAACCATTGACATAAATCATTGTGTAAATTTAAGGTGATATTTGAACTGAGATCTGAATGATGAGATCTAATCCCTGTAAAAATCAGACTGCTATAAATTCATTTTGAGTACATGGTGATCTAAATGAAACTAATAACTATCAGCTGACACTTTCTGGTTTAAATCACATATGGAGGCACTACCCTAATGATTATCTTTTCCTTTGGGATTAGGTGACTTACAATGTTCTCCAGCAGCTATTCTTGGTAGTAAGTTCTAACTTTAGATGCTAGAATCATCAAGTGTATGAATCAGACCCATTTAATTTTGCGTAGCCCTCTCCATCTTCTAATGAATATATTAGTGTAAATGTCAAGTTTGACATCTATATATTATTCAATTTTTTTCCTGCTAAAGTTGTCGTATTTCTTACTCACTATTTTTCTTAATTGTCTAGAGTTCTGCAGTACCTTCCAAATGCCCACCCACACCCACTAGATCCACTACAATTCATTTTTCACATTGTAAACTAAATTAAATCCTTTAAAATGTCAATCGTATTACCATCCTAACCCTGCATACACACATATCTGCTATTCTCTTTTAGCTTCTTTTCGTTCTTTTTGTTCTTAGAATGAAAACGCCAGATCTTATTAGGCTCTAGGGCTCTACACAATTCTGCCTTTCTTGGTTCCTCCACTCTAGAACACAGGAATTGGTTAACTTTTTGCACGTATCATGTTCCATTCTGTCACCAGTCTTTGCATATGCTACTCCATCTGGCATGTTCTTATCTCACTTCATATCCTAATAATTTCTTTATAGTTTGCAAACTCTGAAATATTTTAAACATTACAAAATACACATAGAATGTTATTGTTTAGAGATTATTTTCAAATAAAATATTTTGTCAAATTTGTTTTAGAATTTTTTAAAGTTTTCAGTGTATTACAGAAACAGTGCAAGTAACTTGTGTTGCTATTTCATATCTTTCTTCTTAACCCCAACTCTACTATTTTTTTTAATCTGATGCATTTCTGTTAATGATTTTATACTTAAAGTACTCCTCTCTATATAATTATAAAATCTATCTAATTAGATAAAATAAATTTGGATAGAAGGTTAGGGAGCAAAAGAACAGCAAATTAAATGAATCTATTTGGTTTTGAAATTTAAAGTAGCAAGTAGTGAGAATTTAGATAGATTGATACAAAAATTTACCTGAATTCATCAGTTTCTGTGCTTGAATAGTAAGAGTTTAGATAGTGAAGGGCCTATCAATATGTGAGTGTATATTTATTTTGTTTTTTTTTAATTTGCATACATATATTCATTTTACATAATTTCTGTCACTTTAGCGACTGTTTTCATGAACTTATCTATATTGATATAGTTTATTTACTTTAAGGGCAATATGTATTTGTGTGATTATGCCTTAATTTAATTTTACATTCCTCATTATTTCCTTTTTTATATTATAAATCATAGTTTAATGAACATGTTTCTATATGCCTAAGTATGAATTTTTCTAGGATATATGTTTATAAGAGCTTGCACACTGTCTATTTTGCAAGATATTGCCAAAATTCTCTCTAATATCGATTGACCAATTCATCCTACACCAATAGCATATGGGAACTCCCATGTTTTTACTTGCTTCACCAAACTTATTCACGTTAACATACACTATATATTTTTATTTTCATTTCCCCGGTAACTAATGAGGTTGAATATTTCTCACATCTTAGTGTGTGTGTGTGTGTCTGTGTGTGTGTGTGAATTGCCTATTCAATATTATTTTCCAATGTTGTATTGGATCATTTTTTTCTTATTAATTTATAGAAATGCTTTTATCTAGATATTAAAATATTATCATTATATGTATTTAATATAATATATGTATTATATTATACATATACATGTACAATTATATACATATAATATATGTATTTGTCATTGTCTTTTAGCTTAGTTTATGATGTCTTTTAGTGAATAAAAAATTTTTATTTTAATACAGTTGAATTTAGTAGTTTCTCTTACAGATTGCTTTTTCTATTTCTTGTCCAGAGTCTCTTCTCTCTCCTTATCCTTTGCAAGAATGCTCTTACATATTATTCTAAAATTTTTAGTTTTCTGTGTTTGTGTGCTTTCATGTTGTGTTTATACCTAGAATATGTTTGTGAATTATATTAACTATATACTTTTATTTTTATAATTACAAATAACCAAATACTTAAGCATCATCTATTAAGTAGTCTATGCTTGCCCTACTGATTTATATTAAATCTATCTTATGTCATGAATACTATGCTTGATTCCATTTGTTTTTTATTTATTCTTGAATCAATACTCAACATATTAGAACTTGTATAAAATAAGTTTTGATATCTGGGAGAGGAAGTTTTCTTCTTACTTGATATTTCTTTTGCTATTCTTGGCCCTCCATTCTTCCATATGCATTTTTGTGTTAGGTTATCAAATTCAGTGAAAACCTCTATTTGACTTTTAATAAAAATTACATGGATTTAAAGATTAATTTGTGGAAAATTGACATAATTTTGATATTAAGTTTTTAGTGCATGGGCATTTTTAAAGTTTTGTTTCATGTCTTTAAATCCACTGTTTATTTTCTTCCATATATTTCTTGCATATGTTTTTTAAAAATATATTTCTAGGTATATCATGGTTTTGATTACTATTATAGATAACATCTTTAAAATGTATTTCCTAAATATTTGTTTCTCATATAAATAAATGTAATTGCTCTTTGTAATTGCTCTACTTATTTTTCAGATCTTTACTCACATATGTTACTAGAACCCATCTGATTTCCTCCATATGTTTCCTAGGTCTGTGTACCTCTCTTTTATATATTTGTCACAGATGCTATATCTGCCTTTGTTTTTATGATTACTTTATTAAATGTGATCTTTTCCACTAGACTTCATGTTATAGGTTATAGATCATGTCTGTTTTTCCTCATCTTTATATCTCCTATGCCAAAGAACAGTGCTTTGTACATAACAAATATATAACTAGTACTTTTTGAGTAAGTGACTATATGAATTAATGAATAAATGAGTTAGTAATATCATTTTTAAAAGCAAGTTATTAATTTTGCTTAGATATTCAGAATATAAGAGATTAAAGAAAGTTTATCCTCAGACATAACGATTCAGTTCACACTGTAGACAAATCAATTAAGGCTAGCAGCCTTTAAAAGACTGAAAATGATCACCATTCAAGACTTAAAATTATGTTTCCACTAGCTCCTGTCGGCTGATCATAACAACCCTCTTGAAATAAAACATGAAATAAAGAATTGCATAGAAGAGAAGTAACTGTTGCCATTCATTTTAAGGGTCCTTTAATAGTAAAAATCTGTAGAGTATTTATAGAAATCAACATGAATAACAAGTGAAATTGTTCTGATCGAGACTACTAAAAGGAAGGCTCAATGAATTAATTGTAAACTAAGTACAGCTTTTTACAATGAAATGATTCTTAACTGAGTTGCAATTTGATGAACTATAAAGAAAACAGTTCAAATTTAATTTTATGCTGGTATAACTAGAATTTTAACAACATTTCTTTTGGTTTGTATTACAAAGAAAGAGGAACACATAAACTATTGTCGAGATAATATTTTGCTTTTTCAACTATAGGTTTTCCTAGTAGGAGGAGACTTTGATCTTAGAAATTATCTTTTTTCCTAACCAAATCTTTGAAAGCACGTAAAGGAAATCAAAACTTGTCCTCCAAACATGTCTCTTTGGCATAGGAATTATTTTAGGCTGATTATTTTAAGAAACAGCAAATATAGGAAAAAGCTCTGAAAGCCGATTAGAAGTTACCCTTTTTAAAGAAATATTTACATTTAAACAGGAAATCTCCATTGTAAGGGTGTTTCCCTCTCTGTACCAGGAAGAGGAGGATGACTAAACTCTAGAAACTTACAAGTGAAGAAGGCTTGGACTTAAATCTGCATAACAACCATACTGGGTTTATTGTGTTTTCCTGGTAGCTCTTTCCACTCCCAATATCTTTTGTCTGTTGCTGGAGAAGGTATTTAAGGTGGTGGCTTGGGCCATTTCATAGAGATAATATTTTCCTGGGTCTTTCTCATATCTATAGTAGGTATACAGGTTTTTAAACTTCTTTTTTTCTCTCTCTCTCTCTCCTATTAATCTGTTTTTTATAACCGGGGGTTTCAGCCAAGAACTCAAAGGGTAAAGGGAAAATTATTTTTCCTTTCCAACCCACATAAAGCTCAATGTTTGGCATAGATTATACTGTTGAGCACAGCTATGTACTATGGGTCATAATATTTTGATGTCTAGCTTTTACACATTTCTTTAGAGTTTTGGAAAGGTTAAGGAAGAATTAACTCTCACTTCCCCATGTATCTCCAAATTCATATGTTAGAGATTATTTGTGAATGCTCAATGGCACCTTACCAAGAAACTAATAACCAATACTTCAGCCAGGATTAGGTACATAATTTGTGGGTCCCAAGGCAAAATAAAAACGTTCCCATGTTCAAAAATATTTGGAGTTTTGAGAGGTTGACAACAGTATCCAACAAATACTGGAGCCATTTTGAGGTCTTCAGGTCACTCATTTAGGAAATTGGGGCTTTTATGTCTGCTCTTGCAATCCTGAGTATTGACCCAGTAGGGTTAACTTGTGTTTCCTCTCCTGTGAATGGATGCTGATGAAGTGGGTATGAAGAATGAATTAGCTTTTTGAAAAGTTTCCAGGCAAGCTCTAAAACAAGGACTTTGACCATCAACAACATATTTGGTGTTTGGTGATCCTTGGGAACATACCAGACCTTTTTGAATAGAGGCAATGGCGACTGACTCTTATTGGCATAATTTCTGTGACATGAACCATAATCACAAAATTAATTATAAATATATTTTACTTATAAAATTATTTTAATTATAAAATTCCCATTCTATCTTTATAATTTGGGGGGGGTGAAATAACTGAAAATCATGACATTGTCCAGACTAAAAAGATTCTAATTTGAAAAGGTACAATGCAGGTACTGTTGCAGTTGATTCTAGCTTCTCTATTTACTGGTAGTGTCTAATTGCTTCAAGCTATGTTTTTCTTTTTCCTTCTGAAACATATCACCATGTCACCTCCTACTTCAATATGAACTTTATTTTTTCTTTAACTGTCCTCCCTCCAAAACAAAACAAATGAACATTGAAAGAAAGAAAGAAAGAAAGAAAGAAAGAAAGAAAGAAAGAAAGAAAGAAAGAAAGAAAGAAAGAAAGAAAGAAAGAAATACCTTTTAGAATTGGGCTCTAACCTGTTAAAATATTTTGTAATGTACAGCAGAAAAGCAGATGCTCAGAAATTTTTTCTGTTGCAGGGCAGTGAGATGCTTTGAAAAGCAGAAGTTAGAAGTATGGTCATTTGGGTATGACTTGGGGTACAGCTAAATATGAAAAGTTTAATAGAGCAGGTAGAGTAGAGTAGTAGCATGGGAGTTTCCAGCATTAAGAACAGAGACCCTCATGGCTAGGATTATTCTACCCATATATCCAGAGCACCAGTAGGCATTGCTTAGTCACGTGAGAACTACAAAGATAATATTATGCATATTCTTGCCTTTAGGTGCTCTGGATCTAGTAGGCAAACAAAAAATAAAAAACAAAAAGACAAAAACAAAACAAAACAAATAGTTTCAGTATAATACTATAATGATAAGTTCAGAAATATGCAGTGAGTAGGTATAGCAACACAGAAGGGTACAACACAGCCTAGGATTTCAACAAAGATGTTTATGACCAAATCTTGAGAAGTCAGTCAGATGAAGAATGAGAAATCGGGGGGAGGTTATTCTAGATGAAAAGAATAGCATGAGCAATATCAGAGAGGTGTGCATCAGCATGGTATGTTGTAAAACTACAGGCAACTCAGTATTTACTTGCCATCATCTTAACAGGCAAAGAAAGGAAGGGAATGGAGGCTAAGCCATGGAAGACTTGTATGTCACACTGCTAGGCTTTGACTTCTGACATTTTAAATATTTTTAAAAGGAGACCAATAATGCAAAGTAGCATTTTACATTTAATCAAAGGTAAAGAGATTTGGATGGGATAATTTGGAGGCAGTGAGATCAGTCAGGGGGATTATAATAATAACCTGGTGAGTGTATCTGAAGGCCTGAACTAAGGGACTAGTAGTAGGACTGGAGAGGAAGGAGCATATGTAGGATAGATTTATGAGGTAAAGATAGCAATTTTTAACCAAATTGGTTTGTGGTTTAATGATGACCTTGAGTGGCATTGAGAAAAAAAAAGGCTAAATATACCCCTCAGGATGAGCGTGAATTTATTTTCGTGGCATGCAGCATGTTACTTAGGGTAGGCTGTTATGCTACATTAAAAACAATTAAAACTTCCAGTGGCCTAAAAGCAAGTTTATTTCTTGTTCATGGTGTATATTATGTGGATCGTGAGGTGTCTCTGCTCCACCAAGCACTCAAAGATCCAGACTGCCACCGGTTCTACCATTTCGTACCTGCAGCGACTGAGTCATGTCCCAAGAGCAGAATAACCTGGAGAAATGTATACAGATATTCCTCATCTCAGCCAAGAAGTACACATTTTTTTTCTACTCCCATTTCATTGGTCAGAACCAGTGATGTGTCCCCATCTAACTTACAATTTACACAAAATTCTGATAAATATAATCTTTAGTATGCCCAGAAGGAAAGGAGAACCAAATACTGATGACAACTAGTGAATTATAATGAAACCTAAGGTAATAACCTGTTCTGGTGTGAGGTTATATAGCATAAGACAGGCTAATATGGCCATATGAAAATATTCATAGTATTCACTTTGTAATAATTTTCTTTGTGCCAGGCCCTGTGCTAAACCGGCATATACTAAAAGAATTCAGTAATTTAATTCTCATAACCATCCAAGAATACAATAAACAATGACTTTTTGAACTTTAAACTTGGAAAGCAACTTTCGAATAATCATTTTAGAACAAAACTTTTATTTACAGCTGAAAAACTGACATCAAGAAGAGTAAAATGAAAAAGTACAAACTCCCAGTTATAAAATAAACAAATCATGAGGATGTAATGTACATGGCAACTATAGTTAGCACTGTCTGTAGCGCGTGTTTGAAAGTTGCTGAGTAGATTTTTAAAAATGTAACTATGAATGGTTACAGATGTTAAGTAGAATTATTGTGATGACCATTTTATAATATATAAAAATATGAAATTGTTATGTTGTATATCTAAAACTAATATAACATTATATCTCAATTATACCTAAATTAAAAAAAATTAAAGATGCTAATTGGCTGACAGACAAAAGTGACTGTCATATGAGCAGGAGATCCAGATATTTTTATTTGTCAGAGATTCATACAAAAAGAGACAAAATAAATTTTAAAAGAGTGAAATGATGAACCTCAGAAAGCAAAAAATGAGTTGCAGAGATAAGAATCAAACTCAGAATGGACTCTAAATACAGAGTGCTTTTCTTACATCACACTATTCCTCATGTTCCATGATTTGGATCTTGAAGATTAGATGGAAGTTCTGTGAGATTTCATGCAGCTGGTCAAAATTACTGGTATAAACCTCTTAGTAAAGAGTGAGCATAAAGACATAATTAAATTATATTTATTAGAATATTGATATAATCTCTGTGGCATACTCTAGAAGACATGGCTGGCCATGCGGGCTTTAGTAATATTCTAAATGACAATGCATTCTTTGTACTCAAAATTGTAAGGTTTGTTGGGGTGAGGAAAGGGTGCAGTTTTTCCCTTATTAATTTCATGAATGCTTATTGATGAAATCTGTATCCTTATGATTTGCATTTACAGATGTCACACCAAATTCTGTCTAGTATACATGGCAGGAAGAAAATGTATCACTCCTCTGGCCAATTCTTGTGGCCTAGTATTTATTTAACTTAAGAATTGCCTCATCATGGCACTAACTTACTTCCTGATTTAAAATTCCAAACAAAATTGCAAAAGAGAAATGAATTTAACTACTTATTATTAGAGATTAGCTGTATCATTTAAACTAACACTTAGGTTAAGATACATAATCACTATGAAGTGGAATTAATTTAAAAGTTAGATTTTTTTCTGGTTGCAAAGTTTGACAAATACTATATTAAAGTCTATAGTCAAGAATGAGATTTAATTCACCAGTGATTATAAAATAGATAAGTAATATCAAAAAGGGAGAGATATAATTTATACAATTAGACACAAATGGCTTTTATAAATGAAAAAAATGTTTTTAGAAAAGGATGAATGAAAGTTAGGTTCTACTTCCCAAACTTTGGTGCTTCTGAGGTATACAAAGGCTATTTAAAAGGTATAGAGTACATTATAAAATAAACACATCAAGTTCTTGAAGCCTGTTTTAACAAAAAAATGTAATGATTTAACCAGTATTTTTAGATTATTATAAACATGGCTATATTATGGGGTAGAATCAAAGCTTGCATGACTTTTTATGATACAGCAGGAATTATAGTGAAAGCAGGTCACTTAGTCTTCTCCGAGGACATGTGTCAGTTCCTCTGCTATTAATGGTAGAATAGCAATGAACTCTGAGAAACAGGGAATTTGCAAATTGGAGCAACATAAGATTATGGTTTTATCATGTCTTTGGACTACAGAGTAAAGGACCTAAATTATCCTTTGGCAGGTAAAGGAGTAGAAAAAGACCCCAAATTATCTTCTTTGAACATGAACTGGACAATAATGTGGATAAATGATGACAGGGTACGTTCAGTTACAAAGTTGGCAGAGAATCTAAGAACCTTCCATTTTTGCATTAGAGGACAGAGGATTGGCTGAGCCCTAGGCAAGAAAACTCTCAAGACACTTGCCAAAATGAGGATTTTAGTCCTGCCTATTCCCACAGAATCTATGTCCTCTATTCTTCTTGGCAAAGATTCGAATAGTATACTGAAACTGTGAAATAGAGAGACAGATTTAATAATCATTCCACTTAGTAAGTACAGCTGGGGCAGGTAATTAAACAGGTTTTCTCTTGCCAGCAGGCCTAGAGCAATGTAGCTCAGAGTCTCGGTCACACCTCTGAACTGAGATGCAAAGCTAATATTAAACAGTACTTCTCTAGGCAGGTCCATGTCAGCATTGCTGTTCTTAGCAAGTAGAAGTTATTAAAGGGTTGAGTCAGGCTGCCAGAGGCCTGCCAAATCATCAGTCTTAGGAATGTTGAATTTATAGGCTGAAAAATGAAAAGGGACTAGAATAATTAAAAAATTATTATTATTATTGAGGTGGTTGATATCTCATAAAATATGCTATTTGTGAGTCTTTGATATTTTCATGATATAATTCAAACATCAGGAATATAATTTCTTAATTTTTAAAATTTCTATTTTTTTTGCATTGTGAAATACAGTATTTAATTGATATGAGATATACTAGCTTATCTGTGTGTTGGTTGAATAGTGACGAAACACTCAGATAAAAATTAAACTTAGTTAACTTGCATTTTGTTAGAAAAGGGGTTTTGCTTGTTTGAAGATAAAACAATTTAAACATTTTTCACTTAAAAATATATCAACAATAACTGTGGTTCCATTAATATTTTTCTTATATTTATTGTTCCTGTTATATATTGCTATATAACAAACTACCCCAAAACAGTGTCTTAAAGTAGCAAGCATTTTATTATCTTTCAAATTTTCATATTTATTTGTATAGAGTTTAGATGCTGTATTCTGGGACACTGATCTATTTATGAGCTAATAATTCGCTATTATAATGTTGAAGCTTTACTAATATTATAAATATGTCATAAATAAATTATTATCTCATAAGGCTGGTCCTTGTCATATTCCCTATTATAATTAATTATGATGATTTTGTCTAATTAACATATTTGTACCAAATTTATTTAAAATGTACCAAATTTATAGAGTAACTAAGGGAGAATTAAGATATTTATGATATTGAGCATTCCTACCCAATGGCATAGTATGTTGTTACATTTGGTCATGTTCTTCAGTGCTGATTTAAAGTTTTCTTCAAAGGGACCTTTTCATCTTTGTAATTGTTATTCTTTCCTATTTAAACTTGATATCATATATAGAGTTGTTTTTCTTACACTATATTTTCTAACTGGTTGTCATTTGCATATATGAAAGCTGTTTTTTAAAATGCTTCTTATCATTTATGGTAGTGATTTATATTGCTTATGTTAATAGATTTCCTAATGGTGAATTTACATATGTAATAAAACTTAGTCACGGTAAAATTATTTTTGAATTTTGCTGTATTTTCTTTTTCAGTTTTTAAGATTTTTGAATTAATGTGAGACTATTCTATAGTTTGTTTTCAAAGTGCAGTTTTAATAAAGCTTTAGTATTAATTTCATATTCTTTTTATAAACTTGTTTTTTTTTATGTTTGGAGCAGTTTAATAGCATTTTAATAATCTGGTTGTTAAATATTTGTTGGAATTCTCCTACAAAGCCTTTTGAGCCTAGTGCTGTTTAGGAAGGTTAATCTTTGACCATTTTTCTCTCAACTCTCAATTGTTTTATAGAAATTAACCTTTTCTGATTTTCTGGCTTTAAACATATTTTTTCGCAGAAGTATCTATGTTATTCCAGTTTCAAATGTATTTTCATAGAATTAACATGACACTTATTGGTCATCTAATTTCTTCTATTTCTGTGACTTTGTCTTTAATACCTTCTATTATATGCTTTCTTCAAACTAATTTTGATTAGTGATTTGTATGTTTAATTGTTTACTTCTTTTGTTCAAAGAAGCAGTTTTCAGGTTATATTCACTGTTTACATATTTTTATCTCATTACATTTTACTTTTTTATTAATTCTTTCCTTATGCTTGCTTTTAATTTATTTCTGTACTTCAAACTGAATCAGTTAATACAATCTTTCTTTTTAACTGACAAAAGCATTTAAGGCTGTGCATTTTTCTCTGAAAAGTACTTACCTATATTCCATATGATCAAATTTAGAGTGTTTTTTATTACCATTACTTTTTACAATTTTGATTAGTGTTTAATTTAAGTTGTTTAAGAAATATTTTTTTCTATGTCCAGATTTATAGATATATTCATTTACATTCAATTGATTTCTAATTTTATTGTATCTTTATCAGAGAATATTGTCTCTGCCACCTGTGATTGTTAATTTTATGTATCAAACTGACTGGGTCATGCACTGCCCAGCTATGTGTTTAAACATTATTGTGGGTGTTTCTCTGACAGTATTTTGGGTGATATTAATATTTAAATTGGTAGACTTTGAGTAAAGTCCATTGTATTCCATAATGTGTGTAGCTCTCATTCAATCATTGAATCAACTGAAGACCTAAATAGAACAAAAAGACTCACCTCCTCCCAAACAAGAGAGAACTCTTTAGCAGACTGTCTTCAGTCTTCCTCCTGCTACTATAGCCCATTGCTATAGCACTTGAGCTGTTGTACTGGCTCTCCGGGATATCTAGCCTGTTGGGCTTGCCAACTTCCAATATCATGTGAGTCAATTCCTTACGTTTAATCGATCAATCAATCTCTTTCTTCATATATGTATGTGTATGTGTGTGTGTATATGTATGTTGTATCTACACACATGGCACACACATCCTATTGTTGTGGTTTCCCTGGAGAATCCTAATAAATCACCAAACATTTTATTCTAAATTCCCTTATAATTTGTTTGCTGATTTTTTTTTTTAATTTAAGAGGAGCTCTTGTGAACAATATTTTTTTAGTTTGTCTGTGTATAAAGTTTTATGACTTTGTGACACCTCCACTGACTATAAAATTTGTAAATGGCCTTTCTTTTTCATTTTTTTATTGTCTTTTTATCATCTTATTTGTTTTCCATTGTCTTATGGCACTAAGTATTGTCAGGTAGAGATCTGAAGCCAGTCTTATTTTTCCTTTTACAAATATCTGGTTATTGTTCCTTGTTTAGCTTTGTAGTTCAACTCTAGTAACTTTACTAACATATGTCTAGCCTTTGAGCATCCTTTGTTTGCTTTGTCATATAATGTGTCTTTTTGATATATATAATAACAAAGGGCATTTCTTGCCACTTATTAGCTGAGGCTTGATAAAATTACTTAACTTCATGGATTTCTTCATCTGACTGATAAGGAAAGTAATTGAATTTACCTTCTGTTATTGCACGTATAGTTTTTTTTCTCTTTTATACTTTGTGGTATTTCATTGTAAGGGTATATACCACATTTTCTTTATTATAATCTGTGTAAACAGTTAATTTCCATTACTTTTTGCTTGCTTTACTTCTATTTTATGTTTTCATTATTGGATATTCTGAGATGTTTCTTATCTTTTGTGACTCTTCAAATTTCATCTTTCTATATGTGCTATTTTTCTTTTCTTTAAACTTGTTCTTGTCTTCCACCAGTTATTAGTGTTATTTTCCCCTATTGTTCCTGTCTCTGCCCTAACTTCTTAAATTTGTCCTTTTATAATTTCCTTTATAGAAGAAATGGTTTAGTTTAGTTTTCTTAATTTTTAGTGATATGCTTGGCAATGCTCTTTATTTGTTATGTGGAAACATTTTTGAAGAGTATATATTCATTAATCCAATCATTCACATATTTAACAATGTGTTTTGAATTTCTACACAGTAGCAGTCACTGAGAAAAAAGTAGTAAATAAAACAGAATAAAATGTAAAAATTTTGAAAATATATACTATGTCAGATTTTAAATAGTGTTATGCAGCAAAATACAACTCAGAAAAGATGAATAAGAAATGTTGATGTGTTAGTCACAATTTTAAATAATGTGACTTGTGACAATCCCTCTTGAGAGGTGACAATTAATTAAAGTGTGAAGGAGCTAAGAAAATAAAACCTATTGATACCCAGGAAGAATATGCCAGGCTCAGGAGCAAGAACAAAGGCTTTGAGGAATAACTTTGCCTAAAATGTTCTTAGAAAAAAAAAAGGCCAGGGAGACAGAGAAGTTTAGAAGTCAAAAGTAATGGGAAGTGAGATCATATAGGGCCTTGAAGGTTTTTAAAAAGTTTAGTTTTGTGTGAGATGGAGAGGAAGCTATGGAATATGGAATAGAAGATAAAAGATTCAGGGTAGTTTTAATCTTTTGTTTAATTTGGTTATCTTTACTATATTTTTATAGTTTTTATATATTGATGTACAATATTCTTTTTTTAGTACAAATCACTGAATAAATTTGATTTTCCTAAATTAGCTATTTGTATGCAGTTCTTATGAAAGTGGGGTGTGAGAGGATTCTAAGCAACATTCCAGACTTCAAACTTAAAATCTCTCTTCCTGTTGCCACAGAGACTGACTGCCTCCTACAAATGTGGCTCCCCTGTACTCCCTTGTGTACTCCTACAACATCCTACATATTTTGTTTCTCTTTATTAATCCTGGCCCAGAGGTCATGTTCTCTTCTATTTAAGAGATGTGGTTTTTGCATGTCTGAATGATTCTCTCACCTTTCTCAATGCTGTCAGAGAACTGTTCTTTCACTGTGCTCTTGAACTCTCCACCTTCTTGCCTTGATTTGTTCTTTTATGGCTTCTATTCATCTAAACTACTCCTAGAAGCCCTCACATGCATGACGAGAGCAGCTTATTATAGCCACCTCCTAACATCCCTAAAAACTGAAGTTACAGGGTATTAGTGTTCCCTTTCCTTGATACTTTGGTGTGATTTGCAGAAAGACAAGGGGAAATACCCTTATTTAGATAGTGTGATAGTTAATTTTATGTGTCAACTTGGCTAGGCTATTGTGCTCAGTTAGCTGGTAAAATAACAGTCTATAGATATTGCTATGAAAATATTTTTAGATGTGATAAACATTTAAATCAGTAGAATCTGAATCAAGTAAATTGCTCTCTGTAATGTGTGTTGGCCTCATCTAATCAGTTGAAAGCTATAAGAGAAAAGATTGAAGTCCTCTGAAGAAGACAACCTCATTCAGACCACTATCAGACTCAAAAACTGCAACGTCAATTCTTGTCAGAATTTCTAGCCTGCTGGACTTTCCCGAGACTTGTGTGAGCTGATTCCTTAAAATAACTCTTACTCCATATACGTATATTCATTCTATTTCTCTGAAGAACCCTGACTACCATAGGTAGCCATATTTATTATAAAATTCAATAACTACTTTGATGCAAATATTGGGAATATTTTACAGAGAGACTACATTTAATAATATTTTTACTCATTTAGTGTTTATATAAATTTAAGTTTTTCAAAGACATATTCACTATCACACATGTAATTTTAAAGGACTTTTTTGGGAATAGTAGTTTAATATGCCAAGTAATTCTGTATTTTATTTTTACTCTTACTGTAGTGTTTAGAAAGTGTGGTATTAAAACAGAGGAGTCAAGGAGCTAAGGATTTAGGGGGTTGTCATTTGGGAAGACTATGTCTGTTAGGAATCAATGATGTAGTTTGTAGATCACAGCATGAAGATGGGGTTCATGACATCTTTGAGTGGAGACAGAAAAATTCTAAATATCTTTCCTACACATGAACATACTTATTATTTTGTAAGGCATTTTTCAACAAAAATATGCATTTGTAACTAAAAATATATCAAAAAGATATAGTTTAAAAATGATATTAAATGTAATAGATACATAACAATATCCTATATTCTAGATCTCTATTTCAAAATATTTCTTAGACATTCAGGCCAGAGTCATTAGAGCAGACTGAGGGCCTTAAATTTAAATCTGGGTTCAGAAAAGTTCAAGAGTCATAACAAAATATATAAATCTTAATCATTGAAAATATAATTAGAGTACATATCTTTTTTAATGTCATTGTTTTGTGTGATTTTGTATTCATCTTATAAATATAGGCTATGGCAGTATTTTAAATAAATGTAATATGTAAAATTAAGAACAATAGCTTTTTAAAACAGCTTAAATAACTGCAGCTTAAGAGAATTATCTTATAATATCCAAAGTGAGAAATTGTACATAACATAAGTTAATTCAATTGAAACACATTTATTCTTACCATAGATGAGAAACTTATGTTTTCCAAAGAATCTGTATAATCAGAATTATCAGATATTTATTAATAGAATTAATCCACATTCTTGCTCTATGAAAGAAAGAACACTTTCTGAAATGATTCCATAGTGCACACTGCTTTGAGAAGTTTCATATTCTTGAATCTCTGCTATGTTTTATACCTATTGATGGCCAAATCATTTGCATAAGTGTTAGGTTGCCTTACAGTTTTATTGTATTTATTCATAATATTCTTGGTGGCCATAAAGAGTTTATATGCTCCACTAACTTAATTATTGACAAACTAAGGAGTTAAAACAGGTTTCTGAAGATAACATAAGTGAGTATGAAAGATTATTAGATGTCAATTTCTTACTTGATAGTACATTATAAAATCTTCAAATACAATATACTCACCACATAGATGACACTTTATGGACTATGGTTCACCTACATAAAAAGGCATCCTATAAAGAGATTAAAAAATGGAGGAAATAAGCATAAATTTCCCTACTAGTGATTAAATATAATATTCATATATGAGACTTAGATTTGTAATATGCTGGAAGAAATTGCAAAGGGAACTTTGTCATTTACTATGTGAAATTTTCCAAAGATTTTCTAGTCTTTTATTTTATGACTTCTCAAACTCATACCAGAGAAATTCTGTGAAAGTCCTTTAAATAAATAATGAGATAATCTCCATTTTGAAAAACAAAAACAAATTCGTTAAGATGTCCTTTAATTCATATCCATGAGCCAGAAAGTCTGTCAACATTTAAATGTGCTACAAAGAATGGATAGTGGATTTTAATACCATTTTCTGTCCCACTTAAGTGTGTAGACAACGAAATACTTATATTTGTTGGATCTGCTCTGGACTTTATTTTATGTGTTCCAGGTTGCTCTTGTCTCTGGATGTCTTGCTCAAATAGCTCTTCTTGCTTCAGAGAAAACAGTGCTGGTGTTTTGAAAATGTTTAAGTTTACATATTCTGGAAGCTCTCAAACCAGGTAGATTAGAATTTATTAGGACACATTTTAACAGTGCCAAGAATCCAATCAAGGAGTCTCATTTATTAGTAGAGTGAGAATGCATTCGAAAATGGGCACAGCTAGTAATTATGATAACCACTGTCTTATTTCAGAGTTCAATGTTTAACTATCAAATATATTAATTACTTCCAATGGCAAGACAATGATCTGTAATACATGGACTGGCTGTTTTATTGCCAGTCCTGTTTTTCAATTTGTTCCTGTTCCTTCAGCAGCATAACACTCACTTACTATGCTAACAAACAACTCCCTACCATCCCTTCTATCTCTGCCACCTCTCTCCCCCAGCATCAGCTCAGCAGATTTTCTGCTTAATCATTTCAAGACCAAGAACATATGAATTGCACTGAATGAAGCTTGTAAACAAATGATATAGCTCTACTTGATTATTACTCACAACAGTTGCCCAATATATGATTTTTCTAATTACCTCCCCTGTGGTGGACATTAGCCTCTGTTTGCTGTTCAGTTATAACATCTAGATGTCTTAGCCCCCAATCGTTCCTCAGAGATATACTATTAGAATAACCATGGAGTAAAGTGCCAGGAAAGCTACTCCCTTTGATGATTTTTTTCTGTTCATATTAAGTTGGACTATTGTTAAGAAAGGGGGGCTGAAGGAACAAAGATGAATCAAATGCATTAATTTTTTTTTCAGTTAAATACTTTTCAGAATTGTCCCCAGATGATGATAAAAAGTAAATGTCATATTAATTTGTTATGTATTTATCAGATATGCAAGCATCATTTCTTTTAACTAAGGAATGTTCTAAATTAGCTTATTTTCTGCAGTTATTCAAATTATAATTTTTTTAAAAACTTTTTTTTTGTTTTTGTTAAGTGACTGTTTTAGGTACATAATCCCTCGGATCTGAATCAAGACATGATTAGAATAATATTATGTTTAAAGTAATTGTTGTTACTGAAGTTCTTTCAGAAAATCTCCTATTAAATGTTGGTCAATGTGTATTTTGCATTTTTACAGAGAATAGCATATTTCATTTTTACTGTTATTTCAGCTTTCCTGACAAATTTATAAAAAGAAAAAGTGATTTCCTAAAAATCGTTGAATTTGGCATAATATTAATATTCTTCTCATGTTCTCTGTCCCAAAAGGAGATACTATGGAATCATTTTCTTTGAGTGTCAAGTTTTATTGATGATCTTAGTCAGAATCATTTATACTTTGCAGTTCCCTAGCACGTCATTAATAGGGAGCTGCTTCCTTGCTTGCATGAATGTTTGATTTCTTTTTCTAGTTAAATAGTTATCCAAATGCAAAATCTAGTGCTTAGGGTAATCATGTGAATTTATGGCCATCGCTTGAATGCTGGGGCTTTCAGAAATGAAATTGAATAGATCATATTTCTCCATAAATGTAGGTTTTACAGTTGAGATAGATCTAATATTGATAATCTCTTTATTTAACTGTTTCAAAATGCCATATGTGACTGAAAGTAACAGAATGGAAATAACTATGCTTATAACAAATAGAACAGAAAATGAAAGGAAGATATGCAGGGCTTCTCACTAAAGGGAGCATCATATGAGTGCTATAGTGCAGCAGCACTAAGGGCAGCAATCAGCATTTGAAAGAAGGGATTAGAGTGCACCTAAATATAGGATGAGGAAATTAAATGGGAGAAATATATTGGCTATTTTCAGATACCCAGAATCTCCCAGAAGGGATAACTTGAAGACTAAATTAAAACTAATTTAAAATCAGGGAAAGTGCCTGTTGATTTATTTCAACGATTTTATATAATAAAAAGTATATCTACGAGGTCTCATTTTCCCAATATCCGCCATTGTCACATCTGTATTATTGCAAAAACAATGGCTCAAGGTGCATCAAAAATTTAATTTAAGAGACTTTACTTATTTTAAAATGGATTCTGATTTTGCCTTTTTCTTAGTCTGTATTCATTCATTTATCCTACATGGTCTTTGCAAGTGAAATGAAAGAGAAAGTGCTATGGACTGCATTGTGTTCCCTGAAATTCAAAATTTAAAGCCCTAACACCTAATGTGACTATATTTAAGGGCTGAGATTTTAGAAGGTAATTAAAGGTACGGTACTAGTCAGATGGGATTAGTGACCATGTAGGAAAAAGGAGAGATCTCTCTTTGTTTCCACCATGTGAGAACAGTGAGAAGATGGCTATCTGAAAGCCAAGAAGAGAAACCTTGCCATAAACTGATCATGCTGGTACCCTAAACTTGGATTTTCCAAATACAGGACTGTCAGAAAATACATTTCTGCCTTTTAAACCACCTAGTCTATGGTATTTTGTTATAGTAGTCTGACTAGACTAAGACAGAGAGCATATTCATTCCAAACACATGCCTGTGCTCAGATGACAGCATAATTATTTACCATTTCATTTAGTTTCCTCACTGTTTCTAAAATATTTGAATGTTTTAGCAGCCATGGTGGTGACAGATCCATAGAGAGATTTTCTAAAGACAATAGTCAGTCTGCATTTGTTCACCATCCTGAACTAATTTGCCAAATTTCTCAGAATACTGGGAGAGTCTGCAATTAAAAACAAACAAGCAAACATAAAGCTCTGTTTGAAATATCAACAATCTCAGAGTAAAACCAAGTTATCTAAAGAAATATTGGGCAGAAAATATATACCAGCAAGAAATCTTTGAATTTTATTATATAGAATTCAAAATTTCTAGTTATTCAATTTTTAACTCAAGCGCCAGAATGCCTGTATTACTATGTCTGAGATCTGGAAGATACCAAAATTTAACATATATTTCTAAAGAAAAAGGCAGAGTTTTCTTTCAGTTAGAATTTCGAAAGTTATTACTTACCACTATGACCCAAATATATTTATAAAAATGAGTAGGTCACCCAGGATAGGTATAATTAAGACCAGAGTTTTAAACTCCAAATTGAATTCTGGAGGTATCATAAAATTCATAATAAAGCCAATTATCACTATTCTTAAGCCACTCTAGATACCACAGCAAACAGAGAAAAAGTATATAAACTGTATGTTAAAAAAATAAAAAATATACTTTTAAATTATGACAAAAAATAATTTGAAAATAAAACTAAACCCTTTTAAATTTCATCACATTAGAATTATGTTTACACCTATATTTATTCATCATATATTTAATGTACACACTATGTACTTGTCACCTTGTCAGGCTTTAGGCATGAAAAGAATACAAAGATGGTATCCCTGTTGTTAAGATTTTCTATACAAAAAAAGTGGCCAATAGCTCTGAGATTTGATAAATTGAAATTTGATCTCAAGAAAGCCACATAGATATTGCTATGAAATTCATTCAGTTGTACTTTGCACTATTAATTTTTAAATATATTGCCTTTTCTGAAAATCAGAAAGCAGATACTTCATTTAACTGAAAAAAATAATGTGTAATAATTATTATTGGCTCTAAAATCGAACAAAAGACTATCATGACAATTTTGCCGCTTATTAATATTGGCAAAGAAACTATACATGTCACTAGAGTAGGACTTATCCAATGTGATTATAGTTTTCTACCTCTAGAGATGATTTTTTCCTGATGGATTTAATAATAGGTGTTAAAAACAGAGGTGAGCTAGGAGGAACAGACAAGCATGGCTCTTGTTCTCCTTTCACCACTCTCTTTTTCTCTTCCTGTAACTTGGGGAAAGATATGTTCATATAAGTAGTATTGGAGACTACTTCATGTTACATGGTTTATATGTACCATCTATTTGGACTTCAGCCTTTGACTTTTCTCCTCATTTCTGCTTCTCTGTTTGCTTCTCTACACAATTTATTTCTTATATTGACCTTTAGTAGAGACTACGCTGGTTTGAACACAGGTAAAATATACATCTTACAAATGCATTTATTTCATTATGGTAAAAGTAGTAACAATATCTAATACTCACTGATGAGGTATTTGTTATATACCTACATATTGTACTAATTGATTTTATGTGAATATCCCATTCTTTCAGGCACATTTATCAGACCCAACACTTTGATGATTTAATCTATTTTGCCAAAATCAAGACTACAGATAAATAGATATAGATATATCCTAGATTCAGGCAGACTTATTAAACTTGAGTATTACAGTTCTTCATCGTCCATCTAAATTTCTTATCCCAAGTTGTCATATTCCTCAGTTTTAGCTTAGTTCCTATAATTCTTTCAATAGACACAGATTTAACAAAATTATGAACTATTAATTGAACAGCATTCTTTTTCTGCTGTTGGCACATTTTGGGGTCTGTTCTTCTATTATGTGATTGAGTAACAGGTGAAGAAGTTGTTAGCAGGATGATATACAGGTGCTAGCTGGGCACTGAATCCTAGTTCACAAGTTACTGATTGTTTTGATCACCTGGTTTATCTTTTGTAGACTTGGATTGAAAAACATTTCATCTTGTAAAGTTGATATCTAAAAAGAGGGCTTGGGAAATAGATGTGCTGGGTTTCCGTTTTTTGGAACTATCTTTCTGGTTTGGGAAACCTGTTTGTCTCTCTGCTTCTTGAACTTTAATTAGTGTTTCTAGACTATATTAATGATAAGTTGTACTTTTCTGATTCTTCCTTAGTTCCATTTTTCAAGAGCAGTTAAAATGAACCAACCTTTACAGTTCAGTTCAAGGGTTATAGCAATTTAGAGAGACTCAGTCAGTGATCTGTGTGGAAGTAGTCAGCTGGTACAGTCTTGTTCATTTTGCTATCCAATTGGCAAGGCAATGCTCTTAAGCAAACCCTGAAAGGATTTTCTAGAAATGCCATCTTAGTTATTGGAAGTAAAACAAAAGATGTTAGAACTTCAGCCAGTCCTTACGGTCTGTCTTATGGTTGACTCTAGTGTAAACATTGGGTTGTCTTTCTCTATATGAATTATTTTACTATTTGACTGCCTCATTCAAGTGAACTAAAATCTTTGATGCTATTTAAATCACCTTAATTTCACCTTTTTTTTGCTTGCTATATTGTTTATAGAGATGACTAGATCTGGGGATAGAATTTGTTCATACCTTTTATCGGCTAGAATTTACTTCAGTGTTTTTATTCCTTTGCATTAAAAATTACAAAGAACAGACCGCAATGGACAGTTCTGGTTTCTTTGATATTTAAAATTCAAAACTGAGGTGATAAAATTATTGTGTGCTTATATTTTAATGTTGCTGCATAATTAATGCATTCTAGTGAAATGGAATATAAAACATGTACATTAGAATATTCAACTAACTCTCTCCTTGTGGTAAAAACCAAGCTTTTGACAATTATTTTCTTTGTTATAGAGGAAGAAAAGAAATCCAAGCATTACTACTATTGAATCATAAAACAACAAACTATCTCTTTCTCTGTGGCTTTCATCCATATAATTTACAGTGCAAATGCAATTTTTGGTATACAAATGCTTTTATATTGAGAGAGCTGTGTGGAAAAAAGAATGCCTAGTTCCAATTTTCTTGCCAAACAAAGAAAACAAAATCCTTCCTCATCTTCTGTATTATGTGAGTGCCAATAACGCCTCTTTGATGGTAGCTTTGTGTTGTATTGTGTTTTTGCTTTTAATTAAGATATATTGGGTAAAATAGTGCTTCATTGTATTATACAAAATACTGAAGCATGGGCTAATTACAGCCTTCAATGGGATTCAGTAAAGACCTCATGTTACTGTCTCATGCCCATTTTTTAGTGTTTAGTAAAGAGTTCTGATGTTGTATTTTCTCCTGGGGTTTTCTTTTTAGCTTCTCTTCATCCAAATGAAAAGCAATGACCCCTACTTAAAATGTTAATTAAATGGCTACCTCACTTGTTATAAAGTTTTTATTTAAAAATATTCTTACATTTTGGATGCCAAAATTCAATTTTGCCCCATATGGCCCCTTTCACACTTGTTTTTAGAGGGCATAATTTTCACAGAAGGCAAAATTCCAAGTTAGCAAAAAGCAGGTTGGGAGCCAGACAAACATGGAAGAAATGTCACCCTCATCTTTATTTAAACCTGATTAACCTTTTTAATTTAGTCATTAAGTTTTATTTAAAATAAACCAAATACAGTCATTAGTTGTGAAAAGAGAATGGAATCAATTTAGACATTAAATTGAAGAATAAAATTTCTAGAACTTCTAGGTAAAGACAAAATGGTAGATTGCTCATTGCTAATTGCGTATAAGGAAAAAATATTATCCATATTGAAATTTATCCAGATGGCAATCTATTTGAGTTTGCAATAAAACTCTAATAATGCCTAGTATATATTTTCTCCTTTTCTAGATTGCAATTTCTTTTGTTGTGAATATACTGCAAACGTTATTAGAGTTCATACAAATATCTAATCTTTTGTTGAACTGCATTGGATTAAAATGGTAATTGTAATTGTACTTGCCATTTTCATCTGCATGCTAAACACAATGGGCCTATTAAATTATTGCCTGAAATGTATAATGTTTAATAATGTATTTTGAAAATTGTTTTTTTCCAATAGCAATAACAGTGATATGCAAATATATGTTATAAAGTGCTTACTATGTATGCTTACTTGTATCAGTGGTATCATATGGATCCAACTGACTTCTCATTCTGTTCCAGGAATACACTGTGCTTCTCATCTAATTTCACATTTAATATATACATTACCTTTCCTTACCCTAAGAAGTTGAAATTTTTAAAAAGAGAAAACTGAAGCTTTGAAACTAGTGTATGGTAAACAGGGTTCTAAACCCATGCAGTTTGATTTCAGATATTTTGGTCTCAGCCAGTATATGATACTGCCTTCCCTTATGAATAATGCTTTACTTAAGAGAGTGGCAGGTTGGTCTTATACTTCCTTCCTGGAGATCTATGCAAAGTAACAGTGATACTTTGCAGAAGTGATATATATATATATATATATATCTATATATATAGATATATACAGATATATAGATATATAGATATATAAATATATAGATATGTATATAGATATATATAGATATATAGATATATATAGATATATATATATATAGATATATAGATCTATATAGATATATAGATTAGATATAGATAGATATATAGATATATATAGATATATAGATACAGATATATAATCACTTTTATATATATCACTATATGTATATGTGTGTGTGTGCCCTATATATACATATAGTGATATATACCAATCAATATGGAAGCACAATACTGCACCAGAGCTTTGGATATACGAGAGATATTTGTTTTCACAGTCCTTGCATAGGATTTAGTTGTAAAATCTAAGTTAGCTCAAACCCTAAAATGGCTCACCTTTTTATTTGAGTGAAAGATTTTGTCCTCAACATAGGTTTCAAGGTTTTGTATAGTGGCTTCTTATTCTCTCCCTGACCTCATCTTCTACTACTTTTTCCTTCACGCACTCTGTTTTAGTCACTTTGTCATGTTGTTTTTCCTTAAATATGCCAGAAAAATCTGTTTGATTTCAAATATACCTTCTGCCTGCATGTTCTTGCTCCAGATATACACATGGCTGGCTAGCTGTTGAACATCTTCCATTTCTTTCCCTAATTTCCTTTGGCCTACAATGTAAAATGCCCTATGAACAATTTATATAGATATAGAAATTAAACTTTATATGTGGGCATCACTATAGGATAGTTCTGGTTTCAACTCTTCATAAGGCATTGTCCTCAGCAAATATTAATTTTAGTTCTTGTTGACTTCTTTGGTGGTACCTTCTTTTTATGTTATTCTCTGAGGCACCTCTGAGTCTCATTTCTATTCACATATTTATCTTTTATTCATATTGTTGAAACATTAACTTTTTGTAGGTATACATGTGTAAATAATTAGGCATACATACATAAATAATAAAATAATTAACAAAAATAAGAAATGACGAATGTAAAATTTAGGCTAGTATTTTTCCTGGTGTGTGTGTGTGTGTGTGTGTGTGTGTGTGTGTGTGTGTGTGTGTGTGTTGGAGGTGTTGAGAGACAGGCAGAAGAATGGGATGGGAAGGAGCACCTGGCAATGTGAGTTATTAGTAAATTCATTGCATTTGGTGTTTCATGGTGTTTCAAGAATATTTGTTATATTTGTATGCTTTATAAAGAACACATTTTTTTGTTTGTATCAAATAATATGCTAATTGAAAAAATACTCTAATGGTTATCACTAGTATTTCATCTGTACAATTTCTGTTCTTATATGCAAGGTTGACATGCTAGATGTTAGCTTTTCTCCAATGTATATACCACTAACTGGTGCTACATTTTTTTTTCTATTTTAGTTGGAGAGTTTCAGAAATATACTGACCTTTCTGATGAAAAGGTAATTTCTGGATAGAATTACTAGTGGTGGGGAGATTTCCCATTTATTAGTTTCCTAGAACTGCTGTAATAAAGTACCACAAACTGGGTGACTTTAAACAAAAGTTTCTGGTGTTGCGGGCATTAGTGGGTAATACTTGGCCTATAGACTGACTGATCACTACAATCCCCGTCTTTGTCACATGGCATTCTCCCTGTGTGTCTGTGTCTCTTTAATTCTTATAGGAAACCAATCTCATAGGATTAGGGCCCACCCTAATTGAGTATGATGTAATTTTAACTTTATTACAACTGCAAAGACCCTATTGCCAAATATGGTCAAATTCATAGGTACCAGGGGTTAGGACTTAACAAGATCTTTTTGAGGGACCCAAATTAACCCATAAAACCACTCTGTTATGGAGAAGCCATTTATTTTCTTGATGCTTTATTGGCTGCTATCATTAGATTTTTTTTTTTTTTCTGATTGTAACCACTGAACAATGCCTTTTTCTTTTCCCTGGATATTTATTGTTGAACCATATTGTATATACTTGCCTTTTTGCATGCACCACTAAGAAATAGCTACTGCCATGTCAGTTGAAAAGACAATTGATGACACAGTATTTTTAAAATATCTAGTAGATTTGAATTTTCATCAGGTAACATATCAAAGGAAAAATAAAAAATATTGAATTGAAGATATATAAGATTCCTGATGGGCTTCTGAGCATTGTCCTTGTTTTGTTTTCACTCTTTTTTTTTTCCTTAAAGCTAATGGTTCCAAGGTATATATTTTCTAGTGACTCTAAGTTAATAAGTTACTTATACTCAGCATTTAGAAAGTTTACTAATATAACTCTTACATCAGTTTGTTTTAGAACCTGGTGCTTGAGAGCTTGAGAGACTCTTAGGGATTTAATCCTCTGTCATTGTCTCAAGATTTTCACACTAAATTTACCCTACTCTGTCATATCCTTTAACTCAATCACCTGAAGATTTTTTTTATGTATATTTCTCTGTATATATTAAGTATAGTAAAATGTGTGCATTATGTGATTTATGTCATACTGGAAATTTGCTTGCCCAGTTTATGCCAGGTCACCTAGAACTTAGATCCTTATCTACTGGAAAGGTAGATCACTCCTAGTCTGCAGGTGGTCTCTGATATCTTGCTGGTGTTACCCTTGGGCATTATTTATAGTCATCATGCAATATGATTATTGTTTATTACTTGACATCATTTCTGGTGATCATTAAATAATATTTTCTTATTTTTTAAAGCAATAAGTCATACTATAGTTTTGACAAATAAAATTGTAGAGAAAATGATTATGTTGTCCTCAAAATATTATATTCTTCTCTAAATATTAAAGTATCACTTTAATGTGCATTTGGCTGTGGGCTGATTGGTTTTCTACAGTTATGGCTACCCTCTGTTGCCCTGTATTAGAGGTTGAAATAAGGGGAAATAGCACCCCAGGGAGAACACCCTCATAACTCAGAGGTCTGCTAGACTACTGTGTAAGTTAGCCCTCTGAAGGCTCTCAGACAAAATTATTTAAATTAATAATTAATAAAAAAAGTAGTCTTTCTCTGCCGAAATAGTAGGGGGCATATTGTGATTGCTGTAGTTTTGCATTTTGGGGGGGAAATATTATTATAAAATAGCACAATTCAGTAATAACCATCATATTTCATAGTGAAAACATGAGTCAGACATATTTAAGGATCAGTCCTATCTTTTTATTTAGTAGATAGTGTTGTTGGCCAAGACAGACCAGGATGACTTCACCAGATTTTTCACCCTGAGTAGGTATATCAATATCTATGAACAAAATGCATTTTAGTTGGGAGGAGGGTTGTCTGTTCAGTTATCAATATCTATAAATCTAATTGCCTTTATGTTTTTATCAGAGTGACAATGACACTTAGGCCAAAAGTTAATTACAGATGCACATCTTTTATTATACTTTCTTTTGTTAAAATGTTTTTCATTATCCAAATAGTCATCTTCATTTTCTAAAACTATACTTTGTAAAACATTTTTAAACAAATGCATTGTGTAAGACTTGAAATAATGGAGTCATGCTTACTCTTTGATGTGCCATAAGTCTGTCTAAATTGAATATTGTCAATGTATAATATTGTTACCAGAAAAAAAAATTTTACATCATTTACTGATTGAATTTGCTAAGCTGTAGATTTTTTGATGTTTGTAATACAGTTAACCATTTTCACCTGAAAAATGTTACTTCTCAAAATCTTTTTTCTTAAAAAACAGGTTTTGTTAACAGAAGTAAAACAAAACAAAAAGCAATAAAAAGGATAAAAACAATTTATTATCACAGAAAAGTCTCTTATGTCTTCCTTTTAAGAATTATATCACAAGAAGGGTGAATTACTCGATATAAGTACTAGAAAGAAATAAGAATGGAAAAAAGCACACCATCACTTACAATTGCTAGCACTTGCATTATTGCAAGAGAGAATGTCTATATATAAACACATTTTTTGGGTGTAAAGCAAAAATATATTTTTGTATAGATTGAAATTTAAATGGAGGAAAATCATTTTGTTGAATTAGAATGTAGTTAATGCTTTTTTCCTCAAAAATCAGGGTTTAATCTCAGAGTATGTTTCATGAATTTTAAATACATTAGCTCTCTTGGGTCTCCTACTTCTTTTAGTTTCAATTTTTGTAAATACCTGCACATTATACCCTTAATTCAGTATTTTCTCCCTTTTAACCCTTGACAACATTCTTTTACATATCACAAAATGATTTTTGCCTAAGTTAGAAGAATAAAGGGTAAAAAAGGGACTCCATGGGTCCTGCACACCTCCACCAGGTCCACATACCTCAGCTTGCCTAACTCTTCTTCCAAGTACAATCTAAATTCTTTCAGGGCAGAGTGTGATGAAAATATCAAAGGTGGTTCTTACAACATGTAAATACACCACAAATAAACTTGCTTTTTTCCTATTTTTACCCACCCCCAAAATATATATAAACAGTATCTGGAGTGATCTCTTAACTCAGGTTTTTATGAAAACATCAAACGAAGTCTATATTGAGAACTACCATAACCCACATTATTGAAAGAGACCTATATGAATTTAATAATCTATATATATATATATAGGTTATATATAAATATATAATTATATATGCACACATGCACACATGCATGAGTGTATATACCTATGTACTCTAAAAAAAGAATCGGTGGCATATTCTAAATGTAGCAAACACTGCTCTGCTTGGGAGGGTGTGAAATATCAGGGAAATAGATTACTACTGTGGTTATGCTAGTGTAATATGGGTTTTACTCCTGATCTTACAGCTTCTAAAGATGATTCTTTTGACTTTACAGGAATTCATGAGCTAAAAACTCCCCTTTTGTTTAAAAGTAGCTACAGTGACTTTATGTTTATAGTAATGACAAATCCTTGATCTATACAATACATCATTAACATTTATAATTTGGATGGTCAGAAAGTTTATTTACTTTAAAATATGTCCATTTAAACATAGAAGAAATTTTCTGATGGAAGCTTTGAGTTGCCTCGGTGCCACATGATCTATTAATAACCCTAACTGCAAAAATTTAATTATTTACTTATTTAAAATAAATTCTTTGTGACTGAAATATACTTTAAGTAATTCAGAGTTTGATTTTTTATTTGGATATTTGACCTTCAAAGCCATTTGATTGAATGCATTAGGGCCAACTAAACGAGTTTTCTATATTCACATGGGTTTTTTGCCCTTTCTGCTCCACTTGCATCTTGTGCTGTTTTATGCTGCAGACATGATTATTACCCCTGCTCTAGTGATGGGAGGAGGCTTAAATTTTTATGTGGCAAAACGAGTTTCTTCTTGTCATCTGAAAATGACACTTGCTTCTGACTATAAAACAATTACATAAGTATAAGCCACATACTTTTCATTGAATATCATTAAATATTTTCTTTTGTCTTTCATTTACCTCATTGCTGACAGCTCAGTGCTTACTTAATAATTACATGCTTATTGTTTTGCAGGTTTCCTCATTAAGTAATTTTGTGGGAAATTATTCACTGCGCATATAATACAAGATATGATTATTTAAATTATTTTCTATTTATTTAATTTGTAAGAATCAGCAATCATACACACATCTTTTAGAGCTAAAGTTAGCTACAGGCACTGAAGAACATACCCTATATCATGGCCAGAAAGTCTATGCATTCTTATAATCTGTTTATTCTCTATTTGTAGGACTGATAACATGGAATGGGACAAAAATAAATGAGGACAAAGCCATTATGATGAAAAAAAAAAAGTTAAATTTTCAGTATTCACTGGTTTCTCACCCCACAAATAGGATTTAGCTTGTTGCCTAGCACATAATAATCTCTCATTAGATGCTTTACAAGTCAATATACAAAATTCAATTTATTTTCTACAATTTTCTCTCTCCATCTAAAAAAACACAGTCTTCTTCTTACAGTAGGATTTAAAGTAATGGAAATATTACTCACATATAGTTCACTTCAGAATGCTCTAGGCTTGTCAAGGAGTATTCTTGTAGAATGTCCTACAAGAAGAATATTTGGATATAAAATTTTATTATACTTTATTTTACCAACAGCATCCTTATCTCTAATATGATTATTACATCTATCTAACTATTATCTATCTATCTATCTATCTATCTATCTATCTATCTATCTAATCTATCTATCAATCATCTCTATCATCTATCTATCTATCATCTATCTATCTAACATCTATCTATCTATATTTATCTATAAAGCATAATACTAAATGTCAGTGCTCTAAAGGCAAGCTCTTCAAGATTCTTGTCCTAGAGTTAGTTCCAGGTTAATGATGTAGATCTTAATAAATGCTGGGGTAAATTAAAAGAGAGATAGAATTCCATGGGATGAGATGATAGAAGAAATCTTAAAGATGAAACAAGTTGACCTGTACTGTGAGGAAAAGGCAGATTTTAGCTGAACATGGAGACAACTAATGGACATTTAAAAAGACATAAAGTGTGACCAAATGGTAAAATCAGAACACAAACACCACACACACACACACACACACACACACACACACACACACACACACACACACATTTTCAGGGATAACGCATTAAATAGTTTTCTCTGAATAAGTGTCTTGGGAAATGGTAAGAAGTAGGTAAATTTAGACTATTGTGAGGAAATTAGATTTAGTTTTGGAGACAGATGGGGATTGTTGACTATCCTGATTGCATAAAAATATTTTATGTATTATTTTTATGTATTATGAACTTCTTTATTGAATTATTGAAGTATGCTGCTTCTATGATTAGAGTTTTGAAAAGACTCATCTTTGGCTGCCTTTATATTATGTTGTTCAATTACCATTTATTTAAGCTTTTAATTTGCTTTTTAAAGAAAGTATCTCTATACTTCATATTACTTGTTCTTATCCAACTTGCTGACCTCATAGAAATTCAAACTTGTTTTGTAAAGAACAGAGAGATAGAGCATATCTTTTCTACATATAGAAGAAAGACAAATTAAAGCTGACAAATGTGAGTTTATAAACAGTGGTATTACATTATTTAATATATTAAGTTTCCCTTCAATGAGCCTTTATATTAAAGAGACTGAATGCACCTTTGATGGCATTAGGGAAAAAAAAGAAAAGCAAGCAGCCAGAAGTATGGAGCCTGATCTTTGGCTTTTCCATACTAGCTGTGAATACTCATCAAAATTTCATGTGCAGTTTCCAAAGTCATTTGGAGTTCACCAAGTCAAATTACCTCTCATATTACTCCTTTGCCTATCCTTACATGTTGTTCTCCCTGCAAATATGGCATGATCAAATTTCCTATTGTTATACTTGTCTGGAGAGAGATATACATTATATCCAATCTCTTCATCAATTGGTACATTTAACATAATAAATGGTAGGTCCCTCTTTGTGATCCTGGATTAATATTGCTATTAGCAAGAATGTCTTCTTTTTATACAGACCTCAAATAAACTATAGTTTCATAATAAATTGAGATATTCTTTACTTTCTTTTAGAATCTTGGTCTAAAAGCCATAGTTTGTGCAAGTTCTTCTTCCTACCCTGAAAATGAAATATTGTCCTAAAATATTTCACTAAAAAAGATAATTTTATAAAAAAGTCATAACTATCAAAGTTTAATAGGCTTTTTTTTTCATCCAAGGTGATTAATCTTTAATCAGCAAATAATCACTAGGCATCGTTTGGAGAATTTCAGCATACTGACATAACATGAAAATGACACTTTCTAGCATCTTCCTTCCTACTTTAGAAAAGTCATTAAATCTTTTAGTTTAATTAAATGTCTATCTTGCTTTTAGCATGTTTGAAAGGAGCATTGTGGATACTTCCTACTGTATTTGATTTTCGAGTTAACTACCCAATAGCCTGTAACTATTATTTTGACTTCTTTTGACCCATAAAGTCTGCAACATATGTGAAGAACCTATATGTTTGTACTAAGCTCTGTTTTGTCATCAGTTTTAGTATTGCTTTAATAATTGTGAAATATGACTATCTTTGATTTTCTATTTATAACTAATCTTTACCTGTAATTAGTTTATGTTTACTATTGTTACATATGAGATAATATACCCTGGAAGGAAATAAAATGCTAATGTATCATTGTGCAATCCTAAAATGCTCTTTGGTGAATACATAAAAAAAAAATCCTGAAGTAATAATAACAACTGTAATGAATTAACATGTATTGAAAGGTTACAATGTTGCAGACACTGTGTTAAGCAATTTATAAGCACTGTCTCATTTAATTTTCAAAATAGCCTTAGGGTAGAAACTCTAACTTTACTTATTTTCAGATGAAGGAACTTAGACACAGAAGCTAGTATAGTGGAATGTGAAAGTAATTCCAGGCTGACTCGAAAAAATGTTATTTACCAATTAATAATATTGAATTTTTTATTATCCAATTAACTTATTATACTAGCCAAAAATAATCAATCACATTAAGTTACAAGATTTGTATTTCATGTTTTTTCAAAGGAAAAGAAAAATTGTTTTCTAGTAATTCTTTTGTGATCCTTAGCAACAAATATTTCTTCATTCTCCAGCAAAAAAGAAAAATGTTCATCTGGTGCTCCTGTAGAATTTATAGTTCCTTAAGTGGAAAATCTCTGACCTAGACTGGATGTTCACTAAGGTCACTGATAACAAATGGGCCTGTCACACTGGGGTGGAGGAAGTAGGAAGTTTATGTTTGGGAGAATATGGAATAGCCAGAGACAGCAAATAACAGGTATAGGAAAAGATACATTGCTGATTTGGTCCATTCTCCTTGTTCCCCCAAATTACTTTATGTGTTTGTGACAGTGCCCTTTGTCACTGAGCTTGGGAAGGAGTAACACAGAGATCTTACTTATTATTTCTTCCATTATAAACTTCATATCTGCTTTCTACCCAAACACAGCCACTATAATTCTTCCCAAAATTTCTTTTTTTTCAACATGTTTTTACATGAAATAATTTGAACCTACACACTATTTGTTAAAATCTACTCTCATTTTTGTGGATTCCTAGAAAATATTTTCTGGACCTTAGGAAGGGAAATTAGATATTAAAAAATTAAATAATGAAGACATTTCACAAAAAGACAAAAGCAGGACTCTAATATAAACAAGTATTACATGATAATAACTTAAAAATGTTTACATTAGAGATGAAAATAATCTAAGAAACTTGATTTAGATATTAAATAGAAAAATCAATTATAATCCATTTAGTTATTGCATGCCAGTCATCATCGTTTTAACTTTATTTTGCATTGAAATGTTTTAGAATTCAAAAGAAAGATCTTAAAGATTGTATTAGACTGTGTAAACCTAACAGAGGCCCACAAATTCTCATACAGTATTTTAGGGTATTTATAATGAAGGAGGAGGAGATGTTTCAATTGGAATATTGTTTAGGAACAGAAAGTATGATTAAAATTAATATCACGATATGATACATTAGAGATTTAATTATTTACAAATTGACATTTACAAAATATAAAGTACAGCATAAGAAATATAGTCAATAATATTGTGATAACTATATCATACCAGGCAAATACTAGATTTATTGGTGAAATCACATTATAAGTTTTATAAATATCTAACCACTATACTGTACACTTGAAACTAATATGGTATTGAATGTTATTGTAATTGAAAAAATGTTTTAAATAATTTTAAATATTAATTATTTAAAATTTTTTCAAATTAATTGCTATTTATTTTAGTCTTTCAAAACTTTGAATAAGGCCTAAGAACTATAAAAACTGAAACTGACCATTTTATATTACAAAATTATTCAAGAATATATAAATTCAGAGTATGAATTCTAGTAAATATTATTCTTTCTAATATTTATATAGAAAGAGTATTTTTGCACAGTCTGGAGGTGCCTTGAGGTATAAACTTATTTAACAAAATAAGTTTCCCGGTGTCCACAAAGGACTGTATAATACTAGCAAATACATTTATAGTAAGTGAATAATATAAAATACGTAAGGCTTATGCAGCATGTGAGGAGATATGAGATGACAAAATAAAAATATTTTCTGACTTATAAATGTCAGAAAGTATAATTGAACAAAATAGGAAAGAAGAAAGCTATCTACTATGAAACTCGTCTAGTAAGTGATTTAACATAATATAAAGAGACTGGGCAAGAAAAAATATCCTATTATTACTTGGAAGAGAAAATATAAAGCCCTGCATCACAGAGCTAGGATGAAATGGGCCCTCTCGGAATAGCTGTTTAGAATGATGCTGGGTCACCATGTCAGCCTTGGCACCTCATTATCTAAGAGCTGTGTACATGTACAAGAACTTCAGAGAAGAACAATGGATAAGATTATGAGAAAGAGGATGGATGAAGTGATATATAAAGCAAGCTTAAAGGTACAAATTATTTTTGCAAGTTCTAAGGAACAACTAAGTTAGAAACTGACTCTAGTCTACAAATAAATAACAAGTGGCAAGACTCATAACTGAACATATTTAAAGGGGTCAATGAGATGAAATTAAATTTAAGGTGAGTATTATGTGTGTGAGAATCCCTTTATATGAAATATATAACAGGCAAAATATATAACCTTCTGAAAAAAGCTACCTCATACTCGAGCTTCCTATGAATTCACATTCTAGGAGACAACCTGGATGAACACAAGAGAATTTCAAATTTGAAAGAGTAGGTCCATAAGCCTTATGCACTTTAGTTAAACTGCAGCTGTTGTTTGAATGAATGGAATCTGCCAAGTCACCACCAATAACCAGAGCACAGAAGCAAAAACAAATTAGGGTTTCTGGTCAGCTGCACAGGTGCAGAGCTACTAAAAGTTAGTTACATGAGAAACTGATTAAACCAGAATGAAGTAGAGACTGAGAACCTGGGGAAATGTGTGTTGGATAGATGGAGGGGATGTTCTACCAGAATTGGATGGATTCCAAAAGGGTACATGCTGCCACTGAACTAGGTTCTATGTGTTCAGAAAGGAGGACGTTTGGTAAGAGAGAAGTGTTTGTATAAAAAAATCCTACAAGAGGGTTAGAACATTCAATGCATATAGCAGATGTGAAGTACAAATGAAAGAAACTGATTTTCTTGACTCTGTCATAATAAAAAAGGGGGGGGGGAGAGAGAGAGAGAGAGAGAGAGAGAAAGAGAGAGAGAGAGAAAGGGCAGGAGGGCAGATGGGCAAGTGAACTGGGATAAAAAGTGACTCAATTGTTTCAATATGAAAGAAGCCAAAGCAGTAGCTGAGATAATGGCAAACAAGAGAATGCATTCCCCATTTGAAGAGGAAATACTATTTAAATCCACTGCCATATGGTAATACGTACCTACCTAATGTTGCCTCATCTCCTGATTTTCAAGAGAAGGTGAAATAAAAATTTTTAAATTGGGCAATTGATTACCGAAGAAAACTAACCAAGTGCTCTGACTGTGTGAATTTAAAGAAATGTCACTCAGGTCCAAGGCCCCTATTGTCTTTTGCTATATATTATGATGGAATATTAGACAGATTATTAAGATGAGTAAAATCACTTTTTAAGAAATCAAGTCCACTTATAATAATTTTCTTACCTCCTTAGAGAGAGAATAAAAAGATACAGAAAGCTCATCTTCAGCATTCTCCTCTTACCTTGAGAAAATGTTTAAAGATAACTACCATCTGAATTTAAAATTTTTAAAAATGTAATCTGTTTCTAAAACACTCAGTCACTCTTGGGTCTTATTTTCTACTTGGGCTACTAATCAAGAAAGGTGGTTCCATGATTTAGACATATTCTCTACTTAAAACCCAGTGCATTGTTGAATAAATCATAAGTAAATGGCATAGAAATTGGAAAGTAAACAACCAAACTGCTCATATTTTCAACAAAATATCTACATTGAACCCTCCCTCAAGTTTACATAGAAAGTATTAGAACAAAAAGAGAAATTAGCACTACTCTTGAACATGAGTCGACATAAAAGTCGATAGTGTTTTAATACAAAACTAATAACTTATTCAAAATATATAATAGAAAATATTCTTATTATTAATAATAACAAACTATGAGATATGTAGAAAGGAACCAAACAATAATATAAACAACTGTTACAAACTAATTACAAATATATGAAGATACCTAAATATCAAAAATAATTTAGATAGGAAGGCCAATCGATATATGAAAATACATATTTTTCCCTTAATTAATCTATAAATTTGATTTTCAGCCAAAAGTAAAATTGTTCTTTGGAATCTTTTAAAATGATTCTAAAATTTCTCTGGAAAACAGAAAACAAGTAAGACAATTTTGAAGAAGAATAATATGTGAAAGTTATCTCCTATTAGATAACAAGATTCATTTGCAGCTCTAGTAATTAATGTAGTGTACACTGATAGTGACAGGAGCTAACAGATTCACAAAATAGAATAGAGAAAAAATTTGCACATATATTGAAATAATATATTACAGAGGTAGCATTGCAAATGAATAAAAAAATTGTGGAGTAGTTAATAATTAGTGGCAATAAAAATAAAGATTCATATAAGAACATAAATTTAAAGCCTTTTCTAAAACAACAGAAAAATAAAATGTCTACTTGACTAAAACAAATGTCAAAAGAAATTTTTTAATACTTTGATAAAAAATATTACTAAGACCTTAGCTTAGGAAAAGATTTCTTAGAAAATAAGTTAAAAAGCCCAGACATAAAGAATATTTATTAAAATTAAATATTTATTCTTTTTTAAACACCATTTACAAAGGGAAAGACAAGCTTCACACTAGAAGAAATTTCTGTTAAAAAGAAAAACAAGAGATATGCACAAGGTATCACAGAAAAGAAAATCAGGATGTCCAATAAAACATGGAAAATGCCAAATATATTAGTAATCAGAAAACTGTAACTTAATGCCACAATGAATAATTGTTTCACATCTATCAGAAAAGAAGTAAACAGTCCGGCAAAGAGCAATCTTGGTCAGGATTAGATATGTGGGATCTTCAAATTCTGAAGAGTGGTAATGAAATAGAGGACATTTTGACAACTTCAAGATGTATATTAACATAATCTATGACCCAGCTATATCTTTTAGAGAAACTCACATATGTGGCCATATTTAGGAATGAATATGTGAAATCTCACAAGTAATATTTTGAACAAAAAGAGGCAACCTTAAAAATGATATATTCAATCTGACCATTTATGTGAAGATTAAATCTCAATATTTAAAAAATATTAATAAATATATAAATATGTAATAAAAAATATGAGTGAACATGATAAATGTTAATATTAATTCTGCCTGGGGTGGAAATTAGAGGAACTGAATCAAAAAGACGTATAGAATATTTTTTGATGGTAATTATACTTTCTATATCTTTAAAAATGATATAAATGAACATAAAGTCATTTTCCTAAATGTTGTTTATGAGCACATGGCCAAAATAAACAGTGGATGTTTATGACCATTCTATTTTTATATAAATGTTTGAAATATTTCATCAAAATACAAAGTAAAACATCAGTTCTGACCTTAGCCCATTTAATCACACACAAAAAAAAAGGACGACAGAGTCAATGGCAATGCTATACTGAATAAGCCTGATCCTGTCTGATTTCAGAAGCTAAGTAGGGTTGGGCCTAGTTAGTACTTGGATGGGAGGCCGCTTATGACCAGGTGCTATAGGCATAAAAAATAAAAAATTTAGGGATTTTGAGCTGACAAGTCCTTGCAATCTGTGAGATCAACCAAGTGTTGCCTTGCCTGAAAAAAATAAAAAAAGATAAAAGAAAAGAGGATGATAGAAACACACACATATGACACCAGCAAAAAGAGAATTTTCAAACAATTTCGCGGTGGAAAAAGAAGTAAGAACACTCTTATTTCTCTTCCCTTCCCTCTTTTCTTCCCTGAAGTCTAGAGAGATGATAAAAGAACATAAAAAAAAAAAAATCTAAATCTGTGTATGTTCTTCTAAGAGCTGCTTTGACTGAGTACAATACATATTTTGTTAATATTTTATCACCTATTTTGAAGTACTTTCTAATTTGCCTTGTAATCCTTTCCTGCCTGTCTCCTCCCAACCTCCTCCTTCTCTGTCTCTGTCTCTGTCTCTCTCTCATGTTTGGAGGTTTTTAAAAAGTATAGCATAGTTATTAATTTCTAATAAAATTTGTCACTGTAAGTTAACATATTTAATTTTATTTTAATCCTTTAATATTTATTAAGACTTGTTTTATGAAACAGTTTTAGGTATAACCTGTTGAATGTTCTGTTACATGTAAAAAAAAGCATATTTTCTATTTTTTGGATGTCATGTTCTTTAAATGTGAATTGCAATAAGTTGGTCAATAGTGCTATACAAACCTGTCATTACTAATGTTTTTCATCTAATGTTCTACCAAATGCTAAAAGAGAAATGTCAATTTCAGCAACTATGATTGTGGATTTATCTATATTTTTCCTTTAGTTTTATAAATTTTTTTGCACTGTGTGTTTTAAAGTTCTGCATATTTTCTAAAAAATATAATTTTCTAAGGCACTAGGGGAATATGACTTAGACTTTTAATATCTTATTGGTGAATTGATTTTTTATCATTAGAAAATAGTCTACTTTATTACTAACATATTCCTTGTTTTGAAGGTATTTTGAATGATCTTATGACATTTTTCTTGAGTTTAGGATTTGCATGTTGAATATTGAAATTAATTTTTGTTTTTCATACATTTTAGTTGTGGCATATTGTTGCAATAAAATTTGATGTGGGTTGCTTATGTACCCACACTGAGGTTATAAGAAATATGTCCCCTGGCTGTTTGAAAAGAGGTCTTCTGTTTAAGAGAAAGGACTTTCTTTACCATCTTCTCAAAGGTTTAGGATTTTTGACCTCTCAAGGCTGGGTCTTGGGTTTATGATTCTTCCCATCATGTTCCTCCCTATGCTGTAAGAGCACCCTCCTCACCCTTGATGTCTATTTCTGTGCAGGTTGCCCACCATAAGCATCTCAACTCGTTTGCTAGATACTACCTAGAGTGCCAACCTTATGAAGATTAAACAGCTCATTCTTCATTAAAACTCTAGGGTAAAGCTAAAAGTCCTTAAATCATGTTTAGTTTGGGAAAACTGAAGGAAAAATATTTCTACAGGCCTCACCTCATGCTTTTGGCCTGTTAATTCAATCATTTCTCTTCTAATAGCAGTGTCTCCTCCCACTCAATAAGGACATTCTGAAATTCATTTTCTTCTTGGGTTTTTTGTTGTATTTAAATAAAATTTTAATGTTGAATCCAGTTAGATGTACCATAGTAAAAAAAGATAAAGATAGGGGAGACTGGGTGATAATTTTATGCTAACTCTTTATACTATCTTTTCAAACTATCTGTCAATTTAAGTCACATCTTCTTACGCTCCTCTTGATTGTGACACTTTCTCATATTTTTCTCGGTTTGATGACCAGTAATTTTGAGGATTACTGGTAAGTTATTTTGTACACCATCCCTCACTTGGGATTTGTCTAAAGTTTTTCTTATGAATAGGCTGTGGTTATGGCTTCTTGGTAGAAAAACTACAGAAGAATGTGCCATTTTTATTATATCAAAAGTACATGCTATCACAGAATTTATCACTATTAATTTTGATCTTCAGCACCTGCATGGTGTATTATGCATCAAGTATTTCCACTATAAAGTTTTTCTTTTTCTTCCTTCTCTACCCTTTCATTCTGTCCTCTATGTGCAGCCCATACTTTTAGAATAGAAAGGTATTTTCTACCTCCTTTACAGCAGAATACTCATATAAATTATTTAAAATTTCTTGCATGGGAGATTTGTTTCTTCTATTTGTATATTTATTCAATCATTTATTTGTGTCAGTATGGACTCCTGTATATTATTTTATATTACTTTAATCTTCCACACATAGCCTCTAGCAATTTGTCAAAATTACCATGTAAATGTTCCAGCTTATATATTATGGCTCTAACATTTCTGTCCAGGTAAGCAGATTTTAACTTTTCTCCCGATATGCTCCAGACTCTAGATTTCAGCGTGTGTTTGTCCTGCAACCTCAGTGCTCTGATGAATCTAAGAAAAATAACTGAGTTTCAATTTGTCTGGCTTTTTCTAAGAGTTTAAGAATTGGACTGACAGTTTCTTAACTTTCTCTCTCAGAACTGAAGCTGAAAGTTGGTATATATTTTTTCTCAGTATTTTTATTTTCAACTAGTCTCTGTCTTTATATTTAAAGTGTGTAGTGTCTTGTTTTTTAACCAGTATGGAAGTTTTGTGCTTATGTATGGTCTATCCCATTAAATTTAATTATTACTATGCTTGGATTTAATTCTTTTATCATGTTATAGGTTTTTGGTATATTTATCCCACATGTTCTTTTGCACCCGTGCTTCCTTTTCTGACCTATTTTGTGCTTCTTTTCTTAGCTTTCAACTTTATCTGCTATATTGACATTTTAGTTATACCACTTTGTGTTATACTATTAGCATTTTTCCTAATGATGTTGTTTTAAGCTTTTTTCATACAATATTATACTATTTCATAGTTAAAGACTTTATAACAGTATATAATTTCCTTTGCTACATATGCTATAAACCCCATAATACATCCTTAGAAATTATTATTTGTAATAGTTCATAATCTTTTAAAGAAATTTAAGTATTTATCATCTATCTATCATCTATCTATCACCTATCTATCCATCTATCTATCATCATCATCTATCTATCATCTATCATCATCTATCATCTATCTTCATCTACCTATCTATCATCTATCTATCTTTTCCCCCTATATACTCTTTCTCTTATCCTCATTTCTTTCTTAAGATATCAGGATTCCATTTACTATCATTTCCCTTTAGGGTGAAGAACTTATAGGTCTCCCAGAGACAAATTCTTTTACCTTTTTTTAGTTCAAAATGTCTTTATATTTCGCCTTCATTTGGGAAGAATATTTTCCCTGGGTATACAATCTTATGTGTACATTTTATTTTCTTTTAACAATGTAAAGATGTTATCAGATTGTGTTCTACCTTCTCAATGTTTTTGTTAAAAAAGACCCCTTTTTACTGTATTTAATGTCTTTTATCCTCTTGCCTTTTATCTTTAGTTTTCAGCAGACTGACTATGATGTGCCTAGTAATTTTTCAAACATTTGTTTACCTAAGGTGTTTGATGATATTTCTAGGTTTATAGATTGATGTCTTCCAGTTAATTTTTGAAAACCCTCAGCCATTTTATCTTTACATATTTCCTCTAACCTATTATCTCTCCCCTCTCCTTTCCAGATTATAATTATGCAGACCATTTGACATTTTCCCAAAGATCAGAGACTCTCTTTTCTCTTGTTTTAGTTTTAATTCATTTTAAATTTATTGATTAGTCTGATGTGTCAATCTGTTGTTAACCCCCCAAAAGTAAATTTATTCTTGATAATTGATTTTTTCACTTATACAGTTCCATTTGGTCCTTTTATTTATTTTCAATATCTTATCATGCATGTTGTTCATCATTTCTAAGATATACTCACTACCACCTGAATATTTGTGTTTCTCCCAAATTTATATGTTGAAACTTATTATCAATGTGATGGTGTTAGGAGGTGGAAATTTGTGAGGAGATTAGGTCATGGGAGTGAAGCCCTCATGAATGAGATTAGTGGTTTTATAAAAGAGACTCCTCAGAGCTCTCTAATCTCGTCTTTCTTGTTAGTGAGATGGAAGCTAGGAGATGCCATTTATGAACTAGAAAGTGGGTCCTCACTAGACACTGAATCTGGTAGCACCTTGACTTTAAACTTTCCAACATCTGGAACTGTGGGAAATAACTTGCTGTTGCTTATAAGCTACCAATCTATGGTATTTTTTGTTATAGCATCTCAAATAGATTAAGACAGTACTTTAATTTTTTTAATCAATTAATTAGTGTCACCTGTAATTGCATCATCAAGCTGTCTATGTTTCTTCTATCAACTATTTCTTCTTTTGACTATTAATAACTGTTTTTTGTATTGTATGTGACTTGCATTAGTTTTTTTACTTTCTGCCAGACATTTTGTATTAAATAACAGTAGAAACTGAATTATATAGTATTTACCTCCAGAAAATATATGACGTTTTCTTTTTGGCTGCTGAAACAAGAGGCTGAGTCAATCTGAAATTTAGTTAACCATATATAGACATTGTCAAAGCTTTAGTCCACCACTGCCGTAACATATTTTGAAATTGTAATCAAGGCTGTAGAAAAAGGGATCTGAGTTTTTGTGAAGCTTTTTTAGTGCTTTGAATGTAATTTGCTAACTTGGCAAACTATATCATCTCTGTCTTTCACAAATTAGATGTCAGCTTTCTGGGCCATTGGATAGTTACCTTTGCTCTCCTGTCCTACCTCTACCTTTCTCTGCCTTAGCAATCTCTATCTGCCCTATTGCAATGCTGTATTATTCTCAGCATTGATGGTGGCTATGTTATACTGGAATTCCTCAGAATAAATTTTCTTAGCACTTCTGCTGGTCTCCTTTAGCTGAAAGTTTGGAGTGTCTCAAAGGTTTTTTTCTTGTTTGTTCTTTGTTTATTTTATAGAATTCTTTTAATATGACTGACAATGTGGTTAATTTTTTACATGCAGTTAATTTTCCTTGATTATCAAAAAAAAAGCTAATGAAGCATTTATTAGTAAAATTCTATAGGTGGATAACTAGAGAAAGTTAGGAAAAAATAAGATAAAAGAATCAAAAGAATAAAGTTATGATAAATAATAGTAGGTAACTCTATAAAGAAAGAGAGAAGATAAAATGGAATGAGAAGGAAGCTGGTGAGGGTCTGTAAGACAGGAAAAATTTAGAGAATATCTACTGGAACAAGGTTAACAGCATCAAGTTTTGTTTTCATTGCCTTGTTTGATTAATGACTATTTAAGGTATCTTTTGTTCCTAATTAAGCTGTGCATTTGTTAAAGACAGATACTGTGCCTTATTTACATATATATTCTCAGGAACGTGCAAAGGGCTCAGCATAAATTAAGTATTCATATGCATTCATTATTACTTTGAAGTTTCACTTTATTCATTTATTTATTCATTCACAAAATGTATTTTGAGGACTTCCTACTATGTGTCAAGCCCTCTTCTAGATACTTGGGATATATCAGAGGACAACGAACAAAATCCATGCCTTTGTAAAGCTTAAAAAAGAGAGCAATGAACAGAAAACAAAATAAGTTAGTTTTATAGTATTCTAGAAGGTGATAAATACTATAAAAGGAAAAGTAGAACAGGGAAGGAGTGTTTGGAAAGTGTATTAGGAAAAATGAGTTTCAATTTCAGAGTGCAGTCAAGAGAGGCATCTATGAGAAGGTGACATTTGAGCAATGACCTGAAGAAGGTTAGGGAGAGAGCCATGCAACATGTGAAAACTTAACGTTTTCACCATCTTGAGTGATTCAGAGATTGCAAAGGAACAGGTGTGGCTGCACTGGATTACTGAGAGAATGCAGCTAAGGGTAGTTCAGATTGTCAGATCTATTAGACTATTCTAAGGAACTTTTAAGTGAAATAAGAAACTTTACAGTCTTAAGCAGAGGAGTAACACTATGTAACTCATATTTCAAAAGTTTTACATTTTCCCAAATGGTATATAGCTAATGAAATAGAGCTTTATTTCTCTATCATTTTCTTTTCCACATAATCTATTTCAGGATTCCTATGCAATAGTCTGTGGTAAAGAAACAAGCATATATTCCATCTCACAGTTATGTAAATTCATCGATTGGTAAAGATCCTATATATCTAGATATGCCATGTTCAAGAGACACAAGACCCAACTTCCCAGACTCTGAAGTCTTTTGCATTTAAAGAAAGGACAAGGCTGATGTGTCATCATTTTGTATATGAAGAAATTGAGGTTTAAGACATAAAGAGAACTTTTGACATTTTTACCGTTACAACATGCTGCCTCTTCATATCTTTGTAAAAGAAGAAAATGATGATTTAGACTTGGCATAAACAAACTTTATATGTACAGGGGAAGACAGTAAACACTTTGGGCTCTGTGGTCCATATAATGCCTTTCACAGCCACTCAACTGTGAGTTGTAGTGCAAGAGCTACTACCATAGACAATGTATACATGAATTTGAGCAGCTGTATTTCCATAATTCTTTAATTTACAGCAACAGTTAATGTCATGAGTTAAATTTCACTAATGGGCCATAGTTTGCCCACCTTTGATTTAGATTATGTTGTTGAGAGCAAAGGGAAGATTGTGAAATATAGTTGCCAGAAGTTATGCTGATTCTTTTAAGCTTAGTATTTCCTGGGTGACATTGAACAGGAGAAAAACTATGCAAATAAGAACACGAATATACTTAGCTTTCAAATGCACCATGTTCCAACATATAGCTCTTCTGTTGCCTACCAAAAATACCTTCAGGAGAAATTACAAGTTAGTTTGTCTTTCTTCACAATAGGTTATTTGGAAGATTCTAGCATAAATAGATGAAAATTATATATTTGTTTCTCAGAGATTTGTAAATGATTTGCTAAATTCCCAAGGCACTTACAGGTTGGAAATACATATTAGAGAAAGAAATAAACATTTATAAAATCTCAAAATTAAGTATTCAATTGTTAGTATTTCTAAGATTACTATGACTAATGGCTCACATTCATATAACATCTTTATTCCTCCATTTTCCTTGTAGTGTAACTGTGAATTATATATAGGAAGTCTTATATATAATTCTACATACAATATCATACATATATATTTTTTCCTCATCCTACTTCATGATAGAAAAACTGAGCCACAAGAAGAATTAATAAATGCCTAAAAAGAAGTCAATGACAGACCTGAGCAGAGAATTCTGTTCTACTAGCACCCAAATTACTCTAAAATCACTGTATCTGCAGCCCAGGTGAGTCTTCTAAAGCAAACAGATAGAAATCTCAGGGTATGTCAGTTTCAGAGAAAAATCGTAATTTGCAAGTGTACATTTGAAATGAGGACATAGCTACCATTTTCTAAAGCAAGAAGACTATTATAAAACTCACATTTAGCATGTTTCATCTACCTAATTATTGTTGGTTAGAATACATCAGTAGCAAACAAGTTTGTCAGATCTTTTCCTTGGCCATACAACTTTAACAGAGAAGACTGTCACTAAAAGAGATGATTAAAGGTCCCTAGTGGCCTTCTACGCCACTTCCAAATGCAGGTAGAATATTCACTAGTTATTACCTAAATCTTTGCTGATAACTACAGACAAAATGGCACAAGAAAGCCAGTCATTAAGTATATTCTTTGGTTAGTCCCTGATGGACGGTTTTCTTGAGTCAAGATACATTATCTATAATCACATTGGCTACTCTACATGTGTATGTAATATTTTTGAAGGCTTAGCTGAAGAAAAATGTTAGCTAGCTTTTTATGTTAGCTTGAAAATTAAAAGCAATATATTGTCCTTATTACTTGTTATCATAGACACACAAACTATTGATTCAGTTTTTCACAAAGAAATATATTTTGTCTAGGTAAAAGAATCAATGTAAATAAAAATGTAAATTTAAAGATAAATAGAAGAAAAATGTGAACTTTTTAAAAAAAATTAATGAACCTTCAATTTGCCATAAACAAAGGCTGAAAATCCTTGGCTTACCTTTTACTGTAATGAAAAGAATAAAGGAAACAGAGAACCTGTAGAGGGACTTTGGGTAGTTTTGAAAACAGTGTTAAATTTCACATGTTGGAAAATGTTTTCCATTTCAGTAGAGGAGTGTATATTACCTTAATAAGTAAGACCTAAAATTCTTTACATTTAGGTAGTAAAAAAGACTCAAAGTACTTAATGTTATAATGATGAGTACTAAGATTATTCAATAAATTGTGTTTGCTTGGTTACATAATCATTTGACTATGAGTAACATACACAGCCCTTACACATCTTTAATTCACATGTTATGATATATCCATGGGTTAACTGAAGAAACTTTCTGTTTAGATGTTTTAGCCAAGGGGGAAGTTTGTATGATACACGGGAAATGTTATGGTATCGCCCAATAGAGTATCTATTTATTATAATGTCTAATGGTAGTACCCGTTTTCAGTTCTGATTTTGAGAAGAAAATGAATTTCCCAATAAAAGGTAATATTAAAATCAGTCCTCTTTCATCAGAATATCAATCTTAGCCAAGAGATAAATAGAAATATAAGATGTGAAAAAGCTGAATTTGAAATATAGAAAGTTGGGGGTATTAAGACTCCATGCATTACTCATGATTTTGACCAAATTAATATGTAATAACAGAGAAATGTAGAATCATAGTAATGAACAACTTGAAACAAGAATTAAATATCTTTGTCTGAGGCGATAGTATTCTAGAATAATGACCATAAATCTGGATTGTTCCAGAGGATTGATTCAAGTAAAAGTTAGTGAACAGAACCTAGAAGTGTAATTTAGAATCACTTAGAGTACTTGTACATGTGTGCAAGTTTATATGATAAAAAATACATTGTAATTAATAGAGAATATACAATCACTCATTTTAAAAAGTCCTTTAGTTGTTTTTATAAAATACCCTGTTAAAGAAGCTTCTTTTATTAAAAAAAATAATTTTATTGGGGTAACATTGGTTAATACAATTATATAATTTTCAGGTGTACATTATAATTTGACATCTATATATTCTATTGTGTGATTACCACCCAAAGTCCAGTTTCCTTCAGCTACCAGATATTTGATCTCCTTTACCCACTTTACTCTCCCTCTCTATATTTGATTCCCTTTACCCCATCTACCTCTCCCCTCCTTTCCCACCCCCTATCCCCTGGTAACCACTAGTTTATTGTCCATGTTCATGAATCTTTGTTTGCCCTGTTCATTTGTTGCTTTTAGGTTTATAACCCACCTATAAGTGATATCATTTATTTTCTACTTTCTCAGTGTGGCTTATTTTGCTTAGCATGATTATCTTGAGGTCCATACATGTTGTCGCAAATGACAGGCTTTCATCTCTTCTTATGGCTGAGTAATATTACATTGTATGTATGTACTACAGCTTCTTTAGCCAAACATCTATCCTAGGACACTTCGGTTGCTTCCATGTCCTAGCCACTGTGAATAGTGCTGCTTTGAACATTGGTGTGCAAATATATTTTTGGATATGAGTTTTCAAGTCTTTGGGGTAAATACCCAGTAGTGGGATTATATGGTAGATCAATTATTAGTTTTTGAGGACCCTGTATACTATTTGCCATAGTGGCTATAACAACTTGCAGTCCCACCAGCAGTGTATGAGGGTTCCTTTTTCTCCACATGTTCTCCAACATTTGTTATTACTTGTCCTATTGATTATAGATATTCTAACAGGTGTGAAATTGTATCTCATTGTGTAAACAAGTTCCTACATATTATTAGATACCCCAAAGTGTATAGATTTTATTGAAAACAAAATTTCCGATTACCAGTTAAAAAAATCAAATGAATAAATGTATTAGTATCTTTACTTACAGAATTCTGCTGAGAGCTGACTTCTTAGGTATGCTCCATAAATACTTATAAGTATACCTATTAAAAATTTATAAAATAATATAATATCATTAAATGCTTTGATGCAGATTTTGAGACTATTTTAGAAAATATTAAAGCATGAGCTATTTTCACGTTACAATATTTTCTTTAAATTAAGAACTTTAAATTTTTTAATTAATAGAAGTTGGAAAGCTGAAAATTTTAATATAATTCTAAAATAGGTATAAATTCTATATGTTTAAATATTTAATTTCTTAAAATTCTGTTTCATTTAGCAGTAAAATAAAAGAATATATTTAAATAATATTTGTATCTTTTGAGGTTTTAAAATTAGCTTTTGAAATATTAAACTATTTTTCTTGCTTTAAGTTACTCATTGTGCAATATAAACACCTGGAAATCATTGTAAAGAGGACTCATTAAGATTCTCCTTTGACAAATTTTGAACTTATTGTTTGGGGACATAAAGGTTTAATTTATCTCAGCAATTCCTTTTTTCTTATTACTGAAAAAATTTATAATGGTCATGAAACACAGTCATTTTCTTTGAGTATGTAATTCATACAAATCTCACTTTGAAATGCTTATAATTTATTAAACTGAAAAATATCCCTGAAATGTTTTTACACAAATATAAAACATATTTGCTCTATTTTTCTTGCTTTATATTTTAATATTCATTCTTAATTTTATATCATGATATAGTCTCCATTTAAATTAATAAAAATCTGTGACACTATATAAGAAAAAATTATAATACCTGAAATAGATGTAATATATTGCTATCCTGTCTGTACCAGAACAAAAAAAGTTATTCTTTAAAAAGACTGATTTTGATGGAAAACTAAGGTCCTTAATCAAATGATTCTATATAAAAGGATTCAGTATGAAACAAAATAGAGAAAAAAATGCCTTTAAAAAAGAATCAAGGGCCTTCATTTAGCTTGAGTCTCTCTCCTACCTGACTTAGTAATCACAGGTATTTCAGAGTTTGTATTTTTGATCCTTCCTATAATTACACAATTCATAAAAAAATGATGCTCAGCCACTTACAAGTAAACATTCCATTGGCTAAAGAACATTCATGATATTTACTTATTAATCTGATATTTAATATATTTTAGAAAGCCTTATCATAAAAATAATGCCAAAATGTAACAAAATGAAACAAAGATTAGCAAAGCAATAAAGGCCCAACAAGTTAGGCTTGAGAAGCAAGGAACAAATCTCAAAACAAAACAAAAATGTTTATCAAATGTAGCGGTAGCAAATGAGAAAGAGGAATGAGAAGAGGCACCTATGTGACTTTTAGTATAAGCTATATCTCAAAAAATATAAACAATAGAAAATAAAAGAAGTACCTGTTTTTTAAAAAAATATATGCCATGATATTATTAATATTGAAAATGCAAGATAAAATGAAAACATTGATGGAAGATAATTGATAATCTAGCATAAAAAGCCAATATTTCAAATCAAGAAAACTTGCAGAAACCTGTAATTAAGTACAAGAGGATCTAAAGCCTGTGAGACAGATACAGAAATAGTTATTATTAGTGCAAAGAGAGGAGGTTAAATCTGTAAGGAATTAAAACTGGGCTTTAAGGTTAGTGGTACATGCATTTTAATACCAAATTTGTCATTTCTTAGTTGTCTGATAATGCTATTTAATCTTTTTAGAGCTCAGATACTTCAATAGAAATAAGCCATTATAGCTCTGTCATAGAATTTTTGAGATAGTTAAATGTTGGGAGCCAAAAGGCCTTCATCCTGACCGCCCAGCCCCCGGCATAGAACCTGGCCGTTAACAAACCTGTATGCTATCTAAAGAATGCAGGAGCAGACAATGCTCCAGGGAATAGTTAACCACAGAATGTATTAACATACCCGCCGGATAAGGAAGGACCTACTGAATGGCTGTGGACCTGCCCAAGGAGCCCCTCTCCTCCTTGTTCCTCTTTTCACTTCTAACCTTTGCCCCTAACCCCCATCAACCAAGGACCAATGAAATTGTAACAAGTATCCCCCTGCCTAGTCAGTCCTGCCCCCCTTTGTTCTTATGTATAAATATACCCGCTCTAAAATAAAAAAATCTGAGGCTTGATCAGAATACTGTCTTGCCTCCGCTCCTTTTTCCACCCATTTCTCTCCAGGTTAGGTCCTCCTCGAGCCTGCGAATAACTAAGGTCCTGCAGGTCGGGACAAGTGGCGCCCAACGTGGGGCCTCGAGGCGTGGATCTGAACCGGGCGGACCACAGAAACCCTGTACGTCCGGACCCAGAAGTTCTAAGTTTGAGGACAGCTTTCACCATCATGGGAAGCCGATCGTCCTCGGTGAGTACCTCGTCCGTCCATGAAATGGGAAACCCCCTCCCTCAGGGAAAAAGGAGTTGAGTGTTTAACAGAAAATTTTCGAGTCTAAAGTTAGTTAAGAAAAGTCACGAGAATTTTCGACGCTAGGGACTAATTAAAAAAGACCCGTCGTCTCTGGGCTCCCTAAAGTAATATACAGTAGGCTCTAGCATCCAAATTATCTTAACAATTAGGACACAGAGGCAGGTCGTTGGGCGACCCTCGCAGAGACCCCCTAAATTTTAGGATTCCTTTTATTAAGAATAATAGGATTAAACTATAGCTTGGAATGCACTGCAGCCGGATGGTAATATTCCTTGGCAGTGTCTTCCTTCTCACCTGCTTTTAAACGAGATCTCTAAAGAGGAATAAAAATGGGAGCTAAATTGTCTAAAGAAGCGGCTTTCGTAAAAGACCTAAAAGTTTCCCTCAGAGAAAGGGGAGTTCGGGTTAAAAAGAAGGATCTCATAAATTTTTTCGTTTTTATTGATAATGTGTGACCTTGGTTCATTATAAACGGACCAGAGATCCACCCCAAGAAATGGCAGAAGGTCGGAAGGGATTTAAATGATAAATTACAACGTGAAGGGCCTGATTCTGTCCCCTCTACTGCCTTCTCTTTCTGGGGCCTAATTAGGGATATAGTAGAGGCCGCATCAAATGATCCAGATAAACAACAGCTTTTGTCAGTCGCAGAATACTGTCTCCGCCCTCTATCTCTGGCGGCTTCAGTTGCCTCCATCCCTTCAGAGAGACCCCCCTCAAAATCCCTTCACTTCATTAGCTGCCCAGATGCAACAGCTACAGCAGCAGCAAGCTCAGGAAAAGCTTCAGGGCCTATCAGAATAGGTGCCGAGATTAGGTTTTCATAAAACGCCAAATATTATAACAAAATTACCAGGAACAGGTAGAGAATTGCATTGTGCTTATAGACCACGGAATTCAGGTCAGGAAAAAGGATAAATAGGACTTTTAAGGAAACGTTGACTAAATTCGAATTAGTAATTAATGAAAACTAGGTAAGCTTCCTTACCTTAGCTCTTTTAAGAGCACAATGCACCCGCCTACTATCAAAGAAATCAGGTTTATGTGTTTAGGCTTTTAAAAAAAAAAAAAAAAAAAAAAATTTTGTAACAACTATTGGATAAAAGAATTTAATAACTCACTGTTATTGAGAAATTTGTTTTTCACTTGTAATTTCACATAAGATAATTGCTGTAAAACATTGTTTACTAGTGTACGATATTGTTAAAAGCCAATTATAAATAGGTAATTGTACTTATTATACTTAGAAAACAGTATATTGAATAGTTGAGAACATTTTTCAAATGTAAATATTTAGATAAAGTTTTCGTTTGTTTCAATATTCATTTACTGCATCAACCATAGTCTCAAATTTTACCTTTTAAACAGCTTAGTTTCAAAATCTGTAAAATGAACTAAGAATCTTAGTATTAATTCATGCATATAAGACTAATGTGTCCATAAAAGGATCGATCTTACTTTGATTGTATAACTTTAAGTAAAGACTGCTGTTTTTATACCAACCACTCTGGCATAATTCGAGATAGTCTAGCCTTAGTAAAACAAAGACCTTTAATATTGGCTTTTAAAGGACTGCTATTTAGGCCATGTATAGTAAATTGCTTTATAAAGTATATTAACAGAGAGTCCAGGCTGTTAAATTAATAGTATTTTCTACTCAAGTAACAGGGTATCTCAGTTGCCCCAATTTATAGGACATCAAAGATTTGATATGTGCCTAAAACCAGTGGGGAATGTGACGGCCTACTAAAATGTAATAAAGGTAAAAAGTTAATTAAAGTCCCAAAACTAGACAAAAGAAATCTTTACCTTAGCAATTTTAATTGGGACAAGAATACCTAGTTCCTAGAACTTTTTAACTGCTTAGTGTCTGCTATGAAACTTGTGACAATGAACTCTCTCATATGCTAAGAGAGCAACATTCCAGGGCACAGATAAGGAGAACATCTGCAAGGCCATGCTTAAAACTAGCAAATTCCCTGGCTACATTTATCTTTGTAATGACCAGTTTCTGTTAGCTTTATAAAAGATTAACTTCTGTTCTCTTTTTAACTTCTGTTCGGATCTCCTGAAACCCCGCCACCTTGAGTGAGGACTTGCTTCGGCCAGGGGCAGCCACTGAGAGATTTTTCTCAGCCCCAGACGCCAAGCAGCCTTTCTCAGGAGGGCAGGAGGAGAAGAAGTTTCACTTTAACTGTAATTGGGCACGAGCCACCTAAAGCAGCCTCACCGGTGAATAAGACTGCGTTAGCATCTATCTAGATGCCTGAGTTCTGTTCCTGTCTGATTGGGCCCTTGGTTGACTAGCGGAAGGCTGGACGCAGCAATACTTCCCTAGTGCGGTCGGTCTGAGACGTCAGACTCTGACCCTGTACATGTTCTGGTGCTGGTTTCTGATGCGCTAGCGTTTTGTGTTATCTGTAGTTTGTCTTGTATGTCTTGTGTCTGTCTGTCTGGCTGGCCGAATGTACTGCTATCCTCCTATACTTATTTTGATTCCTTCCTTAGGTCTGGCCTCCATGGCCCCGCCCGACTGGATGCTTAGGTGAAAGGCTGATCCTAGCCCTGGCTTAATTGGCTCTTGTGGGGATTTTCTCTTCTCTTACCTGTTTTCCCTAACATGGGTCAGGCTTCCTTCTCAAATCGTCCTATGTTCTCCCCCCTTTCAATACTTCTTTAATCATTTTAAGGATTTCAGGAAACAAGCCCAAGCCTACGGAGCTAGAGCGTCAATCCCTTCAACCTTCAAAGGTTCTGCCAGCTAAATTAGCCCACGTTTGGAACAGAGTAACCATCAGAGGGGTCATTCGACCTGCAAACAGCCTTCCAGCTGCGAGATATCATCTGTGGTAATCAGGTTTCTTTTAAAACAATGCAGAGAATATGCATTTATGTTAGAGATTTAGGTCTGAAGAATAACTAAACATAAAACTGATTGTTTACAGAGTGTCTGTGGGGCGAAGTCCTGAATAGTCAAGTCTCCCTTCTGGCTGGTTCTTCAGTTTAGGTTGGAATTTATTTTTATTGAAAAATAAATTAATAAAAGATCTGCTTTAACTGGTTTAGAAAAGAAATAGGAATCTTATAAAATAAGTTCGTCTTCCTAAAATTGTCAGAAAATAGAAACTAATTCAAATGTTTTGTTTTTGTTTTATCAAATCTACATGATCTGAGATAATCTTTGGTAATAAGAATAGTTTAATATTATAGGTTAAGGAAAAATGTTATGTCTTCAAGTTATCAGAAACACAATTTTATTCTACCTGTATTCGTCAGGTTGTGCATATACCTAATTCTACTAGTTGTTCAAGATTACAAAATTATAAGATTGGTATATTCATAAATTTGCTAATCTATTAAATACTGATACTTAAAACAGTCTTAACATTAAGAATGCTAAGGTTTTTTATAGTCATATTTACCTTTGAAATCTTTTATTATTGCATTGGTTAAATAGATAACTAAGTATTGTTTCATAATGACCTGTAATCCTGTTTAACCAGGTGATCAAACCTTATAACATAGTGACAAATTTTCCAACAAAATCTAAGTAGGATTTTTGTTTTGAATGGACCAAGGGTAATAAGACATATTACACCGCTAAATTAACAAGATGGGCTCCTTATGCCCCTAACACTGGCGACTGGGCCAATACCCTGTCAGCTGTAGGCCCTGAAAGCTTCCCAATAGCCCCTTGTGGTGCATCTAAGGATGTTGGAAAAACAATTTGCTGGCCAACCGATCCTCCGCCTTATGTGTCAGACGGTGATGGTCCTGCTGATGCTCTTCATTATATAAAATTACAACAAAAATTTGAGGAATTCCAAAAGGCTTTACGCCACCCTTCTTATCATCCCCTAGCTATTCCTAGATCCCGAGGAAATATTGACATTGACACCCAAACCAATAGTATCCTGGAAACTACTCTATGGGCCTTAAATAATTCTAGTCCCCAACTTGCTCAAGATTGCTGGCTATGCATGACTATAGGCATCCCTATGCCCATTGCTATTCCAGTCTTAAACTCGTCTATTGACCATCAAATTAATTGCAGTCTCAGCCCTCCTTTTATTTAGAGTCCAGCCTGTAGGTTTCAACTCCTCTACTTGCTACCAAAGTCCATTTCAAAATACCTCCTTCGACATTGATGTAGGATTTGTCCCCTTCGCTAATTGCTCCAATATTGTTAATTATAATGAGCCCCTATGTCCAGCCCCTGGACAGGTATTTTTATGTGGAAATAATCTCGCCTATACTGCCCTGCCACAAAATTGGACTGGACTCTGTATATCAGCTAATATTTTTCCAGACATCTCCATCATACCGGAGGCGTGCGGTCCCCCTCCCTAGCCTAGATTACATAGCAGGATGACACAAACGAGCCATCCAGGCCATCCCCCTCCTTGTCAGTCTAGGTATCACTGGGGCACTCGCCTCTGGCTCAGCTGGAGTTGGCGTTGCAGTCCACTCTTACAACAAATTGTCCCGCCAATTAATTAATGATGTTCAAGCCCTTTCAGGAACCATAAGCGACATACAAGATCAAATTGATTCCCTTGCTGAAATAGTGTTACAAAACCGCAGAGGCTTAGACCTTCTTACAGCAGAGCAGGGAGGGATTTGTTTGGCTTTACAGGAACGCTGCTGCTTCTCACGCCAACAGATCTGGAATGCGAGATAAGATCAAAGAAACTTCAAAGACCTCGTCAAAAAGACGCATGAGAGGCTCCAAGAGAACCCCTTTCTAACTGGGTTGAATGAGCTCCTTCCTACCTCCTTCCATCCTCGGCCCCCTTTCTTGTGTTCTTTTACTTATAACCTTTGGACCTTGGGCTTTCAGGTATAACTGATCTCATTAAGCAACAGGTAGATGCCTTACTAGCCAAACCTGTCCCACATTCACTATCACCGTTCTACCCAGGAGCGATGACACCACCGACTATAATAATGAAAACCCGAAGACCCAAGATCCCCACTGGCCCCTATCTCACCTTTAAATTTACATTGGCTTCTTTAAAATACCTTTCAGGTTATATACAAAACCCTAACCATTGGTTCCACTGTAAAAAGGAGAAATATAACTTTGCCTGGCTCCTCTCCCCTCACAGGGCGACATAGTACAGAGGTATGTCTACCCTCGCCCATCCGAAAAAACTTGAGGGTATGCAGGCACCGAGATGGGTGCAAGAGCAAAGCATCTGCAAGGAAGGTCACAATAAAGAGACCCCTCTGTATTTCCCTGAGAATACACCTGGTTTGCATAGAGGTTGGTATCCAAAAACTACTATTTCAAACTGGCTCTGCCTCTCCTCCCCAAAAGATACCAAGAGAGCCAAATACTAAGGCGGGCCCACATAGCCCTTGGGAGGAACCAGGTCAATGTTCCCCCACTCGGTTAAGGCCCACCTTTTCTAAAACAGAAAGGGAGGAGATGTTGGGAGCCAAAAGGCCTTCATCCTGACCGCCCAGCCCCCGGCATAGAACCTGGCCGTTAACAAACCTGTATGCTATCTAAAGAATGCAGGAGCAGACAATGCTCCAGGGAATAGTTAACCACAGAATGTATTAACATACCCGCCGGATAAGGAAGGACCTACTGAATGGCTGTGGACCTGCCCAAGGAGCCCCTCTCCTCCTTGTTCCTCTTTTCACTTCTAACCTTTGTACCCCCTAACCCCATCAACCAAGGACCAATGAAATTGTAACAAGTATCCCCCTGCCTAGTCAGTCCTGCCCCCCTTTGTTCTTCTGTATAAATATACCCGCTCTAAAATAAAAAAATCTGAGGCTTGATCAGAATACTGTCTTGCCTCCGCTCCTTTTTCCACCCATTTCTCTCCAGGTTAGGTCCTCCTCGAGCCTGCGAATAACTAAGGTCCTGCAGGTCGGGACAGTTAAATGTGATCATTTATATAAAGTACTTAGCCAAATGCCTGGCAAATAATGATCACCTATTTCTTTTTCTTTGGAGGGGGAGGGAGCTGAATAAATTAGTTGGCTAACTTTTATTTTAACCTTGATGCTTCCTCAGCATGAATACAAAGGCAACAAAATCTCTTTCAGTAGAAACACGCATACACACAGAGACACACAAATGCACACACATACACACATGCACGTGCACGCAAACATTTCCATGCCTCTACTTGTTTTAAAACGTTAAGAACAAAGAGAAGATTTTACAAACTTCTAGGAAAGCAGGAGATGTAGTGACAAAAATGTCTTGAAGCATTCTCCTCTTGGATGTTTGGAGAAAATCTATTAAATACTCCATCAAGTTGACCCTTTCTTTTCAAATTAATTATTAAGACCTAAACAACAAAAAACTGTTTTTCAAATGATCTCACCATAGCAAAGTGGAATAGAAGTAAAAATGAGTAACTTAGGACACATAAAAGATGATTTAAAAATATAGATTAGAAAAATTATGTGAGGCAAAATTAATGGAATGAGTAGAATGACATAGGAAGCCTACTATAGTGAAAAATAGAAAAGCAGAAGATAGAAATTCAGAGTTTTGGTCTCCAAAGTATAACTAAACAGTAAGTCGGGCAAGGAGAACTTTAACCCAAGAAAGACATTTTTATTTTTAATAAACAAGTTCAAATTTTATTTAAAAAGAACAAGTTGTGATGGAAAATAAAGATCCAATGAAGCTTAACATTTACCTATGAAATTACACTTCATTTCATTTCATTTCATTTCATTAGTAAACCATGAAAAGTAAATTAAATCTCAGTTTAATTATACTGTTATAAAATATTGCATAATAATTATACATTAGATTACAAACAAATTTTAAGAGAATTAGAACTTAGTGTTCACTAGAAAATACATATAAATAAAAGAAAAGAACATACCTCACAGGATAAAAATAAAATTACACAAGCAAGAATTATAATAGAACAAATGTTCTCAATTGTTTTTTAATTAGAGGGAATCTTAACTGTATTTAAAAAATGTAATCACATCTACAAAAGATGCCTCTAATACTAAAAGTCACATAATCTTTTAAAATTATTGGGTAAAAAAGGCTATATAGAACACAGTAGCACACACCTACAAACATACAAATAAACAAATATAAATGTTATAGATATGAAAGAGAGAAAGAAGGGGAGAGGGAAAGAGATTTGCATACATATGCATATTTGGATATGTACAGATTGAAATATTCAATGTCATAAAAAGTTTTCAGAGATCAATTAGAAGAACATTATAACTTAAATACTGCATAAAAATATTTTACAGAAGAATAAAATAAATATCACAAATTTGGTCTATTTAAAAAGTTTGGAAGTAGAACAAAATACCAAAAGCAAAAAAAAAAAAAAAGGACCATCTGCTGCTTATGACAGGTTTTTCTCCTTTCTACCTGCCATGGACAAAGTTGAACAATTTTTTGTGTGTACTTTTTAAAGAAAACCTTGAGCTCCCTGGAAAATTCTGGGAACTATGGGAAAGCAGGGCAGGTGTATAAAAGATTCTCTACTTCATTTTGCTTTCTCTTTAGTTCTTGTTGAACAAGAAGTGTTTGGTTATATGAGAGACAAAATTTCAGAGAAATACGGAGACAGATTCTCAGGCGTTTTGTCACAGGGGCGGGGTTTTAGTCTCTGAGTGGGGGTGAAGTCAGTGGTGTCCTGAAGAAATAGGAAAAAGGCTTAATACTATCTTGAGGCTCCATTTTTGGAAAAGGTGCAGAAATACTTAACTAAGATGCTTAACTCACAGCACAAGCTAAAGATCTAAACTTCATCAAGGCTTATTTCTGCAAAGAATGTTAGAAATACACCCCCCCCCCCATTTTGATACATAATTTGCTATCTCTCTTAGAAAAAAATATGGTAAGGTTGACAGGTTCTTGTTATTTTTAGTGTATCTTTCCTTTAGAGGTCGTTATACCCTGACCTTTTTGAGGTAAATTTTAAAAATTCCTTTGGGAAGTTGGTGAATATGAGTTAATTAATTTTTTTTTGTTATTTTAACTTCATTTTCAACTTTACTAATATAGTAGGCTTTTCAAACTGAATTACCAGAAATACCATTTAAATATTAACACACTGATGGATTCTAGAAGCTTTGTGGACCTAATTTATATCATTCTGAATGTTTTAAAAGCATGTTATTGTAACATATCTCATTTTTGTGTTCATGGTTTATATACCCAGGTATTAAAGTTATACACAATCATTGACTAAAATCTGGAAAAGAGTAAACACTATAAAAGTAAAAACAGCCATGACTCCAATATCAAGACAATACCTACAGAGAAATTAATATATATGATAGAAAGATAAATAGAATGTAAAACAGATTATAGCATGAATAAATATACTTTTGTATCAAGTTTTTAAAAATTAAGAATGTATTTTATCTATGTTTCCATGTTACTAAATATTATAATTTATCACAGAGTCATTTTATAAATTATTTAATCAGGTATCTATGGTTTGGTATTGATATATTTTCTAATTATTTATTATAAATAATGGTTTACATATAGAAGTGAAATTATTGAGTCAAATACTGTGTTCACTTGCATTTCTTAAAAGTTAGCTACAGCTTGGAATAGTGGGACAAAAACAAATTTTAGAGCCATACACACTGGATTCAAAACCTGAAAACATTTCAAGCTTTCTGCCCCCATGAAAATGATCTTTAAAATTCTGGTGTTTAATTTATAAATAAAAAGATTATTAAAAAACCTGAATTAAATTATATTTTAATTTAAATATGTTATGTTTAAACATATTTAAAGTAAAGGATCTGGTAGAAAATTTAGAACATAGCGTAACCTTAAATAAAAAATATTTTTTATTTTATAGAGTTATTTACACTTCGACCATCATATTTATTAAAAATATTCCTTTTAAAAATTATCTTTAAGTTATTTTTTGTATGTAGTAATTTTAACATCAAGGAGTTTATGTTATGAAATAAAATCTACTTTTGTTTTGATATTATTTTCCTCTTTCATTTAAGTTCTTCCCCAAATCGAAATCAGGATATAAGTCACTATATTTTTTTTTAAATTGTCTTAATTTTTTCCCATAGAAAGGTATCATAAATTGAGGAGAAGATGAGTAGAGAACTGAGTGATGTACTTTCTCAAGTATTACTTAATTTAACACTTACACTCTCTACTGGAGCCTCTATTTGAATTAAAGAACCTGAGCAAAGAAACATTGTACCTCACAGGAACGAATTCTCATTAGATCAATGCTTATTAGATTTTGCATGGTGATTTAGTACTTGTGATGATCTTCACATATATTAAAAAAGGAATTGCCTATTAGCATAGAAGCTGATATTAAAGAGAAATACTGATGGCTCTTTTTAATTTTTTTTTTTACTGTATGTTAAGTACTGAGTGTTGGCATATATATTTTTTTTAATTTAGTGATTTTTAAACAAAATCTAAACAAAACAAGACACATAATAGATTTTTAAAACAATAAATAAGAGAAAGTGGACAAATAATCTACAAAATTAGAGGAAGAGTATTAAAAATGGCTATATAAAATAAATAAATGTGCTTCAAGAAGCAAAGGGTACTATATATAGGGCAGAAGTCATATATACACACACAAAATAAAGGTTTACCATGACTTTAGAGATGTACACTAAGATCGCTAGAATGGAAAAAAAGATGCTGAATATCTAATAACTAAATTAATTTATACTTTTGAGGCAGAAAATACCTATTACAGCAGAATTTTTTTCAGTAGTGTGAAGAACAATTTTGAGAAACTTATCAAGAAAGAAAATTAAAAATAAGAATTTTATCTAGATGATAGATATATCCAGTTCATCATTTAGTGCTATGAAGGAAATAAGGAAATAATTTTATTGTGAAAAGAAGGAATAATCAAACAAACAAGAAAAGAAACCTTTCTGAAGTGAAGAAATATTAAATATGAAGACTAGTAATATACAAAAGTAGAGAAATTAGTTTATATAAAAAGAAATAAAAATCAGTCTGGTGTGACCTTCTCTCCAATAGAATTTTGAAAAAAATTAATCTCCTTTCAGGATAGTAGAGACTCAAAACCTTAATTCACAAGAGAATAATACTTAAATAATTACATAAGAAATAGCAATTATATCATTCTTTTACTCTGCCCAAGAGTATGTGAGTATCCTTCCCAAGTCAGTAAACTCTATGACCTTAACAGTCAACTGAGAGGTAAATCAAAATCAAGAATTCAAATGATAAAATCGTAGCAGTAAATGTCTGTTGAGGAACACTGAAACCAATCAACTAAATTGAGTGAAGTGTAAAGATTGGTTATAATTATGGTTATAAACAAATGCAAAAGCTCAATCACATTCTAAAAGGTATTTTATATGGTAATATTTAAAACATGAAAAGTAAGTTAGGTCTGAAACATTTATTACATGTTTTATGGCATGGGAGATCACGAAACATAAAAATTTGCTTTATGATTTTTCTCTATTTTTCAGTTTTTGACAATGAATATATATTAGATTTTTAGTTAAATTGGGTGAACATTAAATAATAAGGAAAATAATTGTAACAAATGTTGGTAATTAGGATTTTTGGAATATATTAACTAAATCAAATGATCTAGATTTTAATTTCTGCCTTATCAAAGTAAAATACATAAGAAATATAGATTTTTATTTAAGAAATCTCTGGAGAAGTAAACTATCTGAGGAAAAAAATAATGAGAGCAATTAGAAAATATTTATAGATTTAGTTCCACTAAAAATTAAAAATTCATATTATGAGAATAATTAAAATGAAAATCACAAGATGAGTAAAATATTTCCAATAAATAAATGAATGAATGAATGAATGAATAATCCTCAGACAGAGATGATATTTGGAAATCAGTAATGATAATTGTATCATCATAAGCATGCAGTCAAGAAATTATATACTATCAATTCTAAAAGAATTACATTTGGAATATAAAGATGAAAAAAACTGCCTAGTAATCCCTAATCAACAGAACTAAACTGGCAATTACATAACTATCTAAAACCTATAAACTTGATGAAAAATATAATGCTTGGTACTGGCACCATTGTAAAAACTTTTGGAAAGAATTTGATAATATATATGAAAGGCCAAATAAGTATCTATATTTTTTCTTTGATGCAGTCATTTTAGTTTTATTCTGAATGTGTCTCAAAGAGGAAGCTGAAAAAATGTGGTTCATGCATATTAAAAAAACACATGATTCCAAGAAACAAAATGTCTATCACTTGACACTTGAAGTTAACAATCCAAATCACATTTGTTTAGGAAGACTATAACAATAAAAAACACATTCATTGGCTTATGAATATACAGCATGCATTAAATAAAAACAAAGCAAGAGATAATCTATTATAGTCAGTACAAGAACTTTAAATAGATGTATAGAGAGCATCAAAAAAACAAAGTACCAAAGAAAGAGTACTGAAAAGATATATACCAAAATAACAATAATAATTTTTGCTAAAGGGTGGGATAATAAATGACTTTACTTTCTGGATCATATTTTTATGTATTTGTAAATATAGACATAGTTTCTGTATTAAAATGTATTATTTCTATCCTAAAATGCATAAAATTAATGTATTTCTTTTCAGCATGATGTATTATGGATACACTGAGTTAGGATTCTTGGACTGAGTCTGGTTCTATTACTTAGTAGCAGTTCATTTTGTTACTAAATTTTTATCAATTTACTAAAATTTTTCAACAGTAAGAAATTTTATCAATTTAAGTTTATTTCTAAAAATGGGATGATACTACATCATAGGACTGGTCTGATGATTAAAATAAATAAAATAAAGGTCACTGATCATTAGAGAAATGCAAATTAAAGCCACAATGAGATGTCACCTCACACCTGTCAGAATGGCTGTCATCAATAAATCAAAGAACAACAAGTCTTGATGAGGATGTGGAGAATTGGGAACTCTCATATGCTGTTGATGGGATTGCAAATTGGTACAGTGACTATGGAAAGAGTCTGGAAGTTTCTCAAAAAATTTAAAATGAATATGCCTTTTGACCCAACATTTGCACTTCTGGTTATTTATCCAAAGCAAACCAAAACAATAATTTGTAAAGATCTATGCACTCTTATGTTTATGGCAGCACAATTTATAATAGCCAGGATATAGAAGCAATCTAAATGCTCATCAACAGATGAGTGGGTAAAGAAATTATGGTTCATATACACAACGGAATATTACTCAGCCATTAAAAATGATAGCCTACCATTTGCAATAACATGGATGGACCTAGAGATTCTTATGCTGAGTGAAATGAGTCAGAGAAAGATAAATATCATACAATTTCACTTATATGCAAAATCTAAGAAACAAAAAAGAACAAACTAATCAAAAACAGGCTCACAAATGTAGAAGACAATCTGGTGACGACCAGAAGGGAGAGGGATTAGGGGCTGGGAGAATGGGGTGAAGAGTTAAAGAAGTACAAATTAGTAGTTGATAGTTGGTCATGGAAATGGGGAGCATAGCACAGGGAATGCAGTTATCATTAATGTAATGGCTAGATGGAGAGCCAGAGAAGAGAAAGAGCAATTAAGGGGATCGTTTTATAAACTATATAAATGTCTAACCAATGTATGATATACTTGAAACAAACAAACAAACAAACAAACAAACAAACAAATAAGATAGTGCTTTGATGCTTTCCATACTGGTCACCAGGAACATTATTACAAGTAATATTTAGAAACACAAGATGTTAGTATAAATATTTGATTTATCAAACTCTGAGTTATGGATGTTACTTTGTATAACTATATCCATATATATCTGTTTATTTTTGTATGTGCATGTTTTTAACTGTACTTATACATCTACATTAATCAGTGAAGGTAAAGCCATAAATTCTCTTCCACAATTCTCCTTCATTTTAATATCTAAACACTTAAGAATCTCAGTTTTCACTGTAAAATTGAGATAATAGAGGTTAGGATTCTAGGCTGCAAGTGCCTTCAAAAATTTCACAAGTCATTAATGGGTAATAATATCGACATTTTTGAATAATGAGTATTCTATTAGATGTGCTGTTGCCTTTTACAACGGGTTTACAGATCTAACCCTCCTATCGCCCCATATTTTTACTGAGTCAAATACACACAACCCATTTTTGCACTATCATTACCAATTCTCAGAAGAAACTGAATTGGTTTTCAACTTTATTTGATACCTAGCCTAATTGGTCATATAAACAGGTAAGTTTGTATATGTTTTTATGTGTACAGTTCTGTATTTTCCTTTTACTGTTTTAGAAAACTTTCTGTATGTCAGTTTATATTTTTGTTTTCAATTAGTGAAGATACTAGATTGACTTCCTAGTAAACTCAGTGGGTGTTAACTTTATTGCTTCTTTAGGTCCAGATTATGCTAAATTCATTTTAGAGCATGAGATTCAATATGAATACATTATAATCACACAGTTAATTGCAAGTAAAACCTCCTCTAAAATTAATATTTAAAGTGGAATTGCATTCAAAAGCAGAATGCATGAAGAGGTATTGTTACAATAGTACCCTGAGGGATATTAGTGCATTTCATAGAAATTTAGGTTGTGAATCAGGAAGCAATCTACTTTTGTTACAGTAATGTCCTAAGGGGGGACAGTGCACTTCATAGACATTAGGTTGTGAATTAGGAAATAATCCCTAATAAATCTCCAGAGAAGTCCATCTCTCCTAAAAACTGCATTTTGGGTGGGTTACTCAGTCTCCTGTTTTATCGTATTCAGATGGCTAGATAATCTCTTTTAACACAGAACAATAAGCCTTCATTCAAGATCTTTTTCAAGGACTCACTGTAATGGTTTTTTTTTTTTTTTTTTTTTGCCTTGGATATCATATGTTTAACAAGACTTCTCTTTCCACATGTTTGCTGGATGTGAGAACTAAGTGTGTACCTTTCTCTTATTCCTATTTTGTGTTAGATACTTAGCAAGTATTTCAATTTGTCTTCCACCTCAGAGGATATTCAAATAAGCAGAGACATAAATTACAAACAAGCAGGGTTTTTATGGCTAAATCTTATTGTACTTTGTTGATTTAATCCAATCTAGGATGAGATTGTATGTAGGGAAATAATATAGTACAATACTTAACTTTTAAATATTTAATCTATACTAATCAACACTCATTTGATTTCCAGTTCTGTTTAGGTTATATAGAATTTTAACACAAAATTCTAACTTATAAAACTTTTTGAAAATATGTTTTTTTGTTTCTCCTTTTTTTTCTTTTTAAAAAGGGAACATTTTATTACTCTAAAAGTTTTTTTTCTCCCCAATTGCTACAAATACAAAAGCCAATCAAGAATTAGTCCCAGTATGATCTTACATTTCAGAAATTCAAATATCTTGTGTTCAAAAGATGTGATTTTATATACACTCTTCAATGACCATCTGTTGTAAAATATGTCCTCACATAGCACTCAACTGTACTCAATATCATAAAAAAAATTAATAGTCTATTTTTTAACATGTAAAATAGGCTGTCTTTATACTTATTTTGACTCCTTTATTGGCTAATAGTTGGGTAGTTGGTGGGTTTCTCTTGTATTTCTTGATTCCTAAAAATATATGAATAAAACAAATTATAAAAAATGATGAATTAATACTGCGTATAGAAAACAGAAACTCACTTGTTCTCTTTTATCTTCATTAGATTTCTTCATGTATAGAATCATAGTATGTCTACGTGGAGAACTTCAGGGATTACTAATGTTTAATATTTTATTTTAGAAATAATAAAACAGACATAAAGAGTCTCCTGTCTTCAGTTATCAGCTGGGGAGTGAACTTTTTTCTATACTTTGTTGCCATATATGATTAGATATTTTCTTATATCTTCTAATTTCTTCAAAAAATACATTTCATTAGATGACGGTGACTGGCCAGGAGACAGAGCCATGAGGAGCTGTAACAAGAGTCCAAAAAACTTACCTACACCCCATCTGACTTCATGTTTTTCTTAAACCCTAGGCATTTGCTATCTTTTCGTGGTTTGGGCTCTGCATGCTGCACCATGAATGTGCATGACTGATTAAACATTCAATAATTCATTCAACAAACTTTTTTTCTAAGCTCTATCAGGTGCTTTCCACAAAAAGGAAACAGATATGCAAAAGCTGGCTGTAATGTCAGTTAGAATTAAATGAGTTAAATGGAGTTTCAGATTGTAGATAGAAAGGGGCTTGATTTTACTTGAGAAGTAAAAAATAGTTTTCAAAGAAAAGGCACGTGGGCTACTCCTTAAACACTACAAAGGCATTTGAAAATTGAACCTAAATAGGTATCTTAGGCTCAGCAAACTACATCAAGGAAAGAGTGGAAATTCTCAAATAAAAAGGACAAGAAGTTTCTTCATCAAGTAGTTGAGATTATTTCATGGAGCATTATAAGAAAGATCCTGGACTCAGTGGTCTTTTATGGGTGTTCCTGTCCTCCTACTACTTACGGTGTGAATAATTTGGCTTCTTATCAGGATTCAGAAATAAATTTTTTCAAGTTTTGAGTATTTGCTTTAGAGATTCCAATGATCATAAGTTCACATTTTCCATAATTTCTCAAGCAGACTGTATATCATGTGCCTAGTACAGGGAGCAGCCTGGATGATACAAGTTGTAACATGGTGAAAGAATTCTTAGGTGTCAAACAACACAAGGTTGCCTGTTCACAAAATTATAAACTTCACTACTGAAAGATACTTCAGGGTTAGAACCAGATATTTCATCAAGTGAAACAAATGGAAGGCAGTCTTTTGCCTACAATCACATAACAGTGATAGCATTTCATATTTTTTGAATTAAGAAATTGTTTCTCTAGAATTCCTGTTGTGAAATTATAAAATTCAAGTTTCTCTGAAAAAGAAATACTTCAAACACACACACACACACACACACACACACACACACACACACCCCTTTAAAAAAATTTTTTTTCCTTCTTCTTTGGAATCGGGTAACAGAATTGCATTAATCATGACTTGTTATTCATAGAGTACTGACATTTTGGTCCATACATGCCTCTTTCTGATTATATTTGTTTAAATATTTATTAGTAAGATAATTAACACCCCTAATGTTCCATGCATTCTAAGAACTCAAATATTCTAAAGTTTTATATTTACCTATGTACTTTCCCCTGCATCTTTTCATTCCTTACACTGAAATATCATATATTCAGAAATTTTTTTATCATTCCCTTGCTTTTCTTTAATATTTCCTATCAAACACATATATAAATGGTTAAAATATGTTGTGTGGTTTAGCTTATTTTTTTAACTTATTAAATGGGTATAATTTTTTATTAACATGTTAGTGTAGAATTATTTTGACAGATAATTAGCTATAATTTGAAAAGAGGAGGTAAACGCCTAGGAAATAATTTTTAAAAAGACCATGCAACTAACATTTGTGGAACGGTTAACATTTTCAGGCACTTGGGATACAAATACAACATGATTCCTTTGAGAAATTTGTGACATGAGATATGAATATCAACAGATAATTGCAATTAAATGGTGAAAACTATTAAAAAAGATTTTTGTAAACTATATGGGTATGTGGGAAAGATAACATTTTCCTTAAGTCTTTAAGGATGTTTAGGATATCAAGAAATTATGAAGGATCCAATTAAGGCAGAAGGAATTAAGGTTAATGAATTGGTAAGAATGCTAATGAATTAGTGGGGAGGATTACAGAAAATGGTAGGAGTTACTGTCAATACTATCTATACTGAAAATACTATAGATTCTATAAAATTTGGTGACTATTAGAAATAGCAACATAAAACAAGTAAAAGTCAAGGATTAAAAAACTGTTGTATGAGTGAATAGGTGATGATGCTTTTACAGATAAATAAGGGAAGGAATTGGTAGGGAAAAGAAAAAATATATATTTAACAGTATTTTACCTAATTTCAAAGGTGATATATTTTCAATGTAGAATATTTGTAACAGGTGTGTATCAGAGTAATCTGGCAATACTCATGCAATTTTAGTATACATATACCTTTTGACCTGTGAATTATGTGTGTACTTGTGAGTGGAGCCCACATAAGTTTTTTAGAGGGAAAGTTCAAGGAGCTCACTGCAGCATTATTTGTGGTGGGTTTAGGGGCAGGGTAGGAGGTAACCTGAGTATCAGTAACTTGATTCAATAAATAAAATAAGCATACAATAAAATTTTATCCTACAAATAAAGGCAGTTTTTGTTTCTGTTGTTTTTGTTATATGTCTCGTATTGTGTTCTGGTATTCTTTATTCTCATCACAAGACTGGCCAGATGTGACTGAATTGTCTAATCCATGACGTTCACTCACATGGAATCACTGTGCTCTGAAATCTCATTACTGCAGAGGTTCCCTGCCATTTGATGTTAGGTGTAGCATAGATGTAATTTGTCTGGAAACTTCAATGACTCCTATAGTGGGTCCTAGCCTCACACTCATATCCCCTCCCTTTTAATAATCCAACAGCTCACATGCAACAATCTGTCTTTTTCTCTGAGTCCCACAACAGTTGCCTGGTATCTGGTTCTTATAAAGCTATCCTGACATTCACAAAGCAAATGTCCTTTGAATTTTGACTTCAGGGTGAGGTGACCCACCAGATGTGGTATTCTGATGCAGTTTGAAAGAAGCATACAATGTTTATATTAACCTTTTCAAGCCCTTTCCCATGTGGGGTTAGCAGCACGGTGTTTAAATAAAGATGCTTGGTCATCCAGAATCCTGTAAGCACTTGACACCATGTCAAGTAATCTACTCTACCCCATGTGATTTGGCCATCCTGGACGTGGTAAAGAAGCAGCCTGGTGATAAGAACTCAATGCTATTTGAGTACCTATCTATGTCAAAACATTACATTAACAATTTTCTTTTCCCTTTGGTAATATAGTTTTACCAAAATTCATTATGAGGTGACTGGCCACTAATAGGAAAGGGATAAAAATTTCATCCTGATTTTCTGAATTTCTGGACTACGATCAGATTCCTCAGTTATTTTATTTCTTGGATTGCAATCTTGTAGACAGAGCATTAAAGGCAGGACAGACTAGTAAATAATGTCCCTTCAAATTGTTGAACATTTCTCCAGGGAAACTCTATACTAATAAAAGAACACTTTTTTTAAACCTGCTTTATGCTTTGCTATAAATAATAAACTTTTGAAATCTGGAAATAGCTTATGCTAAGAAAGAATAAAAATACTTATAGAAATAACTACATTTAAACCTATGTGCATTTGTATTTCTAAGAAATAAAAGACAAATCTAAACACCTGTCTTTCCTGGTTAAACTTCTGACTTAACATAGCATATGGTTTTTCTTGAAACTTGTTATTTTTCTTTTTCCTTTTTAATTATGAATAAGAACATAGCAACTATTAGTTTTAAATCTTCCAACAGCTTCAAGGAAACAGGTATCATTTTATGAATGTGAAATTCGTCATAATGCTCAAGTAATGGAGAAAAATATTGTGAAGATTTTCCTTTGTAAGCACTTGTGGCAGCTAAAAAGTAATAATTCCTATTAATAAGTGATTTAATGTATACCAACATATGTCCAGCCCACAACTATTATGTCAATAAAAAGAGCTAATCAATTTAATGTGCTATAGGCAGGGACTAGTAATGCATACAAATGTAAAGATAACAAGGAAAAGAGTCTTTATCTCTTGTGGGTTTTTTTCCTAGTAGTGGCAGGCTTTGAGACATTCTTATGTGAATTCTCTTACATTTGTACCTGTCCAAATGTCTGTTCTCAAGTTTACTCTTATCAGTGGACCATTCTGGAGTCATTTTTATTCCATTCTAATCTTCCTAGTGTATCTTGCTGCCTCTGCAGTGTCTTACTTTGACTAGGGTGTGTATTCCACCATTCTTGACAGAAAGACTGAGGATGTGGAAAATAAGGGAAATGGGGTGGGAAAAAGGAACAGGATAGGAAATTCAAATAGGATTCCTGTGTCCTGTTCTTGATTAGAAAAGAAATACCCATTTGTGACTACCATTGAAAGATTTATTTCTGAAGTTGGTATCTAGGAATATAATCATGTATATAATATGTACATATGTGTTTTGTCTATGTATGTATGTGTGTTGTATGAATGAATATCTATAGATACAGCATATTGTATGCTAATGTAAAAAGTTTTCAGAATATAATATTTACAAATGAGTGAGAAGATAAAAACGCATAAACTTTCTGTAACTTTCTATAGTCTTATTTGGGAGCAATGATAATGATTAAAGATAACTATAATTTATCTAATATTTCACACTGTGCCACCTGTTTTATAGATCCTCTTTAAACAATCCTTGGGAAAGTACTATTATTTTATCCATTTTACAGACTATCGAAGTATAGCAATGCAGGATTTTGTTTTCCCAAAACTGCTACTTTTTCCCCTCCTCCAGCCCTGACTCCAACCCTGGAAGAAAGGCTGTTTGTTGATAGAATCAAGAGACAAAGGCATCAGTAGCAAAATAAAACTTTCATAGTCAGACTATGAGATTTAGGCCACAGTGGCAACAAAATAGTAAGCCTTGTAGGTACCCTGCACGGAAGAAATTGTAAGTATTTAAAGTAATCTCCTGCAGGGCCCCCAAGGCTGGACATTTCTCTAGGCTAATGCCTATACTTGATTGGAAAGAGAATCTTAGGGCAGGACAGGTGAATTGAGGAAGGGAATTCGGATGGAGAAAGAATTCTTGAGTGTTCATCCGGTAAGAACTCTGCTTGGGGCTATTGTTGAACGCTTTTTGGCCCTTGGCTGTATTTTTAATTCTCTAAGAGTTAAATTATTTTCTTTCTAAATATAGATTGTTCCTACAAGCCTTTCCAGATGCTGCCAGTATAAGTAAGGTGTTACATAAAGAAGTGAAGTAACTTAACTACAATCCCAGTGCCATGGCTAATTTTTAATTTGAATTTAGATCTGTCTGACTCCAGAAGCTCTGTCTTTAATGCCATGGTACACTGTCCATAGAGTTCACAAAAACAACTGTGTTTCTATTGATATCTGCTGTCATAGAGCATAGAAATTTCTTGGCATATAATAGTTTGGTAATGCTCCTGAGAAATGAGAAAGTCTCATGCATACAGAGGAGCAGTTTCAACCTTTTTCAGTTTTCTAAAATCTATTGTGATTTATTCAAACAGGAAGTGCCTAAATTACATCTGTTTATAACCCCCTGAGTAAACATCATGGCAGGAGAAATAATTTGTTGTTAATGCTACATTTTCTATAAACAACAGCATTCTGAAAAAAAATCTTAATATTTTTAGTATTAAATATATATATATATATATATATATATATATATATATATACATGAAAAGATAAATTGATAGCAAATAGATGTACAGATTAGAGAGAGGTAGAAGGAATACAATCATTAGCAGAGAGGTGGAATCTCAAGTCTTGCCACATATCAGGAATAGATAATTATACTACATCTATCTGGTTAATCATACTTCTGTCAATTTTACATAAATTTTAAAATAAATATACTTATATAGTCAAACCTGGAAATTACATTTGCTTTAGTAAAAATAGTTTGAAGAACTCATCTTTTATACATTTATCCTAAGAACTTTTTATAAATTTTCCTATTACTAGCTATTTTTATAACATGCCTTTTATCTTTTCATAAAAATCAAAACCTTTACTATACTGCAACTTCTACTCCTATTACTACCACCACCAACATAAGACAAAATGTATAGCTACATTATGAAAATTAGCCTGAGAGAATAGGCTGAAGATACAGTTATCTCATTTTGTATAAAGACCATGGGACACTTCACTATTTAAAAATTATATCATCTCTTAATTTCTTGCACAGTGTCATGGTCAGAGTAGGTGCTTAATAAATGTTGTATTACATTGAAGTTAGGAGTGTGTATGCTAAATGAATAAGTATGGCAAGAGAACTACATAGCTCCGATTCCTATGGAAAATCCAGCAAAGTTGGCACAACCAGATTTGTGGGTGATGGTCTGAAACAGTGATTAATATAAATTTCAGTGCAGTTAAACCCAAGTCACTTGGACAAAATTAAATCATAATCGAATTTACTGAGTGTACTTGAATGAATACTTCAACTTTTAGACAAAATGTTCTTATAGATAAATATAGGTATATGCATATGAAATGAGAGACTGATACATTTAATATTGTAGTCTAATAGGACATCTGGGAGAATTTTGTAGCATACTCAAAAATGAAGATGGTAAAAATGAAGATTGTTTAAAAGCTGAATTAAGAAGTAGATAGAAACATATTTCTGAATTCCTGAAAGAGCGGTAGAAACACATGTACTCCTGCTTGGAGAGGGCATAAGGAGGGGTGACAATTATTAATTTAAAGTCAAGTGTGTGGCTTTTAGATAACTCAGGCTAAGTAGTTCCATACCTATAAAGAATGAGAATGAGAGAAATCTGACAAGTCTTCTCCCTCACTGTTTGGATTAATTCTAGCTATGCAACTAGCTCATGCATTTCTTTTTCTTGGGTAGTGTTTTTTTTTTTTTTTTTTTTAATTTAGAATATTGAAGGCCAAAATAAACTCCATCCAGGGAATAAAGGTGTTATAAGATGATGTGAGAGATGATTTCCTACTGGATTTGTCTTGGTTGTGTAGCTCCAGGAGGCAAGTTGTAAAATTAGAAATGTCTGTAATCTATTTCATTTAAAAGGAATCCGTTGACACAGGGCTTGGCAGTTTTTTCTAGTTTATAAATGCATGCACATACACATACTCATAGATGATGTATTCTTTCTCCCAGTTGTCTTATTATTGACATTTTGCAGACTAATATTATTTGTGTTACTTTGGTTACAGCTCCAATTAGGCCTCTATTGCTGAAAGAATTTGGTTTGTTATATTAGTTTAGCTGCTTACAGCACACATATATTCTCTAAGTATGCTAAGATTATAATACCAAGAGCACTAACAAATGAGTATTCAATATTAGCCAAGATGGAAATAAAATGGCTGTTTTCAAATAGGGCTGATTGAATGAGAAGCAAGGAATGCTTTAAAACTAAAGTATGAATTATGTGATGGGTAACACAATTAATTATCTCTTCAAGAACTTGTTATAGTTTTATAATTATTCATAATTCATACAGCTGTCATATAATATTACTTTTAGTGCCACATGCAGATACTTTACACAGCATATAAAAAATTAGAAGTTTGGTGCAATGTTCATTATGAACACATTTTACTTTTTTTGTTTTTGATCAATTTATTTGCTATCTAGTTACTTTAAGTAAATTATCTCATATAATTCTCTGACTCCCTAAGTGGTGAAATCTAAGAGAATAATAATTTGTCTTCCCATCTAGAAAGCAAGCCCTTTAATGCAAAGGACAACACTTTAATTTGCCATGCCTTATACAAATTGATTAGTCAACTGTTTTTCTTGAATTGCATGTTTATGTGTCTTGTATAACTCAGAAAAAAAAAAACATTTCTAATTCTATAAGAATAATTCTCTTTTAAGTTCATTTGCAAAAGATATGTTGGAATTAATATATTATAGTTGTAATATGTGGCTTAGCAATATTTCTATATACACTTTCATATCTGGGATTTTCTTAATTTTTAAAAATACATATTCAAATTATAAATTGATTGACATCCAAAATGAAAGAAGGAAACTTTTTCTGAATGCAAAGGGGAATATTTAGACTCAACAATGTTGCTCTTGTTTAAGCAACAGTGCTTGATTAGCTAGTAAAAATATTAGTTATGCTAGATTAAAAGAATTGAGGCTGTTTGACAATTAAGAATTTTAATTAGTAAGATTTTTTCAGCTATAGCTTATAGACATCTGAGTTTCAAGGAGCTACAGTATTGCTTAATACCAAATATTTAAAAACTATATGTCCTTAATATTTGCACTTACTATGACCCCCAAGGCTTTGCATGTCTATGTAGAGTTTCATATAATTATCTAACAATATTGATATAACAGCAAGGAGTGAAAGTCTTAGGAAGAGAAAAATTAGGGCCTTGTGTTGATTTAGATCTCATTTTTCTTCCATACAAAGAGATGTAAGTAGATGTTTTTATAAAGATAAATATAGTTATTTTCTCAGAGTATTATTTTGGAAAAAGCTTTATTTCTCTGTTTTTCTCTGTCTTCCAAAGTAACCAAGATGGTTGCCACCTTTCTGAAAGTGTTGGAGTCTCTCTCTTTCAAACTGCATATCCATTTCTATTTGAACATATTTCTTTCTTAGGGAACAGAACCTGATGTCCTAACTACATACCTTTCTTGATAATAGTGTTTATCTAGGTTTTGAAGAATTAGAATCACTTCTCTTCATAGTCATTCTCTTTATTTTCCAAATGAGACATTCATTGGGATACTGATGTAGAAAGGTTTGAAATAGATAACATCAATATTTATTTCTAGAGATTCCAGTTGATTTGTTCCAGGTAACAAAGATTTAAAAATAAATTTAGGTAGCTGGTAGCTTTTAAAAAAAATATGTTTAGAAATTTAAGCAATAAAATTAGAATGTTACCGACTAAACTTAAGTTAAATGGATCTAAAATTTTATGTAAACATAGAAATAATTTTTAAGGCATGCAATATTACATTGGTTTTAATTCAGTAACTTTTAGGAACATTTATCATAAAGTAATGCATTTCTAGAAAATATGAGAAGCATATGCCTCAGGCCTGAAGGAAACAAAGTTTCCTGAAGGATTCAAGTAGTGTCCACGACACTAATGTGAAACAGACATTTTCCTTAGTTCTGTGACTTTGGTCTTCTCCATTAAGCTCTATAGGCTTCTTTTCCTTCATCTCTGAAATTAAGGGATTGGTGTTACACTAGATGATTTTAAACTCACTTCCAACACTCATAATATGTATTCCCGTTTGTGGATTTTCCGGTTGTATTCAGGAGACAAGTCAGATCTCAAAATGTGCTTTCTCTACATCCACATCATTTCTTGAAGGACCCTGAGGAAAAGCTAACTGGTGGTAGGGGTAATTTTTTAAATATTTCAATGGATGCATTTTTATTTCTGGCATATTGAAAGCTAACTGTAATATATCAAAGATAAACTATTTCACTACCACACCGAATTCTGAATCACATACAAATCGCTCTTGAATGTAGTTAAAAATTTCCTCAGAGAATTATCATGAAAAATTACTAAAAGTCAATATTATGATCCAGAAAAGCAAATCAACCTTTAAGGACATTTTTCTTTAAACTTATATATACTGTTGGAAAATAAATAAAAAATTAATCTATTATAATTTGTTCAGTTAAGTTTCAATACCAACAAAAGGGTATATTGAGTAAAAGAGAGAGGGCATAACAGGAAATCTATCATGTCTTAAGGCATCTACCTTGAAGTGAAATATAATTTGATGCAACCTATTTCAATTACCCTAAATATGGCCAGTTAAATATGTTTACATTGGCTTTACAATCTTAAAAAAATAAAATTAACACCTACAATGGTTGGGGTTCTTAGAAATAAATAAAGATGTTTCAAAGTTAGAATTTTCAAATTTATTTATATTCAACATATTTGTGAATGCTCAGGAAAAAAAGTAGTATGCAAACGTTTTTATTTGTGGCTGGTACTAACTTGGATAATGCTCACACTAGGGAGGACAAGGGAATAATTTTAATAAAGAACCTGGAGGCATTAGAAGTATGTTAAGGAAATGATAAAACCAAGATTTAAGTTGTAAAAAATGCAAATCATTACACAAGGGGAGGAAATAACCTAATGAAACTACCTAGAGGGTGGGACAGACCTAAGAAAACAGGGGCAAAATAAATCTCTGGGTGATAGGCAGAGAAAATGAGATATGAACCAGCAATAACAATGAGCAGAAAACGTTCCCTTGCTCTTTTGAACCACAAAGAGGCATTGTGGCATAGGAAGATGAAGGGCATGGCACCTAAACATTGGATTCAGCTTCTACTACATATCAAAAAAATTGACATGAACACACAGATGGACACATAGTTGCTTAGAGGTCTGACTGCTAAGAAATGGCCACAATAGAGTGAATTTCTGTTATATGTCTGTTCAGTGAACACTTTCTAAATAATATAGTGCAAAGAATAAAGCAAGAAATAGTGACATTATCCCTATGAGTAATGTCTAAATTCTGGGAATTAAAGATAAATAAATTTCTCAAAGAAAGTAGGTGACCTTCATTCTTTTAAAATACAATTTAGCTTTCAAAAAATTTGGGCCACAGAAACAAGCATTTCTAATGCATCAAGATAATTTTAAAAATCTAAGCATGCAAGTTGCTATTTGGCTTTTAGTTATATACCATACAGTGTTCACTGAGTTTATATTTGTAGAATGAATGAATAAATACAAAGCGTGGAAAATTTCATATCCATTTTACAGATGAGAAAAGGTGAGGAACCATAAAATTTAATAAATATCCCTAACTTCACCCAAGAAAAAAGTTATAAAGCCAGAATTTATGTATAATTAATGCTTACATCCATAATTTCACCACCATTAAACTAGTTTATTGATTCTGTAACTCACCTAGTGGCCATCATTCCTGTAAAGCAACCTATGTCTTCTTATCTGTTTTAGAAATTTTCTTTGGATTTCTCTTTTACATAGCCTTTGATTAGATTTTTTCATTGGTTTTAATTAGCTTCTGTTAAGCATATGGTAGAAAGAATATATGAAATTGTTTCCAAGTTTATGTACACAAAATTCTTTTACAAGTAAAAATTCTCATAAAAATAAATTACAATGTCAAGATATGAGATTATTATACATGCATTGCTCAATACTTATTTCTCAGTGTTAAGCCTGGTGATCAGAGTCATCAAAGGAACATCAAGGCTTATAGGAAAAAAAAAGCACAGTTTTTGAAAAATAGCTTTTGTACACCTTTCCAATTTTTTTTTAGTTCTGATAAATAATTTGGTATTTGGGTATACTTATTTAGGTAGGCTTGTAAATTTCTCTAAGATGATGTATCGGGAACCAAACGACATTTCTTGATTTATCTTGCCAAATAGCACAACATGGGTGCCTTTCATTAGATAGAATGACTGTAGAATGGACATGGTCGAAAGTGAGCAATATTCTATGGGCTTTTTAATTTTAGAGATTAGTTTTAACTAGGAAAGATAAAAGTATTAATATGTCAGTTTTGCAGAATGAAACTTGTACACGATTATACATAGTGCTGATTAGCTGAGAGTTATTGTTCACTCTTCAAAATGTGCTTTATCTGTCAATGGTAAATGCTTTGAGGAAACAATCAAGTTAATCATCTTTATGGACATAACCAATATGAAGCTGCTTAAAAAATCCTAGGCCAAAATTTTTCCTAACTTTAATAAATATGATTATAATTAAAAATATTAATCCCATAAGCCAAAAATGAAAATCAGTCTGTATAAAAGTTACTACGTTCTTTTTGGCATTACTTTGCCTTCAGAAAAAAAGGAGAGAAAATGTCAAACACATTAATGCATTGTAGGCAATTAAAAAGAAATCAGTGAGAAAGTCTTGACCTTTGATATAGCAACTTTAAAAAGGTATAGTTTTATGAAAAATAATAATCTTAGGGCCATGAATGAATGGGATCAAGTCTTCTCATTCCAGGAATCAATTAATTTTGACTTCTGATTTTAGAGTAGTAGATATTTAGAAATTATTGAGATGTGGTCAGGCTTAGAGTATTGAATGGCTCTTCTGGCTTTTACTGATTATTTTTTTTTTGGAGAACATATTTAATTTAAGGCAGCACCTGAGCAAGCAGCTGACATGGGAGCCAAGCCATCAGCCAGTGTCCCAGAGGCTTTCCTGCCATTATATCCATAATCAACAAATTCATTGAAAAGGAAGTCTCCCAGAAAATCAAAGTATTATAACTTGTTAAAAATATCAGCAGATAGAGAATGGCAGACTTTTTTTTTTTTTTCTCAATGAATTCCAATATTCTGACTTTGTGATTCCTAAATGTGCAATTAAACCAACCTATGTATAAACTATAAGACAACATGATAATATTGTTCTTTAGCTTTAAGCGATCTTGAGTATTAAATGAGTAAAAGATGATCAGAATGGGAGGAAGTTACAACAGTGAAGGGAACCAAAATATTGCCACCCTGAAGCTGCTTTTCAGTATATTGATTTTAAGCTGTTTATTAAGATATAACACTCAGAAGGAACCTTTGGCTCTCCTGCCTTTCTGGTCCAAGAGGTTCAGATAGAAAAACCTGCTTTAGGAAGGGATCCCTGGCTTCATCACCTGAAGAACCTTCACTCTAGCATTGGTTAGAAAGACTCCAAACCTGTTAGCTAGATACCCATGTCCCATTGTTTCTGAGTTTCCCAACAAGAATTTTCCTGCCATATATGTTTCCCTATCCTCAACTACCTGTAAATTGCCCATTCTCACTTCTAAAATCTAATAAACTCCCCTAATCCTTTTCTTTGTCCAAAACATCTTATATGCCCAATGTTGTTGCACTGTCTTTGGAATTTTCATGTTTATATGAATCCCCATGTGCATGTATTAAAATCTTATTGGCTCTTGTTAACCTGTCTGCCAATTTATTAGCTCACCTAGAACTAAGTAGGTGGGAAGAAAATTATTAATTTCTTTTTTTAGCCCCCACAAAGGCAATGACAGTAGATCAACCTGAGTGGGAGAAAAGTCTAAGATCCACACCTTAGAAAAGTTTCAGAGTTAGAGTGGAATAAGTGTGGGGTGTGTCTCGATTCTGAATGATAGAAGCTGGTACTTAACCTCTGGAAGTCTCTGCTTTTTAAGGTTGAAATTTTACTAAAGCCTAAGGGCAAGGTTATGTGACCAAAAATGAAAAGTCAAAGGCTCCAAAACCTGGGAATAGATTTGGGACCTGAAGAAAAGCCAGGCAGAACTTGGAAAATATGTGAGAAGGTGGCACTCTGGTCCTTAACCTCATAAACTGAGATCTCCTCCTACCAATCTGATCACAACAGATTGTACAAGAGTCAGTGCGCAGTTACATCTGGAAAGGTGCCAAGGTGTTCTTGGGCTGAGAAAGTGCAAAAGGAGCAAAGAGATTATCTTAGATATGATCTTTGAAGTGTTATGACAGTTCAAGGCTGGTGAAAATCTAAACTAAAACCCTGAATCCTTACAAACTGTTAACTTTATACATAATACAAAAAAACCTGCAGGAATGAGACATACCTTCTAAAGTTCCTATAATTATCCTGGGCATTCAATACTGCAATTTTGTAATTTTTGAGAATACACAGTAATATAAACAGGTTAAATATTATTGATAGTAATGAAAACTCCACATTTTCCTATAATATTATTGAAATGTTTGCATAGATTTTAAATCAAGGGTCTTGATGTTTGAAATAGATCAGCAATACATATCTGTTGCATTCTTGTGAGTGCACCAAGTATGTTATTGTTATTTTATTTTTTTGAGAAGAGATACCTTATTCTTCCAAACCCCCAAAACATAAAGGTTCTGATTATATAGGTATGAAATGTGACCTAAGCATCTGAGTCTGTTTGCTTTTATATCTTTAACAGATATAATATACAATCAGGTTTTATAATTAAAATTTGAAAGCAAATCATAAAAGTTAAAAGCATGACCTTCAGAGTAAAATTAATCCAAATAATCATTCTAGACATGGTAATCAATTAGTAAAGTTACAGGCATACTTCATTTTATTGAATTTTACTTTGTTGAGTTTTGCAGATAATCGCATTTATTTCACAAAGAACTTTTGTTGAACAAGTTTATAGGTGACATTTTTCAGCAGCATTTGCTTATTTAGTATCTCTGTGTCAGATTTTGGTAACTCTTGAAATATTTCAAACTTTTTCATTATTATTTGTTGTGCTGATCTGTGATCAGTGTATTTTGATGTTACTATTATAATTGTTTTAGGGTGCCACAAACCATGCTCATATGACTGGTGAATTTAATTGATAAATGTGTATATTCTGACAGCCTCACTGCTGCAGTCATTTACCTAACCATCTCTTTTTCTCCTCGGCCTATTTATTTCCTGAGACACAAAATATTGAGATTAGGCTAATTAATATTGTCCTCCAAGTGTTCAAATGTCTGTTGCTTTAAATCAAAAGCTAGAAACAATTAAGCTTAGTGAGGAAGGCATGTTGAAAGCTGAGACAGGCTGAAAATTAGGACTCTTCTGCCAGTTAGCTAAGATGTGTATGTAAAGAAAAAGTTCTTGAAAGAAATTAAAACTGCTACTCCAGTGAAAATATGAATGATAGAAATTGAAACAGCCTTATTGCTGATATAAAGAAAGTTTTAGTGGTCTGGATAGATCAAACCTGCCACAACATTCCCTTAAGCCAAAGCCTAATCCAGAGCCAGGTCTTAACTCTCTTTAATTCTATAAAGGCTGAGAGAGGTGAGGAAACTACAAAAGAAGAATTGAAGCTAGAAGAGGTTGGTCCATGACATTTAAAGAAAGAGTAGTTTTTATAATATAAAAAAGGTACAAGGTGAAGCAGCAAGTGCTGGTGTAGGGGTTGCAGCAAGTTAGTCAAGCTAAGATAACTAAGAAAGATGGCTACACCAAACAAGATTTTCAAAGCAGGCTTATATAGGAAGAAGATGCATTTAGGACTTTCATAGCTAGAGAGAAGTCAATGGCTGACTTCAATGACTCAAAGTACAGGCAGAGTCTTATGTTAAGCAGCTAATGCAGCTGATGACTTTAATTTGAAACCGATGCTCATTTACCATTCTTAAAATCCTAGAACCTTTGTAAATTATACTAAATTTACTCTGCTTGTGCTCTATAAATGAAGAAACAAAGCTCATATGATAGCATATCTATTTACTACATGGCTTAATGAATAATTTAGCCTACTGTTGAGACCTTCAGAAAAAAAGATTTATTTCAAAATATTACTGCTCACTGACAATGCAACTAGTCACCTAAAAGCTCTGATGGAGATGTATGTTGTTTAATGTTGTTTCCATGTCTGCTAACACAACATCCATTCTGCAGCCCATAGTTTGAAGAGTAAGTTTGATATTTAAGTTTTATTATTTAAAAAATGTATTTTGTAAGGCTATAGCTACCATAGTGATTCCTCTGATGGATCTGGGCAAAGTAAGTAAAAGCCTCTGGAGAGGATTTACGATCTTACATGCCATTGAGAACATTTCTGATTCATTAATATCAACATTAATAGATATTTGGAGAAAGTTGATTCCAGTCCTCACGGATGACTTTGAGGGGGTCAGACTTCAGTGGAGGAAGTAAATATAGATGTGGTTGGTGGAAATGGAGAACTAGAATTAGAAGTGATTTGCTGCAATTTTATGATAAAACCTGCGTGAATGAGGAGTTGCTTCTTTTGGATGAGCAAAGAACGTGGTTTTTTGTTTGTTTGTTTGTTTGTTTGTTTTTCCTAATGGAAACTTCTGGTGAAGATGTTGAAAAGATTGTTGAAATGACAATAAAGGATTTAGAATATTACATAAGCGTAGTTGATAAAGCAGCTGCAGGATTTGAGAAAATTGACTCCAATTTCAAAAGAAGTTCTGTGTGTAAATGCCGTTAACAACATGGCATGCTAAGGAGAAATCGCTCATGAAAGGAAAAATTGGTCAGTGTGGCCAACTTCATTGTCTTATTAACCACAATTCTGACCATCAGTCAGCAGCCATCAACATTGAGGCAAAACCTTTCACAAGCAAAAAGATTGCAACTCGCTAAAGGTTCAGATAATGATTATTGTGTTTTAGTCATAAATTATTTTTGAATTAAGGTAAGTACATTGTTTTTTCCAGACATAATGCTATTGCACACTTAGTAGACTGCAATATAGTGTACTTTAATACAGACCAAAAAAAAAAATTGAATTTGCTTTATTGCAATATTCACTATATTTTGGTGTTCTGAAACCAAACCTGCAATATTTCTGAGGTATGTACTCTGTTTTAGATATCCTGATATTAAAATTGAAATGTTGACTAGTTGTAAGGATGAGAAGAGGCAAGGCATGTAAAGCAAAACCACTCCATGGTGTAATAAGTGCATTCAATAAATTTTCCAGAATGAATGGAATACTACTAATAGTTAAATATTTTAAAATAAGGATTAATTTCTAATGATTAAAAAGAAATTAGTGGAAAATAGAAATGATGTATAATTAATCTTTTTACTGCAAAATATTGTATTATTCATTCATACATTAATATTAAAATACATTTTTCAAAATAATCTATTTAAAATAAAATATTCTCTGTAAAAATTAAAGTAATATGCTCTTGGAACTCTTATTCATCTACTGAAATTCAAATTGAATATAAAAATAGAAATGGTATCTACATAGGTGTCTTCTCTGATGAGTTACATTTGGGCCAATTTGTTAATTATATACAGCCTTTTAAAAAATGACCATGTCTAGCTCAAAAAGCACCTGCCATAGAAATAACAAAAATAAAAATCAAGTCTAGTTGCAAATTATAGTGTATACAGTTTGATGTGTATTTATTAACTCTAAAAGATGGTCTGAGCTCTTATTTATGATTGCCTTCTCAGTCAGCTGATAATTTAAAAAGATGTGTCCAGAGTTCTTATTACTATGTTCCACACTATTTTCAAGCACTAATATGTACTATCAATTAAGAAAAGTGCTTAATTTATATTTACATTTTAGATACAGTTTTTTATCAATACATTTACTCTTTGTTCTATGTAATATTATATCAGTAATCACATTTGGGAAGAATTTCAACATAACACAGCATATTTTAAATACTGACCAAACAAAATAAAATGGGGACCAAACTGGAAGATACTGGGAATAAATTTATACTTCTTTTTGACAGAGTGTATTATATGAAAAAAATAGAGAAAATTATAATGAAACCATCTTTAAAACACCCTATTCACCAATTTTAATGGAACTGGAGATTAGTAGCATAAAAAGTAGTGAAAAGTCTCACACAGCCTCAGACCATGTCAGGAAGAACACCAGGAAAAACTTCCTAGAAGCCATTGAAGATCAATGATGGCCCAAATGTAGCTGGCTGTTTATACCACAAAGTCTGAGGTTCATAAAATTTCTCACAAACTCTTACTCTCATCAAATTACCCAAATTACTCTAAAAAAGTCACTGCTCAGTGGGATAGTTTGCACTGCCAATCTACTGAGACACCCACAAATATGTCCATGCAACTTATTCAGAGATTAACCTCATAAAAACAATATTTCTTGACTAAGACAACCCATGCCACTATTTTCCTCCTTAAAACCTCAAAAGATTAATGACTAATATAATGAGTCAATATTTAATATTAAAGCTCACATTTTTAAGCAGAACTTTCAAAGAATGTTCAAATAAACAAAAAGAGGAGTCAAGAAGTATCTATTTTTCTTGTTTTTGAGAAAACAAAAGAATGGGATAAAAAATAGAATAAGAAAAATATCAAGGTATTTTACAGAAATAAAATTAAAAAGAAAACATTCTAAAACTTAAGATAATAGTAGAAAGGGTAACACAAATCAACAGGAAAGATGAGAAAAATTACTGTTCATACAGTGGAAATATAAAAGTGATTATGTGCTTTTGAGACTAAGCAGTTGAGAGCCAACAGACAAATAACTGTTATTTCCGAAGAAGCATGGAAAATGGAATTACAAAGAAATGAAAAGGTAAAATGATGTCTATCTATCATCTATCTATTATGTTTGAAAATAATGTAAGGTATACATTTTCAGACTTAAAGATGATGCCTATAGCAAGAAAATACAATAAAAATTGTCAGATGAAACAATTTGTAATAGTAACAAGAAAGATAACATATTTAAAATGTATTTCACATGGAACTAAGAAAATAAATATGTGAATAAAACTTTAAAATCCTTTTGAGGGACACAAAAGTAAAGAAATATAAAGGCATACTTTGATTTTGGAAAAGGAAACCATGCAGAAAAATGTTTAATTCTCCTTACATTAATCTTTACATCTAATACAATACCAATAAAATTACCAAAATATTTTTGAATCTTGACCAACTTATTTGAACTTTATAAAGATAAAAAATGAAAAAAAATTTAGAGACATTTTAGAAAAAGAGATAAAGATGACTCATCTAAATTGATATTGAAATATGCAATAAATTAGTTATTTAAAAAGTAAACATTGGTACATCAGTATACAAACAGCTTCATTCAGCACACTATTAGAGTCCATATGAATTAGAATTTGGTAAAGGAGAGAAGTGCTAATATAATTTTTTAGGGAAAGATTAGTTATTTAGTAAAAGATATTGGGACAACTGAGTAGGCAGATAAATTTAAATCCTTGGAAAAATTATTTGGAACTTTTATTACATATATGAAAATTAATAAACTATATATATAAAGTTAGTAAAAATAAGAAATAAAATGGTAACCTATCAGAAAAAGAGCAAAGAATTTGACAAAGATTTTACAGAAAACAGCATGAAAGTCATATAAATATATAACAAAATACCACATGCATAATCAGAGAAATAAAATACAAATTAAAACTATAAGAAAATTATTTTTCAACTGTTAATTGGCAAAAATCATGGTTTGAAAACACTGAGTTGGTAAAGTTGTGAACAAATAAGAGGTCTCAGATTCTGCTGCCAGAAATTTTTTTTTTTTGAAGAAAGTTCAGAAATATGTTTATGGTGTTCTCCAATTTGTATTAATTAAAAACAGAGTATTGATACAGCTACTCTTGTATGTTCACAGAATATCTGTGCAAGACTCTACAAAGTAATTGCTATTAGCAGAAATAAATAACCTGTAAAAAAATTAAGATAACTAAGTTTGGGTAACACTTAGATGTCAGAATTAAAAATTGTCATGTCTATAGAGTTAAAAAGTAAATAACTCTATGTACAACCAAGTGTAATTCAGGAATAAAGGCAAAACAATGCATCATGAAGAAAGCAATAAGAAGGAATGTAAATAGTAAGTCTTGGAAAATATATCTGAAGATGAAATTCAGCCAATCAAAAACAAAATTAAAAATACTCCATTAATTATGAGCAATTAGAATGAAAGGCTTAAAACTGAGCATTGACTCTACCCATGTAAACAAAAAATTAAATCTAAATACCTAAGGTAAATTTATAGTTCCAAAATGGGAAAGAAAAGTTACCAGTTATAGAAATTGAAACTTATCTATTGAATTCTCCTAGACAAAGAAATTATTGAACTTAAGTGTGCAACTATGTACATGTCTCTCATTTTTGCTAGTATGCTCTAGGATTTCGAGAGTGTCAAGACAGTTGAATCATTACTACTTTCAATTAATCTTTAATTCAGTAGTTATGATACTTACATTTTGTTTCATTACATTATTTATCTTAGCTATATGAATATTTTTTAATGTTGAAGTAAATTTCTTACAATAAATTTTTTGTGCTGATTTTCCCTCAGGAAGCATTATTTCTTAGTTTGTGGTTTTTTTTTTGGTAGAAAATATTAGACATACATTTTATACACAATTTCCATAAATTTTAAAGTGCATTTTATCTCTTCATCAAATGTTCCTTTTACCTTATTTGATTATGGAAGTCTGGGGTTACAAATTTTATTCTTTTTGAACTTTGTCACTACTTTGAGAAGGAAGAGAAATATTCAGATCATCATCTTAAGCTGAAGTGTTGCGTTCTAACATTTCAGACTAAGCAGCATTGAGGGGAGGAGTCTGGGTGATCAAGTGAATGTTTTTCATTTCCTATGACCATCTTTTACTTCAACCTATTCCCATGCACAAGTGTGTCAATGTCAGTTATGCTATTATTAATGAACATGTGAAATTAGGTGAGGGAAATATTTTTTTAGACTATTTTCAAGTATATGCTAACTGGAATCAGATGATTTGAATTAGTCTGAAGTGGATAGTACTATGTTTAACCATATTTCAACATAACATTGTATTTGCATAGATGAGGCAACTAAAACATTTGAATTTGTCTGTAAATTTATTTTAAATGAAGCATTTTTCTTTAATTATGTGTCTTTCTTAAATATAGCTATTTCCAGAAATAGACATGCTCAAATATAAATAAATACTCACTGACTTACTGCTCTATTATAATGGTAATAGAAAGCAAAATTACAAACTCAACAAAGTGAAAATGTACACATGAAGCATCAACACCCTTTTAAAATTCAAAGTATTTAAGAAAAAGACCACAGTTTTTCCATAATTTTGTGTTTGGTTTGACTAGAAACCCATAAATCATTTTGGTTTTGCCTTTTTTTTTGTAAAGAAATTATCCATTAGAACAGTGTGTTAGCTTTGTAGAAAAAAAATTGAAGTCGGACTCATATTTAGCCTCAGCATCTTGATTTGGTGAAGATTGAAAATGAAGATTCAAAACAAAATTAATGGATTGAGGTTATAAAACATTAGCTAACGGCTTTAATTTGATGATGGAAAAAAATGAAACTTGGTTAGCTTGCTCATGAATCATACTGTTGTTATCCAAATGAGAAAAGCTCATAGTAGCAATTGTAACATCATTAGTGGTTCTCTTGGCCTTTTGTTTGTATTTCATCTCTTGGATTCTTGCTGCTTATTTAGATGCAGTTTGTATTCATTGCCTATATTTTGGGTTACAGATACATAGTTGTTCAGAAAGAGACATGTTCGAAGTGCCCATAACTCACATGTTTTGCTAAATAGTCAGGACAAAATCTTTCAGCTTTATTATTTTATTTCATTTGATGCTAAACAACATAAAGATGTCTTCTTTTCTCTGATGACCTCATTGTGGCTTAGTTTTTATTCTTCTAGTTTTTTTTATAATAAAATATAGGAGCATTATAAAATAAATAGTTTTAATGTTTTGATCATGCTTATTTGGTAGCAATTCAAAATCATATATTAAATATATTTGCAAGTATATTTACATATACTATATATAGATAATTGCAACTATTTTCATGACAGTAATATCAATAGGAAATTTATAGTTTCTCAAGCTACGTGAAGGATATTAATAAATTACTTCAGATAATCACTGTATGGGATTCAAAATATAAATTTTTATGCTAATTGTTGACATTAATTATGGAACTAACTACAATATTATTATATTTTTACTAATTTTCCATGAAGATTAATAGGTGTGACCAAAGCTTGGACAAACCTGACTCATGCATGGCATTCAGTTTTTATTTGGGGGAAAAACTTCTGCTGTTTTATAAAAGCTCTATAGTCTTCCCATGCCTTTTTTGCTTTTGCTTAGCAAATGAATAATTTTTTAATATTTGTGTTTGAACATACTTAATTTATCAAATTTAATTTGTTGATCCAAATAACAATCATAATTGTAAGCCTGATTTTGTATAAAAGCTAAATCTGCTCCTCCCCCCACCCCATTTCAGTCTGGAAGCTCCCAGTGTGAAAAAGGAGTTACAATTCTTATCTGTTCTCTACATTTTGTCAGCTCATTTGTTCTCTCATTTCTTGCTAGTGTTTTTACTCCAGGTTAAGGAAAAGAGAATAGAACAGGTAAATGGATGTGATCAAGCAGGCAGTGTTGTGTTCACTTTTGGTGTATCCTCCTTCCATTAACTCTTTAGAGGTGTCCCACATTGCTCCAGTTCTTTTGCTGCAGACTAAACTATTGCTCTGCAGCAGTTCCCTCCCATCTTACTTGGAATCTGGGGACAAACTGTATAATTCCATCTTCTTTCTGACAAGATCTTGGCAGGTCTATTTTACAGGATTCATGATGACCTCATGCCAGCTATCTGCTGAGTGATACACAAATGGTACAAGAGAAACATGCTTTCATCCTTACCACTCATTAATTTGGGTATTGCAATAAGACCTCAGTGCAGCAACATTTGTGGTTCTGCCAGCAAAGCCTCATCTTCCTGTCATATTATCTTACTAGAAATGAGACCACAGGCCACAACCCACTCTACCTTTTATAGGTAGAAACCAAGCCTAATACTCTAGTCTTTCAATTACAGGGGGCATTATGACTAGTCCTCCAAGTAACCCCTTTGACTTTCTGTGTTTGTCCTTTCTGAGAAGATCAAAGAATACTATTTTGTTAGGTGAAAGCCCGGAGAGAGAAAATTAGTAGAGAGTAAGAAAGTCTGGGAGAGCCTTCATACCTGATGCCAGCCTGACCCTGAGTGAAGGATGATGAATGAGAAGATTGGGTAGAATGATCACAGACTTCTGTGCAGTCAGATAAAAGTTGGCAAAGCCACGATGACCTCAAGCCACTGTTGTCTCTGTGGAAATTTCTGTGTCTCCTAAGAGTAGGTTATTAGTACCCCTGAGCCATTAAATCATTATTTGGGAACAGTCCTTTAGAGATGTGGCCTTTATACAAACCACAGCAACAGCAGCTGGGACCCTTGGCCAATTATACTCTCTATGGTTGGAGTTCTGGGAGGTATATTTTCATGGCCATCTGCCATACCTCCCTTTTTCTTCAAAGTATGAGAGTATGGTCCGATGCATAGAAAGAGCTCTCTCTAAATACATTTCTTCATTAACATTCCTACAAAGACCCCTCTCTATCTCTTACTCTTCATATTTTCAAAATGCATGAGGGGATTCAAGAGTCATGGAACAGGTTTTTCCCATTTCCTTGGAAAATTTCCATATGGTTATTCAATCTTGACATTCCATAACCATTTTAACTGGAGGTCATCATTTGACTTTAATTTTGACATTATTACATAATCATTCCTGAATCTAGTAAATACTATGAAACTAAAGATTGGTTATTTTTTATTAGAATTGAATTTGATAATAAAATAATAATTAAAATAATTATTTTTATATAAGAATACATACACCAGGTGCTCAGAGAAGAAGTGATGGTATTTGACATACCTGTTAATAAAACATGTTGAGACTCATAAAGGCATCACACAAATGTTTTGGTTTGTTTTATATAGTAGAACATGTGTATCAATTTATATGCACTACTGGAAAGGTAGGTTTGCATGTTTATTTATATATTCCATCTTCAATGCAAATAATTTGTAAGAAACCTTTCATTGCCTTTACTGTTCTTACCTATGAAATATACCGCTTTATACACAGTTTTACAAGTGCAAATATATTCCAATCTGAAACTAGTAAGTGAGAAAGCAAGTAAAAATAATTTGTAAATGTTAAGAAGCTCAAGTGTAACACATGAACTCTTTGAAATCTAAACTAAAATAAATTATTGGGTGACAGGCTATTTTGCAAAAAATATTTCAATTTTGTTAATTTTGGAAAGCTAGCCCACGTTAGAGTAAATTGACAGAAAGAAAACCAAAAAATGTATTATTTTTTAACTCACAACTTAATATTTACAGAGACTTGGTACCTCATTAAAAAGTTATGGATTCTGATGCAGAGAGCACAACAATTGTATATTACTTATCCAAGGTAATGGCGTGTTTTGAACAGAATCTGTTGTTAGCCTAAACATGTTTCTTTGAGTGCATAGAACATGAAACAACTTCCTAAATTACTGAACAATTTCTAATAATCCCAAAGCAGAAAACATGATGATTTTCAGCTTAAATTAAGCTTTATATGTGGGTTGAAGTCAATATAGTGTTGCTGGATTATTTCTAAATTTTATTTCCCAAGTAGTTTTCGGTCTAAAAATCAACATAATTTGGTACCTGATCAGAGTAACAGACAGTTTAGGAACTCATCTAGTTGTATTTATTTATATATTGAGACAATTCTGTAAGTACACTTATAAAAACAGATATATAAGTCAAATCTATAATATTAATATTTGATAAAGCTCAAATTCCAGGTCATTCCAAAAATTAAATAAAAGAAATTCATCCTTAAGAATTTAAGTATAAATAACATAAGGGTCCAGTTGTAATAACAAGCAAACAGACAAGCAAAATAACTTAAATTTTCCCTTTACTAGGGAAATAATCTTAGAAATGGCAAATTAGGACAGAAAAAGTGATCTCTTTTTATGAGTTGAATAAAGTATATTGCTTAAGAAAGAGTTTATCTTGAGAACATTTAGAAAAACTCAATAAAAAAATAAAAATAATTTATTTAACTGTGAGAATGGTGGTGAAGTAAAAAGAACTAAAAGGCCATGATTCTAAAAAGGAGAGAATGAAGGCAAAGTGAAGTGACTTTCAGCATTTCTCTGAAATCATTTGTGATTCTAGGTTCAGTATATTAGTTGAAAAATTCAGTCATTGTCTGGATAGAGAGCAACTTCCGGGGAATAGTGATACCAATAAATTCTTTAAAAAGATCTAAAATTAAAAAAAAAAAAAGTTGGAGACATAAGAAGCCAAGTATTTTGGGAGATGAGAAAACAGAAGCTGACACACAGTTGGTTTCCCCCTCCAATTATTTTATTTAGTTCAGAAGCTGCTAAAGGTTGGGGCTGAAAAGTTAAGAAGAAATATTTGAAAAGAATAACACAGTTCTCTGCTGTTTCATTATTCTGTCTTTAAACACAGTTTAGAACTTACCAAAGAAAGTTCCTTTCAGCTGAAAGTTCTGGAGGTTTTTCATCTTCGAGATAACTATGAACCAGGGGTACCAAAGCTTTATGACAATCACTACCTAGCTCAGTTTCTGACTGTATTATGGTCACCAGTCACTATATGTCTAGCAAAGGGAAGAGGAAAACCATTCCTAGGGGAAAATAACACTAGGGATTTTTAAATATATAATATTTAGCATTCACTTAAAAAATTATTAGAGATGCCAGCATCCAATAGAAAAACAATTAAAAATAGACATTGTTGATCCTAATATTGAAATTAATAAAAAATGCTTTAAATAACTGTGATTACTAAGTAAAATAGGTGAAGTCATGGAAGAATAGGTAAAAAGATGGAAAATTTTGTTCGGAGAAAGCATCTAAGAAAGAGTTTTAAAAAAAATTCTAGAACTGAAAATTGAATAAAATAAAGAGCTCAATAGATGGATTTAACAGGGAAATAGCCAAGCAGAATATATTTGTGAACTGCCATGCATATCAATAGTACATATCCAAAGTAAAGCATTACAGAAAAAGGAAAGTATTGAAAAAGCACAAGAAGCATGTAACATATAATGAAGGACATAATGTACACGTAGAACTAAAGTTTGAGGAAAGAGAAGAAAGATTGGGACAGAAGCAATAATTGCCAAAATGATAATGGCTGGAATTTTTCAGAACTGATGAAATATACAGAGAGAATCTCTGAGCCCCAAGAGGGGTAAACACAAAGATAGCACACCTAAGCATGCCATAATAAAATAGTTATAAGCTAAAAAGAAAGAGAAAGAGAAAGTATTAAACGTAGCCCAAAGGAGTACACACACTACTTTAAAAAAAGAAGTAATATCCACATCATATGAACCAAGATTCATCTACCCAGCAAATTTTTTGAAAATTAAAGATATTAAATAAAACATTTATAAGATAAATTTATATAAAATATAGAAATGTAAAAATTTACAAAATTAAAAATACAAATACAAATTTAAAAATAGATTAAAAATATTTTAAACAGATAAAAACATACAAAATGTATTGCCATCAAACTTACACTAAAAAAAATTATAAGGGAATTAATTTAGGTAGTAGAAAAATGATCCTAACATATATAAGTACATAAATAAATGTACAGCAAAGTAAAGACTTATACAGATGAATATGTACTGGATAAAATAAAATAATACTCTGTGCAGTTGTGCATGTATATAGTTCAAATACATGAAAACAATAATGTGAAAGGTAGGAAATTGTATATGTAGGTAAAGTGTTTTATGTTGCTAGCGTTATAGAGTGAATGTTAGAAGTAATAATTTATATCGTTATAATGATTCAAGAGTAAATGTCATTTACAATAATTATTAAAACAATAGGAAGAGAAGTTATAACTAACAAGTTAATAGAGGGAAATGGAATAAAACCAATAAAACAAAGCAAGAAAACAACTGACCAATCCAAAAGATAGCTTTATGAGAACGAAGCTTGTTAGATGACGTATATGAAGTAAAATATATCTTCAATTCCACTTAATGCAAATGAACAAAATACTTCACATAAAGAATAAGATTGAGTTTAAAAAATCTCAACTACATGTTACTCTTAAAAGAAACATCTCGGTATAAGAATATTATGCTATATTCTATATTCTTAGACTATATAATTCTTAGAGTATATAAAATGATTGAAATCCAAAGAATTGAATAAAAGATACAATCATGCAAATATAATGCAAAATAAAATGTCTGCGGCTATATTAGTACCGAAAACAATTTTAAAGTAAGAGCATTGCTAGAGTCAAAGAGTAAATTTTCATAATGATAAAGAGGTAAATCAACTGGAAAATATGATTATTCTAAATTTTATTAATATTAATCTACATATTAAATTAATATGTGGATTCAACATATATATTAAATTAGCTTTCTAAAACTTCAAATGTTAATAATAACTGCAGTTAGGAAAAATCAGTAAGGATATAAAAATATGAACAATACAATTAACAGATTTGACCTAATTAACAGACCTAATTATCATATAGTGTGCCCTATATAAAATTAACACAATTAGCAGAACTAATTTTCATATACTGTGCCCTACATTCAATAATGACAAAATTCTGACTATTTTCAGGTTTACATGGTGCATTTACCAAAATGATAGATGATCTTTGTAAATTAAAATTTTAACATCTTGCTAAGGAATTGTTTCATGCTTAATATACCAGGCATTGCAGCAGAACTTCTATTAACTTAGGAGTACATCCTGCACAAAGAAAATGAGCAAAATTCTATGACACTTTTCTATCCTATTAGTTAATGTTGCTCATGTCATTAAAGAGGACTGCAAGCTCATGAGGAATGTCTCATGGGCTGCTGTTTTTTGCCAGGGTTGATCAATATTATTTCTTTTATTTAAACAAAAAAAGTATTTGCACTGAAGGAAGATGAGAAAAAGTTTACATACAAGTAATTATATTTCTGGTTTCTGCTTTTAATTGTGCATATATAATTCATATTGTCTCAAATAGAAATTCTTCTTGATGTTGACACTAGGATTAAGGTTACTATCAGGCACTTAGCCCAACTTGTCATTAATAATGAGAAGGTCAGGGGGTCTATTAGTTATTGGCCAGTGACTATTGTATCATATCATGCCTATAATAAACCTCTAAACTTGGCTGGGCATTTCATAAAATGTGTGACTAAAATGGAAATTAAAATGTAAAATGTAGTTGGATCAACACAAACAATTAGAAAAAACTGCTTATAGAGCATGCCCTTTGAATCAATAACATCATCTTTGTTAAGCACAGCCCCCTGATTTATCAGAAAAGACTCATATTCATCCCTCACTAACAGAAGACTGTGTTGTAGGCTTTGTTTGCTTGGAAAACCAAATTAGAGGAAATGCTATAGGTTGTACTTGTATGTGGTCTTGATAATTTGCAGTGTGTCTTGACCAATCTAAGAATTTGGAGTCTTGAAAAACTAGGAATTACTTCCTATGGAGTAAATTATATAAAAATGGAACCATCTCAAATTTAAGAAAAATCCATTCTACTTGTTCTTAAAATAATTTTCTGTAACGTATAACATTAATACAAGGCTGGTCTAAAATATAGCTAAAAATCCCCTGCATCAATACTTTAGGTCTTTTCAGGAGCAAAATTACATCAACAAAGATAGGTGCAGGACATTGAAATGCAAGGTTATACAAAGTTTTAAAAAACTGGTAAAGTGTTAAAATTATACCTGTTAGTCTGAATGAAAGTATATTTGATATGTAAGGTAAATAATCAAGCTCAATATGTAGCTCATACATTCATTGTTCAGAGAATTAATCCCACAGATTTGTCTCTGGAAATGCATATTAAACTAAGGACCCATTTTGAATTCTCTGAATTCTAGTCTGTATGTATCTTTGTCTAATGCACATAGATTTCGGTAAGACCTGACATTTTAGTTTTCATCAATTACTCCATTAAGCATCTTGCCTGAATGTACTAGACAAAGCAAAAGTAAGTGCTTCTTTGACTAAAATGTCATTATTTTTCACAAAACTATATTAAAGGCCAACTTAAAGGGTTACAGTTTCACAAATAATTAGACTAAATTATAAAATGTCAAAATAAATTAACAGGCGTGCAATTTGATGTGTTTTCTTTATTTAAAACATTACTAATTTGCATATAGACCAATTTGCCAAATTGGCAACATTTAGTGTTCTTCCTAGCATTCACGTGAAGCATGTTTCATCTATTTAGGTGCTGTTTCCAATTTACAAAGTTGCTATCACTAAGGTAAGATACTGACAGTTTTCTTCTGCTAAAAGTAAATATATATTTATCTGATAATTTCTCATCGCACAATAAAATCTACCTTTTCTATATAACATGATTTAACTACCTAACCAAAATCGGTTGTCTCATTGACCTGAACTTTTCTCCATTAATTACTAGGGTTTAAATGCCTAAGTGTATATGTGGAGTCTTATTTCCTGAGTTATGCATTTAAAATAACCGTATGTAACCTTGCACAATTTCTCCATTATCTTCTTATAGTCTTCATAAAATTAATACCACAATTATTTTCAGCCCTTTAATGACAGCTTATCACTGATTTCAATTTGTTCTTTCTAATTCGTCCTTTAAACCATTAATACCTGATTTATAGACCTTTCAGCATATAGTCAATGACTTTTCTGAAGTAACCAATATCCTCTATCAATAAACTCTTGCTTCTAACAAATACAAAATTCCAGTGGCATACAGCAATATGCATTTATTTTACACATAATTGCAATTCAGCTGGGGTGGCTCTGTTTCTCTTGCCTGACCTAAGGGAGGCAGTTCTAAGTGCAGGCTGAAGCCAGGTATGTTCTGTGAGGTTTCTATTTTGCTTGGACTAGTAAGCTGGCCAGGGCATAGTCTTTTCAGGGTGATGGCAAAAGTTCAGGACAAATGGAAACATGTGAGTCCTCTTAAAGCCTAGGTTTAGAATTGGTCACCCTCACTCTGTCCAATTATTTAATTGGCTAAAATAATCCCCACATATGAGCCCTATGGCAAGAAGTTAGGAAGTGCACTCTGTCTTTGTGTCAGAAACTGCAAAGCTACAAAGAGCATCAATGCCAGGAAAGATGAAGTACTGAGGCCACACAGCTCCCAATAGCCAAAACGATGATTTCTCCTAAGATACCTTTCTTCTTAGCACTATTTAGAACTCATGATTTTTAAATCTCAGTTCTATCCTGCTTTTTCTCTACTCATTATTTTCTTCTCTTGTTTTTCAAATGGCACTTTATAATTCCAAATGCAGTATGTCCGCAACTAAATAGTTGTTAGACATTCCAATTATCAAGCTTATTACTTCTATTTTCTTTAAATATCTTAATGACATTATTTTGTACCTAGACACTCAAGCTTCAATTCTGAGAAAAAAACATAGAAACTCTTTTTTCTTAACCCTTCAAATTTAATCAGTTGCTAAATCCTGTTGAGTCTACCAAATCCCTCTCCTAATATTCCTGCATCTCTTCCTCTAATTTATTTGACAAATTTTATTATACCTAAATTGTTGTCAAAGTATTGTGTTAAGCCATTAAATGCCTGGAAGAGACATAATCTCACATAGGATATAAATATTAGGATACTGATAAAATACTAAATAGCATTCTGAATGTGGAGGGATCAATTTTAGCAAGGTGATTCAGGGGCAGTGAATGTTCTAGCTAGCTTTTGGATATTATAATAAACAGGAAGAATTTAGATATGTGAAGAGCACAAGATGGCAAGGAAAAAGAGCATTTAAGATAAAGGAAATTAATGAGTATAATTACGAGAGAAAATTGAAGAGTTCTGGTTAAGACTGCAGAGTATGTAGATGCTGTGCATGCCTCCTCCCACGACTGCATAAAAAATGCAGTTATGAAACAGTTAACCTGGCCAACCATCTGAAGACTAGCTAAATAGAACTATAATTGGGGGTATAAAGAGGTGGTCACATAAAGACTGGTAGAAGGGACAAAGATGCAAAACAGTTTAGTCTCATACTCATGTTGGGTAGTTAAACATCGAGAGGAATATCCTGGCTGCAGAGGTCCCCCAAAGGAGCGAGGGGCTCAACTCCACATGGTGGCTCCCAAGCTCAGCATGTCAATGCCAGCAAAAGGAGTCCTCACAAAATATGGCTGTGAAAATCAGTGGGGATTCTTAGCATCTAGATGAGACAGAAGGCAGCTGAAAACCTGGACATTCCCTTAAAGGGCTCAGGCACAGACACTAGCTTGCAGGCATTCACCCTGGGCTCTGATAAAGGAACAGCAATTTAGGAGGTGCCAAAGACATACAGGAAAAAACTAAGTTATGTGGCTTCAGGACGAGGGCTGGAGAGACAGTAGCCATTATCCCTTTGTTGAGCCTTCCTCCTGTGAAGCCTACAGGTGGGTACCATCTTGCCTGTGTTTAGCCCCCTACACTGCCAGAGCTGAATCTGCACTGGCCTAATGAGATCCATGTGCTCTACTCTGTGGCTCCCTGAGTCCCTGCCCCACCCAACTCTTGTACCATCTGAGGCTCTTTCGGCTGCTGAGCCTTATGGGCAACAAGCTGGTACCTCAGGCATTGGAGTGCCCTGGGCCTTTTGCTGAGAAGTCCAGGCCTGGTACTGGTGGCAGCTGGCCTTGGTTTACCACATGGCCTCTCCCACATGCCTCCAGGTCCAGCAAAGGCAACAACCAACCATGTATAGCTTTGCAGCTCCTACCAGGAAGCTCTAAGCCATTCACATGCAGTGGCTGAACTTGGCCTGCACAAGAATTTCTCCCAAAGGGCTCCAAAATCAACACACCCAGAGACTGGTATTAAACCTCAACAGAGCATCACCTGATTAGACCTATCAGCAGCATACCCAGAGGTAGTCTCAACACGTAAATGAGCCCACTGGGCCAAATCCAAAAAGGAAAAAAAAAATTTTAAATGAAGATAGTTTAAGAAACCTCAGGACAGCATCAAGCATAACATTTGCATCATAGGGGTACCAGAAGGCAAAGATTAGAATCAAGGAATGGAGAACATATTTGAGGAAATAATGACTAAAAACTTCCCTGGCTTGGTGAAAGAAATAAATATACAAGTTCAAGAAGCACAGAGGGTCCTAAACAAGATGAATCTAAACAGACCCACACCAAGATATATCATAATTAAAATGCCAAAAAAAGACAAAAATAAAATCCTAAAAGCAACAAGAGAAAGGCATCTAGTTACTTAAAAGGGTACTCCCATATGAATTTAAGCTGATTTCTCAACAGAAAATTTTCAGGTCAGAAGGGATTGGCATGAAATAATTAAGTGATGAAAAGTAAGGATCTACGACCAAGACTACTCTACTGAACAAGGTTATTAATTAAAATTGAAAATGAGATAAAGAGCTTCTCAGAAAGAAAAATCCTGAAAGAATTCATCACCACCAAACCAGTATTACAAGAAATATTAAAGAATGTCCTTAAGAAGAAGGAAATGGGGGAATGAAGAACATAAATATGAATAATAAAATGACAATAACTATGTACCTATCAATAATCACTTTAAATATAAATAGATTAAATGCTCCAACGATAAGACACTGTGGCTGCATGGATAAGAAAATAAGACCTATATATATGCTATCTACAACAAACCCACTTGAGATCAAAAAAGATACACAGATTGAAAGTAAAAGGAGGGAAAATGGTATTTCATGAAAACGGAAACAAACAAACAAAAAAGTTGGGATAGCAATATTTATACCAGACAAAATAGCCTTTATGACAAAGGCTATAATAAGAGGCAAAGTGTGGCATTACATAAAGATAAAGGGATCGATCCAAGAAGAGGACATAAATTTAGTAAACATTTACCCATCTAACAGAGGAGCACCTACACATACAAAGTAAATATTGACTGATATAATAGGAGAGATCAACAATAACACAGTCATAGTAAGGAAATTTAACACCCCATTGACATCAATGGACAAATCTTGCATACAGACTATCTATGCTCTACTTTAGAGCATTTTACCCCAAAGGAGAACATATATTCTTCTCAAGAGCACATACTATAACCAAAACAGCATGGTACTGGCATAAAAAACAGATACATTGTCAATGGAACAGAACAGAGAGCCCAGAAAAAATTCCACTTTTATATGCTCACTTAATATATGACAAAGGAGGTAATAATATACAATGGGGTAAAGACAGTCTCTTCAATAAATGGTGCTGAGAAAATTGGACAGATACATGCAAATAAAAAAAAAAAAGAAGAAGAAGCTGGACTATCTTCTTATACTATACACAAGAATAAACTCAAAATAGATTAAAAACTTAAATGTAAGACCCAAAACCATAAAACTTCTAGAATAAAACATAGGCTCTCTTATATTTAACAGAAATTTCTTTTCAGATATATCTCCTTGGGCAAGGGAAACAAAGAAAAAAATAAACAAATGGGACTACATCAAACTAAAAAGTGTTTATACAGCAAAGTAAACCATCAAGAACATAAAAAGACAACCAACTGGGAGAAAATATTCACTAATGATACATCTGATAAGGGGTTACTATCCAAAATTTATAAAGAACTTATACAACTCAACAACAAAAGAAAGCAATCCAATTAAAAAATGGGCAGAAGACCTGAATAGATACTTCTCCAAAGAGGAAATACAGATAGCTAATAGACATATGAAAAGATTCTCAAGGTTGCTAAGCATCAGAGAAATGCAAATTAAAACCACAATGAGATATCACCTCACACCAGTCTGAATGGCTATCATCAATAGATCAAAAAACAACATGTGTTGGCGAGGATGTGGAGAAAAATGAACCCTCATACACTGTTGGTGGGATTGAAATTGGTACAGTTGCTATGGAAACAGTTTGGAGGTTTCTCTAAAAATTAAAAATGGATATACCTTTTGACCCAGCGATTGCACTTCTGAGTATTTATCCAAAGAAAACCAAAACAATAATTCATAAAGATCTATGGATTTTAATCTTTATGGCAGCAAAATTTACAATAGCCAAGATATGGAAGCAACCTGAATGCCCATCATTAAATGACTGGATAAAAAAATTATGGTTCATATATACAATGAAATATTACTCAGACATTTAAAAAATGAAATTCTACCATTTGCAATGACATGGATGGGCCTAGAAGTTATTATGCTGAGTAAAATAAGTCAGACAGAGATAAATAGCACATGATTTCACTTATATGCAGAATCTAAGGAATAAAATGAACAAACTAATAAAAAAAATACTCACATATATAGTGGACCATTTGGTGATGGACAGAGGAAAGGGAAGTTGGGAGGCTGGGAGAATAAGGTGAAAGCTTCAAGAAGTACAAATTAGTAGTTGATAGTTGGTCATGGGGATGGGGAGCACAACAGAGGGAATGCAGTTAGCATTCATATGATGACTAGGATCATGGGAAGGGAGGGAGAAATTTGGGGAATTGTTTTATGAACTATATAAATGTCTAACCAATGTACTGTAAATGCAAAACTAATTTAAATAAATAAATTTTTTAAAAAAGAACTGAGAAATTTGAAAAAACAAAACAAAACAAAACAAAAAAGAGCACATGAAATATTTTCTAAAGCAGATTTTATATAAGGCCACAAAACAAGTCTCAACAAATTTAAGATTGAAATCATATCAAGCATCTTCTCTGACCACTATGGTATGAAACTGGAAATCAATTAAAAAAAAAAAATCTAAAAATTACACAAACACATAGAGACTAAATAACATGCTACTGAACAATGAATGGGTTAACAATGAAATCAAGGAAGAAATCAGACATACCTTGAGATGAATGAAAATGAAAACACAATGACCCAAAATCTATGGAACATAGTGAAAGTAGTGCTAAGAGGGAAATTTTTATCAATATAGGTCTACCTCAATAACAAAAGTCTCAATTAAACAATCTAACTTCACACCAAAGGAACTAGAAAAAGAAGAGCCTACAAAGGCCAAGTGAGTAGAATGAGGGAAATAATAAAAAATCATAGCTGAAACAAAAGTAGTCTTCCAACAATAAGAAACTAGAAGAAAATCAGAAAAAATATGCAAAAAAATCAACAAAAAATGCAAAAGATCAATAAAACCATGAACTTATTCTTTAAAAAGACAAACAGACTCATTAAAAAAATAGAGGGCTCAAATAAAATCAGAAATGAAAGAGGAGAAATGACAACTGACTTCACAGAAATACAAAGAATTATAAAAAAATACTATGAGCAATTATGTCAACAAATTAAACAATCTGTAAGAAATGTATAAATCCTAGAATATACAGTCTTCCAAGACTGAACCGAGAAGAAGCAAAAAATCAGAACTAACTGTACTAACAAAATGAAATCAGTAATCAAAAAACCTCCAACACACAAAAGTTTTGAACTAGATGGCTTCACAGGTGAATTTGACCAAAGAAGAATTAACACCTATTCTTCTCAAACTAGTCCAAAAAATTAGTCTCACTCCCCCTCAAAAAATTATAGGCCAATATCCTTGATGAACATTAATGTAAAAATCCTCAACAAAATATTAGCAAACCAAACTCAGCAACATATTAAAAAGATTGTACACCATGATCAAGTTAGATTCATTCCTGGTATACAAGTTTGGTTCAATACATGCCAATCAATTAATGTGACATACAGCATAAACAAATTGAAGATAAAATTCCTGAGTATATCAATAGATACAGAAAAAGCATTAGACAAAATTCAACAATTTACAATGAAAACTCATAGCAAAGTGGGAATAGAGAGAACATACCTCATCATAATAAAGGCCATATATGACAAACCCACAGCTAACATCACACTCAACAGAGGAAATCTAAAAGTATTTTTCTTAAGATCAGGAACAAAACAAGGAAGTCTACTTTCACTGCTTTTATTTAACACAGTAACATAACTCCTAGCCACAACAATCACACAAGAAAGAGAAATAAAAGGAATCCAAATTGGAAAGAAGTAAAATAGTCAATATTTTCAGATAACATGATTCTATATATAAAGAACCCTAAAGATTCTACTAAAAAATAGTTACAACTGATAAATGAATTGAGTAAAGCAGTAGGATACAAAATTAATATCCAGAAATTGCTTGCATTTTTGTATGTCAGTGATGAACTTTCATAATGAAAATTTAAAAATAAAGCCCACTTACAATTGCATCAAAAACAGTAAAATACCTAGGAACAAATTTAACCAAGAAGGTAAAATACCTGAATTGAAAAAAGTATGTCATTGAAGAAAGAAATTGAAGAAGATATAAATAAATAGAAGCAGATACTGTGCTCATGGACAGGAAGAATTAATATCATTAAAATGTCTATACTACTCAAAACAATCTATAGATTTAATGCAATTCCCATCAAACTACCAATGGTATTTTTTACATAACTAAAACAAATAATTCTAAAATTTATAAGGAATAATAAGAGAGCCTGAATAACCACAGCCATGGTTATTGATAAAGACCATTGATTCTTGATAAAGAACAAAGTTGGAGGCAACACACTTCCTGATGTCAAACTATATTACACGGCTATAGTAATCAAAACAGCGTGGTACTGTCATATAAACAGATGCACATATTAATGGAATAGAAAGCCCAGATATCATGCCTACATGGTCATTTTAGCTATGACAAAGAAGGCAAGATATAAACTTGGATAAAGATAGCCTATTTAATAAATGGTGGTGGGAAAACTGGACAGATACATGTAAAAAAATGAAACTGGACCATCTTCTTATACCATACAAGAATATGCTCAAAATGGATTAAAGACTTAAATGTAAGATCCAAAACCATAAAACTCCTAGAAGAAAACATAGGTACTCAATTCTCTGACATTGCTCTTCATAATATTTTTTTTCTGATATACCTCTAGGGCAAGGGAAACAAAAGAAAAAATAAACAAATGGAACTACATCAAACTAAAAAGTTTTTGCACAGCAAAGAAAACCATCAATAAAACAAAAAGACAACCTACTGAATAGGATATATTTGCCAATTATATATCCAAAATGTAATATTCAAAATTTTTAGAGAACTCATATAATTCAACACCAAAAACACAAATGATTCAATTAAAAAATGGGCAGAGAATATGAAAAGATGTACAATGTTACACATCATCAGAGAAGTGCAAATTAAATCCACAATGAGATATCACCTCATAACTGTCAGAATGGCTCATCAATACATCAACAAACAAATGTTGGTGAGGATGAGGAGAAAACGGAACCCTTGTGCACTGTTGGTAGGATTGAAACTTGTTATAGCCACTAGGAAAAACAATTTAGAGTTTACTAAAAAAATTAAAAATAGAACTACCTTATTATCTAGCAATTTGACTTCTGGATATTTACCTGAAGAAAACCAAAGCACTAATTCAAAAAGATATTTGCAACCCTATGTTCACTGCAACTCTATTTACAATTGCCAGAATGTGAAAGCAGCCTAAGTGTCTGTCAATAGATGATTGGCTAAAGAAGTGGTGCATATATACAATGGAATATTACTCATCCATAAAAAAGAATAAAATTTTATCATTTGTAACAAAATGGTTAGACCTAGAGGGTTTATGCTAAGTGAAATAAGTCACACGAAGAAAGACAAATACCATATGTTTTCACTTAATATGGAATCTAAGGAACAAAACAAACAAACAAACAAAACAAAAAGACTCATAGATACAGAGAACAAACTGATGATTGACAGATGGGAGTTAGTGTGGGGGCTGGGTGAAAAAGGTGAAGAGTTAAGAAGTACAAATGTGTAGTTACAAAGTAGTTACAAAAGAGTCTTAGAGATGTGAAGTACAGCATAGGGAATATAGTCAGTAATATTGTGATAATTGTGCATAGTGTCAGGTGAGTACCAGACTAATCCAGGGGATCACTTCATAAATTATATAAATGTTTAACCACTATGCTGTACACCTGAAACTAATTAAATGTCAACTCTAACTGGAAAAGAAAAAAAATTGGAGTATTTAAGACTAAATCCAGAAAGGTTAAAATATTTGTATGAACTTGTGACTAAAACTACTAGGGCAGGTGAAAACATTCATGGAGGCAGAGGTGTCTACAAGGATAGGGCGTACCAGTAGCAATGTTTGAAATGGACTATTCCAATTATTAAAGTGGAGGAGTCAGACATTTTTTATTCTTTATCTTTCAGTGGGTAGTCATGATTTACATTGGAAGTGTTAGAATTGAAAATCCCTTGGCAAGGCAAATGCCTGGCAGTGGTAATGTGAGGAATTTTTAGTAGTCACACCATTGTGCGTGAATTGTAGAATCACATATTTTATGATGTGACATTACCTGTGTCATTAGCTTCCCAGTCACTGTTTTCTTACCATTGTTTTTTCTGTGCCAGCTTTTAAACTTCTAGTGGTTTCATGAGCAGCTCAACATGCTTCCAAATGCATCATTTTTTTTTCTGCTTAAGTAAATCAGGAACAGTGTCTGCTTTCAACAGGGCCCTCTTGGTCAGATTCTTGAAAAAACAGAAGAGAGGCTCTGTACTAGAGATTTATTAAAAAATAGCTCTCAAGGTTAAAATGTGTCAGGCAGGACATAGAAAGGAGAGAGTAAGAATGGACATGATTTCAGGCAATGTCTTATGAAGGGTGAGGTTAGCATTCTCCATGTGTGGAACTCTACATTGTAAATTACACCTGAGAAATTTTTCTCTTCAAAACAATGGCGCTAGACCTCATATTTCTGTGAAAGCCACTTATTGGAGGAGGCCTGAATTGGGGTATATAAATCTCTGGGCATTTCTAGTAGTCTTTTTATTTAGGCAAGGCAGCTCTAGTAGTTCAATGGCAGTCCTCTAGGAGAGTTGTAGATGAAGGCTGTAAGCAAAACTAGAGGTTCCCCATAGAATTGACAAAAGATTTTTAGATGAAGTGCTTGTTATAGATAACAACTGGTAAAAAAATTATAGGTATATATGTATATATCTATATAGATATAGATATATAGATATATAGATATATACACACATACTCGGTTTCAGATAACATTTTCATGGAAAACTAAATGAATCTCCAGTTGGTTTTGGTCTTACCTAGAGGTGCAAGCAGAGAAAACACTATTATTATTCAGGAATTGTCATCTAGCAAACCACGACTTGAAGTGGTTAAACATTTATATAATTTATGAAGTGATCCTCCAGATAGAATAATGGTTAAGAGCATGGACTATGAAACTTACCTTCCTTGGTTGGATTTTGCAGACTGCCACTTTTTAGTGAATGATCTTTGGTAATTTATGTAATCTCTTCGTGTCTCAGTTTCTTCATGAGTAAAATAAGGGTTAATCATAATACCTATGTCAAACAGGTTTTGTGAGTATTGACTTAATATTTCTATAAAACTAAAGGCAATATTGGGCTTATAAGTAGTAAATGTTTTTTAATAAATAAATGCAATAGTGGAATATCAATTAAATCATTACCTGTAACTTTCTAACCATTTTTCTGGGATAGAATATTATAAATGACATAGATCCAAAATAGGTATATCTGAATGCTGGGAGCTAAAAATTTGACCATATAGAAATACATTATTTTTTAACTACCTGGGACTGAACTTTGTTGTTGTTGTTGTTATTTGTTGTGATTGTTTTGTTGTTGTTGTTAGGGGCTGGGGTTCCTGATATTTGGGTTTTGAGGGGATAAAGAACCTTCTCTCTCTTTTCCTTCTCTCTATTGGCCAAGGTGTAAGTATATTAGCCAGGCTCACCAAGCAAATACTTCCTTTCTAGGACTTTGACTCTGGAGGAAGTGACTAAAACTACTGTGGCAGGTGAAAACATTCGTGGAGTCAGAGGTGCATCAAGTGTAGGAGTATACTAGGAACAGTGTTTGAAATGGACTATTTCTTTAGAATGCTTTGACTATGTTTTTGATACCCAGTTTCCCTTGATTCCTGCTCATTTTATGAGCTTGTTTCTCTAGTCTTCCCCAGTGCTCAGTGATTTGCTCAAGATCCTGAAAATAAATTCTTTTTATGTTTCAGTTAGCTAGCCCTGATTCTGTTGCTACAATCAAGAACCCACATAGTCCATGAGACTTATCTTAGAGAAGTATATGGGTAGGGAAAGACTATGAGATGAAACATAAAAAGTATTTAGTAAAAATAACTTGTATTTGCCAGAGGTATGTGCATGTCCATTGTTATAATTGAGTTTTAGAATTCTAAATTGTCTAAATTTTAAAATTTATTTAATTCTCCTCTTCGTAGTTGCCAATAAACAGACAGGAAAATGTGTGGATTAAATGAAGCTTTACTCAGATCATTACAACAAAGATGGACTATATGCCTGAAGTTAATTTTTTCCCTATTATGGTTTGATTTTAGTATCACTATATTTTGAATCATAGGCATATAGAGTCATACATTTGTGGGCTAGATGTCTGGATTTAAAAACTGGGTACACCATTTGCAACTTCATTAATTTCACTGAACCTCAGTTTGCTTTCTGACAAAAAGACACTATAAGTTTTTCATAGGGATATTGCAAAGCTTAAATCAGTTAAAGAGCTTAGAATGAGGTCTACCTTACAGTATTTATTACAGAAAGGGCAGTTCTTATCCTCCTCTTCCTCCTCTTTCTAATTATCATTATCATTACCATTATCATCATCCTCATCCTCATCATTATCATCATCATCATCTAACTTGTACTAGCACATGACACTCTTAAACTTCTCTTCATACTTAAAAACATAAAAAAAATTCTGTATTATAATCCACAAGCCAGACCTTTGGTTCATTTTCTATATATGTATAACATTGTCTTTTTGGTTTTTATTCACCTTCTTTAACAAATCTTATATTATGCACGCAATACTTAATACCCAGAAAGTTCTAATTTGAATTAGTGTTAAAAATTGGCTACAGATATATCTTTACCACATTTCTTATACTAATTCTGAGGACTCTTTCCCAGTATCTTTAGAAATTTGTCTAAAGTAGTTAATGTCTACAAATTAAGGACAGATATGATTTGTACAACTAAATGAGATAAATCATTTTTATTTTTGAAGAGTTACACATAGCATTTTAAATTTGATAAAGCTGAGATAAGCTTTTAAGAAATTTCAACATATTTCTTTTTATGATACTGAATGGAGGTTAGCATTGTAATGTAATATTGTTAATGTAGAGACTATTTTTGACTGAGTCTGTATTATACCAAACAAGATGGGATACTCCATACAGAATTAACTAAGTACTTTATCCAGTGGCAAAAAAAATGTAGAGAACAATTTCAAGGGCAGAATTTACACTATTTTTCACTTCCAGCTCTCAGGTAGCATTTTAAAAACACACTCAACACAATTTATCTGCAAGGAAATACCAATCTAGGGAGGAAAATATTTTTAATTCACAAGTCTTCTGACAGCTTCAAGGGCAAAGTATTACAGAAGTGCTCTGGAAATTTTAGGAGATGTAACAAAGTGAAACAGGAGCTGCCCTTCAGAATAATGAACGAAATATTGTGGCTCATAAATGTATCGTAAAGCTGAAACACCTGAGAGTGTCACTCCTTATGTATTAAGTCATAGTTATATGGATATTAGGTTTACGGTTTTTTCCCCTGGTTGTGATGATGCATTAAACTATATCATACAAATAAAATTTAGTCTAATTATTTAGTTACTAATGCATGCTGGTGTGTTCAAGGCAGAAAGTAATCAACAAATACACAGAGTCTGAAACATGATTCCTATCTCTGACTTACTTTAATATTTTTCACATTTTCTTTTGAAGCCTCTTTGACATTTAGGGTACAGGAATAAGCATATCAAAGGCCAGATTCAGTTGACTCAGAAGTATCTTAACTCATATGGCTATTGTTAGAAGCATTTTTCAAATAGTTGTGATGAAATTTAAAAATTAACTAAAATATTTCCATCCACATCATAATTCTATAGACTCATTATCATTGTGAAAACAGCTTCTATTCAGGTTATAATGTCTGGTATGATGGCAGTAGATGTGGTAATAGTAAATAAAGATTTTTGAAGAAAGAATTTTCCTGGCCTGAGAAAGGAATTTCAGTAAACATTATATTTAATGATGATTTAATAAAAATATTTCCATTAATATTTGAGGAAAGACAAAAGTGTCAACTAAAAATATTTTTTGTGTTTTCTGAGACTGATATACAATGCATCAAGTCAACAAAAATAAGTGAAATAGAAAGATAAGAAAAGAAGAAAAGATACAACTGTTAATATTTGTAGATTATATTATTTGGGGGCATTTATTTAGGAATTCAAGAGAATTAACTAGCAAATATCAAATCCTGCGTTCTACCATTCCTCACAAAGTTTGGGTTTTAAGATTGGCAAGAATGATGACTTGGATCTCAATCCATTCTGCTTGATATAAATGAGTGAGCAGAAAAGCTATTTAGTTTCTCACTGAGGAAATATATTCCAGAAATAACAACTACAAATTGAAGTAAAAATATTACTTCTTTATAACAAAAACTATAGAGAACTGAGAAATAATTATTTTTAAAAGATGCAAGATCTGTTTTTTTTTTCTAGAATGACACGCATTTATTCAAGGGCAAAATAAAGATCTGTATAAATATCGAGATATACTATGTACATAGAAGAGAAAATTCAATATCATATATATATAATTTCCAAAGTTTTAAAATTAATAAGAAAAGAGTAATTCTCTGATAGAAAAGAGGTAGGTAACATGACTGGGTAAGTCACAGAAAAGAAAAGAAAGATGGTCAATAAAGGTATAAAGGATATTAAATATCACTAATAACTAAGGTCATGCAAATTATTACCAGTGAGATGCCAATATTTTCATACATAAGAAAACTAAAAATTGAAGTTTGATGATAAAATTTGGCAAAAAAATGATGAAGTGTAGGTATTCTAAGACATTAATAATTGGGATGTACAAATGATACAGATATGCAAGAGAGAATTTTTCATTATCTCAACATGAAAGTACTAACTTTTTTTTACACAGTAATTGCACTTCTCAGTATCTACCTTTTAGAAATATTCACCAATTTCCACAAGAAAAATGTTCACTGTGGCATTGCTTCCACCAGTAGGAGTTCCATAGCAAAAAAATAAGAACAACTTAAAGGAGATCAATATGAAAATGGCTAAATAAATTTTGGTTTACTTATTTTATCGATGATTATGCACTAATTAAGAAAAATTATAAAGATCCTATCATACCAACATAGATGGATATCCAAATATATATGTACATCCAAACTACATACACTTCTTAAAAAAATAAGTGAAAGATGAATATATATAGAATAATGGCTTTAATACAAAAGAAAACAAAACCCACAAAATACTATATATTTTCTTTGGAAATGTATGTGTGCACATGTGGTCTGAAGGGACCTTAGGACTCTCTGAAATGATTTATATTATTTTGATAATAATTAATCTTGCATTAATTATGTCAAGTTAAATTTATTCTTAAAAAGAACACAAAACAATAAAAATTCTGCTTTCTAGTTTAGTTTGAGGATTAAATTAGCCACAGTACTTATAATAGTCATGGGTATGTAAGTTATTATTCAATTAATGTCAAAACCTTTCACCATTACACAAATAAATAGATAAAAGTTCTTTAAATTTCTATTTTTTAATATGCTTATCATTTAACAGAAATTAATATAATAGTGTTTATAATGGAGAACACAATTTAGGAATTATAATCCCCATGTCTGCCATTAATTGATTTAGATTTGACTTGATATCTCTAAGTCAAATACTCTCTCTGAATATATATGTATATTTAAACATTAGCATTATAACTAATATATACTGATTGTATGTATCTTTATTATATATTTGAACTATAAAATTATAATCAATACTGGAAACTATCGTCTTTCAGTCACTTATATACATATGTGTATTCCTAAGTGTTGGTAACTGCCAACGACTAATCAATACAGTTTCAGGCTGTCATCCATCGTTATTTGCTTAGTGCAGGAGTTCTCAACTGGGATACCACATAAAATTACTTGGTACTTTAATAAACACCACTGCCAAGCACCCCTCTACTCCTAATAATCTTATTGGTGCCCAAGAAATGATAGCTTTAAAAGATCTCAGAAGATTTTATTATGCAACTAGTATAGATAATCATGGTTTTGTGGGAAATCTGTGCAGGATTTTATACAGAACATATTCTTGTTAATCTACTGTAAAATTTTTTCTTATCAGAGTTCTTTAATTATTTGTGTGGATAAAGCTGCCATTTGTTTTCAGTTGATAATCTTTTAGTCATATTAATAATAATGTCATTCAATTTCCAAAGGAGTTGGAGCTTATAACTGAGGATCATTGAATGATAATATGTCATCATTTAAGAAAAGACTTTAATTAAAATTTTAAAAATTAGATACTTTAAAAGTTGTCTTATTTCTCAGAATAAATATAATTATAATTCATGCATTTCACTAAATCCTATATAAACATTTTAGTCTCCTAGCCTGCATATTTTACTTTTTCAGAATCACAAGTTGAAATTTTCATCTTGAGCTCATATTTTTAAGGATGCACCATCTTACAGTATAGGTATTTTTATTAGTTGGCTTATAATTATTTTAATTAAATCAATTAAGTGCATTTGTACAAATGACTATGAGGTATTATGTATATATTATGGCAAATGAACTTCAAGGTAATACTTAAAATAACTATAAGTAGAAATATTAATTGAAATGTTTTTATCTTTTTTTAAGTATCACAATATACTATAACTACAAAGTGGGTAATACCATCACCATTATTCCTGATTAAAATCTAAAATTAGTTATAGCTACTAAAATAGTACTTACTGGTAAATAAAAAGATTTGTTCTTATTGTTTTTAAAGGGTGTCAGCAAGAGAGAAGATTAGAAAAAAGCAGATTAGGGACTTAACTTGATTTTAGGAGAAATGATGCTCTAATAATCACCTATGCTTAAATGTATCTCATGCATATACTCAAATATGTCCTATATAGAAACAATCTGAGTTTTCAGTGGCAATGTCTTTTAAAATACCTATATTCTCATGATAAAATTATTCTCTTTTTCATAGGTATAATCTTATATTCAACACAACAAACTTTTAAAAAATGCTATTAATGTTTGTATATTTTTTACATTGTATGTAAAACCCAAAAAGGGTTTTGTGGTAGAGAGAATACTGGCTCTCTGAAGATATCAACATCCTAATCTCAAGAAGCTGTGAAATGTGTTATCTTACATGTCAGAAAGGACTTTGCTGATGATTAAGTTGAGAAGGGGCAACCATCCTTGAATTTTGATATGGACTCAGTGTAACCACACGCGTCTTTGTAAGAGGGAGGGAAGAAGGTCATAGAAGAAGGAGATGGGATGATGGAGGTAGAGGTTGGAGTGTCATCCTTTGAAGGAGGAGAAAGGAGCTACAAGCTAAGGAATGCCAGTGACCTCTAGAAGCTAGAAAGAAAAAAGGAAAAGAATTTTCTCCTGGAGCCAGAAGAAATGTGGTGCTGCCAATACTTGACATTTGTCTTATAATATTCATTTCAGACATCTAACCCACAGAGCTATAAGAGAATAAATTCATGTTATTTTAAGACACTAAGTTTCTGGTAATTTGTTACAACAGCAATAGGAAACCAGCAGGTTTCTACATGCATTACCTATTTTTTTACAATAATAATTACTTAAAATAAGGGGACAGGCAATGTTGACTCAGTAGCAAAGCCCCAATATACATCTTCTAATTCCTTATAAACCATATTAGTTCTGATCTAAGTGTTTTAATGTGAGTTACCTTTATTGCAATATTTAAATTTCCTAATCTAATTACTGGTTAGAAACATGATTTACATTGCTTAAATCACATTTCACATTCTATTTTTCATCATAAAATAAATCTAATATTATCAATAATTCAGGAAATAAAAAATGAAAATCTTTAAATCTACTAATTTAATACAATAGTTTTAGAATATAGATATACTTCCATTCAAATTTTGAAAAAAATCAGTGTAATATTACTATATTTTAAATGCTTATTAAATACACATTATTTCATATTATACTTTTACCATTTAATATTATATTTGATACATAATATTCATAACTACCATTTAAAATTTCCACAAAATATACTCTTGAGTAGATATAATAGAATTTCTTTATCATTTTTCTCCTGTATAACATTTAACTTGTTTCCAAGATTTAGCTACTATTAATACCAAAATTCATTTAACACATGCCTATTAGTCTTTGTTATCTACAAAAAGCAGTGATTAGATTCCCTAGGGCCTTTTGATAAAATCAGACACAGTGGTCCAAATAAAATTTAAATATTACAATTGTTTCCTTATATATTCAATAAATACTGTTATGTATATAATTAATATGAAGTTTAATGTACCAGTGTGTAAAGTGAGAGGTACAGATAGATGAACACAACATATATGTTCTCTAATTTCCTATAATATTTAAGCTATTACCATATGATAAAAGCATTTAAATATTTTAATGCCAATAGTTTTTTTATACTACTGTACTTTTTATTGCATATAACTAAAATTGGTTTAAAAACTATCCAGCTGTATCTTTTAGTATTTTCTATATACTTTGTTCATTTACAATGACTATTTAAATTCATCATCTGTTAGTTATTATTATATCATTTCTTTAGATCAGGAAGTTTAGGCTTGAGAAGACAAGTAAGTTACTCAAGGTCATAGGATAACTAATTAGCAAACAAATTCAAATCCAGGTGCTCTGACTCAAGTGGTCTCTACCCCGGCACTGCTCTCTATCAGTAGTTTTGATACTTTTACTTACTATATAGCTAACAATCCCGCCCCTTCCCATCATAGTTTTGCCTCCTACTCTTGGTATGAAATTCTTGCCTGTGAGGAGAAAAGAACCACACCGTATTTCAAACCCAGAATTGTGAAACTAACTTCATCATCTCCAGGTCTGCTTTCTAACCAATTAATTTTTTATTAAACTTAGAAAATGATGATTTTGTTTGTATATTATTTACTCATAAAAATTAGAGGCAATTTGAGTTATAAATAGGTTTTAGAAAGCTTTATCTAACTTTCAATTAGTGTAGGAAGATACTATGCAAGAGATAGAATTTCAGTACATAAAAAAAAGAGCAACTTGGTTCCATGAGTGGATAAGTAGAAAAAGAAGCAGAAAAGAAATGCTAGGAACAAGAATGACTTTAGATGTGCATGCAAGTGTTTGAAGATAGAAGTAGAATAACCAAAGGAGATGAAAAGTAAAAATTAAACAAAGAACTTTAAAAAATATATTTGATCTCTAAAGCACTTAGAAAACACCATAGGTCTCAGGTCTATGATAAGAACAATGAATAAATTAAAATGTCCAATTAGGCAGCAATAATCTCAAAGGCAATGTGCCTAAGAGATGACATCTTTCTAAAAGTTTTGCAGAAATTTTGCTTAAATCACTATATAACTATATAAGTAAATACAAAAAAACATTGTGTTAACAGGTATAACAACCTGGCAATGGAATAATACATAAAGAGTAAGAAGCAGTTATTTTAAAGTATCTTGCTTAACAAATTACTTTCTCAGTATTATTGATTATTTTTTAAATAAGGGAGATGTTATAGAAAGACTTCTTATCAATACTGCTCTGCAATCATTAAGTCACCTTGAAACTTAGTAGGAGAAGAATGTTCTAATAAATATGGTTCTAATATAAATTCTTTAGAAAGAATAAAATTGTCTTGGGACCTCAGCAGCCTCTGGGCAGTGTTATGATATGCCTTTTTTTTCTTAAAGATGTAATTTAGAATAACAATTAGCATTCTCAATAGCAAGCAATAGAATCAACAGGCTCAGAAGTTCTACAGCGCTAAACTGATTCTGTGAGATGTGAGAACACAACTGCTCACTTCTCAGCTTAGACTCTGGAGACTCAGCCTGGACACACAGCCTAATCTGCAGAGGTAGCCAAATCTTCACAAGAGCCTACATCAATGCCTGTCTTTTGGTATTCACACTCTTGTGCAGTCTCTTCCTACATTGGTGACCAATACTATATGACAGAAACGATGGGATGTAACTTTTAAGTTTAGATTTAAAAGACTATGGCTTCTATTTTGGGTGCTCTCTTATTCATGTTTGCTCACTCTTTCTTGGATCACACACTTTGGGGAAAGCCAGCTGTCATTTCTTGAGGACACAGGTAGAATATAAAGTACCCACATTGTAAGAAATATGGTCTCTGGACAATGGTTAGCAAGGAAGTAACACCTGCCAACAGTCATGCAAGGAAGTCTGGAAGTAGAGTCTTAGTCCTTATCAAGCTTTGAGGTGACTGCAGCCACAGCCAACAGCTTGACTGCAACTTTATGGGACCACCTGAGCAAAAAACACTCAGCAATGCTATCCCTGTATTTGTGACCCATAGCAACCACAAGATTATATATATATAAAAGGTTATTGTTTTAAGTTGTGGTATTTTTAAATTTGTTATGCAGATATAGATAACGAATCCACCTACCATTATTGCTGCCTCTGCTGCCTGGATGTAGAGAGAGAATAGGATTCTGGACTGGAGGAATTAGCAGAACGGGATTTTGCCAGGTTAAGAAGGAAGAAGAAGAATAGGCTTCTCAGCCAGGGGTGGCATGTCTATGTGTATCTTGTACAGTCTTTGATCTACTTTATGTTTAAGCCAATGAGGTAATATAACTTTTCCCCAAATGTACCTGATGTGTGCTTGCTTATAGTATGTTTTTCTTTCAGGGTTTTCCTCTTCTACAGTCACGTCTGTTTATTCTTTAGCTTTCCTTTAACTCTCCACTCAGAGATCCACTCATACTGTGAATCAATAATTTTTATTTTATAATTTTCTCCATATGAAGTAATTTTTTTTTACTTGTGCCATCAAAGAATGCTTTGCATTTCCTCTTCACTTTTATCATTGGCCTTGTTTTATCATGATTGGGTGTAGGTTTTCTCAATTAGATTTTAAATTCTCTCAGAGAAGCATCTGTGAATGATTCGTTTTCTCATGCCCAGCATTTGTAGGATTGAAATGAATTAAAATAAGCTCTTGCCATAAGAAAAAATTATAGAGTTACCTATGTTAAATTGTAATCATATCATTGTATTTCCTTATATTCATAATGTAGAGGAGAAACTCGACTTTGAAATCAGGAACATAATCTCACTTAGAGTACCCAGATGTCAATAAGATAGACTGGGCTTGTTTTTCTTTTTCGTTTTCTTTCTTTATATATTAAAAAGAATTCTTGGGTCTATTTTCTCATAAACAGAATAATATCAGACCAACCTGAGTAGAATTAAAAATCATAAATTACACAACATATAATACATATATAATACAATCATCTTGTTCAGTTTATGTCTATTATAAAGACGCAATGCAAGTAAAAAGATAGAATTGAAATTCTAGTTCAGTTTCAGAAATGTAGATATCAACAAGATAGGTTAATTCTTTTGGATTAGTCATATAAGAATCTTGTCTGAAATCTGCGCCAAGGCAGCCAATTGGTATTTAATTGCTAGGCAAAACAAAATTTAGCACTCATTCATTTTCAAGTAGGTATTGCAGGATAAGAAAATGCCACATTTCATGTGGTATTCACATGCTAAATTGCTAGAGTTTGAGACTAGTAGAACTACTTATTCAGTAAGTGGAACTTATAGACAAGTGTTTAAAATGGCTGACAAGTTCTGGATTGTATCAATTAATTTCTCAGAAGACTTTTTTTTCCTTAAACAAAACATCATGAATGCACAGCTGCAGAATATGTGAAAAAAAGTCTAGTAGTATGCTCTTCAATCAATGATGCATTTTAAAAATGCATACAGCATTGTTTCAGCTAATGGCTTGGATATAAACTGCAGCTTTTGGACTAATTCCAGTAGTCTCAGAGATTGAAAGAAAATCAGCCATACCTGTGGGAGTTTGTTTACAGACCCTTGAGTAATAAAGATCAGTCTGCCCTATTCTGGGGGTCTTTAGGGTGCGATGGGGATAAAAGCTGTGTTTTCAATATCTAAGCAGAAGCCCTTTTAGATAAATCAAAATTCACATTTGGGGCAAAATCAATAATGATAAATGGTAATGCTCTTCCCTCCCTCTCCCATGAAGTGCATTACTAAAAGATACACAGCAAGCCATGCATTCTTAGAAATAGTAATTGTAGAATTAAGTTCAAAGTATGCTTATAAGTACCTTGAGCCTATTTAAAAAAGAAAAACAAAAACAAAAACACAAGGTGATATAAATTGTCACGTTAACAGCATTATTATTTTTTGTTGTTACTGTTCCTCAAATACCTCAGCTGTGCCACTTTTTAAGAAATAATTTTTTATATTCCCCTCTGGGAATGAAATGCACCTAAAATAAGGAGGATATTCCACAATGGCTTGCACAGCCAACTGCCAAATGTAGTCTTTGTCTCCATCCACAGTGCAGAGAGTGAGGCAGGCCACCGTAGGAAGAGCAATCTGCTAGGAGGGATAAGTTCTAGTTACAGCAACTCTGTTCTAGTCTTGAATCTGGTTCTTGTTTTGACTTTAGAAAGCTTTCTGCAGTTTGACCCTGTTTTCTATTTCTTCTCTCTGAGTTGCTTACTATATCCGTCGACAATAGTAACAAATATATTTATTATGGGTTATCCATGGCAGGAACTCTGACTGGTGCTTCCAAAAATGTTTTAATAATATAGACATTGTGGTAGGCCTTGTAGAGCATATAGCTTCATGAGTGAGACTATTCAATTGACTCTAATTATAATTACAATAAAACAACAAGAGAATTAAATGTTGTTCCAAGCATATGTAATTAGAGTGCTTAAAATAAGGCCAGGAGAAAAGTTGACCAGCACAGAGGAAGTGCCATTTGAGTGGAGCCCTGAGGTGTAAGATATTAAGTGTAAAACAAAATACAGATATGGACCATTATTATTTATCAAATTGGCTTAATTTTAGAAGCCAAAAGTGACAACTGAATTCATAGATCTTATTTTGACTAGAATTATTTCAAATTAGCAGTTGAAAATTATTAAATCTATTTGACTTTATAAGAGGAAACTTCACTGTTACTGGTGAAAGAGTTTGTTTCCACCTGGACAAGTGCCTGGAGAGATCTTAGATGCCATTCTTATGTTTTATATAGTGGATTAATTTTTTTATTGCTTAAAGTTTATATAATATTCTAAAAGATATATGAAGTTATTTCTAACTGGGTAATTCTTATTTAATAGAAAAATCATTTTATTGAAGCTTAATTACCTCCCTATTTAAAAATATTATTAAATAATTACAATGAAATACATCACAATATTTAAATATATTATCTTTAAATTATAATTAAATATAATTATATTTTAAAATATAAAATCCAGTTACCCTGTTTTAGAGCAGAGAACCTTACTGGGTATTTTAATTTGAAGCAATTAACCTCACTGAATATCTTCCTCCTGTTCTCCTCTCCCATAATTTATCAACAATCAGAAATAATTTTAGGGGCTTTCTTAACTGAAAATAAAAATATTGCAACAGTCATGACCTGAAATGAAGATCTAAGACATCATGATAGTTTAAATTAATAACCAGTAAGAAGAAAAACAAATATCATAGTCATCAGATAGCTCTGTCTTTTGAGGACTAAGTGAAATAGAAGATCGTGGCCATTTTGGGAAGAAAATTCTTAAATTAAGATTGAGAGACTGAATAAGAGTATGAAAGTTCAGCATTGCTTTCATTCTTTACCTCCCCCTCCCACTATAGACTTCACTTTTAATAATGATTAAAAAATAATGCCTAAATTCCACCTGAATGGCTTTAGAGATTTAACTCACTGACTCTATTCATAGCACTGGGCTTGTAAGAGGAACTGAACAGATCTGTACAACCAATTGTGGAAAATTACACTGTTACTTTATCTCCCACATCAATACCAATTAGGGCTGTAGAGAGAACGTTGCATATTATTTTAATAAGATAAGAATTTTTAATCCAGTCAGGTAGTTCTAGATGAATGTGTTTGTGTGTCTGTCATTAGAATTTGGTGGCTCATGCTGCTCAAGACAGACACATTTTGAATGTTTAAAATTTCCACAGATGTTATTTATCCATCAGAATGGAACATTTCCTGCTCTCTACTATATAGAGTCAACCTCATTAACATAAATAAAAAATAAAGCATAACAACAACAATCTTGCTTAATGTGTACACACAGAAATATTGTCATAGGCATCTGGCAATCAGCAGAAGATGGTAAAACTGCTAAATGAATGAAACTGAAAGAAGTATGAGATCCTTTTCTCAAGTAACAAAGTTTAGTGTAAGAGATTTCTATGTTCTATTGTTTTTTATTTTCAGTGGGGTTGTGATCAGCATGGACATTCAAATAAAAGATGCCTTTACCAATTTTAAGGTCCTAACATTTATAAAAATATTTCTTCTCTTAATTGAGAAGAAAAAATTTATTTCTCTTTTCAAAGCCATCTTGTTAAATAAAATTGTAAAGAAGAATGCTAACTTTAACATCAGTTAACACCATCTCACAAGCATGTATTTGAGATAATGGCTATAAAAGTAGAACAGCTAATAGTCATCTATCTTTTGCTACATTTAAAAAATGTCATTACAGAAGTTTATTACTTCTAAAATTGCCTTTTCTGTCTATTAAGAGATATTTTGTAAATTTCTATGTCATGTATGTTATAAAAAAAATTTTTGGTTTTGACTTGTAAAAGAAAAATAAGATTTACAACTAATAAAGTATCTTTCACTATCTTTCTTTAGACAACTTCCACTAGCTTGCTGCTCCATGTTAACTCTTACTATGTGTTTCCAATTAGGCAGAAAGCTTTCTTGAGGCCAGGGACCATACCTTATTTATTATTTACTATTGCATGTTAATTCATAGTGATGGACACAGAGGAGGCATGTTGTATATTTTTGTTGAAGGTGTAAATAAAAAGTTAACATATTTTCCCTGTTATACTAGATTGTATCTTTAAATTCATAAGAATTAAAAATTAACACAAGGATAAAAAAATTTATTATAAAAATTTTGATTCCAAAAGCATGAAGTCACATGAGCATAGAACATTTTAAATATTCTAAAAACCTAAAATGTCTGAAATATCAGCAGTAGGCAAATGAAATTTGAAATTAGAAACAAATTACCGTTTACATTAGCATTCCCCCAAATAAACTTAATTATAAATCTAAAAACAAAATATGCAAACTCTGACGAGAGCTATCAGAGAAGAACTAAAGAAATGAAGATATGTTTTATGTTTATGTATAGGAAAACTTAATCTTTTATCAGGAATTCAGTTCTTCTCAGTTTGATCTATAGATTCAATATAATCCCAATTAGAATCCTGGCAAATTATTTTGTGGATATTGACAAACTGATTCTAAAATTTATATGGAGAGACAAAATACCCAGAGTAGCCAACAAAATATTGAAAAATAAAAACAAATCGGAGGACCAACACTGCTGAACTTCAAGATTTACTATTAAGCCACAGTAATCAAGAGCATAATATTGGTGAAAAAAGAGACAATTATGTAAATGAAACAGAATATAGTGCCCAGAAATAGACCCACAAAATATAGCCAACTGATCTTTGACAAAAGAGAAAAGGCAATACAATGGAGTAAAGTGTTTGCAACGAATGGTGCTTGTACAATTGAATATCCACATGCAAAAAAATGCACCTAGACACAGACTTTATACCCTTCAGATAAATTAACTCAAAATAGATCATAGGCCTAAATATAAAACACAAAACTGTAAGATTTCTAGATAACATAGGAGAAAATCTAGATAACCTTGGATATGATGACATCTTTTTAGATATTATCTCCATGAAAAAGTAATCAATAAGCTGGACTTTATTAAAATTAAAAACTGCTCCACAAAAGACAATATTAAGAGAATGAGAAGATGAACCATAGACTGGGAGAAAATATTTGTAAAACACCTACCTAATAAAAGACTATTACCCAAAATATATAAAGAACACTTAGAACTCAATGACAAGCAAGTAAATAACCCTATGAAAAAAAATGATCAAAAAGCCCGTACAGACACTTCACCAAAGAATATCCACACATCACAAATAAGCATATGACAAGATGTTCCACCTCATATGTTACTAGGGAATTTCAAATTAAAACAATGAGATACTGCTATACTGTCAGCTAAGTAAATATTCTTGCATTTATTTTTAATGATAAAATATATCCTGGTTCCCTTTTGTTGCTAGTCTAAACTTTTTATTTTTAATAATGCTGTTGATGTTGTGGTTTCATTTTGTTTTGTTTTTAATGGACAAGTGAAAAAAAGTCTAAGGGGCTGCTATGTCAGTGGGGTTTATTATTATAAATTGGAGAAATCAGTGATAGATAGGTAGGAGAAACAGTATTGGTACTAGTGATAATGGATGCAAATGTTTCATATATCTATTTAGTTGATGAATTAGTTAAGAAACCCTCTGAGAATTTGTCGAATGCTTAGACCTTCATCCCAGAGAATGCATATATTTATAAAACAGTGCAAATCATTATAAATATATAGGCTCTGGATAGGTAGAAATTGAATTTGTCAACTAATTAAATGTGGAAATGAGAGAACTATAAAACTCTCATATTCCTTCAGTGTTTTAAACCTTGGTGATATAAGCAAGAAAGTGATGAAGAAGTTGTAAATAGAGGAAAATACATTTGATTTAAAATATTATTGATATTTCCCTTTAAACTGAAATCTGAAACTAGTCTATTATAAAATGACTAAACTTTTTGGTAGAAATAATAGGTCAATAGTTTGTCATCTCTTTACTATTAGTCAGATGAAAAGTTGGAGGATACATACTTTGGGGTCACAAAATGATAACCCTTGGATATGTTGTGTAAAACAAACTCTGGAGGGAATGTCACAATGCTAATCATTGTGGCACTGGACTCCAAACTCTTAGAGTGAAAAGAATGAAGAAAAGCATATGGAATAAGCTGAAGGCTTTTATCGGCAATTGTCCTAGTTATATTTACCCCCAAATTTTAGTCAAAATGCTATCTCTTCAGCCTTTGAAGACTTTCAGTTACTTCATAATAGTAAATTAAGCACTACGAAAAATTTGCTTCATTTTGATTTTCATGTGGCAATAACCTCTATCATTGTTCAAGGAGGGTAAATTTGCATTGCTCCAGCCATGGCTAGATTTTTATCATACAGATTATCAAGAAAAAGAATGGAATAATCTTATATCATGATAATTTACTATAGGATAAGATGCCATCGATTTAGATAATTTAGTTGCCAATCTCATTATAAGTTGAAAGGGACAAGCTGACCTCTCTGACTACTTCTCAGAATAAATTCATATGCTTTTATGAGAGAACTATCCTCAAACTCATTACCTAGAAGTGATATACTGGTCTTTTTTGTTACTTATAGGATATAGTGGTAAACTAGCCCCTAAATGTTTTTTTCTCCTTCTGCTGGGATTTTGATTGGTGACACAGAAAAATGAAAACCAAAAAACATAGTGTATTCACAAATGAGATGAGGTGAGCATTTAATGGATATCTAAGTCTTTGTTTCCAACTTGATTCATCTTTGAGTCAGATTGAATTCAAGACATGAACTTCATTACATTACATTATATCTCCTTGAAAAAGATAAGTAAAACTATTTATTATGTTATTTAGTCTTCATTTAAAATTTAGTGAGGTGTTGTATTACTAGCATGGATTTTAGAATAAGCATGAACACTTGGCAAATACTTTAGCACTGTCTGGAATTTGTTGATTGATAGGAGAATTTGCATTCAACTTAAAGTTAGTTTGTATATTTATTGGAGACATTAATAAATAACCTTAGTTAAATTAAAAAAGAAAATGCAATGGATCATATGTATACATACATATTATCTATACTACATATAGGCACATATATTTATATACATATATAAAACCCTACATATGTTTATATTTGATACACCTCAAATGTTATGTTTATATTCAATAATGAGTTTGTCTAATATGTGCTTTTTTGAAAGAAAAATATCAGTCAATGTATTGAATCACAGAGTTTTAGAGCCAAAAGAGACTATAAGAATTATATAGTGAATTTCTCAACCTCTGCTTTTTACAGATGATATCAAGAGTTACTAAAGTGCTTGCCTAATGTCATAAGGTTGGTGATCACCAGCATTCAAATTCATGTACTGGTTCAAGATTTAGTCTCTTTCCCATTAGAGAGGCAAAATATTCTGTTTTTATCTCCCAAGAAGAGAGAAAATATCAGCTTTAGTACACTAAAAAATCTTTGCCTTTTTTATATTTTGGAGCTTTTTCATTGGTAGACACTCATAGTAATCTTTATTAACCCAAGGCCCACTGCAGTAGTCTTTATCCATGTAAAGCTGGATGTAAACTTTGGATTTTTTAGGTCTTTAATAATAATCATTAAAAATTTCCATTTGTCTCTTTCTTTTCCTAAGTTCATTCACTTCAGTTGGAAACTGTCTTCGGTTGAATCAGCATAGGAAATCTCAATCTCTGTAGCCATCAAGTTTCATACCCATAGCTTTAGATAACCATTGTGTTTTTCTATAATATGTGTTCTACCGAGATTTTGTGATCTGATTCCACAGAGACTGATAACAGAGGTTTTCTAGATGGCTATGTTTCTCCTTTCACCACTAACTAAACACCAAATATGATTTTATTATATTCTTCTATAATAAGTAACTGTATAAGGTTATTTCTGGAAATACTATAAAATTATTTGCTATTAACCACTTAAAGTTTTAAATATACCCTTGTCCAAATAAATATATCCTCATGTTCCTGAGAAGGTTTTAGAGTAATTTGCTTCTCCTAGCCAGTGACATTTACAGAAGTTAGTAAGTGTAGACTATGAAGTGTTTAAAAGTAACTCATTACACTTGTTTTATGTTCATTTAATATCCTGAAATTTATTTAAAATTTAAATGACTACATTATTCACATTAAAAATGAAAAAAATAATTTACTACAAAAGGTATTTATGAAAGAACTGGTTCATTGGGATAAGTCCAGATTTTGCAAAGAGGTGATTCTTCTATCTGACTTAAAGCAACAACTGAAGAAAGAAAAAGAAGCAGGAAAACAAAATAGCATTTAAGGTGAACTGCTATTTGAAAAAGTAGGATATTTAATCTAATTTAGCTTATAGTTGACATGTATTAAAACCTAAAAGTAGAGTCTGAAAAACATAGGGAGTGAGACATATCCTCATCTCTCCCTTGAAACAATAATAGCTGAACATCTAAAATCTCAATAAAAAACATCCAAACTATGCTACAGCACATCTGAGCATGGGATATGCACATAAGAGCTACCACAGGTCAGAACCCTTGGTGTCAGGCATTGGACCGAGAAATAAAAAAAAAAAACTGCCTCTCACAGCCACCAGAGCTCCCTGCAGGAGGAGGAGGAGGGGAGAAAGAGTGACAATTCCCTGAATAGCCCTTCTTGGAAGTGCTGTGAGTTCCATGCAGCCAGCGGCAGGGCCCAGTCATCAGGTCAGAAAGCAGAGAAACGGGACAAGTTGACAAAGAAACAATAGTTGATTTTTACTGGACCCAGTTGCCAAACTGAGGTTGAGCTGCAGTGGCCAACTCTTTACCCAAAGGGCCCCTCTCCCCATTCCCTCCAAGACCCATCACCATGTCACTCCTGGAGAATCTGAGTAAACATTGCGGAGACTGTCGCTGACACTGACAGGGACTGAAACTGAGGGTAGCGAGCATGATTAAATATCTATAAGAAAAAAAAAAGGCATTTTTAAGGCTTTATATAAAGCAGGGATCCAAGAGGCTTAGACACCACCTACTGGAAACCAAAAGAAAAGTGCCTTCTTTGCTAAAGAGAGACCTTTATATAATAAATCTGCTTTCTGGAAAAACAGCAGAATATGCTTCCATTAATGCACAGGTGAAGAAATAGTCCATTAAACATGAACAACCAAGGTGACAATGCATCTCAGAAAGAAAGAGAAAAATTTTCAGAAAATAAGCTTACAGACATAGAAATATGCAACTTAAAAAACAGGGAATTCAGTATGGTAATTCTGAAAAAACTCAGTAAGTTCTGAAATGAGTCATATCAACAATTTCAGGAATTGAAAAAACAAATTGATGAATAGAGCAAGGAGATTGAAACACTCAAAAAGAACCAAATAGAACTTCTGGAGATGAAGAACACACTGAAAGAGTTGAAAAATGAAATATTAATCCTGGGAAATAGAGTTGACCAAATGGAGGAAAGTGTTAGTGATATTGAAGACAGAAATCTAGAAATAAATCAGAAGGAGAAAGAGAGAAACTGAAGAACGAAAAATACAGAGAAATACAAGGACTAGCTGATACCATCAGTAAGGGTAACTAAGAATAACAAGCATTTTGAAGGCAAAGAAAAGAAGTAGGGACTAGAAAGCATTTACAGACAAATAGTGGATGAGAATTTCCCAAATCTAAAGAAAGAGCTGGAACTCAGAATTTAAGAAGTCAGCAGAACACCCAATTTTCTGAACCCAAAAAGGCCTTCAACAACATACACTGTATTAAAGTTATCAAAAATCAATGACAAAGAGAATTCTCAGTGCAGCCTGGGAGAAGAAAATGGTAATTTGTGAAGGAAAACCCATTAGATTATCATCAGACTTCTCAGTGTAAACTTTATAAGCCAAAAAGGGATGGAACCAAATATTTAAACTATTAAGTGAAAAGAACTACCAGTCTACAATAATGTATCCAGCTAAGCTCTCCTTTAGATACGAAGGAGAAATTAAGACCTTTCCAGACATACAGAAATTGGAATTCTCTACTACGAGGTCTGCACTACAGGAAATGCTGAAAGGGGTCAGCTCATCTAAAAGAAAATGACAAAAAAAAAAAAACATAATTATGAATAAAGTGACTACCAGGCAAATAGAAGTAGAGGAGTGCAACCCTTACTAGGAACAGGGCATTATAAGCTTAAATAATAAGAAGAAAATTGCTATAACAAGACAGTAATGATGCTCAGCATATATAGGAACAAACTAAAATAACAATGACTGAAAAGGGAGGATTTAAAGGTCCAAATTCATAAACGGGAATGGAGATAAGGCATGTGCAGAAAAAAATGGACAACTATATGTATGTAACTATCCGTTACATATTTGTAATGGTAACACACATCAAACATTCACAACTAAAGTATATAACATAAAACAAGAACCAGAGGCAAGTCCCATAAAAGCCACCCTCCAAAAAAACCAAAACAAACAAACAAAGAAAATAACAAAAACAACAACAACAACAACAACAACAACAACAACAACAAAACAGAAACACAAGGACAAGAAAGCAATGGAAACTCCAAGCTACCAGAAAGCAAATGATAGACCTTTTGCTATAAGAAGACCTCATATTTTAATAATTACCATAAATGTAAGTGGACTGAACTCACTAATAAAAGGGCTTGAGAGTTGCAGAATGGATCAAAAAACAAAACCCAACCATATACTGCCTCCAGAAGACGCATCTCAGCTCCAAAGACAAATACAGACTCAAAGTGAAAGGGTGGAAAATGATATTCCAAGAAATTGGCACTCAGAGAAAAGTGGGAGTAGCAGTAATAATATCAGACTTAACAGACTTCAAAATAAAAAAGGTAAAAAAAAAAAGATACTGAGGGACACTTCATATTGATAAAGGGAATCATGCACCAACAAGACATAACACTTGTTAATATCTGTGCTCCAAATCAGGGAGCCCCGAAATATGTAAAGCAGTTACTAGCAGAACTGAAGGGTGAAACAGACTGAAACACTATCATAGTAGGGGACCTAAATACCCTACTGTCGGATAAGGACAGATCATCCAAACAGAAAATCAATAAGGAAATAACATCCTTAAATGACACATTAGACTAGCTGGACATAATTGACATTTACAGAGCCTTCCATCTCAAAACAGCTGCTCAACATTCTTCTCTAGTGAACATGAAACATTATGAAGAATAGACCACTACTGGGACACAGAGATAGCCTCAACAAATATAAGAGGGTTGAAATCAACCAACCATATTCTCTGATCATAAGGCTTTGAAACTAGAGATCAACTATGAAAAATAATCAGGAGGAACCACAAATACATGGAAATTAAACAACATGCTACTGATGAAAATTGTTTCAGGGACAAAATGAAAAAAGAGATCAACAGATACATAGAAATGAATGATAATGATAGTAGAACATATCAAAACTTTTGGAAAATGGTAAAAATGGTCATAAGAAGAAAGTTCATATCATCATAGACCTAATTCTAAAAATAAAAACAAGCCCAACTAAACAACTTATCACTTCATCTTAAAACAACTAGAAAACAAAGAACAAATGAAACCTAAAGTCAGCTGAAGGAAAAAATAATCAAAATCAGAGCAGAAATAAAATTTAAAACAAAACAAATAAAAAACAATAGAAAAAATAAATGCAGCAAAGATCTGGTTCTTGGAGAAGGTTAATAAAATTGACAAACCTCTAGCTGGACTCACTAAAGAAAAAAGAGAAAGGATACAAATATACAAAATTAGGGATGACAGAGTATAAATTATGACTGACATTACAGAAATACAAAAAATCATACAAAAAAAAACCCAACAAGTATATAACATCAAATTTAATAACCTAGAAGAAATGGACCATTACTTAGAAAAATACAATCTTCCTAGACTGAATCAAGAAGATATGGAAAATCTAAATAGACAGATCAGCAATATGGAAATTGAAACAATCATCAAAAACCTACCAAAGAGTAAAAGCCCAGGATGAGATGGCTTCACCAGTGAATTCTGCCAAACATTCAAAGAAGATTTAATACATATTCCTCAGACTCTTCCAAAAAATTGAAGAGTAGGCTATACTTCTCAACTCATTTTATGAAGCCAGTATTACCCTTATACCAAAACCTGTTAAGGATAACACAGTGAAAACTACAGACCAATATCTCTCATGAACACAGATGCAAAAATTCTAAATTAGATACTAGCAAAGCAAATACAGGAACATATTGAGTAGATTATACACCATAATCAAGTGAGGTTCATCCCAGAGACACAGGGATGGTTCAACATACACAATTGAAACAAAAATCCCACCAAAAAGTAAAAGTCCAGGACGATGGTTTCACCAGTGAATTCTACCAAACATTCAAAGATTTAATATTCTCAAACTTTTCCCAAAATTTGAAGAGTAGGCAATACTTCCCAACTCATTTTCTGAGACCAATATTACTTGGATACCACAACCTGGTAAAGATAACACACAAAAAAAGAAAACTACAGACTGATATCTCTCATGAACACAGATGCAAAAATTCTAAATAAAACACTAGGGAACCGAGTACAGCAACATATTAAAAAGATTATACACCATGATCAAATGGGCTTTATCCTAGGGGAACAGGGATGGTTCAACATACACAAATATATTAATGTGATTCACCACATAAACATTAAAAAATAAGAATCATATGATCACATCAATAGTTGCAGAAAAAGCCGTCAACGAGATGCGGCATCCATTTATGATTAAACCACTTAATAAATTGGCATTGAAGTAAATTACCTTAACATAGTAAAAGCCATCTATGACTAATCCTCAGCCAACATTATACTTAATGTTGAAAACTAAAAACCTTGACCCTAAGATCAGAAAAAAGGCAAGGCTGTCCACTATTACCACTGTTATTCAATATAACATTGGAGATTCTTGTGAGTGCAATCAGACAAGAGAAAGATGTAAAAGTCATCCAATTAGGAAACAAAGAAGTCGAACTGTCACTATTTGCAAATGACATGATTTTCTACATAGAAAACCCTAAAGACTCCACAAGAACACTAAAAACAATAAAAAATTACAGTAAAGTTTCTGGATACAAAATCAATGCGTTCCTGTATTCTAACAATGAAGTGTCAGAAAAAGAAGTGGAAAAAATAATTTCTTTTCACAACTGCAACAAAAAGAATAAAATACCTAGGAATAAATTTAATTAAACATGTGAAGGACTTGCATAATGAAAACTACAAGACCCTGTTAAAAGAAATTGAAGAAGATACAAAAAGATATTCCATGTTCTTGGATTGGAAAAATCAACATAGTTAAAATGACCATATTATCTAAAGCATTATACAAATTTAATGCAACCTCCATCAAAATCCCCTCAGCATTTTTTAAAGAAATAGAACAAAAAATCATCAGATTTGTACGGAAGCACGAAAGACCCTGAATTTCCAAAGCCATCTTGAGGGAAAAAAACGAGGCTGGAGGCATTATCTGTCTGACTTCAAATTATACTACAAAGTGACAGTAATCAAAACACAGGGTATTGGCAGCAAAACAGACACACAGACCAGTGGAAAGAACTGAGAGTCCAGAATTTAACCCATATTTATATGAGAAAATAATTTTTGACAAAACAGCCAAAAACATACAATGGAGAAAGGAAAGCCCCTTCAATAAACGGTGCTGGGAAAACTGGAAAGCCACCTCAAAAGAATGAAACCAGATGTTGTCTATCATCTAAAAGTAACCAAAATGAAATAAGAACCCAAATATAAGACCTGACACAATAACATGCATAGAAGAAAACATAGGAACTAAACTCAAGGACCTTGGACTTAAAGAAAATTTTATAAATTTGACCTCAAAACAAGAGAATTAAAAGAAAAAATAAATGAATGGGACTATGTGAAACTAAAAAGCTTCTGCTCAGAAAAGAAACCATCAACCAGCCAAAGAGACAATAATCTGAATGGAAAAACATATTTTCAAGTAATGCCTCTGATAAGGGCCTAATATCTAAAAAACACAAAGAACTCATATGACCCAATAACAACCAAAAAACCAACAATCCAACCAAAAAATGGGCCTAGGACCTAAACAGAAACTTCTCCCTAGAGAACATACAAATGGCCAACAAATATATAAAAAGATGCTCAACATCATTAGCTATTAGGGAAATGCAAATCAAAACTACAATGAGATACCATCTCACCCCTGTTAGAATACCTATAATTAATAAGACAAGTAATAACAAATTCTGGAGAGGATACAGGAAAAAAGGAACCCTCATACACAGCTGATGGGACTGCAAATTGTTATAGCCACTATGTAAAACAATATGGAGATTCCTCAAAAAACTAAAAATTGATCTATCATATGACCCAGAAATCCTTCTACTGGGTATTTACCACAAAGTCTTGAAAACTCATCCATAAAGATATTTGCACACCGATGTTCATAGCAGCATTATTCATAGTGGCCAGGACATGGAAGCAACTGAAGTGACCTAAAATAGATGATTGGCTAAAGAAGCTGTGGTGCAAATATACAATGGAATATCAATCAGCCATAAGAAGAGGTGCAATACTGCCATTTGCGACAACATGGATGGAACTCGAGATAATCATGTTAAGTGAAATAAGCCAGACAGAAAAAGTAGAAAATCACATAATATCACTTAAATGTGAGATATAAACTGAAAAGCAACAAATCTACAGGACAGAGACTCAAGGACATGGGCAATGGACTAGTGGTTACCAGTGGGTAGGGGGTGGGAGAGGAGGGGAGAGGTAGACAGGGTAAAAGGGATCAAATATAGAAGGGTTGGGGTAGGGTGAAGTGGGTAAAGGAGATCAAATATATGGTAGCTGAAGGAAACTGGACTTTGGGTGGTAATCACACAATAGAATATAGAGATGTCAAATTATAATATACATCTGAAAATTATATAATTGTATTAATCAATGTTACCCCAATAAAGTTAATTAAAAATAAGAAAAAGTTGAAAATCACGTAATATCACTTATATGTGAGTTATAAACCTAAAAGCACTAAATAAACAGGACAAACAAACAGAAACTCATGGACATGGACTATAGACTAGTGTTTACCAGAGGGTCGGGGGTTAGGATGGAAAGGGGTGGTAGATGGGGTAAAAGAAGTCAAATATAATGGGCAGGAGAGGGTGAATTGGGTAAAGGGGATCAGCTGAAGGAAACTGGTCTTTGGGTGGTAAACCCAGAATAGAATATACAGATGTGAAATTATAATGTACACCTGAAAATTATATAATTGTATTAATCAATGTTACTCCAATAAATAATAAAAATAAAAATCCTAATAGTGATTTGTGAGGTAGAAAACCTAAGTAAAAAAAATCAATCCAGCATTTAGGAACATTTTATTTTTAATTTCTATATTAACTTCATATTTTTGCTGTATGTTGTTTGCCTATGAAATAGTTATATAATTTTAAATGTTTATCGAGTTGAATGTGAAAATTATAAAATGTTTATAGGATCAAGAGAGCCCCATGACACTATGTTTTTTCAGCTGCTACAAATAATTTTTTTTAATATGTTGGGAGTTGTAACAGTGTACAATGTTACTAAGGCGCATATGAGAATATCTACTGTTCCTTTATTTAAGAAATAAAATAGAAACAGTTAAAATATGTTAATTTCTTTCTCCATCCCCTGCTCTTATCCAGTCTCTCTGACAACTTGACCTAAAATGTCTCAGATTCTTTATTTGTTTATTGAGTATAAATAAAATAAAAACTAATATTCTATGAAGTTATTAATGAAATAATTTTTAAAAATATTGAAAGACTGATATGAAAGTATTATTACTATTATTTTTTATCAAGGCAGCAAAAACATTAATAATCTAAACTCTGGTGCCAGAATGCTGGAGTACTAATCCTTTTCTCATTAGTTACAATCTGAGAGAACTCAAATCAATTAACTAGACTCTCTATGCCTTTTTTCTCAACTGTAAAATGGGAATGAGCATAGACCCTATATCTTTGGTTTAATGTGAAAGGGTTAAATCTGACAAAGTGTAAATACAGCATGTTGGGCAGTACTGATATATAGTAAACACTCAAAGTATTTATTCTCTCATGAATTTAGTTCTAGTTCTAGTTTTCATGAATGAGAATCCCTCTTGTAAATGGGAAGTCTTTGGAAAATAATTTATTTTATTCATGTGTATTTGAATAATATTATAATATTCTTTGGAAGGGTGAAGAAATTTGAAAGAAAAAATTTGTACTAATTAATAGTTTAGACTTGAGGAATCACTAGGGAATTTATGAGAACCAGAAATTAATTCTGACCTGAAACAATTGACTCATTTATTTGATGGTATATTTCCTCTTGTGAATAGAATATTTTGGACTCTATGAAAGCTATATATAGAATAACTGAAGACATAAACATTTTTAAAGATTCCGTTATCAACCTCAATAATATGTCTGAATCCTAGTGAAATTATTCTCTCACTCTAGATTTCCTGGCAACTATGTTTTGTGAAATAGAGATACGATTTTCATTTTTTCATTTTGAAGGGAAATTAGAATTAAAATGCAAGCTCTTGATGCTGTATTTGTATGTCCACATGTAATGACCGCATGAGCAAAGAAAAACCTCTTTATGTCTCGCATATAGGACTTTCAGTCAGATTTGATTTTCTCTTTATTCAGACGAAAATAGCAACTCCGTAAGGATAAAAGGCACACTAGTCCCAATTACACACACTGAATTTGTGTCAGAAATAACATCTATGGCCAATTTTATAGTCTTTAAATTTAGGTGCAAAACTAGGTGAAGAATATCTCCAAAGGTATAAATCTATTTAGAGATGGCATTTCTTTCTTCAGTGCCTAAGGAATGCCCATATTCTGATGTAACAGGGTTATTTCAAATTCTTGCTTGCTTGCTTGCTTCGTTGCTTATTTATTTAACTTAGGTCTTCTTTTCCCTTTTTTGTATATAATACAATATTGTTGACTATAATCATAATACTATGTTAGATCTCCAGAACTTATTCATCTCCCAGTTGTAAAGTTATATGCTTTGACCAACATCTCCCCAATCCCTATTCCTCAGTCTCTGGTAACCATCATTCTACTCTGTAGCTATAAGTTTAGCTTTTTAAAATTCCACATAGAAGTGATGTCATACAGTATTTTCTTTCTCTGTCTGATTTATCTCACTTAGTATTATACCATTCAAGTTCAATCATGTCACAAATGTCAAGATTTCCTTCTTTCTCATGACTGCGTGTCTACGTGTGTGTGTGTGTGTGTGTGTGTGTGTGTGTGTGTGTGTGTGTATCTCACATTTTCCATTTTCATTCATCTATTGATGGACAGTTAGAGTATTTCCATATGTTAGCTATTGTGAATAGTGCTGCAATAAACATGAAGGTGCAGATGTCTTTTCGATATTATGTTTTAATTTCCTTTAGATACATACTCAGAAGTAGGAATGCTGGATCACATGATAGCTCTATTTTTAATTTTTTGAAAAACCTCAATATTGTTCACTATAGTGGCTGCACTAATTTATATTACTACCAACAGTACGTAAGGGTATCTCTTTTTCTCCACAGCCTTGCCAACACTTTTTATCTCTTGTCTTCTTGATGCTACCCATCCTAACAGATGTGAGATAATATTTCATTGAGGTTTTGATTTGCATTCACTGATAATTAGTGATGTTGAGCATCTTTTCATCTACTTGTTAATTTGGATGTTTTATTTGAAAAGATATATCTACTCAGGTGCTCTTTCCATTTTTAATCTGTTTTTGTAGTTATTGAGTTGTGTTTTTTACACATTTTGGATACTAACCCCTTATCATATATATAGATTGCAAAGATTTTTTCCTTTTCCTTAATCTGCCTTTTTATTTTTTAAATTTCTTCTTTTGCTCTGCAAAAGATTTTTAGTTCATTGTCTTCTACTTATTTATTTTTGTTTTTGTTGCTTTTGATTTGGTGTCATATCCAAAAAATCATTGCTAAAACCAATGTCAAGATCTTTCTTGTTTTCTTCTGGGGGTTTTGCAGTATTGGGTCTTATATGTAATTCTTTCATTTCAAGTTAATGTTTGTAAGTGGTGTAAGATAGGAGTCTAATTTCATTTTTCTGCAGGTGGTTATTCATTTTTTCTAACACCATTTATTAAAGAAACTACCCTTTCCCTATTGAGTACTCTTGGTTCCCTTGTCAAATATTAGTTGACTGTATATGTAGGGAATTATTTCTTAGCTCTATATTCTGCTCCATTGTTCTATGTGTCTATTTTTGTGCAAGTAACATACTATTTTAATCGCCATAGCTTTGTAATATAGGTTGAAATTAGGATGCATGATACCTCTGGCTGTTTCTTCTCTTGCAGGGTTTCTTTGGGCTTTGAGGCTTTTGTGTGTGTGTGTGTGTGTGTGTGTGTGTGTGTGTGTGTGTGTGTGTGGTTCCATATAAATTTTATTTTAGTTTTTTATTTTTATGTGAAAATTCTATTGGAATTTTGATAGAGATTTCATTGAATCTGCAGATGGCATGGTTACTATGGACACCTTAATATTGCATCTTTAAATCAATAAGTGCATGATATCTATAAGTTATTTGTAGATACTGGATATCATTAAATCTATAGGAAATATTTTGTTCACTAAACTGAGATACATTCCTGGATAAACACACAGTAAGCTTGAAATCAAGCATAACAGAAATGAGACTCTGTTACCCTGAAAGTTTAGTCCTGGTTAAAATGAAAATGCTAATGCTTTAAGTTATATTTTCCCCTTACAACTTTAGCTACCTGGTATATATTAAGTACAAACGTTTACAACAAAATATTGAAGAAATAGATCTACTTGAGATATAACTGTATCGATTATTCATAGTTTTCATCTGACTTGACAGCTTCAGAAATTAATGAGTTATGAGAATTGATGACTATACTTTATATGTTAGAAAAGGATCTAAAATTAAAATTCCCACACAGTTAAAAATAATCCCACCAACTACAGATAGATCTCTAGCTAAGTAATATCCCAATTATTAATTTTCTTTTTATGGAGACAGAGTCTATATTTTGAAGAGATGAATATTTTAACATATTTGTCTACAAAATAAAAATATCTTGTAATTTATTTCCCATCCCAAATAAACAATAACAATAACAAATCTGTATTTCTATGATTTCTTTGCAAATGTTCTACAAACATTTGTCTATTTTTCATTTATCACTTTTAAATAAATTAATTAATTTTTGACCAAATTTTATATATTATTAAATATATCATCATATTTTTGGAGTTGCTCATTTCTACAGGAAAATAAAACAGCACTGTTAGAATTGGAAATGAGTAAATTTTCTGTAACATTTGATAAATATTTTATAATAATATGTAATTCTGTAATGCTTTTCCTGTAATATTTGGTGAATATTTGGATACAGTTCTCCATATCTGAAAGAAACACCAGAGAGATGTACCCTTATATAAGTACCCTTATATTATTAATGATGCTTTGAATGGGACCTACTTAAGATTAAATGCATAGTTAGTGCCTTAACTGGAACTAGATCCAAAGTTTCTACTCTTGATTCACTAATCTATTTTCCACAAAATATTGCAATGAAAATTAGTAATTGAGTAAAGTTTTCATATATAAACAACTTAGTCTATAACTCCCTAGTTTTTAAAAATTGTTTTAATTTGGTTTGATTTGCATGATATATATTGGGGTAGGGGTTGCACGCACATGCCACAGAAAGTGAGAGAGCAAGCACACAAAATTAAAGTTCATAGATATGTGGTAATCATTTAAATTATTTTCAATTGAAATATTCTGGTCAATACCTAATATTCTTTTGACTGAGTGGAGAGATGTAAAGCATTCCATTATAAGAAAGCTTATTTTGTACTTTTTAGAATCTCACCTCTGTGTGGAGACACCATCTACTCAATATAGGGAGATAGTTCAGGAAATATTAATTGGCTTTAGTCTCTTATGGTATACCTTTCTGTTGTTGTGCTAGACATTTGTCCTAATGCCTAATAAATAAGCACTCTAATCATTATTTAATGTACCTTACTATAGTGATTTTGCAAAAATCATACTTTCCTATGTATATGAAGAGTTGTGGCTACTGACTTTGAGATGGCAGTTTGATATATACATTTGTAATCATCATTCTAGAGTTCTTAATTCAACATTACAGAAATCATCAAAGATGATTTTAGTGTTGAGAGGCATTTTTGCAAATAGTGAGAAAACATAACCTAATTCAAACTGAAAATTGAACTGATTCCGTTTTCAAATATTTTGATATAAAGAAATAGGTTCATTGTTTTTTTCCAAGTATCTGGTCACTTTGCATAATGAAGGATTCATTTGTTTTTTATACTGTCGTAGATTTCAATGATGTTGAGTTAATGAGAATAGTATATAATGCCAATATAACATATTTTATTTTTCGCTTTCTATTTGAAAGATATCCTTGGAAGTAATAAAAATATACCAGGATAGATTTATGCTATTCTTTTCATTCTCAGAAAGTGTAGGCAATTGAAAGTAAATTGAACAGGAAATGGTGACCACTGTGGTTTTCAGAGTGTATGAACATCCTCTGAATCTAAATTGAAAGAGATACATTGAAGTTTATATAACTCATAACTCACATTTTATTGTTGAGAATTTAAAATTCAAATAATAGAGGTTTCTCTATTGGGACAAACAATAACTAGTAGTTTCCAGTTCTCCTTAATTTAGTTACATTAATTAATCCCACTAGTATGATGGTGACAGCCTGGTTTATTTTATAGTAAATATGTCTGTTTATTACTCCTTCAAATATATATATATATATTCATTAGCTTGTTAAAGCTTTATTCAAATTTCATTTTTAGTAAAACTCAAACACAGATTAAATTTTTAAAAATCTTGTAGGCAACTTTTTTTAGAGCTATAGATGACTGCAACAAAATTCCCAAAGGTTTGACTATGATAATAGGATATCTTTAATAGTTTAACTGCATATGTTAAACTATAAGACACTTAACATCATCTCAAGAGCCAAAGATAATATAACAAATCCATCAGAATATGCAGTGAACATCACTGTAAAAATTTTCTACAACCAAATAGTTTTCTATGTTTATTAAGGATCAGCATCATACTTGAAAAATATTAGCAATTGAAGTAGTCACCTCTAATAAAGACATATTAATTCAAGTACCTACATGAACTGAGGACATGAGAAAACTATGAGAGGACTAAGTTTAATCAGAACAAAAGTAAAACAGTTTTTGAGCTGAAAAGGAGAAAAAAAGAGGAGCTAAAGTATTCCTTTTCCTATTCCTTCCAAACTTCATTATATTATCTGACTGTTTTGATTTCAAAGGAGAGAGAATAGCTCTTTAGAGTACTTTGAACTTGCTTCCATGAGATAAATGACATTGTTATTATCTATCTAATAGATGATATTTGGGGGGAGAGCACCCCAAATAATCAGGGAGAAAGAATATCCCTAATCCTTCTAAAATGCAATAGAAGATGTCAACTCTTCTTTCTCAGGACTTACCAGACTCACATGTCTCATATGTTATCACAGTCTTCCCCCTAAATTTTCTAAATCAGTGTAGTGGTTTGAACAATGGTCCCCTAAAAGATACAACCACATTGAATCCCTGAAAACTGTGAATTTTGCCTTATTTGGAAAAGTCTTCACAGATCTAATTAAGTTAAGGATTGTAAGATGAAGAGGTCATCCTGGTTAGGCCTTAAATCCAATGACAAGTGACCTTGTGACACACAAATTATATTTGCAAAAAAGAATGGAAGAAGATAACGTGGAGAAAAGATGAAAGCAGACTAATGGGGCCACAAGCTGAGGAAGCCAGGGACTTCTGGCAATTACTAGAAGTTGAAAAAGGCAAGGAGAGATTTTTCCTTATAGCCTTCAAATTTCAGACTTGGCCTCCTGAATTTTGAAAGAATAAATTTCTGTTGTTTAAAGTACCCAGTTTTTGGTGCTTTGTCATAACAGTCCTAGGAAATTAGTACAATCATTAAGTATCCCTGACAAAGAAACTATATTATCAACTCTTTCCTTTTCAAATAAAATGGACAAAGAATTGTTAAATGCCACCATTAGAATGCTGATGCTTCAGCTCGAAGATAATAAATTATCTTCAAAAGAGTCTCCCGGTTTTACTAACCTCATCATTGTAGAAACATATGTTTTGTTACCTGAAAAAACCATATGATTTTAAGATGGCCTCTACATTATTTAACAACAATCACTTATTCTCCTCTTGAATGTGACAAGAAAGAGAACATGTCATACCATAAGATTCACATTTGGCTTTGGCATTATTTATGAGAATGTCTATCAACAAAGTATTTTCTCTATATTCAAAATTTGCAAACTCTTCTTGATTCAGATAGAAATACAGTAACTACTAAGAGTTAGGATCATTTTCTAGGTAAAATAAAAGATAGTTACATAACAATCAAAAACATTTTGATTAACTTATCCTTAAAATGACAGTTGCAAAGCCAATTTACAAATGTATGTCTCTGTGTATAATGCATATGTATACATTAATGTGTATATATAACCCTATAATTCCTATGTTTAAATCAATCAATATCTTTTTTATGCTCTCACTTTTGCTCTCTATCAACTATTTATGCATATGTGTATATTTTCTATGTTCCAAGACCATGTTACGAATCTGATATAATTTCTATCACATTTCAGAGTGTCTGAAAAGTGATAAAAAAATGAAGCAAATGCAAATTATATACATGTGGCCTTTCTTTCCTTAGGTACAACTAACTTTCATACACTAAGCTTGCGAGAAAAGTGACAATGGTATTAATCATCTAGCTATTCCAGTTTTATCCTGGCAACCACTTCATCCACCTAATCTTCCACTGGGTGTGCACCATTACAATTTTCTTGCCCTGACCGCTATTCCTACAGAGCTTGCGGAAGTCTTTGTTGTTACTTTAAAGGATACCTGGTAGTTTACTTATCAATGCTGAAATCATGTTACCATTTTTCTCAGGGTTATAATCTGATATCTTGGAATTTTTGAAGTGCACATGACACAGGGCTCGATGCCACCTTATAAATGGGTATCTATCCCTACTATAACGAAATGCTAGTGATATTTTCTCAAACTAAAGAGGCAAATAACTCGTCAAGGTCATTTGTTACAAGAGCCCTGTGGAACTGGATCATTACATATGCAATTACCACACAGATAAACTTCTAACAGGTTTCTTGCTGTTTTTTAAGTAAAATAATTAAAATACACAGTTGATTATGTGGTCATAAGAAAACAGGAAATCATATAAAATGGTGGTCTGGAGGCAAACTGATGAGTGTCTATTCTAATTAAATCAACATCGTGACCCTGGAAAAATGACTTAACATCCACCTGCCATCTACAAACAGAGGACATTTACTTCAGAGAATTGCTGTGAAGACTACATGAGATAATTAACATAAGGTACTGAGGATAGTGCCTGTTACCGAGTAAGTGTTCAATAAACCAATCTAATAGTCATACAAATGAAAGTATCTCTGAGTAAATTATGTGAAATGAAATAAAATATAAATGTTATAAATGTATGATAATATATAAGACTGTATGGCTCTCTATATATTTTTCTAAGTTCTTGAATTTTTGTATTAATAAGTAAGAATTTAATTCCTTTTTTATTTTTGTCTAAACAATTAATTTAGAATTTTAAGAATTTCTTTCCACATGGTCTTAAAGCTATCTTGAATTGCAAGTGAAAAAGAGCTGAATAGAAGGATTGTTGTATACTTTCCACTATGAAGTTAACAATGGAGAGTATACTTCAAATGAATTTGCTTGAATTGTATGAAGAATTTTCTTCAGAAGTGTTTTTAGTATCTACTCTCAAGTCTTAGAGTTATGCCTGTTGTGTTCTCTAATTTTATTCTTCTAGAACATTTTTAGTGTTCTCATACTAAATATGTTGCCTTAGTTCTTCGCAGCTGCAATAAGAGAATATACAAGTGCTAATAATGAATTGCCAGTGGCTAATATTAAGTCCTACTTAGTTTGCAATGTGCATTGGATACCTGCCGAGAGGTGCCAGTGGAAACGTGCTGAGATAACAGCTCTGCTCATAGTCCTTTCAGATATATACTAATTCCACTGTGTTATGCGATTAAGGAAAGAAAAGACAGGTTCATGACTCAGAAAATTTAGATAAGGCTTTTTTTTCTCCTTAAAAACAAGTAGCAAAGCCCATAAAAATGAGTTACTTGAAGACTATCATTCTACAATTTAGATTTAGTAATATACATTGCTATGGCTAGGAGGAAGACAGAGATCTGACATGCCTCAACTCATATGTCTTTCGAGCATTTCTACAAATATTTACTGGCATGTGTAAGTAAAAATAAAAAATATATCATTTAGCTGGGTGATCAATGTGCAGTTGCAACTGTAAGAAAAGATAACTGAACAACAAGTCAGTGGCATGGCTAAACAGCTTGCCTGGGAAGTAGTCAAAGAGAAATAGGGCATGGTAGGAAATCAGCTAATGGAGCTAATAGAGAGCCGCCCCACTTCACATAGAGAGAAGCTATATGAATAGTGGTGCTGGGTATGCATCTGGGCCTAAATTCTGATTTTTAGAAAGAAAATTGGAAAGATTACCTAACTGTTCATTTAATGATATATAATATATGAATGCCCAAAATGTACCTATTTCTGAAAGTCCTCTGTACCCACTAAAGTCCTCTTTGATCACCGAATATTCCAGGTGGCTCGGATGTATTTATGAATCATTCAGTAAAATTTACCAAAGTAGAAAGAGGTAAGAAAAACACTGAGAACAAGGCATCTCAGGAAAGCAAGCCCACTCCAGCACTAATGGATTACATGTGTTAGATATGCTACTGGCCTCTTATTAAAAGGATAAAATGTAGCACATGAAAACTAATGGCTCAATAATAGAGTGTCAGTAAGGACAGGATGTTTGCAGCAGGCTCTGCAATGGGGAAGGTACTATAGCATTAAAATCAAAACAAGGATAAATAATATCCTCCTTTGTATTTTGCGTGTGTGAGGGTTTCACATTCAATGTCATTTGGATAAGCCAATTTTTATAGGTTGTATGGGGAACTGGAAATGATTTAAGATAGTAGCCTAATAGTTTGAAGTTACCATCACAGAGAAAAAGAGAGTATTTCTACAAAACTTATGTTGGTACCAAACATAAAGTTTGTGTACAGAGATGTAAAGACACACACTTGCTTAAATTATAACTTTTCTTATTGTGACTATTGTTTGGGGAAATTTGGAAAGGAGAAAGGACAGATGATTCAGGTGGAAGGTACAGAGTTCTCAAATAAAAATCTTTGCCTTAATATTTTAGTTTCATTAGTTTTCACCCTATAAAGTATTCCCCCTGTGTCCCAGTGTCCCTCATTCCCTCCATCCCTCCCTTTCTTCTTTTTGATTAGGTCTATATTTCCATTCAGTTATTTGAACCGGGAATGCCTTAATTAAATTTTGAACTGAGTTCTACTGTTGAAGCATCATGTTGCTTGGTTGCTCTATAAATGATTAAAAGATGTCTTGTCCAGAGCAACATGGCTCAGAAGATTGAATCTGAAGAGAATAGCAAATGCTGTGATTCTCATGTCACTTTCTATCACTATGTGCAGTAGATGCTTCATTACTAGCATTCTTTTATTTTTACCATGGATGAAGTTGAACAGCATTAGCCAAGCATGACATATTAGCTCTTTTAAAACAAACACATCAATCTTATGTTTTCATGTTCTCAGTTCATTATTGGAGTGATAGAGTGAAATCACTGCTTCTTTGCAAGGTTAGGATTCAAATGAGACCTAAACTAGGTGAATGACATTTTGTTGCTTCAATTATTTTTGAAGAAGAAACAATTACAAAGATATGTAGAGCTATAGTTCCTAGTTGAAAATATAGTTATGCCTCTAAATATAGTATAAAATAAAATTGTATTAGTTATAACAACTTTGAATATTAAATTGTCATTATTATTATTCTGTTGTTTCTTTTCTAAATTTTTCTTTCTCTAATATATTTAAAATAAAATGATACTATTGAAAAATAACAAACTAGGAATTTAGAAACAAATCACAAAGATTGAAGAGAATAAAAATTACTCTTTACTTTTTTAATTTAGAAATAACCATTGGTATAATTTTGCATATACTCTCAGTATCTTCCTTTTTTATAGTTGATGTCATGCTGTGTATATAATTTAGCATTTTCTTATCTTTGGCTTTTATTTGAGGTCATAATGTATTTTTAATGCTATTAAAAACTCAAAAAACTCAATTTATATATCTTCATAATATTTCAAAATACATCTACAAATAACTAGCTTACTTTATTCTCCATTTTTTAGCATTTACTTAATCTCAGTTTTGGCTACTATAAAAATGATGACTATCATTGTGCATAAATATATATTTCTGATTATTTCCCTAAATTAAGAACATTTTTTTATCTCTTCATACATAATATTAAATTGTTTTCACACACACACACACACACACACACACATACACACATGCACACATGCACACATGCACACATGCACACATGCACACATTAACTCTCCCAGAAGCAGAAGCATTACTCATTATGTGGTATGCCTCATAATGTGGTATGCCTCATTTTATAATTCTCATTAAAAATTAAAAAAGAAAAGAAAGAAGAAAAACTTTTGGTAATTTGATAAAATATATAACACCTATTAATACACATATTTTTATTTGTTTATTAAACTTTTACTAATCTTTCAATTATATTTACTTCTCTATTTTGTTATTGGAACTTGGAATGCCTTAAGTGAATTTGGGACTTGATTCTATTATTGAAGAATTAGAGGTGCACTATACACTGTTGTCACATTGTCCATATGTGTGCTCACTATGCCAGAGATTCCTGTGCAGCATAAACAAAGCCTTGTCAAAATTCTTTAATAGATGAATTCCATAAATTTGGCATCCCCAGTTGCTCAAATAGTTCCTTTTATGGTAAACTTATTAATTTCTCTGAGGAAATCTTTAAATAGAATTATTATTACAAAAATTGTATATGAACTTCCTAAAGGAATGCTAATTCTGATAATATATGTCAAATCGGTGTAACCATAACAGCTTGAGATAAAGTATATATCTAGAAAGTCATGATAGAGAAATATGAAATGAAAGCAAAATGAAATAATTAAAACAAAGCTTAATCAAATAAAGTTTGTAATTATAGCTAAGAGCACTGTGACTATACTTAAATAAGATTAGTGCAGCTCTGTCTGGGTTTTAAAGAGATATGGAGACTGGCAGAGGTTCTAGAAGATGGGTGATAAACCAAATTAAACAGAAAATAAAGTTACTGAGGAGTTTAAAGTCAATATGTGAGAAGTGTTTAGGAGATATTGTTAAAAGGATATCTTAGCTTAACATGAAAAATGAATTAGTGCTAATGAGGATCCATGTAAATGGGCAAAGTATAAATACTTTGAATAATTACATCAATATTGTATAATATACATATTATATTATTTGATTAGTTTAGAAATGTGGTAAGTAAATAATGTCTCAACATTAGTCAGGAGTTTGAGACAACTTCATATAAAATGTTTACAGACAATATGGTGAAACAGCAAATATATAAAAAATAAATTATTTTATATATGTATGCTCACTACATGAGAGTTCTTTAGTATAGGAAATTTGATAGAAAGATTTAAAGGAAAAACTGTGTTTAACTTTAGTCTCAGAAATATTCATTAACAAGCTAAATAAATATCAATTTAAAGGAACATTTATAATAAAGAGCTATATAAAATGTCATAATCAACATTTTGTCAATGATTTGCATTTGCAACATGTTAGATAAATATTGGCTAATGAAAGTATTAAAATAAAACCTTTTGAGTGTATGGTCATGAGTTATGCTGATTATGTGCAAGTGAAAAGAATGAAAATTAGTGGTTGAAAATTATGAACTAGAAATTAATGATAGGGAAAAAGATGATTTAAAAAATTTAATTATGTTTTTATTGGTTAAACAGTAAATGTCCATTGCTAACTGCTGGGCCTAGACTGTTACTTGGCTTACTTCATTAAACATTTAAAATTTTTTTCAAAACTTGCTTTGTGCTAATATCCAGAAGACAATTGCCCACAATAAAGTTAATAGATTTATTCACATTATCTTGAACCTCTTATTGGTGTATAATAGTTTAATTTATAAATTAATTGTGGAGAAATTGACAACTTTACAGTATTTATCACAGAACATGTCATATTTTTCCATTCATGAAAGTCATTTTTGTGCATAAGTACAATTTTATAGTTTTCTTGATATTTCTTTTAAAGTTTCTTGCTAAGCTAATTATGTTTTCCATTAGTATTATGAATGAGAGTATTCTTCCATTGCCTTTCATAATTGCTTTTTATTATAATACAGGGAAATGTCTTGGGTTTTGAATATTATCCAATTGGCTTATTATCTAATTAGTCCAAATACATTTTAAGTTGATTGTCTTAGATTTTTTAAGGTATAATTCTATATACAAGATGAAAATGAACAATGTCCTACAATTAAATCTGAGAATAGCAGTTGAAAGAGCTATGGCTTGGGTGTAGCATCAATTATAAAAATTATTTTATATACCTTAGTCACAGTAAATTATTATTTATTAACAATTATTAAGTGTCTCTTAGCACTATTCCAAGGACTGGTGATACAACACTGAATAAAGAGAAAAATTCTCATCCTTATGGAGTCCACATTCGGAGGGGAAAGAAAAGCCATCGAAAAGTTTTGAGTAAAGGAGAGACAAAATCTGACTTTTTAAAAAGGCTTACTTTAATATTTAGCATTGTATAGAAAATAGACTGTAGTGGACAAGATTTGAAACAGAACTGTTGGGAAACTATTATAACTGTTATATGTTATAGGTGAGAGATGATAGAACCAAGATGGGAGTTTCCATTTCTTAACATTAAACTATACTGAGAAATTGCTGTGGATTCTGAATTTATTTGAAGGAAATGCTGTTAAGATTTGTTAGTAAAGTAGATTGGCGTATTAAAAAATTAATGAAGGGATTTGATATAAATATGAGTCTAATATTATAAATTAAAGATGACTACAATTAGGTTCCACTTTAAGAAATCTGTAGTATTAGGATAATAATAATGCTGGGCTACCCTTCATTCCTACCTGTAGTATTGCACTCAGTTTTGGATATCATAATTTAAATGCATTATAAGCTAACTGAAATCTGCTCAGAGGAATGTCTCCATGATGGCCAAAGCGATGGAATCATATAATACAAAGCACACTTTTAACTTCATGACTAGAAAAGTCAGGTGTGAAATGATAGCTTTTTCAAATACTACTACTACATTTTGTCATGTGGAAGAAAAATTAAGCTTTTTAGGAATGGATCCCATGGGCAGAACTAGTATCAGATGGGTGGAAATTAGAGGAATACAGGTTTTACTCACTCTGTATCTTAATTGTTAATATCATGTCTGGTCTAAATGTAATAGTTTGTCCTGGGACACAGAATTCCTTTTCATTCAAGGTATGCAAGCCAGTTAACATGATTACTTGGTAGAGATATTATAGAAGGACGCCAGTGTCAATTGGGGGACTCTTCCAATCAAAAGGTATTGATTATTCTATAAAATTGTTTGATTACTCCATTTGAAATCTAGAATACTTATAGCAGACTATGAAGATGTAAATATATAGAGATGTACTGAAAATTAGTTATCTTGACATATTTAAGATAGGTAATCATTCTAAATTACTCCCCCTCCCCCCAAAAATGAATTAGCAGTGAAATTGCCTCAGTTATATTTATTATGCTTTGCTGAAAATATTTCTGCATTATTTCTTTTTTGCCCAACAAAATATATCTTATTTAAAGTAAATCTCTTTTTAAAATTTTTAATGTTAAAAAAACATTTTCTCCTAAATAAGCAAAGTGATGATAATCCCTACTATGTTTAATTTCTCACTTGATTTGAAATTAAAAATGCATAAAGGCATTTTCTATTTTTTCACTTTTTAAAAAATTGGTTAGATTCAACTATAAAATTCATTAGATTATAACAATGAAATTGGTATAGTAATTATCTAAGGCAAATTTTTGCAAATCAAGTTTTTAATGTTGCTTTTTGAAACTGTCAATAGCTCATCTGATTTTAAGATGGCAAAATTTGTATCAAACTTGCACAAATAGTTGATATGTACCTTTATCAAATTAATGTTATATTAATTAAATTAATTAATATAGAATATTAATGTGGTAATTTGGTAGTCATGGATGACAATTATATTTATAATAGCATACCTTTGATTTAGAAAAGAAATTGAAAAAAGACTGCATTCATATACAAAATTTATAGTTTTAGTAGGTTTTTCATTTATGGCTTAAATCATTTTAAGGTGCCAATTATCCATTCTCAGATACTGAAAATTCTGTAGTTTGATTCCCAAGATACATACTTAGCTGTAAAGGTAATCAAGAAAAACATCTGACTAAAGCAGTAAAGACCTTGAGTATTCTACTGCTTTGTTTTATCTAATGGCCCCTTCTGAAGCAGTGTAAGGCTCCAGGCTTTAAGTTTTCATCCCTTGATTCCCCTTTTTAAAAAAATTTACATTTGAAGGAGTGATATCTAGCAGAGATCAGCTCTAATGGATAAAGATTTCAATATGCTGAAGGAGAAGCAAGGCATAATTATGGCTATATGACACTATTGGGATGCTCAGGAACTCTGTTTTGTGGAGAACTGCATTCATGAGGTTTGTGGGAGAGAGAGATGAAAGGAAATGTGAGAATTTGTAGATAAAAATGAGATAAATGGAATTTCTGCCAATATCTATTGTGTGTGAGGGTGAAGGTTATGGGTAATGAGATTCAATCTAATCTAATTTAATCTAATAAGCATTTGTACAGGAAAGCAGAGAGAGCCATCAATTATTAGAGAGGTTCTTAGGGTGGAGTAAACTATTTAAGGTTTCTGTGTAGAAAAGACAAGGTCATAGCAATGCTCACAGGTGATAATTCATATCTTCTTATGATAATATAGTGCTTGTTCCTGAGAAAGGTTAATCCTCACCTTTGTATGCACTTGTTTTCTAGGTAAATTAAAGGAAAATTAGCCAAAGCTTTTCTTACACTGGAATTTGGGAAGCATCCTTCTCCTCTTTCATAGGAAAAGCCTGAGGCCCTCAAGTTCACAAGGCATCACAAGGAACAGACTGAGTATTGGGAAGAGGGTTGAAGGGAAGCAACTCTGTTTAGTTGGGACAACTCTGTTTTGTTGAGACACCAGATTGGCAGACAAAAGTGTTTCAGTATGAGGAGGGCACATTGAAAAGAGAAAGATGGAATTTAAAAATGCCACATTCTAATTTCTATGTTGTCCATTGTAAAAAAATTTTAAATTAAAGTTATAAAATTTTATTGTTCCTACCTTTTATATATTGTTCTTCTGAAGTCCATAATACCCTTAAGTCCATATAGGAGGATTGATTCATAGAAAACTTCGAAATGGACGTGTGTGTGGGAGATTGCTTTATTGTTTCCCTAGCAATTTATTTTTAATTGGCATTTTTATTCCTATAATTGTAAACTATATTAGTTTTAAGAGATAATGCAAAGAGATCTTATACTCAGTTTGCCCCAATGATAACATTTGAGAAGATATTGTATAATATCAAAACACTAACATTGATTTAATCTACTCATTTTATCCATATTTCCCTACGTTTACCTGAACTCATTTGTGTGTGTGTGTGTTTATACAGTTCCGTCTGATGTGTAGGCTTGTGCATCAGCTGTCACAGACAAAAAATGGAACATATTTGTGTGATTCTATTTCTGGGTTTTCTATTTCATCATGTAGATCTATATGTTTATTTATCTTCCAGAAGCACAATATTACTGTAGCTATCTAGTAGATTTAAATTATCAAGTAAACTGATTCTTTTCAATTTGTTCTTATTTCAATATAATTGGAGCTATTCCAGAGCCTATAACTTTCCATATAAATTTAAGAAATATCTATGTTTATAAAAATCTTTGTTGGAATTTTTGTAGAGATTGCATTAAACCCATAGAACCATTTGAGGAAAATTTTCATGATGTTAAATTTTGTAATCCATGAACTTGTTATCTCTCTCCATTTATTTAGATTTCTTTGAATTCTTCCATCTGCATTTTCTAATTTTATATACACAAACTGTACATATTTTGTTGTCTTTCATTATGTTTAGAGTAATTATAAATGGTAATTTGCTTTTAATTGCTGTTTTTTTTTCCGTACTAATTGTCAGTACATAGAAATGTTATTGATTTTTTGCATGCTAATTTTGTATCCTATGATCTTGCTAGTTCTAATTCTAGGGGTGTTTTTATAGATTCTTTGTGGTTTTCTATAATCATATCATCCATAACTATAGATAATTTTATTTCTTCCTTGCAAATCTGTATGTCTTTTATGTCTTTTTTTCTTGGTTTTTTAGTGGCTACATCTTAAGTATTATATTAAATAAGAGTGTTAAGGGTTGACATCTTGCTTTCTTCCCAGTTTTAGCACTTTGACTTTCACTATTAAGTGTAATGTTAATTGTATGGTTTTAATGGCTTTACCAAGTTGAGTATTTAGTGTGAATGCATGGGAATGTGTTTATCTTTAGTCTTTCATTTAAGGTTTCTGTGAAAGTAACCAGGGATGAGAAAAAATATTTCAAAGCTATAGAAAAGGTATGGAACTGTTTTTTATGCACCTTTATAATAATTTTTTTAAAGCAGGAATCTTCCAAATATTTGTTTTCATTGCAGTACCCCTCTTTTTTGTTGGGATAGAAAATAAAACTCTCAGCTAAACCTGGAGGCTTGGCAAAATATCTTTGGTTGAACAATAGCATATCTTAGGTCAGTTAATATGAGGCTTTGCAGAGATGGGGCTATGAATTACTTGGCATATAATACACCATTAATTTCAATTCTTGTGAGAAATTAGAGGAAGAAGAATTGCATCTAAACACTAAAATGAGTAAGAGGTGGGGGAAGGTAAAGTAGGTAAAGGGGATCAAATATATGGTAGCTGAAGGAAACTAGACTTTGGGTGGTAAACATACAATAGAATATATAGATGTTAAATTATAATGTACACCTGAAAATTAAATTAGTATATTAACCAATGTTATCCCAATAAACTTAAAAAAGCCAATTGCTATACATATGGCCAATGTATAATTTGTGTTACAGTCTATAGGGAAGGGAGAATTGGAATCTTATCTGGAGGAAGAGAATTAAACTCACATGAAAATCTTAGAATTTCATACAAATTTTATACTATTTGTTAACTTTATAAATTATGTGGGAACTTGAGGAAGAGAAGTAGAAAAAAAGTAGCTAATTTTAAAGTAAAAACTATTTTAATGCATTTTATATTAATTTTTAACTTCCTGGAATTATTAAAAATTAATAATTAATTTGGGGAGAAAATGATGGGACAGCTATGGAAACAATCTTTTATTTTTTTTTGCCAAGATGAATTCTGTATGATAGTAAATGAATGTATTGTGTTGAAAATTATTAGAATCTCTCAAAACTTAGCGTTAAAAACAAACAAAAAAATGTGTGGACTGTAACATAGGAGGCAAAATTTAGGCCTATTCCAATCGGTGATGATGTTTCAGATGTGGTAAAGTTTGAAGCAAAACATACCAAAATATCAAGATCAAATGTGTACACAGTGCAGATTATTGATATGACCATTTTTGTATTTCTATGTCATGAATATAATAAAAGTAAAGTATTATAAAAACATGAGTAAGAAGCAATTTCTCTGAGTAACACCTTTTTGGACAAAAGAAATGTTCCTTGCTAAAATAATACAGTGTCTTCTGAAGTTTCCCTAGGTCCCTGGAGAGAGTTGGAGTAGCACTGAGCACACTTTGGAATATGATCTGTAGCAAGGAAATCTATGTGTGTCACAAAAATGACTGAGAAAAAAGAGCATGGAGGACAGACATGCTGAGTGAAAGAATGACTCGTTTTACTTCCCAGAAGTCCAAAGGCACAAGTTACATCCTCCTTCTTCTCCCTCAAGTCCAAACTGAACAAAACTGAGCTATTAACCAACTTTGTTACTGTCATTCAAACAAATACATAGAAACTTCAATTCTGTATGGTGTCTCTTTAAGAAAAAAAATTGTTGCTATTGCATATATTTGAAAAAATAAAACAGCATTTTAGATGTTTGACTAAGCTTTTTTTTTAGTAAACTATTTCTATTTACAACATGTGAATAACTATGTGATCTCAGCTTATCCTTGAATTTATCTAGTGTCTTAAAATCTACTAGAATGAACCTGACCAATGACCATGGTTTAAAAGAAGTCTGATGGCAGTGTCTTAGAATAGAACCATTTACTTAACAACTTCCTTCCACTATCTATTTCTATCTGGTCCATGGCTACATATAGTTTCTGCTTTCTTTCTTTGAACTCCTTCATCTTGAGTTTTGAAACAAATGCAGTATATTTATATCTTTCCAGATTGTCAGCACTATTTTCAACATGGCAGTTGATAAAGTATTTGGTTTGTGAGTTTTGTACTTATTTATTTATTTTAACTAACTTTGGTATGCTTCTGTAGCCTAAAGTTTGCAAGGCTCTTCAACCAAGGAATATAAATAAGGTCATATTAGTGTTAATATGGAAGTGTCACTGTATTGCTTTTTTCCACCTGTACAACTGCAGATCTCATCTTCCTACAAAAATCTCTCCAGCTATTTTGAGACTCCTTAGAGGATATTTCACATTTATTTGGTACTGATTTTATACATCAAAGTATTGTTGTTTTCCCCTACTTTTTTTTTACTGTTGATTAATTGTAGCAACTTGTCATTCATTATTCTGTTATATTTGCCTTAACTGTGCTATCTCGACACAACCCCAGACAAGCCAGACTTTAAAAGGCACTAATTTTCTTTCCATTGTTAAAATGACCTTTATGATGAAACTAGACTAAAGAGGCTACATCCTGTATGATTCAATTTATATAACATTCAAGAAAAGGCTCAACTGTAGGTATAGAGAACAGATTAATATTTACCAGGAGATGGGGATAAGGAGAAGGGCTGTCTACAAGGGAGAACAAAAACCTTTTGGGGGTTAAGCATGCATTTGTCAAAACTCAAAGAACTACATAAGAAAAAGGGCATGTTTTTCTATATGTAAAGCTTATTTCAATTTAAAAATTATCTTTTATGAAAACATTTCCTTCAATTTTTGCCCCCCTCCACAGTGAAGTAAAAACAACCTCCTGTGGCTAAGTTGGATTTTGTGGGAAGGCAAAAATTATAATCTTTTTGATTCTTTTGGCCTCTCTGCATATCCTTCACTCCATTTTTGTCCTAAACAGAATATTTTATGTAAATTTGTTCATAACAATAGACTCCTTGGCCCAATGATTCTAAGTACACAATGAAAACAAGTATTCAAATTTTAAAAAAATTCAATTGCAAACAAACCAAGTTTCACTAAAAAATTGTTCTCTAATAATGTTCAAATTTTAATTGGTAGGATGTATGATAAGTTTATGTTTAAAAAAGACCCATTTGATTGACTTGATATATGGCATATTGTAGCAATGAATCTGTAACAGGTGCATAGTCCAACAACTAAACATGCCAATATTCCCAAATAACATCTGCTGTCTTGATTTTATAGTCTGCTTTGAACACATCCTAAGAGTTACTCTTTCCAATTTCATGGAATTATGAACATTGAGCTGGTCTTAAATATAATAAAAATCTCTCATTTAAACTTGTTTACCCTGTATTTTTTTTCTTTTTTAGTGTTTCAAATAGTTCTTATCTATTTTCATAAAAATACTTTCAAACATGTGAAACACCAAGATGTCTTTTCTAAATCTTCTCTTCCTGGAGACTGTCATGTGATATCATTTAATTTCCCTCATAGCAACTTGATCCTTCTTTCTTATCTAGTTTATTATCATTGCTATTTTTGTTATTGTGTTTTTATTTCTATTATTTTTTTAAAATTCTATTGCCTGGAACTCAACATAGTTCTTTAAGATTTCTAATTAGAGGAGATGAGAAATATCACACTTTCATTGTAGATATGTTGTAAACTAAAATCAGATTGACTTTTTTTTTTTTTTTGAAACATATGTGGCTTGACCTTTTTTGTCAATTCTGGTTTAATTTCCCCTTCTATTCTAGCTTAGTATTATTTAGAAATATGATCAATATGCATTAAAGATTCTCATTTAGTCACTGGATAAAGTATTGTCTTAAGGCACAGGATGAAAGAAAATTCTCTTCAAGATCAGTGTGCTCCATTAATTGGAAACCTATGGGGATAGTAGTTCATCCAGATAAAAATTTATCTAATTGTGTAATCATTCAACTCATATTTCTCCCTCTTATTCATAAGGATATCATGAGACACTTTTAGGTTACTTACTAAAATCTGGATATTTCTTGTTTACTGCATTTTTCTGATTTTCCAGATTGGTAAGCATGTCAATAAACTAAATGAATTTAGTCAGAAGATTTTCTTATTCAATCCATAGTAATGTTCATTTTTTTTCTTTTCTAGTTGTTTGCAAACCATTATTTTAACTATCAATTCTGAATTATTGCCTAATATTGATGCAAAACTTTCTGGTTTGCAGTTTTTCCATTATCAGTCTCATGAAGTCTTTTTTGTTTTCAATGACTCTTGATATGTTTTTCTCTCTTCAAAGAATATCCTACAAGGGAAATTAAATTTAATAAATAAATAAACATTTCTACTAAAGTCTTATTAAATAATATATAAAAATCAGTAAGAAAATGACAAATTCCCAATGAGAAATATGTGAAAATGGAAACACTTCTCCCCCAAAACACAAATAAATATTTTTAATTAATATAAAATCAACATCTAAACATATAGGTACTGTTTCTCACCTATAAAGTTACCAAAAATTTATTCTTTTATTTATCAAAAAGTTTTGAATTATATATCTGATATCAGGTTCCAGTCTATGGCTTAGGGATTTAGTAGCATGAAGTATAGATATTTTCTTGCCTTTTTGGCATTCAAATTTTAACTCAAAGTTAAAAAAACAAAACATAAATTCTATAAATAAGTTTGTTTCTCATGGTGATAAGAGCTAAAAAGAAGTCACAATGAGACAGAGACTGAGATAGCTGTTTTAACTCTCTTTGTAAGGCATCTCTAAAAACTACATGATTTGGCTAAAAAATGCAGAGATAAGAATGAGGCAAATAAATGGAGATTCAGGGGGAAATTTTTACAGTCAGAGGGAAATAATTTAAAGGCTTTGAGACAAGGAATCAAGAGAAGGACAATGTGGCGGATGTATAGCAAATACTGGAGAGAAGAATATGGGGGGAAAAAATCTGAGAGAGAGAAAAAAGCCATATTATATGGACTGTACGGTAATGAAGAGCAGGAACAAAGCTGGCAAATAAAAAGCTGGGAGTATTATGATTTTATTTATCCTTTGGAATACAAACACTTACTGCTATGTTAAAAACTGACTGTAATGGTCAAGTGTGGAAACAGGAAGAATGATAGTAGGCTCTTATTGGTAGGCGATAATGATGTCATGAACTATCATACTAACACTGGAGATGATGATAAATGACTAGATATGAACAGGTTTTGGACATGGAGATAACAGCTCTTTTCTAATGGACTGAATATGAACTATGAGGCAAACAAACAAAAAAGGCTAATTCCTGGGATTTATGCTGAGCAACCTGGTAGATGGCAGGGACATGGACTGAGAAGGGAAAGACTGAGGAGATGTTTGGACAATCATCCATATATTCTTGTTTCAGTGTTTTATTTCCAAATAACCCCTTTTGTGTAGCAGCCTATTTTTGTTTCATAATAAAATATTCTCTTATCACTTGAAAGCAAAACTGCAGTGCTTTTAAAGATTTCTTCTGTTTGTACTACTAACTCTGATCTTTTTGGTCTTGGTTTTGTAATGTGTTGTGTTTAGTACCATTTTGACTTAAATGTTTAGTGATTCTTGATTGTAGGCTCTTTTATGTAATATTGAGATTCTCTATTGACTTGTCTATAAGTTACACCAGCAAGGATTGTAGTACTTGTGGGTAAGGTGAATCAACACAAGTCTTCAAGGAATGAGGTCTCCAGAAATTTGCCAGCACAATGGAGAACTGCTGAGTTGTGTTACAGTTTTCTATATGTAATACTTCTGCCTTTGAGCAATTACCTCTGCTGCTTATTACTTGATATACTCATCCAAGATTTTTGTTTTGCTTTGTTGTTTTGCAACATTATCGCTTTCCCTACCATAATCAATCCACTGTGCTGAGGAGAGGCAGTATCTAACTCTCAGCTTTCCATTTGTTGTAACTTCAGGAAAAATGTGGGCCTTCTATAGAACCTTTGAGCACTTCCCTTTTTAGATGCAAAAACAAAAAAACCAAAAAACAAAGATTAACAGTTGTATGGTTTCCATCTATCCTCTAGACCATTGCCATTAGGCAAAGAATAGGTTTTCAGTAGAGCCATGACTTAGTGAGATTTCTCTATTCAATTGATAAAATCCTGTGCTGATAGCTTTGCCATTCTTCGCTCTAGTAGTACAGTTGAAGTTCAAGGCATGTAAATGTAGGCAATCTTGCCTTATTTCTAGCATTCATTCATATTTTTCCTTATTTGGTTACCTGGGGGTTCTTAGAGAGGGAGAAGGAAATGCTGTAACAGTTGGTCCTCTGTTCATTGAATAGGGATGGTAACTTAGTGCTTAAAAATCTCATACTTGGATGTATCTTTCTTTTTCACATTTTTAACATGCAATCTCAATATGTCCTTTTCTTCTTCAATAGGATAATTTTTAAATACATAATTAGAATTCTTTTCTTGAGAGCTTTAAGATCTCTTTGGGAAACTTTCTTTCTAGAGTCTCATGACCTCATTATTTCTGTGTTACTCCCAATTTTAATATGATAAATACACTTTGCATCCTATAATTATAAAATTTAATAATTTAAAATTGTAAAGCATAACATACCAATTTTAAAAAGCTTGGATAATATATAAATATATAAAAAATTAAAACAATCCACTATATAAATTATACAGAAATTCAAAAGTACAGAAATTTCCAATAAGCTAGTCACTTTCTTTCTTTCTTCTCTCTTTTATTTAGTTTATTTAGTAGAAATTGAATTTTTTTCAGAGTTAAATTAAAATTTAGCAAATCAGGGATAATATTTTCCTGGAGTCCCATAATATTAATATTTTACTTTATGCATATTACATTGTCCATGAGCAGATTCAATTTTTACATATTTAAAATACTACCATTGTTAGTTTATATTTTATATATCCAATTAAAATTATGCCATGTATATTATTCTATTTTGATTTACTTTTATTTCTATTATGTACTCTATTTTTTTCCAGAGAATTCTAATAAATATTACACCTCTAATTTTTCAAAAAATTTAAAGATACTATAAATATAGAAATATATATTTCTCTACAGTTTGCTTTTTTCTTATAAAATACATCACATGCCTCCATATGTATTGATACATGTAGCTCTAACTTATTTTTTATAGTAGAATATTATATAATGTGTATTTATATACCAAATATATTTTATCCTTCCCTTAGTTATGATCGATCAGACAATACTGCAATAAACATCATTGCACGGATATGCTGATACATTCATTTTCATAGGAAAGATTCCAAAAAGTGAGGGTCTAGGTGAAAGTGTAGGTACCTTGAACATATGTTATTAAATATTTTCTTATGTTTTTTTGTTCCTTTCAACAATGTATGAGAGGACCCTCATCTCTGATGCCTACCAGCACTATTAAATTTTTCACAATCTAATGAAAAAAAGATATATCTTATTTACTCTACTTTCACCCTAAACCTTAAAAAAAAGGCCAGGTTTTCTTTGTTTACTTTTCACTTGTAGTTCTATTTTGAAATTATTTCTCTATACAGTTGTTTATTTATTTTTATATATTTTAATTTGTAAAAACTCTGCACATTTTACTTATATTTTGTGTATTATATATTTTTTGAATTAGCCAGTCTTTTTTATTATCAAACAGCAGAAATCATGTATTACACAATATTTTTAAAACATTTTTTGTTACTTAAGATTAGGACTATGGTGTTGCTAATTAAGGGTATTTAGGAATATTGGAAAATGTCATACTTCATGGCAGCATAATGATTGAAAACCTGGGTTCACCATAATGTACTTAATTATTTGCCTTATACTGGTCATAGAGATTGTTAATTTTTTTCACCATGAAAAATAATGCCTAAAATAAAGCATTTACTGTTTTATTCATTATATTTTTAGTCTAGGATCCTAGAATCAGAATTAGTGCATTTAAACACATGAACATTTTAAATATCCTAATAAACATTTCTAATAAATATGAATGAAAGTTCTTTCACTTTCCTCTTTTATGGAAATTTCATTGGAAGTAATTTAATTGAAAAATTACTATTTCTACATATTACAGTGCTTTGAAATATATTTTGTTTCCCTGGATCTTTTTATAAAATTAAACATTCTTCTTTTGTATAGTGGATTACTTCCTTTAAAATTCCAATGGCTATCAGGTTCATTCCATTTTTTCTCCTATAAGTGATAACTCCCCATACGCTAATTTTGTGACAATGGTGTTTTATGTTTAATAAATCCACAGTTTAAAAGATTAAAGAAAGAGAGACTTATGTTAGCATGTTAATATTTAAGGATATAAGTTAAAGATAACTCTCCAAGGCTGCTGCTGAAATGGGGAATTTGTGCTTTTGGTTCTTCCTTGATTTCTCCCACTCCCTACTTCCTTGGTTTACCTGCCTCATTTCATTAAGGTCTTTTCTCAAATATCAGCTCCTTTGAAGGGTCTTTACTTATCATGCTTCATAAGAACCCTCCTTCCTCATTCTTCTCTATCTACTCACTTTGCTTTTTCTTTGCATCCTGTACTGTATTTCACACAGTAAAAATTTTTTTTTGTGTTAATTTGTTTATTTTGCTTTTCTGGCACTAAAATATCTGCACAATGAGAACAAGGACTTTGTTCAATGTGTCTATTCTGTATTTTTAATACCTAAAAGATTTCCTTGCAATCATAGCTACTCATAGATATTTGTCAAATTAGTAGATATTTGTCAAATTAATTCTTGATTTTTGCTGAAGCATTTATAATTTCAAAGTAAATTTTACATTTATTTTCATGTCAGTAAGAATAATATTGACAGAGAGATCATTGGTCTTTTTTATTTTCTTGTATTTCTAAGAATTAAAAATCTTTAAAATAAAAGCTATTGGAAAAATAAACAGTTTGGAAGAGAGACGTATTTCCTTTTGAGTGTAGATGTTTTAATGACTAATAAATAGAAAGGAAGATACAAACTCATTGTCATGTTTTTGATTTTGTAGAGTAGCTTGTCTTCTTTTGGACAACCACCTACTATGAGATACCATAATATTTTCATATTGAGATGCTTGTAATTGTCAAAAAGAGAGATTCTAAAGGTAATTTACATGTTTTAAAGAAAGGTATCAAAAATATTCTAGAGCATGCATAAACCCACAAGCAACAATCTGTTATTCATTATATACAATCTTAAGAACTTCTCAGAGTTTGGGATGTGATTGGTTGGCATGCTGGCATTTAACGTTCCACATGAGTCACAGGCACAGCTATACATGCTGTTTAATGTTTTGAATCACCACTTTTTTACCCAAACTTAAAAAAAGGTCCTATACAATAAATGCTTTTGATTTATATTAAAATGCAAAAGGAAACTAGTATAAAATAATTATAGTCTCATAATATTTTAGTTCTGGACAACCACTCCTTCAATCTCAAATGTTTTATGTTTCACATAATATAATTCAGGTTATTTATTATACATAGATAACCTCTATGTATCCTAATTATTTATAGGCATATATTCTCTTTTATAACTAGTTAATAATATCATTTATTCTTTTACTTCAAGGTTTTTATCTATCTACCTACCTACCTACCTAAATACTTACCTACCCACCTATCTATCTTTACTATCAAAATTGGAAGGGGAAGTTTATACCAGAACACTAGAATAATGTAGCAAACTAATATTAATCTTTGAAATGTTCTATAATCGATTTCTGGATCTCTTAGATTTACAGCTTAGATTCTCAAGGAGTTCAGCCATTTTTCCCTATTCATTCAGAATAAACTTCTTCCATGCTAACATTAACCAGGATCAAATCAGATTAGCTGTCAGTAGTGAACATAGCCTTGAATTATAACAGGGCAAAATAAAAATAAGCATTTTAAGAGTGATAATTCAAGGACTTCACTGCTAGGGATGTGCTACAAATTGTATTCCTAGCTATCAAGCATCCAATGTGAGGAGAAGAGCATAGTTCCAAGATTTATGTCTGATTTTTTTTTTCTTTTTTTTTTCCCCAGCCTTTGTGGGGATTTGGAGGTCAACTTTCTCAGTTACTAGTGTTTCCTAAAGAGACACTGTTATTTTTTAAGCCTTATAGAGTAATTGAAAACAAAAAAGAAAACAAAGCAACTAAAAATCTAAAACAACAGCTAAACATACTGTAAAAGGGAGCAAGTATATGTATGTGTGTGTGTTTGTGTGTGTGAGTTGCACAGAAAACAGTTTTAATACATATCTATGCTTAGAAGGGGAAGAAAGAATGTTTGTAGAATATGTTTAGATATTATTTTACTGAATTGCTTTAATTTGCTGTAAGTTAATTAATGTTGAAAAATTCTAGGGGTTTTCTTCAAGGACTATCTGCAGTATTATATTATTTCCAAGGAAATTTATCTGCTATGCTAACCCATATTTTACTTATTTTTTTAGAGGATACTTAAAAACGAAGTATGCCATAAATTGGTGGATTCAAAAAATGATTTTTTTAAATTAGTGTATGATGAAAGAAGCTAAATAAACATAACTTTGGTATCTAGGAGCAGAGAATATGTAACAGCAAAATAATTTTTAGTATCCTGGCAAAAAGCTTTTTGGGGGCTGTTAATTCACAGTATAATTTAAACTTTTTGTCTCTTGTTTGGAGTATTAACCTGTTTTCTGGGCACACAGAAAAACTCAGCGTTGCTGGGCTCCTGCTGCCTTTTGGCATAGTGCTCCAAGGTCATTAACATTGTATACAGTGTTTAGTTATTAAATGTATTTTTGAAAATGTACAACTCATATTGCCTTCCTTCCTTCCTTCCTTCCTTCCTTCCTTCCTTCCTTCCTTCCTTCCTTCCTTCCTTCCTTCCTTCCTTCTTTCCTTCCTTCCATTAAGGCTAAATATAGCAACTAGTAAATTTTCTAAATCTATACATTTACTTTGGTAAGTTTATCTTAAAATTTCCGTGAAAAGTGATGGCTTTTCTGTCCATAAGGAGTAGGTCAGAAAAGCCACATGATTTTAGACTTTGCTACAAACTGGGAAAGTTATAGCTCTTTTGTGGTTACAATTTTGAAATTCAAAAGTTATTTTAATAAAATCACTTTTGTAACCTTTTAGTCTCAAACATAATGTTTGTATATTTGTATGGTTTTATTATACTGTAGATGGCGTATGTAAGTTTTAGACATGATAATTATGTTTGAAATCATTGTGGGCAATTTCTAATGTTGTACTTTAGCATCTATCAAAACTGTTATTAGGACTTTGAAAATTACTGGCATGCATCTAGTTAATTAGATCACGGTTTAGTCATTAACCAGTGTCTCAACATTTGACTATCATGATGTTGAAAAAAGTTGAATTTAATTGAAATGGTTAATTTCACAGTACTTTTAAAATGTGAATTTTCTGTATATCTTACAAGAGTAGAAAATGCTACTGATCACGTGGGTTAAAATACATTAATTCCACTTAAAACACCCTAGAAAAGGAAAGGATATGTGATTTGTATGACTTTAAAGTTTTAACAGATGAGTCTATCCTGTGAGACCCGGACCATTTATCATCACAAGATTGATTTACTTCTATGCTAAAGTCTTGATAGTACTTTTCAGCCCAGTTCATTGTGAGTAGAATGATACTTCAAATACACACTAACTAAAGAGTCTTCACAGGCTGTAATAAAGAGATGAAACTGAGTGGCAGGAGGGGAAAAGAGCATTTAATAAGAAGGAACTTCTTGATAAGGTATATATAAAGTAGTATAATAATTTCTAAGTTTTTTTTAAGGCATTGAAATAATGAAATATTTTTGTGATTAGTGCAGCCCTAATTTGTTTAGAAGAAAGGTATTTTTTATTATTTTTTTAGTGTTTCTTTTGATTTTTTAAATGTATATTCTGCAGTTTTTTTTTCTGAAGTCATTTTGTTTGTAAGATGGATACATTTGCAAGATAAATAGCTCAAATGATAATTGATATATTTTAAAGAAAACGTATTAAGAAATTAAAATCTAAGAAATATTAGTAAAAAAATTTATTTTATAAATCTTTATATTTAAATTTTAAATGACATGGGAAAATCAGGAAAGTCAATTATGCAGAATAAAGACATTGAATTAAACACAATAGTTATCTTTAGTTGTGAGAATTTTGAGACATTTTAGTTTTCCTTAGTGCTTTTTATATTTTCTACATATTTAATTTTAAAATAGAAAAATATATATTAAAACATGATCATTTTAAGGAGGAAAATCAGTTAAGAAAGTAATTTAAAAGAAATTCTGCCAAATGAACTGCAGCCTGCTTTAAAAGGTGGACTCTACCTAGGAGAAGGGCTGAAGACTATAAAATTTTATTTTGAACAGAATCACATGAAACAAATGAATGTGGATGTTAAATTAATTTTTAGTGATAACCATTCCCAAATTTGCTCAAGTAAACTAGGCTTTTTTGTGGCTCAAATATTAATTTAACTGTCAATAATCATGTTTTTGTAATATGTTATTAAAACTAGATAGTTTATTTTTCATGTCACTTTGTCACTTTGGGTTATAGTGTATATATAGATATGTATGTAACATTTCTGTCTGTGCATAATATACATATGACATATTTTATATATTTATATAACATGTAATATATATTCCTGGGAGGACGGTAAAACTAAACTCCTCAAACTTTATTTCAACCAAATTAGTTTTGTTCTTCATTTCTTGGCTACCTCATTCAGTAAGAGTTCTCTACATTGATTTTGCTCTCTTCTCAAGTTCTTTATTACTTATTTTCTGAACTGCCCAAGTGGCTAATTTGTGTGTAGAGTTTATGTTCTGGTGTATGCTAGGTTTGTGTTTGCAAAGATATAAATTCCTTAATGTTCTGATATCCATTTTTTTTCAAGCCTCCCTACCATAATAGACTTAACAATTATTTATAGATACATTGACCTGAAACAATGTTTGGATGTCATGTAAATTTATTATAATGATGTACATGGGGTTCCACACTCCAATGTAAATGTAAAAATAATTTCCTATTCCTAAGGAACATTCGTTCTTTTACTGAGAGTCTTGTAAAAATACTCAACTTATTTTGGAATTAAAATTTTTTGCATTTAAAATCTAATTTAGTTTACTCTGGCTTAAAATTAATCCTGAATAACAGTGTTTCCTTCTCTCAATTTATAACTAAAATCCATTAAGAGAAAAAAAGAAAACAAACAACTTAAATATAAATATTTTGGCTACTGTCAAATTGAGAGAAGTCAGTTATATTTATGAATTCAATGACACTATTTTATATCAAACAAGCAAACATATTAATAAACAAATAAATCCAAGCAAACTAGGTGCCGCCTTATGGTATCTTGGGCTTTGTCTCATGAAAGACAGTAGCCTTGCTATTTTACCCCCACATTCTGGTATCTGCTTCTTGCTTTAAAGACCTAGTTTTGTTTGTTTGTTTGTTTGTTTGTTTGTTTCCATAAAACAAACAGCTGCAAGTGCTGCCTTTTAGGGTGTCTGGAAAATTTATCTCTCTCAATTAATGTCTTTCTGCAACTTTTGAAAATTTGAAACTTCTAAAAAATAGAAAGACCATAAAGTGCCAGACACTCAGAGCAAAACATTTAATTATGAGCCATTCTCAGTTACAAAGAACTTTCTTAGAGGTAGAAGAGAAAGAGACACTTGGTGATAGTACCTCTGGGGAGGATGATTTGTTGGGCTTTACTGGGTCAGACTATGTTGGGGAGTGGTTGTAGGAACAGCATCTCTTATGACAGTTGAGCTACCTTGGATCCATGCTAAGAATAGGTCAATGACCAGGGCTATGAAAGTGAGCCTTCCCTCCAGATTCAATGTTGAGAAGGGGATTTTTGTCTCATTACAATGGCAAGTGAGAGAAGCTGAGGCATATTCCGAATGTCAGTTTCCAGTAGCGACTGTGGAGATCTTGCCTGTTTAGTAGATGGGGTCCACAAAAAAATATCAAAAAGGTACATCAAAAATTCATAATTTCAAAATTCACTAATTCAGGTCCAATTTATAATCAAAGAAAATATATTCTTACCAAAATAAAAAATCTACTAACTACTGAGAAACAAAAATAAAAACTGCAAAAGGCAATTAAAAGATAATAGAAAGAGATGAAAGATTTTCACCTGATCTACAATTTAATAGTCAAATTAAAATTCATACTGAGAGAGGATAATAATAATATTTTTTCAGGTGGGAAAAGTCCAAAATGTATGGTATGGAATTTCAAAATTACAATAAACGGAGAAACAAATGAGTGTAAATAACTCAAGATGGGAAAAGAGAAAACTCATGAGCTAAAATGTCAGATAATGCTAGAAATAGCCACAATATTAGTGTGTATGTGTGTGTGTGTGTGGGGGGGGCGCGTGCGCGCGTGGAAGCAGGGTAGGTGGAGAGTGAGAAAATCAATCTTAAGTTATAGGTGTAATCATTGAAGAGTTTTTATTTCCTTTATGTTGAGACAAAATACATATTCAAACATATGTATGAATAAATATAACAAGAAAATAAAAGTTGATAGAGAAATATAAGATAATAAAAATAAAAGCCTATAAGAAAGAATTTAAAAAATTACAATGGTTCTAAGGTGGGCCAAAAAAAGTCAATCTATATGTTATTAGGAAAAAATAAACCTAGAACCAATTAACAGGTGAAAAAACAACATAATCAGTCATTGTATGCCAGATATAAGAAATCAAAAAGGGATCTATGAAAAAAAAAAAAATCAAAACAAGGATGGTGCTAATCTAGAGTGTGTTTTTAGTCACAAATGGAATAATGGAATGTAATTATATATTGGTAAAATATACAACTTTTTTAAAGGGTAGAATTCATCAAAAGAAAAAATAAATTTTTGTTACATAGTAAGGCAGGTTAAATTCCAAGATGATCCCCATGACCCTTGGTCTTATTTGGTCTCCTCCTTTTGAGATACAAAATCTGTATCAGATGAGCTACCACTCCCACAATTATGATATCACACAGGACAAAAGTAGAGAAGTAATTATGGACCCAAATCAGTTGATTTCAAGATAGCGATACTATTTTTGCTTGACTCTGATCTAATCAAGCAGGCCCTTAAAAAAGAACTGGGCTTTTTTTGGAGAGAGAGATTCAAAGATTGTGAAGGATTTGGCACCAATGAGGTTCATTATTGCTGACCACATGGTAAGGAATTCAAGAGGCCACTAGATTTCTGTGCAGGCTATGGCTGATAGACAGTAAAGAACCAGGACTTCAGTCTTAAAAGTGCAAGCCAGTAACCTGAGTGAGTGTGGAAGTGTTTCTTGAGCTTCCAGAGAGGAATACAGCCCAGCTAACACCTGACTTCAAAATAAGATTCTGAGTAGAGAACCTAATGAAACCACACCTGGACTTCTGATATACAAATTTGTGAGCAAACAAATAGATGTAGTTTTAAGTAGCTAAGTTTGTGATAATTTGTTACATATCAATAGAATATCAGTATAAGTAGAAACAAAGTGTGTTAAATTACTGAATTCAGGAGATCTTTATGTGGTCAGCAAGGCACTGTGGAGAAACAGGCAAGATGAGAAGGGGAATTCAGAGTGCTTCCATTGTAAACAAGCCAAGATCTTAGCTGAAATCCAAGTAGAACATAGAACTCAGTAAAAACTGCACTGTTTGTGAGCACTCCTAGTTATGTGGTTATAGGGCCCTTCAGGGCATGGTCTGGCATTTTGCGCATAGGTTCTCTAAGTGTTTTCAAGGGGTTTTCGTTATAAACAAAAAAGATAAGATTACAAGGTGATGGTTTGGGTCTTTGGGACCCACAGAATTTTATATCTTGGTTATAGCATCTATAAAAGAAAATATATTTGTGTTTCTATATTGCATCTCCTTCTTATATGGTGCCATGTCTCATGAAATGAGACCCTAGAAGCAGCAGTGATTAATACTGTTTTAAAATATCTAATGTACATCATGGTTATTATAGTTATTAATACTGTATTATATACTTGAAGTTGCTGAGAGTAGATCTTCAGTGTTCTCACCACAAAATAAAAATCGTAATTATGTGAAGTAATGAAGGTATTAGCTAACTCCACAGTGGTTACCTTTTTGCAATATATATGTATATCAAATCAACATGTACACTTTAAATTCACCAGTGTTATATGTCAATTATATCTCAATAAATCCAGGGGTGGGGATATGCCTGGGCTCTCAATAAAAACAAAAAGTATCTACTGAAAAATTCTGTAATGAAAATTCAAAGCTACAGCTAAAGCTATAGATTTTAGAACACATTTCCCCCCCAGATTTTGATGGACGAAGTTTGAAAAAAGAACATATGATGTAGAAGATTAATTTAATAAATAAGCTTTTATTAAGAAATAACCCACAAATAAAACTACCTACAGTCTACAAAAAAATAGACTCTTAGAAAGTCAATAAACATTTAGGAATATTGAAGCCATGCCAAGCTATTTAAAAAAAAAAAACCAATAATATCTGTTAGAGTAATATAGAACATTTTCTAGCTCCAGCATATAATGAAATTAGAAATCAAGGGTAAAACAAACAAATCACAGAACTATCTGAAGCTAAAATTTCTAACCTTTGAACTAGAGAAGAAATCCAAAAATATTGTATTTTATTTATAATTTAATATCACCTAATATTTGTAAGTCAAAATTTCTAAAATATGACAAAATATTTGAATTAAAATTAATATTTAATATTTTATCACATATAATAAATTTTAAATTATTACTTATAAAAAGCTATTAAAATAAATATGAAACAAGCTAGGAAAATAACTATAAATATGCCTAACAAAACAGTAAAAAATACCAATAAATTTAAGAACTTAAAATCCATTAGAAAATAATAGGCAATAAAATATGGGTAATATAATTATCAAACTTATTTCTTTAAATAATCAAAAAAATTTGGGAAACGTAACAATTCAAGACAAGGAATAAAAAAGAAAATAAACACAATACATAGCACAGAAATATAGAAGTGGTCTTAACTGAAAATAAGATGTGATCTTTTAAGGGAATGCTCTAACCTCATAATTTTATGATAATTATCCTGCTAAATATTTTTATGCTAGTAGATGGGAATTACATAAAAATTGTTTATGCTTATTAATAAAATGGGCAAAATGTCAGGACTCAAAAATCATTTCTCCTGGTCTTTTGCAAGATACCCATAAGAAAGATTGGGGACAGGGTGGGGACTGGTGAGAGCTGGCAACATAGTAGGCAGGAAGTTATCAGCTGGCTCTGGTGGGGGAGGGCAGGTATTGTTCGTCACCTGTTTCCTGAGACTTACTCCAATATGAAACAAAATCTTAAAGATGTTGGTGGATGGGCAGCAACACCGTCACCTCCATGGCCAAGGCAAAGGTTCATTGCTTTTGGCAGAGGGGTAAAAGCAAAGTTCCTTTACACTGAGGAGAATCAAGGGATTTTCTCTATTACAAGAAATAGAGGCCTGTTCTCTCTCAGAGAAGGTCTGGAAACTGATCAACACCACAGACACAAGGCAGAAATTAGTTGCCATTAAAAAAAAGAGTAGGAGAGCTGAGAAACTGAGCACTTGGGTGCACAATTCTTTTAAGAAGACTGAAGCTATACCAGAAGAACAGAAACCCCATTGCTCCCACCAATGAGAAAAGCAGTCACCCGCTGAAGGGAGAGAGGTAAGAGTGTTGAGGGGATTCCCTCAGTGGCACAGGTGTGTGCAGGGATTGCTAAAAGCTGAAGGTGAAGTAGGAACAAGGAAGGGGACTACTCGGAATCCCAAGTCACTTTCTAAGCACAAGGTAACATCAGGCCTTCTCTAAAGGAACTGGAACCTGTGGTACATTAATGGAAATGATAGATATGGCAAAATGGAAATCTCGCTCAATCTCTAATTAGTTTGATTCAACCTCCCACACTACAGGTCTGATAGCAGATGAGGCTGTCTGCTTCCAGACATGAATAATGTTGACTCCAGTCTTTCTCTTATATACAATGTCAGTGTTCAGTCAAGATCACAACCCCCCACCATTGTCAAAGAATAAATAATTCAGAATAATCAGATATAGAGATACCCAGATGTTAAAACATTAGACAAGAATTTTAAAGTGATTGAGATAGATATATAAAAGAATCGGATGAAAATATGGTCAACATAAAAAATTGAGTAAAAAGAACCAATGAGAAAAACAAAAATGAGCCCTCCAAGTCTTGCTTAAAGAACTATTTAAAAATAAGATATGAAATAGCATTAGAAAGCTTTTGCATGGATGTAAGACATGCCAGAGAACATAACTGTTTCTATCAAAACCACCATCTAGATTCAGTATTAAATGCAGTGTATCTATTATTTAACTATACATTATTTTCCCATTTCTATTTAATTCTGACTTGATATCTTAATATTTTACTCCTCATTATTTTCTTCCTCCTATGTATTTCCACAGGAAATTTTGCATATGCTACACAATTTGTCATTTAATGTATATTCTGGTAATTTAAATAGTATTATCATCTACCTAACTCTAGATATGCAACAAGGATCCTAGAAATGTGGAAAAGATTGCTTTGTTTAATTGGAGGTGAATTTTTCAAAAAGTGATTCAAGTTCAGGGCAGAATTGACTGCACAATTTCTCTCTGAGCATATTCAATGCTCTATTGCATCAATACATTTATCTATTTGTGTGCCTCTACTAGATTTAATCTTTTGAGGGCATAGAACATTGTTTTATTTGATATCTGTAATAAATATGACAATGTCTAACATATTCTAGATACGTATTAAACTTGTGCTAAACGAATGAATAGGAAAATAAAAAATTGCATGGTGCCCAGATGAAGTCCTTAGCATTATTCTGTGTTCATTACCTCAGTACAAATTAACTCTCTGATGTTGGGCTGGATAATCATGGATAGCTGGTAAGTGGGTGCTGCATGAACCCTTCTTCCTTTCTACATTCCAGAAGTCTGGAGAAATGCTCCTTCTTTCTATATAACAACAATCTGTACTATTATTTTTGTTTTTATATGACCTGAGAGATAGGAAGTTTTCAGTGTAGCTTTTTTTTAAATTTATTTCCATCACTATGATATTAAGCTTAGACTTGCTTAGATGTCATTTACTCTAATGCTGATGAAAATTCTTTTTATGAGCACTTTTTTTTTATTATCTTTGCTATGCTTTGTAGGATTTCATGGTGGTATTTCATTATTTGGTAGTAAAACCAAATTTAAATTTTATTTATAACAGTTATTTTCTTATCAAGATAAGATTTCTATTCTTAAATCTAAATTTCTATTTTCCTTTATAAGAAGAGAGTGTTATACAGAAGTGTACACTCAGAATGATGAAGATTTAATGAATAAATGGAGTACCAAATTTTAATGAAATGCTGGTATTGGATTACTGTGTGGAATATCTTCTAGCTGAATTATGTTGGAATTTCCAATTTAGGGTAGTAGAGGTAGGCATGAACTTCATTGTAGTTAAACATTTGCTGACAAGCCATGCTTTTAATTTAGCGTTGTGCATTGAGTAGAGAAATTTGATCTTGTTCAGATTTCTATTAGAGGATGTTTTCCAATTAGATCTACTTCGTCTCTTAGAAGCTTTTATACTTGACCAAGAAAGACTCTTTTTGCCTGGCTATCTTTAGTTGTACGAATGATTCATGTGAAATAAATGCTTCATGTGTTATTTAAATCTTATGTTAACTAAAATTTTAATTAAATCTCAGCATAATATTAGAAGAATTTTATTCTTTTGGAATACACTAAATATTTTAATATATGAATACTATTTTAACAAGGATTAATTAAATTTATCAATATTTTCAATAAAACTTACCTTCATATTTAAAATAAAGGTGAAAGCCATACTTCCAATATTGCACTTTATTATAGTGTGCCTTATATACATGTTTTATGAGATAAAATAACAGGGTCTTTCTTGAGTTAAAGTATAAAGTGTTATTTCATACATTTGATTTGTTTCTCAAATAAATGTTTAGAAATTTACATTTACCAAGTAATCTAGCTTGAAGATTAGTAGTTAGCTATTTTTTTAATTTTAAAGAGATTTGAAAAGTAACAATTCTTTCAAGGTTGTGATTTTTCTCTATATACTTGATGGTGATATCAAGTACCTGTTTAAAAAGATAAAGAAACTTCAGAAATTGTTATATAGAAAAATAGAAAATATAAAGTCTGAGCTTTTAAAGTTAGTGTTTTGAACAAATGTAAAAAAAATACTTCTGTTTACTTGTTCTTTATGTCCTTTCTTATTTTGGCTCAAAAATACTGAATGCCCAACATTTTGCTTCATTTCCATAGTTGTCTATATTCAAGGACACCTTTTATTGTGAGAGTTGTTATTGTTTAACATTCATTTAGTCTCCCAGAGTATTCTATGAGAAACTTAGAAAATAGATTTAACACATTAAATAATATTACTAAGTACTGCTTTAATCCAAACTATGAGATTATATGGCAAGCCATTTGAAGGTTTACCAAACTGTTTATCAGAAAATATTTTTCCCTCATACCAAACAGAATATTTCTGTCTATCCTGACTTCTCTTTCTCTGTCGCTCTTGCCTATTTTGTACACCAATCTGTAACATTTTTGTATATTCAGCTTTTTCCCTCGCAAATACATTCCAGGTTTCTCTGATTATATATACTCAATATTTGTATTCAACATACAGATAAATCTCATACTTCTAAATAGAAATACATTATTTCAGGTTCTGATTATAAAATATATGTGAAGATACAGAAAACAATCATTTAATAATAAAGAACTCTAAAATCTCTTTGGTTTAAAAACAGCAAATACTTGTTTACTTATCATGATACATGTTTATCACATGTTTCTTGTGGGCTCTGCTCCCTATCTTCCTTTGTTCGATACAGGTTGACCAAGCAGTTACCACCTGAAGACTTGCTGAGTGAGTGTCAATGCAAAGAGACACATGGTAAAACACACTTTAGCTCTTAAGATTTCACCCCATCCATTTGACCCAGGTAATATATCCCTAAATTTACGGTAGTGCCAAACTTCATGGGCACAGGGAAGTTCAATTCTACCATAAATCTAGATTGTGAGGAATCAGAAATAAACAGCAAACTGCACTAATATAAAAATTTATTTTATAAATCTCTCATTGATATTTGTCTTCTTTCTCCAAATTTTAACTCTTCCCCAAAGTTACTATTACTGCTGTTACAGAATGCTCGATGGCCCTGGGTAGAGGTAGGTATTTCTTGTCCTGGTTCAGCCTCAGTCTTAGGCTGGCCCTATATTCCTGAGTTTCATAGGTGGGTCTTTTGCAATGACCCTGTCCCTACTCCAGCAGTAGGACATTTCTAATGGTTTGGGCTTAGGATCATTTTCCTACTCTTGACCGAAAAACAGAGGACTTTTCCTCTTCCCTTGGCCACAGAAATAGTAGGTTTTCTTCTATGCTCTAAGAATGGCAGAGTAATCTGCTCTTTGCCCAGAAGGTTAAGACTTCTGTTCTATAGAAGATAAGAATCCAGGCTTTTCTTATGTCTTTTCCAGTGTTAAATATTCCCTCTCCCAGGAGTTCACCATGATGAAAACATTCTCTTGTTTCTCTTCCTACCTCCCATCTTTCTCCTGGGTATCCAGTAAGGTTCTACAGAAAAGGGCCTTAAGTGGGTGCAGCCTGCATTTTCAGGGGCTTTGATTAAAATTTATATACTAAAAATCTAATTTAAACAGGCTTAATTTAAAAAGAAAAGCAGAAATTAATTAAATTATATACCTAAGAGTTTAGAGGGAGATTCTAGGTTAGTGAACACATGGAGGTGTGGTGAAGGGCACCACACCCAGTGAGAGTACGGAAGCTCTGTGAGCCTTCCCATAAACCTATGCTATGCATTTCTTTTATCTGGCTGTTTTTGAGTTGTATTCTCTTATAACAAACTGGTAATCTAGTTTTAAAAATGGAAATATAAATTTAGTAAATAAATAAATGATTTTAGAGACAGATTTTTTTTTCACCTCTAGATATTTAGCCATCCAAATGGTTCAATATTGACAGAAGTCCCTAGTTGTGCATCATATTTTCTGTGTAGGCTGCATTTCCAAAGAGACTGTTCTCTGTGGTGGCATAAAGAGTCAGCCAAACAGACTAATACCTCAACAAATCCATATGCTGCAGGTAATATGGTATATCTTTTCCTAAGTGTTTTAATAAAATTCCTGGTTGTAGCCATCACTAGCTCTACTTGGATTATATGTGAACCTCTAATACAACTAAACAGAATTTTTATGGGAATTTAAGCACAAATCACACAGTTCTCCAGATACGTATCAGCTAAGCATGAGGGAAAAGTAAATCCTCAAATATTGTTCAGTGAGTCAATAGATGTTAAGTGGTCAATAAACAAAAAGGTTAACCTCACTCTTCTTATGTTTTATGTGGTATTTCTGTGAAAATAATTCTATTAGTCTACCAAATAGCTTATAAACTTATCACAACTTTCTTCTTGTTTATGTCATTGTCATAAGTAATACAAGTGCTGGGACATATGGGTTTTCCAAATTAGTTTTTATTTAATAATTGTTGACATTTTAGGAATACTAAATGTAATATGAGATACTGCATTTAAAGATTTGTACTATACTTGTTTTTTTTTTAATTGGAATATGTTTTTCTTTTAATAATGTAATTAAACCTAACCCTTTTTTTTAATTATTTGTGTCTTTGAGACTTTACTTGTCATCTTGATTTTGTTGTTCTTTACACTTTATTATATCGTCCATATTCTTTCTTTGACTTACTTTTTTGTTTGGGTTGACAAAGTGTGAAGCTATGCTGCCTAAAATAGAGATTTTTATTTTAATTGATAGATTTATTTTTTTATTTGGGAGATTACTGAATAAATTAGCTTTTTCAGAAGTACAAAACAATGTTTGGTGATGTAACTGTTCAAAAATATCTTTAATTTTGCTCTCACCTATATTTGTTTGACAGTGTGTACAATCCTTTGCCCTTACAACTTTATAAATGTTTACCTAATACTCTCTAGAATTTTTGACTGAGATTGAGAAGGCTGACTCTAATCTTGTTATACTTGATTTTTTAGATAATTTGGCTGTGTTCATATGATTGATTTATAAATTTATTCTTGAAGTACCAAATTTTACCTTGCTATACTTAGCTATTTATGTTTACTCAGTACTCTTGCCTTACTTTCCATCTGGCATTTTCCTTTTAAACCTAGATTTAAAACTATTTCTAAGTTTTACTTTCAGGATCTTCTAGCATCAAAGGAAAAGGTAAAGCTAAATTTATAGCAATAATTGTTCTTGATTATAAACTATAAATATCTAGAAAAATCACTAAAATCCCTATTATCCTGGAATATCTCAAAATATCTTTAAGAAAAAAGAAATTGTCAAAAGCCTCCTGTAACTGGAGAACATATGTAGTATGGCAGCCTGCCTCCAAAATGCTCCCCCCTCAACCATCCTTGCCTTCTGATGTTTACACACTTCTTTAATTCTCTCTAGATTAAATAGGGCTGTTGTGTGACCCAAATCATAGATGTGTGGCTGCAACCTTCATCTTTGGCTTTTTCTCTTGGGAGAAGCCAGAGACCATTTTTATGGACCCTCTACTGTACTGTGGAGATGCTCATGTGGCATAAACTGAGGTCCCATGAATAAATCAGTTTGCCGGCCATCAGAGTGAACCAACTAGGAGGCAAATTCTGCAGATATTCAGATGATTGCCATCCTATTTTACACCTTGACTTCAGCTTTATATAAAGTATTATACCAGTACTACCCTGCCAGTCTGACTTGCTTAAATTATGAGAGCTAATAAATGTTTACTATTTTAAATCCCTAAGATTTGGGGGCCAATTCTTACATAGGTATAGGTAACAAATTCACCTCTTTGTCAAAAACTGTGTAAAGTTTAAGATTTTATCCTTTCTGCAAACTAACACTTTAGCCTGCCACAATTTCGTAGAGGACACAGATTACTTATTGTGTTAGAGATAAATTATTTTGATATTCATGTTTCAGAAGCATGAGCTTCAATTTTACATTGACTATTTTTCTCCTCCAGGTCTCATGGGGTTGATGTAGCAGTTGGCCCAGATAGATGATCTATACCCTAGGATTTTGGGTAATGGCTGAGGATCACCAAGTTTAGAAGCCACCCAATCTTGTGAGGGAACTGCTAGCAAACCTGTTCAACCTTGGCCGTAGAGGGAGACTGTAGTTGTTTGAAAATAAATGTGTTTGTTTTTTTTTTGCCTATAAGGAAGACACTAGTTCTATCTTACAATGATGTTTGTATACCAAACACAGTAGTCAAAAAAAAAAAAAATCACAAAACATTTAGAAACACCAAAAAGAATTTCAGCCAATATTCTCTCAAATACTTTTACTATTTAAAGGGCTATACATAAATAGATACCAATTCCAGAGTGCCACTATTGTAACAGTGTAATGCCTATAGACATAATTTGCTAAGGTAATGTAATTAAATTTTAACTCATAGAATTTTATTCCTAATGAAATAAATAAACATTCCTACTTTAAAATTTGTTTAATTAAAATACAAAAAGAAAAAATTAACATATTGTGTATTGATTAAAAATAAAATTTTCAATGTTATCCTATTAATGTCATTGAGAAAACAAAAATAAAACTTCTTCCTCATATCAGTAAAAATATAGTTTTTCTATTACTTAATTTGAAAGTAGTAGGATGAGAAAATATTTCCATCACACAACATTTACTTAAAAAAAGTAAATTTCTAATGACCATCAAATTGCCATTTACTAATATTGAATATAGGTAAACAATATTTTCTAGGAATTTTTACTAATCATTACTAGAATTTATACCTAACTATAACAGTTTGTTGAGTCTTTCAGCAGAGAGATTATTCAGTCTGAATTTCTACATGTATCATAATTTTGTAATTCAGCACAAGGTAATACAGTACAAATATTGTTTCTACTACGGAATGCCAGCACAATACCATCTACATATTTCTACTTGGTACTATTAAAATTTGATCAGTCGTCAAACTTCAAGAGATAAATACATTGTTGAATGTTTGTGCATGCTGAATACTGATTAAAAATTGTCATCACCACTGCATAGAACAATATAAAACTCAGTTTTTCATTTGAATTGACACTGCTATTTTTTTTTAAATATTTAAAAAGCCTTTTATGACTAAAGTGACAAATACTAGAAGTTAAAAACTAACATTTTCTTTATGACTTAAGAATTCTGGAAGCTTAAATTTTTTATTAAATTTAGGTATTACATATTTCAATCCACAATCAAAAAAATGGAAAAGGATGTAATGATACATTTAGACAAGAAAATTTTACATGATATGCCCAAAAAATTTTGCCAAAGATATTTTGCTGAGGTGACATTTCTTTGAAACAAGAAATTATATTTTAGAAAAAGAATGTTTTTCTCTTGAATGCTTCTAATTTATTTGGAAGTCTATGAGTCAAGGCAAAATTAGATGACTAATAATGCATTAACCAAATAAACAAATATGTGAATATATAACTAAAATAACCAAATATGTAAATATATAACTAAATAATACACTATTTCATTGGAAAATGTCTCATTTTAATTAAATATCCTACGCAAATCTGTTCTCTTGGACAGAGTTAACTACTACTCCTATTTTCCATGCTTTACAAAGGGCTTTATAATAGTAATAAATAATCCAGCCCTTAAATATGTTGTTTGATGAGTATGCTGTTTATTTGTAATTAACTGTGTACTATAGCTAAATAGCAATATGGGATTTGCTTGGTTTGATCCTTTGTCATGTAATTATTGTTTGAAAATTAAAAAAAATTAAAACAAAATAAAGCTACTATTAATAAGAATAATTGATGGGTTTTTTTTACTCTATCTCTACACTGTGAAAGAATGCAGCTGTGTTGATTCATTATTAAAGAACTACTTGCAAAGTTAATCCCTGACCTACCAAATAGATATTAGCAAAACAATTCAACTGTTTTAACTCTTGATTATAAGTTTGATTACATTAAAATTGATACTCATCTGTGATGTACCATGATTCAATTTTGCCCTTCACTCATAGTTACTTAATAGAATTATCAACTAAATAATTTTACCAATATATGAAACAATAAATTCTATTTTAGCATATGTACTGCCAAAGTGAGCACAAATTCTATTTTAGCTTCAACAAATAGCTTAGTTTTGTGTCTTTTAAAAATATTTACAGATTTGTAGTTTATAAAAGAATTTTTCAAATTATAAAATTGTCAACATTAGGCTTGTTAACAGATACATTAACCGTAAAATCTAAAATGGTACATAAACTGTGCCATTTATTTTATTATGGTAAAGAGAATACTTCTGAATTTAGTGTACAACTTTATTCAGAGAATAAAATTTTAGATATTGTCCCTAGCAGAATTAATAAGTCATTTCCACTTTAATTTATTATAGAATTTTTCTCATAAGATTATAAAGTTTATGTTCAACTTATGGACTGCTGTTTTATGAAGTATCACATTACCTTTATAATTATAGTTATGTTACAAATAATGTTCTAATTTACTATATCTGCATGTTACAACAATCTACTTTCACTTCCCTAATTATTACCTTATTTTCATGCTTTTGTTTTTTTACAATACCATCTGCTTATCATATTTCTCTCATTTAAGCCTAACAACTTTCTTTGAAAAAACTTTTACATCTGGGTAAAGTAAGTGAGACTTCTCTCCCCCTGTGATCCAGTACTTCCATGGGAATACTTCCATAATTAATACCAAGGAATCTAGAAGTTATTGAATATCTAATGATTACAGATGAATATTTCTTTGTTTCTGAAGTCAAGAAGTCAAGTGAGATGTTTAATGGTTTTCTACAGTTTTTGCAAAAAAAATTCCTTTTCATCCAACTTTAGAGAATTATTTTTAAAAATTAAAGTACTCTTTGTTTTACATCATAGAAGATAACATAATCACTAAAAACAAATAGATGATGAACTGTGCAAATTTGGGAATTAATAACTCCAGTTGACAGCCAGTAGAACTTATAAATAACTAACTTATAAAGACCATTTTCAAAATTTAAAGATAAAGCTAAAAACTGCAGATGGTAAGAGAATGAGCATATTATGGATAATAATAAGGGTTTTAGTAGATGAAAGCCACCTTATCAGTTGAAGATGTCACTTGTAAATAATGAGCACAGAACAAGCAGGGGAAGATCAGCAAAAGTTGGTCATTTCAGAAACATCAAATAAATCTGAACATGGAGTATCATTGAAGCCTGGGCAAAGAAATGTTGGAAAGTCACATATCCACTATTCTGTCTTTTAGGCTTAAACAGAAATTTCAGCTCTTTTGTAACCCTATCTAGAGTACCTGCCAACACACATACAAATGCTACATTCTAAAACCTTATCCTATTTATTTTACTCATGGCACCCATCACAATCTGAAAACTTAAATGACTGTTAGTATATTTCTTTTCTATTTTGTTTTCACCACTAGAAAGAAAGCTCTATGAAGGTTCTTATTGTGTCTGCATTCACTGTCCCATAGAGTAGCTCATAGGCACATGTAGCTATTTAAATTTGTTACATTTGAATAATATTTTAAAAGGTTTATTTTTCATATTTAAACATTTAAAAGACATATGTAGCTAGTGGCTCCTATATTTTGCTACATGTATTTAATTTTTAATAGTGGTTACATAGTGAAATATTTTTAAAAACTATATTTCTAATTTAATCTACATAAGAGTACAACAGACAGCATTGAGTCCTCCCAAGTGAAATGAAGGAATTCACCTGCTTTAATTCCTTTTTGCTTTCCTAAATTATCACTTTATCTATTCAGTTTTCTGACTGGGGTGGGGAAACCTAGACATAGAAAACTGTAGTTTCATAGCATTGCCTCTGTCATTTCTCTCTGAAGTCAATGAAAATTCTGTACCTGGGCCCAGAGTTTTTCAATATATAAAATTGATAGATTATCTCTAAATCATTTATTTATATAATTGCTCTTTGCCAGGATTTGGGTATAAATTCTCACTTAGGTACTATTTTATATGAAATAAAAGTCTTCTATTCATTGGATTTATATTATAACTTTCTGTGTTTATGTTGCTCTGAAACCCTTAAAGAAGTTTGTTTCTATATTTTACTCCTCCTTGTAGGATTCTAGATTGGTTTCTTAAAGAAATTATGCTATTACTTAGCTTAGCATATTCTACTTAATTAATACAACTATTGTCTATTAACAAGAGTAAGTAGATTCTAAAAAGATTACTGTAGCCCACCCATTTCTTTAGCACTCTCTTTTCCAAACTGATAGATATTTATAAGGTCTATCAGAAATGTGCCTACTTTTGATGGATCATTCAGCTCTGAGTACAGAAAATTTTATTTTAGTTCACCTTGTTTCCTTTCAATATCATCTAAATTGTCATGCAGCATGAGGTGAAAGATTTCTTTAACTCATTTATTTTCTATTGTTTATTTTTCCCACTCAGTTGTGTATTAGATAATGGTATTTTTGTAAAATGAGATAATACCATAATTCCTCCTAGAATTTCTAAAATCTTGTGGTCTCCAAAACTCTGAATTAAGAAAAACAAATCTAGGTATTTTTATTTATAGTCAATTAGAAGTCTCATCTCTAACTTAAAAATGCCATTAATGTTCAATTGTCCACAGTCCCTCTTACAATTGACTTTGCTGCTATTCATTTATCTAAGTGATACACATTGAAATAGCACTGCATTTTCATTATTAGTACGTATTTTTCTACTACTTTAGAAAAAAAATATTTTCAACTTAACACAGAATCTGGCAAAGAGTGGGTACTCAAAGAAGGTCTAATGGCTACTTGCAGAAAATAATGAATAAATGTTTATAGCGTTAATTAGTACATCTATGTGAACATTACTTTAGAAGATAAAAGAGGAAACTATCGAGATTCTCAAGACTGCTAAATAATATTTTGTAATATTAAATAATTTATAGGTATATATCTATCTAAATAAAACATGTGTGATGGCAATTCTTAATATTTATATGTACAAATCTACATAAGTAAGACATGGTAAAAACTGCAATGTAATATAAGTTGGCAATTTATGTGTCAAAATTAAAATGTTTTATATTTTGAAATAATGTATTATATATATATATAACTTCATTTTCAAAGTTCGATTTTAACTTCAAAATCATGTTTTATTTCTGAATCTAAAAATTACTTTATGAATTTTATAGACAATTTCTTTGTAACTTCCCTAGCAAAGTAAAGCTTTTTCCAAATTAATATTTTTAGAAACTATCTAGTCAGCATCACAACAGAGTGAGAGGACCTCCAGATCTTTCCCCTTGAAGTTATAAAAAACTAGACAGCTATAATTTAACAAAGGATTCCTTGCTCAACAAACACATCTGAGACGTCAGCACACTGATGTCTGAAGGTAGGAATATCTGAGCAAACAGCAGAGACTGGAAGGGGAGAGAGGACAGAGACAGAAGCTACAGGCAGAAGTCTGTGCTCACTGTGGCCTCAGCAGAAGTGATGGAAGTGAAGGACTGAGGTGCAGCTCCAAATGGGAAGACAAGATTGGAGAGATGGAGACAGCAATCAGCCTGGCACACATCAAAGCTGGGCCCAGGGTAAGGGGCAGAGTAATGATGCAAAAGAATCGCAGTGCTCCAAAGACGCCTAATATAGGACCAAGGACTCTACTGATACAGGGATCTGTGTACACTACCTACTGTGGCCCACTAGGCAGTAAAGTCCTCACTTTGCAGATTGCACAGGGCTGATAAAAAACTTTCTAGCCTAAGTGGTCTGTACTCATTAAAGCTAAATCCATGAGGAAGAACAGAATCTCAGAGGAGAAAACTTGCTTTCCACCTCCACTCGCACCCACTCATCTCCACCCATATTGGAATAGCCTGGGTAGAAGAATCTGTGTCAACTCTGAGCAGTCCTGCTTGCAGCTTCTGGTTACAAAAAGATAATGCCATGAACACAAAGCATACACATAGCCTGTCCCTTCCAATACATGGATATGGTGCCTCAAGACCAAAGTAAAGGGTCATAAAAGGGATGCCCACCTTCTCAAGGAATATGAAGTGCTTTCCATAGCCAAGCTGACAATGCCCCCCAGAGATCCCAGAGCCCCAGCAGTGCAGGTAAAAAAAATAAAAACTTGTTCTTTTGTGCCACCTACTGAGGAACATAAAAAAAAAAAAGACCTCTATTTACCAATCTGCTAAACAGTGAAGTGTGAAATTCTTTAAAAAGTAGCTTTTATTCCTATAGAAGTCCAAGCAGTGAAACAATCCATCAAGCACAATGAAAAAACAAGATAACAAGAGAATTTAGAAAGAAAATTTAAAATCTCCATAAAATAAACTTTAAAACTTGGAAGTATATGATTTAAGTAATAGAGAATTAAAAATTGCAGTTGTGAAAAAACTCAACAAGATACAAGGAAACTCAGAAAGGCAAATCAATGAACTCAGAAAAAAAAAGAGAATAAAGGAGTACTTAACAAAAGTGATTGAAATTATGAGAAAGAATCAAATATAAGTTCTGGAGCTGAAGAACTCAATAGAAGAGATGAAGTAAGTACTAGCGAGCTTAGGAAATACAGCAGGCCAGATGGAGGAAAGAATTAGTGACACAGAAGATAGAAATCTAGAAATGATTCAGATGAAAGAAGAGATTAAAGAGTTAAGAGAGAGAAAGAGAGAACTTTGTGAGAACAAACACTCTGACTTGATTGAAGAAGCAAAAGAGAAGAGAAAGCCTATTCAATCAAAAAATAGATAAGAACTTCCCCAAACTTATGGAAAGAACTGGATCCTTGAATCAAAGGATCTCAATCTAAAAAGGCCTCTCCAAGGCACGTAATATTAAAACTGTCAAAAATTAACAACAAAGAAAGAATTTTCAAGGCAGCCAAGGAATAAAAAACAGTAACCTATAAAGGAAATCCCATTAGTTATAATTGTATGTTTTCAGTGGTAATCCTACAAACTAGGAAAGAGTGGAATCAAATATTTAAATTATTAAAAGAGAGAAAACATCATCAAAGAATATTAAATCTAGTAAAATTATCCTTTAGGTATGAAGGAGAAATAAAGACTTTTCCAAACATACAGAAGCTGAGGGAGGTTACCACAAGAGCTATAATACAGAAAATACTGACAGGTGTGTTTCTACCTGAAACCAAAAGACAAAAGGATATAAAACTATGAGTAACGTGACTAACAGACTGATTAAAGCAGGAAATTGCAAGCCTTGTTCAGAACAGGGAATAAAACACCTAAATATAACATAAAAGTTAAAGAAGATAACATTGTAAAAAAAAAGACAATAGCTGCAATTTGGAAATAAACTCAGCATAAAAAGGGATAGTTTGTGATAACAAAAACATAAAAGGGAAGGCGAGGGAAAGACTGAACTTGCACTGGTGAATGGAAGTAAGATGCAATCAGAAGAAAAAGGACTGCTATATATATAAAACTTTATTTTGAATAAAACTGATAGTAACCATAAACAAAATATAGGAAAGGGACACATAACATAAAAAAGAGTAAATAGAAGAAAAAGAAAAAATTATAGAATACTATCAAATTAAAATAGCAGATAGAAACATAAGGGCAAACAAGCAATGGAGACAGAGAGCTACTAGAAAACAATAGATAAAATGGCTATAGGAAATCCTCATAGATTAATAATCATCCTAAATGTAAATGGGTTGAACTCGCCAATTAAAAGACAAAGAGTAGTGAACTGGATCAAAAAATAAAACCCTACTATATGCTGCCATCAGGAGATAAATCTCAGCTGCAAGAACAAAGAGAGACTGAAGGAAGGTTAAGGGGTTAAAAATGATACTCCAAGGTATTTTGAGAAGAGTGTATCCATATTTGTACTTGAAAAAATAGATTTCAAGATAAAAAAGGTAATAAGATACAAAAATGGAACTTTTTATAATGATAAAGGATACAATACATCAAGAAGACATAACACATTAATATATATGTACCTAACCTGGGAGCACTAAATATATAAAACAACTACTAATAGAACTAAAGGGAGAAACTGACAAAAACACAGTTGTAGTAGGGGGCCTAAATACCCAGCAATGGATAGATCATTCATACAGAAAATCTATAAGAAAATATTGGCCTTAAATGACACATTAGATTAAGTGGATATAAGCAATATTTACAGAGATTTTCATACCAGACCACCAGAACATACATTATTCTCTAGTGCACAGGAAACACTATCAGGAATAGACCTCATATTGGGACACAAAACTAGCCTCAGGAAATTTAAGGATATTGAAATCATACCAAGCATATTTTCTGACCACAATTCTTTGAAACTGAAGATCAACTGCAAAAAGAAAGTAGGAAAAACCACAAATATCTAGATATTAAACAATGACTGGGTCAAAGAAGAAATAAAAGAAGAGATCAAAAGATACACAGAGACAAATGAGAATGATAATATGACATCAAAAGTAGTAATAAGAGGGAGCTTGTATCATTATAGGCCTACCTCAAAAAAAATTTTTTTTCAGAAAAACACTAACATTTCACCTTAATGAACTAGAAAATGCATAACAAATGAAGTGCAAAATTAGCAGAAGGAAGGCAATAATAAAGATTTAAGCAGAATTAAACAAAATAGATAACAAAGAAGCAATAAAAAATTAAAGTAACAAAGGTCTAGCTTTTTAAAAAGATTAATATAATTGACAAACTTCTGGCTATATCAACTAAGGAAAAAAGAAAAAAGAGTCAAACAAATGTAAGAGGAATGTAAGAGAAGTTACAATAGACAATACAGAAATATAAAGGATTATACAAGAATATCCTGAAAGGCTGTGTGCCACCAAATTTTACCTTCTAGAAGAAAAGGACAAGTTCTTAGAAATGTATAACCTTCCTAGATTGAAACATGAAGAACTAAAAAATCTAAATAGATCAGTTAACAATAAGGAAATTGAAACAATCATTAAAAACCTCTCCCAAAATAGTTGAGGACCAGATGGCTTCACGAGCAAATTCTATCAAACATTCAAAGACGATTTAATACTGATCCTTCTCAAACTCTTTTAAAAATTGAAGAGGCAATACCTCCTAACTCATCTTATGAGGACCTTACCTGGATTCGAAACCCTTTCAAGGACACAAAAATTACAGAACTTTATCTATGATGAATATAAATGTAAAAATCCTAAACAAAATACTAGCAAATTGAATACAACAATATATTAAAAAGTTAATGCATTATGATCAAGGGAGGTTCATTCCAGAGCCACAAGGATAGTTGTATATATACAAGTGGATCAATATGATATACCACATTAACAAAATAAAGGATAAAAATTATATGATCATATCAGTAGATGCAGAAAAAGCATTTTACAATGTACAATATACTATACATTTATGATAAAAAATGCTCAGTAAAGTGGGTATAGAAAGAAAGCACTCCATGATTAAGTCCATATATAACAAACTCTTGGTTAATATTATACTCAATGATGAAAAACTGATGGATTCTTCTCTAAGATCAGGGACAAGGACACCGAATCTCATCACTGTTACTCAACACAGTGCTGGAAGTCCTAGCCAAAGCAATCAGGCACAAGAAAGAAATAAAAAGCATCCAATTTGAGAATGAAGAAGTAAAATTGTCACTTTTTGCAGATGACATAATTCTTCATAGAATACCCTAAAGATTCTGCCAAAAATGTTAGAAAAAAATATACAGTAAATTTGCAAGATACAAAATCAATGTACAAAAATCTATTGTTTTTGTATATACTAACAATAAGATTTTGGAAAACAAAATTAAAAAAAAACTATTTCCTTTTCAATTGCAATGAAAAAATAAAATACTAGGAGTAAACTTAACAAAGGATGTGAAGGGCCTATATCCACTGAAAACTACAAGATATTAGTGAAAAAAAATGAAGAAAGCAGAATAAATGAAAAAAAAATTCTGTCTTCATAGATTGAGAGAATCAACATAGTTAAAATGATCATATCACCCAAAGCAATCTACAGATTTGATGCAATCCCCATTAAAATTTCAATGGAATTTTTAAAAGAAATAGAATAGAAATCATTGGATTTGGATGGAATTACAAAAAATTCAAAATAGCCAAAGCAATTCTGATATCCCCTCAAAATGAACAAGACCAGAAGTACCGCACTTCCTGAATTCAAATTGTAATACAAAGCTACAATAATCAAAATTATATGGTACTAGCAAAACAACAACAACAACAACAACAAAAAAACAGATACACATACCAATGGAATAGAATTGGGAGCCCAGAAACAAACCCACATGTATATGGGCAACTATCTTTAAATAAAGAAAACAAAATCAAACAATGCAGAAAAAAAATTCTCTTTAATAAATGGTGCTAGGAAAATGGGAAAGCCACGTGCAAAAGAATAAAACTGAACTATTATTTGACACCATACGTAAAAATTACATTTAAATGGAGCAAAGACTTAAATACAAGATCTAAAACAAAATACATAGAAGAAAATATAGGTATTAAACTTAAGGGCCTTGGTCTCAGAGAGAATTTCATGAAATTGACCCCAAAGGCAAGGGAAGTAAAAAAAAAAAATGAATGGACTATATCAAATTTAAAAAGCTTCTGCACAGCAAGAAAATAAAAAAATAAAAAATACACAATGCATAAAGGCAACCAACTGAATAGAAATATTTGCCAAAACACAGCCCCTAAAAGAAGCTAATATCCAAAATATATAAAGAATTAATAAAACTTGGGAACAATAAAAAATCAAACAATCCAATCAAAAAATGGACAGAGGAACTGAACAGATGCTTCTCCCAAGGAGACATAAAAGTGGCCAACAGATATGTGAAAAGATGCTCAACTTCACTAACTATAAAGGAAATGCAAATCAAAATCGCAATGAGGTATTACTGCAGACCTGTTAGAATGGCTATAAGCAACAAGACAAGAAATAAATATTGGAGAGGATGTGAAAAATCTGAAACCTCATGCACCGCTGGTGGGAATGTAAATTGATGCAGCCACTATGGAAAACAGTATGGAGGTTTCTCAAAAGAATTAGGACCAGAGCTTCCATATGACCCAGAAATCCCCCTTTTGGGTATATACCTGAAAATTTTAAAAATGTTTACCCATAGATACATGTAACTTTATGTTTCTTGCAACATTATTGATGTTAGCCAAGTCATGGAAACAACCCAAGTGTCCACGGAGGGATGATTGACTAAAGAAAATGCAGTACATATGTACAATGAAATACTACCCAGCCATAATAAAAGATGAAATACTGCCATTTGTGACAACATGGATGGATCCTGAGAATATCATGCTAAGTGAAATAAGTAAGATGGAAATGACAAGAACCATATGATTTCACTCATAAGTAGGATATAAAACAGAAAATTAAAAATGAACAGAAAACAAACAAACAAACAAATCATTGACACAGAGAACAGTATGGTGATTACCAGAGGGAAAGGTGGGTGGGAGAGGTTGAAGAGGGTAAAGGAGATCAAATATACGGTATGGAAGGAGGCTAAACTTTGGATTGTGAGCACACAATGCCATAAACAGATGATGTGTTATAGAATTATACACTTGAAACCTATATAATCTTATTAACCAATGCCACCCCAATAAATTTATATACACATACATATATATAAATTTATATATATATATAAAATTTGGAATAACTTTCAATTGAAAATAAAACTATGTGGAAGAGTTACTTATAATGATGTATTTAGTGATTTTTCTGAAATTAATGCATAATTTTTATATAATATATACTAACAGTGAATCATGTATTTATTATTTACTAAATACAGGAGGACTTTTGGGAGAACTTTCTCCAGGAATGTTATATCTGTATTTTGTTGCTTTTCTTTACAAGTATTTTTTTCTGACATGAAGTTATTTGTGGATCAGCTTGATCCTTTGAAAGCTCTTCATATCCATTGTTAGAATGGGTCTAGCCTTTATTCTAAGAATAATTTATCACTACTCAAAACGTGTATACTATATCTGGTGTCTACTTAAAGCTCTAAATATTCAAAAACATCTCTCTAATCTTCCTGTTTGAATTCAAATGTCTTTCCATACTCTTTGGGTTTGGTTGTTGTTTAGCTTATCAGTCCAAGTTAGTTCATTGACCAGTCTTATGGAATGTCATCCTCTACAGCTGCATACCTGAATGGTCTTCAGCTGAAGGAATTCACATAGATTTCTGGGGCTCTTTTTCTGTATAACCACCTGTATGGCACTCTACCCCATCTATTCCAGCTCCTTCTACATCTATAAACTCTGATTATTATCTTCTCAACACAGAGAGAATGCTTCTCCTGATTGATTTCCTCCTTACTACACTAGGGTCCAGAAAGTGCTCTCATTCAACAAGTTCAAGTAATCATAAAATTCATCTTGTTTTTCTTCTGTCAGGAATACATCCCTGATACAGCCATTGTCCAATGGCTGACAACATTTTCTAGTTGTTTATGGCAGGAGTACTAGTCTAATAACATGTACTGCATTATAGTCAAAAGCAGAATTTTTTTTTTTTTTTCTAGTTTTTATTGCAATTTTCCACCTCTTATCTCTCGATACTTACATTTCTTTTAAACCTTTAAACTTACCTATAAGCTCTCTTTTAACTTTCTTGTCTGCTATTATCAATGACATCTCTACATCTCTCTTGATTTTCTTTTTATTGTAGCCGTAGTTGACCATATCCCACTTTTGTATATGGATATTAATTTGTGATTCTATAATGGCCCTTGTGGATTTAACATTGTTGAAAGTCTGGATTCTGTTTGTGTGTGTGTGTGTGTGTGTGTGTGTGTGTGTGTGTGTGTGTGTTTTATTTTATTTTTTTAAAGAATGATGAGTTTTGTTCTTACAGACAGTTAATATATCACTCCTGTTGAGTCTTGGTTTTAGAAATTACTAGGGCAGTTCTGAAGCAGACTTACCCTTGTATGAGTGTAGTCTTACTTTTAAGAAAAGGGCTTTCTGTCATTTTGAATGAATGTCCAAAGTGATCAATTACACTAGCTGGACATACACCAATGTATCTAGAAGTTTGTAACCTTCAGAGTTCCTATTCAGAATATAGTCTCTCAGTAGTTTTTCTCAACAAGATTTGATATAGTATTCTATGCATGTGCAGATTAATTTTCAGCCAAAGTCTCAAAGGACCTCTAATTTCTGGTGCTCTTTTTCTTCATTTATACTTTATCTTTCATCTCCTGCTTTCCAATTGCTGTTGTCTTGGGAACCCCATATCACAATTATGGATTTCCTCTTTCCCGGCAGGTTATTTATTTCTCATTGTGCTCCCTTTCCTTTCGTCATGGCTCAGAAAGTTCAGGTGAACATCTTGGTGAATGTGATACTCACCTAATTTATTTTTCTTCTCTCAAAGATAAAACTGTCGTTCTATGGATTGTTCACGATGTTAAAAAAAAGTTGTGTTATATAATTTTTTCAGTTTTATAGTTGTTTACAGTGGTGGTGGATATGTGATACCTGTTAATCCATGTTTGAAGGTTATTTATTCTGAAAAAGGATTGTATATTATAAATATTACCAGCATGTAAATATGTCATTAAACTGCCATCTGTCTTTAATTATTTTTGCTGAAAAGTCAGCCATCAAATCTTACTGCTTTATTGAAGATAATTCACTTTTTATTTCTCTGGCTACTGTCAAGGTTTTCTCTTCATTTTTGATTTTCAATAGTTTCACTCTGATTTGATTGAATGTGGTTTTCTTTATATTTATCCTAAATGAAATGAAGTAAAAAATTTGTATTTGCATGGGATTCATACAGAAGTTTTTACATCTTTAAAAATTATTTACTGTTATTTATTTCAAATTTTGATCCTGTCTTGTTTTTTTCTCTCTTCTAGCTCTGCGATTCAAATTTCACAAAGTTTAGAACTTTTGATGTTATCTCACATGTCTCTTGCATTTTAGTTTATATTATTTTCTCATTTTCATTTTGGTGCTTCAGTTTATATATATTCTATTGTTCTATTTCTTATTTTCTAATTCTATGTCCCATTGTGTTTAATCTCTATATGCTCTAATTTTCAGAAATTTTTTCAAAATATTTTTCATAATTTTTAGTTCTCTGTTAAAATCTTTACCTCTTAATCTATTTTCTCTTTTTCTTTACTTTCAGATTTTTATCATGATTTACCTATTAGTCATAGGCAAAATTCCTGATAATTCCAATATCTAAATTATATGTGGTTCCTCATTTGTCCTTGTTTTATATTTCCAGTCATTTTAGTCTTTTTTAGTATTCTTAAGTTTTGCATGTATGTTAAACATTTTTTTAATGTGTTCATGAAAGCAATAGATGATGTTTTATTTTTTCCAAAGGGCAAAATTCTTTTAGTATTGTGGTATTTAACTTGATCCTATTGAGGCTTGATTTAAGGCAGGGCTGGTCTACTCAGTTTTTCTTTGTTGGGTGTAGTCTTTATTCCTAGACATCATCTTTATTTCTTGGGTATGGCCCTTACTCTGAGGGTATGGCTGTTTGAAGATGCTGTTTGGAGATTTTAACCAATGATCTGGGCCAACAGCCTCCAACCTTTTTGGCCACAAGGACTGGTGCTCCAATGAGAATATAATGCCTGATGATCTGAGGTGGAGCTGAGGTGGTGATGTCAGCACTGGGGAGAGGCTGCCAATACAGATGAAGCTTCACTTGCTTACCTGCCGCTCACCTCCTGCTTTGTGGCCCAGTTCCTAACACCTAACAGGCCATAAACTGGTACTGGTCCACAACCTTGGGGTTGGGAACGCCTGATCTAGTTTGTTGACTAAGGCTCATACACTTTGGATAACATTTAACACTAAAATCTACCTTCCAGTATTTCATAGCTACTCAATTTTTTTGTTCATTTCTTTAGCCTCTTTATTGCTGTCTTCAGCTGAGTTTCCTTAAAATTGACCTAGCACAAGCACAGCAAAAGAGTCAGCCATCAAGTAGAAAAATTTTATTTTTTAAATCTCTTTTTTCTATGCTTTTTACCACTCTGGGATTTTTCCTGAGTCCCTGAAGTTAGGCAGTCCTGGACTCAACTTCTGTCTGCCTTCTTCAACCAAAGAGTCTGATGCTTTCACCTTTGACTCTATTCTGTGATACCTGGATTGGAGAATCACCTCAGAGAAAAAGCTGTGATATCTCATACTCAAAGAAAGAGTAGCATCTGTATTTGTAACTGGTGTTAATAATATCACTCATAGTTGTTGAAATGCTATCATACATGTGCACGGTCCAGCAGAATAATATTTAATATCATTTTAAGAATACATGTAGATAAGTGAAGTTTATGAGCAAGTGAACTTTTGGTCCATAATTTAAAATGTGTATTATAGAAGCTGGATCAAATAAAAATTTCACTTTAAACAAAATGGCTGAACATTTACCCTTTAAGAGAAGGCAATGAATAAAAATAAACCTAATCAAAAATAAACCTTATCAAAAGAGTAAATGTGATACTTTATATATTCACAGTGTCATAAATTTTAAAATACTAGAAATTAGTACATAGTAGCATACCCCAAACTGGTAGATGGAGTGTCTAATTTATCTTGCTTCATGTTTTTAATTTTTAAAAATGTATTGGCAGTTATTCTTAAATGTCAAACAATTTTATTTAATGTTTTTCACATACATACAATTTGTCCTTAAGGTAATCCTTTTTACCTACTTTCTATCATTTCAGCATATTAGCCTTTTACAACCGTTATTTACTATAGTGATATCTTTAGATGGAAAGTGAAGGTAACATATACATCAAGATTCCAATATCTAATTCTTGTTTAGCAGATTATATTGCTGATTTTTGTTTTAATTTTCTGCCAGATGTTTAGTATTTAATATTGTATTGCAGGAAATAGCTACAGCATGAAAAAACTGTGAACACAAACGTATAAATTTCAAAATTATTTTAAGAGGGGATTTTTTTTTCTCATAGATATTATAATTAAATATATCCTTAAAGTCTAGAAAATTTCCAAATCACTTCAGGGTAACTTGTTTGCATTGAAGCGACATTTTTAGCTATAATAATCTCCAATGAGTATTATTTAGATGTATATACTCTCTTTGCCAGGTTTTAAGACAGTAATAATTTCCAGGATTTTTAAAGTATGCTTTCCTGAAGGCTGTTCTGGTTTTGTTTAGAATTATATGTATGAACCAAACACCTCCAGAATTAGATGTCTGCCAGTTATTTAAAATGACAGGCATCCAACAGTTCTATTTTAAAATATTTGTTGAGAAAGTAATGAGACATGTACATAAGGAAGTGTACAAAAACTGTTTATAACAGAATTTTTTATCTGAATGAAATATGTAAACTATAGCAAAAATTATTGATGGGTTAAAAATTTAAAGTATAGCCTTATGGTCTTATTCATGCAAAAAATGTTTATTCAACACTCATGTTTTGGTGTTTTAAAAGTATACTCTAGAAGAAATATACAAGAAAAATTGAGAGAATTAGTATGACATCTAACCATGTGAAATTACCATTAAAAAAAAAATTGGTTAAACGTTGACTGAAAAGGCAAGCTTGAAGAAAAACTGAAGACAATGAGAAAGTGAGAAATAGGGATATGTAGGGAAAGATCATTCCAGATAGGAGGAAAGCAAAAGTTCCTGAAACAACTGTACACTTTGCAGATTTGAAGGTAAGCAAGTGGACCAGTGTGACTAAAACAAAAGAAAAGAGAGAGCTTTAGGCTGTGAGACCAGGGTAGTGAAATAGGAAATGTTCTTGAAGAATACCATGGAGTTCTAGAGATTTTTGTCTGAATGAGATGAGGAACTTTTAGATGATTATAAAAAGAGGCAGTGTGTAGTACAATCTGTATATTAAAAGCAGGAGAATGTATAAGATTACTTAGGAAAGTGTGTAGAGTGAGATAAGAGGGCCTAGAACAATTCTGAGAATTACCAGGGTTTAGTGGTAGCAAAACCAAAAAACTGGCCAAAGAACATTTAATACTCTAGAACACTAAGAGTATATTGTGGCATAGAGAGGATTAGAGACTGTTTTTGGTGAATGATAGTGTCAAGTAATATAGAGATTCCAAACAGAATAATGGTTGAAAAGCATCCATTGGACTTAATCCTCTGGAAGTAATTCTTGACTCTGACACAAGCAATTAAAGTGGAGTAGTTGAAGCATGTTCTTTACTGGAGTGGGTTGAAGTAGGTAATGAAGTATTGCACAGTTATCAAAGATGATGAGAAGATCTATTCTTACACAGAAATGTGTTCATAATGTATTAATAAAATTTTAAACATTGTGTTACAAAGCAGTATTAAAAAATCTATTTTATGAGAATATATCTGTGAATATATACATAAAAGTATGAAGTGACTTTAAAAATCAAGCATAAACTATACGCCACACAGTTTGTTTAGAACTTTATAGTATTACCTCACAGGCTTGCTATGAGAAATAAAAGGGATGAGAAATCTACAATTGAAGTAAGTCCACGATCAAACAATGAATAACCAGGAGCTATAATTCCATTCAGGAATTCTTCCCCCCTCCTCTCAAAAAAACATTAGTTTGCTTAAGTTATTTCTGAGTTTGTATACATTTACAATTATTTTATATGGTCTGTGCATGGGAGAAAATTTTTTAAAAACTAGGCCATGTAACAATTGCAGAAAAATCTTTGATACATACATAACCTTTCTCATAACACAAAAATTAAAAGTTCTGGAATAATGGGTCAGTTTTCAAATAAGATTAAACAATTGAGAAAAAGTATATGAAGAAAACTATGTTCATATTTCCACTAACAATTATTCTAGAATGTCCAGACAATGTTCATGTAAGTATTGAGTTTCTTGAAAATATCTTAAGGCTTGATGAAAATATATCTGAAATTTTTAAATTTGAAGTATTTTGTTTAGTAGAAATGTATCCTATATAATAGGTATTATATTTCAAACATATTAAAACTGTGTAGTATAAGTATAAGGTCACAGTTATCATGGAACCCTCTTAAAAGCTATGGAATCTGTTGTAAAAACTGATTTCTCTACTGAAATTTCTATAGATTGTGCTGGATTTACTCACATAAAAGTTAGGTTAGCAGGTACTGAAAGAAGCAAACATGTCAGGTCAAAGAAACATTGACATGCACTATGTAATATTCTTCATTTCTTTGAGTTGGCCAGATTATTGCTTTGATTCCTCATTATGTTTCTAAGCATCTGATGTTTAATTATAAATTGAAGTACAATTATATTTGAAATGCTTTTTCTATCATAAAAAAATATATTATCAATTTCAAATAAATGTGATCTAAATTTGTATATTTATACTAATTATATTTTATACTTAAAATTATTTTCTTATGATTATATGAGTATGCTTTTAAAACTCTGATTATATGTGTATGTTTATGGCCAGACATATAAATATTATCAAAAGTGAAGTTTTTATTCATAATAATGAATGTAGAAAATCCTAGATGTTAGTAAATAGCACCTTTGAAATGTCTCAAATATTTTTATCCTGCTCCAGAAACTAAAATGAAGGGTGATCTGGTCACTTTCATGGGCCTGGTTTAATATGACCAATTTCTCTATAGTTCTTTCTCTACAAATAATTTTTCACGGGCAACAGAATTTTCACAATGGCCTCAATTGCTGTGATTGACAGAGAATATGCAGAAAGTTGGCTAGCACATCACCACAGTGTAAGAAGCAGTGTTCCTATATTATCATTTTTAAAGGTGTGAATCAAATTAGCATACAAAGGGGAAAAAGCTCTTTGGTAGGTACTGCTTTTGCTACCTTTCAAAAACGCTATATTAGGAGCTCATTTGGCATCTAGTAGTTTTGCCTTCCTTATTTGGGTCAGAATTAGCCATTACCAAGTAAAAGAGTATATTTTGAATGTTATCATTCCACATATTTGATATCTATGGGAAATGGTATTAATGATTAGGTTAGCCCCCAGCACATATTATTTGAGAATCCTGAAAATACTTTCACAGGAAAACACTAAAATAAAAAGCTATGTAATATTTGCTCTTATTTACAAAGTTTATTTCCATTTCACATAATAACAACTAAGAGGTGAATAATTATCACATTACAATAATGGAATTATAAGTATCAAACTGGTATTTGCTTTTATTTAGATACCTTTCTTTTAAAAAATTATTTTCTATATATCTTTTTATAGATATTTATTGGCACATCTACCTAAAATTTTCAGTGGTTGATCAGATATAGGTAAATCTAAGGACTCAAGTGAGATCAAAATTTACTCTCTTTTTTGCTTATTGCCGTTTCATTTATTTTGACCTCATGTAGAAAGGCTTTTCACATGTTTTGGCAAGATGGCCATGACATAGTTTACTCTCAGAAACCTTTGTCAAAGAGCTTCATTTCCCCCATACTGTAGTTTCAAGAGGTTTCAATTAATTTAGATTGTTAATGATTAATTTAGATATTACTTCTTCTCAGGCTATTTGTGAAGCAGTCTCTTTGTCTAGAGGTTTGTGAATGTGTTGGTTGAGCCTAGGTTTCAGGCCCATCTCTAATGATGAAGAAAGGGATTAGTCTGGTCAACAACATGAAATGAGAGTTTGAGGAGAGTTTCCAAATAAAAGAAAATAATGGGGATATGGTGGCTAGAAAGAAGAATAGCAATTGTCTACTACACACAAAACATAATAATATTTCTTGCACACTTTCCAGCAATCCCAAGGTTCTCTGATTCAGGAATAATGAACTGGATTTTGGTCCATAATTTCTGATTAAAGTAAATCTGGAAATAATGGTCAGTACAACAAAAGTTTTAAAAAGTTTGTTCCTATTTGAACATTGCAACTACCTATTTATATAAACTTGAACAGGTTATATGATATTTCAGGAACTCCATTTTCTTGGATATAAATTTAGGTAATTACAGCTTTTGAAATCCTAATTTTATGATTAAGTAATTAGTTTGTGGGTTGCTCTTGTGTATGTTACCACCTCTCTCTCTGTGTCCAAGTCTCTCCAGCATAAATAAGGTGCACAGTCCCTGTCCTTTCTGATCTTTTGATTTACAGTGAAAGTAAAATAAACTTTGTAAGGAATGTACCATGAAATATGTAAATAAGTTCTCACTTTCTCCTTGCAAGAACTAAATCATGAATCATTTTGTTTAATTGATTCTTATACAAATTTTCTTTTAAAAAAACCTACAAGAATGAAAATTTTTGTTGCTGTGATGTATATGAATTCTATAAATCTCATTTGTGCCTAATTTAATAAAGTTCATAACTGTTTCTTTCTACCCTCAACAGCTCAAATACTTATGGTACTTTGTAAGCAATCCACTTACATATTGAAATAATAATAATAATAATGGCAGCTCATATTTATTAAGTGCTTATTTTAAAAGAATTAAACTAAAATGCATACCACTTAATCTTCAACAGAAAAAAATAATTTCATTAAATATGTTAATGAAATATTTGCAAAAACCTAGTAATAATACATGATTTAGTTTTCAGTATAATAGGATATATTAGTGTAATGACAATTTATATAGGACTTAAAAAATTATGTGATATTCTACCTTCATGTTTATTGGTGACTGTCACTGTGCTCCTGAGGTATATATTTTCAGAACAAATTTGCTGTTGCTTTTAGAATATGAATTATATAATTCAGTTTTTCATTACCCTCAGTTCCACTGGAATTGATAACATCAAATCATTTAAGTTTTAAACTAATTAGTTTTGTTACTTGTGAAATAATGTTTAAGTCATTCTTACTGTATGAAAACTTATCAAACTTCTACATTGCTACTGAGTTTTATCTAGTAGCATTTAACTTATTAGATGTACAATTTACTGTAAATTTAACCCTGTAATATTTAACCTATTTTTTTATCAAACTCAAATATTTTTTTAAGTGAAAGCCATACAGGATTTGCATGAACAAAAGCCCTCTCATTCACTTTTTGCTTTCTGTCACATTTCCCCACGGTGTTACATATTATTTAATTTGAAAGGTGAGCTGCTGTTCTGAGAGACCCTGTAATAACATAGATTCATTCTTTGCTTTGTGATGCAGTAACTACTTACAGTGCTACAGTTATAATTATAATGTGAACAGTGTAACTGTCACTGGGTAAATGTGCTCTTTGAGCATGGTAGGTATGTAGACATGATTTGGAGGTTTGCTGAATAGAAAAACATTAAATGCCAAGTCATAACAAAAAGTCCATATAAGAAGGGCAAACTAGAAAGCAGTTGAATAAGTTCTTTTGATATACTTGTCATTCTCAAAATGGTTTCTAAAGAAATATTGAATTTGTCGTTTATTTTTGATGATCCATTTAGGGACCTTATTTTTAACATTTCATGCAATAACAGTGAACACTCTATTGTTATAAAAATGAATGACAATTTTCACTATTTAAAATTGCACAATATTCTGTATACACGTAAAACAGGATAGAGAAATGTGCTGTGATAATTTCAGATGAAACTGCATTTAGAACTTTATTCATAAAAATTAAAATATTTTAAAATAAGAGAAAATTACTTAAACACCTAAATTTTTAAAACTAATAAAATATATTTCAGAGTATGCAAGGCAAAACAATACGTTCAATGAGTCCAAAAAAATAAATTGAGGAAAGTAAATATTTCTAAATTTTATTTTAATTTCAATTTTGCTTTGCTGCATTCATTGAACAGTCATCACTGCCTAAGTCTTTTACTAGATTTTTTATCAAAGTAATCAATATTATTATATCGATAAGCTAATGTTTCTGTAGTTCTATTTTACTGATACTGATACAGTTTAAAGTATTTGAGGAAACATGTGGAATTTGTCATATAGCCTCAGGAGAAAATAAATATATACACATATAAGCCAAGTAATGTGAATTTTTAGCAGCCTGAAATATTTATAATGGTCAAACTTTGGTTCCTCAATGTTGATATAATGGAAAGTTGTGTTTTTGTATTGTTTTTCAAACTGTGCTTTACTTATGCTTCTATTGATTTAGAAAAAAAAATAATTTATCCTTTAGATGGTATTAAATTAACATACTTCCGGCCAAAAAAATAAGCAAGACACTAATTCTATTTCATTGACATGTTTTCAGTAGACTAAAATATACAAACAGCAGTTGGAAATGTCAGCTGCATTTGACACTGGCCAATTTATGAAAATGGTTTGTCTTATTGACTTAACTCCCACCATTAGACCTGTTTGCCATGCCTTCTGTATTTTGTGCTTTTAGATATAGTGACCTGTGCTGTTACAAGAAATGTTTTAGAAATGGTCATTATCCTCCCAAATAAAGTTAGTGCATCCAAATTTGGAAATTGACGGCAGGAATATTCCCCAGCTAAAGCTAGAGCTTAGACCTGTTATACTTATTAAAAAGCCTATTCATACAAATTAAATCCATTCCATATCCTGGCCTCTGATGACAGCTCCATTTTTTTTTCTTGTCTGGTTTGAATTACCTCAATTCTGTATCCAGAAAGAATTTATCCCTTTCAAGAGACTTCTTCAAGCCTATAATAAATTCACATGGGTCGTCCCATCAATGTAGTGAATTTGCATTATTATTTCATTATGAGTAGGAAAGAAAGCGGATTAGATCTCTTCCGACACTGGCAAAGCCTAATTCAACCTGAACACATGATTAAAGCCGGCATTTATGACTATAACTGTCAAAAAAAACTAATTGTAAACTGAGAGTAGTGGATAATTATGGCTTTGCTATTAAACCATTTCTCTCCTATTTATCACAGAACCAGCTACAGACTTTACTACTGTTTGCATTTAGTTCTCTGATTACTATGAACCTACTTATGCAAATGAAAGTTGATCTATATTCTCAAATTGAAGGCTCTGTGTAGACTTAAGTTTAATTATGTATTTAGCATGTACGTTTTACTTTTTTTCCCTTTAAATTTTTTTTGAGAGAAAGGCCAAGAGACACTAATACCACTGTGTCTAATACACTGTGTCTTGCATTTTTAAAATTACAAATCTTGAAGCAGCTTCCTGGTAATTAGTTTTACACATATGCTATTTGAACTATATTTTATAAGAGATTTTTAAAAATTATTCTCTATTATGCATACAAATATATACTATGGCCTTTAGAATCATGTACATACATGTTTATATATTTTATGTTAGTATATATTTACATAGGCACAAATAACTACACAAACATAACTATGCATATAGAAAGATATGCATACTATATATAAACAACATATGTATACATGCATGCACATACTCCCAGACATACCAAAAAACACACCACTAAATGTTGTGTGATATGAATATATCACCACTAAATACTGTAAGCCCTTAAGGATGTAACAAATATCTTTAATATTTTATGATAACTGTATGAGGAAATTGTTAACTGCATAGGCTCTAAAATATCTCTACTTAGAATTCAATACTAGTTTAACCATTTACCAGGTATGCATATTTATACAACTTACTCATTTTAAAAATGTGTAAATATAATTACGATTAGGATAAAAAATGAAATAATTGTTGTAAACTAGCACACAGTAAAGGCTCAATTAATGTGAGCTTTTAGCTAGTTTCATAAAATCCTATTATTTTAACTATGAATCACTGTACTTGTATGAATATGTGTGGCAATGTATTTTAAGGTAGAAAGACAATAATAGTGATAGGTATAATTCAACTATATGCTTCATTTTTATGGGATAGTTCTAATTCATAAAATTGTATTCAGCATAAGCAATTACTTAAAAGCTTAAGTAGCAGAATTTGTTTTATAAATAAAAATTACTTAAAAAATAAATTAAATATTAAAGAAAAAAATAACTTCTTTAATGCCCTGGTTTTCAGTTCAAGAAACAGTTTCACTTAATTGTATAAAATGCTACTGATAATAAATAGAATAAATTAAATGTTGATAAGAATAGGCTTTTTAAAAATATCAAAAAGTGGGAAGCCTTGCTATTTTAGATATTAATACAGTTATAGTAGGCATAAGAACACATGCATTTATTCTATTGACACCTGCATTTTGAAAGTGTTTCAATTAGGAAATGTAAAATGATTTTGATAATGGGAAGGGCCACTAAAAATGCTTGGCTCAGTTATCAAAATTGTATCTTATAACTTCTGAGGGTTAATAAACATAATATTTTATTCACAATCACTCAGAAAAATTAAAACTAAAACCCATAGGTTGTGGGATTCCGCTACTGCAGCAAGTTTTGATAGTTAATCTATTCAATAAGTATTAGATGATTAAAATTATTAATTTCTACTACAAAAATATTAGTTTATAATCAACTTCAGATGATATATTCAGTAATTAAAAATGGAGACTTTTGAACCAAGAATGATTTTTCTTTTCTTTTCCTTTCCTTTTTCTTTATGAAATAAAAGAACTTTAATAACTATCTCTGGTCTCATGACCTTACTGATAAGTCTTCCTGTTTGTGTGTTACCTTTCCACCTCTGTGCAAACACATTTGTGTGTGCCATTTTTCCACTTCATGTTAGTAATAAACATTGACCTATTTATTACATAATCCCTTTGTTATCATTTTTAAAAAACTTAAAATTCCACAGAGTGAGTATGCTGAATTTACTAGACTATATCCTACTCTTATATAGACAACCAAGAATATTTCTTTGCTTGAGCTATTTATTTAGGCTTAATTATTTGAATTCAGATTATATTTTTGACAAGTATAAAATTATGTTTTTAAAATTTTTTGCCATATTATTCTCCAAAATATTGGTATAAGCAATATGGCTTTCTAATTATAGTGTCATTTTATTTTTATTTTCATTATTCTGTTGCTTTTGCAATGATACATAAACATTTCCAGATGTTCATAATTTAACAATTATTTTCTTCTGTAAATTGTTTATATTTATTATTTTTTCTTGTGTATTATTTCTTTATTAAAAATTAAAGTGAATAAATTACAGATATTGTTTAAAATACATTAGTTAATATTAGATTAAAGACCAAAGGTAACAAATTAACAATTACAAAATCAAGTTTGCTCTCTGTATACATTAAATGACATCTAATTGTTTGGTTTTTACTTTCTGACACTTTTCACTTTGTTTATGGGTCTTGAAAGATCACTGATAAATAAATTATGCTTGCATTTTAGAAGTTTTAATTTCATATTAAAATGACAACCCAAGTCAACATTTTGGATGAAAACAACTTTTCTCAAGAAATAAAACATCAATAAATGCAAAATTCAGCTTCCTTAATTAAACTTTAAGTAAAAAGATAAATTAAAAATATGCTTTTTATACTGTACAGACATTTTATTCTACATGCCAAGTTATTATTAAAATTAGTGTTTCTAAAGTAAGTTGCTCAGAATATGTACCTGTAGTTTTTAATTCAGATTATAGTATGCATAGATAAAATTATTTATCCAATAGGGCTACCATTAATTTTAATGAAAGAAACATTCTTTTTTTCATTGTGATATTGTCATAAATTCCTGTAATTCAGTGATAATTCACTTACAGAGTTTTTGCCTAAAAATGATTTTCAGATAAACTTTGTTTAACTTTTCCACAAGAAACAAATTCTAGTGGAAATCATTTTTTTTTTATCAAAAAACCTCTAGAATCTCTTCTCATTAATGTAAAAAAAATATTTGATTCTGCCAAAGGTGTTTGTGGTATTAAATAAAAGTGATTGAAAATGTTATTAAACATTTTTATACATATTAATTTTATTAGATATTTTGTTATAAATACAGGCCTTTATTATTTTTATTTATCTATTATCATTGATGGCATTTCTATAGGTGAGTAGCTTAAGTTCAAAAGAAACTATCAAATAAACCAAGACATAAAAAGTATTAAAAACGAAAAACATTTTATAGATCCATTTGTGTTCTCAAAAATACATGAACATAATTTTTCAGAATATACAATATATATAACCAGAGTATTACTGGATTTAAGAGGAGTAATGTATCATTGATCAACAATAGTCTAAAGCCTGTCTTTATAGATTAAACCAAAAGAATGTATATAACCCAAATAATAGTTAAAAATAAACAAACAAAACAAAACAAAAAAACTGAAGCCCCCAAATATTATATGGGATCATGGGAATTTTGAAAATCTTAAATGACAGTGACTGAAAAAAACTGCTACATTACACAGATATGTAGATACTTTAATGCAGGAGTCCCCAACCCCGCAAGGCCTCAGACCAGTACTGGTCAGTGGCCTATTAGGAACTGGACCACACAACAGGAAGTGAATGGCATAAGAGTGAGCAAATCTTCATCTGTATTTGCAGCCACTCTCCAGCACTAGCATCCTCACCTCATCTCTACCTCAGATCATCAGATATTAGATTCTCATTGGAGCACAGGTCTCTGGTGCCAAAAAGGATGGGGACCGCTGCTTTAATGCTCATTGCCTGGAGGTCCTTGCCATGAAGACTAAGTAAGGTTTAAAGCTGATGTGAGAACTGGTGCTTTGGCTTAATTACAGACTGACGGCCATACACCAAAATTTTAATTAATTTTTTTCTTTCAACTTTAGAATGCAAATTTAAATCAAATCTTTCCCATTGAGAGCCATAATAATACAGAGATTTGATGGGATAATAAGAACCATGAAAATATTTTCTTTTACTTTTTTTAACTTAAATTTTTTAACAGTAATGTGTCAAAACAATAAACTGTTTTTTTTTTTTATCCTACCTTTAAGAGCCAATTGCCACAAAAAGCAACCAAGCTTTCATGATGCAAATTCTGAATGATACAAAGTGCAGAAGACTTATTTTCTAAAGAAGATGAAAGAGGGTATCTACCCTATGGAGGCCATGCATATCTGTGTAAGAGGGTACTCTACAAAAAAAAAAAAAAGAATTATATAAACAGATACATTCTGGAACAAATATCAGTACTTTCCCCCTCCATTCTGGGAACACTGACACCTAGGCCTTTATTCTCTAGGCTAGATCATAGAAGATCCTTCTTTAGAGAAAATACTAGAGATATCAACATTGGTTATTTCCAGCAAGATACTTTTTATAAATACTAGTCCATATTCCCCATGCTCAAGCATAGAGCTTTCAGTTGGCTTTATAGCACCTAACGCTTAAAGATGAGACACTAAGAAAATGGTACCATTTATCTAAAGAAAGCAAAGACCAAATAAAGAAAGAAGTGATTTTAAGTACTATCATTAGTTTGAGTGCTAAAATGTCATTCAGTAGTAAACTGGGGCTTACTGACTTCAAGGCAAGAGCAAATTTTAGATATCATTTTCTTACTCTGCATGCAGTAACTGCATGTTGGACCCTAGAATCCACTATGGTAAAAGTATTTACACCATTAAAATGTGCTAATTCTAAAAATACAATGCTATCATTAATTTTCTCAGAAACATTCAAGAAATATTATATCTATAAACAAGACCAGGATGATATATTTTTAAGAAAGGAAAATCAGAAACTAAAACAAATCTTTTCAAAATTAGGAAATATAAAACCAAAATTGAAAAATGTAATGGAAGTTTTGGAAAGATTTTGCTCCCTCAAGCAAGAGCAAAAATAAACTTAACAAAATATAAGACAGAAAAAAATGAACTGCTATTCTAGATGTTCAACATCCTAGCAGTAGAAAATCCAAAAAGAAACATCAGAAATATGAAGCAGAGGAAATAATAAAATTATTTCATAATATTTCTCAGAGCTAAAAATCATGAGTTTCCTGATTAGATGAACTTATTCAATATAGATAAAAAGAGGTGCATACCACGATACATCATCACTGAATTTCCAATTACAAAGATATAAGAAAATCCTACCAGCTTCTCCAAAGAAAAACTTGACTTCTACAAAGATCAGGAAAAAGAATAATTTTACTGTTTCAATTTCAACACAGGAAGCATGATGGCAAAAGAGCAATATCATCAAATTACTGAGAAAAAAATTATTTCAATCTAGAATTTTATATCTATTTAAAAACGCTCATACAAAGATGAATGTAAAGACAAGTTCAGACAGGTATCTAAGACTAAGACTATTGAGATCCTCAGTCATAATGAGAAATTAAATAAAAACATTAAAAAAGGGGAATATACATGATGACATCCAGGAATTAGGGGGTCCAAAGATGGCAGAAAGACTATGGGAGATTCTAGAATTAAAATGAAGCAGGAAACCTACATAGTTATTGCATTCTACAGGTAGAGGTCAAAATCCAATTGGAGTAGGTAAGAAGCAATCAATAGAGATTCTTTGAGAAGGTTCAACTGGTAGTATACCTGCTAAGTCTGAATGTATTTCAAAGAGATATGGACACTTTGCTGGATGTTTGAAATTATGTAAGTAGAAAACTGTTAGAAAAAATAGCAAGACAAAACAAGATAAAATTTATTCTGAGAAAAATAAGAAGTTAAAAAAAGAAATAATTATATGTTCCATGGCTCAGTAGTAAATAACATTTATATAGTCAACATTTTAAACAATGAATAATATTATAACCCCAAATTTGATGTAATTGCATTACATGATGGGAGAGAAGTGTGTTTATTTGTTGGGAGATGAGGGAGGAAAAGAGCAGAAGGTAATAAAGTGAAAATCACAACTTTCTTATTGGGAAATTAATAAATAATGCTCAAAGTCAGAATGTAGCTACATAATAATATATATTTGGTGATACGTTTTAAATATAGGACAAAATTAAAATTAGGTGATTCTGGGAAGAAAAAAGTATTAGTGATAAAAATTTTTCGTAATAATCTTTATAGAATTACTTGAACCTTCAAACTATTGAGATCCTCAATCCATGAAAAACTTTGATCTGATATAAAAATACTTGGATAGAAAAAAACCTACACATTTATACATTATGTAATGTAATATTGGCTCTGGAGACAAACAGGTTGGGCTATTTCTGGAATTACAAATAATTCCATGATCTTAGATAAATCATTTAATTTCTCTGTGAGTTAGTGTTTTGTTTTGAAAAAAGAGATGAGCTAAGACTTATGGGTCATTTTATGTAAATTTAACGAATAGTCTATGTAAAGAGAGTCAGCAGAACTTCTCAATACATCGATGTAACTACTACTACTACTACTACTACTACTACTACTAAATTACTACTAAAAGTATTACCACCTTATTATTATACGAACATCTCATTATAATCTTTCAGTTCCCTACCCCAGAAGAAAACTAGTAAATTTATCATCTAGAGATAGTTCTTATATATATAAACATTAGCTATATATATTTGCATACATGTATAGGTATATGAATAGCCATGTTTTTCAGTTTTACAAATAGAAACAATGTAGATAATATTTTTATGTAGCATATATCATTTAAAATATAATGTACAGTGTATGAACCAATAGAGATCTAACTATATATATATATATATATATTTTTTTTTATTCTGTGAAGTCTTCCATTGTATAAATATACCATACTTTATCTTCTTACTTATTGGTGGATATAAAGTATGTTCTAATCTTATATTCTGAAAGAGTAGTGTTATAATTTTCTAAATGAGAGAGTAAATCTCTGGTATAATCTAGAAGTTGAATGGCTGGTTAAATGATATGCAGTTTAAAAAAAATTTAGCAGTTGCTATTGAATTGTAAGAGTATCTCAAAATCCAAAACTTAGCATGTAGCCTATTCTGCTGGCTTCCACAGCTTGTGAACTTAGTGAATTAAGTAGTAATCTAGAGAGTTTTTACAGAGATACAATAAAAGTGTCTTTTCATAAAATCAAGTTAACTAATTTTACTAGGTTGGAGAGGATGCTACATTAGGCTAGAATGAATGAATGGATATCAATCAGTACAACAATGCAGAACATCAATGCTATATGCCGAAAGTTTATTAAAAAACATATTTATAAGCAAAGAAACAAAAAAGAAAGAGAAAAGAAGACGTAAGAGATTTTTCCCCTGAATTATCTGTGATTTCTTAATTTCTTTTTTTAAAGCCTAAAGACACCTTAAACACATATAACTTATGAGTTGTAAAAATAGTTTGTTTAAAATAAAATAATATGATTCTACTTCATTTCTCCCTCCCACCCAGACTCCACCATTTTCTGATGTTTTCCTTGGGCATTTACTCTTGTAATTATCTAGAGCACTATACAGTTCTGTGATGCCCATGAAGACTCTATAAATGGATATTCCTACCTTCCAAGTAAAATCATTAATTCAATCTTTATGTTTATGTAGTTTATGGAGCATCAGGCATAGAATGACTGAGAGGAAAAAGTAAAAGTGTTTAATTTATCAAGATCTAAAATAAATCAAAAGCATGAAATAGAAAAAGTATAATTTAATGAACGAATGTTTAAATGAGAAATGACAGGGAGGTTTTAATGACAGATAAGTAGATGTGCTCTCTATCAATTTAAAAAAGTTAAGCCTACACTTTTCAGTGAGAATTTTAGACATATAAGTAAAAAATGAAATATGTCATTCATGTGCCTAATTTCAGACACAGAGAAATTGAAATGGTATAAAATGTAACAATAACACTGAAGTTTAAGAGTTCAGAAAGACATCATCATATGCTGAAAGTCTGCTTCTCAGACATAGCTTCCAAAATGTTTGACTTAAATATGGTTTGTAAAATATCTGCCATAAATTAAAATGAAAAAAAATTTCATATATAAATCCAAATTTCTGAGTTTTCTTGAACAATTGAAATAGCTGGAACATGGACCCAAGTCATGTAGTGGTGCACATTTTCTAGCTTGGCATTCTCCTTGTCAATCTGTAATGACTCCCAGGCACAATGCCGAGTCTTAGTTCACATATAACATTATGTTCTCCGTTTTTTCTCCGTGGACAACCAAAAGTGGAACAAGAAAGAGATGGTGTCATGTTTGAAGGAAGTAAGAGAGGTCACTTTATTGTGGAAATAAAGAATATTCTTACTTTTTAATATATGCAATATGTGTGCCCAGAAAATCCAAGATAACATTTTATAAATCCAATCAGATTTTCTTATTTATTTTTTCTTGACTGGATTATGTTAGCTTTTTGATATTGAGATATCTCATTTGAGATAGGGCAGGAAATTTGGTTCTGGATAAGAATATATATGGCTATGTTAAGTTCTAAAGTCTCCCATGCAAAGGAACCAGGAGGAGAATACCAACAAAAACCCACTAAACATATTCCTACACATAATTCAGCAATCATACTTCTTGGTATTTCCCAAAGGAATTGAAAAATATGTCCATACAAAAACTTGCATGAAGATATTTATAGCAATCTTCTTCATAATTGCCAAAACTTGGAAGTAATAAAATTGTCCAGTAGATAAATGAATAAACTGTGGTACATCCAGACAAGGGAATATTTTCAGCACTAAAAATAAATAAGCTATCAAGCCATGAGATGACATGGAAGAATGTTAAATGCAAATTACTACAGTGAAAGAAGAAAACCTGAAGAGGCTATATGATTCCAGCTGTATGACATTATGGAAAAGGAAATAATACTATGGAGACAATAAAAAGATTAGGGGTTGCCAGGGATTGGGGAGGCAAAGGAGGGTTAAATAGGTGAAGTACAGAGGATTTTTAGGTCAGTGAAAATATTCTGTGTGATGCTATAATGATGAATACAAGTCATCATACATTTTTGCAAACCCATAGAATGTATGACAAGTAAACTATGAACTTTGGGTGATTATGATGTGTCAGGGAAGGTTCATCAATTGCAACAAATGTATAACTCCGGTGAAGGTAATTGATAATGGAGGAGGCTGTGCATGTTGGGGGCAGCAGGTATATGGGAAATCTTTGTACATTCCTGTCAATTTTATAGTGAATCTAAAACCACTCTAAACAATTTCTTTAAAACAAACAAATAACATTGCACACATTTTTAGTGCCATAAGAAATCAAACCTCAGAACTCCAATTACTATTGAGTAATACAAAAAGCATCTGTGACCAAAGGAAGCATTTAGAAAGCCTGTGTAAGTCATAATGCTTCTGTGGGAAAGAGCAAGGAGTGCAGTAGTTCACAGAAGCTTTTAGCAAATGTTCATTATCAGAAGAGAGATGCACCCTGAAAGGGAATTACTCTGAACAAAGAAAGGACTAGACTCCTTTATATCTCTAGAAACATTTTCTAGAAATGGCAGATGTCAGAAACTGGCAGCATCTTCAATACATCTTCAAAAGTGAATACATTACTCAGAAAAACAAGTACTATCATCCCTAAATTCAGCACTCTAAGAAACTAGAGAGAAGCAGGAGTATGGAAAAGCCCTATTGAACAAGATCAGGTTCCATGAGTGCCAACTACATGGAAATACTATGTTATATCACAGCATTTTGCTATAGTCAGAGATAATGGAGCCCCTAACCAAGAAACTTGGGATGGGGGCAGAAGGAACATTTTCAAAGCAAAGATTATTCGTTCTCAAGAAAGTTCTAACCTCATTTTGTTACATAAGAAATACTATAAAGTATTTAAAGAACACAAAAAGCCATTTAATACACAGAAAATAAGAAAAATTTCTAAATTCACATACTTTAAGAATAAATTTGATAACAATTTTGTTTTAATATTAAAAATTTTTAAAGAAACATATAGATAATATAGAAACATGTTTCTTAATGAATGAAGAAAACTAGTTATATAGAATATAATTCATCATTAAAAAGAAGAAAATAATGTCATTTACAACAATGTGAATGAGCCTGGTGGACACTGTGCTAAGTGAAATAAGTCAAATGTAAGAAGATAAATACTGCATGATCTCATTTATATGTGGAATCTGAAATAGTCAAGTTTATAGAAGCAGAGAATAGAATGATGGTGGCCAGGGCTGGATGAAGGGAGTAATGAGGAAGAAGTACAAAAATTCAACTGTGCAAGATGAATAGTTTCTGGAGATGTAATATACAACATTGGTCTATAGTTGACCTTATTGTATTTTATACTGGAAATTTGCTAAGAGGTTAGATCTTAAGTGTTCTTACCAAACATACAAAAAGAAGATAGCAACTTTATGAGGTAAAGGGTATATTAATTAGCTTGATTGTGTTGATTATATCACAACATATATCAAATAATTAAGTTGTGTACCTCAAATATATATAATTTTAAATTGTGAATATTACCTCAATAAAGCTATAAAAATAAATAATGTGTTTTGATTAAATAATGTTCAATAAAATATTAGAAATCCAAGAACACTTGAGAGCATAATGCAATTTAGTGGGGTTTATTCCAGGACTAGATTGGTTCAAAATTAAAGTATATATTAACATAATTTACATTATTTGAAAATTACCAAAATATCATATGAGCATTTCTGTATATGGTGAAAATTCCTTTAACAAAATTCAATTCTCTGGCATATTAAAAAAAACTTAAAAATTAAAAATATAGGATTAGATAAAAGTTTCCTCAGTATGATAAAATGTATTAATCTTAACTCAAAGCTTAGTATTATTCACAATGGGAAGATACAAGAAGCATTTTCACTAAGATAAGGAATAAGACAAAGATATGCTCCATTACCATTATAATTCAAAAAATTTTTATAGCCATTATCTAATAAAATTAGAGTAAAAAATAATAAGATATATAAACATTAAAAGAGATTAATAAGTTAAAAAAATAAAGTAAAAATAACATGATAAAATTAACATATACTAATGGCTAATAACGTAAAAATAACTTTCATATACTTCAATAGCAACTATAAGCCAGAAGAAATATGATGTAGAAAATATCTCATTTATATTAGTAATGAATAAGATAAATTAGGTGTAAAATAAAATTTACAATAAATGTTCAAATTCTACATTAAAAAATGTTTTAAAGTGTTCCTTAATGACAAAAAAATAGTTGTAAATGATGGAAAGACTACCTATTTTTTTTTTTTTTGGAAATGCAGTCTCAATATGATCATCTTGTCTATCCATTGTCTTATTTCACATATTTAATATTATGACACTTAAAATTTCCATCAGGATTTTATCTGAAATTACTAGTGGTCACTCTTAACCCACATCAGACTGACAGAAGACTGCTCTTCTCAGTCACTTGTAAAGCAGGGCCAACTGACTCGTTCTGAACTGTGAAATAAGAGAGAAAGTTACTTGCACCCTTCCAGCCTAGGCCAGAGAAAAGTCTATGGATACTTCTATATCTCTTTTCTACTTGTGGCAGTCTGGGAGGAGGTTTTGTTTTGAGCTGGTGTGTCTAAAAATGGGAACAATTTGGTTTATTCAGTTATGTTATTGAATAGAACTATTTGGAAGTTATTTGGACATGGTATGATTAGTGGGAGTAAAACAAAACAAACTTTTATCTTTAAGCCACAGATAATTTATAATTCTCTGTTCCTACTAATTAATCATCTTATTCTGATTAATATGTAGGAAAGTTGGGATTGGAAGTGACCTGTTTTCATAACAGCAATAGAATATGTGACATTGGACAGTCAAAAACTATTACAAATGTAATATTTAATATATAAATGCAATGTGGAATTAATAATTCATTAAAATGTTTAGACTAGATTAAAAGTGAAATCTGGTCATATGTTATTTATAAAACAACCAAAAATATTTTTTAAATGACAGTATAAGATAAAGATATCTTGGTCAAAGAGAAACAAAAAGAAAGCCATTATCACCATTTCTATGGAACATGGTAGTGTTGTATCTACATGTTTTATGATAAAAAGGAAATATAAGGTATAAGGTTTTCAAAGACCCTAAAATACCTAAAGAAATCTTTTGTCATTCATAATTATTATGGTTTTCATAAAAAAACATGAGATACTACTGACAAATTTCTCCTATTAATAGAATAGTTAATAATTTTTTTCTGAACATAATTTTAAAAAATAAAATTGCAGCTTAATACACCATCAAGGACTATTTAAAAATGTAAAATACCATTTAGAAAAGCAATAATTATTATAAATTATCTCAGAATAATTCCAACAATAGCTGTGTAATAATGTTCATGGAGAACACTAAAAACTTTATGAAAAGACATAAAAATAAATGATATAGTAAAATATATAGCATATTTATGAGAATAAAAATATCCTAAGTATGGAAATTATCCTCATGTTAATTCAGAAATTCCTCACAATTCCAATATTCTTTCAGTATTTTTTTTAATATGGCAAGTGGATTCTCATCATTATATAAAAAAGCAAATGGCTAGGAGAGACCAAGAATATTTTGTAGAAAAAGCCAGCAAAGCTTGAAATAGCAAATATTAAGTTGAACTCTGTGAGAACTTAAACAAAGCAATAGTAAGCATAAAAAAGGACATAGAAACCATAAAATAGAACCAGTCAGAAATGGAGAATACAATAACTGAAATGAAGAATACCCTTAGAAAAAAATCAACAGTAGATTAGATAAAATAGAGGATCAAATCAGTGATTTGAAAAACAAGGTAGCAGGAAACACCTAATAGGAAGAGCAAATAATAATAAAATAATAATAAATAAGGAAAGTTTAAGGGACTGTGGGGATAACATCAAGCATAAAAGCATTCACATAACAGTGGCAATAGAAGAAGAAAAGAGAAAGCAAGGGATTGAGAACCTGTTTGAAGAAATAATCATGGACAACTTCCCTAACCGGGAAAAAAAAAAACATGACATACAACCCCAGGAAGCACAGAGAGTCCCAAACAAGATGAACACAAAGAGGCCCACACCAAGACACATTATAATTAAAATGCCAAAGTTTTAAAGACCAAGAGAGAATCTTAAAATGAGTGAGATAAAAGCAGTTAGTTACCTACAGGGACTTCAGCTGATTTTTAACAGAAACTTTGCAGGCCAGAAGAGATTGGCATGAAAGAATCAAAGAGATGAAAAGCAGGGACTTACAAACAAAGAACTCTATCCAGCCAGACTATCATTTAGAACTGAAAGACAAATAAAGAGCTTCCCATACAAGCAAAAACTAAAGGAATTCATCATCTTCATACCAGTATTACAATAAATATTAAAGAGACTCCTTTAAGAAAAAAAAATATCAATAATAAAATGGCAAAAACTACATAACTGTCAATAATTACTTTGAGCATAAATGCTCTCATCTAAATACATAGGGTGGTTGAATGTATAAGAAAACCAAGACCCATATGTATGCTGCCTCTCAAAAGATACACACAGATTAAAAGTAAGAGATAAAAAAAGAAATTTTACGAAAATAGAAATTAAAAAAAAAAAGTTAGGGTAGCAAAACCTATATCAGAATAGACTTTAAAACAAAGCCTATAAGAAGAGACAAAGAAGGACCCAGTAATTCCACTTCTGGATATTTATCCAAAGAAATCCAAACATTAATGCAAAAAGACATATGCATCTATATGTTCATTGCAGCATTATTTACAATATCCCAGATATGGAAGCAACCTATGTCTCCATCAATAGATGAATGGTTAAACAAGTGATATATATACAATAGAATATTACTCATCCATGATAAAGAACCAAATCTTGTCATCTGTAACAATGTGGATAGACCTAGAGGATATTATACTAAGTGTAATAAGTCAGACCGAGAAAGACAAATACCATATGATTTCACTTATATGTGGAATCTAAAGAACAAAATAATCAAATAAACAAAACAGAAATGAAATTATAGATACAGAGAACATTTTGATGGTTGCGAGGTAGCAGAGGGGTTGAAGGGATGTGAAAATGGGGGAAGGGATTAAAAATTAAAAGTTGGTAGTTATAAAACACTCATGGGGCTGTAAAGCATAGCGTAGGGAATATAGTCAATGATATTGCAATTACAATGTATGGTGGCAGATAGGTACTAGAGTTATTAGGTGATGATCACTTTGTAAGCAATATAAATGTGTAAGTTATATAATCATAAGTTATATAGTATAGTATACCTGAAACTAATAAATTATATGTCAACTGTAATTTCAAAATATAAATTTATTAAAAAATTAAATAGTTAAGAATGACAACATCTGAATTTTTGAAAGTGTGCAAGTAAGATAAGAGAGAGAAGGGAATCAGATTCCTGAGGGCAACATTGATGATTTCAACATTATGTGCAAGTGGGTTTGGGAATACATAGGTTTCTTTACTAATTTTTAGTATTAAGGATGTCTGATCTATTTCATAATATTTTTTTCTAGAAATAAGATTTAATGTTTAAAAGTAATTAACTATGAAAGACCCAATTAAACAATTTAATGAAAATTGAAAAGGTAAATATTAAGAATATATGTGTAAGATAATTTTTAGGAAAAATGTCTTCTTTTAAATCATAACATAAATCTTAAAAGGTTATACTGCAAAATAGTAATTCTGGATAACCTACATGTATTTTTAAAAGAATAATTAATGTTTTTAAAAGAAAAGTTAGGACTACTTTTAAATTAAATCTACTTCTATAAAAGTAAATGAGATACTGTGTAGGATTTTATATAAATCTAAATTCGCAAATGTTATGTATCTTTTGCCTTAAATTTCTAAAATGAGAGAGCCAATTTACATAAGGTACTTTCTTCAGTAAACTATTTTGTTAAACCTGTTCAACCAGGAAGCTTAAAAAATATAGTAATTCAAGAACATGAAATGAGTAGACTACTGATTCAAGTTTTAAAGACAGCCAGTTACCTATCCTTGAACTTAATTTAGCCCAATTACTCTGATTTAAATTCTTGTCCTTTGCCTTTTTACTATCAGAGCTACAATAGCTTGAAATATGAGCATATATGAATTAGCTTTGTCAAGGTAACTTCTAAACATAATGAGTGTTCTTTGGCAAACGTTGGTAAGCACAGGTCATTTTGACAAGCTATTCCATTTTGAAATCATGATGATACCTTTGGATTCAAACCACCACGCTTGAGCAGTTACTGCCAAAAAGAAATTTACCTCATTAAACTGATGCAGAAAAGTCCTACCTTTTGATAGTATGTTTAAAATGAAATACTACATTTAGAATTAACTAGTCCTGGAGATCTCTGCTTTGGAATGTCATCTAGATTAAGAATTACAAACTTCTAGTTGTAAATTGTGGGGATATTATGTACAGCATGGGGACAGAGTCAATAATATTGTAATAGCTATGTATAGTGACAGACACGTACTACTAGGCTTGTTGTAGTAATGATGTTGTAATGTACATAAATGTTAAATCACTATGTTGTACACCTGAAACTAATATAATACTATATGTCATTTATAATTAAAAATAAATAAAACAAATAAAAAGGTCTTAAAATTGCATGAAACTTTTTAAAAGTTAAAAAATAAAGTGTTACCTGACTAAAAAGTGTCTGATGAAACTTTTAACAACTTCTACCACTAATGACTTTGAAGATTAGAAATATACAGGAATTTATGACAGTCTAATGATTACTGGTAAACAACCTATTTTCCAAATCAGGGAATTAGCTCTAAAACTTTACAACCTACAATTACGGTAAACAGATAGGCTTTCTATAAAACAGACTAAAATTCAATACGTAAAAAACATTTTGTAAATTTATTGTTCTTTATTTCCTTAAATTAGAGGCTTAAAGTCAATAATGCTACAAATACACTCTAAAGTAGCTCCTATTATACTTGCCTTCTGGTGTTTTTGCTGGGTTGTAAGCTATAGAATGTGACAAAAGTGATGGAATATCACTCTCATGATCAAGTTACCTTGTATGAGACTCCTTTCTTTTAATAAACTCACTTTGGAGACTTTTCTTGCAGGCCCTATAGCAAGGCCCTATAGCAAGGAATTGCAGTAGGCTGTACTAGCTGAGGGCTGCCTCTAGCCAAAAGCCAGCAAGAAGCTGGTGCCCTGTTCTACAACTGCAAGGAAATGAATGCTGTCGGTAGTTTGAGTGAGCTTAGAAGTGGGTTCTTCCCCAGTCATGCCTTAAGTTAAAACACTGCTTAGCCAGTACTTTGACTGCAGTCTTCTGAGGGCTTAAGCAGAAGAAACAATTAAGCCTTAACCATATATCTGACCCAGGGAAATTATAAGTTAATAGATGTATGTTGTTTTAAGCTACTAAGTTTGTGATAATTTGTTATACTGCAGTATATAATGAATAGAGATGTTAACCAGAAAATTACAGTCTTGTGCTTTTGCACATTGCATAAATAGTCCTCAGAAGAATAGTATTATACGATTAGAACCTGATAAAGTGAACTCTTTTATATATGTGTGTACATTCATTATCAAATATTAAATCTAAATAAATCTTATTTTATTTAAGTATTAATAAATAATAAAAATAAAGTTTTGAAGACAGTGCAATAAAAGTCATAGGGATAGCTTTATGAAGGCATATGGAAATAGTACATGTATGAAAATGACTTTAAATAGCATTCAGGGTAGAAAGAAATTAGAACAAATGTGTCTTGAAGAAAATCAATCAAAGTTATAAAAAATTTTTCTAGAGATGAATAAATCAGCTTATTCTTTCAGGTTAAAAATGTTACATTTCAGTCAATTTAATAAGAAGTGTTATACACCTTGGTACCTGCTGAATTTTTGAATCACACACACACACACACACACACACACACACACACACGGGGAAAACATTATTAAAACTGGCCAGGTTAAAAAGACGTGTTAACTATGAAAAGGAGTTACCAGTACAGCAATAGACTTTTTTTTTCTGCATTGATAAATGAAGATCAAAAGTGGAAAGCTTTGAGACATAAAAGCTTGTACCTAATATTTTTATACTCAACTAATGTTTTTTTAGATGTGAGAGCCAGCAATGTACATATTCAAACATGTGGATGTTCATTAAAAATTATGAATTAATTTTGAAATAATTACAAAAATTAATGAAAAATGAAGTAAATGAGAGTTTATGAAGAGAAAATTTGGAAAAGAACAGCAGTGAGCATTGAAATTATTTGTTTAGACTTAAATCTAAGTAAGTGTTTCACATCAGTTTAAAAATGAATCAAAAAAATGTTTAACATGGAAGTCATAATTTAAAAATAATAAGTAGGTAATACTATTGCAAGTTGTCTGATACCCAGAAAGTACTAATAAGAATAGTAGAATGGTTGGGAGTCTCTGAGCCTGTAAAAAAAAAAAACATAGTAAGAATGAAATAATAGCATAAGAGAGGTTCAGAATTTATTTTTAAGTAGAAAAAATATGCTACAATATGTATAACATATGACCTTTATGTGATTTGTTATTAGGTATGAATTATTCCTACTGCTATCATAATTGAAGGTATATAAATTATTGCTGTGCATGAGGATTATTTCTGTGCATCATTTTTGTGCATAAGGATTATGGGAAATCTATGTTCATATTTAACTTCTTTGCATTTTTCTGTTTATTATGGCCAACATATATTATTTTTCAAAATAAAGAATATTTCAAACATAGTTGATATAAATATATCAAAATGTTTTTTGGATATAAGTGGTATTAGAGATAAATTATATTTTTTTATTTACCTAAATATAGTTTTAATTAAAGAGAGAGTTACCTTGATGTTAAATAATTATTGTAAAAATAGTTTGGAGCCCTATTATTGTTTTATACAAAAAAAACTGACTACATTAGAACATGGAATGAATTTTATTTGATTCTGAAGAATGCCAGTGCTTAATAGCAACATCTTTTTTTTTTTTTTCATATTATTAGTCCTAAAATTGGCTTATGGATGCACAAAGTTTGAGAAAGCTGTTAAGGTAGCACTAGTTCTCTTCTTTAAGCTGCAGTGCTTCACTGTTATGTTAACTACCATTATAAATAACATGCTATCTTGATAAATAATATGTGGTCACCCATGTTTATTAATGCCAGATCACAATAATTACATTCTTTTCTAGGTAAATAGGTCATATCCTTCTTATATGACAAGATAGTTTATGTTTGGTGCTTAATACAAGCATGAAATGCAACAGAAAAATATATTTATATATATATAAAATGGTAAGATTTGGATTTCTTGTGGCATTTGGAATTTTTAGAACTGGGAAAGCAGGATAGCCTGACTTCCAAGGAAGAGAGCTGAAGTGAGGGAAATAGAAATCAATGTGAGAGTAGAAGATAAAAAACAAATGTAGCCAGACAACTTAGCCTGGTCAGGAAGGTAAGGTGACAGGTATTGTACATGTCTTCATAGAATAGAGTCTTTTGTGTGTTGGTTAGAAATGAGGATGGTGCAGAACTGGGATAACCATATGAGACTGAAAAAGATGATTGTGATTTCCAAGGAGAAGCTCAGAGACAAATAAAGGAGGTTTAGCAACATATTCATAGTCCGTAAAGCAGCTGAGCTTAATAAATCTGGAGTCCGCTATTATCATTATTCAGAGTTCTCCATGTGTAAATCAGTTTGTGGGCAAGGCACTAGCATATGTAATTATTTGTTAATAGCATGGATATACAGGAAGAAAAATAAAACAGAATCAATGAAAAATATGTACTTATTTTTATTTTTAAAATAATTTGTTCATGACAAAGAACTTTTTTTATAAAAATGAAATAGAGAAATTCAAAATCATAGCACCTACTACTTAAAACAAGATATAAAACATCTCACAGTTAATGTTTACAGGTCAAGCAGAATTAAAAATTTAATTATTTTCAATTGAATAGTAATGTAGAAAATTTCTTCGTGAGGCAGCTCAATACTATAAAGTTTATTACTAAATATGTTACATATATTAAGAAAACTAGGGAGGTGATGGAAGTAAAAGAAGTAATACAAGAAACTCCTGATAGCATATTCAACAATTCTATTAATTCAATGCAAAGTGGAAACTTGAAAGCAACTGACAAAAGTGACTTTTGAAAAGGGGGAGCATGGATAAAGTTGAAAGAAAGGAATAGAGTCCAGCTGCTAAAACAAAGGAGGAAATAGAAACATTTCATACTTCTTGGCATCTCTCTACTCTAAGGTTTTCTGTAGTTCAGTTGTTGACGGTCCTAATCCATTAGGGTTTTACTTTTTGGCAAGGTAAGAACAGAAAAGACTTGATTGTGCCACTATAAACAAAGTTTAAGTAATTATATCTCAAAAGCTTTCCAAAAAGAATCTCTCTTCTCTGGACTTTGAAAATGGGTGTTGGGGAAAGCTTCTTGTTATGATAGTTCTCAGTTTTCATTTTTACTTTGGCTAAAAGGACTATTTTTGCACTGCTTTTTTCTTATTTTGATCTGAGTTGGTTTCATTTCTTGAGTAACAGATTACTCTGAAATTATTGCAGGTGGCTAAAAGAATTTGGTTTTGTTTCAAGTTAGGCAGATTTCAATATATTGTAGTTCCATTTGTATAGCAGGTTTTTACTAGTTTACCCTTGCTTGCCCATTCTTTATGTACTACCATAAAGATATGGTTTATCATTCATGTGATATACTCTGTAGATCCAATATATTTGAAATCAATTAAAGATTTCTCTAGATTAGAATTTTGCTCTGAGTAATGAAAGAAAACATGTTCCCCCAAATTAAATCAACTTAACCCCACCCCATTTTCTTAATATTTAGGAGGTTGTCTTTTAAAAAAAATTGTTCCATATATTGTTCAACAAATTCATTCTTCTCTTTTGTCAAACTATAACTCTGAAAAGCCTTCTCTCTTTATCTTTATCATTTCCTTGTTTATTTTCCCCAAGTTTACTCCCTCTATCAAAACTTTTAGAGTTACTCTGATACAAATTTGATAATTCTAATCACTCCAGATTGCCTTATCATCTATGTAAATGTCATACACTTTTATTTGAGGGGAAAGATATTACTATGAACATTTTATTTTGCGTAAAAGAGAACTGATAAGGGCAGTCTTCTAAGGCAGTGTTTGAGTAAAGAAATTGGTAAGACTATGCAATATTCAGCAGGTTTTTTTTGTCATTAAAATTTGTTTTACTGGTATAATTTTGAAAACAAGAAGTAGATTGCTATGTCTGTTGCGTTAGCTTAAGATGTAATTATGACAATTAAAAATAAGACCCTAATTCTGATAAAAGATTTTTGTAGGAAATGGACTGGTATTTCTAATGATAGAAGAAACAGAAATGTTTTACAAAAGAGTGAATGTCCCTGGTCACAGATTGGTGCTTAGGTAACCAACTGTAGTCCTTCACATATAACTTTGAAAATGTTATATTTATTGAATTATTAACATGGGTCAAGCACTTCTTGAATGCTTTGCCTATATTAAGATAATCTTCACATTGACCCTATGAGGTAGGAACATTAATATACAAAGATAAGAAAACTGAAACATGAGCATAATAAAGATCATATAGTGAGTGTGCAGCCAGCATTTAAATCTAATCAATCTGACATCAGAATTTATTTTCCCAAATACTTGCTGTATAGCAACTGAAATTTGGTTCTACTATCAATTAACCATGGTCCAAGAAAAGTCATTGCCATCTATCTAATTAAGTTTATTTATATAAATAAATAAATAAATAAATAAATAAATAAATAAATAAAATGCACACACAATTATATTCCAACTAGATGGTAGGCTTTTTGTCCTCTAATATAACTGGATCATATCACAGAGGTAATCAAGATTTTTTCCCTCAGGATTGTTCCAGAGGATTTAAACCAGTAGGCAAAGTACTTTTTCTTCCTAATTGTATAGATAGTCTTTTGAAGGACAAAGTTGTGAAGAAAGTGGAGTTGTATAAGGGATTCTAGGTACTCTATTAGATCTAGAAACTTGATATGTGCTCTGGGGAGGTACCAGACTAGAAAATGTACAAGCTCTTAGTTAATTTCTTGTGAAATAAATGCATATAAGAAAATATAAAATATTGCAAGAAAAATTACTAAAATATAAAGATTCCTGGAACTCTTAAAATAAGTATTAAGAGAAACTATAAACATGATAATTAGATCTGAAGGTAAATCACTTAGAATGGCTTTATGTGTGTGTTGGTCTTTGCTATTATGTATTATTGTTGTGCACAGTTCAGGAAAACTCATCCTTTTCTTTCTTGCTCCATAATATAAATATGCATTGAATATATCTCAAAGGCAATAATTTGGTAGAAATCTTGATTGACACTATAAGTAGAAGTTGTCAGATCACATTGCATTGTAAACACCAAGAAAACAAGATTTTTTTTTGTTTTCCAACAGAAATGATAAAAATGTTTTTCCAGTAAAAAATGAAAATTTTCTAATTATTTTAGAACTGCTTTTGTTAAGTTAAAATAACTTATGCCTACTGTTATGAGTGTATACATTTGAGTAATTTATAGGATGCTGCAATTTATAGATGGAAGCACTACAATTCAGAGACTGGACTTTGAGATCAGACAAGCAAGTGTTCAAATTTTGCCTTTACATGACATTTTAATACATGACTTTAGATATGAATTTATAATTATTTAAACAACAATTCTTTTTTCCTATCTAGAAAACAGTGACCTAATAGGATACAACTCTACTCAAAATCCTCCACATGGCAGTTTTTATCATTATGTCATTATTATTATTATGGTGTGTGCTAATTGTTTCTTCCTCCATTATTCCAAAGCACTGCTTATCATATTGCTACGTCTCTCTTTACTTTCAGGAATAAATACAGACCATAATGTAGGTGCATAGGGATATGTACTAAATTAATGAGTAATGAGATATGAGGCAATATAAATCTATTAGTATATATAAAAACATATAAATTAAATAGTGAGTAATACTATCTTATATTGACTATATAGGTGCAAATATAAACAAAATATTTTCTACGTCTGATTTTTTTTAAAATTTAAATGAAATCCAGAATTGGCATGCTAACAAAATCATAAAGAATATTGAGGCTTAGTACTACAATATTATGGCATTATAACTAAATGTTAGCATCTTATGTAAAATGATTCATTCTGCTATTTGATAACTTTAAGCATTTTAAAACATGATAGAAAATGTCTTTAAAAAGGTAGTTTGAACTACTGAATACATAAGACATTTTGATAGAGAAAAAATGATCATTGAAGTAAGAATGATGGGTCCAAATAAAAATTTTTAACTTTGACATATAAGGAAATGAAAATGGAATCCAGAAGAAAGGTATAATAAGAAATAATAAAAAGAGGCTGATGTAAAAATATGAATTGGGAAAAGGAAACAAAAATGGGAGGAAAAAATTAACAAAGGAGAACAAATACAGGCAGGATTTTAGATAAAGACTTAAAGACAATAAAGTAGTAGAAAAAATAGTAAATATAGGAAAAAATATATTTTCTCATTTTACTCAGAACTACTGTAGTCAACTAGTCTTTGTAAAGAGGATTTGCACAATTCATATTAAAGGAGAAAGAAATTAATGTTGCTTTTGTCTCTTCCTGGAAAATGATGGTAAAATATAAGAGAATTATAACTGGTTCTGTTGTGTTAAATAGAGGGTTTTGGAGTTGTTGGTTCTTTTGTTTTGGCAGAGATAATAAAGAGTCTTTGAATATGGCATAAGAAGTCTAGAAATTGTATGAATAATAAAAAAAAAACAAAAGGAGAGTAAAAGATCTTAAAGTGGGAAGGGAGTAGAGAGACACAGTGCCATGTAAAAGCCCTCTTGTCACACTAGAACATAGATTGTGTATGTCTACATTTGCATGAGTGATGTTAGATGGAAATGGAAACTCAGGGGAAGGGGACTGAGTTCCACACCTGGGATAATACAGTATAATACCGTGCCAGCTGACAGTCCATAAATGAGCAAATATAACAAGCAGTGATTACGAAAAACACTATTCCACCATAGATGGGATAGATTTTTCAGTCAATTATATTGAACAAATTTAAAAAGATATGACATCTGAGTTGACATCCAGTATAAAGGAATTGGAGATTGGTATACATTGTTATATACTCAAAGATATAAGCCTGCTGTTTATAGAGAATACATTAGTCAAACAATCAAATAACTAAGGAAAAGCTGATTTCTTAAGAGTTAGTGCTAATTTTTCTTTTACAGCCATTTGATTAGCAGTTACTAGCAACATAATTACCCCTCTAAATTTTTTAACCAGCTCATCTATTCTAATTTTTTTTTTCAAGGACCCAGCTTTAGTTACTGCAAGATGACAGTGAGGATGACACAGGATAAGTATAACTATTACTTCCATCTCTCAGGGAATTGGGCTCACTATGGAACTGGATTTTCAGAGGCAATTTACCTTCTGGCTGGTTTTCTAAAGGACCTTGTTAACAGACAGGGACTTCCAGTGTATTTAATTTTGAAATATCATATGACCTTGTATCCGTAGGTAACATTTTGAATATAATATGTTCTAAATATGTTTATTTGCTTCTCACTCTCAAAACAAACCATACCTAGTGGCAGGAAATTCTTCTATATGTCAATATTTATCAACTATGGAACAAGCATAAATTATAGTAAAATTATTCTAAAACCTTAACCTATAAACCACTTTTCACTGACTGTCAGGAATTCTCAAGTGAGCTGAATTAGATGGAATTGTATTTAACTATATTTCAATTTTTAATAAGCATTTTATTGGAGTATATCATATATACAAAAAGTGAACTGACTTATTCATATATATCACAGAGTGAACTGATTCATTCATCTTCCCTTTCATTCTCTCCCTCTCTCTCATTTTATGTATCTCAGTATATATCTGGTATATAAAACAATCCTCTACTCTGGAATACAATAAAATATAACTTTGTATTGTCTCCCAAGTACCATTAAAATGTATCCTGTGTGAGAAATTTAGACTTTCTCTTGCTCTTTGATGAAATTGGAGACTCTGGCTGAGATTCCACAATTTTATCTTTCTGGTCATTCTTTGGTATTAAAAGACTTTCAGTCAGTTTAAAATGTAAATGCAGTCTCAATTTAGTGATTCAAATTTTACAGTCCCAGTAAAAATCAAAACTGTGAACTTGCTATAACATCTGATTCTTTCCCCTCTTCACAACCAGAGCCATGGTGGGAAGGGTGCTTTTCTTTTATCCTTTTTCATACTCAGAGTGTGTCCTTCTCCCTACTGCTCCATGACTGCTCGTTTCTTGCCTCATCAAATTCAAGCTCAGGGAGTCCGAAGTGGAGAGAAGAGTACAGTTTTCCGAGGCAGCAGGTATATGTGATTTCTGACTCTGCCTCTCATGATGCTTCCTGGGTTCCTCTTTGGAGCTACTTTCTAATTGGGACTCCTGACCCAGACAGAAGGCAGAAACAGATTCAGAGAATAAAAATTTGTGAATAGGTTTATTTATTTGTTTGTTTGTTTGTATATTTATTATTGAGAGTATCACTCTGTACTGTGACTCCCAACCTTCTGTCCTTTACTGCAACTCCATTCATAGTAGCTCCAAAGAGACCCATCGGGTAGTTTGAGATGCATTCTCAGTATTTAAAGGAGTATTCTGAGCTGCTGTCTGGAACATGTCAAAGGCATAAGGCCAGAGGACATGGTTACTGTCCCAAGACAACTGGACAAAAGGGGGATATTTTAAAAGTAAACCTTTCCAAAACAGGCACAAGAATGTTTGAGGACCAAAGAGAGATCATAGATTTATTGTAAAGATTGCCTGTGAAAACTGCCTGGCAAGTTCTGTGGGACATGGACTGCAGGAAAAACTGGGTCTGCAGGAAGAATACTGACCTGAAGGGGAAGGTGCATCACATCTATGTAGGCATTGTGACAGGACTGAGAAGGTGAGATAGACCTCTGAGGAACCCAGGAAGTATTCAGGGCAGTAACTGTGTCCTCTGACCTTGTTATTATTTTGGCATGTTCCAAATAGCAGCTCATAAAATCATTCTCAAATATTTATCTTCAAAGTTTTTATTTTGTTCTATCATCTTACCTCTAGTGTATTATGAGTCTTTGATATATTGTTCTGTTGTATATAGATGTGAATATTTATACTTATAATTTATACTTATAAATTAGGTTTTTACATAGTACCTATTCTTTATTTCCTTAAAAATATATTATGATCATTTCCCTATGGTAAAAAAATATTTTTTATAAAATTTTAATGGCTGTAGGTCATTCCTTTCTATGAATTAATTATATTTTATATAAATATTTCCTACTTTGAACAAACTGCTATGATTCTAGTCTCCCCCTAATTTTTACTAATGTTAACAAGGTTCTACTCATATAAATTCTTAGTGAAAACATTTGGGTTTATTTCCTTAAGATAAATTCTTAGAATTGCCAAATCAAATGTATGTACTTTTTTGAGTTTAATTTATACTTGGCAATAATTCACATGTCATTTCTTTAATCTTTCTCAGTTAATGAATAAAAATTAAATCTCACTGAGAATTTATCTTCTAATACTAGTGTGTTTGAAACTGTATATATATACACATGCATATATTAGATATTTTTATTTGATTTTAGAAAATTATTCATTTCTTTGTCCATTTTCTATTGGTACATTAATTTTTCATTTGTGTTTAAATATTAACAACATCAAAACTTTGGCCTTCTGAGTCAGTCAGAATCCAGAAGAAAAATAGAAAACATCTATTTCAAACATAAAATTTAATACATGCGATAGGATATAAAAGTTTTGGAATCTCTGAAGGAACCAAAAACAGAGGGGAATACTAGAGGTATAAAAAATATATAAATACCCTGACATCAGAAGCCACAAATTACCCTGAGAGGGAGCCATAAACCTGCACCTGCTTCTGTGGCTGCAGTGGCAGCTGCAACAGCTCCAACTCCAAACTTTTCTTTCTCCCTGATTTCACAATTTCCTCCTATATTCATTTCAAAGAACAATAACCAAATTATTGCTTTTAATATACAGATTGGAATACACACTGCCTTTTTTTATAATCATCTAAAAGTTCCTCATCTCATTCAGAGAAAAATCTCTAGAACCCCATGGTATTCTTCAAGAACATTTCCTATATCACTACCCTGGTCTCACAGCCTAAAGCTCTCTCTTTTCTTTCATTTTAGTCACACTGGTCCACTTGCTTATCTTCAAATCTGCCAGTTGTTTCAGGGACTTTTGCTTTCCTCCTGTCTGGAATGATCTTTTCCTACATATTCCTATTTCTCACTTCCTCATTGTCTTCAGATTTCTCCAAGCTTGCTTTTTCAGTCAGGCCATATTGATATTCCTATTTAAAACTGATACCATAGAGCTGGCACTTCATATCCCCCCTGTTTAGTTTATTTTCCTTCATTGCACTTACCAACATCTAATATATGCAATATTTTCCTTATTTACTTGTTTATTGCCTGTCTCTTCAATTAGAATGCGAGTTTAATGAGGGTTACACACACACACACACACATACACACACATTTACATATCATATATTTCATTATATTATATATTTTTATTTTATATATTTATATATTATACATTTTTATTTTTATATATTATATATTTGAATATATTATACATATATATTATATATTTGAATATCATATATTTGAATATATTGGAATATATATTTGAATTTATGTATGTACGTGTATATATATACATATAGTATTTGTGTGTGTGTGTGTCTTCACTACTTTATCTTCATTGCTCAGAATGGTGCCAGGCATTTAGAAGAGTCTTAATAAATATTTGTTTAATTAATGATTTAAAAGTTTAGTATATAATCGTATGTGTATTCCCAGACTCTATGTATTATGCAGTAATTTGATTGTCTAAATTTTTACCAGTCCTGTGTTTTAAAAATTATTACATCTATATAGTGGATTTTAAGATTTGGAATCTCAAATATTCTTTTTAAAACAAATTTTTATTTCAGAAAAATCTTAAATTTATAGGACAATTGTGAAGATAGTACACGGGGTTTCTAAACTCACTATTCCTAGTTCACCTAGTATTAACATCTTATATTAGTAGAGTATCTTTGCCAGAGTTAATGAATCAATGTTTGTATACTACTATTAAATTAAGTCCATAATTTATATTCATCTTTCTTTAGTCTTCTAATGTCCTATTTTTTGGATCCAGGAGTTCTTCAACATACCATATTGCATTTAGTTATCTTGTCTTTTTAGACTCTTCTTGGCTATTAAAGTTACTTAGACTTTCTTGTTTTTGATGATTGCAATGGACTGAATGTTTATGTCCTTTTGAAATTCATATGATGAATCCTAACTTCTAATTTGATCATATTAGGAAGAAGGATCTCTGAATGGTGATTAGGTTATGTGGTAGGAGCCCTCATGAATGTGATTAGTGTTCTTAAAAAAGAGATCTGAAAGAGATTTCTCACCACTTCTGCCATGTGAAGACACAGTGAAAAGACAGCAGTCTATGAACCAGGAAGTGGGCTCTCATCAGACACTAGATCCTCTAGAGTCTTTGATCTTAGGGTTCCCAGCCTCCAGAACTTCAGAAATTTCTGTTGTTTATAAGTCATTCAGTCTATGGTATTTTATATATATATATAGCAACCAGGAGGGACTAAAACAATAAACTTGACAGTTCTGAGTAGTGGTCAGATATTTTTTAAAACTTCCTCTCTATTGAAATTTTTCTGATGTTTTTGTCATGATTAGACTTCAGTTATAGTATTTTAGAAGAAACGCCACAGAGGAAAAGTGCCCTTCTCATCACATTGGATCAAAGGTCCATACTATCAACATGACTTAATACTGTTGATATTAATCTTGATCACTTGGCTGAGGTGGTGTTTTCCAGGTTTTTCCAATATAAAGTTACTCTTTTCTTCCTCTTTCCATACTGTATAATTTAGAAGAAAGTCGCTATATGCAGTTCACACTTTAGGAGTAAGGAGTTATGCTTTACTTACTTCTTGGTGGAATATATACATAAATTATGTAAAATTCTTCTGCATAAGAGATTTGTCTATTATCTCTTATTTATTTAGTCAACTCTTTATATAAGTATGAATAAATGGATATTTATCTTACACTACTTAATTTTGTTCCTCAAATTATTGCAGCTTGGACATTGAGAGTTCTTTATATTGGCTACAGCTTCCCTTTGACATACCACATGACTGTATTATTACTATTTAGTTTAGAGATGCCTTTTTTTTGGCACTGAAAGGTGTTCTAGGTGCATGCTATATATTTCCTGCCCCAGTCCTAGGACAGCCCTTTATCTAAAGGTACCCTGCTTCCCTTAATCAGATAATGGTTTTGAAATCAAGACTTGGGCAATAGGGCTCAAATTTGTCTTGTTAATTATTCACTCATTCATTTAGCAATCATTTCCTGTGTACTTTTACCTATACATCCCAAATGAATGTTGAAATTATTAATTCTCATTAAAAAAATTCTATTAAACATTTTGCTATAATAATTGCCTATAGCATGCCTATATTGACTTGAATTAATGTATTTACAATATTGACTAATTTTCTCTATAACAAAGGTTTATTTTTAATCAGATAACCTTCACTGTCCTTCAGAATATTTTATATTTTTCTTCACGTTAATTAGATTTCCTTCATTGTCCTTCTGAATATTTTATATTTTTCTTCATGTTCACTCTAAATTTTCCTTAAGTTTGTTCTTATAAAAAAAATGTCTTACACCATCAACAAAACAAAGAGGCAACCAACTGAATGAGAGAAGATGTTTTACATACAACACCTCCAATAAGGGGCTAATATCCAAAGTATACAAAGAACTTATATAACTTAACAACTACAACAACAACAAATCAAACAATCCAATTAAAAAATGGGCAGAGGAACTGAACAGATACCTTTCTCAAGAAATACAGTCAACAAACATGAGAAGATGCTCACCTTCACTATCTATTAGGGAAATGCAAATCAAAACCACAATGAGATACCACCTCACACCTGTTAGGATAGCTGTTATCAATAAGACAAGAAACAACAAGGATTGGGGAGGATGCAGAGAAAAAGGAACACTCACACACTGCTGGTGGGAATGTAAATTAGTATAGCCACTATGGAAAACAGTATGGAAGTTACTGAAAATATTAAAATTAGAATTACATAGCAATCCTTCTTTTATGTATCTACCCCCAACATTTGAAAACATTTATCCATAAAGATATATGCATCCCAATGTCTATTGCAGTATTATTCATGCTGGCCAAGACATGAAAACAACCAAAGTGTTCTTCAATAAATGACTGGATAAAGACAAGATGGTACAAATATACAATGGAGTATTACTCAGCCATAAGAAAATATGAAATACTGCCATTTGTGACAACATGGATAGATATTGATATTATCAGGCTAAGTGAAATAAATCAGAAAGAAAAAGTTGAGAGCCATATGTTTTCATTTATATGTGGGATATACAACTAAAAGCAACAATTGAACAAGACAAACAAAAACTCATAGACAAAGACAGCAGTTTAGTGGTTACCAGAGAAAGAAGGTGAAGGAAGGAAGATAGATAAAGGCAAAGGGGATCAAATACATGGTAACAGAGATTTGACTTGAGCGGTGAACATATGATGAACAATATACATATGATTTAATATTAATTGTACATTTGAAACATATATAATCTTATTAACTAATGTCACCACAATAAATTTAATTTAAAAATGCAGAAAATAAAGGAAAGATCCAAATATATAAGAAATAGATTTCTAGAGGCATCATGGGAGGCAAATTGGGAGTTATTAATTAACAGACATCAAATTTTTTTTAAGCACGATAAATAAGCTCTAGAGATCTATTATAGACATTGTGCCTGTAGTCAACAATAATGTATTATAAACTTAAACTATTTATAAGGGTAGAACTCATGTTAAGTATTTTATGACAATAAAACTTAAAAAAGAAAAAATATTCCTCACATTGTGAATGGTTCTTTTGATTCACTTATATAATTGATCACTGTTATTACATTTATTTTATAAATAAAACTTAAATAAACATATATTTTAATAGCCTTTTAGGTTATTCTTTGGATAATCATGATGTTGTAAACTACTTTTAGCTTTAATCTGCTGCTTCCTAACACTTATAGTTATCCTTTCCTTATGGTGACAGAATCTCTAACAAATGTTAAATATAATAGTGAGATGCTTTTTATTTTTTAAAATTTTACTAAAAAGAAGATACTAATATGCAAGCATTCTCTGATTCAATAATAGGATCTTGTCAATCTATGGTAAAACATTAGGATTTATGCAGTCATGGGCACTTCAGATTTAATTCTGATAATATGTTGGCAATTTTAAGAAATCACCTAGAAGAGGGAAATGTCAAAATGTCATATGACCTACACTAGGTAAATTGATAACACAAAAACTTTAGTGCAATCATTACAATTCTGAACCACACATCAGTTTTCATCAGTATTTTTCTAATATAAATGCATATTTCTTTCATTTAAAAATAACTGTGTAATCATAAAGTTTATAGCTTTCTCTTTAATAGGAAAAGAAGCCTAGTTTTTCAAAAGTGAATTTGGTGCAACACAGTGATAAAGTTAATACAAGGCATCAGAGGTTTAAACATATTTAAAGACAGAATTCTATTATTTCTGATTTTTTGTTTCTTAAAAAGTTAGTTTAAATGCCTAACTGCTTAAAAATTAATTTAAATTATTCTTTTCTTTGACTATTATTAGTAGATATATTTCTTCAACAAATTACTAATTTTTTTTTATTTAACAAGTGGGTTTGTATTCTTTGTTGCTCCCCTAAAACAGGGGCAATTAAAGGCACAATAATCCTGGAGATTAATATGGAATATGTTTACTTATTTCAGAGAAATTTTAGTTTTCAATTGTTTAACATGTAGAAAAATGGATAATATCAAGGATATATGCTGGAATAAAAACTAATAGTTATTGTTCACTTACTCATTATAGTATCGAATGATAACCCCTGGTTTGCAATTACCACCTGACAGAAGGAAGACTAACCAATAAGATTAGTTATTATTTGATAAAAATGTGTAATCTTGGAGAGGAAGAATCTGAAATAGAAATGAAAAGTAGGCAGAAATTTTTTTGTTGTTCACTTTTTTTACACTGCAGACTTACCTCATTTATGTAGTACTTAACTCTTTTAATGTAGATGCTTGAATAAAGTAAAGCTCATCTATTCTTAAGAAAACAAAGACTATTTCAAAGTTTGTATATATTGTGATATATTCTATAGAGTTTTATAAGTAATATTCATACCAAACAATATATGTAATCAGAAAGATATTTTTGAAGTTCCATTAATTCGACATTTCCTCAAAACTTTAAAACTCATTCTTATGTTAACAGTTCCTCATCAGCCTGAGGATTATAGGGAGCTAAAATATATGAGGGAAAGGTTTATTTCTTTATGGTGATAGTAGCTTTATTTGTCACCCCAGCCTCCAAAAATTATCCAAAGACATTTTAGTCTGAGTCCAGTCTGCAATTGGGGAATTTGTGGAGGTTGCTTTAATCTCTCTAGGTAATAGAGTGAAGATGTAAGTAATGAAAAAAATATGCTCTAAATCTGGCCTTGGCAAACTTTTCTGTAAAGGGACAGCACGTAAATATTGTAGGCTTTGTGGGCCATACTATGTCACAACTACTCAATTTTATCATTATAGCATGAAAGAGTCCATAGACAATGCATAAATGAATGAGTAGAGCCATGCTTCAATAAAACATTATTTCTAGATACTGAAATCTTAATTTCATATGATTCTCATATGTCATGAAATATTATTCTGCTTTTGAGTTTTTTTAAAACCTTTTAAAATTACAAAAACCATTCTTAACTTACAAGCTATGCATAAACATAAAGCAGGCTGATTTTTATTTAGCCATTTGCTTCCATTGACCACTGTTAACTGAACTGTAATATAAATACTTGAACCCTGCCTCTCAGGACAGAATTTTTACTCAATAATTGAGCAGTTGAGGGTAGTAGACCATCATGTCTTTAAAGAGATACCATAAATTTGTTTCTGGGCCAGTATTACCATATTGATTTTCCAAAATGTTTTTTGCCTACTCTTGGAAATATTATTTCTAGAAACCATGTGACTTAGGTCAAAGCAACTGAGGTGTGATTTCTATAATTCCTGAACAAAATGTGTTCCTTACCTTTTTTTTTTTTTTTTTTTTGGTGAGGAAAGAGGTCCTTATATGTTGTAAGGATATCTCTTGCTTTTCCTCACACTAAGAATTAATTGTCTGCCTTGGAAAGTACAAAGACTATTTCCATGAGCAGATGAAGTGAATATAAACTTCAGTAAAAAGAAGGTTCAAGATGAGCCCTAACACCTCCTTCTCTTTGTCACAGTGTTGTCATTAATGGCATCATGGGTGTAAACTGGAAGAAGATTAGTTTTGGGAAGTCAGGGAGGTAGAAAAAAGTATCAGAACACATCGACTTTGAGGTGGGTATTAAGATGAGAGAAATGAAGAGGCTAAGAAGATACATGTTATTTAACTTTAAACTTTTGTATATCACTTTCTTAAAACTATTGTAGATGAACACAATTTTCTATGGATAGTTAAAGTAAAACATTTAAGACATAATGAAGTACAATGGTTTGTCTTCCCTTTTGGTCTTTAATTTGAGAAATGCATTATTTGAAGGCTAAGGCCTAAAAAGACTAAATGAATTGATTATTTCAGCTGGGAAAAAGCAAAATGATGAGTGGAAATACAAAATTTACTGTGAATAACTTGATAGTTTTCTAACCATGTAATATATTGATCCCAAACATTAATGAGACTCTAGTGATTGAAACTAAAACTGTTTTCTTGAAATTGACAAATAATCCATAAATTTTAAAATGTAAATTGTTTATTTGCCATTGGCCATTGTAAGGGAGAAAATATTTAGGTATTAGCATGAGATTATTCTATTATATGTATTTTATCTCAGACTTTATAGCATGCAATATACATTCTAAATGTTGAAACACAATACATGCATTACAGTCAAGTAAAATATGAACTATTTCACATTGGTTAAAAAATTATTTTTTAGGTTTGATATAATTTTGACTTGTTTAACATATACCTGGAGCTTATGTTGGGCAGTTTGAAATTATTGTAAAAATATGTATTTTACTGTGCATACATGGACACATTGAGTATAATCTATAACATGTATAAAATGTATAATGCCATGCAAAATCCATGAATTAATATAGTTGATCTGAGAGTAGTAATTCCACATTTATCTCTCAAAGCTGGACAGCAGAGGAAAGACAAATATATCTATGAAAATGTTTTAATCAGTGTGTATTCTCCACCCAAAATTGTGGTTGGATAAAGTCCAGAATGACTTTCTTTGTCTTCCTCATATCTATCAAATGATAAAGTAGAATAAAAGAGCAAAAAAATGCTTGTCATAAGTAGAAAATCTTAAAATTAACTATTTTTGTCATCTGAGGGTTTTTCTAAGACCTGACATTTGGCTACAGAAAAGCAAGGTGGTTTCTATCTTTTCAGGACACAATGAGGTACGTTGTTTATTGGGCCGGTTGCCTTGCCAAAATTCCTTGGCAAAGGGAAGCCTCTGGCCAGCTAACTGTGATATAATAAATGATCTGACCAGATTGTCAATGAATTGAGATCTGAAGTTAGAGCCGCTTTGGGATGCAGAAATTAGTTATTTCTCTTCAACTCTTGCCCCTAAAAATATGAAAGCACTGAAAAGTTTACCACAAATCTCTGGAGTATTAAAACTAGCAAGTAGAAGTATGTTTCTCATTTGTCTAATGTTATGAATCGTTTATTTATTTACAAGAAAATTTTCATTATTAACATAAATCTTGTCTGATTTTAAATATAATATATTTCATTTGGACAATATGGCAAAGTTTAAAGAAAAGAATAACAGTTATCTATAATTTTACTACTTATAGATATCTATTGTTAAAATTTTGATACATTAGTAACTACCTTTTCTCTGCTATAAGTTTGTACAGCATGTTACTGTGCAAAAGAACATGAGATTAAATCAAGCACAGAGAAAATATGATCAAGAGATATAAGATGTAGGCGGCTGCTCATGGCATAATATGGCATATTATTCAATAGCAAATTTATTTTGTTTATAAGTGCAAAGAATACATTCTGAAGTGGCAATAAAAACATAGTAATACATAAACCAGTACCAGTCACTTATCATTATCAAATATTACTCAGTATACATAATAGTATGTGCTATATTTTTATATGACTAGCAGCACAATAGGGTTTGTTTACAGCAGCATCACCACAAACACATGAATAATGCATTGTGTTATGACATGAGGAGGGATAGGATGTCACTAGGCAACAGGAATTTTTCAGCTTTGTTATACTTTATGGGACAAGGTCAGTCGTTATACCTTATAGGACAAGGACGTATATGTGGTCAGTCGTTGACTGAAAGTTTGTTAATGTGGCATCTGACTGCATTAATTCTAAATATTTCTTAAATATTTATTCTCAATAATTTATAACTACTGTGTCCACTTTAAGTTTGGGCATCATTTGTCCCTCAACTGTACTATTTCCATAGCACCCTAATGAGGAAGGTCACTCTGCTCAAATCTATCTGTCATGTGAAAACAAAACTATCTACCACATCTACTGTTTAAAAGCCTTCAATTGTTCTCCATTATTCATAGGATAATCTTTCTGTGTTTCCCATTATTCGCAGGAGAATTTACAACAGGTATTTAATAGCAACGAAGAGTATCTCTTCTCTATCTGAAACCTGATTCTCATGTGACTACCCAGACTCATCTCTTTTTACTCCTAAAGTTTTCCCAACTTTATGTGTTGGTAAAATCAAAATGTGTGGAGCTCTTGGCATACATTGCAATGCACAAGTCTTATCTCTCTTTTCACTGTCTCACTGCTCTCTCTTCTGAGACTCTCCTTCCTAGCTGGCTGTCCCGATTCATTTATTGCTGATTCTTGAAAGTTTAGTTTGATACCATTTCTTTCAGATACTTCTTGCCTGGCCCTTAGTTCTCCTCAAATTTTTAACCTTCTCGAGTCTTTCTCTGCATCACCCTCCTTCCAGAAATATCAAATTTAATTTCAGTTTCACTGAAATGATGATCTTTTCCACTCCTAGATTTTTGTATAAACTCTTCAATCTGATCTTCCCTCTCCTCTCCCCTTACCTCCCCTTAATGCTTTCTAACAGCTTTCCTCTGGGATGTTTCCATTTTCACCATAGATGTTACTTCCTCCCAGAAGTCTTTCTGAGCATCTGTCTTGATTTATTTCTTTAATGTGCTCTCATAGCATGTTAATAATATCAAACACATGTAGCAGTTTACATGTCCTAGACACTTTTCTAAGTAGTTTGCATATATAATTTAACTCTCAAAATGCTATAAGGTAAGCATAGTTATTTCCCCACTTGAGAGATGGGAAAACTGAGGTATTGGGATGTTAATTAACTTCCCCATGTACAACAGTTAGCAAGTGAAAGAAACAAACTTTGTGCCTAGACAGGCTGTCTTTGCTTTTACAGTACTATACCTCTTCAATGGTATACATAACTTGTTAACTTGCTGTTATCATTTGGCATTTGTGTCATTGTGCGAACACCAAACGTAGTTGAATATAAACTGCATGAAGACATTCATTATTGAATCTCCACCATCTAGCCAAAAGCCTCTTGAACATATTTGGTGGTCAACACATTTTTGATAAATGACAAAGGGACATAACTAAGTATTTCTCTTCTGTGTTCTCATAGCACTCTGGGGGATATCTATGCTTTTTGCTGAAATCTTGCCACTATTTACTTATAGCCTTCTTGGCCTTATTGAATTGTTAGCTCCTTTAGGACAGAAAACTTTACATATTCTTCACTGTGTCCCAAGTGAAACCAGGTGCTCAAGAAATGTTTGTTGAACAAATGTGTAAATGATACCAGTGGAAGAAATGTATGTAAAATATTTTTGGGTGGATCTCAACAATTCCTTTCTACCTGTTCTTTTATGGAGCCTAGAAAAATATTTATTGTATGCTTATGTTAATCATCTATTTTTGAGACCTTTTTCTATTTTATTATAAATGATGATTATGAAATAAAATTTCTTAGCATCCTAACACTTTTATAAATTCTAATGCCTCAAATATTACGTCACTTCCCAAAAACATAAGAAAATACATCTTACTATCCCACTAAGTTCTCAATATTAAACAGCCACAAAGAGCTCAAAATTAAGTAGAAGATAAATTTCTTGCCCACAGGGCAATGTAATAAAGAAGTTTGCTCCAGCACACATGCGCGCACACACATCCACACACACATACACACGCACAATATCTATAAACATAAATGATAGAGACTTACTTATCTTCCTAACGACATGTCAAGATACACACCTTTGCAAGGATAACTGAAGTGAATGGACCCAGGTGGATTTAGTTTGACAAATTTTCCAAGAGTTAAATTAAACAGAAACTTGAAGGAATGTGGTGTGGTTTATGCATTAAAAAAAAAAGGTGTGTAATTCAGAAAGGGCAGTGAAAATATATACTTTAATGCCACATGGAGAATAATTTGAAATATTTTTATTTGTGAAAGTATTTATAATAAGTCATAAGGTTATATATAATAGCTTGACCTGATACTCAGAGATGAACTCGTAAAAGTCCATTTTCTTTGACACACAGTCCAGGAATCAGATTCATTTTTATTTTTTATTGCCCCACTGTACTTGTATTTCCATATATCCTTAACAGAATCTCACATATTTTTCTGCCTCTACTCCTTGAGATTTCCTCCCTTTTCTCTCATTCTCTTTCTTGTTTTAAAAGTATTCTTTGTTATTTTAATTCCATGTAGAGTAACTTCATGAACTCCTAGCAATCACCACTTGCCTCTCCAGTGTATTATTAGTTCATCTCACTTAAAGAACCTCTTTTTCAATTGAGGAAGTAGGAATCAATGCTTTGCATCAGAAGTATTTTGGAATCTAATATTAAATTAAATAAGTATGGATATTTTATAAATGTAAATACATGTGTATTCATAATATTTTTACAAAATTGAACTAAATTTAAATGCTAATTATATAACATAATATGTGTTACATGCCAGAAATGAATAATTTGAATGAGAAAAGATTAATTCAAAATATGGTAGCTATCTTTAACAGTATTTTTTATTTGAATCTTTTCGAAGGGGTCATTGAGTTGAATAAACCAAAATTTTTCCTAAAGAAACCCCAATTTCCTACTTTGTTGAGAAGATTCATAAAACATTATCTTGAAACCGATTGAAATGGTGAAGTGGCATTGCCTAACGCTAACAATATTAGTTTTTCTTAGTTGAAACATTGAAACCACATCTCTAGTGCATATGTTTACATACATCGTCCCATAAGAAACAAAATAAATGAAGTCTGCAGGCACAGCCTGCAGCAATAAATGAGGAGAGAAAAAAAGTCACCCTGTTGTGCTTTCATCTGGCCTTTCTTTGCATACACTCAGTGTTATAGTATCTAATCTGGAATTTCTTCCTTTATCAAAAGAGGTTCAAATGTGGGACTCATTCTCTGGCACACTGCTTATCATGAAAAGACAGAATTATATAAAATAGTCTAATCATCACTCTTCTCCTTTCTGAACTCCCTTTGGTCTCTGACATTCCAGCTGCAACCCACAACTCATAAGCAATTTCATTTATTTGGATTTTCTTATTTTTAATAATTATGTTCTTATTTTCTATGCAGAAAATACGGAATAATCATATATATGCATAGCTGGGATTAGGCAAGTGTTCAAATGTGGGAAAAGAGACATTTGACTGATCAACCAAAATGTGAGAATCAGATTAATTTACAATTTTATCAATGCATTAGTTAACATGGGAAGAAGAAAGAAATGTATAAATAATAGATATCAAAAAGCTAACATTTATTGTATGTACCAGATTCTGTTTTAACTAAAGGCTTTACTTGTGTTATCTCTTTATAAGTGACAGATCAAGATGGTATCATCTCTATCTCTGCTTCACAGGTAAAAAAACTGAGGTTATGTTATGTTTAAGTCACTTTCTTAATAACCCTTAGCTATTGAGCAGGAAGGACTGGTTTTGAGCCCATGTCCATCTGGTTTCGGAATGTGTATTCCTAAATAGCGTGCTGCATCATTCTACTTTTAATACCTCAAACCTCAAAAGAACTTAGTTTTAAATACTGTTTAATTGTGTGTTCTGTTAAGTTCTCTATAATTACAATTAAAGTAAAATTTAATAACCTTTAAAACACAGTTCAAGGATGAAGCACAACAAATAAAATAAGCTGTATCTTAGAATGTTTCAAGTGTTCAAATGAATTTTTGAACTTGTAAAAATGTTTTACACACTATTTATTAAAATATCATGTGATACATCTACATCAATCTACATACCTACAACTGAATACTATTTGCATCAGAGACATTGCAGAATTTTCAGACTTTACACCATTCTTGTGAGTAGTTCATAATTTTGATGTGGAACATTAATTTATTAAACATTATTGAAGAATGAGACTCCCTTCTCAAGGCCTTGTTCTTCCTCTTGCCAGGTAGAAATGGGAAATATATGATTCAAATAAGGCACTGCTTTCTTTCTTTCTCCTTAAATTATAGCTACTTATGTGAATAATAGTGACAGTTTTTATTTATTTGTTTAAATTTCTTTTGGGTGTCTGGAGTCTCTGAAGTCTATGAGACCTCTACAGGACTCTTCACCACGTAATATCCCCAGCCAAGTGGTATTGCTTTAATGCAATCTCATTTATTCTTCCTGAGCTATTTCTGTTATGGCACAGGCCGCTAAAAATTTCTTGCCCAGCAACCATTCCCCTTGTATGAAGCACAGGCAGAACTGCTCATGTACAACTACTTTTCCAGATGCTGATCTAATCCATGATAAATCCATATGCATCTTGTCCTGCTCTTAATACTGCCATCTCTCTCTGCTCTGATATAAAAAGGGAACCTCTGGGCAAGTACACAAACTATGTGGATGTCAACCAGGGAAGCAAATGAAATGCTTGATCTTTACCATGCGTACTCTTCCTCTTTCTTCCTCTGACAACCTCTCCTCACAAACATTATCTCTAAGGAACAAGCCTAAAGACCCATTCACTTTCCTGGTCCTGTTGGAGAGTGTTGGTGGGCTAATGGCTTCTGGACCAATTTTACATTCTGTAAACCTTGGGTTGAGATGCTAGGCCCAAATATTTACGGTTACTTGACAATGTATCTTAGCACCTGTTATTTCAGCACACTTCTAAAAAACTTAAATATCAGTGGATTAAACATGTCTGATCACTCTTCAAACATTTAACTGGATCACTGATATCCTCCTTATAGTGCATTTACTGTCATGTTTTCATCCTGTTCATTTTCAAGATTTAATAGATCAATTTTCTGTAGCATATTGTATGTGAGTTTGTATGTGTCATTCCTCAGACATAATTTCTTGAGATTTCCTCTGATCAAATAATCTTCTTGCAGTTTCATAGGTACTATTTTATTGTTTTTCCTTATACATTTAGTGTTTAAGAAAAATAACATTAAGTAAAATACCTTTTTTTTTTGTGCAGCAAATATTCCCCTAAGTAGAGAAATAATGCATTGGCAAACAACACTTTCATTAGTATTTTATTTTTCTAATAATATTGATGGTTTAGTTTGTGAAATTTCTTGTCTAAATTTTATTTCAATATGCTATTTACAGGAGAATTGCTCAAATAATCATTTCCAAAGCATTATAATCTCAAACTAACTTTGAAAATAGGTATACTCAAAATAAGAGAGGAAGAACATTTTCACAGAGGGACATGGGCCTATATGTAAAATCATGTGAAAATTTTATTACAGTTTTATGAAGTATTATCTTTTCACTAAAATATTTTAAATGGCTAAAACATAATATAGTAAAACAAAGAATACTTTGAGAGATGATACTTCGTCACATGGAAAAAAGTATATAACCACTTCACATATAATATAGTCATGAAGTGTTTTATCAGAATTGCTGAAGCAACACAGTTCTAATTTTATTTTATTTGGTGCTTGGTCTTAGTGGGAATTTGAGTCATTCAGCTGAGCTATCAATGTGAGCATTCTCTTCTCTCTTGCTTTCACTCTCACTTTTGCTTTAGCTTTTGCTCTCATTCTTGCTCTCTCTCTCTGGACATCGTAAGATTTTGTTTTTGCTCACTAATCACTAAGCTAGAAGCTGAATCAATAGAGTTTCTTCCATACATGGATTTAAAAAGTGAATCTTGATTTCAATAAATGCCTTGTAGAACCAAGGATTTCTAGGGCATGGATATGTTAAATATAGGGTAACTTTACAGTTAATCCTCACTCTGGTAAGGCTTAGAATTTATTGAGAATGCCTTAAACATAGACAACCTGTATAGAAGATGCTATTCTTGATGAAAATAGATGTTTCTGAGTTGATTTTTTTAAACTAACATATTCCCTATGCTGAACTTTACATCCTTGTGAATATTTTTATAATTGACAATTTGTACTTCTTAATCCCTTTCATCTCTTTGTCCATCTCCTTAACCTATCTCTCATTTGGCAAGCATCACTTTGCTCTGAGTTTGCTCTGAGTTTGTCTCTGACTTGTTTGTTTGGGTATTTTGTTTTTTAGATTCCTTGTGTAAGTAAAATCATATGGTATTTGTCTTTCTCTGACTTACTTCATGTAGCACAATACCTGTCTAGGTCCACCTGTGTTGTCACAAATATTGTAATAACTATGTACAGTGCAAGATGTGAACCAGATATATGGGAGTGGTCATTTCATAAGGTATTTAAATGTTTAATCACTATTTTGCACACCTGAAGTTAGTATATTATGTCAACTATAATTTAAAAATAAATTTAAAAACAACTCAAATATTTATTTAGTTATAATAGTATAGGTGCTACTGGTATGAAACAGAGAATTCATATATAATTACATTTAATTCCATCAAAATTATAACTCCTCGCACTTGCTATAAATAGTCAAATATGACAAACGTGGGAATTAGGAGAATGTGAAAAATCATTTTGACTTAAAGACACTTGAAAACGTGTTCTAATTCTGAGATTCTATTATCCTTAGCTAAAAAGGAAACTGAGTATTAAATTATTGAAAATATGTATATTACATATTTTAAAGTTAGTGGTAATAATAATAATTCTATACTGCATATGAATAACATTGTGAACAGCATTTCACATTCATCAGTTGGTCATTATTAATATTGAAAATAATTAATGATTATCATTCAAGTATTTACTAGGTTTCAGACAATTTGTCAAAAAAAACTTTAGTTAAAAAAAAAAGCCAAACTAGCCATGAGGCACAGATATTGTATCCTACATTGTTATTGTAGTTTTAGAGAGCAGTGGAGCTGAGATTCTATTCCACATTTTACAGACCCTGCCTAATACACTGTATTTCTTCCGAATGTTTCTTAGAAGAAAGCAAGGTAATTATCACTAACCATTCAATAGGTGAGACTCCAGAGTTAGGAAGATCTCATAGGCTTTGGATAAATAACATAACTCAGTTCCTGTGACACTCCTATATTACTCTTTTTTAATTTTGCAGATTTTGTGTGTGGGGTTAGATACAATTCAGACTGAAAAACCTACATCCTTTATGGAACTAAGTATATAAATAATAAAATAAGAATACAAATATGTCTATTGGCAAATGTGTAGAATTTGAAAGAAAAGTTGTATAGGAAGGGCTTTATTCATCCACCTCACAATTGGTTAAGAGAGAAATTTTGGTAAACAGTAACATCACACTCTTCATTTTTTTCTAGTTTATTTTTCTTTTCTCAGATTTTTAAGGGATGCCACCTTAAAACCACGAAACTTGTTTCTTTAACTTTTTAAAACTGTCTTTATAGTATAAACATTGACTACTTATGCAGTTGCTTTGAAAGAATTTTGGACAAGCAAACAAAACTCACTTACTTCCCACTGACTCTTAATAGCTTATAATATAATGATATTGTGTCCATTTTCTTTCTGTTGCACTTCATTATACAACAACTCCATTGTTTTTACACAGTAAGAAATATAATACTGTACCCTGCTTTTGCCCTTTCTAGAAAGCTAGTAGAATATAAATGTTATCATTTCAAATGAAAAGAATTGTCTTAAGAAAAAAATCTTTTACACTTCTGTGACAACAATGATTTTTTAAAAATCTGTGAAGTTACAACCGTTACAGAGAATTTTCCCTTTTTCTTTGGGTTCTTGTCAGAAAGAATAAAGATGCAGCCCTTAATGCATTTTAGAATGTATTCTTATTTTCTGTATTTAAAAAGATATAGCTTGCTTTTCCCAATGATCTTTTGTATTGTTCAATAGGAAGGTATAATGCATTGCATTCAAACTGTTGTCAAGAGCCTAAAAGCAGAAAGGCAGAGGCACAACTCTGTTAAAATATAACACATGTAATTGCAATAATGTTCCTTACTTTTGAACACATTCTCGCAGGGATTTTCTCACACCTTTTCCTTTGTTCACTGAGGTTCTCAGAGACATTGTGGAATTGAAACAGCAATGGGTTCAGAGATCAAAACCTTTGGTCTAGTACAAACTTAGCTATTATATTTATTTAAATAATAATTGTGCATGGAACTTATTTTATTCCTATTTCCTCACATAGAACTTGGCATAGAATAAAGACTAAATAAATATTTACTGAATGAATGAACACATGAGTTTAGACATATTGTTAAAGTTGTCTGAGTAACAGTTTCCATAGCGGGAAAAATGTAAATAATAATATCTGAACTGTGACAATAAGAAATTATATGTGTTTGGTTTCTATGTATATGTGCATGAAAATTTTCTGTAATTTAGGTAAGCTATGAAGTACATAGAAATGCAAAGAAGTACTATTTTTCTTAATACTGGAATCCTTGTTGAAGATACTGAGTAAGGAAAATGAACACTGTATGATATTCATTCACTATAATAAAGGTCAAAAAGCTGTAAATCCAAAGTAAAGTTTATAAATACAAAAAAATGAGAATACTACTATATTCTAGATTGTGATAAATCTCCTGAACCAGAACACTACACACCTGTTCCCTGAGAGGCAATTTAAATACCATTTAATGCTGTCAATAGAATATTCAAGAAGAAAAATTTAATGTTTTACACATCAATGATGTTCTTCTCAGAGGGCAGTGCTTTAAATATTGACATCAATCAGAAATTCATTAAAGAAAGTAGTAAGTTTAACATATAGAAAACTCACGGTGATTGGTAGAAGCAAGTTAAAATAAGGCAGTGAGAGAAATTCCTTTGTGGTGTAGGCCATTCACGAGGTGCACTGTCTGTAGAGAATTTAAAAACAATAATAAAATTTGATTAAAGATAGTCTGCTTTTATTACTGCCATGCCTTAAGTTGGTGATAAAATTTTCCTTTCAGAAAAAGAATCTAACTTCTAAACAATTGCTACATTTACTATTGAGTATTAATAATGCATATGCAAGCTTCAAATTAGCCCATTTCTATTACTTATCTTTTAATAAATATTGTATTCGATATAGAATTTAACTCTCAGTTATATAGCTGGGCTTGATACATGCATTTGTTTCCAGGATAAGCTCATAAAGATTTAGAATTATTTGAGCTCTCTCCAAACATGTTCCATGACTTCATTTAAAGAGCAGAGTAGAAACAAACAATGACAGTCCAATAATTGTCAAACGTAGAAGCAAAACTTGAATTGATGACCTGGACTTTTATCCATATTTAAAATATTGGAAAGTGTTAGAATTGATCCTAAGGAAACAGACATATGTTGGTATTGTATTTTCTGAAATTTATTGTAAAATCAGGTTTTTATCATTCTATACTATACTTTTCCTTATGTCTTAGATTTTTTAAAACTGTATATCAGTTGTGCATTTTTTTTTGCACAACTTTTTGAAAATTTTCAAATTAAAATTTTTAAATTCAAATTTTTAAATTAAAATTAATGGAAAGGGTTTGTCAACCAACTATGAGCAGAAAGCATTACAAATATGGCTATACTGTCTACTGACCATGAATATTTTAAGAAAATTAATTTAAATAAACCATTGATAAATTTGTAGATTACAACTCACAAAAATAAAATTTTAGATTATTATAACTCATTATAGCTGTAAATCAACACATGTGTAAGATATTTTCTCATTCTTTAAAAGATACAGTAATATAATTAAAAATACTAATCCACTACATCATTCCCTTTTTGTACTGTAATGATACTTTGAAATTTATATCTAAATTTTTTTTCTCATGATCATATATATGAAGTTCAGTAAAGCAAAACCTTTACTCTTTGTCTTCTCTTCCTGGCCATTATTATTGTTTTTCATTTCATGATTATTACTTATTAATCTACTCAGAGTGTCACCTATGCTAAGCAGACTACTGATGATAATTTCTGACTCACACATTGTCATCTGAAGAAAAGAATTTTGAAGTTTGGTATGTCTTTTTAAAAACATATTGAAGGAATAAGTTATTTTAAAAACCAGAAAGATCGAGTTCTCAATTCAGATTTATATAGTAGAAAAGGAAATTTTTAAAGTTCTCTTCTGTGTTTGTACATACAAATGTGTAAATTAGGAATGACCTCGAGTTAATTAGAAAAGGAAACATTCTCCTGATCTTGGTTTGAAATTTCTGTTCAATAAAGTGTTATTAAGAACATGAAAAACAAAGCCATAGAAAGGAGTAAGATAAATGTGATACAGGTAAACAACAAAAGGTTTATATCCAGAGGTATTCTTATAAATCAATGGAAGACAGGAAAGGCAAATGAGAAAAATCTTGAACAGGGTATTCAAATGTCTAATATAAATATAAACAAACGTTGAGTATCATTGATATAATAGAAGTTTAAATTAAGGCCACAATGTGATATTATTACATATTCACTAGAATAATTTAATTAAAAGAAAATAAAAGAGATCAACAATACCTATTGTTGGCAAAAATGAGGAATAGCTAGAAGCTTATATACTTCAATTGTAATAGTGTGAATTGGTATAACACTTTGTAAAAGGGTTGGGCCTTGTCTACTTAAGTTGATCATATGCATACTGTGAGACTCAACAATTTTTTATAAAATGACCTAGTAGCTTCATTCATTACAACCAAAACCATAATCAACCCAGTTATTGACATTAAATTATCAGTGATATATTAATAGAATTCAATGTTATATAGCAATGAAAATGAATAAACTGCTACATGTAATATGATGTGTTCTCACAAACATCATTTATATATAATATATAAAGCATATATATATAAAGCATTATATATATTATATATATTATATATTATAAATAATATATATTATATATTATATATATAAAGCATTATGTATATATAAAGCATTTATATATAATATATAAAGTTGAAATTTAATATGATCAAAACTGGGTAAAACTAATACATAGAATCAGAAATCAGGATAGTGTTTCCTTTGGTGAGAAGTATTGGTGACTGAGAGAGATCTCTAGGTAAAATTTTGGTATCCTGGTGATATTCACTTGGTTAAAGTTTTCTATATGCATGTTATACTATAATAAAAAATAATTAAATTAAAATACATTGTACTTATTGCAATTTTAATAACATAGCAAATTTATATAAGAACTCTACTTGTATAGCAGAGCCACACAGATCATATTTCTAACATATAATCACACTAAACATAAATAACCTTATGGTAACCTTTGTTGTAATGCACTGGATTAAGCTTTTCTATTTTACCGAAAATCTTTTCAACGTAAAGGTCATTACTAAGGAATTAAGATAAAATTAGATTTTAAGATAAAGGAAAATATATCTTATGTGTTTTTTATGGTGACTTAATACCTCATTCACAATTTAAATATTATCTTACAGCATTAACAGATTGCCTAGTGGAATTACTAGTTAAAGAGGTGTAGAGAGCTCGAACCAGGCAAAATGGCGTAGATGAAAGAAACTTCGTTCATCCCCTCTCGCAACCACGTCAAAGGTGAGACGGAAACACAGAACAAACAGCAAGCAAAGTCAACTGAGGGTCTAGAGGAACAGAAGTCCTACAACTAGGGAGAAATAAAAATTCACCCTGCAACGTAGGAGGTAGAAGGGGATGAAGACGTGATGAAGACGTGATGCTGCCGGATCCTGAGTGGCTGAGCGGAACAGAAGCAACAGCAGCAGCAGCAACAGCTACAGACGCCTCTTAAAGGGGCCGTGTCCGACGGCCGACTTTGTGATGATGGACCTGCTAACTCTGAGCACCAGCTGCTTGGGGGATACCAGGGACTTACAGGGGGACACTGAGTTGTCAGAGCAAGGGCCAGAGGTGAGGCTTTCTCCCAGGCAGAAGTGCTGGAGGTATCCATTTTCCTCTGTTGAGCCCTCCCTGCTCCCAGTGTGCTGACACAGGAGGCCATAGCTGAGACATCATCAAACTGGATAACAGAGATTGCTCCACCCAGAGGACTCCCTGAAACTCCTCCTACCTCAACTCACAGCTCCACCCAAGCCACCTTCAGTTGTGCCCTCGGCAACTCCTGTGTCACTTGCTGAGCAATGCCAAGACTCATACTGGTGGCAGCTGAGTTTGGTTTCTGGTGTGGCTTCTTGAGGCAACATTAAGCACAGCATCTGTAGATTGCTTCCTGAATCTTAACAGGTGGCCCCAGAAGGGCGTAAGCTGGGTCTAAACTTGGCCTGCAGCTGAACCCCTCTTAAGACTGTGCTGCCTGACTCCTACTACACCAAGCCACATTAATAAGACCAAGAGACTTAGGAGCTTTTATTAGTACATAGAAATAGATGCAGAATGACAGCCAAAATGGGAAGACAAAGAAGAAACCATATGAAAGAACAGAACATAGATCAAAGAAAAATGGAGTCAAGCATTCTAACATGCAGAATCCAAAACACCGCTTATACAGATGCTCAGTGAACTTATGGGAAGTATAGATGAACTCAGTGAGAACTTCAACAAAGAAATAAAAACATAAAAACTGAAATGGAAATTATAAAAGGGAACTAGTCAGAAATGAGAATACATTATCTGAGATGAAGAGAATGTTAGAGGGAATCAGCAGAATGGAGGAAAAAGAGGATTGAAACACCGATATAGAGGATGGGGAAGCCAAGGACACCCAATCAGAATGGCTATAAAAATTAATCAAGAATGTAATAACAATTTAAGGACACTATGGGACAAAAGTAAGGGTAATAATATTTGTGTCATAAGGGTACCTGAAGATAGAGAAAACGAAGTTAAATATATATTTGAAAAAATAATGATGGAAAACTTCTCTAACCTGGTGAAGAAAATAAACATACAACCCCAGGAAACTCAGAGAATCCCCCTAAAATGAATCCAAGACACATAATTAAAATGTCAAAGTTTAAATTCAAAGTTAGTTACCTACAAGGAGCTCCCATAAGACTGGAAACTGATTTCTCAAAGAAAACTTTGTAGGACAGAGGGCTTGGCACAAAATATTCAAAGTGTTGAAAACCCAGGATTTACAACCAATGATACTTTATCATTTAGAGTCAAAGAACAGATAAAGAGCTTCTCAGATAAAAATGAGCTAAAGGAATTTATCAACACAAAGCCAATATTATAGGAATTATTGGAAAGACTTTTTTCAGAAAAAAACATGTACCAAAAACATGAATAAAGAACTGCAGTCATATATATATGGACTTTTAAAATCGAGTACATGTTCCTAAAAAACATGATGTTAAAGTTTTGAAAATTCTCTCCCAAGGTATTTTTGCAGGAAATGACCGCCGAGCACAAGATATGAGGGTTATTTTCTAAATGTTAAAACATCAGAAAATTTGTGTGTAAAGCAACTGTATAGTTGGACAGGATAGGTCTTGGGTGTATCCATCATGTAATACCATCAAGTTGAAATGGAATCTGAGTGTATAGCAGAGGGAGCCTGAGGTAGTTAAGAGAGTCGGTCCAAATATCAGGTAACCTGGGCTCCAGACACACTCGTTCGACCCTAAAGATCTTTAAACATTATTATCTCATCTAAATAACAAACCTCCACAATTCTTTCTATATTTTTAATTAATTAATAAATGACACTATATATATAATTTCAAGTCTGTATGTTGATAACTAGTTCTTAGGCTCTTCCCTTTAGAAATAGCCATTCAAAGCAATAATTTTCTAAATATTTTATGCCAACTTCTAATATCCTCTTCAGTTCTAATATTCAAGTATATTTTTTGTTTCTCTGTTCTTTTCTCAATGCTTTCTTTTTTTCTTTAAAATAGTTTAGCTAATTAATTGTCACTTTATGGATGAGTACTAAATTGAATTATCTATTTCAGAAAAATATATAAAGTTGAAAATTAATTCAACTCAGAATTTTATTCCTAGCTCTGCGATTTTTGTGGTGTTCGGTTGTATCACTTGCAAGTTGTTTTGGGTTTGAAGGAATCCATTCTGTTCAAAGTTGCTTCTTAGGTAGGGCGTCTGCTTCTCAAATCATAAGATTTATAAGGTCCTTTCATTCTGGGTTTCTGACAGTGGATGTGAAAGCCATTTAGTCTGATGAAGCACATTTTTCTTTTTATTTTGCCTTCCATTATACATCATCTAAAAGTCATCAACTCACTTTCAGAACATACTTTAAACACCACTCCCATTGTGGTTGATGTTATAAATATAAGAAAAGCCACTGAAAGTGAGTTTATTTGGTAATAATATTTGATACCAATAAAATTATTCTTGATTTTAGAAAAACAATGAAAATTCATGGAAAAAAATTATCATTCGAAAGAGAAAGAGTTTAAAATGTTTGCTTTGATACCAAGTCAGAGTAGCACAATGTTTGCTCCTCTCTTTCTGTCACATCTGGGATCATGGAAAGATAACATTCAAAAACCATATTTTCTAGCTACTACTTAGAGAAGTTCTATTGGGTAAAAAATTCACTTTCTTTCATACTGTGTAATCTTGTTATTAAAGATAATTTACATCCATTTTCATCCATCATGCCCTTAGAAAGAAACATTTATATGTACCACTGGTTCAATTGTAGGTGTCTATTAAGGAAGAATATCCTGCAATACAGAAAGCAATTTTAAAAAGTCTTGAATCTGCTATATTTTTCTATATGAATTAAATTTTAATCTCTTAAAGAAGTATAATATATATATCAATCAATTATATGTCCTGATGAAATATTTGTGATTATTATTTTATAGATTTTTGTTAATACCAGTATAAAAACATTAATATATTTAAAAACTTGCTTTTTAAACATAATTTTCAAATTAAAAAATATTAGAATTCTAACCAATTAAGTATGCTCATAAGATTCTAAAATTTCAAGATATTTAGAGCACAAAAAATTGACATTAGATAATCTAAAATTAAGCAAGTATTAACTTATAATTTCTGGTGAAAATTGATGTATCATTAGCAAAAGATTCCCATTAACAGATTCATAAATACTAATCTAAAAATACTTCCAAAGTCTTTGATATGTAGTCCTGACACTTGTTTTTCTAGACATTAAATATAAAGATTATCCCTGAAAGTCAGGGAGGTATGAGCTATTTGGTTTCTATCTCAGAACTGATTGTAAAATACAAGGCTTCTCAATCCTTTTGTTTGCTCTCTTGGCCCACACAGGAAAGACCGTGTAATCAGAAAGCTATAATAATCTAGTCACAGTTTGGACTTTTGAATAATTCCAAATACAACTTTAACTGCTATTTATAATACCAACTAAATGGTTGAGTGATTTTAACTATACTAATATCAGGCTGACTAATTTGCTTTGTCTAGATATACTGGGAGATTTTTTAATAGACCACATGCAAAGTAACTATAAGTAACCATGTGCAAAAACTATGAACACAAGGTGAACAGATTTAGAAATACAAATTTTCCTACACCATGAAGTATTTCTCTACTCCTGCAATTGTTTGTGTGGGAGAGACACCAAAGACACTTTAATATAAAAGAACCACAATAAATTTTCTTTTTTTTTCTTTCTTTCTTCTTCTTCTTTTTTTTTTTTTTTTGGTAATGAATGGCAATCAGAAGAAATAGGAAAATAGAAAAAAGGAAACAGTTTATAGATAAAAAAATAAAAAACAAAAGAACAATTTTTCCTTAGAACATTATGCAGTCTGATACCTTGCTCACATGAACCATTATTCAGAGAAGATAAGTGATGGCAGATGTGGCTTCATTATGGAAAGAACTTAATGTCAAGCAGCTGGGCAACTATACTTCTTACAGAGAGTTAATCTTGAGCTCTCCTCATTGGGCCTCTCTCCACTTTCCTCAAATTTCTATCTGGAGTTTCTAGTAAATGATAGCAGTTTTGATGGGATCTAATAGTCAGAGTAATTTTACATTCCCAAGTCTTCCTGCTGGTGATTTTCATAAACACCTTTTATAAAGTACCAGTGTCCAGGTAAGATAATTCATCTAAACACATGGTCTTTTATTTCATTAAAAGCTCATCCGAAAAGATATATAATCATTTACATATATTCTCCTTTCAATTACTGTATTTTTTCTTTCCTGTCATACTTTTCTTTCAGCATAATGGGTTAGATACTAATATTATCAGTATACCTAATTTGTAAAAAAAGAAAAATGCTATTTTTATGTATTTTATTATTTAACCATGAAATTCAAAATTTCTGTAGTATAAACATACCATCGTGCAGGGGGAGTTGAGTGTTGCATTTTTCTAGGTTACAGCTCTTATATAAAAACTTTTTTAAAAATTTGTAATAAACACCCAGTTCAACAACGACAAGATACCAAATTAAAAGCCCTCTGGATAAGATACATGGAAGGGGAAGTCAGTTATATATCTCAATAGGTAAAGTATAGGTATTTAATCTTACTCTCCCGTGAGTGTTGTTAAAGTGATGCTGGCAATATCATGAGGTAATGACAATTATGAAATGGAGGAGGAAGATGATGTTTTATTCTGGGGGCCATTCCAGGCTACTGAGCCGCTCTGGGAAAGATTGTTGATTCCAATGAAGCCTCTGCGTTCTGAAATAACCCATCCTCCACATTCCAGTGAAATGGTTCCTCATCTCTGCGTGGTCTGATGCTGTGCACACTCATTCACTTGTGTGGCTTCCTATTCTCTTATCCATCATCTTCTCACGGATGGTTAAAACTCCTCACAGCATTCAAGATTACTGTTATCCAAGAGAAATATTATTCATGCCACATTATCAATGTTAAATTATATAGTAACCACATTAACAAAAGTACAAACAGTAAAATTAATTTTAATAATATATTTGATTTAACATAATGTATAAAATACTATTTCAATGCATAATGTTATTTCAATCATATAAAATTATTATTTCTTACATTCTTATTTTTTATACTAAAGCTCCCAAACTTGGTATGTATTTTACATTTATAGCACATCTCACCTTGAACTAGCCACACTTCAGGTGCATAATGGCTACGTGTGCCTAGTGGCTATCATATTAGCATAGCTATAGATATTAGCAACAGGTCCTGTTATTTTTCTTCTAGATTAAGCAGTTAGCTACCTTATCTAGAATGTCCTCCATTTGCATACACTAAGAAACCTAAAAATGAGATGACCATGCCCTCCACTTAGTCAAATAACTCCTTTTCTTTTAAAGTTTATTCAGTGTTGGAATGTATTGGTCTCTGTGACTCAATTCACAAGAAGGGCATCTGAAACTTTACTCTCAGTCTCGTTTCATCCCACAGCAAGATTTCAGGTTTGTGCATCCTTTCCTTTTAGAACTTTTAAATATCTAATTGTCGACAAAGCCTTTAAGATATCTCATAATATACTAGGCAGAAATAAGCAAATCAGAAGGAAGCAAAGAGAATTTTAAACTTTTGAGGTTGTGTATCATATAATCCATATACTATGTCTATAGGCAATTAGTATGTTCATCATAAAACCAAGAGCATGGTTATTTTTATAAGATAGAGTTATAGTCTAATATGGCCTCTATTATATTTTTCTGTCGCTAACATCTACACAATAAGAACTCTTTCACTCTAAAATAGAAACAATGATATTAACAGTATTTGATATTAAGAATTACAATTACGGTTATACACTGGATACTTACTTTGGATCAGATTCTTTACAAAGAATTTCACATCCATTAATATTTATTAAATGTAGTAAGTAGATCTTATTAGATGAAAATATACATAATATTACTATCTTATATAAATTTATCAATGTAGTCACTATGTAAAACAATAACATTAATAGTAATAATCATTGTTTTTCTTATTATTTTCTAGTCTGTCTTTAATTTTCTTAACTGATGATAACATCTTAATTTTCATGATAGAGAGAAAACCTCTAAGGACAAAATAATATACATTATTTATTATATAAATCCCCGGAGTATAGTTTGTTTATTGCTTGTAAATCTTTGGTGCTCAGGTGTTCAATTGATAATGCATAAATTAAAAATAAATGAGCCCCCAAAAGGAGCATTTCTGAATTTAGTGGTCTTGCTGTAGCAAAGCAAGGCTTTATCAATTATGCTTTTTCTTCCACTTAGAGTGCTGTTTTTATCAGACAACCTCCAAAATTTGTCAAAGCAAACTAAAGGAGTTACATGTTGTATAACCAGTGAACCAACCCAAATGTTAATTTAAATGGAGGAATCAGACTCATCAAAAACAGGACTGATTTGATTCCTAATATATATCTTCTGCTCCTCCTCACAACAAACAGGTGTGCTGCCTTGTTTCTTAATGGCTAGAACAGAATAACATACACAGTAGCAAATACTGAGGACGCAGAACAGAGCCATACAAAATGGTCTCTGCTCTTTGCCAGGTTTCAGATTTGGGAGTTCATTAGATCTGCTTCCTTTTATTTTCAAAATCATAAAAAAGCATTGATGATTTTGTGTGTGCCAAAAAAAAGTAAGTTAAGAACAAACTACACCAAACAATTTCTGAGCAAATGTTGAGTTAATGCACTTTAGTGTACAAACTTCTAATGTAAATTCTAATTTAAAATACACATTTTAGAAGAGCCATCAAAATTTATTGCCAACTATATGAACATTTCTGGGAAACTTGGATATTCATAATAAAAGAATAAAACTAGGCCCTTATTTTAAACCACTCATAAAAATTAACTTGAAAAAGATTAAAGACTTAAGTGTTAAGACCAGAAACTATAAAACTCCTAAAAGAAACCAGAAACAGAGTTCCTTCACATGGATCTTAGCAATGATCTTTTAACTATGACATTTAAAACACATGCAACAAAAGCTAAAATAAAGAAGTGGGACTACAACAAACAAAAAAGCTGCACAGTAAAAGAAAAAAATAATGAAAAGACAACCTATGGAATAGGAAAAATATATGCAAACTATATATATTTATATATCCAAAATACATGAAGAACTCAGACAACTCAATAACAACAACAACAAAATAATAATCCTATTAAAAATGACCAAGGAAACTTCATGAATTGGCAGTCTTTCAAAGAAGATATATGAGTGGTTAATAGACATGAAAAGATGCGCAACTTCACTAATTATCAAGGAAATGCAATCAAAACCACAGTGGGATATCACCTCTCACCTCTTAGAATGGCCATAATCAAAATGACAGAGATAATAAGTGCTGGTGAGGATGTGGAGAAAAGGCAATGCTTTTGAACTGTTGGTAGGAATGTAATCAGTACAGCCACTATAAACAATACGAAATTTTCCTCAAAAAATTAGTTATAACTACCACATGATCCAGCACTTCCACTGGGAATATATCCAAAGGAAATGAATACAATCTGTTAAAGAGACATCTACACCACCACATTCATAGCAACATTATTAGAATAACCAAGACATGGAAAAAAAACCTATGTGTCCATCCATGAGTATTTTATATGAAGTTTTTACTTAAATAAATAAACTTCAAGGTTTTTCCTCAAAGAGAAATGGATGTAAAAATATGCCTCCAACTTCCTTCCCTTTTTTCCCCATTTCTTCCATTTTCCTTCCTTCCTTCCTTCCTTCCTTCCTTCGTTCCTTCCTTCCTTCCTTCCTTCCTTCCTTCCTTCCTTCCTTCCTTCTTTCCTTCCTTCCTTCTTTTTTCTCTTTCTTCCTCTTTCTTTCTTTCTTTCTTTCTTTCTTTCTTTCTTTCTTTCTTTCTTTCTTTCTTTCTTTCTTTCTTTCTTTCTTTCTTTCTTTTCTTTCTTTCTTTCTCTCTCTCTCTCTCTCTCTCTCTCTCTCTCTCTCTCTCTCTCTTTCTTTCTTTCTTTCTTTCTTTCTTTCTTTTTCTTTCTTTCTTTGCTTTCTCTCTCTCTCCCTCCTTCCTTTCTTCTTTCCTTTCCTTTCCTTTCCTTTCCTTTCCTTTCCTTTCCTTTCCTTTCCTTTCCTTTCCTTTCCTCTCCTCTCCTCTCCTCTCCTCTCCTCTCCTCTCCTCTCCTCTCCTCTCCTCCCCTGCTCGTCTCCTCTCCTCTCGTCTCCTCTCCTCTCCTCTCCTCTCCTCTCCTCTCCTCTCCTCTCCTCTCCTCTCCTCTCCTCTCCTCTCCTCTCCTCTCTTCTCCTCTCCTCTATTTTGTCAGAGTAAAAGGTTTGCACAGTCCTGTGAAAGAGCTTCCCAGGAAGTCCATTCTTTGTCTGATTGCTATGCTATTGGCAAGGCATCTCACATGTAGGTTTGGAAGCACATGATCCACAAATGCACTGCTTTGCCCTTTGCTGCATACAGATTCAAGCAGACATGAACTGGGTGATACACAACAATTAATGGAAATAGTTCAGAAAGAGGCCTGCCTTTTCAAGATACTGAGAAGAAGCTTAGTTAAACATGTATTGAAAGACAAATGCACTGTAATAAGTTAAGAAAATCATCAAATTCATGAGCATTGTCAAGCCATCCTAGTTTTAGAACCTGTACAGTTCAAAGATGAGATGGAGGGCTCTAGTCAGGAAGATTTATAGATTTCTAACTCTGTTTTCAAGTAATTTAATTATTTATTTCAACTACTTGCTAAAGAAAAATTACAATAAATTAAACAAACAAGACAAACAAACCGAGATTCAAAGACATGGACAACAGTTTAGTGGTTACCAGAGAGAAGGGGTAGAGGAGGTAGATAAGGGTAAAGGGGTTCAAATATATGGTGACAGAAGTAAATTTAACTCTGGGTGATGAATATACACAATATACATATGACATATTATTAAATTGTACACCTGAAACTGTATAATTTTATTAACCAATGTCACCCTAATAAATTTAACAACAAAAAAATACAAACAAAAAAAGCAAAAACTCTGCATTATTAAGCTTTCTATACTCTCAAAGAGTTACCTATAAAGTGGAGAATCTGACTGAATAAATAAAGGTTAAGCTATCAACAGAAAAGATCATTATATTCTCATTTTAAAAAATCTATAAAAGGAGATAGTTTGGCCCTTGTTGTAATCATTTGCGAGCATAAATATTAGAAAGTAAAAATTTGAAATGTGTGTCTGGACCAAAGTTCCAAAAATTTATGAAAACTAACTTCTCTCTGAGTTTATCTTTTCCGAGATATAAGACAGATTAAATTATGATTTATATTGAAGAAAACCTCATATTTAATATTTGTGACACCTAGCCTATCCATCAAAATAATAAATATGTTACTATAGTTACTCTGATTCATTTTACTATATATTCATTATTAGCCAAGTTGGCATATGTATATTTTAACTGAGAGCCATTACATAATTAGCATAACAAATATCTATTAAATAAATTTTATTGAACCTAGAGGTGAGAGATTTGTGTAAAACCTTTGATGAGCAATTTAATTTTCTGGGCATTTGTGTCCTTATTTATAAAATGATTGATTTAAAAAAAATAAAGGGGTAAAAGTAGATGTCAAAGGAGTTAGAACTCTTTTTGGGGGGTGGGCATAAAGAGACATAGGACTGTGCACACATCTATATTATTCAACTCTTTCCAATATAAACAAAGCTGATTAATTGATTTGCTTTTTTCTTGATACTTAAAGAGATGTATTATTAAGGAAAATAAAGACTTCTTGTTTTGTTTTCCAGTTTTAGTTTTGAGGAAATAATCTGTTTTATAGGAAGGTATTAGGTATTTCTGTGAAGCTGTATTAAAAATAAGAATAAATCAAAATTATAAAACAGTGTTATACCAAATTTTAAGAGTAAGTAAATGTCCTTGGTTCTTTCTTTTACCTTTTGAATTATACACAATATTTTAACTGACTGATCTAGTTACCTTGAATTCCGGTTTGTCTCCATTATAGCCTAAGTAATTATCTGCTCAGATGAAGTAAAGAAATAAATTATCTCCATTTTATATGAGGTGTTGACATTTATTGATTTCATGTTCTCTTAAAATCTTTCAGGGAAGTGGTTTTTAAATTACAATAATAAGTGGACAGAAATTAATGCACCTACCCAAACTAGAGCAACATGTTGGCATCTAATTCATTGTCAAAATTTAGTGATTGAATTTTATTTTTACCCTTTATTTTAGAAGGAAAATTATGAGGCTATATGTAGTTGTCTTTTTCTGACTTGTACTTCTCCTTCTCTGTGAGATAATGTTTGAGCATATTGCTCTATTGAGAAATAAAATTATTTCCTTTCAGACATTGACCATGTACTGTTTTCTGGCTTTGCTAGACTAAAAGTCCTTCAAAAGAAAATCTTTGAAATAAATTTTACTCTAAATAATTTAGGAAGATGAAATAGATAAACTATTATGTATATAATAAATGATTAACATTCAGACACTTTTGGATTAATATTTAATAAGAAAATGTGCTGCAGTGTAACGAGCCATCTAAACTTTATTAAAAATATAAAAACGTGAAGCATAAATCATTCAGATTTCTTTTCTTATCAGTCTTCAAGATCGATGTAAGTACATATAAATGGTGTCTCTCTACAAATACATAATAAGCCTTGTTTCTTTTACCTCATAATTCCTTTCAAGTTTTTACTTTGCTGGCTCTATCAACTTTTCCTAATAATTTATCTATCTTTTTCAGTTTCTGTTAGTTTGCTTGCTTGTTTTTATCTTTAGAACAACAGTAGTGTGGTTTCTCTTTGTCTACATGCAAATAAATTATACTTAAACATCATTAAGATTTGTTCAGGTATGATTATATGTTTATATACAAGCTAAATATGAAATTTAAAGACACCATTCCCTGCAAATCAGATTCATACTTAAGCATCTTTAAATAAATCAAGATTTTTCTAAAACCAATAACAATAACAATTTGGTTGTCAACTAAGATTAAGTTAAAGGGGCAATTAATGGATCATATTGAGTTCACTTAAAAAAAAAGAAAGTAAAAAAAAAAGTAAAGTAAACTGAATTTTGCCTTAGTAGAAAATACAAAATAGTAGAAAGGTCCATATATCTAATTTTACCTTCAGCAGAATTCTTGCCTTATTAGAAATTAGGATAAAGAATTATCTCTTTTTAAAAGCCTATGCCTAACTGCATTGTTTTTTAATATACAATGATTCTTCCATACACTGATAAATCAGAAGTCTGAGGACTAAGAATAAAGCACCACCTCATGTTAGACCGTGAGTGACATTGTTGCGTACTGCTGTCTAGGATTCTTAATGAGCTCTTGGTGAGTTACCCTAGTTTAGCTCTCCAAAAATCTAAGACATGGAAGGCAAATGTGACCCTAAGACATGGGTCAAAACAACCTTTAGGCTCTCGATACTTCAATAAATAAACATTTGGCTTAAAAATTTATATCAGATTGATTAGGCAAATAATGCTTGAAAAAAGCAATTTACTTCAAAACCATTGGCTTTGTACAATGCTCTTAGTTTCACTTTTGAAAAAAATTTTCTGTCAGTTGTGCTACCCCAAATGGTCATTGACATTGTTTATCTGTTAGGTGGTATTTTATTGTGTAATCTTAGTGTACCTGAAATTCAAGCACTTAGAAAAAAGTTATTTTATATTAACGTGGAGAGAAATAAATCAATAACCTTGCTGGAAATGTGAAAATCATTCCCAAAAAGATACAAACCTGCTTTGCAGGTTTGGACTTATTGAGCTAAATAGACTACTCAGCTGGATAGTGAAGTTCAGGAAATATAATCATTCTTGGAATTATATTGATACTCTTGGGTCTTGGCTTTTGGAGTTGTTTTAGAATAAACCTACAAAACATCTGTGTAATGATCTGTCCTTAACGTTTTGGTGTGTAGGTAATAACAGTCATTTCCTACTGAATGCCCATCAAATATTATTCTTTTGTTTCATTTAAGAATTTAAAGTCTTATATAGCCAATGGCATACTCACTCAATACCCCAACAGATCTCATGCTTATTCACATTCCTAATTAATCCCTGAAGCACAGAAGAGAACTCACCTAATTGCATGAGAAAATAAAAATCTATAGCAAGACAGAAACCCAATGATTATACTAAAAACAGCATTTCTTTTAGTTTCATTTTTTCTAGTTCATTTACTAATAATCACTAAAAACCAAGTGATATTTTTTCCATTACTTGATTTGGTAGAAAGGCTTTATTGCTTTCAGCTTATAAATTCCTAAATACTTGAGCTAACACATTTTATAAGTCACCAAACAACAAAAAGGCTAGAGATTCTATATAAAATGTATTTGGAAGAATATTTTTTTAATTAATTAATTTTTTTTAGGTGAAGCAACCCTTGGTTGACCTAACAGATTGCAAGGACCTTGTCAGCTTACAATCTTTATTTTTTATATTTTATTTTTTTATGCCTACAGCACCTGGTCTTCCTAGGTGGTCTCCCATGCAAGTACTAACCAGGCCCGACTCTGCTTAGCTTCTGAAATCAGGTGGGATTGGGCTTGTTCAGGGTGGCATGGCCATAAACTGGGAGACTATTTTTTAATGAAATTGGTATTTGAAATTTTATTTCATTACTTTATCTTATAATTTTTACTTATAAGCCATACAATTTTAATATAATTAATTACTGTCAGCACATACAGTGAGGTATTTTTGATACTATCTAATAGAAAATTTGTGGTGACTGAAGATATTAGGCAGTGCTGGAGAGGCAATTGTTTTATTTTGAAGGTAAACATAAAACCTCGTGATAACATCCATACCAATGATTTTAGGGCCTGTGCAAACGAATATACAATAAGGTGGCAAAAAATCATTCAGTCACTGTAGATCTATTCCACCTTTCTGTGTTGGGTGCTGTGGGTGATACAAAGCTGAAAGAGACTGGATGCTCTTTTCAAAGCCCTAAAAGATAAAACAACAGTGAGCTGTATTTTTTTTTGTCATTTCAAGGGGTTCACAGAGTGCCTGTAGTTCAGACTGAGCATCACTAGCTTATATGGAGAGTATTAAAAAAAAGTCTTGAGTCACCACAAAAAATTTTAGCAAGGCCAATAGCATTATGAGAACAGTCGTGTTAAAAAAAAGAGCAAGAGATGGCTGTTCTTGTTGAAAAAATTTCTTCAAAATCTTCAATTCTGGGCTGCTTTAGCATTCTGAACAATCTTGTAAATTTGATTATTTTTAAAAGTGACCACGTGAAAAAAAATACAGAAAATTTCTGTTCAGGTTTTGAATAAACAGTTTAGATAAATGATGAGCCATCATCACGGGAAATGAGTATCTTGTAACCTTAGAGTTGAAAGTAAATGATGCAGAGCCCTGATTGTTTGAGACAGAATCAGCAATTCTTGATTATATCTACTGGGGTGCAAGCAACTTGATTATATCTACTGGGGTGCAAGCAACAGAGAACAGAAAAATGTAAATATTAAAAAAAAACATGACTTTGATGGATTTTATCAAAAATACCATCCTTTGCCGTGTAGATTTGGTAAAATCATATTAGAAGATCAGAATATTATCTATTCTGTCTATGAGGACCAATGACTGATATGACTTGCTTCTTGTTCCCATTTGTGATTCATTTATCCTGGATGGATTCTTGGAACATAGTAGTAGATGCTCTGTTAATGAATCAATCAATCAATTAATGAAATATATATCAAATAGTGGCTGTTTTTTTTTTTGTTTGTTTCCATAAAGAGAATATTATAAATTACTTAACTTTCTCAGTTATATTTTTTCACCAAATATTTTTTCCAGATCTAGTTTAAGACTGTCAGAATGATTTAATCAACCTGTAATGAAAGATATTCTTTCTCTGTCTCTCTGTTGCTCTCTCGCTCTCTCTTAATTGCTCTTTCAAGAACTTATTTGTATTTCTCTTCAAATTTCTTACAGAAAATATTTCATGAGCACTATTAATTCTATTTGTATTCAAGGAAGGGATACGTCATTTACGAGAAAGATCAAGTTCTTGCCTTTAATGAAGTATATATTTTAGTAAAAGAAAAAAACATAAAACAAAATTCTATCACATAATGTAATATCAGATAAATAAAACAGAAAGCAGAATAGAGAATAATAGAGGCTATTTTAGACAGAGTAATCAAAGAAGGCCTCTGTGCAGAATTAGCAACTAGAATAAAATATTTGAGGAAAATGAATTGACAAATATTAGATTTTAATGCAAGAAAGAGGTTTGTAAGGAAAAGGATTAGAAAGAAGTCCAGTGGACAGGGGAGTGGGAATTATAAGTGAGGAGGAGATTGATAAGAAATGGAATTGGAAAGGTAGGCAAAACCAGATATTGTATGGCCATGAACACATTTAGGTATTATTCTAATGATGATGGAGGCTACTGGAAGTTTTGAACAGGAAGTAATCTGATTGATTTAATTTAGGTATTAAAATGATCATATTGACTGCTCTGCGGCAAATTGAAGACACAAGAAAATGGAATACAGCAAGAATAGTAAGGAGTCTATACGAGTCTATGGTGGCTTAGGTGGTGTGGTCATAATGAAAGTGGTGAGAATAATTAGGATTCAGCATTTATTTTACAAGAGTGACAATATTCCTAGTGGATTAGTTATAAAAGAAAGACAGTAGTCAGATATGACTCTTAATTTTTTTGGCTTAAAATAACCTATATAATAGTGTGGGAGAATAGGAAAGGATCAGATATGGGGCTGGAAGTTTAGGTTTCCATTTTAAGAATATTAATGCTGACATGTAAAATTCTATATTAAATATCTAATTCTATATCAAATTACATATTAAATATCCAATTAGAAATATCAAGTAGGTGGCAGAATCTGTGTTTAAAACCATGCAAAGAAGATGGAACTGGATGTGTAAAGTGAATGTCTTTAGCATAGAAAAACCATTGTATTATTGCCATATGCCATTGGGTCTTGGGGTCTTCTCCCTCAACTTAATGTTTAAGAATACTGTGTGCTTATTTATTACAAAGTTGCCAGTTCCGTTTCCATTTATTTCTTGGAGAGAAAACTGGGAGTTTATCAGTCCTCACATTGCCCCTATTTTCTGGTGCTTTTGTTTCTGCTCTCTCCATTTGTGTGACCATTGATCTCAAGTGGCCCCTCGGGTTTTGATGCCATCATACCTAGTGTCTGAAAGATTCTACTGAAGGTTTTAAGAAAAAGAAGTTTTAGAAAAAGGAAGTCTCTTTTTCTCATTTTTACTTGCAGCTGTGATTTGGTTCTAAGACTGCTCAGAATTTTGCTATGCATACAAATCAGCTGGAGATAAATTTGAAAGGCAGAATTTGATTCAGGGACTCATCTGAGAGACCACGTTAATAGTCTATGAATCACATTTTGAATAATAACACGACATTACACCACCATACACATGGGCTTCTTGTGTTACTGCTACTTTGTTTATGCTGACATATTCAGCTATTGTACCTCATGTATGCCTACTGTTTCAGAATGACTGGTCAGACAGGACTTTCAGTTTAAGCCCAACACAAAGCCAGAATCATGCATTGCCCACAAATATTTCAGTCCTGATTTTGAGGCTAGATCATCAATTCTGATTTCCTCTTACCTTAGGCTTTAGTTCTGGAAGGTGGAATTATCTCAGTCCATCAGAGAGAGTACAATCACACTGAAAGTGTTTGAATGTTAATTGTTTTGCTCCAAGGAAGATATACCTCAGAACAAGGAGTTTGGGGGAGGTACAGCCTTTGCTGATTCATAAGAATTATACAAGTTCCCCAGAATCCTTAATGCCTATAAGAGTTTGTCTTTGCCTACAGGGTTTGTCTTGATTTGACTTGGATTATGCTTGATATCTTAAGAAAATTATATATAAAATCAAAACTATGAATCAGTTGTAAAACTTGCTTTCATCAATCTTTCCATTAATTATATGCTAAGATGATACCATTCTTGACTAATAAGCAATTAATTCCTTAATGCCATCAAACAGATTGTAAACAAACATGTCTCTTAATATGACAAGGAAAGATTAGCAATAAAAAAAAATATATGACAGGCTTAGAAATTTATAATTCTATTACACTCTAGAAATTCTTCTCAAACTGGCAAGCTTAGTATCATAGCCAAAGTATTTTTTTATAAGAGGTGAAATATCTTAGTCATGAGTGCCTCTGGAAGAAAGCTAAGATACAAAATGTACAATCACAAAATATTTGAATTTCTTGACTAGACCTTAAACTTTGATGAATCCTGGGGTTGTAGGCTAAGAATTTGACTGTAAAAATACTATTTTTGAACTACTTTTTTTAACCTGGGTATCAAATGTACTGACTTGTGCAGGTCATTTGGAATTCTTTGAGTCAATTAAGTAGTCCTTTCATGCTTATAATATTATGTCATGTCAGAAATCCTAAAAACCAAATATCAATAAACAAGGAAAAATGCTTTACTGATAATTCACCTCAGTAAGTGTATAGTGTTTTCAGTATTATTATTGTTCCTGGGAAGGATAACATTTTACAAAAATCTTGCCTTCTTCCACTTTGTTCATCTGCACTCTCATGAAACCATTCTAATGCACTAGAAACTCCCAAGGAAGTAAACGACTACAGTCATAGGATATAAGCATGTTTAAGTGTTTAATTCATGGTGAAACAACAGTTCAGATAAAATTTTCATGTATGTTAAACATTAAAAATGAGTATTTTATCTACTGGTATAGGAATATCTTAATTGACTACATGTTCACAAAGTTTACCTTGTTGGTCTATTGAGGTACTTCATTAAATACTTCTTGCATTTTAGCTGTCCAACACTATTTCATCTGGTTTGGTTCAAATCATCTCAGTATCCTTTTCTAGAATTATTTCTACCTCCATCGTGTGAGGTTATGGTGAATCTTTAAATCAAGATTCTTTCAGCTTTTCATTAGTGAAAGGGTAGACTTCTGACATCTAAACAAATTGGTCTATTTCTTCTAGTACTTTCAGTAAGAATGGGGTACAAATAGGAAAATAATTTATTCCAAGGACAGTGTCTTATGAAAATATTGAGTGATCCCTATTAGAGATATATCTTTTCCAAGACTTATTATTCAGCTGTTATTTATGTTCCTTCATATCCTTCAAATAAATGTCTTTTTTAAATCTAATTATTTAGATTTGGTTTATAAATTCCATAGACACTGAAATTTGAGAATGTGAATTATTTTATCTATAGTATTTCAATATTACCCTTTCTGTTGAAAAGGAGAAGCTTGTGTTGATGCATGTTGACAAAAAAATTTTTCCAAGAACAGTAAATTTTTATAGTCACCTTGCAAAAAAAGTGGTAGCTAAGACAATCTTAATAATGGGTTCATGATAAAATATTGCTGGAAGTATGTTAATTATTGACACACCATAATAGGATGAGCTCCTGTTTATTTAAACTATCATTTATGAGAATTGAAAATAATGTAGCATATTAAGAAAACTTTGCCTACAACTTCAAAAATATATAAAATCTTTTTAAAGTTTATTTTATATAATAAGAGTAAATTACTTGGTGATATGTTTTTCACCATTATAGCTTTTATCCTGTCAAGTAAATTTTGAATGGCACACTCCCTCAGTGACGTGCTTCATGTTAATGAGTGTTTAATTTTTTGCTGTTAGTAGATTTCCAAAGAAAGTTCTGATGACGTCTATAATCTGTTCAGAGCCTGTCATCGACTCTATGTACTCGATCAGCAGATGCTCTGGAGTAGTTTTTTTTATGACTCTTTAGTACTGTTGTTATAAACTCTATCTGAATATTCTGTACATTCATTTACACTAAAATAGATTTCAGAAGCCTGAAATGAAATGAAGCCATTTTAATGCACATCTGGGTTTTATAAAAGTATGTCCTTAATAGTCTCAGAACTTTCTAGAGCAATCATATCTGTGTCATATATTTTTTATATTATTTGCTTTAAAAATAAGATGAATGCTCTCAGCATTTAAAATCAAATAACGTCTGGCAATAAACTCTTTAGTATAAAATAAAAGTATTTTTTAAATTACAAAGCATATGCTTTGAGAAACTGACCCTCTTCATCTAAGTTGTCAAATCTGTCAGTAATATTGTTTTTAATATTCATTAATTATTCTTTTGATACCTGCAGGATATTAAGTGATATCTCTTATTTTATTCCTGAGATTGGTAATTCGTGTCTTCTCTCATTATTGTCAGCCTTGCCAGAGGTTTCTTAATTTTTTCAAAGAACCAGCTTTTTGTTTCATTGATTTGTTTTATTATTTTTCTGTTTTCAATTTTACTGATTTCTGCTCTTATTAGTATATCCTTCCTAATGCTTTCTTTGAGTTCTTTTATTCTTCTTTTCTAGGTCTTGAGGTGAGAATTAAGATTATTTTTTGTTTTTTCTTCTTTTCTAATGTATGCATTTAGTGCTATAGCATTCTGTCTTAGCACTACATTAGTTGTGTTCCATAAATTTTAATACACTGTATTTTATTTTCATTCATTTCAATGTATTTGTAAATTCCCTTTGTGACTTCCTTTTGGTTTTTAGTTTTCAAATGTTTGGTGATTTTCCAGTTCTCTCTGTTATTAATTCTAGTTTGATTCTATTATGGTTGAAGAAAACACTGTATGATTTCAATTCTTTAGATTTTTTTGATATTTGTTTTATGGCCTCTAGTATAGTCTACTTTGATATATGTTCCTTCCATGCTTAAAGCTAGTGTTTCTTCTGCTGCTGTTGAATGGTGTGTTCTAAAAAGGTTGTTTAGTTTATGTTGGTTGATGGTGTTTTTAAGTTCTGTATTTTTGCTAATTTTCTGTCTAGTAGTTCAATCAATTACTTAGAGAGGTGTTAATGTCTGTGATTATGATTAGGAATCTGTCTATTCTCTTTTCAGTTGTATTAGCTTTTATTTCACACATTTTGTAGTTCTTTTGTTTTATTTATACACAATTAGTGTTGCTATATCTTCTTGATGTATTACCCTTTTATCATTATATTTTGTTTTGACACTGGTAATTTTCTTTGCTCAGAAGCCAACTATATCTGATATTAATATAGCCAAGCCTACTTTCTTTTGATTAATGTTTGTATGATATAAATTTTGCTATTCTTCTACTTGCCTATATTGTTATATTTGTTATATTGTTATATTTGAAATGATTTTCAAAAGACAGCATATAGTTGGGTCATGCTTTTTATTTGATGATGCAAAAATCTCTTATTTCATTGATATACTTAGGCCATTTAGATTTATTGGAATTATCAAAATGCTCAGACTTAAGTCTATATTTGTTTTTGTTTTCAACTATTTTAGTTGTTTGTTGTTTTTCTTGTCTTCCATATGTTACTTGAATATTTTTTAAAATTCTATTTTATCTCTAGTGTTTTGAACATATCTCTTTGAATAACTATGAGTCATTTACTCCAAGCATTTAATGATATAAACATAACATCACATCCTACTGATGTTAATATTTTACCAGTTCAAATAAATCACTTTACTATTGTAAAGTACCTTACTTCCTTTATCTATTCTAGTATTGAATTTACTGATTCCTTCCTCTGTGCCTTCCATTGTGCTGTCTCATTTTGTTTTTTATTTTGATTATTGTATTTTTAATTCTAAAATGTTAATTTGGTTTTACTTTATCTGTTCTAATTCTTGAAACTTTTAAAATGTGTTTCAAAGATCTGTGTAATTGATGGTTGAAATTTTTTATGATGGCTGTGTTTGAAGTGTTTGTCAGATAATTCTTAACATCTGTTTAACTTCAATGTTCGCTCCTATTATCTTTATTATTCAGTTTAAGTTCTTCCTGATTTGGGGTCTAAGTGATTTTAAATTGAAACCTGGATAGTGTCATGTTAAAATTTTAATTTGCATTTGCCTGATGACTAATAAGATTGAGCATTTTGCAATATGTTTATTGAAGTTTGAATACCCTCTTTTTAGAATTGTTTATTCAAGTTTTCTGCTATAGACTTTTAACATGAATAGATGTTGAAAATCTTCAAAAATCTTTTTAGCACTCATTAAAATGACCTCACCCTTGCTTTTCCTCCTATATTTTGTAATGGTATGACTTATGTTGATTGATTTTCAATGTTAAATTAATATTCCATTACTTCAAAAATCTCCGACATAATCAATTTTTATCAATGCATTACTGAACTTAATTAACATTTTCAGTAGAATTATTTCCACTTTCATTGTAGCATGGATCCTTTTAAATTGTCTCAAACTTATTAGCTTTAGGTATCAAAAATTTTAGTTGCTTATGCTATTTCATAAAATTGTTTAAGTTTAGGAATATTATTTCGTATATGTTTGGGAGATACAATAAGAAGCAATCTAGGTTTTTTGTTTTCTATGTGGTGAGATTTTTATTTATGGTTACTTTAATTGATACAATGATATTTTGATTTTCCATTTTTGTTTTTGTCATTCCCCCATATCATTTTTTTTTAAATATATATTTTTATATTTTTCAATTACAGTTGACATATTATTAGTTTCAGGTATACAATGTAGTGATTACATATTTATATCACTTATGATTGTTGTGCGGCGTTTCGAGACCCCCACGAAGGACAGAGACCTCCAGATAAGGTGTTAACAGCAAGCGCTTTATTTTCGGATAAGATGTTACAGCATGCTCGTTATTTACGGATTCGAACCCAGGCCCCCACCAAGGGCGAGAGCCCTGAGACCCTCTTTCCCCTGAGTTTTATACCCTCTCGGGCGGTGGTTACGTGACCTTTTCCTTGATTGGTGAGACTCAGGCGCTCAGTTGCAGTTACATGCATAAGCCAAGTGGAATGTGTGGGAGCTATTTTCTGTCAACTTCTTCCTTAATTATTGTTACTAATACTGTTGGGTAACTTCTATTGTCCCTTGCAGGCTGCTAGCTAGGCCAGGGTCTGGGCCAGGTGTTAGCTGCAGGGTGAAATGGAAAATTCCTATAGGGGGATTATCTTAAAGGGCCAGGGACAAGATTTAAAACAGGCTTTTACAATGATGAGATCACCTAGATAAATTTAGTATCCATTTGACACCATACATATTTACTACAATATTATTGACAATATTTCTTATGCTATAGTTTATATCCTCATGACTATTTTGTAACTTCTAATTTGTACTTAATTCCTTTTGCCTTTTTATACCCATTCCCCTAAGCCCCTTATATTTTCAATCAGACTTTTCAAGGGTAGGGAAAAGTCAAAAGCCTTGTTTAATGAACACTTATATAACCAGAACCTAAAATGTACAGTAAATATTTTGCATTGTTTGCTTCTTCATATTATTTTATGTATTCAACCTGCTATGCATTCATAAAACTATCTTAATTTTGATTTTTTAAATAAGTTGCATACTTTCATGTTTCAGCCCTAAAAATTTCAACACTGATACAATTAATCACTTTGATATTTATGTTTTTTAAGTAAAAGTCACAAGTATTAAGTATACATAAAAAAACTTTTGATATATACCTGTAACAAGCAAGTTTTTATTCCCACTTTGAGGTTATTATATATAAAGCTGATTTAAATAATTTTGTCCTGAATTCTACTTTATCTGATATTATTAAATCACTACATCCATCTTATGGTTAAATTTTATCTATGCATAGAGACCCTTCCAGATTCTGCCTACTTTTGATTGCTCTGAATTGTATTTAGGTAGTTAATTTTTAAATTTTGCCCAAATATTATAAGTGTTAGCTGCAGAAAAAAATGGTCTAACAGGAGTTTATCAGAATTGCTGGAGCCTGCCAGCCAAGATCGAATGGTCCCTGAGTGGGAGAGCAGGGACTGAAGAAAAAAGACAGATAGAAGAGAAAAAATTGGGAGGGCTCACAGATGGAGCTGTGGCCCCTGTGTTTATTTAGTACAGCATATTTATACATCATGACTGGGGGGAAACAGGAAACTGAAATCCCAAGTATGCACAAACAATTGCTGACATTTGCATAAGAAGCCTGTTGCTAATCCTATCTTTCTCCTTAAAACATTCAGCTCACTCCCTGGAGCCACAAAGGTGCTTTTCAGTCATTACAAGATTAGCAAAGTATGTGCCAGCTATGCAGACATCCTGCTGAGTAAACAATCCCTTATCTGCCCCAAGGGGCAGCCATCGGGCAAGTGGCTCCCAACACAGAATTAGTGGAAGTAGTAGCATCAATTATAGAAGAATTGTTAAATAGTATACTTATCAGAACAAAATTGTTTATTATGTCCTCATTAGATTTTTACATGTATAGAATCTGTGGTAATTTTAAATTTTGATAATAATTTGTATATCTTTTTATAAATTAATCTGCCTTGTCAACAGTTAATTGACTCGGTTACTTTTTCAGAGTAATTTTTTTTTTCTTTTCGCTTCTTTATTGTATACTTATATATTTCATTATTTTCTGCTCTTCCTTTCTCATATTCACATTTTTCTTTCTTTTTCATCTTCTAGGTCTTTCAAATATTTGTATTAATGATTATTAGCCATTATTTTGTATAGTATATGTGTTTATAAATTTAAATATTTTTCTAATTACCATAAATATTTCATGTGTATCAAAAACATGCAATTGATGGTTTTAAATTTCCATTGCATCAATTGGTTCATTTATCAATCTTTTTATCTGAACTTTTGTTTTTTAATAGTTTTATTAGTTATGAAAATGACTGAGATAGTAGAATTTTGTATTATAATCATGTATCTAGCTATTTTTCTTTTTATACTGTCAATTTTTGTTTTGTTTTGATCGTATTTGCGTTGTGTATTATTTTCAAGTTTCCTGACTGCTTTTATGCAATGTACTTTTTTAGAAGCATGTAAGTACCATTTAAAGTTTTATTTTTGTTCCAGTCTAAAATATTTTAATTGTAACATTTAGTCATTTATATTTAGTATAATTATTGACATGTTTAAATTTTCATCTATCATTTTATTATTTTCCTTTTTATTTCAAGATTTCTACATTATTTCTCTCACTGTATACTTTCTTTGGTTAATTAAATGCTTTCATAATTTATTTTACCTTTTGAATCTTACTAATTCATTATTTTCATAATCTTTTAATGGTTTTTATAGAAATTAAAGTTTCATGATTGAGTTATTAATAACTAACATTAAGGAATACTTTCAATATTTCTTTAAGTTTGCAACAGTTAGAATTATTTAATTGTACTCATATCTTTAATTTTTGTGGTATTGTTTTTGCCTACATACATTTTGAAACCTATAAACCATCATTATTCTTTCATTTTATCCCACTGAGAGATTAAAATGTACCTTGAATCTATGGCTTGATATTTTGAACTGTTGTGAAAATTCTTCGCCATTATCACTTAAATAGTGTGCCACTGAGTTAGAATCTTCAAAGCTTGCCCAAATCATTCATGTATACATAAAAAAATAAGACATGATAATAAGTAAGGCTGAGTAGCAAGATTTGTGTAAATCCTTTTACTTCAAAAAGTCAGTCTGAATTTGAGTTTCTCTAAGACAAAGGTTCTGAATTGTCAAATTTTGTGAGCTTATATTAAGGGATAACCAATGCAGAATAGTTGTTAAGTGTCTGAAGGATCCAATGTAACCAAGATATCCTTTAAATGTGTCTTTATAATCAGTTAATAAAAATTTTGACTAGCCATGACCTCCAATCTTTGAGGAGAAAGTGACATTTGATTTTCTATGACATCATATGTCCTCATAGGCCATTATATCAAGAGTCGGTAAACTTTTTCTTTAAAGGGCCAGGCAGTAAATATTTTTGGCTTTGCGGGACACCTGGTTTCTGTCATGACTACTCAAACTTGCTACTGTAGAGCAAAAAAAAAAAAGTAGAAAATACATAAATGATTAGTCATAGCTATGGTCCAATAACACTTTAATAGCTCTCAGACTGAATTTGGCTTGTAGGCCATATGATCAGTCCTTTCTGGAGGTATGAAGATATAATAAAATACAATCTAAAAAAGCCTCTTTTTTTTTATTGGATATTTGGTCAGTTTTAGTAAGGGTGCAATTAGACCAACTGAGGTCTTTAAAATTTTATTATCTTTTATCTCTCATGTATTTAAATTGTCTCAGGCTTGAGGATATTAGGAGCAGATTCAAAGTCTAACATATTGTAGGAGATGACTCACATAGTGGGTTATCAAATTATGCAATTATCAAGGTGTAGGCCAGGTATGATTCTCCTTTTGGGAGCTCCAGAAAGAAGCTGTCCTAGCCACACATTAATAGTGGCATCAAATTTACAAAATGGATGTTGAACAAACAGATTCAGAGAAGTGGAATCAATAAGCAGGAAAGTTTAACTGGAGGCCTCAAGAGAGTACTTTAGAAAATAGGAAGTGGTTGAGAAAAAGCAGAATCTAAAAGATATCTGATTTCCAACAATTGAAGTTATAATCTTACTCTAAGAAAGGAATGATGGAATGGTGATGTGGTTGATGATAAAATCAAATAAAAAGAGGACATTTTGTTTTGGCAATTATATGAACATTTCTTGCTTGTATTAAGGAAAATATGATAGAGGAATATCATTCCATCGTACAAAGATTTTCATTTGTCTTTTTGAATTCTAACTTTTGTGCTAAAACAACCAATTTTTTTTTCTAGCATTATCTTTTGCAAAATATGGACAGGTGTAGAAAAGAATTATTTTTGGTGGTTTTTCCAATTGCTTAACCTTAGGAGCTATTAATTTGGTTTATAATTTTTATTTTCCCGAACAAAAGGTTGTGTAAAGTGCTCAGCAAGCTCTAGTAATTCCGAGAGGCAGTTGTTTGCTTTCTGATCTTTGGTTTCTCTAATTAAATCTATGACCTCAGGTTTAAGACTTTCAACAAAAAAAGATGAGTAGGATAGTTAGGACAAGTTGTAATGTCTTCATAGTAAAGACTAGAACTTTATGAAAGTGGTAGTAATAAGGTCTAGAAAGTTGAGTATGATTTTTTTCTATGTATAAGGCTGAGATTTTTAAAATAATCTTTATACTAAAGAGGTTTATTACCACCAAACAAGTATTACAAGAAGTGTTAAAGAGAACTCTTGAAGAAGATAAAAAAGAAGATAGAATATTAAAATATAAATAATAAAATAACAATAATATCTTTTGATAATTATTTTAAAGGTAAATAAATTAAATGCTCTAATCAAAAGACTTAGGATGGCTGTATAAATAAGAAAACATGACCCTTATATCAGACAAAATAGACTTTAAAACAAAGGCTATAACAGATAAATAAAAGGACCCAGAAATCCCACTTCAGTATTTATCTAAAGAAACCTAAAACACCACTTCAAAGGAACATATGCATTCATATGTTCATTGCAGCATTATTTAGAAAAGCCAAGATAAAAAGGCAACCTCAGTGTCCATCAATCAATGAATAAAGAAGAGGTGATGCCTATATATAATGGAATATTAACCATAAAAAAGAATTACATCTTTCCATCTGCAACAATATGAATGGACCCAGAGGATATTATGTGTAGTGGAGTAAGTCAAACAGAGAAAGACAAAGGCCATCTGTTTTCACTTACATATGGAATCTAAAGAACAAAATAAACAAACAAAACAGAAACAAACTTATAGATACAGAGAACATTTTGATGGTTGCCAGATAGAAATGGTTTGGGAGTATGGGTACAAAAGAGGAAGAAATTAAGAAGTACAAATTGGCAGTTACAAAATAGACATGAGGATGTAAAGTACAGTATAGAGAAATAGTCAATAATATTGTAATAACCATGTATGGTGTCAGATGGATACTAGATTGATTGGGGTTGTGACTTCATAAGTTATATAAATGTTTAATCACTATGTCATACACCTGAAACTAATATAATGTTGTATGTCTACTGTAAATGTAAAGTAAAACAATGTTAAAAAGTAGAAAAATATGTTTCATATTTTTGAAGTATTTTATTTACAGAAAAACTGAGAATATAGTAAAGAGACTTCTCATACACTTGTACACAGTTCTCCTATTATTAATATCTGACAATAATATGGCATGTAATTAACAATGAACCAATATTGACACATTATGATTAGTAAAGATTCATACTTTATTTAGATTTTCTTAATTTTTACCCAATAAATTTTTCTGTTCTAGAATCTTATCCAGCTTGTCCTATGTTTTTCTACCTCCACTTTGTTTTGATAATTTCTTATACTATTTTTTTAATGAGCTTGGAGGTTTTGAGGTTTACTGCTCAAGTGTTTTGTAGAATGACTCTCTACTGTAATTCTTCTGTATTTTTTTCTCATTATTAGACTGGGTTATGGGTTTGTGGTTTGGTGGAGTAACCATACAAAAAGAACAATTTTCATCACATCTAATTAAAGGCATGGACTATCAGCAGGGTTTATATTGACCTTAATCACCAGGCTGTAGTTGTGTTTGTCACGTTTCTCAATTGCCAAGTTATTCTTTCTTTCTTCTTTCCATACTATGCTCTTTAAAAGGAAGTAGCTAAGCACAGCCTACGCTGAAAGAATGGGGAGTTATATCCACCTTCCTAAAGACCAAGTATCTACATACAATTTATATACATTATTTATTTATTAAATATAGGCCAATGGACATTTATTTTATACTTTGCATATAACACAATACTAATTTATTTCCTTGTGCAAATTTTTTGTTTTGGACAATGTGAACTCCTTTAGTTCCCCTATTAGTGTGTGTACATGTGTGTTTTTAGTCACCTTTTTCTCTGGCAAAGTTAGGTGCTCCAGGCTCCCTTTGTGTATTTTTTGTCTCAATCTTAAAATCAGACATTTCTCTTGGCAGCCTTATTCTTTTGACTGGTGAATAGTATAGAGACCAAAATCTGAGAGTGAGGACTGGAATTTTTGACTGATCATTTTTGATAGAAAAGCATTTAGGGAAGGCTCGTGGCTATATTGTGTTTGTCTATTCAAAGTTCTGCAGAATAAACACTGAAGTCATTAATTGTCCTTGGAAAAACCCTGCCAGAATTTTAATTATTTATTTATATTCACAGCATAACATTTGTACATGTAAGACAGTTGATAGCAAATTAGAGTTTCACTGAATTACTGAGAAACCCATACACAAATGATGATGAGCAATAGACAAATAAACAAGAATCTTGACACTACACCTGACCTTATTCTTGAGTTCCCTGGTAACCAAGCAGATTCCAATTAAGAGGATATGCCAACGTCAAAAAAGAAACTAAACACTTAGGCAGTTCTTAAAGCAAAGAATAGGTATACTCATCATAAGTAGAATTTGCTAAACTGTCCAGGCCCTGAGATTCAGGGAAGCAAACATCAAGAGGTGCTGCTGTGACTTATAAAGGAATTGACCTGGACTGAATGTGATCTGAGTTGCAGCACCAAAAGTGGTGGAAGAAAACCAACCTGCGCATCGTCAAGCATAGCCACTATTCAAAATTGAGACAAGTTCAGCTTTGAAAATGTTTTTTATTTTCAGGAAGATGAGTAAAGTTTTTGCAGAAAGAATAATATAAAGTGAAATAAGTTTTGAGAACTGTTATAAGCATTCCTTGGAAAAAGGAGAGATGGTTCTTGCAGTTCAGGAGCTGATGACTAGGCAATATTGATTTAGCAAAATTGGTAGATTGAAAGAGTTTTGTGCTGATGTCACTTGAGGGCCACTATGAGGAGTAGGAGGAACAGTTTCTTGGGCTGAGAACATGGAAGAATCACAGGGAAAATTTTCAATCATATAGAGTTTCTACACATAAGTATATTGTGTCAGTGTTCTTCAACTTAGAGTAAATAAAAGTATTGTATCCTCCTATACTTACTATTTTTAATATTTTTAATAATATTTTAAGTAAATTAAATATAGTAAGAAAATTGTATGAGGGAATTATGTATTTGTATACTGTGTATTTTTCAGAATGCTTCCTTGTTCTCATTGAGTTCTGAATAAATATTTTAAGAGAAACTAAAATTTTTTTAAATATAAATGTTTATGATTTATTATTTAAGAACAACATGCTTATTACAAAAATTTTATAGAATGTAGAACTAGGATGAAGAAAAAATTTTCAACCCTTCTTTTTCTCTGTCCTTATTCCCATCCTCACATATTCTCCAAGGGTGGCCATTATTAGAATATTTTGTGTATATGAAATATGTTTAAATGTAATAATAATACCAGTAATTAATATTTATTGAGTAGGATCAACAAAGGGGATAAGTATTTTCCATATTTATTCACATTTATTTTTTTAGAAAAATAAACATTTAGATAATGTTATTATTCTTTTCATTATAAGATGTAAGGAAATAATATATGTTACAAAAGGATAGGGAATTTGTTCAATGTACTACATCAAATGACAGAGCTTGATTTCAAACCTGGTATTCTGACTTCAGATCTCATTTTCTTAACAAAATTCTGTTATCCAATCCAATTTTTAAACTTTTCCACAACTTGCTCTCATTGATAAACAATACATTTTTTATCTCTTTTTATGTTGAAATATGTAGATCCTCCTAACACTTTTAAACAGTGGCATAGAACTCAGTTTATGGACATAGTGTGCTTTGTTAAACTATAATTTTCTTAAAACACATAAATGGTATTAATTTTTCAGCAAAAAGGGTACTTTTACAGAATTAGAACTACTCAAAGAGTTGCAGCATTTATAAGATTATATCAGTTTAGACACAGAGTGGTTCTTAGAATGGGATGAGTTCCTTTCCAAACTATTGTCAACATGAGTAATTATCAAACTTCAATCATTGGAAATCTGATAACTAATGTCTTATTTTATTTAATTATATATGATTATATTTGATTGTACTCTCATGTGTTTATTAACCATTCATATTCTTTGTCTATTAACTGCTTCTTCATTCTCATTGCTTGTATTTCTAATTAGATCTTAATATTTTCCTCATTGTTGGTAAGAGTTCTTTGTCTATTAAGAACATTAGCATTTTTCTGTCAAAAGGGTAATTTTATTGTTGTCATTTACATTTTGACTTTCTCATTGGGTGTTTATTTATTTCCATAGAATTGTCTTAAACTTTTCTTATAATCAAATTTATTAAACTTTTTTATTTTTACATTTTTATATGCCTATACTTTACCAAATTTATGAGCATAGGCAATATCCACATATTTTTGTTTGATTACTCTGCTTTTTAAATATTGTATATTTAACTATTTTATTAATTTATTCTAGCCAATTTGCCCCAAGAATTTATTGATTAGTCTCCTTTTCATCACTCATTTTAAATAATCCTGCTAATATATTAAACGCTTATGGAGAAACTAAAGCTTAAAGATAAAAACAAACATGGTAGAAATATTATGGTTTCTGTAGAGTTGCATCTTAAAAACTAAGGAATATTTTACTTTCAGATAACTGGAACTCTATAGGATACCTTTGCTAGAGGACCAAGTATTTAAAACTTTGCAAATAGCAAAACTATTGTATTTTAAGAAGATTAGAAACATATAAGGAAAGAGCATATGCATAATTATCAATTTAAAATTTTAAAAATTATGAGTTCTATACTCTTTCATGTGTAGAAATACCATTTTCCTTTCCTATATCCTTTTGGACCTCTGGATATAAAACAATCTTAGGAAGTTTCTGGGGGTGTTGCACAGTCTTATCAGACTCATTCTTTTATATTTCTCAAGCAAACTACTTAGGAATACAGAAGGTCCTTGGCTCATGTAGCTTTTATACCTAGCAAAATTGAAATATCAAATGTCTGTTACAAAACACTCTTGCTGAGCACAAGTAAATATTACTAGTTAATAACATCTTTGGGTGTAATGGCTAATTGCTAATCCTTGGTTGCTAATTCTGTGTGATTTTCTGATTCCATTTTTAGTCTTATCAAGAGTCTTTACCTTGGAGCTTAGGAATGTAGTACAATATACTCTTCGTTCAAATGTAATATGGTACACGAACCTGAAAGAATAATTTGTCAGCCTCTCTCACTTTCCACAGAGAAAGTTGGAGGATTAGATAGAAAAGTATGTCTCATTCCAGCTATATGACACTTGTCTCAGTGAACTGTACACTAGATATGAAATTGTTGCTCTACTAAATGAATGGTAAACTTCATCTTCAAAAGTTTAGATAATTTTCTTATGCCTCAACTAAGCCACAATCCCTGAGTTCATATTATGCATACAATCATCCATCTCTGTGTTTTCAGGTACACAGGGTGGGCTTATTTTTTTATTTTTAGATGTAGTACCCCTTTGAGTATGAAGTATATCAACATGAATAAGAAAAAAAGAGCATGACAAAATTCTAGAAGGAAATATTTAATTTTGCTTTAAAAATGAGCTCTCACCTATTTTTCATGTGTTGAAAATGAAGCTTGTAATTTCCCAAAGGTGTACAGTGAGAAATAGATAATATTGTGAAATTCATCAGTGGGCTTTTCTCCTGTAATGAAAAATATGAATGTGAAAATAAAGATTGTTTTTGCTAGTCATGACAGCATTTAGGAAAGAATGGAAAGAGGCCTTAATAATAAACTGAACATAAACATATACACCATTAAAAATTTTAAAGTTAATTTTTTTTTAGCTTCTAGTGATGGAAACACAGAAACATGTACATAATGAAGCAATCAAAGGAACAGAGACTGCATTTTTCTCTCACCTCCCAGTATTGTGAGCACTTTTATTATGTAGGTAGAGAAAAGGGCAGTGAAAGACAAGAATGAAGGTAAACAACAGTGCCTTTTGGAAAAACTCTGATCAGATATGTTCTCTGCTAGTGTCTTTAATTAATTAATTAATTAATTAATTTAGTGGGAGACTTCTTGTATGGATGCTAAGGTATTTACTATTTACCATTACTTTCCACTGTGCCTTCTAAATTTAGCAGGAAGTAGCATCCAAAAATAAGACAATAAATTATAAAAATTAGTTAAAAATAGCAAGAAAATAAAAATTATTTTACATTGAAAATTTACAAAAATATCAATTTCTGTGTTATTTTGGATACCCTCTAGCCACTTGGAAATATCTTTGTTCTTTGTCCTTCTTTATAAAAAGTAACTTTCCTCATTTCTTTATCTTTCTAGTATTCCTCTTTGTAGAGAACCTTAAATTTCTACCTTTACAAATATAAAATTGCTCTGTAATGATAATATATAATAATTAAGCATGTGTAAAATAGAGAATCTGTATCATTGCATATATGTTCTATTTTACTGTTCTTGCAATGAATTATGCTGCTATTTAAAAGCAATGAAAAAGTTACATAGCAACATCAATAGTAGAAGAGTCTCTTTAAAATATTCTATCATTTAATCCATTATTCTTTTCCTCCTACAAATAAATCTGTCTTATGGCTAAATAGCAGTTCAAATATTAGATGGGTCATTCCATTTATTAAGATTAGTCAGATTTACTGAACTGGAAATTCAGAGCAGGGAGTAGCAAAGTGCTGGCTGGAAATTTGATGAACCAGACTGCAGCAGGTAAAGACATGGTGAAAGATAATTCAAATAAACAACTGCCCTGCAGATGACTGTGACTCTAGGAAAACTGGAATAAACACACTGTAAAGCTATAGGCCACTTTTTTTTTTTTCTTGGAAGAGTGGAACATGGCTAAGGGTCAGAAAGAAAACTATAGGTTTAGCTATCAATTTTACTAATTCTCTTAAGAATGAAGGGTTCTGATAACTTCCATAACCTTTTGAGATAGACCTATTTTACCATTTTCCTCCAGTGTAGAGAAATTTCTTAAAATAAAAAAATAAGAATAGATATTTATCTTGATCTCAATATGTTTTTGGATTCTTCTATTCATGACATAATAACTTTACAATATGTAGAATAGATCGCACAGCTGGCTAGAACGCACACAGTAGCTTGATAATAAGAATCACAATGTTAGTAAATAAACTCTGTTTTCCTCTTGGAATAAAAAACATTTCTCTGTCTAACTTATTTCCTTTGAATCAGTGCTAGTCCATTAAAGGCATGGAAATTGTATTGAATTAAAAGTGAGTCTTTAAAAGGAATGTAAATTCTGTTTACCTAGTAACCACATTTTTTTGAATAATTCTCTAATTGAATGAATTTTGGGAAGAGAAACAGGGCTTGAACTACTCTTGCAGCTGCTGCTGTTGGTATTGCTGCCTGTGCTGTTACACACTGAACTTAACAGGCAAAGACCAATAGTCCAGGGCTGTTGTCTCCAAGCACTCAGCAAGCTCGACAGATCATATGCATGGGCCAGTGAGAGATTATCATGGGCTATTCTTTTTACTAATTGTCCACACTGGAACTCGTGAGTCACCAAAAATTAGATTTGCTGACTCTAGGTCCCTAACATTAGTCAGCAATGTTCTGTAAGGAAATATTGGGGGTGTCTGATGGAATTGTGGTTGAACCAGCAAAAACAGAAGTCCATCAAAGTTCTAACAGATATATATGAACTAAACACATCCACATAAGAAACAGAGATAATCTTGAGATAACTTCCTGCTTTTGTTAGATCTATAATTTGGATGCAACTTTTCATAAATGTCGGTAACTTTAAAAATAAATAGCCAGTTTCAGAAATAAAATCTTAACTGTTGCAACTAAAGAGAGAATACATATACAATAGCTGACTTTTTTCCAAAGCTATTTTTTCCTACAGAAAATTTTAATACAACAAAAGAATATCTAGATTCCATGAATGATAGTAATTTGATGGATGGTGATCTTAGTGAATAATGAGCCTCTATCTAAATCCAAAAGACATTCCAATCTGAGAATTTCTGATGTGCCGTATTTCATTTCCATGCCTGCCTGGCAAAGATGGGGTTAAATCTCATTTTGGCATTTTTGCCAGTATCTTGTTATGTGATAACATTTCAAATCATCTGGTTACAACAACACAAGTTCAGAAACCACTTAATTGTGAATGAAGACATATTTGCCATTATTTTATAAAAATTTCTTATCATTGTACTAGAGCAAGATTATTATAGTGACAATGAAATTTTTATGTACTTTGGTTTTTAAAGATTTATATTATTATAAATTAAAACATACTGTTAAAAATGTAAGAGTACAAAAAGAAAAATCAGTAAAATGTGAGTCTAATGGGAGGTCTGTTTCCTAGAGGTAAATACATACTCTGTGTGTGTATGTGTATCGTTCCAAATAATTATATGAACTGGTGAGTAACTAAGAGAAAAATAAATATGAATAGTTTTACAACACATAAAAACATACCTTTTTCATAATTAATCAAATATAAAATAAGTAATTATATATTTTTATCTATCAAATTAAGAGAATGTATATTAAATTTGATAATAATAACATTTAATAAGAGTGTTGAAATGTAGAAAATCTAATAAACTATGGCAAAGTAAAAGATTTGGCACTGCTCATTAATATTTCAAATATATGAAATCTGACCAATTTTTATTTCAAGTGATCTTTATATAAAATAAAATAATCATCTTATGTAGGTTTTGGGGTGTCAATTTTTTCCAATTTATAATTTGTCTTTTGACTGTGTTTTCAGTGTTGATTCTGTATGTAAAGTTTGAATTTATATCACTTGACCATGAAATTAAGTTCTTTTCCTTTAAATATTTTAATTTTTGTCTTTTTAAAAAAGGTTTCTCTGCAAAAATCATAAAAAAGAAAGGGTTACTCTTATTTTCTTTTTGTTGTTTTATATGTTTTTGTAGATAGGTTTGTTTCAAATTTTATCAATTATTAATCATAAAGTAGAGAGGCTTTTATTATAATCCTACATATAAATTTAAAAATATTAATGTTTTCACATATTTCAAAAAGATGCATTATTCAAATATAGAATTAAAAGAAAGCACTAATTTGAAATGTAATATTGAGGAGCATTTTTTAAAAATTTCTAAAAAACCTATTGCAGTTGTTAATCATCTTAATATGGTATTAAAGAGCTAAAATAGAATTTAAATATATCAATTTTTAAAGTACTGTTTCCTTGTCCTTCTCCTGACTATATTCATACATTGGTATATTTCTGCAGAACTAATTTTAGGCACATTTTCCATTTATTTTGAACCGTATTTCTGGGACAATAAAATGCTGGCATGATGCACATAGCAAAATATGGCAAATTGGACTCATTGTTTTTACTTAAATGATTTATTTTTTCTCTTTCTTTCAGTAATTTTTCTGTCCAACCTTTATTCAGTTCAGAGTTCTAAGGGTGTTTAAAAATCACTTGGCATAGAACTTTTAAGGCTGTCATTCTCTATTATACAGACATTATATTTACTCTTTTGTATTTACAAATATATTTTCACCAAAGAAAGAGTGAAAAGATAAAATTGCAAAGTAGAATAAATATATATAAAAAACACATAAAATAAAAAAGTAAATTTATCACATATCACAGGTTAAAAATAAGACAAATTATTTTCGGCCTAAAGCAAAATAATGATGTTTTTCATGGCAATCATCTTAAGTCTAATTTAAGAGAAATGATTGCCAGAGGGGAGAAAAATGAGAAGATGGGTGAAAAGGTGAAGGGGGATATAGGAAATAATATTTTCATAAGTTTACATGATGACAGATGATTAATAGAATGAGTGGTGGATTACATCATACAGTATAAAAATGTCAAATCATTATATTGTACACCTAAAATCAATATAACTAATATAATATTGTATACTGACTGTACTTTAATTAATTAATTAATTAATTAAAAATTGGAAGAAAATTTACTAACTGATAATAGTAAACATCTTAAAAAGACATTTTGATGTAACTTTTTCCTTTGTTCATTGAAAAGGATAAAGTTTATTTGTGATGTAAGAGAAACAAAAAAAGATAGAGAAAAATGAAAAAATAATCACTGAACAACTTTTTCTGAAAGGATGCCAGTTATGCCACTTGCATGCTGCTTAAATGTTCTGATTTGGAATTATTTCAAACTTTATTTTAAGTTGTGTTTACTCTAAACACAAAAATATTGAGATAATCTTCAATTATTGTCAATGTAATTTCACCAATCTCTTTTTCTAACTTGGAAGCATTTGATTCTAATGTGGACTTGAGAAAAATCTCTATTAGGAACTATCAATCTAATATCAAAAATAATTAACCTTAGTCTCAGTAAGTTTTTGCAGGAAATTTACATCCAAACTGTAACGTAATATTGGTTATAATTTTTAACTATTAGTACAAAGTTTCTAAATCTTTATATACATAGTTTCTTCTGGATTCAAGAGCAAGAAAGAGTTGAATCCTAGGTGGTTATTTTTTTCAAAAATATTTTACTACATAATAGTGAAACAGGGTCCTGACGATTTTGATTTGATTTCTGACTATAGCTTTATAATTTTTTTTCTCTCTCTCTCTACACCTCTGATAGATCTAGTCTTTCCCTTGAATAATTAGAAAGCCCTAAGGAAGCAGAAGACAATATCCCAGGCCTAAGGGTCATACAGACCTCTGGAAGGCTAAAGATAACATCTTGACCTGTGTTATGTTTTGGCTTCTGAGCCCTTATGCAGAATGACTCCCTGGATACTTGTTTTCAATAAACCAGACAGAGGGACACCAGAGTAGACCTCAGAGATGTCCTCAAGACCTGAAAAAATGATTTATTACTCTTAACTCAACTTTAACCAGTCAGCTCTCAAAATGACCTCAAACCCCTAATCCACAGTGTCTTGATTTTGCCCTACAAAATCTGTAAACTGCACACCACTGGGTAGTAGGATATTTCAGAGCACTAGCTCTTCACGCTCCAAATTGGTCAATTCAATATAAAACTCGTTCCTTTCTACACTACAAACTCCTGTTCATGCATTTTTTTTTCAGCCAGTGCACACAGGCAGACAGACTCAAATATTGGCGTTGGATAACAATAGTACCTCTCAAAGTATATTGTATAGAGTACCAGTTCTGTGATATCAGAAGCTACTATGGTACTTTACAGTGAAACATTATGGTAAAAAATATATTTGAGGACAATTCAAACTTGTATTCTTATTGTAGAACTTCTTGGAACCCTTAATATTATCTTTTTTAATTGGCAAAAGGACAGTGCATTTATCAAATTTCAAACATAATAACTACAGCATTGTTTTAGTTCAAGAATAATCTTGCAGAAATAACATTTTACAGCACAAATTTTAAAGATACAAATTTTTTGTTAAAAAGCTTTTTTTGAAATATAAAGTAATATTTTTAAAGAAAAATGACTGTATCTCAATATATTTGAAATTTACAACTGTGACTTTATACAGTAGGAGTCCAGAAAGTGTGTCCAGCATACAATCAATACTCAATAGAAAGCAAATGTATTTTTATAATTTTATTTTATTATTACAGGTGTAAGTTTTTAATAACTAATTTTAAACCATTTTTAAAATGCTATCACATTATGAAAATAAATGATATAATGTAAAGGACTTCTGAGAATCTCAGAGAAATACTGACTCATTCTAGTTTTATCAGAAAACCTTCTCAAAAAGCAAAGTGAACTTTTTCACAGTCACCAAATTTTTTAGCATGAGTATAAGTTAAAATTATCTTACTGACCCATGCCAGTAAGTCGTATATATATATATTTTTAATTCAGGCATCTGGTGGTGATTTTTAATTGTTTCTGCTCAATGGCACATTTGCAAAAAAATTAGCTGGTAATAAATATGCCATTCAGGAAAACGGATTAGAGATGGGAAGTAAAAATCAAACTCGTGCTTTTGGTTTAATGCCTATCTGGAAAGTCTGTGCTTCTCAAACTTGAATGTACATGATGATCCTCTGGGTCTTTAAGAAAAACACAACTTTCTAGGCCTCAACTTCCCCAGAGATTCTGATTCAGTAGGTCTGAGACTGGTTCAGAAACTGATTTTTTTTCTAAATGCTCCAGGTCATTCTAAAACTTTTGATTCTTGGACAATTTTTTGCCAGATATTAGGTTAAAAGAATCTTCCAGACATGCCTGATTACTCCCATTTTACACTGAGATGGCTTATATTCACTTGCTTTTTAGGAGTGTTAGTGTTATTATCATGTCACAAGGCAGATTCATCAAACAGAAAAGGGTTTGTCTAGAAATGGAAAACAGCTTAATTTTATTTTAATCACATGAATTAAAAATAAATATAATTTTCATAAATATGCCATATAATTTACTTATGATCAACATACTGAGACATTAAAGGAAGAAGAAATGAATGTTTTTCCCCCTCAACTATGTTTCTCAAAAAAATAGAACTTTGAAGATTTAGTTGTATTCCCAAAAACTCAAATTACGATCTATTTTCTTAATTTATTCATTCATACACATTTACTCAACAGCTATTAGATATCAGGCACTGTACTTCACACCTGGGTACAGAGCTGCAGGCAAGACATCAAGGTACTTCCAGGTACCTTGAAGTTCCAGGTCTGCCCCAGTATTCAGGTACTGGGTTCCAGGTCTGCCCCAGTATTCAGGTACTCTCAGATCGAGTAAGCTAATTGGACTGTAACTAATGACATTTTTTAAATGACTAATAGGCATTTAACAAATGAATCTATATTATATGTAACCATTTGAATTCTCAGCCTTAATAAACTATTTTTAGGTTTTTATTCTTATAGAAATATTAGTAATGTTTTAAAGTTATTCTTTACCTAGTTCTTCCACCATATTGACTATTTTAGTTCTTAATGGTATGAGGGAAACCTGCCTTAAAGTGCCATTTTCTTCATCAGGGTAATAAAGGCAGTCCTGATTTCATTAGGTAATTATGGTGTTACCTGCCTTTCACCAAGACAGTGTAGGCCTGATCCTTGGGTTTTAAATTCTAAATCACTATTTAAAAGAGAGCTATTAACTTCCAAGAAATAGGAAATTCTATAGATAATAGAATGATGCAATTATAATCTCATGTTTGTCAGCTATACAGATAAAATTCACATACCTTGACATTTTATATATTCATTGTTATTTGTAGGATGACAAATACAAAGGGACAGAAATACACAGTTTAATAGAAGCTATTTCAATATTACCAGCATACATTTTGAGCAATGGTTCAATAATGAGCTTGAGTTATTTGTGGAGATTTCTCTCATCTTCATAGATGTTTCTGCTAGTAAACTTTTATGCAATTATTAATTACAACTTTGAGTTGTAGTTAAAGCTTTTAAAAACATACATCTATACACATGTATATACGCACTTAAAACATATATCCATATATGGTATATATACACATTCATCTATTTACATGCGCGTGTGTGTGTATATTTGTAAATTTTTAGCATTTATCGATATAAGATTGTTTTCCATATTCATTAACCACTCATCATAGTCTCATTATTAACTCTGAAAAAGAAAATGTACAAGAACAATGGTGATAATAAGAAATAGCACTTGCTTGATTAGAGTCATTCAATTATTTGTTAGAAATGCATTTCAAATACCTAAACTACCTAAACAAAATTTCTGATCTGTGTATTTCAAAAAAACTTTATAAATTTTCTAACTTACTCTCCAAAAACATAGAGTTTCTATAGCAACTATGTAAGAAAACATAGTATTTGTGTTATAGCACTTGAAAAAAAGAAAAATGTTTCTTAGGCACTCAAATACATTTAAGAATTCTTATAATAACTGGTCTTTTAGTGAGTAGCATTCCATGTTATACACACAAAAAGAACTTCATATTGTCTTTTCTGGAGAATGATTACATCTGTATTTATATCTATATGTACACTTATATCTATATACAAATCCACTGTCACAGACATTAGCTAGATATTGAATTTGTATGTTATGTAAAATTACATTTATTACTAAATAAGTATTGCTATTCTTCATCAAATTCTCTCCCATTATTTTTATTTAGAAGACAAGATTATTTTATTCATTTACTTTTTTAAAACTTCATTTTTTAGAGGAGTTTTAGTTTATAAAAAAAAATTGAGAGGCAGTTATAGAGTTTCGATGCATAACCCCCATTAAAAACAATACTCCCAAAATGCCTTCTCCCTTTTTTTTTTTTTTACCAAGGAAGAACCTACACTGACACATCATAATCACCAAAAGAACATAATTTACACTACAATTCACATTTGCTACTGTACATTCTATTGGTTTAGATGAATGTGTAAGAACATTTATCAGCATTATATCATCATACAGAGCATTTTCACTACCCTAAAAATTCTCTGTACTTTGTCTATTTATCTCCTCCTCACTCCCTAAGTCCTGGAAACCACTGAACTTTTTACTGTCTCCATAATTTTGCTTTTTCCAGGATGTCATATAATATAAATCATACAATTTGCAGCCTATTCACATTGATTTCTTTCACTTAATATGCATTTAAGTTTTCTCTGTCTTTTCATGTCTTAATAGTTCATTTCTTTTTAACTCTGAATAACATTCCAGTGTCTGGTTCATTTATTTATTACCTAGCAGAGGGCTTCTTAGTTGCTTCAAAGCTTTGGTGATTATGAATAGAGCTGCAAAAAACATCTGTGACCAGGTTTTTGTGAGAACATAAGTTTTCAGCTGTTTTGGGTAAATATCAAGACGCATGATTGCTGAATCCCATGGTAAGAGTATGCTTAGTTTTGTAAGAAATTACTAAACTATCTTCCAGAATGGCTGTATCATTTTGTATTCCTACAGGTAATGAATGAAAGTTCCTATTGCTCCACATTTTCACCAGCATATGATATTCTAGATTTTGACCACTGTAATAGGTATTCAGTGAGAGATTTTATAACTTTACCTCTTCATTGCACAATTGCTGTCATTGTTGTTTACTTGCCTGTTTTGAGTCTTTCTTTTTATTTTGTTTCGTTTTGTTTTATTTTGTTTTGTGTCTTTTGATGTCTTTACTTGGTTAGTCTCGCTATGCCATCACTACACATGCTGCTAACCTGGTTTAGGAATGGAGATTTCTTTGCTTTGATGATCTCAGAATAAAGTTGTATTGTGCTCCCAAATTTTCATAGATATTTAGTATGTCAACTATTTTTACAGTTCCTTTTGTAGTCTCCTTCTCCTAGGCTTACAGCTGTATTCATGAAGGCAGCTAAACTATTCAAGCACTTTTTTCCTGTTGCATGTGCCATTTTTGCTCCCAAACTCCTGTCTTCCCTAGTTTATCTTCATTGCCTTCCACTGTCCCTGATCAACTCAATTATTACAAATATATTAGTGAATATCTTTGCTAAAAATGAATTTTAACCATTCTAAATATTTTATGCCCAATTGAAGATTAATGTCCTTGCAACTGAATATAGCTTTGAAAACTTTCATGAAAGATATATTTCTTATAAACTTATCCCTATGTTGCTATTGGGAAAAAGGTTTCTCAGAGCTTCAATTTATACTGAATTTGTATATAGTGTAAGTATAAGAGCAACTTAAAACTTCTATCTTAATTTTTTAATTTTAAATATTTTGGCATTGTCATAAAGCAAAAATAAGATAATTACAATATAATTATGTCTTAAAAATCACAGCTATTTACTGACTTTTCCCAGTTTTACAGGTAAGACTCAAAACTCTGAGGAATTAGATGTTTCTAAATACTCACTAAGTAAAGGAGGGAGAAAAGTCTACCAGTTAGCATTGTGAGACAATGTGAAACACTAAGATCTATTTGACTATGCATTATGCATTGTGTCAGATTTTAATTACAAAATACTAAAATATATTAATTAGCATCTTATAATTACTATTTCAAAGAAAGTTAAAAATTATGAGTAAAATATAGGTCTTAAAGTTTGACTTTGACAATAAAATAATTTTTTTAAGCAAAGGCTCAGATAAAGAATTGGAAACCATCAGGCTGTTAAGAATTGTTACTGCTGCCAGCTATAATTTCAATATGTACAATGCCTTAATAAGTACTTGTCACTATTGAACTTATCAACATTCAGATATCATATACTTTTTTCATGGTATTACCTTAAAAACAAACAATGTTAGCATATAGTTGATAGTATTAATAAGAGTTGCTTTCTGAGCCAACAAAAATTATTATTCAGAATTTCAATTAGTTTTCTTGATGAGTGTTTAAGCAGTCTATTTTTGAAGTAGTTTCTCCTCTTTCACTGAAGAGTTGCTATCTAAATCTGGCTGGGTAGTTGCTATTAAATTTTCGCACCTGGACATCTTTTCTCTTTTCAATCAAACTGCTCATCTTTAGGGAAATAAAAATATTCAGTGTGCCAACAGCAAAAACCATTACTAAAAATTTGATCCTGTGTTACTGTGAGAAAAAAAGTCTTGATTTCTGAATTTATAACACAAAACATTTACATTCTTTTAATAAAGTAATAAAATGAACTGAAATTGAACCAACTAAATCAACTTTGCATTAATATGTTATCAATTTTTGATCATGTGTAACTCACAGTGGGAGGAAGGTCAAATCTTTTGTTAGGCAATAGCCTTGAACCCAAGTAAGCACCTCATAAATTCTCATCCAGCAATATATGTGGATTGTATTCAGAACATTGAAAATATTTACACCTGGGCTGGTAAATTTCCTCTTATGTTATTTCCATTCTCTCAATAGGCAATTTTAAATTCTTTTTTAAACTTTGAGAAACATTTGTTTTTCCTGGACAATAGTCAAAAGTCTTTCTTTTTGGGGGTCTATTTTTTCCCTATTCTTTCTTCCTGACTTTAACATCCTCCTCCGTAAGTAACTGAGCTGTTAAAGATATAAGACTTTGACAAAATACTCCTAATGTAGACCATCCTAGATAAAAACAATCAAGTTCTGCCTGCACTACCCATCTTTTATTTTTGCCATTGAGATTTCTTTGTTGTGATTCACCTCACAGATAACACATTTACATATCTATACTTATATCTATATAGTTTTCAGTGAATTTACTCATCATTTTAGTTACAGAAGTTTTCACAAAGAATTATAAATACATTTAATCATGATAATTGTGTGACAGTTTAATCTTGTCAGTCTTTATTTCTATGTGCATCTCTCCTTAGCATCTTTAACATATTTTTCTTTCATTGCTAAGAATTTTTCAATAATCTTCCCACAACTTAATTTTTAAAAAATATTTAAGTATAGTTGGTATACATTATATTAGTTTCAGATGTACATATAGTGACTCAGCATTTATACACCTTACAGTGTGATTACCTCTTTAAGTCTAGTAATCATCTCTCACTGTGCAAACATCATGATTTTATTGACTATATTCCCCTTCATGTTTTTCAGCCAATGCTCCACCTCTCTGGTAACATCGGTTTGATCTCTGTTTCTATGAGTCTATTTTTATTTTATTTATTTATTTATCTCTCTCTTTTTAGATTCTACATGTAAGTGAAACAATATTGTTCTTTCTTTGTCTGACTAATTTTCACTTAGTATTATGCCCTCTAGGTTCATTACTCTTGTTGCAAATACCAATTTGCAATTATTATTCAACAATTCATTTTTTGTTGAATAATATTCCATTGTATATTTATATCACATCTTCTTTATTCAATCATCTATCAGTGGGCACCAAAATTGCTCCCATATCTTGGCTAAGAGAAATTATGCTGCAATAAACATAGGGATGCACATATCTTTTCAAAATAGTGTTTTCATTTTCTTTATATAATACTAAAATGTGGGATTGCTGGATCATATAGTAGATCTATTATTTTTTTTTTGAGGAATTTCCTCTACTACTAATTTCTAATGAAATCTTTGCTTCTTAAGTTACTCCATGAATCAGAATTCAGATGATTCTATAAACTTAATTTCAACATTAGACAGTAAGAAATATGAGGTAGATTAGCAGGCAATTTCTTAATTTGAATGTGATGATGTTTACATTCAGGTCAGAGATATAACAAATATCCAACACGGAAACTTCCAATAAAAAATTAAAGTGGAACTATTAATCACTTTTATGCAGGTGAAGATATTTTAATCAAAAGGCTTTGTAACAGATAAAATCTGACTTTCTCTTATATCAATCCATACTTCTATAAATATTTTAAAGTAAAAGTTACTCTAAGTAAGTCAAGCTGAACAAATGCAAACACGTTATAATGAACAACTTTACTCTAAATTAACATTTTTGGTTAAACTTTGGGGGATAAGTAAATTTTTAATTATTTTCCAGCCAGTTGCCTATTGGTTGGAACTGTATAAATGCAAAAAAAATTTTTAAGTCAAAATATTTCTCTAATTAGGAAAAAAATGAAGTTTTTAAAAAAAATACTCAACAAACTAAGTTTGTCTGTAAAACAAACTTGCAGGCCAAAGCGAGCTTTATTACAAAAATGATGAAGGTACAAATGAGCTGATGGATAATCTCATCCATCATCATGAAACATAGGTAAGAACAGAGGTCATGCAATCCTTTTGAAATGTTGTTTTTATATTTGTTTAATGAGGTTTTCTCTTCCAACATAGTATCAATGAATAGTTTCAAGTAGAATAAAGAGAAAAATATGTTTAATTTTTTTAAACCAACTTTTTTATGTATGATAGAACACACAAAACAATTTTAGTATTCTGTTGGTTATTTCTAATTATTTCTAAATTAAATTTAGAAAAGATTTTTTTCTGAAATATAGTTAATAAAAATCCATTTTTAAACTAACTTTTTTCTAGATAGTTTTATAGGACTTGTTTTTTCTTTATAATAATATAGTCTAATGGTCTCATATTGTTTCATGAGATTGATATTTTTCTATCAGTTGATTAGTTTGGCTCTTAGCCACTCTCACCTTTATTAATTCTGTTTGCCCTAGAAATCAATAAGAACTTGATATTATAACCCCCATTCAAATTAAACATAAAGAATTTTTGTTCTCACCACAGAAGCAGCTATCTAGCCAAACTGATATACTTTTTATCTCCAAATATGCTATCTAATATTTCTATTGTCCAAGCAAAATATTAAAAATAGCAATTTCTGTTCTGTTCTAAATAGTTATTTAAATCAGATGTTTTACTAGCAGGAATGATAGATTTCAAACTGTAGAATAATTTTTTTGTCCTGCTCAGTTTTATTTTAAGTTATTGTTTCTTGGTTGTTATTTAACATTCTAAATATTTAATATAAAATTGAAATTTTCTGATTCTTATAAAAATTGGGATATATACTATCTCTGGGTTGACTCTGATGCAGCATTCACTCAAGTTGAGTGGCTGTTTTCCTGCTAGGAGGTACGTACTGCATTTTACCTACTCAATGATGTTGCTTTCATTTGAGCCGTAGATTGACTCCCACGTGCATTTGAATTTATAACCTTTGACCTGAGACCTACCTTTTCTCCATTGAGTCTGAGTCTAACTTTCAATTGCTCCTTGACAATTTCCTTGTAACATCTTGAGCCTGGCAATAATTTCTGTTTCTGTCCTGCTAGCTCTTTTTTAATTTAAAATTTGGCATAAACATGATATGGATTGGCTAAATTATCAATATCCTAAGTGTTTTATAAATTTATTAATTAGATGGACCATATTTTGCATCAATCCATATGCTCTGCTTTTTAGGATAATACCATGACACATAATAATTTTTATAAGAGAGTATTTTATTCTATCTATGGCTTAGTGTCTAAGGAAGTGCTTCTATTTTTTTTTTTTTTTTTTGTCAAATAAAAATTCATTTAAAAAAATGTGTGTTACACACTTTTGGGCACTTCAAATTTATATCTTTCTCCTCACATGTTATGGTACAGTCTCAGAAAGCTCATATGAAAATGCTTGATTTACAGGCAATCATGCTCAAGTAATTAGTTTTGGTTCCAATCACTAGAGTTAAATATTTGAAAGTAATTTGCAGGATGGAGATTCAGGTAAAAATATAGAAAATCTCTACAGGTATTTTTAGTAATAAGAACTTGCTTCTCCCTCAGTCATAATTCACAGATACTATGAAAATACAACTCAAAATTTAGAGGCCACATAGTATTCTATGAAAACTGTGCTTTCGTTATGTAGTAAAATACATAAGATATAAAATAATGAACAAAAAAGTTAAACTACATAAATACAGAAGTTTAAAGCCCTTAATTAGAGCTTAAATTAGACTTCAAGTTTTCCAAATGCAGTTTAGGAACTTTCTAAACCATAAATAAATTATATGTATTCAAATTAGAGTTTATTTGATTGGCAGAATAAATTATATTTTAGGACAATATTTTAGTCATCCTCCAAATAATTCATAATTAATTTAGAATTTTTGGTTAACAATTTGGCTTTTCCACTCTCACAAATGTATAGCTTTATTATATCTGTCTACTGCTCTTCCCTTTATTTACATAAGTGTTCCAAAATCCTCATGGAAACAGTAAAATAACTTTGAAGATTCTATCATATTAGGGCAACAGAGTCGAACTTATTAGACTGTTTTTATCCAATTAGTCAGGCCAGTGTAACATTTTAACTTCAATTTGTGTTGAGTATTTATGACACTAATTCAGTTTTTGGAAATAAAGTAGTGTTTTAATAAATATTTCTTGAATTAAATAATAATCATATTGTTCCCTCATTCGTTATGAAAATTACTGATAAATATTTGAGTTGGTAAAATGCTTGATTGTTAACATTAAATATTTTTTATAATTTTTTATCATTCTGACAATGTGATGTTATTTTCCAAATTATTTTAATTTTAATTAATTTTGTTACAGTAGATTTGTTACCAGTTTTGGGGAGGCCTGGAATTCTTGGACCTCGGTTTTTGGCATTCAGTTGAAAAAATATTGAAAGCAGATGCCCAGCAGTTTGTAAGCAAGCTAGCTTAATAGAAAGCGAAAGTACACTTCTCAGGTGGGAGAGCATGCTCCCAAAAGTGATCAGTCCTGAAGTATAAGAGCAGGCTCAAGAAAGAGCTGCTGCATTGTTCCATTGTAGGTTTGGGAATTTTATCCATTAATCTGACTAATAGATGGAATATTCATGATTTGGGGTGGTCCCCTTGTGGATAGAAGGGGATTTCTTTAGGAATCCGGAGACATTTTGTTGCCATGTTTGAGATTTTTGGAACTGCCAGGGCATTAGCTACATGATGGGTACAGCCTTAACTGCAATGTTAATTTATTACAATGATCATACAATGAAGCAAAGGTGAATTATGTCACACTAACTGTCCCTCTGCACATGCCTATCTTGAGGACTTTCCTATCCCCTTCATTCCACTTTAGCAGGAAGTTTTAAACCACAAAACTGTTCACCAGTTTGAAGGTATTGTTCAAAGCTGTTTTTCATTTTAGTAGCTCTGGGGGAGGGATCTTGATGTAACTCCTACCTCAAATTGTCCTTTTTAATTTCTTATATAAATTGAAATTTAAGACAAAATATAACTTTTGAGTTTCAAACACAGTGGGAAACTCAAATAAAGAAAAAAAAAACACATTTAAGCTAACCCTGCAGCAACTCATTGTAGCTAACTCTCCCAAAATTTGATCCAATGGATAAGTATTTCCTATTTTGGGAAGAAGAATGTAGCCTTTGCTGCAGAAAGTAGAATTGCTAGAACTCCAAGTGATGGTTGATAAAGATACTTCTCGAACAAACTCTAGTCAGGCTCCTCTGAACCTTTTCTACTAGGACTTATTAAAACCTATTGCAGAAAATTGGCATGTGTGCACACACATGCACAGACTTGAAAAAAAAAACAACATAGTTTCTACTAGTTCAAGACTTCTTCCTTAGCATGACCCCTACTTCCCTTAAAATGCTTGCCCAAGAAAGCTCAAGGCTGCCAAAAGAATTTGATGTTTTCTACAGCCAACACTTAAACATATAGGGCCCGTGTCTTCTTTCTTCTGTGCTATGTTAACATTTAAGTTCCATCAGTACCAGTTAGCAAACCCAGGTGCCTTAGCACAAGTGTTATCCTTGTGGCCAGTTTAAACTTCCCTTGTTGCCCCAACATCATGGAGAAGGGCATAACAGCACAGAAGTGTAGTTAGCATTTTTCCTTGGTTATTCCTCATTGACACAGTGAAGAATCATACAGGTCACAATTCTACTACCATTGGGGTATTCTTTAGGTTGAATCTAGGCTGGGCACCTATTTCTTTGTTCCTCTGTTGATCATATCTGACCAGCTACCTAACAAGACTATTCATTTTTTTATAAGCATTATTTTCCCATTTTCCTTTGGAACAGAAATTCTATTTTATTTTTTCAAATATTCACTATTTTTCTACCTAGTTAACTTCCTCATAGAATGCTGATTCAAGCCAACTGCCAAGGTTAACTCTTATTAGTACAAGACAAATCCCACTATATAGCTAATGATTAGTTCTGGAATAGGAGTTTTCACAATTTGGCACAAGGAGATCAGTTGGAAAGAAATTACATGCTCCTAAAATAAAAATAGATTATCTCCTTAAATTAAATTATGTTGTGTGTGGATATACTGCCTATATATTAAAGATAACATATATTTATATAATACAATGTAATAATACAATATAAATGTCTTGCATTATATATTAGTATACATTATATATTAGTATATATTAATCTATCAGGAGAATTAAAGATGCATAGGAAATGGCAATGCAAAGAAATGGAAAAGAATTTGTTACTGAAGACCTGAACTAAACTGTGTAATAAACCTATCCTGGAGGCTGCATGGTCTCTAGACTTTTTATTATGCAAGGTTTTTTATTATGGTTTTTCTTACCCACAAGCTATATCTTCTCAACTGATATATTGAAATTTAAAACTCCACAGATAGGTTAATAAAATTACATTAGGTAAACTAAAGAGAGTATAAAGATGATGAGAAAGAAAATACAAAGGGATTATCATCACAAATTAAAATATATAAATGATATTTTACTATATATTATCTTTATATATTATTCTCTTCCTATATTTATATTTATATTTATATAGACATATGCAATGTACATGAATGTATACATGTACATACACACATGCATGCATATACAATTATCTATATATAGAAATACCAAACACATTCACAACAGAAATAAGGGGACTGAACAATTGAAACGGAAAATGAAGTAGCAAATTTTTACTTATGAATATATTATCAATTTGTACCTTCTTTGCAAAGTATCCTCAAAATTCAAAGCAAAAATTATACCTTGCTTTTCTCAATTAATTTATCTTTCCCTAATCAATGTCTCACAAATCATCAATAGTACATGCCATTTATTTTACTTTTGAAATAAAATAAATGTTGTTTGATAATGGAATGTATTCCAACTGATAGAACACCTACTTTATTATTTAAACTGCTGTATAGTATTTCATAGTATAAATATGCCTAGTCCCATGGTTGGTGAATAAAATCTGTATTCTCTAACATAGATCAGTATGAAAAAAATATTAAGTGAGAAGATTTACATAGATTCAGTATAAAATCATTTAAACAAAATAAATATGTGTTTATAGATTATTTTCAGCTACAAGTATATATCTGATATTAAAACATGGATGGTGATGTTATACATTAAATTCATAAATATAATTACTCTAGGGGGTAATGTAGACAATGGAATTCAAAAGGAAAGCAAAAAGGTATTTGTAATTCTTATTTTATATATAAATATGTGCACAAAGAATAAAGATTTCAACCTTTAAATATTCTGGATGATAGATATATAAGTATTCATGGCATCATTTTCTATTATTTTCTTCATCTTAAATATTGTCTAACAAAAATAAATAAACTTAAAAAGTTACAGTTCTGTTACACAAGTAAATTCTGAGGCCTCATTGGCTTTCTAGTGTACTAGACAGAGAGTTGCATGATTGATAGCATACAAATATCTTAGAGGTGGAGAGAAGTTATGAAGCTAACTTCAGACAAATAATTTAATATTCCCAAATCTCTGTCTCCTTATTAATAAAAATGAATTAATAACAGTGCTTGTTTTGTATAGTTATATATGAGACAACATATGTAAAGTTCAAGAAATATAGAAGTGAATAAACAAATGTTAATTCTTCTCCCATCAATAAATATTGTTTCTTTTAAGACTCATTCCAGAGGAAAGGAACAGTTTTGCTTGCTTCTATCTTTGGTCATCTGCTTAATCAATTATTCTAAAGATATTCTACGATACTCTGATTTTCTGAGTAAGCACTATAATACTTTAGAATTTTCAAAAAGCCACATTAACATGAATTCAAGAATAATGATATTTAAAATATTTGTTATATAGTATATAACTAGGGTTTTGATATATTAATTTTTTTTGGGGGGTGGTGGTATTTGAATATTGTATATTTTTATCTGTTTGTATTCATTCTAGAAATGTTACTTTTATTTAAATTATATTTAAATTGTTAATATTTCTGTTTGTACTGTAAATTACACACCTCTTCTTAAAACAAGTAATTGAAAAGTAAACAGGGCTTTTGATATTGGGCAGGTTTGTTGCAGTAATTTTTTTTTCCTGTGAAATGTTGAAAAGGCTTTATGGAATGCCAATAATATTCAATAAGGCAAACTGGGCAAACTGGCTTTAAAAATAGCTTTCCCTTGAGAATTTGTCCTTTTTCAGTCTGATATTCTTTGACTGATATTTAATAATATATTGCCATAGTAGGAGATAAGAGACAGAAAGTATGTAAGAAGTGAGATCCAATATTATATATTAAGTTTCTTTTATTCTTATAGACCAATTTTTATTTATGGTTTGGTATATAACTGTCACATCATATATCTTTCAAAAGAGGTAATATTTTGACAAGGCAGGAAATTGCACACCAGAATAGATTTTACCCACATACACATACATACACACATATATACTCTGTCTCTTCTTTACTTGGAAATTGATCACTTAGAGAAGAATACTTAACTTTCAACTCTTTCTATTAGATGCCACCAAATTAGTAGAATTTTAAATACAAAATATACATTGTATTTGGGAAATTTAGGATTATAAATTCACTTCCTAATGTTTTAACACTCATGGTAGTCTGTATCCCATGGCTTTCTAATAATTGTAATCTGCTTTGCCCCCTGTGTTAGAGATATAATTATGTTAACAGCTTTTCTACACAGGCACCATACATTGCTATTATAAAGCTAACTTCATTTAATTAGCATCATGTAGTAAATGAGCAGTTATAAGGACTGCTGGGTACAAAGGGATCTCGATTTTCTCACCATTTACTTAATCTTCAGTCAATGTTAAGAATAATACTCTCTTAATTTCCATAGCAAAATCACTATCACCCTCTTCAGATGTTGTGATTTAGCATTTGTATGGATTTGGAACAGTTTCTTCGGATGCCCAGAAGTTAGGATTATTGAAACCCCAATCCTGTTCCTTGCTGGAAACACACAGAAATGTAGAGAGATGATGCCCATGTGAATATAGTCTTTCTTCCTTCAAAGTAACAATTGAAAAAAAAAGGCAACTTGATAAAAATAGTAGTATTAGCTAGGGAGGAAATGGAAAGGTAAAATGTTTCCTTTTAAAAGGAAATTCTCAAATTTTATCAGCATTTTTGTAAGAAGACTTTTTATAATCACTGCTTGAATGTGTGGTCAAATAATCTTCGACAAGAGTACCAAAATCATTCAATAAGAAAAAGTCAGTTCAGCTTTTTCAACAAATGATTCTGGAAAAACAATATGCACATGCAAAAGATAAAGCTAGACTCTCATGTAGTATCATATATAAAAATTAACTCAAAATGTATCAAAGACCTACATATAAACTTAAAACTATAAAACTCTTAATAGAAAACATAGGGCCACATTTAACCACATTGGATTTGGCAATGATTTCTTGGATATGATACCAAAGGTAGAGGCAACAACAGAAAATGTAAACAAAATTTAATAAATTTTATAAAAGTGTACATCAAAAAAACACTATGAACTGAGTAAAAAATGCAACACAGAACTGAGAAAAGTAATTTGCATAACATAATTGATAAAAGATTAATATCTAAAATCTAAAACTTAATATCAAAAAGCAAATAACCTGATTCAAAAGTGAACAAAGGACTTGAAAAGATATAAGTGGCCGACAAGCACATAAAAACATATTCAGCATCACTAATCATTTGGGAAATGCAAATCGAAACTACAATGAGGTACCATCCCACACCCATTAGAATGGTTACTATTAAAAAGAAAAAAATCAGAAAACAAATGCTATAGATCATGTGGAAAATTTTAACCCTTACACACCATTGATGGAAATGTAAAAGGGTATAGATGCTACAGAAAACAATATGGTAGTTAAAAAAAATAAACATAGAATTATTATATGGTTCAGCAATTTCACTTCCAGGTGTATACTCATAAGAAGTTAATTCAGGGTCTCAAATAGATATTTATACATCCATGTTCATAGCAGCATTATTCATAAAGCTAAAATGTGGAAGCACCCAAGTGTCCATCAATGAAAGAATAAATAAAATGTGCTATATACATAAAATAGAATACTATTCAGCCTTATAAAAGAAGGAAATTCTGACATACTACAACATGGATGAATTTGAGGACATTATGAAACAAACCAGCCACAGATACTATATAATGCTACTTTACGAAGAACTTAACGTAGTTCAAATTATAGAGGTATAAAATAGAATGGGGCATGCCTGGGGCTAGAGAATGAGAGAATGGGAGTTATTGTTTAGTGGGACATAGTTTCAGTTTTGTAAGACGATGGTGGCATTGGTTGCACAAGAATATAAATATATTTAATATATATTAACTACACACTTAAAAATTGTTAGGATAATTAATTTTAGGCATGTATATTTTACCACAATTAAAAAATGAAAAGAATATGTGAGGCATATATGAGGCAGAAATTGGTATAAGTACCTTATAATTAACTAACAGGGAGAGTGGTAAAACTTGCCCAAATTCACACAGCTGATACATGAGAAAGCTTGACTTGAACCCAAACAGTGATCATAGAACCTACACTCTTATCCATAGTATCTATTCTTCACAGTGTAGATAAGGACAAAAAGCCCTTATAGAAAGTTTAATTTTTAATATTTGATAAGAGGAAGTAAGAACAGTAGTGTTTAAATCTTTTATCAAGACATCTCCTTGTAACCAGAAGAGATGTGAGCTGTTCTCAAGATTGCTAGATAGGTTCAGGAATGGACATTTAAGAAGATGAAGAGATTGGTAAGAAATGGATGAGCAGTGTTGAATAGCCAGAATCATTGTGGAATGAGTTGGCCCCCTCCTTTCAGATGCAGTATTGACTGACACATTATGAATCTAGGATTTACATCTGAACCCTTGTCTGAAATCTGAGTCTGCTTTGTGCCAGCTTGGTGCTTGGTGCTTTCATAAGTGTAACTTAACTTTATCTCACAGTGATTCTGTGTTAGAGGAGCCATTATCTATTTATTCCCATAAAGTTGTTTTATATGGTCAAGAATATTTCAACATTTTTTCAAAACCATTTTTACTTTTTTTATATTGCTAGGTAATGGTAAAGCATTGTCAATTTTGCTGAACTTATCTTTCCTGCTTTTATTTGGATAATTTGAGTAAAATATGATTTTTTTTCTTGAAATTTTGTTTGATTTAACTCAGTTCATTAAAGAGAATATTTATTTATAATTAATTATTTTTCTTTGTCATTATACCTTATTCTAATTTCCTTCTTCCCACAAGAAATTCTCTTAATAAGTCTATACCATACCTTTTAATTTGTACATGTTATTATAAAATGTACAGTATTTTTTCTGTGCATTAAATTTTCTCCCTGGAAATAATATTTTTCATTTAGTTATGGAAAACAGAAATATTCTCTTACAGCACTAAGAGACTGGATAGGGTTTATAGCAAGTTACTTACATCTTGGTAAACCTAGTATTCCCATCTTCTTTCTCATAAAGTGTGCTGTTTTTTTCATTGATGGGCCACCTGGTATTTATTACTGTGGTCAGTCTGACACCTTTCCTCTTAGCCTGCCATTCTTACCCAGAATCTGTCAGTGTATGCCTGGTATTTGTAAAGCTTATTTTTCTTCTTCAAGTACCATTAATGTGCTTGCTTTTATTCAACAAGTCAAATAACTGAAACAATAATCATTGATACATTTAAATTTGAAATTTTCATCAATCTGTGTAAATGTTTGCCTACCATTTGTCATGATCAGTGTGCACAGGAGCTAGAGGGAAAATCGTTCAATCATCACAATTAATATAATACTTTTAAGCCACTGTCATATTTGAGTTTATAGTATGCCTTCTCTCAGAAGAATAATTATCTGTAAAATCTATGCAAGGAAAAAGAATAGCACATTACTACTGGATTCATGCTGACCTTCTACATTAGAATAAAATAGGCTTATGATTTATTTCAATACCAATTAACCAGAACTTATGAGAAACTGCTAGCCAATTAGGAAAATATAGAAAAGTGACCTTAAAGGCTATTCTTGTTCTTCAGATATAATTCAAAATACTGTTGATAATTTATAAAAATCTGTTTTATGATGTAATTAATTTAAGTTTCAAGGTGAAGTATAAAATGGAAATTATCAGCCATACCATTCCAATATAATGCCTTACTTTTAAACTACCTTTGTAAATTGATTTTTTTCTGATTAAATATACTTTATAGTAAACATGTTATTATATTTTCTATCTCTTAATTTTAAAGATCCAGTAATATATCATAAAGTGAATTACTTTCAAATGACCCAATTTTGTTAAGCTCCATTGATAGAAACACCATAACATTATTATCAATTAAGAATTAAATTTGGACTTTGATTTAAACTTTAAAGTCCAAAGAATTAACAATATTTCTATTAAATAAATAAAAATATCCTTATCAAATTGAATAAAGAATATTTATTTCCTATTAGAAATAAATTTAGAAGTAATAAAAGTGCAGTCAAATTTTTCCTCTCTGTATTTCTAACTCAGTCTAATAAATGTGGCTGATAATATTATTATAATATTATCTGCATTAGTATGGGCTTATCTAAATCATATTAACAATTGTAAAGGTAGATTCTGTCATCAGCTAGAAACATGATAAAAATCCCTAAAGGGCAGAAGAGTTTCAGAAACTTCACTTATATAGGAAAACTTTGATTTCATCTCAAACACATCTTTTTCATTTATAAAGTTTTGGGGGTAGAATTTTAACATTTTTACATAAAATATTAACCTTGGAAATATAATTACTACATTTACTTTCTTGTGGTTGAAATCTGAGCATCTTGGAAAAATTATGTAATATCCAAAATATTGATTTATGGATTTAGGGCTTTCTCATTTATATTAGTAATCTGATATCACTAGAATCTCATCAATACCCTGATAGTAACAATTAGATTTTTAATGCCCAAAACCTATTTGATCACTTTCTATATTTATCTTCCCTTCCCTTCTCTTCCCTATTGTCTCTTACCCTTCTTTCCCCTTTCCTCTTCCCTCCTGCCCTCCACTTGCCTTCTCTCTCTCTCTCTCTAGCTAAGACTTCTTACTGTTGTTTCTCCTAATTCGACTCTTGAGAGCCTAATCTCTAAAACATGTATTGAAGTTCTCACAGCTCAAATTTTGACTTATTTGTAAAGCCTTAAATAGATATAAAAATATTTTCCTCACTTTCAATAGATTTCCCTACCTCTAGTATAATAAGCATTTAATTTTGCTCAATTATTTATATATGTGCCTATTCCTATTCCCTAAGAGACCTCTTGGAAGGCAGGGCTAATTTTCTAGTTATGATTGTATCCTTAACCTTAGTACAATTTACTGTACTTAATACTCTATACTTAGTATGAGTGTTTATTTTGTAAATGATCACATATTTTTTGGTCAATTTTTTCAATTGTTCAAATAAATTAATCTTGCTCTGTGTGTGGGACCTTCAATGGTAATAAAATAGGGTTATATAGACCAAAAAAAATGCACTTTATCTTTTAGAGCTGCCTAGTCCAGGTGGGAAGATAATATATCTAGGAGATGCTTTCCAACACATATTTATCTGAACCAAGAATCTCAGAATTACGTTTGTCTTCCCAAACTGAGGAATTAGGGAATCTCTTATGTGCCACAATTATGCCAGGGAGGTACCTGAAGTTAAGTCTACCTTCTCTCACACATCTCCTAACATGGGTGAAATGCCACTGAAGTATTTTCATTTGGGAGTAAGGATATAAAATATTAGACCATATAATGATAATAATAGCAACTATGATAACAACAAAAGCAGCAAACAAAAACAAGATTTACTAATGACCTTCCATAACTAAAATTGCTGGCAGACATTAAGCGCTTCTTGGGATTATGATTTAGTTTTCTTTGTGGGTGTATAAATCTTAGGTTTGAGCAAAATTCTTGACAGGTTTGTATGAGTATCAAATTTTACATGGTTAATTTATAAGAAACACTCTGAGGCATCTGCAAGGTTTTATTTGAGGATCATGAACAATAAATACATAGCTAAAATGTACATTCCAAAGGTAAAATAGTTTTGATAATAATTATCAATGAAGCATACTAGGAAGTGAAAGTAGATTTTAAATGGAGTGATAGAAAGAGAAATAGCAATCAGATTCTATTTATCAATTATTTGTTACCTGCCATTCAATGTACTAAGTATTAAACTTTTAAAACATTTCTCATTTATATCACTTTATACTCAATGAAGAAATATTATTATCATGCCTATTTTATATAAGAAAAACTAGGTAAACAAGGCTAAGAAACCTCTACCTTGTGACTCAGCAGGTAGGTCTCTGGATTAAATTCAAACCCAGTTCTGTCTGCCTGATTTAAAAGGCTATGCTATTAATTACTAACTCCTCCACTTATAGCAGTAAGATGCCTTCTTCACTACTATGCCAGAAGTATTTGCTCTGTACTTCCCCCCTCACTGGGAATTTGGCTGCTCTACATTTATTAGTTGCTTAAAGAGAAGATAGAGAAAGAATTGAAAAGGCAATTGCAATTTTGTGAGAGGACAGAGGAATATCTCTTTTGGAAAGGAGATAAGAATATACGAAGACTTTTTTTCCTTTTTTTATTTATCATCTGAATCATATTCTTTATTTGAATCTGAATAGGAAAACAATCTAGCAATAACAGCTACCACATATTGATCACTCACTGTGTGCCAAAAATTGTGTTAAGTATGTTAAATATATAATATCTCCAATAGTTAAAACCCTGCCTCAAAGTAAATGCTACTTCCTTGTTTTGCAAATAAGGGAAATGAGTCTCATAGAAACAAAATGATCTGCCTAGCAATGTTAGAGCTAGGATTAATAGTTGTCAGACATTGCATATAAACACATATAAAGAATAAAATGCTCATGTACTCTCTGGCAAGGTAGAGGAAGAAAGACAGACAATATTGAGAGATGAAGGAATCTTATGTAGATGTAGTTTATCACTATTATAAACTAATGCTGTAGAAATAACAATGTTTCTCCTTGAATCTGGAGTTTCTATTGATGATGCAGTGACTCATTTTAAGGAATGATACTAATATACCAATTGACAATAATTCTTACCATTTAGTGAACACTTTGATTATATTCTTTACAGCATACTCTCCATTCTTTAATAAGTCTTGTGGGTTATAGAGAAACAGAGATTTAGAAAGTTTCAAGATCTTGCCAAAAATAATGCAGTTAATTTGTGAATAGAGTAAGGATTTAAATGCATTCTGGGTTAATACCTTGCCCTATACTCTTATCTAAGGAAAACATCCTGCCGATATCCTGTTAATAACATTCCAAAGGAAAATGTAAGTTAGAACCAAAGTCACATGTCTGGACAGAATATAGAGAGTTTAGAAACTAGATGAAGAGTATCTAGACCCAGCTAAACAGATTTCGGTTGTACTCAAGAGCTGTCACAGACATTAAGATCCTGTGACCAAGACAAAAGCTGTACCTCTTGGAAATCACTGGTAAGTTTGGTTGAGCCAAATGATTTTGTGACTGAACACAAAGAACAACACTGCTTAGCCCTGCAGCACATGGATCAGAGAAACTGCTAGCTCTAGACCAACTTTTAGTTCTTAGAATGACTCCTATCAGTGACTTGGATTGTGACATTAGAGGCCACCTTTTCCATATTCGTGAATGATGAGTTTAGGAGAATTACCTAATATAGTTTATGACAGTGGCAGAGTTAAAATATTTTGATAGGCTTGACAAACTAAAATCAGTAAAGAAGAATTTAATAGAAATAAATATAAGATTATTCATTTAGATGCAAAACAGGTTACGTACCTGTGGATTCAGAGTCCTATTTTGAAACTAGCTCAGTGAAAAAGACTGCTTATGTTGGTGACAAAAGCCAATGAGACATAAAACTTCAAAAAAGTTAATAGGATGCTTTAATAGCCCTGTTAAATGTATACGGCAGTGTTTTTCAAAATGGGAATCCAAATCCATTATTGAGTTTTGAATCAGTTAGTGGGTCCTAAAGAACAACTTGTTTTATTTCTTGTAACTAAAAATAAAATAATAGGATAGAATGGATGAATGGAATAAAAAAAGGCAATATTGCATTGTTCATACAAATAATTAAACAGAGAGAGGGAAAGGGAAGGGGAAAAAAGAGAAGAGAGGGAGGGAGAAGGAGAGAGGGGGAGAGAGAGGTTAGATTATTAACTTTATGGAGGCAAGGATTTTTAGTTCCAATTGCTTCTGAATGTCCAGTGCATAAATGAACACATAGAACACTAAACAAATTTAATACGCTAAATTATGGTAAAAATTTTTTTACAATAGATATTGTTTAAAATGTTTAAGAACCATATCTTTCTGTCAGCTCTGCATGATCAAGACACTGGGGCACCTAAAGACTTTGTAAGATATATTAACAAATTATGAAAGCTCTAGATGATGAAACTATTTGATATAGTAACCATACCATTTCAAAAATTATAAAAGTATTGATGATTATCTGGAAAATAATATGGGACCATGACAGATGTTTTACATAAAGGGCTTTCAAATGAAGCAATAAACATTTAAACAGATATTACAATAGAAAGCACACTTTAAAAAATGTATGCATATTCTAAATATTGTGGAAATACCAAAAAATAAATTTGTACAAAAAATATTTCCAGGAGGGAAGTTGCTCTCAATACTTCTGATAGTTGAATATCCCAATACTGACATTTTTAAAGCACACAAATTTCTTCATTTGTAAGGAAGACAGATACTATAATTCTTAACTAAGCTTACTTGATATTTAGTTTGACTTTTCTTGACAAAAAGATTATTTCTATATTTTTTAAAATAATGAATTAAAACAATTGGTTAGTTTCTTGATTGTGCCGTGAAGTGTCACTGGCAGTGAAAAGGAATTTAGAAGACAATTGCATTACAGTAATACATATTAATGATATTAATGTAGCCAACTTTTGTTCTCTCTGATAGAAAAATCGTCCAAAAGTCTTAATTGTAAGGATCATATATATAATGTGATATCACTTATTTTCTTTTAAACAGAGTCAATTATTCTTTGTGTGATAGTTTCCATTAGATGTTCTTTTTAAAATCAATCCAAACTCTAATTATATGGTCAGTGAAATAGTTAAGCTTATTCTGGTCGTTAGAATAAGATAGCCACAAAAATGAGTGACATTCTTGGGATGACTAATAGATCTAGAATTCAACAACTGCAACCCTAATGATAAACTATTTTGCAAGTAAACATAAGATTTATTTTGGAGTCAGAATTATATTTTATTATCATCATTTATTAGAGTCTATATTTTATCACTGATTTTTACAAAAAACAAATACTTTTTAATGTTTTGAGAAATTAGGTTTTCTTTTCTTATTATAAAGGCAATATGCAGATTTGTAGATAATTCAAAAATAAAAGAGTTAAAAAGATGAAAATAAATTACTTATTATTCAAAGCAAACTCATGAACTTTTCAGTTTATAGTCTTCAGTTGTTTTTTATACATGGATTTTTAAAATTTGGGATTATATTAAGATTGGTTTCTTACATATGTACTCTGTTCCATTGACCTGGTAGATAGTTTTAAAAATACTATTTTTATAACTTTATAACATATGCACTATTATTTTTAGTAAAGGAAGTTTGACATTATTACTATTTTTTCCTAAATACTCACAGTTAATCTATCTCTTTCTTCTATCATATGAAATCTAGCATTATTTTTGAGAAGTTATAAAAACAAACTCTTTGGTATTTTACTGGAATCTCATCTGTAATCTGTGTAGGACGGAAGGGCATCTTTATTTTTTTAAATTTCTATCCATAATTATAGTGTTCTCTCTCAGATATGTTAAAATAAATTTGTTCCTAAAAATAATCTACATATCCAGTAGAATCTCTCATTATATTTCTTGATAAGTTTATTTGTCAAAAAAATATGACAAGATTGTATATTATTAAAAATCTAATTACTAAACATTATAAAAAATCTAATTTTCCTTCAAGAGGAAAGAAGACAAAAATTAAAGTGCTGTTATAAGTAACTAGATCTAAATATTTTGAAAACTATGCACAACTTTTGGCTAAATAAACCCCTTTAGGAATTTATTACTCTGTAAAATGTAAATGACGAAAGAAAGTATGCAATTCATTATAGTCTAGAAATCAACTAGAGATATAAACCACTTTTACTTATAATTTTTACTGCTATATTGTCATCTAATTTTTTTATCATTATATTATGTTTCTTTTTATTTCTATTTAAAGTGACCTTTAATGTGATGTAACATCTTTAAGGTGGACATTTTTGGATATCAAACATAGCTGAATATTTGCCACAATATATTGCTCAACATAAGGTGAAAACAGTGATTGTGGTTTGCAAATATTAAACTATAATTTCAAGAAATCATAGGAGAAGACACTTTTAAAAAGATTTGAAAAGAAATTCACTAAAACTATTCATAAATTAAATTTAGTACAGTACAGGACTTTGAAAATGATTAGCAATATACCTTACTGAATTTAAATAGAATTGAAAATCATATACTGTTCATAAGCAGAATTGCTTTAAAAAGTTACAGTAAAGGACAAGATTATTAAAATAAGAATGAAGAATAGTGCTTTATTAAAAAGTAATACATAAATATTTAAATGTATATATAACAAAATGCTAAGTATGGTGAGTTTAATAGAGCTATGTATTAGTTGTCAATATCTCAAAATAGTTTTAGATAGACTCAACAGGCAAAATAAAGAACTGAGCAACAGAAGACATTCAATTTCTCATTCTAACAGGGTTTACATCTGCAATTTCAAGAGAGCAAATGGCAAGGCATGCCCGGCATTATTTAATAGGGCAACATGTTGCAGTAGAGGTGAGAAGGAGCTCAGAAAATGGTCTTGACTGACTAATGTACTCAGAAACTTCTGCACGAAAACAACAAATATATGGCACTCTGTAATGCCAACGGGATGATAATTCAGTAGTGAGGAGGACCAGATACACTACAACTAAATTAGTACATACAATACTAATAAAAAAGAAAAAAGTAAATATGATGAAATTTTAGAGACTGAGCTATGAGAAAATGTTCACTTAGTATATCTTCTATGCTAAGCACTATTTTAAAATCAGGGGATACAGTAATAAATGAGATAGAGAAAGCCCTCATTCTCTTGAAAATATTTTTGGGCAGTCATGGGTCTGGATGTGGAGGGATTTGAGAGTGGAGATTATAGCTAATAAACTACTAAATTGTTACTTCAAAGATCAAACAAACAAAAAGATGCAGGATAATTTTATTTTTCTTTCTTTTTATTAACATTTTATTTTTCAATTACAGTTGGAAAACAATATATTAGTTTCAGGTGTACAACATAGTGATTAGACATTTATACAACTTATGAAATGATCACCCCAATGAACCTATTAGACACCATACATAGTTATTACAATATTGTTGACTATATTCCTTATGCTATAATTTACATCACCATAACTATCTTGTAACTATGAATTCATACCATTTAATCTCTTACCCTTTCCACCTACCCTCTCCCAACCCAATCCCATATGGCAACCGACAAAATGTTCTCTGTATGAGTTTGTTTATGTTTTGTTTATTTTGTTCTTTAGATTCTACATATAAGTGAAATCATACAGCATTTGTCTTTCCCTGTCTGACTTACTCCACTCAGCACAATACCCTCTAGTTCTATCCATGCTTTGCAGATGGCAAGATTTTATTCTTTTTCTATGACTGAGTAGTATTCCATTGTATATACGTATCATCTCTTTATTCATTCATCCATTGATGGACACCCAGCTTGCCCCCAAATTTTGACTATTGTAAATAATGCTGCAATGAACATATGGATTCATGTTTCCCTTTAAAGTAGTGTTTTGGGTTTCTTCAGAAAAATACCCAGAAGTGAGACTACTGGGTCCTTCATTGTCTCTTGTTATAGCCTTTGTTTTAAAGTATATTTTACCTGATATAAGTGTTGTTTCTCCAGCTTTTTTTTTTTTTTTTTCATTTCCATTTTCATGAAATGTCTTGTTCTATCTCTTTATTTTCGGTCTGTGTATCTCTTTTGATATGAAGTGAGTCTCTTCTAGGCCGTAATATAAGGGTCATGTTTTCTCATCAGTTCAGCCACAGTATATCTTTAGATTGGAGCATTTTAATTCATTTATACTTAAAGTGATTATTGATAGATAATGTAATTATTGCCATTTTGTTATTCATATTTTAATCTTTCTTCTTCCTCTTTTCTTCTTCCTCTTTTCTTCTTCCTCCTTCTTCTTCTCCTTCTCCTTCTCCTTCTCCTTCTCCTTCTCCTTCTCCTTCTCCTTCTCCTTCTCCTTCTCCTTCTCCTTCTCCTTCTCCTTCTCCTTCTCCTTCTCCTTCTTCTTCTTCTTCTTCTTCTTCTTCTTCTTTCTCCTCCTCTTCTTCCTCCTCCTTCTCCTCCTCCTCCTCCTCCTTCTTGTCCCTCTAACATTTCTTGCAATACTAGTTTGGTGTTGAGAAACTCCTTCAACTTTTTCTTGTCTGGGAAGATTTTTATTTCTCCTTTGATTCTAAATGATAGCTTTGCTGGGTAATCTTCATCAAAGGACCTTGCTTTCATCACTTTGAATAATTTGTTTCAATCCTTTCTGGCCTGCAAAGTTTCATTTGAGAAACCAACCTTCTAGGTAACTAATTCTAATTACTTTTCTTTGGCTGCTTTTAAGAGTCCCTGTATTTAACTTTTGGCATTTTAATTATAATGTATCTTGGTATGGCCTCTTTAGATTCATCTCTTTTGGGACCGTTTGCACCTGGTGGACTTGTATGTCTATTTCCGTTTCAAGGTTACAGAAGTTTTCAGTCATTATTTCTTCAAATAGATTTTTAATCCCTTGCTTTCTCTCTTCTTCTTCTGGTACCCCTGTAATGTGAATGTTATACTTGATGTTGTTCCAAAGGCCATTTAAACTTTCTTTTTCTTTCTTTCTTTCTTTCTTTCTTTCTTTCTTTCTTTCTTTCTTTCTTTCTTTCTTTCTTTCTTTCTTTCTTTCTTTCTTTCTTTCTTTCTTTCTTTCTTTCTTTCTTTCTTTCTTTCTTTCTTTCTTTCTTTCTTTCTTTCTTTCTTTCTTTCTTTCTTTCTTTCTTCTTTCTTTCTTTCTTTCTTTCTTTCTTTCTTTCTTTCTTTCTTTCTTTCTTTCTTTCTTTCTTTCTTTCTTTCTTTCTTTCTTTCTTTCTTTCTTTCTTTCTTTCTTTCTTTCTTTCTTTCTTTCTTTCTTTCTTTCTTTCTTCTTTCTTCTTTCTTTCTTTCTTTCTTTCTTTCTTTCTTTCTTTCTTTCTTTCTTTCTTTCTCTCTCTCTCTCTCTCTCTCTCTCTCTCTCTCTTTCTTCTTTCTTTCTTTCTTTCTTTCTTTCTTCTTTCTTTCTTTCTTTCTTTCTTCTTTCTTTCTTTCTTCTTTCTTTCTTTCTTTCTTCTTTCTTTCTTTCTTTCTTAGGATATGTTTTCCTTGCTGCTGTTCATATTGGGTGTTTTCTGCTACATTAGCTTCTAAATTGCTGGTTCAGTTCTCTGCTTCATCTAATCTACTGTTGATTTCTTCTAATATATTTCATTTGTTATTGTATTCTTCATTTCTGACTGGTTCTTTTCTATTTTCTATCTCTATTTTATGTTTTTTATCTTTTTGTTAAAGTTCTCACTAAGTTCATCTACTCTTCTCATAAGTCCATTAAGCATTTTTATAACCAGTGTTTTGACCTCTGTATCTGTTAAATTGCTTATCTTCATTTTGATTAGTTATTTTTTTAGAGATTTATTCTGTTATTTTATTTGGGAAGTGTTTCTTTGTCTCTCCATTGTGTCTGCCTCCCTGCGTTTGTTTCTGTGTTCTAGGTAGGGAAGCTATGTCTCCTGGTCTTGGTAGAGTGGTCTTCTGTAGTAGGTGCCCTGAGGGGTCCAGTAGTGCAATATTCCTTCTGCTCCAGGTGCGTTCCCTGTATTGGTTGTGTGTGGCCTCCTGTGATAGTTGAGCTTTGTTTTCTGTTTGTAGGTCAATGGGAGGGATTGACCCATGGCTTGGCTGATTGTGAGGACTGCCCAGTGTTCTGCAAGTAAATTAAAGTTGTGACAGTAAATAGTGGACTGAGTCATCGACTATATACTGAGCCTTTTCAGGTGAGTATTAAGTATATTATGTATTATAGTTGTACTAATTCTTCAGAACATATTATCTAGAGGCAGGGACATATGGAAAGAAAGAAACTAAAAATTTTGTTGAATTTAATAATAAACATGTTAAAGTATTAGATTTAAAATATCATTGATCAATAATCTTATTTTAAATATTTCCATTTTTTAATAAATCAACTTAATACATATTCCTCCTTAGTATGATCTATGCACTAAGATTCTTCAAAAACAAAATGTCATGAAAGCTCTTAGGGAATTTATAAATCACTAGATGTGAATGATTGCTAATGTTACCAAAAAAAGCAGACACCACAAGACAAATATATATAGTATATCAGGTTTTTAAGTGAGTTGAGATAAAAGGAATCTAAGATATTTCATATTCGTTTAGAATGGAATATGACCTCTAAAACATTTCCAAAGTGGGATATATGGACATTTAGGAAACACACTAAAAGTTAAGCATAGGTTTTTGAAAGATTTATAAAAATCAGTCACAAATGCTTAACTTTGATATCTGAACATGCATATCAAATCAGCATCTGCAATATGACTCTAAAAGCCTGTATATATTTTATAAAATTGGTTTATAAAATCATTTATAAAAATTATTTATGAAGTTATACTTGTTACTAAAAGTAAATCATAAACATAGACATTGTAGATGCCAATTACTAATAAATCTTAACTTTTACTTAATTATATGTCCTAATTATACAATTTTATGTTTGGCATTTTTACTAATTAGATAATTAGAATGTGACCAGTACTTGCTTTGATTTAATAAATGGCCTTAATTTATTTTAGACATAAAAAATGTATAATCATTTAAGCTTTTCCTAAATAAGGATGATATATTAGAAAAAGATTAAATAATATGATAAAAGTAATTGTTGAATTACCAATTAAAGGTAATATTTTCTAAGGAATCTGGATCCAGTTTCTGTAGAAACACAATGATTAACTGTACCTCCAAATGCATACAACATAGAAATTCTTACATTCTCTGTAATATTATCAGTGATATTATCTTTGTAAAGATTATCAGTCACTTTGTTGATTTCTCTTGGAAACATATTATCAAAATTGTGATGGATTAGACCTCTGAAATCAAGAAAGAAGATAGTGAAATGAAATACAGCCTTACATTTCTTTATACAGATAAGTTGGCTTGTTACTAATGTACCTTCTTTCCTCCACTAGTTAAATTCCTGGAAAGTATAGATAAGTTAATTTTCACAGAACACTTAACAATGTTAAATATGATAATAGAAGCAGCTCATGAAATGTAGTTTCAAATTATTTAGGCAACTATTATCAACTGCTGCTGAATTCATCTGGTTAATTGTTGATCAGATACTTTATAGTAGATGGATCAAGCTGACAGCTCCTAAATCTAATAATCATTCTTAAAATCACTAAAATTGAGACAACCACATACCATGTATTAGTCAATGTGATACAATACAATTACACACTATAATAATATGTTCTTGGGGAAAGAAAAGAACAACCTGAATCTAACTATTAGTGTATAGGCGATATGAAAGATAAAGGTTACTGTTAAACTATGTTATGAAGTTTTAATTAGTCAAATCCAGAGTTTGAACAATTCAAAGGAGTACACAAGAAACCTCAACTAGTAAATGACGTAAAAAAAAAACATAAATGAAAAATGGTTATGAAGTAAAGGAGATTTAAGACACGTATTAACAAAATAAAACATGTGAAACTTATTTTGATCTGATTCATCACCAGCTGTAGAATACATTTTAAAATAGTCAGAAAACATTATCAATAGACTAAGTATTAGATGATATTATATAAAATTATTATTTGATAAGGTATTATTGTTTTGGTTATGTTTAAGCAAAATGTCATTTTCTCTTGAGATACATGCAGAAATATCTATTGGTAGAGTAATGTGAAGTCTGAGATTGCAAAAAAAGAAAACTGAAGCAAACAAACACATAACAAAAACAAAGTTTGTGTATATGTGTGGAGGGGGAAAAAGGATAGATAGAATAATGGCAAAATTTTAATAATTGTAGTAGATACAGGAGGCAGAAATAAAATTGACCCTCTACCACTATCACTAAAATGTGGTCCAGGTCTTAATTCTGGAAACTTGTAAATATCTTGTTATATGGAATGCAATAATTAAGGCTGCAGATAGAACTTTACTCATCAACTGACCCTGAGATTGAAAAATGATCTTGGAATGCCCTGCAGAGGTAGCGGGTAGGGAAGAAAGGGGACACGAGGTGTGGGAGTGAATCAAAGTACGGTTGGTCCTTGAATAATGTCCTTTTATTATAACTTTGATCAGATGTATTAGAAACTTAATTCTTGTTTATATCAATTAACCTATGGTAAAATTGGTTTCATTATGCATTGTTTCATTTAAAGTTGCAGACCTATCAAGGACATTAAGTGAGGATATACTGTAACCCTTATAAATAAAAAATGAAGGTGGAAGAGGGAGAACTGGGGGGATGGCAATATAAAAAAGACTTTGGCCTGATGTTGCTGGCTTTGAAGATAGAAGAATGACACCATCAGGCTGCAGGCAACCTCTAGAAACTTGAAAGACAAAAGAGATTCTCTTTCAGAGTCTCTAAAAATAGAATATAGCTCTTATTTTAACCTAATAGGATCAATTTCTGACTTAGAAACTCTAGAACTATACAATAATAAAACTGTGCTATTTAAAATCACCAGTTTTGTGTTGTTTTGCAGCAGCAATAGAAAAATAATGTACTAGACTATAGGTACATGAGTTTCATTATTCTTTCTCCTTTGTGTTTTTTTTAACTTTCTGTATTAAAACTTCAAAAAATATATTAAGATTCTGAAAAGAATTTTTTTTATTATTAATTTATTTTTTTTTATCAAAGTCCAATAGCAAACTTTATTTTAGGAACACACAAAACTTAAGTAATATGACTGATTATAAACATGCCCTTCATATATAATCAGAGATGTTATGTTGTACAACCGTTTCAGTAATATGTTTGTTGTTAAAAAATAGGAAAAAATGTGGGCAGTGTCTTCATGACAGATTTGTGATGCACATTTGTATAGGCAGGTATATCAAACGGTATTGAAAACCACTTAAAGGGATAATCAATCAGTAGATCAGAGGAGATGGTACATACTTTTTATGCCATTTTTTTAAATTGAGCATTCACTGTTAATTTTGGAATTTTGGAAGTGAGGCATAGTTAAAACAATAAATTCCTCTATAAAAACCACATTTTTAGACCAAAAAGTTAAAGGGTGATACTTATTATTTTCTTAAGCTGTAATTTAATGCTACAATACTTTATTTAATGGAATTATAGTCTCATGAATATTTTTATCTGTCATAAGAAAAATTGTGCCTTTTTTGAAAAGTGAGAAATTTTATGATCTGAAAAACAGTTCCTTATGTTCTCAAAGAAAATTAATTTGATTTTAATGCACTTTAAAAAGGACTTTATAGTACAAAGAAAAATGGAGATTACTTAATAAAATTTTTCCTTTAAAAGCCATTTTAGAGTAATAATAATAAAAGGTGACGCAGAAGCAATGGTCTTTGTATGTGATTCTTCTGCAATGGTGTGACATTATCTGAGCAAAGGGGAAATGCCTCTCTCCTTATTCAATGAAATTTGCAAGGGGCATAATATTTCTTTTACCTTAATACCTCCATTTCACATTTCATATAGGAGATGAAAAGGGGTGAGAAGAGATCATTTCAATTTCAGTCATGAAAAATTGATATGGCACACTTCTCATTAGTATTGTAGATTTTGGTGATACTCTTTTATGACAAAATTTCTTTTATGGCAAAAATTAGAAAATAGTTAACAATTACATTGAGTGGGTAAGTAATTACCTCACCAATGAGGTAAAGAATCAACTGAGGTTATTTCATACCTGTGTCTTCATAACTTGTACACTGTGCCTATGGCAACAAATGCAAGTGATGTTGCCATTATTTCTAACGTTCTTTGTAATTAAGGTTTAAGGGTGGAGATAAATATGTGAGTGGCTACATCACAAAAAAATATTTAATGCTTGTTTTTATGTCTGCACTGATTCTGTCCTGTACTTATCTTTTCCAGGGAATTGCTGGGGAATTGAATTACTTTGCTTCTCAAATTAACCCTGAAGGGCTACACAATTCTTGGGCAGGACTGGCTGGTAGCTTATTAGCATAGAAAAAGATATCTACTGAGAAAACTTCAGTTTGCAAATAAAACACTGATGAATGAAGCTATAAAATGGTGAGAAAGGCTACTTCTTATCCGTGGGGAGACACTAGGGCCAAGTGTGTTGAAGTTTTATGCTAATATAAAATTGGTTCCAGTAAAGTAACCCAGTTTTATAGCCTAACAAATTGGTGCTAACTTATTTAAACAGTCTAACAGCAGAAAAAAAAAAAAAAGTGAAAACCGTTCAAGGAACATCTGTTTAGAAGAAAAGTCTAGAATCATTAAAAATGCATTCAGCATAAGATGATGAGTAGGAATGAAATCAACACACTGACTTGCCCTCAGAGATATGATTTTAACAAAAGTGGTAATAAACAGTGACTTGTAAATAAGTGTCTCTCAAAGATAACCAAAAGAAAGACAACTCCCCCGAGAGATCTAGCAACAGTGTAGTATTAGATAGCTAGTCAGACATGAGCAACAAAGGGAACAAAGGAATAGGGGCCCAGCCTAGACACCGCCCAAAGAACATCACAATGGTAGTAGAATTCTGGGTAGACACATGTGCAGTAGGCAAAGTTATTGCATAGTGTCAATCTCGTGTCAATCAAAATGAACTCACTTGTCAATCCCCTGGGAATGCCTTTGGGACCACCCATCATAGCCCAAACATAAGGCAGACATTGCCACTTCTGGGAGCTTTTTGTCCTTCTGGGCTTCCCTCTCTTTTGCTCTTTTGGGCTCCCCTTTTTGCCCCTTTAACCCTCTGGGTTCTCTCTCTTTTCGGTGGCCTTTTGGCCCTTTTGCAGCCTTTTTGGCCCCTTTGTGTTGGTTAGAGTGCTGGGACCATGTACCTTTTGGGGGCATACTTTGTCTTTCTACATGTGCCTCCTTAGGGCATTCTTTGTCTTTCTAAAATATACTTTAATTAAACTATGAAATCTCAATGACCTGTGATTCTTCACTGTGACACTGCGACATTTGAAGAAGAGCTGAGGAAAAATGCTAACTACACATTAGGGCCATCATTATCTCTCTCCCTACCTCCTGCCGTTGGGGTCACAACAAACTCCAATAGGCCCCAAGGGTGATAGCAGGATCCTAACAGCAAATGGAGTGCAACCCAGACTTCTAACTGGCCGTATTTTGGGGGGGCCCCAACATGCCATTTGCTAAAAACAATTTCTCAGAACACAGATGAAAACAAACAAAATGGCAATAGCTGACCCTGGGAGAAAAAGGACCAATAATATATTTTTCTTTTTTTTCCCTGCCAATCTCAATTTGAATAAAAAGAGACAACATAAATTTTACCCTCTTCTCTTGACCAGGCACCATGGATAGCTAGGAGAGATACTTTGGTAAGAATTTTCATCCTTTGCTGGCTTCGGCCAGTTTTGCCAGGTTCCCATCTACAGGCTTCGGGAGGTGGAGTGTCTGTCCCAGAGGGTCTCATCCTGGTCATCAAAAACGGTAGAGAAGAAAAAATAAGTTTCTAAACGCTTAACACTAAGTGCTCAGCTGACTCCTTTTTCTTTAGGACACCTCATAAACAAATTAGCTCATCTAATACAGTTAAAATTTCTCCACCATGGCCACTATAATTAAAGATTATCTTTGATAAGTTTAACCCACTTGTTCAGACTTAAAATAAAATTTTATTCTCCTGAGGCTTTGCACTGAAATTAGTCCAGTTTACACCAAACCCAGTCTGATCCCAGAATCAGTCCTTTTTCTAAGTCAAAACCAGTCTGACCAGGGAACCAGTTTGATTTCTAAATGGTACCCAGTCCAATTCAGGAAACAGTCCTATTTCTAAATCATTTCTCATCGGAACCAGTCCAATCCTGGATACATCCGGTTTTAATGTCTGACCCAGTCCGACTTGGGTGGTTTCTGAACCCTGTCTGGAAAAATAAATGCTCAAACAAAGTCTGAAAACTCTTAACACTAAAGTTGCAGAGCGCAGTGCTTAGATCCAAGAAGGAATTACCCACCATCTCCAGAGGCAGTGAGAAAATGGTGAACTCATGCATTCTAAAGGTAATTAACTCTGGGGGCCAGCAGGGGCCTTCTTTGGTCCCACTTTTGATACCAGAACTGTAAAAAGATAAACTGAGGCATATTAAATATTTTAAGAGTTCATTTGAGCAAAATTCTTTTTGAATTGGGCAGCACCAAACTGGAAGTTGTTGAGTGCTCCACCGACAGACGTTGGGAGAGACACTATTACAGAGAAAAGTCAGAAACAAAGTAAGAAAATTATAGCTTCATTATAGCATAAAGCCTACTTGACTGACTGTGATTGGTTGTCCTTAGCATTCTACTTTTATAACCTTGAGGCATTTACAAGCTTAGACTTTCTTTTGCTTACGTCGTAGGCTGGCAGGGCATTAGAGCCATCTCAGTCTAATGGCCTTCTTGTTTAATTAATTTAACAGACCAAATTGTACATTAGTTCCCCATCACTGACTTTCAGAGCAAGATTCAGATTTTTGCTGCAGGCAATTCTAGTCTGAGTAAATTTGTAACAAGCAGCTGAGGTAAGAAATTTAAACATCTGGAATAGGTGGTTATAGTGGCTATATTTATTTATTTTTGTCGTTGTTTTCTGAATTTGGCCATCTTTTAAGAAACAAACAAAAAGTTAGAAAAGATCCAAGCCCAAAACAAACAAACAAAAAAACCCACAGTGCTTTTTTTATAATTTTCTCTATTGATATGTCATAATTGGAACTTCTCGTGAGTGAAATTGAAACAGATTATTTAAAATTACATTCTTAACTAGTTTATTTCACAAGAATAGAACATCTCATTAATAGAGAACAGAGGAAGAGAAAATATTTTTAAAACTGGAAATATCAGTGTGCTAGTATTAGTTATTTAATTTTTACCAAGAAATCCCTTATCTAGGCTGTACACAGTGGCAGTCAAAATGATTCTAAAGAAGAAATGATTTTTCTCAAAAAATATGACTGACATACATATAAAGAATGCTGTGATCTTTAATTTTATAATTACTTTGATATAAAGGAGGAGTATTTTAATATCCACAATAAAGGCTGTCTTTGCTGAGGATAAATTTGATGCATATTCATATTCATATTCAAAAGTCTTTTGGAGTCATATCTACATTCATGTTTCAAACAAACTGTTGTTTCAGTGTTGGCTCCATAATGGAAAGAAATAAAACTTTCTTGTTTATCTTTCAAAATACAGAAAAATTAGGAAAATTATTCAAAAATTAAAATTTATTTTCTTGTTGACTTTTATAAATTGATCAGTTGAGGTATATTTTTTCACAAAAATATGTCAAGGTATTATAAAATTATCTAATTATAAAAGGAAATGACTGATTCTTCTACATCTTTAAAAATAAGGATATGACCATAGCTACCTAAGAGGTACAATGCATAAATGTAGAAAACATAGAAAAACTTGTTAAGACAGTTACTGTCTATCTAATTATCTTTTTTTTCCCCTTTTTTTATCACCCTTTTTTTCTCTGTGTTGTTATATTTAGGTATGATATCTTTTTATATATAGAAAAGACCACTGTTCTAATGATGAACGTTCTGTAAATTCATTTAAAAACTCCTTCTTTGTTAAAAATACATAAGGATCTTTAAAACTATAAACTCATGAAAGAGCAGATCTTTGGTTACATACATGTGTAGACATTTTCCAACTGGAGCTCTGGATAGGCATAAATTTTTTCTTGTTATAACCTTCTACTGGCAGTAGATACCTCTCTGCTGGCATTATTTATGCATTTCAGTTTTGAGTTTCCACTTTCATAGACTCTCAAGTTCTCAATTGTTGTACCCATGTAGCCATTAAGATGCAAATTCTTTGAATGTAAAGGTTGGAGAAGACTGCCAGGTTAGCCACACATATGTTCAACTAATCACTTTGGGTTTTGGCTTCCTCCTTCTTTTTAGACCCTTAGATTTTTTTTTTTTTTACTTTCTTGTGAAGTCATTCATGTAAATTTTAAGTGATTAATTAGGTAGATGAAAAAGGCAAATCAGCTTCAAATGTTACTTTGAGTTTTATTTAATAAAAAAAATGTGTCTTAATTTAGGAATACACTCCTCATGGATTCTTAATGAAACCCTTGGGAGTTATGCACAGACTGTCTATGGAACGGTATCTATGGAACTAAGACAAGGAGATGATTAGTTGAATTTTAGCTCCCTCCCAAAATAACATAAATATAAAACCTTTTATGGATAGTACAAGAATTAGTATTTGAATTCTTTTACAATTCCTAATTTTTATTATTTTTTTTAATAGAGAGCTTAACTTAGGTGGAAAAGAAAGATAACATGACAAAGAATAATATCTTCTAATGGCTACATACATTTTCTTCAAGCATTTTTAAATTTTCTATTTTATTTCTGTTTTCTCTTAAATCACTAATCACTTAATTTCCAAAAGTCACACTCGATACTGAAGTCATTTACTAGCCTAATAGTCTGAGTATCATATGCCACATTATATGACTATATATGCCAATATAATGAAAATCTTAATAAAACCCAATTAAGCTGTCTGTGCAGTAGCTCTTCAGGTATCTTATCTCTATTTTAAAAGTCAATCTTATTTATTAAGCATTTATAAATTTGAAATAAACCAAAAATATTTAGATAGTAGGTATTTTATTGAGATCCTGGGAAAATAAACCAGTTTTTTTCTCTATATTCTTAATCTTTTTCCTATTCCCCTACACTCCCCTCCCTTTTTTTAATGCACTACCCTGTTACATAAAATTAGAGTTGAATTATTTTTTACTACTGTCTGAAATGTGATATTCACACAACAATATGTAAAATATATGTGTAGTTTAAATAATAAGTATTAATGAATATCTATGTAACCATTATCCTGTTCAAAAAAGAACATTTCTAGCACCCTTGAAGCTTCCGTATGTCCCTCCCGAAATATTTCTTCTTGTAGAAATGATAACTCTTCTGAGCTGTTATAATAATTTTCTTGCTTGCTTATCTTCTTTATTTTGTTATGCATTTATTAACACCATTTTTTTAGTTTGCTTAGTTTTAATCTCTACATAATTAACCCACACTATGTATAATTGTGTGCCTTGCTTCCTATGCAAATATTGTGAGTGTATTTTATGTTGTTGCATACTGCCTGTCAGTGTTCTCTAGAGAAATAAAAACAATAATATATATATTTATATATATACACACATATATATATATATATACATGCATATACACATATTTATGTATTTTTTTTATCTAGATCTATCTAAATATATAGAGAAAGGATATATAAATTCTATTGCATTTGTTTCTCTGAGATCTCAATATTGGCAGTATGTAACAATATTAAAAATATAAATAACTTTAGTTTATACCTACAGTATCCACATTTTCATCCACATTTAGCATTTTTAGATTTGTTTATATGTTTGCTAATTTAGTGGGTTTTAAATAAATCTAATTATGGTTTTAATTTGCTTTTCTCTGATTACCAAATGAGTTGAAACATTTTTCACATGTGTTTGAGATATTTTGTTTTCTTTTTTTTCCTGTAATTATTAGACTTAAAAATTTTTATCTTTAAAAAGAGTATTTGATAAAGCATATTTGGTAAAGTAAAACTTGCCTTTCAGATGGAATCAATCTATAGCGTTTGCAAGCTTATTTCTACTTGATTTCAGAAAGTTTATTAATAAATTTGAACTGACATTTCATATACTTGATGGATAAAAATATTGAAGAGGTTGTATAGAATAAGAGACTTATCTAAGTCGACTGAAGCTATTTTGTGAAATTTTCATGTAGGTATATATTTTAATTTAGATTTAAATATACTAGTAAATAAAAAAAAAAAGTTTTATTTAATATTAGCCAAGTACCCAGGACCATTTGAAATAGTTGGTAAACTATGAAAAAATGTCCTAAGGCCCTGGTCTTGCTATTCAGTGTGCTAAAAGAGATGAGATTATCACAGACAATTACAGTGAATCATAAAATAATAGTAGAAAATATTTTAATTTTTAAATATGTCCTGTGAGTATTATAGGATTTTAGAGAAATGGTTTCTGTGTGGACAAAAAAGATAAGATGGTAGAAGTCTTTCTCTTTAAGGATGAGTAAGATGTAGACTATCAAAAGAATCTCAGAAAGGGTAAATAGTATAGGTGGATAAAGATGAGGCAAGAGAGATATTGGTAGAGGAGAAACATTTACTAAATATTCCTTCAAAGCAAATGCTAAGCTTGAAGCTCATGGCATATACATGAGTCCTAGTTCTTAAAATATTTTAAAATCTTTTAATTTTACTTGGAGAAATAGTGGTGTTAGATAAATGTTCATCTTTAACATAAGGTTTGATAATACTATAGCTAGAATCTTATCTCAAATGTTTTAAAACAAATATCTACTTTATGTGCTTAACAGATTTTAAAAATATTTTCTTATGTTCGTACAATCCATTATGAAGAAAAAATGTGGCAATTATTAAGTTCGTTCAATGAATCTAGTTAATTAAAGTAGTAAAATCTATGCAACTAGAATTTTTTGGTGTTTATTTTAAAAAAATGACATTTTCATTGTATAAACAAAAGTTATAATCTGATAACCAGCAACTTAAATTTCTCAGTGATTTACGACAATGATGCAGTAATTTTGATTTTTTTTTTCTGGTTGTTTCCTCTGCAGAAACATACCCTATTCAAGAGAGCAGTTCTATTTATTGGAACTTCAGAGTCACAAGTGGACCCAGGCTGATAGGGCAAACACAATTTGGAATATTGTTGGTCACTTTGTCAGAGAAAAAAAAAAGAAAGCACTGGAGATTTGTATAACCAATTAAATATTTGTCCAAAAAGTGTTACAAATCATTTATCCACATAATTTCTTGGCCAGAACTCCTCAATTGGCTCCGAGCAATGATACGCAGTAAGGAATTGTACTATGCGCCTGAAAGATTGAGTCAGAAACATTTAGTGAGTTACACTAAACTTCAACCATTTTAATTGCTACATCTTTACAGTATATAATAGATACCTTTAATAATAGATAACTTTTCTAGTTATTCTCTTTTATTTATCAAAATTTTATAAGGAATTAAACTTTGGAAACATTGTTATTAAGTAAACTCCACACATTATTTGGATTTCCCTAGTTTCTAATGCCCTTTTTCCGTTCAGGATCCCATCCAGGATACTACATTACATTTAGTCATTGTTTGTTTAGCTTCCCCTTTTCTGTGACAGTTTTCAAACCTTACTTCTTATGTTGATGTTGACATATTGGTCAGGGGTCTGGTTTTTGTTGTTGTTGTAAAATGCCCCTTAGTTTAAGTTAGTCTAATGTTTTCTGTCTCCCTCCATGCCCCTGAGGTTAGACTGGGGCAATGGCGTTTTAGTGAGAATACAAGTGTGAAATGCCACTCTCATCACATGTCCACAAAAATTTGCACAATCAAAATAATTTATTACTGAGGATGTTAGTCTTGATCATCTAGTTAAGAGATTGTCTGGCATGTTTCTCCACTATAGTTATATTGCACCTGATTTTTCCATACTGTACACTGGAAAACTTGTGGTGATTTAAAAAAAGTTTTTCCTTCAGAGATTTAGAAAAAAAAAACATGATGTCTAAGTCCTTAAAAGCACAGAATAAAGCAATTAAGGTATAAATATTAAAGTCAAATTCTTACCAAAGGGCAAAGTGTACTTTCTCAGCTTGGAAAAGAATTAGTGCTAATTTCTATATCCTAAATGGAGGTTTGTCTTTGTTTCATTGAATGTTCATTATTGCTGTTAAGATTTAGTTTGTTATGTCTTAATAAAACTAATTGCTACACTTAAAGGACATTTAAAATTTTAGTGAAAGTGTTCTGGAAACATTCACTGAAAATTATTGAGGGAGAGATTAAAAAAATTATTACAAAGAAGAGCCAAAACAGTAAAAAATAAATGAATGTATTCTAAAAGGGCAAGTCATTTAAAGATCAAGAACTACAGAGGTAACTATTTTAGTGTGTGAATACAGAGACAAATTATATTACTAGAATTAAGTTTGCTTGAACAAATAAATATAAACCATCTAAGAATCTTAATTCTTTGGTTCTCCTAGAAAGCTTTTTATAAGCTCTTCACTTCAGGTAATCAGAACATTTTTAACTGACTTGAATGGCAAAGACTGATAGGTATGCAAGAATAAAGACAGACAAATTAGTTAAGTAACCTTAGAAATTTATAAGATTTCTTTCATGGGATAATAACATTTTTCAATTCAGTTACTCCTATTCTGATTAATTAGGAGAATATTTTGAGTGGATTCTGGCAGATTAATTGCTAATTAGTTTGGCTCAGCAAAACTTGCCACCTAGTACAGGATATAATGACAGCCATTATATGGGGTTATATTTATTAGGAGAGTAAAATCAGTGGATTAGGTCTCTGCTTAAATAAATATTTTTAAGTATTTTCTCCATCTTATCACATGTTCTGTTTAAATAGGAATGGCAATGTGAATTAAAAATGTAACTGTTTGTATGTTGGGCTTTATTACTTTATATAAAGTATTCCAAACATTTGTCCATCCTCCTCTCATAAATTCATTAAAAGAGCTGTGTATTTGTATTCCACAATTATATTCTATTAAAATAGTTCTACATTTTCCTATGGCATATTTCAAGTTAAAACAGCATTGGAACTTTAATTTTATTTTTCAGAATATGGTAGAAACTAAATTAACATTTGTAGTGAAATCAGAAAAAAATTTATTTATTTAAAAATGCTTATAATATTTCTAAAAGGTGATTTTTAAAAGAAAATGGCCATGATCTTAGTTTAATCCTATATTCGTCACACCTGATCTCCCTGCTGTTAGCACCACTCAATGCCAATCTATTTCCCAGTCCTCTCAGGTCTGTTCTAAATCCCTCATCTGGTCATACCACATCAAAACAAAACAAAAAAAATGTATATATATACACACACATACACACATACACACATACACACATACACACATACATACATACATACATACATACATACATACATACATACATATTCAAATGCATTCTAACTGCTGAAGAATAGTTTGAATCTTATATTTTACAAGGCTGACCAGTCTGGAACTCAGTTCTTCCTAGGTGAAACCTAGGCTTTGATTATGCCAATGTATTTACTATGCCTTGTTTTTCTCATGCTCATTGTGCTTGCATCAATGTCATCTCTACTCACAGTATCTAACAGTTCATTCTTCATTCTTTAAGACCCTCTTAGACACCTCCTCTGTAAATTCTTCCCATATTCCACAGGCACACCTTTTTGGTATTTGCACTCAGCTTGTTTCTAATTAACGTGCTCTTTATTGTTTGGGTCCTGCTTGTTTCATCGTTCTTCTTTTATTCCAGAATATCTAAGGAATTTTGAATTTTGCATTTCTCATCTCAAGTGAATAGCATAGTCCTTGCCAAAGAGTAAACCACTCAATAAGTATTGACAGAAGAAAGAGATAAATAGCGATTTTAATTGTGGTGAGGAAAATAAATATCATCAAGAATTATCTAAATAATTTCATATTATTAATAGTGTAAGAAAGATTTTTTCTCAGTTGTTTAATATGATAGATATTAATATGTGACATTGTCCCTTTAAAAATTTTTCTTTTACTAGCCAGAATATTGCAAGAGAGAAATTCTTATCTGTGGATTTATTTCCTCTTTTTTCTCATTTTGGAGAATTCAGCTAACAACTGGTGCCTACATGCCTAAGAACTGATGTTATAATAATAAATATTTAAGTTAGAATATACAAAGAAATAGAGGTATCAGCAGTTATCTCTTTTAAATTATGAATTCCCAAACAATACTTCCTGGAACCTATTAGAACCACCAAATCTCGATAAGCGAATTCCCTTTTTGAGCTGCTGCTTCTAGTTTCTTCTTCTCATTGCCACCCTGACATTTACTTGGATTTCAGGATGTTTTCCAGAGGCCAGTTCTGAGTCTCTGGTTATGATTGGATGTATACTGAGGGTGGTAAGGATCAAGTGTTAGTCAAAGAAAATCTGTTGCTGAAAATTCTAATTTCAACCACCCCATGATTGCCTCACCACAGATTAGAGAACAACTAGTCTACTCTTTGGGGATAAGAAGGATGGTTGGTTTCTAAGTTTTGATACAGAGTATGGCTTTACAGATGTAAATATGCAGGGTTGAGAGAGAAAGAGAGATCTTAAAAAGGCTTATAGGCTTGACTATTGACATATGGACTGAAAGCAAGTAGAAAAAACTTAACTCAATTATTAACAAGCCGCAGAACCTCTAGTCAAAAGAGAAAGACTGCAAAATTTAAAATGATATTTGAGTACCTCTACAAGCCAGAGGCAGACCAAAGTGAGTATATTCTTCAATGCTATTTCCAGACATAGCTCAAGAGCATATGAGAGGTGGATGAACCTATCAGAAGGCAAAACTAAAGGCCATGGAGAATAAGCTTTGGGGCTACTTTCAGCAAGTAGAAAAGTTGAGTTAATCAAAGAATGTTTCCTCTCTCCCAAATTTAGCATTATCATTGCTATAGAAGAGCAATTATTTTTTGTCTCCAATCTTTTGCTCTCTGAAGGAGGTTTGATTGTATGATTTATTGGTTTCTATTCCACTATTGTATAGTGTGTATGTGTTGGAAGTCTGTGTGTATGCTTTTTAAAATGTAGATGTCTGTATCAAGAAGATTCTCATCTGGAGCAAATGCAAACCCTTTATCAGGATCCTGGACTTTGAACCTTATGACATGATTTGATAGGACTTTTTGGTGTCTCCTTAGGAAGCAAATGAGAATATTTTACCTGCAGAAGAACAAGAAGTGAACACTTGTGGTGAAAGTATTGCCTATGTTAATTACAATATTTTTAAAGATAATATTGTTTTTATTTTTTAGTTATAGTTAGAATGCAATAGTATATTAGATTCAGGTGTACAACATAGTGCTTAGACATCAATGTAACTCACAAAGTAATCACCCCAATAAATCTAGTGTGCCACTAGCACCATACATAATTATTGCGATATTTTGGCTATATTCCTTATGCTATACTTTCTGTATGACTGTTAGTAACTACCAATTTGTACTTAATCTCTTTCCCCTTTATCACTGACTCCATCAAACCCCCTTTCATATGTTAATCCTCAAAATGTTCTCTGTATCTATGAATCTGTTTCTGTTTGTTTTTTAGATTCCACATGTACATGCAATCATATGGCATTGTCTTTATGTAACTTACTTTACTCAGCACACTGCCCTCTAGGTCCACGTGCAATACCTTTTCCCATCCCCTTACTTTTTGTGTGACTGTCTTTTAATCTGAAGTGAATCTATTGTTGGCAGCATGTGTAGGGTTTTGTTTTCTTATTCATTCAGCCACCTTTCTATTGAGCACTTGAGTACTTAATTCTTTTTCATTTGAAGTACTTGTTAGTAAATATGTAGTTATTGTCATTCTTCATTCATATTTTTGCTACATACTTTTCTTCTTTCTGAAGAAGTCCCTCCAACATTTTCTGTAATGATGGCTCGGTGATGATGAACGCCTGTAGCATTTTCCTGTCTGGGAAGCTCATATCTCTCCTTTGACTCTAAATGATAACTTTACTAGATAGAGTAATCTTGGTTGTAGATCCTGGGTTTTCACCACTTTTAATATTTTGTGCCAAGTCCTTCTGTCCTGCAAAGTTTGTTTTGAGAAATCAGTTGCCAGTTTTATGGGAATTCCCTTATAGGTAACTACTTTTCTCTTGATGCTTTTAAGATTCTCTCTTTGTATTTAACCTTTGGCATTTTAATCATGATGTGTCTTGGTGTGGCATCTATGGGTTCATATTTTTGAGAACTCTCTGAGCTTCCTGGGGTTGTATGTTTATATTCTTCACCAGGTTAGGGAAGTTCTCCATCATTATTTCTTCAAATAGGTTTTCAACGTCTTGCTCTTTTTCTCTTTCTGGTACACCTATGAGGTGACTATCTTTACATTTGATGTTATCCCATAGGCTCCTTATATTATCTTCATTATTCTGGATGCTTTTTTCTTGCTGCCATTCTGTTTGGATGTCTTCTGCTATTCCATCCTCTATATCAGTAATTTGATCCTCCACTTCCTCCACTCTCTTGGTTCCCTCTAATATACTCTTCATATCAGATTTTGTATTCTTCATTTCTGAGTTGTTCCCTTTTATAATTTTTGTTTCCACTTTATGTTTTTTATCTCTTTGTTAAAATTCTCACCGAATTCATCTGGTCTTCCCCTGAGTTCCTTCAGCATCTTTATAACCAGTGTTTTGAACTCTGTATCTAATATATTGCTTGCTTCATTTCGGTGATTTTTTTTTCTGAGACTTTGTTCTTTCAGGTGGGACATGTTTTTTTTTTGTCTCCCCATTTTGGCTGCCTCTCTGTGTCTGTTTCTATGTATTAAGTAAGGCTCCTAAGTCTCCAGTCTTAGTAGAGAAACTCTATGTAGTAGGTGTGCTGTGGGGCCTCTTGGCAAAGACTTGAGAGGGGTCTAGCTGTAGGCCAAGTTAGTTATAGCCTGAGTATCTCCAGGGCCACCTGGTAATAGTCACCAATTAATCCACATATTGCGGCCATCATGCTGGGCTTCCAGATGCCTCAAGGGGTCATGTCTGAAACCAAGGCCAGCTGTCTCTAATGCAAGGTTTGGGGCTACTCATCAAGAGGACTAGGGCACAGATGCTGCTTCTTTGGGTTTTGTGAGCCTTTGAGAGGTTTGATGAAAATTCGCAGCAGGAGCCAAGACAGCCTGTTTATATGGACTAAACCACTGGAAAAGGCTTGGGTGGGCCCACAAGATGGGAAAGGCGGAGTTTCAGGGAATATTCTGGGTGGAGCGACCTGTGTTGTCCTGGTTGATGGCGTCTGCATCTGTGGGCTGGGACGGGGTTAGGCTCAACAAAGAAGCAATGGTTTCTGCTTGTACCTCTGTCCGGGAGCAAACTGCCCCTCCAGGCCTTGCCCTGAAGTCGGACAGCTTAGCGCCTCCCCGTAGATTTCTGGCACCCCTCGAGCAGCTGCCCCAGTGTGACCCGAGAGCGAGCGAATCCGCCAGCAAGTAAGTCAGGTGGTGGGCTCTTTAAGAGCAAGGTCTCTGCTTCCCGCACCCCTCTGCAGCCTCTGCTGGTTTTCACAGTCAAAAGCTGTGGGGACTTCTCTTCCCAGCACTAGAACCCTGAGCTGAGGAACCCAATGTGCGGCCAGGAACCCTCATTCCTCAGGTGGGGGTGGGGGCTCTGCAGCCAAGATAGCCCTCCTGATTCTCTCCGGCCACTCATGGTTGTGTGACGGAGCCGTTTTACCCTCTCCCCTCCCTACTGTTTTGAGGTGACCTGTTCTCACGGTGACCTAGTGGCAGGGCTTCTGGTTAGCCAGACCTCTGGTGACTCTGCATACTGGTTGCTGTGTGGTTGTGCTATAATTTTGGTGTGGTCACTAGAGGAGGCACCTACAGACTTTATCCTCCACGCCATCTTGAATTTTTGATCAGATTACAATATTTTTTTTCCAGTAACTGTTCTTTTTATAAGAGGATTGTGTAACTCTCTCCATTGCCACGTGAGGTATCATAACTCCCTATGGAAGGAGCATGTTTCCTCACCTCACTGACTTCTGGTTTTGCTGAGTTACTTATTCTGGACAGTAAGTAGGATGTGTGCGGGAGTAATCAGTACACTAAATAGAACAAATAATTTGAGAGTGACAATATGCTTTAGCACTCCTCCCTTTTCCCTTTCGCTATGAGTATACATACTCCAAATGTAGGCTATTGCCTGGCGCTAAAATGAAAAAGACCACTGAAGACTACTGAAGTGCAGCTGCTACAGTTTTTATGTAACATCAACAACAAGAAACTAACTGTTGTTGTTTCAAGCAATTAAGATTTGGATGTTGTTTATTCCAAAGCATAACCTACCAACAGCTGAGCACCATCTTTAATGCTCATATAGTACCTGTCACAGTTAGATACAAAGTTCCTACTAAATGAATACTTAATATGTGCACGGATGAAAGGTATGCAGATGTCTAGTCATTCATCATAAAGCACCTTGTTTGAGAAAAGCCCCATTTTAAATGTATGTTGTCTTTAATGCCTACATGAGTATTCAGGTAACTTCAGTAACCAAATCTTTTAGAGAACTAGAATTCTTCTGATGGATAATCAAGGTTGCAAAAATAAAGATGCATTTGAAATGTTGGTATCAATTATTCCAACCGTATGTCTGAATGGATGAGAGTTCATATCAATGCAAAATGTCTAATAATTTATCTCCTATAAATCAATAAGGCAAAGGTCAACCATTTCATAGAAAAAATGGCAGAAAGACATTAAAAAATTTAAATAAAAGTTACATAAAAATAAAAATTAAGAAGATATCATGTTTTCAAATATTAACAAATTTAACATATATAGCAAATTGTGATAATCTACTTCACTGGCAAGCATTTGAATAAATAGGCAAACTCATATATTGCTGATAGAACTTTTAAGATAGTATTTAGCAATGTCCATCAAAATTAAAAAAAAAAAAAACAACACATAGCTTTAATCCAACAATTCTAACTCCAACAATTCATCATACAGATATACTCACATATAAGTAAAATGACCTATATATAAGGATGTTAAATACAATATTATCTGAAATAGTAAAAGAATGGAAATAATCTAAATTTCTATCAATAAGATAGGTAATGCTATATTCATGTAGATATTATAAAGAATTGTTAATTTTATGGTTTATCATCTGGAAATATACCCAAAACATATTGTGTGAAAAAAGAAAGATGAAGAAGAGTGTGCACTATGATGTCCTATAGATCAAATTAAAACATACATTTACCAAAATACATACAATATATATTTAGGGTGACCACATATTTTAGTTTGCCCAGTATATTTCTGATTTTTGCTTGTCCTGGTATAATTAACACTTTCATACCCTTTCACTTTCAAAAAAGTCTCAGTCTGATGGATAAATTAACATATATATACCTTATGTTTAGGGGTTATTATCTAAAATATTTTTCAAAGTATGCAAAGAAATACAGTGAGGGCAGCCACCAAAATGGCTGTGAGTCTGGGTTGGAAAGAACATTTAATGAATTCTATATATCTTTTATGTAACATTTGTTATAACCACGTGCATAGATTGCCAATTCATAAGTTAGTATAAAAAATTTTGAAACTAATTTCTCAAATTGATCTCTAAAAGATTTTGTAGAATGTGAAACTATTGAGAAATACAGAAATAATTATTAAAATTACAATACAAAATCATACTGTGTAATGTGAAGAAAAAGAAGCAAATGGAATTGTCATTTGACTATTCATGGGAACAATGATTGAGAAATGCATTCTACTGCTATGATGCCAAGTTGTGGCCCTAAAGCAGAGTATAATTTTCTCACTGACCCCTTGATGTTTTGCAAAAATAAGATGTTGAGATAGTTATAATAAATTCCAGTAATTAAATAGACTGCTTACTCATAGATAAATCTTGTATATTTTCTTTCCTCACCAAGATATAATATCTATTTGAACATGATGACAAAGCTCAGAGGACTTTTTTTCTCAAAATCCAATCTATTTTTTCTTCAGGTCAGAAGACTATCATAAAAGCAAGTATTATGAGACAAGCTTCACTAATTATTTGTTAGAATGTAAGCTCTGTTATGGAAGCAATTTTTCCTGGCTGGTTCACTGTGATGCCCCATTAGGTATAATTGTGCCTAGCATATTGTCAGTATGTAATAATTATCTGTTGAATAAATGAATAGATGGATTAATAAAGAAAATATTATAGTTTCACTAGTATTCTCATACTCTAACATTGGTGTATAAATTGCATAAACTTTTTTCAGGGTGAGACAGAATGACCAAATTTAAAATCAGTGTATTTTTGAACCAGCAATTTTATTTCTAGAAATTTATACTGTAGAGATACTAGTACAATGCACTAGAATTTACACACACAGATACACACTCAAAGAGACATTACTAGAAATTATAAAAATGACATTAAGGTTTTATCCATTTTTAGGGAAATAGAGTCAATTATTTTAATTTTAATTCATTTCATAAATGAAATATGTAGATAATGACAATAAAGTAAATATATATGTATGAGTTTGAATTAATTTATAAGAAAGGAAAGTGGAACAGAGAGAGGAAAGATGGTAGGAGGCTACCAGCAAATGATTCTGATTGCCACAACAGAATATAAAAACATAGCAATGAAATCAATTAAATATCTTCTATAAGTATGACTTAAAAGTTAACTATAAATTTTACAGACATTTCTAAAATGATTATCCATATAACATATATGTTTATTTGTTCATACTTGTGTTTTCTTATTAATAAGCTCCACCAAAACTGGTATCCTGGTTTTTGTGTTTATTTCTTTGCCACTTGTTCCAATTCATATTAAGCACTCAACAATTATGTTTGTTTGGATGATGTATCTAAAGCTAAGCAATCGAGAAATATGTCAATGTTAAAGTTCAGGTATAAAGTAATATCATATATTCTCTTTCATATGAACTAGACAGATTTAAAATAAGAGGTTGAACAAATTCTATACATTTAAAAATATTCTACTATGCCTTATAATTAGAAAGGGACTCACAGCTCAATATTTTGATGACAGTACTTTGAATTTCTGCTCCTTTATTATGTACATATGGAAAGGAACAGGTAGGCTTCAGCTTATTTTGTGCTCTTAACACTTCCTCTGGCAATCTAAGCAGCACAGCTATAGTTTTCTCCATGTCCTTTGTATTAGGTAATGCTATTACTATGATCATTATGCAGATGTGTGAGTGTGCAAAAATCAATATCTAACAAACATCTTCTGTTTCCTGCCTCCTGCCTCATGAACATAAAATGACTTATTTGGTTGGACAGTGCAACTCCTATTTATGCACACTGTGTATAATTCTGTTTATTTGTCTCATTTTATTAAGTAGAACTGACATTTCAAACTACTGATATCCACACCTCTTTACTGTAATGTAATGTAAGGCGTAAGTTCAATTTGCTTTGCAAACTATTTATTATGTCCCTGAAGTTGGTAGTGATTGTGACTTTATAATTGATTCTTAAAAGTAGTTTCTTTGAAAAAAAAAATTCTAAAATGCTTTTTGGTAATATTGTTAAATTAGTAAAGATCTTGAAGTAGTTTTAGAACTAAAATGTTGCATAGCTTTATATAAGATTATTTGTGGGAACTAAATTTCACTTTACTGACATTTATACAAACAATATTTCCTATTGTTCTTCTGCTGAAATACACAGAAAACAATGAGTGACTCAGAACCAGAAGCTAACCAGAAAAATAAGATCCTTGAGTGATCATCCAGCTTTCTGAGCCAGCGCTTCTGGAACAGCCATGGTGAATTGACAGATGATAAAGGTATGATTGGGTTAAAAGTAACCCAAGTGACATTTTTCTACTATTTTTAAAGCCTTAGAAGACTTAAAGCAGAGTATAATTTTCTCACTGACCTCTTGAGTTGAAATATTTATTTAAAAATTTTTTGAACTCTCTGAGTGAGAAGAAAATATAATTTAAATATTCCTTGACCTGCTGCTTTCAAACAGGTTAAAAAAGCACACCAATATTAAGGTGAAAATCTATTTTCAAATAATTATAGTCCTTGGGCTTGTGAGAGGGTAATATCTGGGAAGGCATTAACTATAATAGGGGTGCAACTGCCATTTGGCTGACACTCAGATAAGACTTGAAGGACTTTTTCAAGGGTAGAAGATTCTATTTCATAAAAAGTTGGATGCCCCCAAAGGAGGAAAGAGTAAATGTTCTTGAGAAGATATTTATTTGAATATATTTTCAGTGGGGAGTTATAACAGAAATCATCACCCTATTAAAATTAACTCTATACAATAAAAACAATATAGAGCTTTTATAATTTGTCAGGCATTTTGTACATATAAAATCTTTTAATTCTCTGGAAAACCATATGATATAATTTTATAAATAAAATAACTGGGGCTTGGAAAGTTTTAAAAATTCCTGAAGAGTCTACCTCTCTAGTAAATAGTAAGGCTCAGATTCAAATACAGGCATTGAATGGAGCACAGAAAGTTATAAAAACTAAAAATACATTTCTACTAAAATAATTTTATTTAAAATTCTGAATAAGTAAAATTTAAAAATATTGAGTTCCTATTTTACCTACTTTTTGGAAAGTTTCACAATTGTAAAAGGCATTTATCTTGATGATAAAGTACTATTAATGATATTGGTAAAGACAATTCCAAATTATCATGTTTTTTGCCTCTTAAGAGGTATGCAATCATTAATCCTGAAATACAAGAAGCTGGTTGATTAAACAGATGTTTTTGTAATATGTCCTATGTATAATTTTTCATAGTTTGTCCTGTAGTTCATAAAAATATCAAACATTAGATACAGAAAGGGCAGATTTTTATTTTGAATGTAATAAAAACTAATTACTTAAGAAAAAAATAGTATCCTGACTGATATATTTAATATAGTACTTGCTGTATAGAATTTGGTTAGTACATGATTATTTTTTACTATATGAATTAAATCTAAGTTTGCATAGGTATAGATATATCTATAAGGTGTTTAAAAATAAAGCTATGTTTTGGAACATTATAGAAAAGTAGGACAACTAAGCCTTATGTCATTCATATGAGGTAAAGTAAGTATTTAAAAAAATTTTTTACTCTACATTATATTTTAAATTTACTTTATGATGTTATCATTTTGAATATTGATTTTATTTTATATTAATCATTTATTTGTAATATGAAACTTATCTTTGAACTAAAAGATGCAAAAAGAGTTTGGTAAATCAAATGCACTATCATTGTCAACAAATACATGAAGAAATATTTAAAAATCAAGGTACAGGACTCACTTCTGCTAATCAAAGAATCTATTAGAATATATATCCTAATGGAAACTATTTGGGGAGTAAAAAGAAATGTATATAACTTATATATATACATATATATGTATACACAAATAGATGATAGATAGATAGATAGATAGATAGATAGATAGATAGATAAAGTAGACTCCAGAGGTTTATGGAAGTTATAAATGATTTGTGAGGTATTAATTTTGGAGAGACATACACAGAGAGAAGGGACCTGTTCATAAAGATGTCCATTTGTAAGAGGGTGACAGTTAAAAAAAACCAAAATAGATTAAAATGATGAGATATTATGACAACTGTTATGAGAAAGGTAGGTGCCTTCCTGCGTTAAGATAGAGAATGGCTCTGCGGACCTGAGAAGACCCATGAAAGCAATACACCAAGAAGATGTTGAGGTAAGATTAAGTTGTTACTTTCTTACATTTCTTTTTCATATACATAACCAGCTACATAAGAATTTATATAAGCTGCATAGTTACGGAAGAAAAAAAGACAATATGAAAGTTTAATCAAAGGGTAATAAGACTTGAAAATGGTGCTTAATTTCTCCATATACATTGACTTGTATCCTCATGTAAAAGTACAGATTCCTGGTCATGGCAATGTTTTAGAAACTCAATATATTATGTAATGGATTATAAGAATATAAATAACATCATAAATAAAACCAATCTAATTATATCACAATAGAGGCTAAGAATCCATTTGTAAACTACCAAAAGATCCAGCTGAAGAGACATATGTTTTCCTTAAAATAATGAAGTATAGAATGTGTGAAATTTATTTTGCAAGCAAGCCTGAGATTTTATGTATGTCAAACTTGGGAAAGGCTATGTTTTTCATGAGAGATATAAAGAATTTCTTTAAAAAAATTAGAAGCAGAAAAGTTTTAAACTTATTTTAGTCATGAGTATGCCATAGCTAAATTAAAATTCATAGTTTTGTATCTGGTATTCAGAAAGAATGTTTCAAATTGAAGAACTTCTAAATATTTGTTTAAGCATGGATCTTAAATCACTCAGATTTTCTTAGATAACATAAAACATAATAGAATTTACAGATGTTAGCCTGAAAATTAGTAACTGTCTATCCTATTAATAATGGGAACATTTGATGACCTAGATTCCACTCAATGGTAAAATAAAAGAAGCAATGAAAACTAGATTTACCTCTTGCCTATGCTTTATGTAAATATGATTCACATTACCCAGAACTTCAAACTCTTTTACAAAGAGAAACTAGGATTGGATCTATTTTGTAAGCAGTAACACAGGTAGCAGGTTTAAATCTAGTAGTAACCTGTGTGTGTTTGCCTTCCTATCTCCCAGCATTTCATTGGAACCTTGAACTGCTTTCATCCTCTTACCATATAAAAAACAAAAAATAAGTACTTAGAGTAAGCATCAGCTTAAATGATAAACTGAAAGATTCTAACATGTGCTTGGAAAGCGAGTTTTTCTCTATACAAAGATCAAAGGAATTCTAAATTAAATACAATATTTACCCATTATTGCCTTTTTTTTTTTTTTTTTTTTTGGTCCATCTAGGAAAAAATACTTTGGTGAGGGGAAGGAGACTTGTGGTATAGGGGAGATGCAGAGTAAAAGAGTCACTTTGCATGATAGAGGACAGAAGTTCAAGATTGTTATTGATTCTAGGTTCCCATTTATTCACAGCCCCTGGGCTAGTTGCCATCTAACTGTTTGAGCCACTAAGCTCATTTGAATACAAATAGGTGGTCTTGGATATTCTGTATAGCAGTAGGATGTGGGAGAAATATTTTCCTAATTCCATTCTAAGGAGAAATTGAGTAAACTAGTTTGTAATTTCCTTGTAAACTAGGTCAGTATTGGACCCTCTGCTATTTAATATATAATGTTTAAATTACCTTTTAGTTGCAAACATGTGTTACCTTCATTTCACCAGTGTTCAAATGTATTTTTTAAAAATAGAGTTTAATTTTCTAGGTGACCTGTCATATTCCAGTCCTTTAAATACTCTTCTTAATGCCCCCCCACCCCAAAAAGGGGGTGGGAATTAGTCTTTTTAAAAAGACCTAAACTCATTCTTGTGAATAAAAATTAGCAAAGGACTCTTATTTAATATTTTCATGGCATTCACTATTGGTTTGAGACTTTCACAATGTAAAGCATCAGCTTTGAAAAACCATATGAGAAAGCTACTAGAAGATGAGTTACTTCTTTCTCAGATACTATTGTTGATATTTAAAATGACAGTGTATTTATGTATGTTCAGTTCTTTGGACTAATGATACTTACACTGTCCTTCAGGGAAGTTAAGTGGGAGCTTTTATAAGTTTTTACAATTGGCTCTAAATTTCACTTTTAGAAGAATTTCACACTTAGGCATGTTTTATTTAATATTTCAGAATGGCAAGTGAGTGGGTATTCCTGTATCACTAACGTATCAATGGATTTTATTAATTTATAGCCACATGCAGAGAGGAGTGACTTTGGACAGACTTTAGGTAATAGGAAATGAAGAATAAATTTTAATAGCGACTTAAATATCATATAGGATTTAGTTGTTAGTTATTATTCAGTATAGGAAAATATTTTTTTAAAATCTTTCTATATGTAAGAAACCTGTTATGTTTTTCTGTGAACCTCTGAAAACAATATGACCCGAAATTAAAATATATAATTACAGTCTCTGAGTTATCTCACTTTGGGAAATTTAAGAAAACAATTATCCAGAAATGGAATGCCATTTGCTCAGCAACTTGTTCAAATTTTGTTTTTAACACCATAAAATTGAAAAATTGAAACTTTTATGCCTAAGGAAATTTTTAAGGGTTATGATATATCAGCTAAAAGAAATGTTATGTAGATATTAAAAATGACAAATATGGAGGAGAAAGGAAAATGTTTATGTAAAAGCACAGAATTAGACTTTTTAAAAGCTGGTATTTTTAACATTTACATAAGGTTATACTGATATAAAAAGACAAACATATTTGAGTAAAGCCAGCAAACTGGTATTGAATATGAATTGTATTTGATTGTATTAAATATTATTGAATATATTGTACTGTATTGAACACATGATTTGAGACTAAAAAAATGTATATCAATTTCACCCCTTTGGAAGTAAGTCTAGCAGTAGTGTTAGAATAACTATTATTGGTATCTCAGTTTTTTCAAAAATATTTTAATGTGTATATTCTTATTCAAAATATTATTTTATTTTGAAATAAAATATTCTAAATTTAATATTTACCCATTAAATAAACTTAATATTATAATATTTAGTTATTACCCTTTTCTTCTGTCCATCTAAAAAAGTACAATTTTGTACACTTGGTTTAAATCTTTTGTTCTTCAAGACACTAGGCATGCAGTAGGAAACTGATAAAGACCTTGTTGACAAATGGAAATTGCTAGGAATTAAAATTAGCCCACTTATACTAATCAATACTTAGAAGACATTGAGGCATACACATTCATTAGAGAATCATTACTGCACATAAAAGATGTATTTGAAACCATGCTAATGTAAAACTTTAAAAGATATGTTTATTGTACATCTTAATAGGTGAAGAGTGATAAGGAAGGAGTCGTTAGTGTAGTATTTGTACCCTGTGGTAAATGAACCATTTCAGTCTCTTTGGTCTCTCACATTTTCTGCAGATGAAGCTGCTTCTGTTTGTGGTCAGGTAAGGGGAAGAGAGAAGAAACAATTTTCTTGATCTATGGTTTCCAAATTTGAAATTAGAAATGTATGATTCACTCAGATTTCTGTTCAACCTTGTTGTATTCTAACTATCTCTACATTCTTAAAGATAAACTACAGGATCACGTTGAGATTGTCTCTTACAGTTCATTACACAGGGCTCAGTAATTTTGGTCAAAGTGTTTTACATCATTACTTTTTGTTGTTTACATTTAAGAATTCACAATATATCACATTTTACTGCTATTACCCTTATTTAAGATATAAATTAGTGGCTCAAAAATGCTTTATTTCAGTTATGAGGACAAAGTAATGTAAAAAATATATTTAGAATAATGCATGTAGATACTGAGTGCATATTTAGAATGCAGACCATGTGCTGGAAAAACTTCAATTTCATAGAAACAGCCATCAAGTATAATTTTAAAAAATAGGAAATTAAAGGCTGAATATTTTAAAACAATTTTATTGGGCAATTTCATTGTGTCTTAAAAATTTTTTTCAAAGAGTAACATAAAACCACTACATATTTTTCATCATTTTTCATTACATTCAAATGACTTCTCTGGAATACAGTTGATATTTATCCAACAAACATCAAATAATATTTCCGAGTGTATAGATTGGTATATTCTATGTTTGTAAGAAGGTCTTACATATCACATAAGCTTACAATAATATAATTATTTTAAATTATATTATCGATATAAACTTTGCGATTATGCTACTATTTATTGAAAACCAAATGGTTAATAAGTCATTAAATGGGAAAAAGAGACAAAATTACGGACACTTTATAAAAAATTTTAACCTTAGGAGAGAAAATAAATTGAAAATTATATTTTTGCTGCAAAATATATAAGGCCAATTCTAAAATTGGTTACAAATACTGCACTCAGAAAGAAATAGGAGTAGCCATTGGAAAATGTTATTTTCACAAATGCAATGTTGACAGTATTATAAATCAGTGATATATGATGTGAAAAACATTTACTATTATATCATCTATTTGTTTTATTTTTAGATGATTGATATCACTAAAGTACACAGTATTACGTGTTTGTGCACACAAAGCATATCTACGTATCATGTATATACTTATGCATATATTAATGCATATATCTATATTTGAAGAAGTATTCTACCCATTAATGAAATTCTATGCCTTAAAAAGAATTGGGTTTTCATTATTAACCTATGTGATAAATTGAAAGAGAATAAAAAAAATAGTAGAGTTGTATGAGTAGAAAAGAAGTGTTTAATTGTATAGGTAGGATTTCTCAGTATTCTCAGTATTTTTCTTTTAGAAAATTAAGTAAACCTTACTACCCAACATCACTTGATACCTATTTTCCTATAGGTCATTATTTGGTAATTCTTGATAAACTTTTACAAAGAGATGGTGATTGATATTCATGTTCTTCATTTCTTCACTTAATCATATATCTTCACTAATTCAATTTTGCTTCAGGTGCTTTATTGCTTCTGAAACAATTATTGATAAGGAAACCAGTAAAATGCATTGCTCTAAACTCATCAGGGATTTTCCAGCATTTATTTGAGTTCTTTATAGTATTTGGAAATACTCAGCCATTTTTTACCTTCTTAAATAGTATTTATTTGCTTCTCACTGAAAATCTTTCACTTCTAATTTCTTAGTATATTGTTATATTTTAATGCTTTTATTTTTTTATTTAGCAATTTTATCTCTTTTAGTTAATGAGGGAATATTAACTAACCTGCTGTTCTCCCCAAAAGAAGCTTCGCTGTTATTCACTACATCTTTTACGAAAATTACTTTCTTAAAAATTGACTTTCATGATACATCATTATTCTCATTTCTTTATTTTTATCATTTGCTTTTTTGTTGGCAAATACTTCATTCTCCACTCATTTGAATTTTTTAGTACTTGAAAATTTGACAGAAATGATCTTCTCTTTCATTCTATTTGGTCTTTCTAAGATATTTCATCTAAGCTCATAGCCTAGTTGCTTATATACAGATGACTCAAAAGTATCTCCAGCCCAGCCTTCATTTTTTTTTGCTCCAGAACTGTACATCCAATGCTAACTGCATTTTTAGGTAACAAATCAACATATCTCAAAATGAATCCATGACTACCCTTAGTCCTTAAAATAGTAATAAGAGCTACTATCAGTGTCATTATGATAGCGAAGAATCTAGGAGGTACCCCATATGTTTCTTCTTTCAAATTCTAATATCATATTTATCACTTATCTGTAGTATCTCTTAACTAGCTCTCACATTTCTGTTTTTCTTCAACTTTATTTGCTTCACAATTCAAGTTGGTTTACTGAAGTAGTTATTTAGACTTGTCCTCATAGACATTCTTGCCCTGTCAAAGACATTCTCCATATTACAGAGTAATAGTTTCAAAGCAAATCTGTTTATATTGTTTTTTTTTTCCTGTTTAACCCCATTATTCATCGAATAGGTATTTGTTGAGTGCCAGGTATGTGCAACTATTTCTCTAGATACAAAGAACACCTAGGTGAAAAAACAAAAACAAAAACTCTCAGCTTAATAGAGTTTACATTCTGAAAAGAAACACATAAATATAAAGTAAAATGTCAAGTAACAGTATATATTTTGAAGAAAAATTAAGCAAGGTATATGGGAAAAGAGTAAGAACTGCTGCTATTTTATTTCTGTGGGCTTCTCTGTTAAGGCAGACTTTGATAAGAGTGACTCTGAATTGAGAAGATAACCAGGAAGAGTGTCTCAGACAGGGAGAAAAAAACAAAAAAACTTCCAGCCTGTATGATTGGAATAAAAATAGCAGAGTAGGAGTTTAGGTCTTAGAGAGCAAAGGATGAGGGAGGATGGTACAGGTCATGTAGGGTTTTTTAAGCTCAGTGTTTTAAACCAGTGCAGTGTAAAATCCTGATTGAGAATGGGGAGCAACAACTTCTTATTGATATATTTGTTTTAGCAGTCTCTTTGACTGTTTATAGATCAAAGATTATAGCAACACAAGAGTGAAAGCAGTGAAACAAGTTAGGAGGGTATGCAATAATCCAGATAGAGAATTCAGATTTGATATAGGTTGTTGGATCCATGGAAGTGATAAAAAGGTGGATGGATTCAGGATATACAAATTCTGACAGTGAAGTGCATAGGATTTACTAATGTAATAAATGTGTGCTGTGATTGAAGAAGAGGAGGCAAGAATGACTATAGAAACTTTTTCAGAGCAATCAGGTGAATCATTATAAAATTTTTTGAGATGGGAATAAAACATAGTTGGGAAAGATTTAGTAGTTTTGTATTGAAAATGCTACATTTAGGGTACCTGGTAGCCATGCGAAGTGAATTGTTAAATATGTAATTATGCCTATTCGTGTAGAGCTCAAGAATGAGGCTGAAATTAGAGACCTAAATACTATTTCAAGCCATGGAACTAACTAGATGTGATCACACATGAAATTCAAACATATAGTAAAGAAGATGTCACAAGACTAATTTAGCAGGAGCAGCCAGGTAGGTAGTAGGAAAGAGGACTTTTAGTGATTTCCTAATATGTACCCATTGAATGAATACATAAATAATATAGTTTGCATGTAAATTATAATCCACAGTGAGGTTTGTCAAAGACAACAAGACCTGTTTCTCATTTTTTTGTTCTCCATTTTAATGAAAAATACCACTACTGATCCAAGTTAGCAAACCAGAAACTTAGAACATCACCTTCTCAGATGAAGTCCTGCAACCTTCCCTAAACGAGAAATCTTTCCGTAATGTCCCTGTCCACATTGGATCCGTATAACTTTTTGACAGAGACACTGAATATGTGTATCCATTCCTAGTAAGACATGACTTAATCATGAGTTAGGAATTTGTAAGATAAGAAATTATCTGGACATGCAAACTTTCCTATAACTATAGCTATTTATCATTAAATTAGAGCTGAATGCATTATCATATGATGAAAACCACACTATTCCCATTACTAATTTGGAACTAATATTAATATTAACTATTTTAACATTTTGTGTTCCACTGCAATAAATCACCTTTTTAAAAAAATTTACCTAAATGTTATGGTCCATGTGTGTTTCAGTGGTCTATTCAATGGTCTACAGAAGCCAAGGGTTTGAAAAATACTGCATTAATGAGTAGCCTGAATTTATAAACCAACTATTTCAATACACCCGAGTAGTTGGTATTTAAAATATTATTTATCTATTCTGTTGGCATATACTCTTTGATCTTGGGGGAAAAAAGCAGTGTATGTTAGTTGAAGAAGATCAATGACTCTTTTTCAGGGCCCAAAGCCATGTGTACCTTCTATCTAATACTAGGTACATTTGATTGCAAAAAATAACAGGTCACAGCTGAATCATGATTATTGTAACAGTTATTCCTGTTCTATCAAAACATATTTTTAACATAAATATATTTTAAAAGTTACTTTAAAAGGTGTCAAAGCCTCTTTTTAAAATATTTTGTATGTAGTAATTTCCCCCCTCTGTGAGGAAGAAGTTTGTTTTGTTTTGAAACATGAAAAATCATAGACCGATTTCCATAACATTAAAAAAATGAAAATAAAAAGTCAAAGAAAATATTCACGTATATTTAAATTTGGAGTCCCTTCCTTAGAGACAGTCATAAGAATGGTCATGGAAAAAATTTCACCCAAGCTTCTTTGATAGCATGCTTTAATGTACTGAAGTCATACCCATTTTTTTAACTTAAAAGCTGTTTTTGATTAAGCAGGCTTGGAATTTTTTGAAATAAAACATGTCTTCACATCTTTCTATTCTTAAAGCTGAAAAGAAAAATTGGCAGCAACTGAAGGGGAACATGCAGCCCTATAAACTGCTAATATTTTATTGGATTTTTATATAATAAGAAAAATGGTGGGCATGTTAAGCAAACAGAAAGGAGCTGCATCACATTCTCTGTTCAATTTAGTAATAGGTATGTTTAGGAAAGCAGTATGAAAGAAAGTCTCAATTTATGCAACTGATTTACATCTTCCCTAAAAAGGCTTCCTAAGGACAGTATCTTTTTCTTTCATTTTGATGACTTCATGATTCTGCCAGGCCTGCTTTAGATTAGGTTTACAAAGATAAAAGCATATTACCTTAATTGTCAGACACAAAGGAAGAAAGCAGGAGTTCAATTTCTTATATTTTCCTATCTAAAGGATCCAGACAGCTGTTAATCATTATATTTGAAGTACTGAAAGGAAAGAGAGAGAGAGAGAGAGAGAGAGAGAGAGAGAGAGAGAGAGAGAGAGAGAGAGAAAGGAAGAAAGGAAGAAAGAAAGAAATGAAGGAAGGGAGGAAGGAAGGAAGGAAGGAAGGAAGGAAAAGAAAGAAATATTAAAAAGAAAAAAAAGAAAGAGAAAAGAAAGCAAGCAAAGAAAGAAGAGGGAGCGAGGGAGAAAGGGAGACAAGGGAAGAAGAAAGAAAACATGGAAAGAAGGAAGGATGGCAGGAGGGAAGGAAGGAATAGAAAAATTATAACTAAGGAAAAAGTTATAGCGCTAGCTTGTCTGGTTCATTATAACTATCTCTTCATTGGAGTCTCCTGGTTGAAATAGCTGTCAGATAAAATCTATTGAGCTTCTTATATTTATTATATTATTAACTATTCCTCCTCTGTTGGCTAATTTAAAATTTCACTGAAGTATCTACAAATAAGGCTCTATATCTCAGTGATAATAATTCTAAACTGCATTAGGGACGTAATCTGCTTACCTTCGCTTCTTGGCTTAATAGTAATTTTAAAAAGTGACTTTAACTTCAGAAACGGATTCTTAAATTTTAAAAGCAATGATTACTGCTAATAGAATAGCTTTTGGATAAGTGGATAATTATAATCTTCCTAGGAACTAAATTAATTAGCTGCCACAGTTTCCTAAGAAGAAGGCTTTGTACTTTGCACATTAGATATTTATTTGACAGAAAAGCCATAACTAAGCAAGTTAGGCTACTTGGGATCATTTAACATAATGTAGCAAAATAGAACCATGCAGCGATTGATTGATTTCTTCATGTTAGAAATGGAATTCTGAAACTACAAATAGAGTTTGAAAGGACGCAGTGCTTAATATTCCTATTGAGTTCATTTTACTTCATTTAGTGGAAGAAAAATTAATTGCAAAATTTGTTCAAAATAATATGAAATTTTAATTGTTAATAGATAAAGTTGAAGCAACACTCATAATTTGAAGAACAAGGACGTTAATGCAAGTGAAACACTCTCCGTGGCAGCTCTACAACCTAGGCTTTCAAATCTTTCATTGTAGTATGTGAAGATTGGGTTGAAGAATTTTTTAACACTCTGTAAGAATACTTCCAGTCCCCATGTGATACATATTCAGCAAACACGCATATTAATTTGGAATAATTTAGTTTAGAATTTAGTTTAATATAGTTTAGAATTTCAGATATAAATATGGGATTGTAGAGCTGTTTTATTTTTGAACAGTGATTCTAGAGGCCAAGTGAAAGATTGTCTAGAGACTTTAAGAGAAGTGAAATGATTTGAATCCTCACAAAATTCGTAACAGCTTATTAATGTGATTTTGCATTTTGCATGTGGAGTATCTAGTGTGACTTGACTCAATCATATACAAGCTATATGACCTTAAGAAAATTACTGTACTTCAGTATTCTTTTATAAATAGAGATAACAATAGTACCAATTTAACTGTGCTGTAAGAATTCAATAAATTAATACATGGAATTGGCTTAGAATCAATCTTAATACATGGAAAGCACTTAAAAATATGTAACATATTATTGTTACTATTTTGTTTGAATATATCTATCTATGTGTGTGTGTGCGTGTGTGTGTGTGTGTTACTCATATTTTAGAGAAAAAAACACTTAAAGCTTTGAAGTTATATTTGTAATTACAGCTTCTGTTGTGTTTGGGGGGCAAATCTGGCACTGGTCCTTTTTTCCTCTCTATTTCACTCAGTCTGTTTCTTGCTTAAAATGGGACCATTTCTTCAAACAAAACAAACCAACAAACAAAAAATATCATTTCTAAAACTTTTACATATAAAGGATGGGAGAATGTAAACTAATATTTTGTGAGACCCCTGTGATCCAGGCTCTGAGTGTATCTCTTTAGATATTGAAGTGCCATGAGACTATAGAAGATATGTATGTATCTTACTCCTTTGTCGTCTCTCTCAGAGACAAGTTTTACCAGCTGAAGCTTTACTTCCCTACTGATTTATTTTCACAAAGTCATTTGTCTTCTTTGTTAAGCAAACCTATATGTAGCTATAGCTAATCAGACTCATTTGCAAATAACATTCCAGCAATTTTCTGCTTTCTATTTGAATTTCAAAGACAATTTCTTAGGTCTTTATCAACTATGAGTCTAGAAATTAAGGCTTACATTATATTTTGAAATTGCTCTTTAGTATACATTTTTCTTCATTAAAATGTTTTCTTCATAATATTGGCCTCAGGAGATGGCACATATTTTACTCATCCAGACCCAAGGAGAAAAATAAGCAATATGGTGCCTGTCAGCTATATCATATTAAATTTTATAACTTAACTGGAATCTCTTTACTAAAACTATTGCCACTATTCAATTTATTCACAGTACTACATTAAAACATAATTCTAATTTTTAAATGATAAATTTTGTACATTTATTATATTATTAAAATTAAGATAATCTCCGGATTAAACTAGCTAAAAGCCTTTAAATTACATTATATAAAATCAATTAATGAATGACACATGACAAAACTGTTAGCATAATATTGAAATTATATTATTTTGATTTTATCAAAAACTAATAATTTTTTACCATGTTATAGAACTATAGTCTATTCAACGACAATTTTTATGTAGACTGCAAAAGTACTATTTTAAGTAAAGTTATATTACAACCTTTGCTTAAGTTAAAAATTATTAAAATAATATTCTGCTGGACAATTGTATTTTCAAAAGTTTCTAATTTTAAAAATGCTACCTGGGCTCATTTTAGTACATTTCAAATCTTTTGATTTAACGTAGTCAGAATATTTTGAAAAGCATGTTTAATTTCCAAAGTAAATGCATTAAGATATTATTAGGGCCGCAGCCATTTAAATTTTTTATCTTATTTGTTAATTATTATATTATACTTTATTTTTTACAATTTCTCTTATATAAAAATAAATAAGTTAAACTTTTATAAGGCTAATTCATTTGGAAAATTTAAAAATAAGAAACAAAATTTAGCTGGTTTTAAAATGAGTATAACGGGAAGGATATTGAAGAGAAATTAGAAGAAAGGCAAAATCTACTCTATTCAAAATCTTGTTACAAAGACCACAATTATTGATCTTTATCCTAACATCACTAAGAAACCAACATAAATACTTAAGCAATAAGTTAGTTGCCTTTTTCAGAATTATGTTAAAATTACTATTATATGTCAATGGTTGATTAGAAGGATCCAAGAAGATACACAAGGACAGTCTTTAGATCTCTGTATTCTTAAAACAGAGAAGAAAAAGTGACAGTAATTGAAGGAGAGCATGCTATTGATATTAATATACATTCAAAATATTTATTGAGTGCTTTTGTGTTTTAGGTCCTATTCTCATCACTTAGAAGTTAGCTTGTCTTTAAATTACCTGTTTATATAATTTTTCCCATTTTATTTTACTTTTTAAAAATTTATTTGTAGGAGTTAGTTTTTGTTCATAGTATTGAAACTGCAAACTATTTTTTGTTAGTATTATGTTTTACAAATATAATCTCTGAAGCAAAATTTGGCATTTAACTATCTTGATAGTTTTCTTTATTTTAAGAAATGTACATATTGAATTTATTGATTAATTTATCAGATTATTATTTTATCAGTATGAGTTTATAATTTTTAAAAAATTGGTCTATATTTTTTATGATTTGTGCCTTTTGTAACTTATTTAAGCACTTGTGCTTACATATTTTATTCATATATTTTAATTTTAAAATATTCAATATTTGAAAAATTTTTTAAAGGAATTTGTTATATATAATTTCTTTCCATATTGCTAGCAATTGTGTAATATTAATCTTTTACATTTGTATTTGGAAAAATATAAGAATATTAAAGTAACAATTGAATAGTCAAATTTTTTAAACCACAGCTGTTACACACTAGGTTTTCTTAATTGGTTTCTTTAAGTGTTCTCTACTCTCCCTGTATGGTCTACCTGCACCAATATATAATTTCAATGTTTCTATGGTTAATATCTTGTATTTTATGCTTAATATCTTGTATTTTTCTATGAGTAAATATTTCCCTTTTCTATTATTATTTTCTTCATAAACTTAGCTGTTCACATTCTATGATGTTTTTATTTTAATTTTTATGATCATGTTTCCAAGTTATCAAAAAGTATCAGAATTTTAATTTAAAACACATTATGTATGTATATACTCTCTCACACACACACACACACACAAACATATATATATATATGTATAGAAATAAGATATTGTTATTATAGATTTTTCTCCCAGCCAAAAACATGGTACATTGACTGCTGTTTTATTAGTTTCTAAGTATTTAAGATAATTTCTTTTAATGATTAAAAATTTCAGAACAGTGATTACCTGGCATTGCCGGAGAATTATGAAGGGTATTATTAATGATTTATTATTACAGCACAGTATTGAGTTTTGTATGTTTGAAAACTTACATATATCATTCATGCATTCATTAATATGAAAGAACGCACAGAAATACTTAACAAAATTGAGAGTTGCACTTAATGTGAAAACCATAGTTTTTGTGTATATAGAAAATCACTTGAATTATCTAAACTTTTACAATGAACATGTGATACGTTTGAGTTTGAAAAATGTAATAAAGATTAAAAGAGAAAAGTCGTCATAAATTTTAATTTTTCCATAAAATTCCTAACCATTTTAAAATTTAGTTCAATAACCTTATATTTTAGTTGTTAATGCCAAGAGGATATTTTAAAAATCAATTTCTTGTTTGCTTATTACTAGTGTACAAGTATACTTTTAATTGTGTATCCAGAACAGTGGCTAACTTTCTAATTTATTCTAACACATAAAATAAAGAATTATAGAAATTTTATATAGACAGTCACATCACTGCAAATAAAAAAAAGTACATTCTTTTCATTGTTTTTATTTATATAATTTAGTTATTAGTTTGGAATTCAAATGTAATTTTTGTTCCAGTAAGCTTGAACATCTATTTCCTTTCAGTGTCAAGTGGAATGCGATGTACATTTTAAAGAAATATGATATTTTATACAGGCTTATTTTTGTAAATGAACTTGATACATCTAAAGTAAGATAAAAACAGTATTTTAATTTTGGATATTTAACTTAAAAAAATTAGATTTTAGTGACTTTTTTTCCCCTTCAGCATTTTATGGATATTATTAAAACCAGTCTCAATGTCATAGAAATGAACACTGAACTCAGAATGAATTATGAGCAGATAGTTTATTAGAGAGAGAGAGGCAGGCAGGTGCACACACGGGTGCGCGCACACACACTAGCATGAAGAAAAAAACATGCTACCTGAAGGCTTTTTGTGACAAGATTATATAGGCAATCAAAAAGTGGGAAGGGGTTCAGGAATGAGAATGTGATTCCTCCTCCTGTGATGTCTGCCACTTAGTCATCAGTTTAAAGATAGTCACAAGATTTCTTGGTTAATGATTCCTGCTGATGTCCTGCAAAACAAAGGATTATGTAATCATGTTGGTTAGCCTTTTGTATTTTAAATGACCAGTCCTAAATTGCAGATTTAAAATATGATTTTTTTTCCCCCAGATGAGTGCTGAGTTAAATCTTAATTAGAATATCAGTAAAGAGGGAAGGGAACAAACCGCAATAAAAATGAAGTCTCTGTATTTGACGAGATCGAATCTCTCTTCTTACAGCTATTTCATATTAGATCAATATTATTCCATTTTCTAGACTGTATTACAGCTGATGAAAAGTCTTCTGTCAGTCCGATGGCTTTTCCAGTTGCAGAAATTTTTCTTTCTGATAACTTCTTAGCATTTGCTTTTTGTCTTGTATGTTCTATCATTTCATCGCTAGTTCAAGATCCATTTTATTATATAAAGACGCATGTTTCTTCAATCCTGCAACTGTTTCAGCACTTATCTCATTGTATATTACTTACCCCACTGTCCTCTTTTCTTAAGATATTCTTATTAAATGAAAAATATCCTTTCTCAATTTCTATTACATATATTTTATCCTCTTTCACATTTTTATCATTTTAATTTTGCTTGCATTTGAATTTTACTTAAATCTACCTTTCAGATGTCAAACTTCTAATTTCGTAATCTGCTGTTTAATGTCTTATGAGTTATTAATTTAAATGTTTTTGTTGATTTTTAGGAGCTCTATTTGATTTTCCCCCAAATATTTTCATTTATTTTATGCTTGTATTCTGAGTACCTAACTCATCTCATATATTTATTTTAAATGTAATTATTTCATATTATTTTTCAGATTATTGTTCTCTTATCTGAGGTTCTTTGCGTTTGTAGGGTATATGGACTCTCATCTAGGATTTTCCCCTCTTGCTTTTTTACTTATTTATTTATTTATTTATTTATTTATTTATCTATCAATTATAATGTCATATCTAATAGGAGATAACTTTTGTCTATGGGAGTTCCATGTGTCTCGGTTATAAAAGTTCTCTTGATTCAGAGGGATTTCTGACATTTCTTTGTTGACCTTATGGATTTCTGTGAAACTGTCCAATTTTTATGCTTATTTTTTGGTTTTGAGTTTTCTCACTTATCAGATATTTAGCTTACAAAATAAAGGGCCTCAAGCATAGGATTTTAAATGTTTAAAAATGAAATCTTCTCCCCTTTTCCCATAGATTTATCAACATCCATTTTACTTTGAGCTTTATGCAGAGTAGACAATTCCAAACTCCTTTATCACTCACTCACTGGCTGTGTCTTCCATTCTAGTGTGTTTGTCAGAAATCCAACATCAGCAATCAGTACACATATCTAAGACCCATGGATGCCTCTATCTCAATTTATATTTAATTCCCTGCTTTTAATTTCTCATGACTTGCTTGTTTATTCTCAAGACCATATATATATTAAAAAAATAATGTATATGGGTGCTGGCATGAGGTGGGGAGCAGGGGAGAGAAGCCCATAGCAGTTTAGTTTTCATATTACTGAAGCCTCCAAAAGTGATTTTTGTATGTAAATATATGTCTTTCCTTTATTTGGATGAAACTCTTAAACATATTAGTGACTAAATTTTGAATATCCTAAATAATAGTACAATAGACTAGAGCACTTTGAGAGCAGAAAACATTTAAATGTGTACCCTAATTATATTTTAAACATAGTATCTGGTAAATTAACATTTATATAAAATGTATATAGATCTGTGGTCTGAAATAAAATGTTCTGTAGAAGGAATATAGATGAAGAAATTTCCTAGCATTTGTAACAAAAAAAAAATTATGTTTATCATAAGTTCCTACTTAATTAAAAGAACCTCTGATACTTTAAAATAAAAAGGTGCTGTAAGTGATTATTTGCAAATGTCAAATGTGCTTTTCTTTACTCTAGGTAATTGAGTAAACTCTTTAAGATATTTAAGTTGGCAATGCCTCAAGAAAAACAGTGACTTTCAGTAAACTGGTCAAATTGTTCTGGCTACTAGAGAAATAAGTTTTCATTTATTATAAAGACAAATTCTAACTGATTATTTTAAAGCAACAAGTTTTTCTTTTTTAAGAACATATTTTATTTCTTCTAAGTTATAGAAACTATAGAGTATATATTTTCAAGAGAGATTAAAGAAAATTTTATTAGTTGAAATATTTTTTATTGTATTTTTTACATATCCAGTAGACTCTCTTTGTCTGAGTGGAAATCAAGTAATCATTCATAAGATACCAGAGGATTTATGTAGGGAAGCTAGTGATATAAAAAAGAGATAAATTCACATTTTGAAAGAATCTGACCTTTTATTAAATCTGCAAAGGAAAAGGGAGTTAAAAACCCTCCTGCAGATTTCACAGGCCTCAGTTAAAAATGGCTGTAATTATTATTACACAACAAAATGAGTCAATTAGTCTTCTGGAATTTTTGCTCCACCATCTTTAGCAACCCTCTCCGCCTAGCGTTCAGGTTATTGAGGCTCTCAATAACACTCTCAGCATTTGATTTTGTTTATAAAGATAAATGAATCACAGCTATCTCTTAAAGAGTGAAATTGCATTGTAACGTGCTGAATTCGTCTATGACTAGAAGAAAAACGTGCGGTGGGGGGGAGTAAATCCTCAGACCTCTTAATATCTTCCACCATCTTTATAAATATACTGATGAAAAGGAATTAAGGAGATAATAAAATGCCCTCAGTATAAAATATATAGCTCCATTTTCTGTGCTGGAGACCAAGTCTCTTAAGTAAAAATTATTTTCTTGTATCTTACACCGTTTGTTTTACATACTACCCCCGCAGCCTAGTCTACACATTTAAAAAAAAATTATAAGAAAGAAATCATGATTTTTAATTTTGAGTGAACAGTGTTAATTTCTAGCACTGGTTAAGGTGTGATTTAAATAATGTGGTCATTTCTTATAGGCTTCCTATGTAATACATTCTAATTTCTTTGTCCTTCTCAACTGGCATTTTAGTAGGTTATGACCAACAATTTATTTAATGTTTAGTGAAAAAAAATTGTTAATTTTTATTACCTAGTGGGAAAAATTTGTTAATTTATATTACCACTGGTAGCTAGTTAGAAACAGCTATCTTTAATTAAAAATCAGCTATCCATTAAAACACTATTTCTCAGAAATTCACATCACCTAACATGCTTGTATGACTAGATATGCTTGGTCCAAGCTCCAGAGTTTCTGATTCAGTAAATTTAGATGGGAGCAAGAGAATTTGTGGTTTTAACAGGTTCCCCGGTGATGTTCTGGCTGCTGGTCCTAGGATGACAATATGAATAAATCATTGCTATAAAGAATAATTGTTTTCATACTTTTGTCTGAAAAAAATTACTTGGAAAGCTGTGAAATCCTGTACAGAATCCATGGTCGTCTATCTAGACATTCAGATTCAGTAGGATCCTGACTAGTTAGATCTAAAGTTTAAATCAAGTACTGAAGGACCAGCTGGTATGTATATTTACTTAGTCTTTTATTCAGCAAATATTCATGTAGTTTCAACCTTTCAACCATGTACCAAGGATCATTTCAGGCCCCAAGGACATCAAAGATGAACAGGACAGACATGGTCCCTTATATTATAGGATGTTAAGGTGGGGCAGGCAAGGAGACAATCATGCATTGCTTGTAATAGAAAAATTTTAAACACACTGCTTGTTCCAAATACATGCACCTAAACTCTAGAATATTATGTAGTAGATAAGTTATATATCTACACATACTGATGTGGAAAGATCAGGGCATATTGTTGAGTGGAAAAAAGCAAGCTCCAATCAGCACAGAAAGAATAATACTAAATGTGTGAAATCACAGTTAAAATAAAGCAATGTATTTCTATAAATACATTTATTTACATAAAAAGAGCATTAAAAATGTTTATCAAAATGATAACAAGGATGGGGATCAATATTAAGAATATTTTGTTATTAAGAAAAATATTCATATACTTACACAAAGTTAGAAATATTACAAAGTAGTGGGTGAGTAATAGAAAATTGGGCAAGGCAGTCTTCCTCATATAAAAATAAATTTACAAAATAAAATGACAAAATTATAACCAAATTAGTCATCAAGAAAATGCATATTAAAATGTAAAAAAATATACTTATTTAAACATAATATTAATGCAAGGAAAAAATAGTACAGTTATTGCCTGCCTGGTTAGGAAATGATCACACAGGAAATGTCAGACTAGAATTTGCAACTAGATCTTAAACAATCCCCGGTACTCATGAAACAGTCCATCACCTTTACAGTCTGCATCTTGCTTCCTAAAGGAGATTCCAGAAGATGTTCACATGGAATTAGTTTTCAAACCAACCCTTTTCATTCTCCAGTACTTAATTGCTCTTTTAACTAGGACTTGCTCTTCTGTTCTCCCAACATACATCTAGCTTTTCTACCATATTAGCTTGGTGAAAATCCTTTTCCAGCTTCTAATTTTTGACTCTCACTAGAGGTTGCAAACCTGTTCGTCGCTTTAAGTATGCCATGTCCTATTTGGTAAGGGATTCTCTATTTGACATGACTCACAAGAGGCAATAAATATAAATTCTCTCTTTGCCTTCCCTTTATATTGAAATCTATTTATAATTAAGACACAGAGACAGGCATACAGAAATGAAAATATTGATTAATTTGATAATGCAAAATAGAAAATTTTAGATGTCACTAATATTTCAACCCAAAGTAAAATTTATGCAACAGCTAGAAAATTGTACTTAAAACAACAGAGTTTGCTATAGCAAATTTATTAAATTACTTAAGGGAAGATATAATGTAACCTCCTATGAATACACCAGCCACCAGAAAGAAGAGTACCGAACAGCAGAGCTTAAAAGGCTTGTGTCTTCGCTCAAATTTTCCAACTGTTAAGACATTCCTCCATCACTAAAGGAGAATTAGAAAAGTTTGAGAACTTAGCTGTTCTCAAGCTTCAGGGCACATAATAACACCTGAAGAGCTTGATAAAACACCTAATGCTGGAAACCAACACCAGAGATTCTGATTCAGCCAGCAGCAGCGGCAGCAGCAGCATGCTGCTGGGTTCCAGCATTAGGTGTTTAAGCAAACTCCTTGGGTGATTTTGATGTGCCCTGCAGCTTGAGCACAGCGAGGTTCTCAAACTTTTCCAACTCACCTCCAGTAAGGGGGGACTGTCTTACCTGCTGGATAATTTGAGCGAAGACACAACTACTGTGATAATACATTAGAATCATCTGGGAGACCTTTTAGAAAAGACTGGTGCTTCAGCTTCACCCAACCAATTACATCTCAGTACCAGAGCATGGGGCCACAGTCTTTGAGATCTGCTCATTCTTTTTCCCCAGGGGATTCTAAAGCTCGGATAGAGTTAATTGTTGCATCTAGAAGTAGTTAACTTACATAGATGTAAAAAAAATTGTTTTCTCTTAATTTCCATTTAAAGTCACTGAAGATATGTAATTCTGAAGACTCAGAAGTTAAAACAAGTTTATATCTATAGCTTTTAAGTATACTAATAAGGATTTGTATTCTTTTGGGTTTTGCAGAGTGCTGATTTTCTTTTTCTCTCATTTAAATAAGAATATTTTCTTACTTTTATATAAAAGATAAATTCACCATTAACTAGAGGTTCTTTTTAAAATTAAAAATTGACCAGAAACCATAAAAAAGCACTGCTTGAAGGTGTTTATTAGAAATATATACATACATATAAACAGTGTTAATTTAGAATGATGACTTCATTCTGAAAAAGTGTTTTTAAATATTAAATAAATATGCTCACATAATACTAAGAGTAATAATAGAGGCTTCTGGTCAAGATGACAGAGTAGGTAAATTCTATCCCTGTTGCCTCTCACAATCACAATGAAATTGCAGCTAAACTACAGAATAACCGTCATTGGGAGTCACCTTAAGACTAGCTGAACAGAGATCCCACAACTGGGAACAAACAAAAGAGGCTACCTCCAGACTTCTGGAAAAAAAAAACAAAAACGTAATATTGAAACAAACTCTTGAATACCAATCGATCAATGCAAGAATAAAGCCTTGCTTTTGAAGCTTTAAGGGTAACCATCACTGAATGCCCTAGGAGGTAACTAATGACCTGTATTTTGTATTTATCATCTCTTTGGTATTTTCACAGTATTATCACACCGTTAAATTGTTTTTCTAAGTGGATGTACAAACTGATATTCACCACAGCAGTGTATGACTGTCCTCTTTGTTTGACATCTTACTAATCGTTGGTGGTGTTCAAGGAACTGAAAATCTTTAAAGAGCCTAATTCTTGCAGTGTTAATTTTAAAAGAAGAGTTTCACTCAGAAATAAGTTTATATAATAAGGTAAAGAACAAACCAGTAAATATAAAGACTATTAATAACTAAAATTTTGGGGGATAGTTTGTCTTGAGGGCCTTCAGAGTGTGTTTAGTCTGTTTGGTCTTCCATGAATATTCTCCTCTACCAATCCTCCCACTCCAAGATAGAGGTGGGTCACTTGCTTGGAAAGCAAATTGCAAATTGCTGCCTACCTGCAATTTAAGTTATATCAGTCTAAAACTGATCACAAGAAAATAAACCTAAAGTCTGTTACATATCGGTTGCTTACAGCAGTTGGTCACTAACATTTCCATCTTAATAATCTTATTAACACATATTGAGATATGCGGTTATTTTCCCATGTTTTGTGATTATTTCCCCATGTTTTGTGGGGTATTAGGATGCTGTAAACCACTTGGAATCAAATTTAAATTGTGTAGTATGGCTTAACAATACACCTTTATAGCCTCTTTCTCTGTATTTCAGCCTCGTTCTTTCAGTCTCTCAAACATACCATGTTTTTGTTTTTGTTTTTTGCCTCTTCTTAAATAGCACATGCTGTTCTCTCTTTGTAACGATGCTCACCTTCTAAAGTACAAAAGAGTGAATGAGTGCATAATAGTGAAATTGCATTAATATTACCTGTTACATTTGTAATGCTTTGGACTTTACCCCAGGGACCTACATGTTCCAGGTTCTTCTTAATCAGTGTCAGAGCAGAATCCATGATTCCTTTTTGTCACATCCGACGTCTAAATACTCTAAAGCAACCTCTTGCAAACTGAATGCAGTTTATTTATCTTGCCTCCCTTCTTCTATTAAAGAATCAATGCTTGTCTTTACATAGATTTCCCCCTAGTCTGGGTTTCATGTATGGAGTCATGTGCACATAATATATCTTATACCTTCTTGCCCCTTAGTGATGATATTTTGAATCTTTATGCAATTTACTAAATTTTATACCAATGCATTTATATTTTACCTTGTTAAACTTGAAAATATTAGTGGATATTATCCTGTTATATGCTTATATTGCATATTTCTTCAATATATTTTTCTTTCTTGTATAAGAGTAAATGATGAATATTTTATACTAATTACTTCTTAAGTGCTAGCACTGGGGTTGGTGTTTTATAGATATGATCCCATTCATTTCTTATAAAACTGTAAGCCAAAAATAGTTATTTTCAATTAACACAGGAGGAAATTGACCTCATAAATTGAGTAATCTGTTTAAGATTGCACTGCTAATAAATAACACTGGCAGGTCTGTTGATTCTAAACCAAGCTCTTGGTCACTCAGCTCTGCATTTCATTATTCTTAGAATACACGCACACATCCATAAATTTTATTAACACATTTTCCTTATAGTTTTGCTTCTTTCTGATAATTTTTAAAGCCCTCTTCTCTCTTGTTGTGATATAATCCAACTGAGAAACCAAAGTAGTATTCCCTTTTTAAATTATATGAGAGTTAGATAGACACAGGAGAACACTGAGTTTGTCTGATCTGTTTGGTTTGTGATGCTTCAGTTTTAATAATTTTTTAATCATTTACTTTGAGTGGTATTTAAAATAAAGTGAATAGACATAAGTGAAAGAGCTTGTTAGGATATCTTTAGGGTATCCAGGAGGGCACCTAAAATGAACCTACCACTCATTGTTGGCACAACAGGTTACCAGTTACATATTAAACACATTTCCTTTAAGTCCCGCATCATAAAGCTATGATGAAGATCTATCCAAGCTGGTCAGAGAATCTCCCTCTCTATCTTCCTTCTCACTCTTTGTCACCTTGTTTTATTTTCTACCCTTGCAACTATACACACTGCCTATAGGAGGGGTTATATACCTGGTTATCTAATTAAAAAGCATATAAGTTATTTAGGAAGGCTTTTCCCCACCCTAACTTTGAAATTTGTTTGAGCTTTTGTTTTATATAGAAACATGAAGTAACATAGTAAAATGCCTTTTTATATAAAGTTTTATAGAAAATGCACATGAAAATATCTCTTACATTAAACTCTGGTAAAATGTGATCATTTACTATTACCTTTTTTATCAGGTATTGCCCTATCTAGGAGAGTGAATCTGAAAGAGAAAGAGGAGAAAGAACTTCTTTCTCAGACTCTCGGGCATTGCAAGAGTGGTATTTAAACTAACAGATATGTTCTTTATTGCCCTTGAAACTGCCTTTGTTCACATAGTTGTTCACCGTGCTTTTTAAAAAGCACTCTGCAGGCTTTAAGATAACTAACATAATCTGACAGGTAACCAAGTTTTTTCACACTGTGGAGCCATTCATACTTATAATTGTGTAATATCTAGTTTATTTTTGAAGACTGAATCAGTACATACTCACCGGTAATTGTAAGTATTGAGTACCCTCACTGAATGTTATTTCCTTGTGAAATAAATCTTAGTCTAGCACAGAACAAGAACTTAAAAGCCATTGGATGGATCTTTTTTCCTCTAGATTCTTCTTTTTAGGCTTAAACTTAATACAGCTTGGACTTTTAATGCTGTCCTCAGAATTGGTCTCTTATTTCTTACTAAATAGTTACAGTAGTCTCTCTAATCCATGGGAGTTACATTTCAAGACTTCCATCCCATGTCTGAAACTGCATAGTATCAAACCCTGAACCCGATATAGACAATGTTTTTTTCTATAAATAAATGCTTAGGATAAAGTTTAATTTATATATTTGGCATATTAATAGGTTAACAACAAAATTAATAACAAAAATGAGTAATTACAACAATATACTATAACACGAGTTATGTGAATAAGGCATTATTAAGTAAAATAAGAGTTACTTGAACACAGTCACCATGATATGACAGTTGATCTGATAACCCAGAGGACTAAGTGACTAATAGGTGGATACATTGGATGAAAGGATGACTCACATCCTGGGAAGGACAGAGACAGACAGAGATTTTGCTACACTCCTAGGAATGGTGCAAAATTGAACACTTATGAATTGTTTATTTCTGGAATTTACTGTTTAATATTTTTGGAACACAGTTGAACAAGGGGAAATGAAACCATGAAAAGCAAAACTGCAGGTAATAAGGGATTATTGTATATGTAATTAAAACAAATATTATATAGGGCACACATCATATGTTGACTCATTTAGTACCCATTCCCTATTCTTTCTCCCTCGCCTGGCTTTACCCTAGTAGAAAAGCAGTCTTCACCTTCTCTGGCTCTTGTGATGCTAGATTGGCCAATGAGATATAATTCTGATACTCCTTTCTGCCCTGAATGCTGGCAAGGTGGCTAGAGTGACAAGACCTGTCATGTTTCCTGATAACTGCTAGAGAAGGGCATCAGTAATCACAGATGTCCTGGTTCTCCTTCCACTGAAAACCTGACCAGCGTCTTACTTAACTGCCTTCCTGAAGATTACACATTAAGTAAAAAAAAAAAATTTAAGCATATTTTTTAAACATCTGTAATTGATAGTCTGTAGTTGAAATTACTTTTAAATGAAATATAATCTGACTACAAATTAAGGATGAATGGTACTGCTTAGTTTATTAAATAATAAAAAGTTAGGTTTCTAATTATAAAAGGAAATTGATGTTAACAGTGAATAATTTTCTATAGCCCAATTGTGAAGCAAGAAAGTTTGAATTCTTCCAAAAACTCTAAAATGTTATTAAAATAGTATTTTTTCTTAAATATATCCATTTGCAAGTATTAATATGTTAAATACTTTTTGGTTGACATCATATCTCTTATTCCTCCTCTCTCTCTTCCTAAGAGTACTTGGAATTTCTCATCTATAATGTTTATGAAGGATGGATTATACAACCTTTGTTTGTAAGGATGCACGAGAAATGGCCAAGTCCAATTAACACCGTCTATTTTCTTAACAGGATGATTTTTACGAGTAAGTATGTAAGAAAAAGTCAGGGCAAGGTGATCTGATGCATCTCAGTTACATTTTTATTTTGTTTTTATTTTATTTTATTATTTTATTTTATTTTTCATTTTATTTTCCTATTAGGGAAACAGATTCTAATTTTCCTGCCACATTGGAACATGGGAGGATTTAGTAGAAGATGCTAGCAGCCAGGTTGGAAATACAAAGACACAGACAATCATGAATGGAGACAAGGTTAAGGAAAAAAAAGTTGAGAGTGAACTGTGTCCTGGTTATATTGCTGGAATCCAAGATATCAGCCTATCTTGAAGCTAGAACAACCCAGTGAAAGTAACTTCAAAATTCCTTTTATTTATAAAGTTTAAATGAGGTGTACTTTCTCTTACTTGAAATAGAAGGATTTCTAATATATACATTATCTGCTTGCTTTATAAATGTAAGTATCAAAATAAAGGAGATTTTAATACTTTTAATTATATTTGTCACTATTATAATACTGCACCCCTCCCCCCAACTACATGTGACTAAATGAAGGTTTATTCTATTTTCTTGAATAATTTAAAGTGCTGTGTGGAAGGACACACACTAAAATGAGAACTGTAATATTCTATGAATTCACTGTCCTTTGTATGTTTTTTAAATTTTGGGGTCCAGAAATGTAGAGAGAAAAAATTTGATTCAGTTTACACTTGCAGTTTGGATGAAGCATAGAAGGAAATTTTTTTAACCCTTGAACTATTCAGTGATTTCTCCTAACAAAATTACTTCAAATTAGAGTTTAAGAAGATGGTTTTTAAATTCCTGAGAGTAAGGGGCTGCTTTGCTCACTTCTTTGCATAGGCTTTTCATAGACTGAGTCCTTAATGTTCCCTTAGACAAGATACAAAATGTTTGCGAACACTCCTCTTTTTTGAAGATAAAGTGGAAAATTACCTTATTGTCATAAGTTCTATATACATTGTGTCTAGGAATAGTCCTTGGCAGATATGTGAGCACCCTCACACATCTACTCACAGATAAACTCATTAGACTTGGTAGGCTGATAGTTGCACATGGCCAGGTTTTTGATTGGTACTGAGTCTGGAGTATGTGTTTTCAAAATCAACCTACTTGTCTCATCTCTGAGATGTATAATCTTATGTGATCACTCTGTCAGAAGCCAGACTTTTGATTCGCAAAATTTAGTGTGTACCATCCAGAAGAGCTCATACAAAATGCAGGTTCATGCACATCATTTTCCCTAGAGGTATCTGTTGAGGTGGTTTGAGAACTACAGTTGAAAATGTTAGGGTAAGAATCCCCAGTTTCCAGATACTAGCAGTTTAAAACAAGATAGACTATCTAAAAACTTTACACTTTAACCACACTTGACTTTAAGTATTTATAATGCATGAAGAAAGAATTCTGCCATAATTTTTCCTTCCAATCAGATATAATTAGGTGAAGATTCATAAGCAGAGTACTTTCTCTCTCAGAATAAAGCCAAATGGACTGTCCTTTCCTTCATGCCATGGAAGCAACTTCAAAAAATGAGAGAGGTATGATAGTTTTTTTCTTTCAAGAAGCTTGCATCTACTAATGGGAATGATATCAGTTGCAAGTAACTATAACAAAATGGAGAAATTTATGTTTTTAAAGATAAAAACAGTGCTATAGGTTTCAAAGATAATAGAGAGCATGTTCAAATTGAAGTCTTACAAAATCGGTGTTTTGCGCAAATTCTTCTTTTGGTGGTCTTTTGTTTTTAATAGCTATGCTGTAGGAGTCGGGCAGTCAGCATGAGGTATTAGTGTGGTATCAATTTCCTTACTAAATAGAAACATTACAGAGTTTAATATTGCATACATTCTTGAGATCTGATTCTAATGGAGGCTAACATTAACTTCTTGAGAGTGGCATTGCTACTATGTTGGTTCTCATTAAATTAATACTATTAAGTGAAAAAATATTGAAAACATTCATGAATTGGAAATTTATAAATGGTCCAATTCTTGACTTGAAGGAACAGTGGCAGAAAAAAAATAATTGAAGCATTTTCATAAAGTAAAGTGAGGTGAGCAAATAATGTAGCTAATGGACCATTGGACAGCAACTTCAGCAAACAAGATGCCATTTAAAAATAGGTGATATAGTATTCTCAAATCATAATAACCTCAAACTAAAAATGAATGAATGGTCATGCTCCGAGTGTTCAGTACAGTGTTTTTATGTGGAGAGAGGGACAGAGACAGGGAGAGTGAGTTTGGCATAATAGTCTCTTCAGCTATAACAATATGAGTGAAAAATTCTTGCCTATAGTATCATCTTTAAAATTGAAAGATGCAATATTTTAGTTTTCTATACAGATCCTCTTTTCACAGCTTAGCTTTTTAAATAGTTTATCCTCTGACTCATTACTTTATTCATTTATTAATATAGTAAAGTTCATTATAGTCTGTCCTATATACAGGAGATTTAAAAATGGTAAAAAGCTTTATAAAGAGTTCTGTATATTGATGTGTAGAGAAGCATTAAGAAGCATAATAATAATAGAGGTGGATATATGGAGTGTAGCACAATAGAAAAGAAAAAAGAAAAACTGTAGGAGGTGAGGATACTGGAGCCAGTAAATAAAGACTGTAGAAGACTTCTTAAATAATATCTAAGATTTGCTAAAATATATATGGAAAGAAGAGGTAGAAAAAAAATATGTGCAAAGTAATAGTGTCATGAGAGATATGGGGACTCAGGATCATAAAGGAGGAAAATCTGCACTTAAATTAAGGTGTGTTTATTCTTCAAGTTTCAAATTACTTGTCATAATTAGTTAGGGTGGTTTTATTTTTAATCATTGTAATGATTTTAGAGGCTTTGTTCCAAATAAGAAATATGACATATATTAGTTTTTAATATTATACTGTGGGTCAATATTAATTAATTTTACTTTCAGAAAATGCTATTATTCATAATGGGATCATATAAACATTATATCTTAGTCATTAATATGCAATATGAAGAAATTAATATAGCCTTTCAGTAAGAGAAAAATATGACTGGGGGATAGAATAATCTATGGAGGAGAAACAATGCTTGCTAAATAATAGTTTTTTTCCTTCTAGAAAAATAATATTCTCTCACAACTCAGAGCATACTGTGTCACATTTCCTTTAAAATTGAAGAAGCAAAGGTTATAGTTCCATCAACAAACTTTTTTATGTACTTTTGACATTAGCTTTCCAAATCTCACAATAATAATACAAATTTCTGAAAAAAAACTTGAATATCAGCCTAGAAAGCAAAAATAAGAAGAGAAAAAAACTAAAGAGTTACCCACAACTATTAACTATAGAATATACATTTTTTTTCTTCAAATTATAAATTTGGGATAAATAGAATTTTTTTCTTCTACTGGTCACATATATTATTAAAATCTTTGTGAAATGAATTCAAAGACAGATAATTTTTGTGCAGTAGACTGCATGGAAGGCTTAATATTCTTTACATAGTTGTAGTTTTTAAATAATGTAATTTTTGTGAAGATACTTTCTCTAGAAGCTCATATGGATATTGTTAGGATATGCTAATGGAACATGAAAATTTTAATAACCCAGATAATATAACTTCTGCTGTGTTGAGAGTTTAAAATCTGTCTTTTTAATCACCTTAGATGAGAAAAGGAAAGATCTCAATTAAGCAACCTAAATTTAAATATTAAGTAAATAGATAAAGAACAAACAAAGCCCAGATTTAGCAGAAGGAAGGAAATAACAAATATCAGTAAAGAAATAAATGCAATAGACCATAAAACAAATAGAAAAGATTAACAAAACTTAGAGCTAGTTTTTTGAAAAGATAAACAACAATGACGCATTTTTATCTAGACCAAGAAAACAAAGGAGGAGGCAAATAAAATCAGAAATGGAGGAGGAGGCATTACAATTGATGCCACAGGAATACAAAAGATCCTACAAGACTACTATGAACAATTGAATAACCTAGAAGAAATAGGTAAATTTCTAGAAACATACAATTTACCAATAATAAGTCTAGATGTAATAGAAAATCTGAAAAGAACAACAATGAGTAAGGAGATTGCATTAGTAATCAAAAAACCTCTCAAACAAAAGCTTAGAAACATGTCTTCATTGGTGAATTGTACAAATGCTTAAAAAAAAAAATAAATTCCAGTATTTGTCAAACTCTTCTAAAAAATTGAATAGAAAACACTGCAAAACTCATTTTATGAGGCCAGTGTTTCCCTAATACCAAAGTCAGGTAATCTCACCATGAGAAAGAAAATTAAAGGACAGTATCCCTGATGAATATAAATGTAAAAATTTTTAACAAACTATTATAAAATTAAATAGAATTTGAAAAGGATCATTCACCATGATTAAGTGAAGTTTATTCATAGGATGTAAGGATGGCTCAACATAGGCAAATCAATAAGTATGTTATACCACATTAGTATAATAAAAGACAAAATTCATATGATCATCTCAATGGATGCAGAAAAAGCAGTTGATAAAATTTAACATCTTTTCATGATAAAAACTTTCAACAAATGGAAGGCACATATACCTGAACATGATAGAGGCTATATGTGATAAATCCATGGTTAGCATCATACTCCATGGTTGAAGGTTAAAAACTTTTTATCCAATATCAGAAATAAGGCAAGTGTGCCCACTCCTATTCAACATAGTGCTAGAAGTTCTAGACAGAACAGTCAGGCAAGTGAAATGAAACAAAATACATCCAAATTATAAGCGTAATAGAAAAATTGTCTGTTTGCAGATGATATGATCTTATACATAGAAAACCCTACAGACTCCACCAAAATCTGCTAAATCTAATAAATGAATTTGGTAAAGTTCAAGGATACAAAAATCAACGTAAAGAAATTAGTTTTCTATATGCTAACAAGGAATTATTTGATAAAGAAAACCATTCTATTTCCAAAAGTAGTAAAAGCAATACGATACTTAGGAATAAATTTAAACAAAGAGGTGAAAGATCTATATGCTGAAAAATATAAGACAACGAAATAAATCGAAGAAAATACAAATAAATAGAATGTTATTCATATTCATGGATTGGAAGAGTTAATATTTTAAAGTATCCATATTTCTCAAAATATTCTACATATTCAATATAGTCTCTAAAGTTTTAAATGGCATTTTTCACAGAAATAGAAAAAAAAATCCTAAAACTTTTATGAAACTACAACAGACCCCGAATAGCCAAAGCAGTACTAAGAAAAAAAGAAAAATTATTGATACATCACAGTTCCTCATTTCAAACTCTATTACAAAGTTATAATCAAAACTGTGGTACTGACTTTATAGAAACATAAACCAATGCAACAGAATGGAGAGGCCAGAAATAACTCCCTACATATATGATCTACTGATACTTGACAAAGGAGCAGAAAGTACACAATGAGGAAAGGATAGTTTTTTCAATAAACAGTGTTAGAAAACTGTATAATCATTTGCAGAAGAATGAAATTGGACCCCCATCCTATATCACTCACAAAAATTAACTAGAAAAAGATTAAAAACTTAAACATAAGGCCTAAAATTGCAGAACTGCTGGAAGAATACATAGAGAAAAAACCCATTGACATTGGTCTTGGTGTTGATTTCTTGGATATGACATCAAAGCACAAGCACCAAAAGGAAAAATAAGTGGGACTGATTTAAACTAAAAAACTTGGCATAGCAAAAGAAACAATTAACAAAATGAAAAGGCAACCTATAGAATAAAAGAAGATATTTACAATCCATTTTTCTGATAAGGGTTACTATCTAAAATATGTAAGAAATTCAAGTAACTCAATGGAAAAAAGCAAGCAAACTGATTAGGAAAGAGCCTGAATACCTGAATAAACATTTTTCCAAAAAGTGATGTACCAATGGCCAAAAGGTACATAAAAAGATGCTCAATATACCTAATTGAGAGGTAAATTCAACTCAAAACTGCAATGAGATATCACCTCACATCTGTTAGAATGTCTATAATCAAAAAGACAAGAGATCACAAGTGTAGGCAAGGATGTAGCAAAAAGGAAACTCTTGTGCATTATTGAGATTGTGAAATGGAACAGACACCATGGAAAACAGTATTAAGTTTCCTCAAAAAATTAAAAATAGAACTATCATATGATTTAGCAATCCCAGTTGTGGGTAGATATTCAAAGGAAATGAAATTAGGGTCTTGAAAAGATATACGCATTCTTGTGTTTATTGCAGCATAATTCACAATAGACAAGATTTGGAAACAACCAAATGCTCATGAATGAATGAATGAATGAATGAATGAATAAAGGAGATGTGTGTTACAATGGAATGTTATTCGGATGTAAGAAAGAAGGAAATCCTGCCATTTGTGACTACATGTATGGACCTTGAAAGCATTATGCTAGATGAAATAAGTGAACGGAGAAAAACAAATACTGTATATCAACTTAATTGTATGTAAAATCTAAAAAAACTCTGGATTTGTAGAAACAGAGACCTGGAAATGGGAGGCAATGGGCATGTTGACCAAAAGGCACAGATTTCCAGTTATAGGATGAATAAGTTCTAGATAGATGTCTGATGCACAGCATGGTAACTATAGTTAATAATATTGTGTTACTTAAAAGTTGCTAAGAGAATAGATCTAAATGTTCTCAGCACACACACACACACACACACACACACACACACACACATACAAATTTAGTTACGTAAGATAATGCAGTTGTTAAATAACTCTATTGCGGTAATCATTTTATAATATAAGAATAGCAAATCACCACATTGTACACCTTAAACTTACATAATGCCATACATCATCATATCTCAATAAAGCTGGAAAAAGAGTATATATTGTATATATCTTAGCATCTAACTTGTTTTATAAATGTGGATTTATGTGCACATTGTAGAAGATATTTGTAAAAATACATATATTCTCTAAACATTATCATGATATCAACATATCTTCTTTATATTCCTTAAGAGTTCTTATAATTTTCTTGGCTCAGTCTCTAGAATTTGCTCTCTCTTCCATATCCTCTATTTCTATTTACTTTTGTTAATTACATGAACATTCTATTATATGTGATAATGTTTCTGTACTCCTGTTTTTGGAGAAACTGTATTATTTTTCCTGCCTTTTAATATCTACATCAATATTTTTCAAATGCAAATAAAAATTTTTTTTTTACCTTAGAAATACTTATATTTAGGCACTCTGATTCTATTTATGCACTGGCTCAGAATATATATATATTTTAGTCAATTAGTACTTTTTACATCTGTTTTCCAGAATGTTTCCATAGTTTTATTTTTTTCTCTATGTATGTATAAAATGTTAAAATGCATAAGCACATGGCAAACTGTGTCAGTTATACATCACAAGGTTTTATAAAAGGCAATTTTTTTATCATCTAGAATTTTCTTAAAGTTAAACTTATAATGGTCCCAAGTACTTAACTTCAATATTAATATTAAATTAAACCTCTGAATGTTATTTTTAAAACCTCACTAATTCTAAATAATTATAAAAAGTGACAAATTTTAGTATTTAGCTGATTATTTGTATTAAAAGACCTTAAAATTATGTCATTTAAATATTACATCATGTAAAAGATATTGAAGTATGATTAAAAGAAAATAAGGAAAAACTCATTCCTCAGTATCATTTTAAAAAAAAATTACTGTTTCCTACTGCTTTAATAAACATTCAAAGATTTTTGTTTTTATCCAAATAAAAACAATTATTTTTAAAAACAACAGCAAGCAAGTTTAGAAATTCTGCTCAATTAGTACAAAAAAGCCAGATACACAGATGGATTATTATACTTATTTCCTGACTATGTTTAAAACTAAAATAATAACTGTCTTTTGTCTTATAAAAAGGTGATAGATATGGCTTGATGGTTAAGAAATACTTAATTAGCAAAGAAATATTATTAGCCCTTATATTTGAAATGTTCTAGAGCTAAACATTATTTAACTTCTGTTTTCCAAAGGTAGTCTAAAAAATTGAATATATTAATTTTGATAAAGCATTTTGATGTATTTTATTCTTCATGCATAGCTATTCTGCTGTTGTCGTACAACTACTTAAATAAAAAAGGCATAGTTCCTATGGCAAGGAAAATCTGTTAGGACAGTCAGCACATTTTAGAGTTTATTAAAGATACTTCTATATTATATTTTGAACATTGTCCTTCATCTTTTCCTCAAAATATATCTGAATGAAGAGTTTTGCCAGTATCTAAGACTTGTCCATTAAAATATTAATAATTTTATTTAAATCATTAATTTAATTGAAGTTGAATCTTAATCTATTGTTATCCCAAAAATATTATGGAAGGGAGGTGCAGGTTAAGAATTTATGTTGCACTAATGAAAGAATTCATTTTTGTTCCAAAAATATTTTGACGTCATTCTGAGATGCAGTTTTCTTTAGTCATTTTTTCCTGAAACAAGTTATGAGCCTGCTTGAATAGAAAAACAAAACCAAAACAAAGAAAAACGTAATCATCTAAAACATAGGTTACATCAAATAAATTTTATACAAATTATAATTTGGCAGCAGAATGTTGAGACAAGCTGATTTTAAGTTATGCTTTTGACCAAACAAAACAATTATATATGACACCAAAATATAAACAGCATTTTACTTTTTTTAATTTAGAGAATTTTATGCTGTTCAATTATTAATCTTTGTTTTCTCTTTTGAATAATAAGCTTATATCTTGGATATACTTCATTTGAAGGAAAAAAAAATTCCTGATCTCCATGCTTATGATACCAGAAAAAAATACCTTTAACTTAATTTTAGTTCTACTTGTATTTACCTAAATGATGTAATTTGTTCAGTATGAAAAAATTGTCAACAGGGGCAGATAGTAAATATGTCTAATACAACTTTGAATGCATTGAGGTAGAAGATTAAGATAGCTGTAGTGATGGAGGTCCTGGAAGTATCTGTTGTTTAATGTGACTGGAATCCACTCATAATAAGTATTACTACATTTTGGAATCATTTTGAAAGACAATATTTATGGTGACCTTTTCCATTTTCCTCTTCATATTTTTCTTGGCTCTTGACCAGACAGTAATCTCAATTCAAAGTGGATATATGATGTCAGTACAAATATGATCCTTTTTTTTTTTTTTTTACTGCTGCATTACTCCTTGTGATATGTGAAATACAGTGTTGAGATAAACTGGTGTGGTTAATGAGAGGTGACAAAATGCAAGAGGATACCATGTTCTATCAATGCTAGATGCGAAATTGAAATCTATACAAGCTGGATCCAAAAGAAACATCTTTCATTTCAACTTTCATTTATCAACTCGGAGAGATATATTCACTTGTCAATGAATTTCCCTATTGGTTGTAAGTCCTAAAAAGGCATATAAAATATCATAGTATTTCAAAAACTATCTTCATCTAGTGTTTTTTAATCCTTATGTCAGCACAAGATTTTGTAAGTTAGCATTTACATATGTTCTTCTTAAGAGTCTATTACTGTGCTTATTGGGAAAAGTTCAGGTTATTCCTTGGAATATTAATATATAGCACAAAGTAGCTATCATCGAGTTACTAAATTAATCTATTTTAATGTTCTTGATACATTAAACAAACTTTTCTTGAGAGTATTTCAAACTTATAATTTCTCATAAACTAGGAAATATCTGAATAAAATAATATTCGTCATGAAAATCTGATCTAACATGTAACTGTACATAATAAGATTTTTTTAAATGATGGTAACTGGCTTAGTGAAAAAAAATGAGCCAATTGTTAAAGCATTAAATTAGTATTCCTACATAAAAATAGTGAATCAGACATTGAGCATTTGGTATAAGAACAGGAATTGGATCAAGATTTTAGAGGAAAGATGTTTTAAAGGACCAATAGTAAATCTTTGTTCTTTTTAACTCTTTGAAGGATAGCAATGGAGAGTAACCAAAACTTGGATATGGCTAATTCATGAGGTATATTTAACTTATTGAAGGCTCAATATAATACTTATAAAGTTAGCAATAAAGGGTATGACTAACTAAATTTTCAGTAAAAAGTGTTTACTTTCTAAGTTTAGGGGACAAAGAGCAAAATCATGTCAACTGTAATTGTTAATCATAGATCTTTTTTCTATTGTTTTATAGTGAAACTATTAAGACAACAATAACCCTGTATGTGTTTTGGTATTATCTCCACTCTATTTGAAAAATTTTGTAAAATGAGATTTTGCAAAGTCACCAATTTTGCTTTGATTTGGTTGTTAGGTTCTCTAGAATGATGTTATGTTGGATTTATAGATGAATTTAGGGAAGAATTAATATTTTTATAAGGTCATGTCATATCATCTCTGATTATGGCATATCTCTTTATTATATTCACTTTATTAAAATTAATTAATTGTGTCTAAAGATAAATTTCATTACTTGGTTCAATTTTCAGTGCATATTTATGTTTTGATGTATTTCCATGACTCAGTTTATTTCTTCACGACAGAGACATACATTAGCTGCAACTATTAATTTTTTAACTTAAGGAAGGAAAATAGATGCAAAATAAGTTAACATAAATGAAATAAAAATATTAATAGAAAAAATCAATTAAAATATGTGTTGATTCTGAAATTCCAATTTGAGGAATTAATCCTAGACAGTATAAAGAATGAGGATGTTCATTTTAGCATTGTTTATATTAGTAAAAATGAAAAGTAAATACCCATAGACAACCAAATTATTCAACATAAGAGAAAGTTTAAATAGGTTGTAGTATATCTATACACCAGGAAATTCTATAGTTGATAAAATGAATGATGTACATGTGAAAATACAAATAGGTCATATGGTAGGAAAAACATAAGTTGAAAATGATATGGATTCTATCATCTCTTAAAAATTGTAGGCATATATTTTGACTTTTTCTCCAAATTGTTAATCTTAATCATCGCCTGAAGTTTGGTTTCTAATTATAGTAATCTTTAATTTGTATACAGTGAGCTATTTTTATTTACTTTTATTCTTGCTCATATGATATTTTGAAAATTTTTTAAATGAAAAGATGGAGGAATTAATGGACAATTGTTAGTATTGAAGAACTTATTGAATAAATTCTATCATTGAGGACTCTCAGATGACAGTGATTAAGTACATAGCTGGAAAAAATGACTTTAATTCTGGCATAATACAAATGCAATGTACTTTTTTATTTCTTTAGTAAAATTAACTGACTTTAAAAATTGGATATTGAAATTCTTCCCTGAATATAAGCATTCTTAATTTCTGTAGCAAATAATGTATTTAAAAATCTATTAAGGACAATGGAAAGTTTAAGATTTTACCCTGTTTACAAGTTAACTGGTTAGCCTGGCATAGTTTTTTAAAAGTATGCTCTCAGAAGGCACAGGGCTCCTATATGAGGGCATAGTCATTTATTTTCATATCACAGCAAGGAATGTGAACATCATATTTACACTGGTTTCCCTTGCAACTCAAGTCCTATGAGGCACTATATCAGAGTCCTGATATATACCTGCACTCAGATTACATTATATGACAGAGACTTGAGTTTAGGAAATCCAAATATTTTATCATGAACAATAACCATGCCTGTTTGTTCGGAAAGTAGACACACTATCTTCTAAGATTGTTTGCTATACAAGCATCTTTGTACATGTTTCTGTTTGCTAGATGTGCAGAAATATAAAAAATCTGTTGAGATTGTCTGCCAGCAATATCTAACTGTCTTATACTATCCTTGTTTCTATACTATCAAGGAACTGGAATATTTTTTCTATGACTACACCACCTTGTTAGACACTATAATTAACCAGATGGACAGAGTCTGGGGCCAAATTTTTCAGTAACCTCTTTCAACATTTAAATAAGTCTATATCAATGAAATTCCAAGCTGTAGAATAGGATCAACCTATGTTGTTTTTCTCAACCATGCCTATAAGGGTCTCATATTGAAACACCAAAATATTCTATAAACCATTAGTGTCCAACTTAAAATACAGGTGGCTTGATTCCATCTAATCATCATGTCTGTATTGACTTTTTCTTTTGGCTAAGGCAATTATTCAGTTTCAGTATATCTTAGAAATTGCACAGACTGTACTGAGCCTGCAATGAGGAGACCTAAGGCAAGTATATCATCATAACTGCCCTGGTTAGTAAGCTGAGCCTGGGTTGAATACTTCCCAGGGCTGAGGTGGTATCATCAATCTCTTTAGTTAAAATTATAGACACAGTTTATAACACCTTTTCTAATAGTATAACTTGAACCATAGAGTTAACAGCCTGCATTGTGTCTATGGATAACAAGTCAGGCCCTCCTCCCTCAGAAATTCCCCTAAGTGACTAAGAGATACCAAATTTTGGAGGAATCTTTGTTTCCTAAGGAACACATAACCTACAGAAGGTATTTCTTTATGCAAGGGGTTAGGTCTGTTATAACCAGTAAGGGGCACATCACTGTTTTGGGGAAGGAGGCAAGTTAATGCCTGGCTTCCACATAACAAGTAGAGTTCCAGAGATGCACATTGTGCCCTTGGAAAGTGTTATTTAGAATTGTTGGGATCCCCTAAATGGGATCTATATTAGGCAGAGGTCACACATATTCTTCCATTGTTGGTGCATCTTCCTTCCTGGTGGTAAGTCTTTGAATTCCCGGTTCAGTATGAATAACTGAGTTTTCCCTTTGTATTTGAGGAATGATTTAAGGGAAGTCAGTCCAAACTATTTTTTATTTTAATAGCAAGGCTGTATTTGCCATGGGAAGGGATGACCTTCAATGGATGATTAAGCCCTGGTATATTACTTTTCTTTTGTAACATAACAAACCACCACATATTTAGCATCTTAACACAAAACACACATCATATAGTTTCTGTACATGAGAAGTCAGGTCACAGCTTATTTGGGTTCTTTATTTCAGAGTCTTGATAGATTGTAATTCATGTGCTGTCTGGGTCTGTATTCATATCAGAGCTATGACTGCGGAGACATCTGCTTTCAAGTCCATTTTTGTTGTTGGCAGAATTCATTTATTTGTGCTGGTACAACTGAGGTCCTTTAGGTTTTTTTTTAATTTTGTTTTGTTTTTGATTACTGTTGGCTAGGTGTAATTCCTTATCATATTGCTGCCCCTATGGACTCTCTGACACAGCAACTTACTTCTTTAAGCTAACAAAGGAATTTTCTCTCACTATGCTTTCAAAACAGTTATAATATATATAGTAACAATCATAGGAGTGATAGCTTATTACCACTGCCATATCATATAACTTTTGCCATATACTATTGTTTAGAAGCGAGTTTCATACTCCATTCCACCTAAGGGGAAATCAGTGATAACACCAGTAGGGAAGGGTGGGAAGATAATAGAAGTCAATTTATAATTCTGCAAGAATGATGATGGGAAAAAATACACAGTGTATTTTTATTCTGTAGGAGAGCTGGTTCTGAAAACACAAAGGTCATTTATGTTATTCTGTCTCCCATTCCTTCAGGGGCCTAATGTGTTCCCTGTAAAAGTGGCAGAATGATTATTTCTTCCACCTCTGCAAAATTGGTATTTCTCTTTCCAGAAGCTATGCTACACCTTTATTCTAATCATGCCCTCCTTGCACCTAGAGCTTTCATCCATAAGAGTCAGGGGCAAGAGAGACATTGGAACTTTCATACAACTAACAAAGTTCTATTACATACCTTAAATACTTCTGTGGGAGACTTGGTAAGTAATGTATTCAACCTATTACTTCTTTCATTGCCCTCTAATTATTTGCAAGAAATGAGGGGAGATGAGCCCTTTCTCAGGACAGATCTATTCATATGACTGAAATGTATTACTAAAGTGTTTAGACTAGGAAGAGATGATAGATGTAGTAAGAAACCTTTTTAGAGATATTTGAAGAGATTATTTCAATACCCAACAATACTGGATGCCTGTGTGTCTTACATACTGTAGAAAGTTTATTGAAGGACTACCAGTCCATTGCTGAGGGGTATTTGCAATGCAGTTCAAATCATTTTCAGTATGAAAATGATTTGGAAAGTCAAAAAACATTATGCAGATGAATTTTAAGGGCTATAGTGGTATGGATAACATCAGTTGATTGAACTGACATATCAGCACTGTAAGCCAGAAATTGTAGACCTATAGTTTTAGTCTATGTTGATGGATGATCACCACATCTGGGATAATGATAGATCCAGGCAGGCAGCAATAGTAGTGCAATCTGGTAAGTACATGTTCAATCAACAGTTTGGTTTCAGTCAGAGAACAGGCTCTCAGTGTGGGCAAAAAATAATGACTGTTAAGTTTTCTAGGGCTGCTGTAACAAATCACTACAACTTGATGGCTTAAAACAGAAATTTATTCTCTCACATATCCAGAGGCCATAAGTTCAAAGTTAAGATGTCAGCAGGACTGGTTTTTCTGGAGATTTTGAGGGAAAATCTGTTCCATGCCTAATTAATCCTACCTTTTGGTGGCTGCAGACTATCCTTGGTGTTCCTTGGCTTGTAAATGTATCATTTCAATCCTTGCCTGAGTCTTCACATCATGTTCTTTATTGGGTTTCTTCTGTGTTGGCATTTCTCAATTCTTCCTTTTTCTTATAAAGATACAAATTATTGAATTTAGGGGCCCAATAATTTGGGCTCTGAAATGGGCCCCTTAAATATAGAATGACCTCATTTCAAGATCCTTAACTTAATTACATATGCAAAGCAACTGTTTCCAAATAAAATAAAATTCAGAGACCAGGGGTTAATGGTTGGACAAATCTTTTTAGGGTCACTATTCAACCCACTATAATGATCCAAATGGTTCAGTAAGAAGACAGAATTTATTTTCAAAGAGATATGCTTTAATTTTCTAGTTTAGCCTTCAGGTGGGGTTAGGTTAGAGGGGGAGAAAGGTAACAGGTAAAAGAGGGAGAGAGTGATTGTGAGTTATTATGCAAGGTTTTGTATTTGCCAAAATTTTTCTGATATTTTCCATCCACTCAAAGCTCTATGTGAATTGCAGTTCCCTTATTGCGGACAATATTTGTTTCAGCTTTGAGACAACTTAGCTTAGTTGCCATAGAGCCATGGCCTTTTAGCTATGAGCATGGAGCTTGCTTCCTCACTGTTGTAATATCCTCTCCTTGATACGTCCTCTTCCCTCAGAGAGTAAACTGTAAACAAGGCACCATTTTATTGCTGTCTTTCACTGCTCAACCTCTAAATATGAATTCTTCTGTTTTTAATGGGAAGGGAATTGGTGTATACTCCCTCCCAGTTGCCCACTACTAGGGCAAGAACCTACACTACCAGAGCCCAGGAAGTTATCTTGTATTTCCTATCCCAGCCTAAGAGGTCTTTAACTCTCTTCTTTTTTAATGTAATTCCTGTCAAAATTACATTCTTTTTACTACACTGTCAAGAAGTGTGAAAGGTCTGAGATCACATCCTTTCATAGGTAGCTGCCATAGCTTTATGGATGCTGACTGAAACTCCTTGGCAGAAAGGACTTAATACTCACATCAAGCATTGCAAGCATTAGTGTGTTTTGGGCCATTATCATTTACCCCTGTGTTTCAAGGGGTAATGTAGATGGGTTTAGACTAATGTCTGCATGTATAGTGGTTTTTATTATAGGGAGAAAGTATGAGTTTAGGGAGCCTGAATCTTTCATAATGGAGGCTACTTATGCCTGCCCCTTGCTCCAGAGAGAGACACTATTTCTATGTTTCAATGCTGTTTTCTATGCACACATCTTTGAGAACAGAGTCCAGAACAAGTATCAGTCTGTGCTTCAACAAGGTACATAGAGGCATAAGTGATACATGAAGAATTATCTTTCAACAGAATCTAGTGCATTGAATTCAAAACCATCTTTTATTTGATATAATTTATAAAAAATGTTATTTTTATTGTTGCACAATATTGTAAAATCAAACATGTTCTCAAAAAAATTAAATATTCAATATAAGCTGAAGTCATTAAAGTATCATGATAGTTCCATAACAGATTCCCATCCTTTGCAGAGTAAAAAAGAAAAAGTGACTTTATTAAGATTACTCACACAATAGTGATCCACAGGGGGAAATAATTTAGATTTTTTAATTAAGTAATGTTCATGAGATTTAATATACAAATATGCACACAAATAATGCAACTTTTTAATTTAAAGTGAATATTGATTTTGCTGCATAAAGTTTAAAGCTTGTAAATAAAAAAATGATTTAAAGAAGTGAAAAAACAAAACTAAAAGCACGTATATGATAAAGTACTAATATACTAACTCAAAGCCACTTTCAGAAAGAATTGTATTTTTATCCTCAATCAAAATATAAAATATTAAAACTGAACCACAACTGTAATGCTATCTCTTTAACAGGTATTTATTTTGGTACTATAGCACATATTCTTAAAAACACATTTCTCAGTGAAAATAGATTAAGAAAACCTACAATTAATGCTTACTCATATGCAAGGAGAGGCTGTGAAACACTTGAGACTATTAAGAGAGAATGCTTAGTCAGGTAAAGATTGGACTAAGTGATCTCCTAGAATATGATTTTTGCGTAAAGTGAGCTTTTTCTCGATTACATGATCCTAGCAGGAAAATTTAACATCTATTGTATTTGTGAGGTGCTTACTAAAGTTTCAATAGTATTTACTTTTGAAAATCACCCCACATAGTGGTTAACCTAAAACATTTGGAACTCCAATAATATAAGATATAGCCTCCCTAAAGTTTGTTTTAAAAAATTAAATTTAAAGAAAATAATAAAATTATAATATGTGATCAGAGGAAACATTAATTTAATATGCTAATAATTATTAATTTTTTGAAAATTCACTAGGTTAATTAACATCAAACTCAGAGACCTTTTCTAAATTAAGATTAAAATATTTTTACAGAGAATTTCTCTTATTATTCTTCCTCAAATTTCTTAGTTTTATATTTACCCCTCATCTTCATAATAATAAATTTGTTTATCTCAGATTTGCTGTCAATACTTTTATTGTTAATATGTAGATTACTTTATGATTTTATATAAGTATATACATATTTTTAGTAATTACCTAAAGATTGTATGTTCAAAGAGGGCATTTATGAAGCGTGTGTGCACACATACTTGCACCCATACTCTCAGACTGCTTTTGGTGGCATTGTGAGCACTTTGATGTACTAGGAACCATTGAGGTTAATGAAAACAACCACATTGTACTAACGCTACCTGTTTTCAGAAAAGTTCTGTTAAATGTCATTCATTCTTTTAGTCATAGGATATTGTCATTTTATTTTAGACAAAGAAAACATTCCTTTTTAGTACAATATTATTTTCCAAGGAAATGGATGTTGTACAGTCTTTCAGTGTTTTTTTTTTCTTGTTTTTGTTTGTTTGCTTGCTTTTGGTTTGTTTCTACTAAATGGTAAAGCATAATTATGTGGACCTTATGTAGATTTAATTCTTCATTGTATGAGATAATGTAATTTTTTAGATGTCAAATAAACAAATTTTATGAACTTTGAGCACACAGACCATTTATAAAACAAGACCTTCCATAGAAGTATCTATGCTAGTGCCCATTTTTATTTTAGGGACTTATTCTCCATTACTGTTGGATAGCATGGTTACAAGAACAACTGCTCTTTTAAGTTCTCACTCTAGTGGTATCGAGTAGGCAGTGTGTTAAAATGTAGGCCACAATGTCTGTGCTGTGAATACTTATATATTTTGACATTTAGTAAGAATATGCCTTTCCATACTATAACCCTTAACACCCTTTTAGTTGATATATTTCTAAAAATGGAGCAATTTATTTATACAATGTCACTTTGGACTTAAGGGACACATGACCCACCTTTTCACAGGTATAAAATTCAGTTGTTTTATTTCTACTGGATGAATTATGCTTAGAAGCGGTAGAAATGCGTTAATGCTTTCTGTTTCCATATTTATTTATTCCTAGGTAGGCACATTCACAGAATGGAAGGGACTTTCATAAAATTGCAAAATATATGTAGAATGGCATCTTAAATATGTGAAATTGTTCTTTCCTTTTGTGATTTTCAGAAATGGAGAATCTCCAAATTACTTTGAAAATTTGTTTATGTTTCACCAAATATAGTATCAGAAAATTATCCTTCTGATTCATGTACCTCTTCTCTATGTACTTTATATTTTTCCCCACATATTTTGAGAAAAATTGGGTTTTTCTCACTTATAATTCCTCCAAGAAAAACAAAAGAATATTACCTATAGGGCTTCTCTTTATTTCTGATGATTAGAACTGTCCTAAATTATTTTTCTATTCTTTCAGTCAAGGAATTAAATATTTGATGAGAGCCAAAAATATTCCAAGAAAAGTAAATTGGTTAAGTACGGTAAAGTTTGTGGATCTTGAATTTAACCAGTAAATGTTTATATTTACTAGTTCTTTAAAGTTCAAGGATGTATTGGCAAGGTTTTTATATTTTTACTAGTAAAAATTATAAAATGTTAAATGCATCCATCTTAATGCACATACAGTAGTACGCCTTATCTATAGTTTTGCATTCTGTGGATCAGTTGCCTGTGATCAACTGAAACCAAGGCCAAAAGTATTAAATGAAAAATTTCAGAAATAAACAATTCATAAGTGTTGCACTGTAGGCTGTTCTGAGTAGCATGATGAAATCTTGAATCATCGCATCTGGGGTGTGTATCATCCTTTAGTCCAGGGTGTCCTCACTATTGCTGGGTAGTCAGTTAGTAGGTGTCTCAGTTACCAGATCAGCTGCTACATTATCACAATGCTTGTGTTCAAATAATTCTTATTTTATTTAATAATGTCCCCAAGGTGCAAGAGTAGTGATGCTGGAAATTTAAATATGCCAAAGAGAAGCCTTAGAGTCCTTCCTTTAAGTGAAATGTATGCTTAGCATGATTATCTCAAGGTCCATTAATGTCGCAAATGGCAATATTTCATCTCTTCTTATGGCTGAGTAATATTCCATTGTATATATATGCCACAGCTTCTTTAGCCAATCATCTATCATAGGACAGACACTTCAGTTGCTTCCATGTCCTGGCCAGTGTGGATAATGCTGCTATGAATATTAGTGTGCAAACATCTTTTTGGATATGGGTTTTCAAGGCCTTGGGGTAAATACCCAGCAGTGGGATTGCTGGATCATATGGTAGATCAATTCTTACTTTTTTGAGGAAACTCCATACTGGCTATACCAATTTGCAGTGTCATACTGGCTATACCAATTTGCAGTGTATGAGGTTTAGGAAGGTATTTCTATTGTTGCGGATAACATAATGATCTTAATTCTAAAGAATGCTTTTAATTTTCAGTCCAATAGCCATCAATCTGATAGTCTTGGGACACAAGTTTGCTTTAGGACCTGTCCAAAGGTTATTTGGCCTTGTTTTAACATTCCAAAGCTTTTAGGTGTAATGCGTACAAGGTGATTCCTCTGGAATTGCAGCTCTGGCTCTATTTTAATGTGGCTGCATTTATTATTTTTATAAGGAGCAGAAGTTATTTTGATGAAATTTAATTTATAAATTTCTTTTTTTATAGTTAGAACTTTTTGTGTCCTAAATAAGAAAAAGATTTGCCCACCCAAGATCATATATTTACTTCATTTTGAAAATCACTTCATTTATTTAATTATCATTACATTTTATATAATCAGCTTGTAAATTTCAAACCCCGCAAAATTCTGCTGGAATTTTTATTAAAATCAGGGTAAATCTATAGAAGTACTTGTGAACTATTAATATTAATATATTGAGTTTTTTTATGACAAAAATTACATAATTCTGCTTAAAATCCGGTAGTCTAAAATTTGTTGTTTTGTGATCATTTATTAGATTTACTCTTGTTTTTTTGACTATAATATAAAGAAATTTAAAAAATATTTTGTTTTCCAAATGTTTGCCTGTTTATAAAATGTAAATTTTTTTTCTGATCTTATGTCCTGGACATTGGTAAATTCAATTTTTAAAAAAATTTGCATATTTTATAGAATTTTGTAAGCAGATAGTAATGTCATCTTCCAGTAATGAGAGTCGTACTTTGTTCTTTCCATTTTTTATATTTTTTTCTTGCTTTATTAAATATACTGGAATTCTAATACAACAATGAAAAGAAATACTAGGAGTGAGTATCCTTGTCTTTTGTAATCTTAGAGGCAAAATGCTCACTATTTCACCACCATGTATACTGCTAGCTATAGGTTTTTCTTAATGAGCTTGGCAGGTTGAAGAAATTCTATTTCATTCTTAGAGTTTTGAGAACTTTTTTTTTTATTCATGGATGGGCATTGACTTCAGTAAAAATGCTATTTATACATGCTTTAAATTTATCATATTGCTTCTTTTTTCTTTATTCTGCCAGTAATTTGCATTAAAAAGTTAAGAAATTTAATTTGATACTGCATTTCTTAAATAAATCCACTTGATCATATGGATATATCATTTTTATATATTGCACACAATTTGATAATATTTTGTTAAGAATTTTTGTATTTGTGTTCATGAAGAATATTCTTTATTAATTATTCTTTTTTGTAATGTATTTCTGGGGTTTTACTTTCAAGATTTAGATAGCCTCATAAGACAAATTTAAAGAATTCTCTGCCAATTTCTGAAAGAAGGCATATCAGAGGACTGTTCTTATTCTACTATAAATATTTAATAGAATTTGCTAAAGAAACTATATCTGAACTTTCTTTTAGAGAAAGTTTTGGGACAAAACTTAGTGTTTTAAATTGAGATAATGTTATACATAATTTCTATTTTTTTTTAAATTTTGGTAATTTGTGTTTTTAGGTAACTTGTCCATTCATTTTATGTTGTATTAATTAAAGTTTTTTTAAATACTGCATTACTATACTTATTATTTGAATTGGCAGTAATTTTTCCTGTTTTATTTCTGATATCTGCAATATGCATTTTTTCTCTTTTTATTTCTTTATTCTTTATAAAATGTATCAGTTTTACCAGTCTCTTCAAGGAATCAGCTTTGTCTTTATTAATTTTCTCTATTGTTTGTTTTCTATTTTGTTTATTTTTGCATTTGTTTTTTTCTTCATTTTACATATATTCTAATTTATTATTTTTCTAGCTTTCTTAGGGAGGACTATTAATTTATTGATTTTTAAACCTATTTTTTTTCTTATTTTGTTAAAGTAAAACTTACAAAAATATGCTTTTAAAGTATATAGCATGGTAACTAGGTAATAATATTATGTTCCATCATCTCACATCTCTATCATATTATCTTTTTGAACATGTTCACCATAATATGATAAAGAGATGTGAAGTGATGGATGTGATAATTAATTTGATTGTGGTAATCATTTCATTATGCATACATATATCATCACACTTAAACCTTTCTTCATATTTTAGTATAAGCATTTAAGTTCTGCATTTGCTTGAAATCTTGCTTTCGCTGCATTCCACCAAGTATGATTTTCCTATTGTCATTCAAGTTAAAATATTTTCAAATTTCTCCTCTGATTATTTCTTCAGCCTATAGGTTATTTTAAAGTATTTTGCTTAATTTCCAAATATTTGCCATTTTAATAGACATTTTCTGATCATTAATAACTAATTTATATATGCTATAGTCAGAAATATGCTCTGTGATATTTCAGTATATTTCATTATATTGAGATTTATTTTATGGTGCAGCATAGGGCTTAACATAGCAAAATTTTACCTACTCTCAAAATTCAGAATATATATCCTGTAGTTATTAGCACAATCTTCTGTTAATGGTAGTTGAGTGAAATTGGTTGATATAACTCACATTTTCATTCCTTCATTCAAAATGCGGACATTGCCATATATTTTAAAAGAAATTAACCTCAAAAGAAATTATAAGATTTTTGTTTTTAAGACTTGGTTTAAATAAATTAAGAGGAAAAATATATTTTATATTTCTCTCATATTTGTTTTTTCTCATACTCTATTTCTTCCTGTATATCCTAGTTGCTATGCATGTACATTTTTTTGCAGGTGGGTAGACTGGTGAAAAATTCTGTCACATTTACTTATATGAAAATATTTTAACCTCACTCAAGCACAAAATTTTTTTTTAACTTATGTAGTTTCTTTGACTTTTTTTTTTTTTTTTTTTTTTTAATTATTTATGCCTACAGCACCTGGTCTTTTTAGGTGGTCTCCCATCTAAGAACTAATCAAGCCCGACCCTCAGCTTAGGTTCTGAGATCAGACATTGGGCTCATTCAGGGTGGCATGGCCGTAGACCATGAACTGTGGCTTCATTTGGCCACAAACCCAAGACTCTGTGGGTAAAGCAGACATGCTAACGGCTACACTATGGAACCATGTCCGTTTCTTTGACTTGTATGCAGGGTATTTTAAATTGTAAAATTTTGTAATGATTATCAAATGATATTATTTATTTACTTGTCTATTGTAAGCATTTTTCAAAGTGAATATAATAAAAATATAATAAAGACATAATTTTAATATTACTTTGAATTTCAAGAAATGGACACTTTTAACTTTGAATAGTAGCTAGTGTCAAAAATTCTGTGTCTGTTTAGAATGATAATACAACTTTTCCCAAACATTTGAGGAGCTCTTAAATCTATTAGCATTAAACTAAAGTTTCTCATGTCACAAATTATACCTCTGTGCAGGTACAAAATTTTTTTCAGAAGTCTCTTGTGTAGTAAACATATATTATAAACATCCTCTGGTCGGCAAGCAAGTTTATGAAACTTTTGGAGAATTCTTTTGTACATTCTTCTCTCTCACTTACAGCACGTAGGAATTGAACACAGAATATCTTTTTTATGAGACATCTGTCTTCTCATGAAACCCTAAAGGGGTATGATTTGTTACAAGTCACTTAACTCTAAACATAACACACAACAGTACAGAATAATGCCAAATAAGTTGACGATTATCAGAGCCCCTGGCAAAGGCAAATTTTGTATTTACTTTTAGCATCTCCTTTAAAATAGCCTGATGCTTACATCAATTCTTTTTTTTTTTTTTTTCTGTATGTTTAGATAATGTAACTAGAATGTTAACATGGTAGTGGAAAATTGATACTAAATAGGCTGCCTTCAGTAAAACTTTTTTTTCCACATGGACTCAAAAAACATTTCAGCTTCCTTTGCAGGGAAGGTATTTTATTGCGTTGCCTCAAATAATAAATGTTGCCTGCCTCATATTGCATTCTAGATATTTTTCAAGACAATTTTTCTCTTCTCCAATTTTGTATTAAATGTTCTGACCTTTCAGAACATTAGTTCTGTTATGAATACTAAGTATTTGTGTTCCTCCTAAATTCATATGTTGAAGTTCAAACCCAAATTTGATGTTATTAGTAAATGGGGGGATCTTTGGAAGGTGATAAGCTCCTGAGAGTGGAGCCCTCATGAATGAGATTAGTGCTCTTATAAAAGAGACCCTCAAGAGATCTCTTGTCCCTTTTGCCACCTGAAGGCACATTAAAAAGATGTATGTCTATGAACTGGGAGCCGGGCTTTTACCAGATGCTAAATCTGCAGGTACTTTCCTATACTCCAAAATTAAGGGAAATAAACATTTATTGTTTAAGCCACTTAGTCTAGGGTATTTTGTTATAGCAGCCTAAACAGAGTAAGATAAGGCTTCTTTTCAGCAACTTGGCTTAAGCATTTTACCCTTAGATTTGATTATCAGAAGAATGTACATTTTTATAATAACTTCATATAATTTTGCCATATGTCACTAAACTTGTTAAAAAATTTGTGCATAAAACTATATAATGTTAAAATAAACATAAAACTGTATTATAGAATTTTTCAGCTCCTTTACTATCTGCAAAAACAACTTTTGAAAAATGACTACTGATACATATACTCATACAAATTAATTGTTTCTCTGATATAGTCATTGATCACTGGCTTATTAAAGATAGTGCATTTGGATTTTATGTCTGGTTTAACATCAGCTATTATTGAGCTTGAAGAAGCCATAAATCAAAGAGATTGTATAGTCTGTCCAATATTATAAAAATGGGACATATATAGCCATCTTAAACCTCAAACTCTATATCCTAGAATGTAATTATTAATTAAGACTAATATTCTGGCAAACTTCTTATTCACATTTTAAGGTGTTCTCTGTCTTAGGGCTAAAGAGCTCTTTAATTCTTAACAAGAAAATGTATAATTGGAGGTCTGAGGGTAACAAGCACTATGATAACAGCAATGATCCAAAATAATTTATTTTTGAGGTGAGGTGATATTTTCTATATATGAATTGCAGTTTCTAATACTTAATATTTAAATATAGTTTTCTAATTAAAACATTAATAACATTCTACATGAAAATTTTACTTTTTTCTTTCACAAAGTATCACCATACTGTGTTTTTATTGTCATGTCATAATCATCATTTCCTAATGTGTCTCTATTTATGCTCTGTCTAAAATACTACACTTAGCAATATACTTTTGGAAAATGGTAAGGAATATTTTTCTTTTAACAGGATACTCTAGCCCATTAACTATGTCTTGAAAAAAAATCTATGTAGCCTTTATAAAATCAACAAAACATTTGATGGTGGCAAGCAGTTACAAATTTTGTATCTGATAAAGAATTAAAGGCTAAAATATGTAAAAAACTTTTAAAACTCAATAACAAAAACAAAATCCAATAAAAATGTACAAAAGAATGGAATAGCCATTTTTCCAAAGAAGATACATCAATGGCCAATGAATACATGAAAATGTGCTCAACATAATCACCAGAGAAAAGCAAATCACAGCCACAATGAGATATCACTTCATATATGTTAGAATGACTGCCATATAAAAAAACAAGAGAAAAAGTGTTGGTGATGCTGTGGAGAATAAAGAACCTTTGTGTACTGTTGGTAAAAATGTAAACTGATACAGACACCATGAAAAACAATAAGGAGTTTCCTCAAAAAGTTAAAAATAAGACTACTGGATGATCCAGCAATCCCACTTGTGAGTGTATAGCCAGAGAAAATGAAGTCAGGGTCATGAAGCAACATCAAACTCTCAGGTACATTGCAGCACTATTTTTAATATCTAAACATGGAAGCAATGTACTTTTCCATCGATGAATGAATGAATAAAAAATGTGAAATGTCTTCAGTCATAAAAAGATGAAAATCCTGCTGTTTTCAACAACATAGATGGACATTAAAAAATTATGTTAAATGAAATGAGACAGAAAAAGACAAATAATGTATGATCTCACTTATATGTGAAATCGAAAAAAGCAAACTCATAGAAACAAAGATAGATTGGTGGTTGCTAGAGGTGTGTGTGTGTGTGTGTGTGTGTGTGTGTGGCGTGGTGATGGGTGAAGTGGGTCAAAAGGTACAAACTTCCAGTTATAAAATAAATAAATTCCGGGGATCTAAAGTACAGCATGGTGACTATAACTAGCAATACTGTATTGTATATTTGAAAGTTGCTAAGAGTGTAGATCTTAAAAGTTTATCATAAAAAATATTCTATGTGATATGATCTTGTTAACTATGTTGATTATCATTTCATAATATATATATCAAATCATTATATTGTACACCTTATGCTAATACAATATTACAACAATTATATCTTAATAAAACTGGAAAAATGGAAAATTCCCATAACATTTGAATATTTTGAGAGAAAATATTTTACATTATGTGTTTTTAATTAATTAATTCTTCATAATAGTAATTGAAATAATGGATTATTTGTTAAAAATTTAATTCTCAAAAATATTTCTAAACCTATCTGTACATTTTCAGATTGCATTTTGCACTGGAAATACTGATTGTCTTATAACGAGATAGTTAGCCTTAGAAGAAAGTGGTTATGATTTAAAGCTCTATTATTCCTATAAAGCTAATCTTGTACAATTTGCCATACTTTCATTTGAAAACTCACAGAGAAAACTCTTGCATACATTTGGTAAAAAACAAGACGGTCAGATCTTGGAATGAAGCATTCTGAATTGTCATTACATGTACTTCTTATTTTTATTTATTTTTTATTCTCTTGGCTTGAGACCTCTTCCTTTGCCAATATGTTCAGATATGTTGTGATGTGACGGGTGGCTATCCCCCATTCCTTTGATCCATTTGATTTAAAATAAGTGGCACCGAGATGCTTGTTGGCTTAGCAACTCCCATATATCTTCGTTGTCAGTTTGAAATGTAGAATTCCTAAATGACAGTAATTTTAGAGAGACATTACCTGATCTAGTGACTCCAATGTAGTCACAATTTCAGTCACAACTAAGTAGCCTATTGTTTTTGCCATCTACTAGAGCAGTTTAATTTTTGTCAATCAAAGATGCTAACCCACTCAAAGGAGCTGCAGAAATGGTTTTATGATAACTAGTAGTTTTGGGCAGATAGAATTTGCTAAATACTTTCTGATCAATTGTTAAGAATCTTACATAGATGAAATGTTTCTGTACTGGTATATCTTTCTAAAAATTTCTACTAAATAATGTATAAGAGCAAATAGATTGCAAGGCATAAAAATTTATATTTTTTGTTCAGCTTTTCCTTTAAAAAGTTTTTCTGCTGTTATATCAGATTTTCAATAATATAATATTTTAGAAAATTATATTTGTGATCTATTATTTTGTATCTTAGAACTGTCCTAATAAATACCCAAGAAATAATCACATATCATCTGAGAAGTACATTAACTTTGAAAATAAAAACACCATATAAAGTTTTAGAATTTTTTTTTTTTTTTAGAAAATAATTGTCTATCTACCCCACTAGTAGCAGATTTTCACCTCCCTTAGGTAATTGCTTTTCTCTCCTTTTCCAAAAAAAAGATCATGACAAAAGTTGAAGTAGTAGAAATTTATCAAAATATCTTAATTTTGAGTATGATATAATGTCTTTACAAAGTTAAAGTTAATATGAGTTTGCATTTTTCATGGTCTGAAATTTCACCCTGAAATGCTAAATAGGAAGTAAAATATGAATTGAACTGAGAAAATGCAAGAATCAGTATGTGCAACTAAAACTCAGTTTAGGAGGGATGTATGAGTATCTGTGATGTACAATGCAATATTTGGGAAGTCATTGTGAAGGCTATATAAATCATATTCATCTATAGGTTTACCTCATTTTTTGTGCACAGGGAAATGCCTTATATAAGTGAGAAATTTCATATAGCATAAGAGAAGCAATTAAAATGTGTATTAAATGTTATAATGAATTACTTTAAAATACAAATAATCACTCTTAAGAAACCAGCCTTATTTGTTTATAGGGTTAGTTAACTAGTTTAAATTTAAAATATGAAGTATCTCTATTGGAAGTGTTATTAAGATCAGTTTGAATGTATTGAGTTACCATGTTTCAATTTCACAGTTAAGAAGAGACCATTAATTAGGCATGAAAAAGAGACTACAAGATAGATATGAAAAAATTTTTTATTTATCAGAATAAAAAGTTAATATTCAAGTGATTATTTTAACTGGAAAAGAACAAATTAATTGGGAAATTTGAATGAATTTCCTTGGAGTCATTGAGACAACGGTTTCCCCAAATAAAAAGGATAGAAAGTTTTCCATGCATAATGAACTTTTTTTTTTTTATAAATGATTATTTGTTTCCTCTTAATTGATCACTTTCCATGGCTTCTAATGGATATTAACTCCAAAAGTCACATATTATATGACCTTTTAACCAGTTATTATTATGTCCTGATTGTTAATTGCTTAGAGTTATCATACTGATAGCTATTTCTTTTGAGGTTTACATGAATATCAATTTCAAATTGTGTAGTTAGAAGGTGAAAAATGTTAAATGCAAATTTAACATCTAATTTTGCAAACATTTGTAATAAATCAAACCAGTCATTTGAGTACAATCACATTTGCCCCTCTGGTCATCTATACCATTTTTTCCCTACTAGATTACAATCACTTTACCCTGTAAAAATATTTAAATTTATGTCTTGTTCTTTTCATTACCCCTTGAGCTATAAGACTGTGAGATACAAAACAGCACATGTTAACGGCGTATGAGTTCATTGCTGATATCACTAAGTTAGATTTGATGCTTTCTTGAAAGCACAAATAAAGCAATTTCTTAACATAGAAGAATTCATTCAATTAAAAATCTAAGTAAAAATCAAACTCCAAAAGAAAGCCAAATTCTGAAGATCTAATTTAGCATGATGTTCATCTTAAAAAAAGAGAAATGCTTGGAGGTAAAAGATTTGTTTACTTTTAATTTCACTAAATTATCACCATTTTCTATCTTTGAAACTAATGTTTTCTTTAAGTTTTTTTCTAGAAGTTTAGATTACCATGAACATTTGACAATTTGTAATTGAATAGGCTAAATAGGTTTTGCTCTTTCATTTGATGGATTGTGTCATGCCAGAGTCTGGCAGTGCATTTTATTTGACCTTTCTCCTTAACTCCATTCATCTTAAACCCCTTGTCACATGAGTGACGGGCCATCATGGTGTGATGGAAGAGAAAACTTCAAAGAGATGCATCACCTTGTCAGATAGATGCAGATCAAAATCCTTTTAAAAAAACATTTAGTGGGTTAGAGGACAGCTTAGGCTAAATTGTTGTATTAAAAAGTAGAAGAATAAAGTTTGGAAATCAAAGATTACTATTGGAATAACTAACAAAATTTACAAGTGAAAAATAAGAATAATTTTTTTCTCATTCCTATAAAATAGAAAAAGTGACAAGATACAAAATTTACCTAAGGGAAAAAAGTGTTCCAGTGACAGAAAGTTTATTTAGGGATGTGTACACACACATACGCACACACATACACACCTAGTTAAATTTGGGGAATATTTATTTTAAAAATCTCTTTTTTTTAGGGAGCTACACAGATCTTAATTAACATTTGGGGTCCCCGATACTGTTAAGAATTTTGATGCAACTGGGCAGTTTTATATTCCTTGAGCAGAAAATCCTATGTCTCACAGAATAGATGTCTCTGAGGTAAAGAAAGGAGTAGATTTCCTCATCTTTTGTAGGCCATTCATCTCACATCCAAGACTTTTTATTACAAAGTCCTGAAAGATTCTCTGCTTTGTGTGTTTATATCAATTGACAGAGACCATTCATACTATAAATCAATGAACTATTTTCCTATTTTGGCAGGATCAGTAGTGATTTAGTGGTGGAATATGAGCATAGAGTAGAGACGTTGACCTGACACATTTTTATCCCTTCCCGTGCAAATAAATTTCTTCTGTCTATGGAAGAATAGAGAAATATGAGACAAAATAATCACAAGATGGAAATACTATTTCCCCGGGAAAGAAATGGAGAGAAATAGAGACCCAAGTCCTCTTTGCCACAAGATGTGAAAATCTGAGAATATTTCTTTTCTGTTATAAGAGTACAACTACACATACATACACACAGGCACATACATATATACATATATTGGCATTAATATTTTCTTTTGTTTATGTAGTTAGTCATCTAAGTCACATACTGTATATTTCTTGAATAATAAAGCAATCACAAAAGACAATAAACTCAATATCACCATAAATTAACATATGAATATGTGGGTGTGTATACACACAAAAAGGAACAACTAATGCATTTATATTTTCTCTCTATAGTTGTGTCATCCATTTAATTGAGGTTATAAATTTTGTCTAGTTCTCTCTTTCACCTAAGAGTTAAAATTATTGTTAATCCAAAGTGAATTGATGCAGCCATTGTAAAAAAACAATATGGAGTTTCCACTAAAAATTAAAAAATACAACTACCATATGATCCACCAATTCCATTTCTGGCTATATATTTGAAAGAAATAAAATTAAATAAAATTACTGTCTTGAAGAGATATCTGTCTCATGTTCAAAGCAACATCATTTATAATAGCTAAGACTTGGATCTAACCTACGTGTACATTGATAGATTAATAGTTACAAATGGAGTATATATACACAGTAGGATATTTTCAGCTCTAAAAAAGAGGGCAATTTTGCCATTTTAAATAACATGTTTCAACTTAGAGGATATTATTCTTAATGAAATAAACTAGGCACAGAAAGACACACTTTATGATGTCTTATATATGGAATCTAAAAGATGTTTAGCTCATAGAACCATAAAGTGGTTTCTGGGGGTTGAGAGGGTAAGGAAGATAGAAAGATATTGATCAAAGGGTCCAAACTTTTGATTATAAGTTGAATAATTTCTGAGGATCAATGTATGGTATGGTGCTTATAGGTAGTATGATTTATTGTATCCTTGAAATTTGGCAAGGCATGTAAAATGTTCTCACCTCAAGAAAAAGAATAAAAATAATAACTGTGAGATGATGAATGTGTTAATTAACTTGAATGTAATAAGCATTTCATAATGTATACATTCATTGGGTGAAGGTGGGGAAGAGTGAGGAAAAAGAATAAGTGAAAAACATGCTACAGACTTTTAATAAAACTGGTGTATTGCAACGTTAGTAATAGAACGATATAATTTGTTTTCTTTAAATGGCTAAAACAGTTCCATTATCACTGTGAAAAAACCATTTACCATTGTGGTTAGAAAAGTTTGTTTTAGTAATTATCATGTTTAAGGCATCTCACTAAACAATGATTCTGTGGTGATGACTTTTGGTGTGTCTAATTATTCACAAAACTAAGCCTGAAATGGCATTACACAATATTTAGAAACAAATATTCAAAACACAATATAATTACACACACACATAATTACAATAGTGGTTAAAAATTTTTTTAAATAGAATACAAATTGCCATAAAAATACTAATTAAAAATGATATTTGCTGTCACAAATTTTTTTTTAACAATCAGGTTTTGTAAAGTTTATTGTTTCAATATTTCTAATGCAGTCAAATTTTAGAAATTTCTTATTTTCTAAAATAGTTACATATTTGTTATCATAGCTGAGAAGTAGTATCTCTGTGTACTTATTTTATAAATGTGCAATAATACCAAAGAACTCCGGCTTTTAAACTTATATTTCCTTTTGAGGCAGATAGAAAGAAAAGATTCTCACTGTAAGTCTATTTGAGAACTAGTACAAACCTCAGGACAGCCTGAGTTTTAACTGACCGCTGAGAATAATTACAAAAATTGATAAAATTTCATCATTACAGCTCTCAATGGTTGAAGACAACATATTCAATAAACCTCTGTTGAACTTTTTGCTGAGGTTATGAGGCTGGTACAGAGAAAATTTGGAGTAGGGTAGAAATATTTTGTTTTGGTTATGAGTTTTTGTCAAAAAATATGTGCTTATAAAATAATGGGATGGATTTTTCTTTCTAGTCTCATAAAATTTATAAAACTGTTTATAAAATTACAGTGAAAGAGTTTTCAATATTTTAAGCATAGTCATCTTGAAGTTAGCATATATCTTTTGCTGACAACTTTAAAGAGGGTATTATATAATTGTCATTTTTGCTATGCTAATTAGAAAGTCAACTTTAGTAACATGTAGCCATATTTGGTACACAAAGTTATAAGTTAAAAATTCCTGTCATTACTATCTTAAATATTTATGCCAATTCTTTCTAAAAACATTCTTAATATTACAGGATTCTTTATGGGAAAGAATTACTGTATTCTATTGAAATGAGAGGATAACTCAGTCTACTTACATGTGCCCATGATCATTGAAATATGACAGAAAATATGGTTTTCTGTTTTCAGCTAAATGCTTTTGCAAAAAAAAAAAAATTTTATCATCAACTATATTATGTTTAATTTATTCTTTTATTTTAAGAATAATTTGGTTTATTATTAGTCTTTTCAGGGGAAACAAGCAAGTAGCTTTCCAGTAAAAGAATGATTTATCTATAAAATTATCATTGACAAGAAACCTATATTTTTATGCATGTATGTAAAAAAGAAACAAAAATGTAAATTGAAAATGCTCTTGTTTTTCTTTAGAGTGTAAATCTTTTCACCTTTTAGTAAAAAAAAAAAAGCTCTCATTAAGATTCATTTACTACAGCCATGCCACCCTGAACATGCCCGATCTCATCTGATTTCTGAGGCTAAGCAGGGTAGGGCCTTCTTTTAAAAGTCTGGCTTGGTCATTGTCTACTGTATATAATCACAAGTACTTTATTATAATAACAAGTACTTTATTATTTGTCATTAAATTAATTTTTAAATTAAGTTAAGCTAGCTTTATTTATTTCACTGAATAGTAGATTTTTGTGGAAAACAGTTGCAGGACACCCAAATCTCCATCAGTCTTCAGAACCAGAAGTCTTCTAAATTTTTTAAATAAAATATTTGTATAAATGATAGCAAAACTCATAAGTTTTATTATAGAAAATCATTCTAATGTCCAACTTTCTAAATCAGATCCCATCTTTCTTATTCCAAATTTCAGACACATTTTATATTATTCACCCTGACATTCTTCTTTTCCTGACTTTCTGACATAGATTTGACCTTCAGTAATCCAGGTGATCAGTTTTATTTAAGATACCAATTACAAATTGCCTCCTAACTTATCAGGATCCATAATATTTTAAGACTAATTTTTTTTTTATATCTTGCAAACTGTGTGTTTAGCATTTTCAGGTCAGGTTATCTGCCCCTGACTAGAGAAGCAGGTTAAGGAAAGAAAGCAAACCATAACTTTGACAACAGAATGCACAGAAGAATCTTTTAAATGTATCATGCTCAGTGACATAGGAGATGACCAAAAACCACATTTAGAGAAATAAAAGTAGTCAGGAGAAATGAGTTAATATTCTTTTGTACTTGGAAATGTTAACAGAGAGAAAAGGACAAAACTTTTTAGGATTCAGAAATTTGAACAGGAATGTAATAGGATATAACCAAGTAATAGACTCATTGGTGGTTAAGATTTTTAAAAAGTTAAAAAAAAATGAAAAGGAAAATGTACACAAGTCTTATAGTAGTAAAAAAAAAGTTTTATTGACTTGTAACGCTGGTAACATAAGGGTAACATATTTTATTTGGGACAGATCTCTACCACAAGAAATATAAAAAGACAACTAATGTTTATTGAGTTTAAGACATATTTCTAAGAACTTTTGTTATATTAATTCACTTAACAGACATAATACACCTATTAGGTAACAGTTTATAGTTCCCATTTTTACAGTTGTGAAACTGAGGCCAATAATATTTCTAAGGTCAACAAATTAAGTGGTAAACCCAGGATTCAAACTTTGCAATTTGGAGTCAAAGTAAAACTTTTAATTATTATTTTATCATACCCCCATTTAATTGAGTGAGAAAGACAAACATATAACCTGGAAATATTAATAAAGTATGGCAAAGTTTTAGTTGAAGGATGTAGAGTGCTCTATAGCGACTCAGAGAAGGGGTATCTACTTGATCTCAGAACTTTTGAAAATAGGTAAACTTAAAATGAATGACGAAAATGATACGTAAAGAAAAAGAAGTAATTGTACTCAAAGTGTTCTAATGTTCTAAAATTATTCTGAGAGTAATAAAACCAATACATATATTACATTAGTAAATCATATTTTAATAAATGTTATAATATAATGCCATTGTCTATGTAATATTGAGAATTCATTGAAAAAATAAGAATAGCAAAATATTTTTGCAATCATGCAAACAGTTCAAGTGGCAAATAAACATCTACAAATCTATTCAGTAGTCACCAAGGGAGTGTAATCCACTTCTAGAGATATACCCAATGCGAATGTATTTCTATGTGTGTGTGTGTGTGTGTGTGTGTGTGTGTGTGTGTGTGTGTGTGTGTGTGTTTCACGAAAAAAAAAAAAAAAAACACAGGTGGATAACAAAACTCTTTATATAGTCCAAATTGAAAATAACCCAATATCCATCTATACTGGGGTGGATAAATAAACTATGGCCAAACCAACAATGAAATTCTATTTAAAAATGAGAGTGAACAATTGACAATTAACTCCATAAATCTCACAGATATAATATTAAATGAAGAAAGTATGAAACCAAGTATGCTAAATAACTCCATTTACATACAGCTTAAGTAAAGTAAAAATTAATCTATAATTTTAGTAGTCAGGATAAAAGTTATTTTGTGAGTGGAAACAGTGATGAAAGGAGTTTACACAAGTACTTTGTAGTGCTGTTAAGATTGCTTCTAAATTTGTGTGCTGGTCACATGACTTTTCAATTTGTGAAAAGTTAGTAAGCTGTGTACTTGAGAACTGTTACTTATATATGTGTTTTGTAACCATTTTATTTTTTTACTTATTTAATTTTTATTTTTATTTAGAGCTTAAATTCAATATTATTTTATATTAGTTACTGGTGTACAGCATAGTAGTTAGACATTTACATAATTTACAAAGTAATCCCCCTGATTAGTCTAATACCCATCTGGCACTATATATGGTTATTACAATATTATTGACTATATTCCTTATGCTGTTTTTCACATCTCTATCACTATTTTGTAATAACTACCAATTTTTACTTATTAACTACTTCACATTTTTCACCCTACCCCCAACACCTCAACCATTAAACAGCCATTGGTTTGTTCTCGGTATGAGTCTATTTCTGTTTTGCTTGTCGATTTATTTTCTTTAGATTATACATATGAGATCACATAGTATATGTCTGTCTCTGTCTGACTCATTTCATTTAGCTTAATACCCTCTAGGTCCATCCATGTTGTCACAAATAGTAAGATTTCATTCTTTTTTATGCTGAGTAATATTCCATTTTATAATGTACCAATTCTTTTTTTATTCAATCATCTATTGCCCATTATTGATGGGCACTTACGTTGCTTCCATATCTTGGCTATTGTAAATAATACAGCAGTGAACATAAAGGTGCATATATCTTTTCAAATTAGTGTTTTTAATTTCTTTGGATAAATACCCAGGAATGGAATTGCTAGGTCATAGACAGTTCTAGTTTTAATTTTTGAGGAACCTCCAACTGTTTTTTATAGCGGCTGTGCTAATTTGCAATTCCACCAACAGTGCACGTTTCCTCTTCTCTACATCCTCACCAATACTTGTTTTGATTTATTGATGTTAGCCATTCTGACAGATGTGAGGTGATATCTCATTGTAGTTTTTATTTATATTTCTCTGATGATTAATGTTGTTGAGCATCTTTTCATATGTCTCCTTGCTATTTGTATGTCTTCTTTGGAGAAATGGCTATTCAGGTCTTCTGTCTATTTTTAAATTGGATTGTTTGGGTTTTTTTTTTGACATTAAGCTGTATGAGTTCTTTATAAATTTTGAATATTAACCCCTTAATGGATGTATCATTGACAAATATCTTCTCCCAATCTGTAGGTTGTCTTTTCATTTTGTTAATGGTGTACTTTGCTATGTGAAACCTTTTTTAGTTTGATGTAGTTCCATTTGTTTATTTTTTCTTATTTCCCTTGCCTGAGGAAACATATCCAAAAAAATATTACTAAGAGCAATGTCAGAGAATTTACTGCCTATATTTTCTTCTAGGAGTTTTATAATTTCAGGTCTTATATTTAAATCTTTAATTTATTTTTTGTTTACTTGTGTATGTGGTGTAAGAAGGTGATCTAATTTCATTTTTTTTCATGTATCTGTCCAGTTTTCCCAACATCGTTTATCAAATCTTATCAAATCAAGTCTTTACCCCATTGTATATTCTTGCCTCATTTGTCATAAATTAATGGGCCGTATAGGCTTGTTTATATCTAGGCTCTCTATTCCATTCCATTGATCTACATGTCTATTTTTATGCCAGTACCATGCTGTTTTGGTACTATAGCATTATAGTATAGTTTGATATCAAGTAGTGTAAAACTTTCAACTTTGTTTTTCTTTTCCAAAATTGCTGTGGCTATTCAGGGTCTTTTATGATTCCATATAAATTTTAGAATTATTTGTTTTTACTTCTATGAAAAATGTCATTGGTATTTTGATAGGGATTGCATTGAATCTGTAAATTGCTTTGTAGTTTTTGTAATGCGGACATTTTAACAATGTTAATTCTTCCTATCCATGAGCATGGTATATGCTTCCATTTATTTGTATCTTCTTAGTTACTTTTTTCATTGTGTTATAAATTTTTCAAATATAGGTCTTTTACCTTCTTGGTTAAATTTGTTTCTGTGTATTTTATTTTTGGATGCAATCGTAATTGGATTATTTTTTAATTTCTCTTTCTGATAGTTTGTTATTGGTGTACAAAAATGAAATTGATTCCTCAATATTAATTTTCTGTCCTGCTACTTTACTGAATTGACCAATTCTACTAGTTTTTTGGTGGAATCTTTAGGGTTCTTTTTGTATAGTATCATGTTATCTGCATATGACATTTACTTCTTTCTTTCCATTTGAATATCTTTTTCTTTTTCTTGTTTGATTGCTGTGGCTACGACTTCTAATACTATGTTGAATAGGAGTGGTGAAAGTAGGCATCCTTGTCTTGTTCCTGATCTTAAAAAAGACATTATTAGCTTTATTTCATTGATATTATACTGTGGGATTTGCACATATGGCTTTTATTATGTTGATGTATGTTCCCTCTATTCCCACTTTACTAAATGTTTTTATCATAAGTGAATGTAGATATTGTAAAATGCTTTTTCTACATCTATGTATATGATTATAGAGTTTTTATCTTCACTTTGTTTATGTGGTTATATCATATTAATTCATTTGCTAATATCGAACCAAACTTTCATCTTTGGAATTCTATGACAGTTTGTGAGAATTAAGGTGTATGAATTTTAAAGGTACAATTCTATCTCCTGGGAATTAAAAGATGCAACATAATATTGGTTAAAGGGGTGGATTGTATCGTAGTCTTATAAACTCTCTGTTTCCCTTCTTTTTCCCCATAAGATACATTAGCCAAAAGAAGACCTTATTGACAACTAGAGATATAAAATAAATAAGCTATGTATTATTATTTCATCATAATATAATTATTTTGTATAATAATAATTAGGATCACAATCAGAGGTGAAACAGTTCTTCAAGGATATGAGAAATGTGCTGATAATCACAGCTGCGGTAGGTAGAATAATGGCCTACTGCAGATGCTCATGTCCTGATCTTTGAGAACTATGAATATGTTATAATACATGACAAAGAAATTAACCTTATAGATGGAATTAAGGTTGTTAATTGCCAGGTGGGGTAATAATTCTGGATTCTCTGGGTAGGTTGAATTCAATTACAAAGGTCCTTAAAGGACAGGCAAAAGAAGAGGATCAGGGAAAGAGATATGAAAACAGAAGGAATGCCAGAGTGATGTGATGTGAAAAGGGACTTGACTGGCAGTTATTGGCTTTGAAGATGGAGAAAGAAGGCCAGGAGCTGAGAAATGGGGTCTTTCTCTGGCATCTGGAAAAGTCAAGGAAAGGGATTCTCCCTTAGAGCCTCTAGAAGGAAACACAGATTTGCCCATACCTTGATTTTAGCCCATTAAGAATTACATTGAAATTCAAATTTACAGAACTATAAGATAATAAATTTGTGTTGTTTTTTAAAGTTACTGAATTTGTGGTAATTTGTTACATCAGCAATAGAAAACTAATACAACTGCCATGAGCTATGTTTTTCAAGCAACAAAATAGGTTTGCTGTTACAGTCACCTCTTCAAACTGCATAGGCATAAACTGGGCACCAGAATAAGTGTTCAGCAGTTTGTACAAAGCTGGGTAAGAAATCTCAAACTTATTCCAGTTTATAAAATATAAAACATGCTTCCACAGCCCACTGATGTTGGAAAGCAAAAGAATATGCTTCACTGTGCACTGCAGGAGAACTGGCAGAACAAAGATTGGTTCCAACCAGAGCGCCTAATGTTGTCACTGAGGCCTGAAAAGCACCTGCTTACACATCATCTGCTTTAGTACCTCTGTCTCTGGTTACTGGGCAGTATTTCAAATAGTACAGTTTGTGCCAATCCAAAGCAGTTCTATTCACATTCCCTGCAGATCAAGCTCTAGGAGCAGAAGGTCATTGTGGACTAGCAATAACTGAGCGGTATTTTAACAAGAGATCCATGGAAAAAGATTGAGTTATGAAGTGGATTTTGAAATGCAATTAATTCCTGCTGTTGCAAACCTAAATGAAGACTTAAGTAAAGGAAAAAGTTAAATTCCCTTTTGCTGCTGCCTATAATTGTGTCTCTCAGAATACAAATAAAAAGGGGAAAAAAAGTTGATCAGAGTCAAATATGTTGGAAAACTGCTTAAAGCCAGTGCTGCCAAGTTGGCATCAAATAGAACTGTCTCTGGTACTCAATTGCCAAGACCCGAAATATAAGCCACAGAGAGAATAACTTCACACAGACATTCTAAATCTGTAAAAATTGTTCATTCATGAATTGGCAAGAAGTAGATGGAGGAGACAGTGTATATAGAATGAAATTCCAAGGTGGGAGTAAATAATTACTGAACTATAATTATAATGAAAAAATGTGTAGATTTTTTCCCAAGTTCTACGTACAAAATAGAAAAAAAATGTTGGGTTTATTCACATGCAGTATATGAATCACTTTCAAACAGGGAGTATTAATTTTGCTTCTAGAAGCCAGAGCATGACATGGTCAATGGATTAATTGAATCCTTACAGAATAGATCAGATTGTGTAGCCTTAGCAATTTATTTTTTTCTCTTTTGCAGTTGAACTAGAGATGCAGGATTAGACTGACTGCTATAGATAAAATGTCTGAGTGGAGTCTCTGTGAATCTGATTTTTTTCCAAGTTCAAAACACTAGGGAAGTTTAAGTGACATTTATGTAGTTTATAACTTATTTTCACTGTCTCTGATTATTTCAGATTGAATAGAGTTATGAAAATATGGGACCTTCTGACGTCTCATGACTGATGAACTATAGCTCTGATTTTATGATGATTGATTTTATTTCTCAATTGTTTTGATTTCTAAAAATTTAAACACCCACTTAGCATGAGATTAATAATGGTTATTTGTCATGTAAAAAGTTTGACTTAGATTTATGGAATTGCTTGACATATTTCAGACCTACTTGTACATGTGAATACCTATTATTTTGTTCATATATGAATTTGAAATAAAACAAGAATATGTGCTACAACATTAGAATGAGAAGGGCAAGCAAGTTCTTATTGTTGACATCACTAATTCTGGTGGCAGAAAAATACTGTAGTTTATTACATTACTCCCAGAAGAATAGAAATTATATATATGTGTGGATATATGTATGTATATACATATATATATCTTCAAAATAATTTATTCTAGCGATATAACATTGATTTAAGAATTACTGCTTTGCAGGAGAGAACTATTGTCAGATCCTCAAATTTTTGAATAGTTATTTTATGTAGTAAAAAGAAAGAATTCATACTTGGCTCCTGTTGGTCAGCAGCCATTAATTATCTGTGATACTTATACATGTCAGTATAAAAAAATATAAACAATGTTCACTTTCAGTTGAAATAATCACAGAGATTTTGAATTGGAATTAACTTAAGACATAACATACTAACCATCCACATAAAGTAGGAATTATCAATGTCAGTGTCTCTGACAAGTGGTCGTCTGTTATTCAAATACTACAGGTGACAAGGAACTCATTGCTTTTGAGTCAGGCCATTCCATTGTTGAATCGATCAAATTTCTATAAATACTCTCCTGTGTGGTGAGGAATCTGCATTTTGTTAATATATACCATCAGTTCTTAATCTGGACTCCATAACTCTAAAACTATTGTAGCTGCTACCCTCTTTCTCTCAACTTTGTCTCAAAACTCTAGTAACTTTAATTTTATCTTTTCTCTTTTGACATTTTTTCTAGGGAAAACATGTATGTTGCTCACCATATTTTGGATACATGCTAATTTTTTCTAAATACTCTTAACACTTTATATTGAGAACATCATTTGGCTTTTTCAATGTAAACCCCAGGGTGAGCTAGTGGCTTCCAGTCTTTTGAACACCATTATTCCATTAAAAACTAGCTTTTTTATTACTATTTAAATAGTCTTGTTTTCTTGGGCCTCAAAATATACTTGTAGTTTTATTTCATTGTATCCTTTTTTAATTATTATTCAACCAGACTGACCCCCCAACTCCTAAACCCCCAACACACATTATTTGTAATTTTAAAAAAATATATATAAACATAGTATTTCACATTTCCCTAATGGTAGGGGATACTATTGCATTTTAAAAAATGTATTACCTCACAAAATGTAGTGATGGTTATTTCTCTAGCATAGTCTAATTTTTAAGTGTGTGGCTTCTGGATCTTTATCCATTTCATCCATGAAAAAATTAGGCCAAAGATTGTTTCTTTGTGACACATTGTGGTATTAAAATTATTTCTATTAATCTTGGATTCCCTTTAATACATGTTTGTTTCACCCATTTTAGTTTGATGAATATTTTGTGCCCTGTTATAAACCAGCATTTCTCTAACTATTCTTACCATTTAGGGACAATCTACTATATTATCTTTTAGCATTTTGATAATCATCAAGTCATCCTTAAAATGTAATTTTTAGATATTCTTAGAATATTATTTTTGGTTAGCACTTTAAAAAAAATTTACCTTTGGATGTGAACATTTCTTTCATTATTTTTATACATATAATATTTTTAAATATTAGCTTTCTGTCAGCTATATTGTTTTTACTCTAGTTGTCTCTTCAGAGTGAAAACTTAAAAATCTTTAGAAATAAGCAAATTATAAAAACAGTAATTGTAAATTTGGTAATTTTTACTTTTTATAATTATTCTTTCCTGAGTCTTAATTTTCTTAGAATGTGTCATCAAAGACTCTTTTCTTGATCACACTGAAAAGTAGATTTCTAATATTTAAAATATACCTATTGGTCCCAAAGTTATCTCCTTCAGCCATTGTCATCTAATTATGAGTTGTCAGCTTCTCTAAGAACCCCAATTTCTTCTCCTCTGCAGCTCAGAGTAAAATCTATAGTGGCTGTTCTCATTGCTTCTTATGGCTTCCCAAAAAGTAAAATTTCAATAGATGAGAATTTGGCAGATGTTCCATTTGAAAAGTCTTGATTTTTCACAAATGCCTTTGTTTTGATCTCTTGTTATTGCATCATTGGCAATTTTTCAGCATATTTTAGGAGTTCACAAATGCTACCTATTATTTTATACAACCAGTTAATATGTGCTGCCATAATAGTGTTGCCTATTAGTCCTTTATTTTGCAGTCACCCATGGATTTATTATCAAATTTTCTAAGTTTTCTGGATATTTATTTAGATGTATATATTTCTCTTGTGCAATTCTTCTATTAAGTCTTTTGTAATTAATAATTCACACACTTTTTGGGAAATAATATAATTAAGAAACAAATTTTCCTACATGGGAGAACCAGTAAGATCAATTAAAAGTCTAAATGAATAGACACAAGGAAAGGGCATAACAGACAGATTAATGACTTCGTAGAAATTCTTGTATTTGGCATTTTTAGGTGATAAAGTGTCTTCTGATTCTGTATTTTTCCTTTAGTGGGATTTCTGTTTCTTTCTTAAAAGTACAACTCTTTAAAGTAGATTTTGAAAGAAAAGGCTATACATACTTAATATTTGATTCTTACTATACTCTGGAGAATATAGAAATACAAATATCACTACTACTTCCTTCATGAGATCTAAAATCTACCTGGATATACATACAAACAAATAAAGGTAATATAAGTGAGATTAGATCCATGTTTTATAAGCACAGTGCTATGAGTTATGAGGAAGGAATATCTTATTTGGCCGCTATAAAATTTTTTATGTGAGTGTTATAGACTGAATTGTGTCCTTCCAAAATTCACATATGGAAGCAATAATCCCCACTGTGACTGTACTTGGAGATAGTACCTTTAAGGAGATAATTAAGGTTAAATAAGGTCATAAAGTTGGGCCCCTAATAAGACTGGTGTACTTATTTAAAATAAAAAAAAAAGGAAAAGGTTACTCAATAACTCTTTGAGCCTGTGGGGATCTTCCACCTCCAGATGCTAAGCAGATAGAACTGATGAGCAGAACCATTCCTGCCTTACTGCATCTCTTGCCTCTGCTGTCTTGATGCACTGTGTTTGACTATGGCACGCTCAATGACAGTGTACCTCTCTACTAAACAAATCAAATGGAACTCCTAGCCTTAATTCAAATGAAACTAATCATTATCCTATTTTATTTAGAAAGGACTTATGATTTTATACCCATAGTATAACATATATATGAAGCTGATTGTTTATTATATACAAACCAGAATTGAACTGGTGAAAAACTGACATCTAAGAACTGAGAACAGTCTGTATCCAAAGATTCTGTAAAATATTTTACGTGCATTATCCTATTTAATTTCCATAATAATACTGTGAGTCAGACCTAGGTTTTTCTCCAGTTTACAAATAGGAAGAATGTTTACTAATTTGTTAAAAATCCCACTGGCAAGCCTTACACTTAAGACCGTGTGCTTAATCATCATGGTAGACCAATTTGGAAAGGGTACAAAGGTTAAATATGATAAATATGTAAAACATGTTTAATTAAAATTACCCAAGTCTTCTGTAGGAATCATCTGTTTTGGCAATCTGACAAACCCCAGCTTCTAGTAGCTTAGGTTAATGAGTAGGATGTGTGCGAATACTTCCTTCAATAAAAACTAAAAGAAGTGATCATGATGAAATATATTGAGAGCTTTGGGGAGAAATGCTCGGAGTTATGAATTCAACAAGTTGGATTAATATGTGGTATATGTTAAATTTTGTTTCCTTTGTGATGATTAAAAATAGAACCCTTCAGACATACATTATCTTAACAAGGACTCAAATGTACAGTACATACTAAAAACAACAACAACAACAACAAAAAAAGAAAAGCAAAACAAAATTGTGGGCTACCAGTAACAATGTTCCGAGGGTATTATTATTATTGTTGTTGTTGTTGTTATTATTATTATTTATGTCAGGTATCTTCTTCATGATGTTTTTTTAAAGATAAGATGTTGTATTGGGGAAAAACATGAGTATACATTCAATTTACAATTATTCCAATCCATTTATATACTAAAAATTTAAAATTAAATTTATTTCCTCATAGAAAAGAATTACAGAACTGATTAAAAAAAAAGTTTGGAAAGGAATTGAAAGAAAGTGAGCAGTATAAATTCACTAAATCCAAAAACTAACATTAAACAGCAATTTTACATTGAGTAAGAGGTGTAAAACCACTGTTAAAACAATAAAAGAAGAATCAGAATATAAAGCTAGATAATAAATGTAGTATACAATTATACAGATTATATCTCAACTTTGGCTTCACGAGGTGTAAAATTCCTGAGTCAGAGCTCAGTGACCTACCTTACAAAATCTCAACTTCTGAGAAAACTCTAAAGCAAGAGTGAGAAACTGCAACCAGAATGCTGAGCAATATAAAAGGACATTTGTCCCCCTTTATATCAATGTCAATAGTTCTCTGGAAGGAAAGAAAAGTGGATTATGAAGTCTAGGAATGCTACTGTTGTGTTTGGGCTAATTTCCACCTTCCTACTCTGCCTCAATTTCTAATTCTCTTACTAGCCTCTTTAATACATTTTTTCTTTTCTCATTTAATCCTTTTTTTTTTCAATATTACTCTAAATTTCAGCTAGGTACTTTTCCAATTCTTGAAAATACGTAAATGAATTAGAATTCTGAAGAACTCTCATTCTGGTGAAAATGAAAGAATAACAGGAAGTTATCATTCATTTATGGAGAACCCACCTCACATGCCTCATTTTGTTTCATCATCACAACACAATTGGTTCTATTTAACATATTTGGAAACTGGGTTAAAAGTCATCCAACACAGAATACACAGAGGCTCAATAGCTGTGTGTTTCTTGAGTTATACAGTATAGAAAGGTAGGGGCTGAGAGGACTGGTGACTAAAATCTGTAAAGCATGAGCAGTGTGGATAGGCAAAAAATGCAACTTTTTCTTTGTTTCTTTTCTGACAATGGATAAACTTAGTGAGACATAAAAATAACCGTGGTAATCAGTATGATTTTTATTGGAAATCTATTATATGAAGAGCACTGTTCCAGATCCTTAAGGATGTAAAAAGTCGTAAAACACAGATCCTTCTTTAAGTGTCTTTAAATTTGATGAAGAGTTGACAGTTACATGATATATAAAAAATATTCTTGTTGTATCTAGAAAAGAATGCTGAAGACTATTACTATAAAAACCAAATTGATTGGAAGTTAAAATTTCTGATGAGTTCACATGATGTTTTCACTTTTGTTTGCTCTGTCTTCTTTACTACACATTTTTAGAATGAAACTTCAGGCTTGGCCATACCTGGAGTGGGCTGTAATGGTGTAATGTAAGAGATAAAAATCCCCTGAAGAGACACACACACACACACACACACACACACACAAACACACACACCAAGTTACTATAAATAAACTTACAGTAACTTATCCTCTGATTAACAGTAGTTCAATGAAAAAAAAAATAAATTATACACAATTTTATGAAACAGTAAATAGCATTAAAACAGTTCTATATATATGAGCATAGCATAAGTTAACATTGTCTATCTGTATATAAAGTAGAATAAATGTTAATTGAACCATAAACAAAATAAAATTCAAGTTAATCTTCATAACAAATTAATGAAATATTATTAAACAAGGGTTTAATCTAAAAATGAAATTTATAAAATGGATTGAAATGTTGGTAATTAGAATATTTAGAGTGTTGATAAATATTTAGAGTGCTCAATCTGAGAAATATATGTGGTAACTCTTGTACTATTTATATGTAAATGTATTTACAAATCAAGAAAGAAAAGGAGCATGTTATACTATTTGATGAAAGAATCAGGATTTCAACTGTATTATAAAATCTAATTGTTTATGTGTCTTTTTTTTCCTCTAGCTATTTAATTGCCTATCTCTTTCATTTAGCTATCTATGTATCAACATGTAAAGATACGGCTTTTTGGTAATTTCTAAAGTATAACTTTGTGTGGTTTTAACTTTTCTCTATTTTTCCTCATTTTCTAAAGTTTTTACAAAAAAATGGATTTTGTATTGCAACAATCAGAAAAAAGTGACAGGCTTATACATAAATTTTCATAGCCTTCTAGAAAGCTGTTCCAAAATATTTCAAGAGACTTAGAATGGGTGAGCCCTTTTTTACTTTTATAACTCCGTCCTAAGGAATTATTCAGAGACATAATCAAAAGTCATATTATTTTACATGAGTAAAATAATATCAGCATTACTTATACACATTGGGAAAGAATCTAATTTCAACAACTGGAAAATATTTAAATATTGTTTAATTTAATCATGAGATGGAATATTATATAATCAGTAAAATCATTGGGAATTAATATTTAATGACTAAAGAGCACGTTCACAATATAACATAAGGATAAATACACAAACGCTATGTACAGTATATCAATACTGGCTTATACACAGACATACCTTTAGACCCACATTGGTTTTATATGTTTGTAGAGTAGTATCAAAAGAAAATACATTAATATACTTTTAGTAGGATTTTGATTTTCTTTTTTATATTTTAAAATATTCCACAATAAAATTATATTATTATTATATTCAGAGAGAACAATAAATGTTGAAAAATTTGAGCTAGTTGTCAATCTCTTTATTAGATTTTATAGTAAATGATATAAGAAAAGTGGTGGGGCATTTTCTCATTGGCCCCAACATGTAATTATTAAAATAAGACAGAAGAATTAGGAAAATGAAAAATGTAATTAGTCCCCTGTGGATGTGTGAATTTCTTAACTACTAGAAAACACACACTAAGAAGGCTTCTGTGGTTGGAAGGTAGACTCATAATTTAGGAATGAGGGTGTTGGAAGGTACTCAGACATCACTGACTTCCAGCAGGACTAGATAAGCAGTGGGGTTTTGTTTGTCTTGTGGCTGAAAGAATAGCCTGGAGGAAGTTATCCTGAGCAATCTCCTTGTGCTGTGTTTATGTTGTGGCCTGCTAGAGAGTTTTTCATAAGTACTGTCATGAGTCTTGAGTGCCAGCAGGCTCCCTGGCTTGATGCATGATCCAAGATGCCAGATTGACTGACAGATTAGACACACAGGGTATGTATCAAATTTTGATGAGCATCTCACTAATTACACATCTCAACCCAACCTCATGTAATTACCAAGGGGTTCAGGAGAGAAAAAAAGGAAACAAGCCTTGCTTATTTCCCTAAATTCCTGAAAGAACTTACGCTGCTGTATTCTTAAATACTTTGCAGGTCTTTATAGTATAATTTTGAGATTTAACAAATGTTAGTGAACAGGAAAAGACAGGAAGCAAGTATCAATATGTTTTTTTACTTGTCCCAAGTAACAAATCTGATTCAGTCTGGTATTGTATATTTGAGTATGAAAATGCCATGTATTTCAAATTGTCCTTGACTTCAATCAATAAAAAATTTGATATTAAATTCAGTTTTCTAATTTTCCAGCTGTGTGACATTGTCAGGTTATTTAAAACCCCTCAATTTCAATTTCCTTTTCTGTAAAACCAGAGTAATAAAATCTTCATAGAATTGGTGTAGGCTTTAGATACGATTATTGTTTTGGAAGTACAATGCAAAGCAAAAAATAAATACAATATTGTTAATTCTCTACCTCTTTTTAAATTATGAACTGTGGTCAATGAAACAGTGAAACTTTGTTTCAGATGTATACATGTTCAATTTTTTGATTGGCCACTTTTTAACAGACTATTTTAAAACTTGACTTTAAAATTTTAAATTATAAAATAGAATGTATTATTTATATAAACCATAGAAAGTTTGAAATATTAATTAAAATATAGGGGACATTTTATACTCTATAATTTAATTTGCATGTAATTACCACAATTATTCCTAAAAAGTATATGTTAGAGACAGTAAATAACTTACACATGATCACACAAGTAGTAAGAGATAAAAGGTAATATTCAAGTCCAAGTCTATCCCACATTAAACTCTTTTCATGTTTTCTCACTCTGCTACCTTATGGCTGAGGAGCTTAGAAGCCTCCCCAACTTGTGTTTCTAGGTAGCCTCATTGAGTTACAAATACTTCTCTGGACTTCTGTGTCCTCGTCTCTGAAATAAGAAGCTGTATTAAATAAGTTTTTTCCAATCTGGATTTATTTCAGAATTATGGATTTCTCCAACCATCTTAGGAGCTTTGTGGGAAATTGAAGCAAACTGAAATGTTTCATCTTCCTTGCTACTTCAAAAAGCATTTTCTATTATTTATATACATAAGATTTCATTTGTATAAGAGATTTAATACAGAGGCAAGGAAAGAAGGCCAAATGTAATGCATACTCATACTGTATTCATTTTCATTTAATCATCAAAACAACTCTGAAATATTTTTAAGTATTTTAATTTCTATTTATCAACTACTAAAACTGAGACCCAAAGAAAACAAGGGGCAAGCCTGATGACATAGAACTAATGATGAAGATATTATTTAATTCTTGTTTATTTAATTCAAAGTGGCTATCAAGCCAGATTAGAAACATCCTTAAAAATGCATTTTAAAAACAATAAATCTCTTCCTTAAAATCAAGATCTTGTGTGGAACTCCAATATGTAAAAGAAGAAGAAAGTAAAACACTTCTAGCTCTCATGGAGAGCCGAATTTCTCCTTCCAAGGAGCTTACATGTTTCTTTTGCATAATTTCATATATTCATTCAAATTTAGTCAAATTTTAAAGGCTTGTCAGTCTGTCTTCTAAAATTCACTCTGCTTGCATGAGCTCTGTGTGGTAAATTGTTGATTTTCTCAGCTTCTCCCAAATATTGTTGAGAACTGTCGTAAAGCTGTATTTGTTCTGTTTTACTTGCATTATACGGTCATTTAGATACTTTTAAGTGGACTATTGGAGATGGTGCTATATGACTACTGATTTAATTTGCAGGTAACATAATTTTAAAGTTATCACAACCTTCAAATACAGATCAGTTACATAAAGGGGGAGGCAGATGGATAAATAGATGGTTAATAGATGATAGACAGATAGACACATACATACATACATATATACATACATACACTAATAGTTGATTTTATTCTAAAATATTTAATTCTAACTATCTTAAAAGGCCAAGGATTAGTCATAGGATCAGAATGAAAAACAGGTAAGTAAATACATGAATGTATAACACTAAAAATGTTTACCTGGAATATATGCTAAATGTGAGTGGATACATGAGGTAAATTTTGGGACAATTGTTTGCACTAATATTTATGATAAAAATTAAGTATTTTGAATAAAAACCTAAAAATTAATTAAATTATTAGAGTATGTCTGAGAGTAGTAGACAACTTATTGACTAAGTATATTAGTAAATATATTGGCTGTGGAAGCAGGTTGGAATCAAGAAATTTAAAAGGTGTTTTAGAGTGCCTACAAACCAAGAAAAGTGAGATGAAGCATTAAGAAGTAAAATAAAATTCTCTCCAAAGTCACTGATAAAACCAGGTCTGATCATTCATGGACAGATGACTGAAGCAGCATGGAACAAGAATACATCATTATAGACTATGATAGAGCTAGAATATGAAGACTGTAAGATGTGGATGTTTCATCACGTCTTCTGGTTCACTCACACACTAATTCAGGAATTCATTTAACATGCTTTTATTAAGTGTGATCTAAGAAATAAAAAATGGTGAAAAAGTTATTAAATAGTTGAAACTGACTTTCACAGAATATTATTGATAATAGAATAATGGGTTCTCAGAAAAGAGCAGAATTTCTGGCTCCTCTCCTCCTTGAATATCGGAGAAAACATACTATCTGGTGAGATATCACAATGCCTTTTTTCTTTAATATATTTTTTGTAGTACCTATAAATTAATTCTATTCTAAAACTCACTGTTGCCCTAAATTCCTTGCTTCAGAGCTGGACAGGGATGCCATCATTCATCCGAAACTTCATGGTTCTGCTCCAAGGATAGGTCATCTGAGTGCTCACTCCATACATGGAGTGTGTGATACCATTTCCTCCTGGGCATTCCAGAATACTTGTAAGTGAGATTCATACCCAGCAATTTTTCCTTCCTACTGTTGGTAAGACTATAAATTGGTGTCATTAATCCTTACATTTGGACCTTTTTTTAAATTGTCTTTCCAATTATAAATTGTAAAAGCAGTGATCATCTTTGTACACTAGTAATTTTTATTTCATTATATTTTCCTATACGATTTTACCTTTAAAATATTTTAAATATTTTATTATACTGTTATTATATTTTATCTTTATTTTTTGCCTATTTTTTTATCATACATTGTACTGGGAAGTCATTGAGAGAGGGAACTATTTTTACATTGAACATTGTAAATTGAAATATCTCAAATACCTTAAATATTTCTTAGCCAATAGTATTTTCTCAGAGATTAAAAAATTATTTTTTTAAATAAATGGAAGCAGTATATATTGCTATTTTAGCTGGCAGTACTCTAGTCATGCAGCAAAAATGGTTTCTGTTGCTGGCACTTTTTTCCAGGAAAGTGGGTATTTTTGTTGTTTACTAATTGTTCAGTTTAGTTCACCTTATATGTTTTCAAGAACTGGCTAGTGTACAATCATCCAAAGAGTAGGGGAAAACCATGTCTGTCTAAAGCTTGGAAAGTCATGTCTGGGTGTTTTACAGTGATAGGAAATAATAACTGCTTTTTGTTAAATGCTTCCTGCCCACCATTGGGAGATTTGTTTATGTGCTGAACACATTTACTGGTACTGAAATTGAGAGTGAGGGAAATTAAGTACCGTATCCAACCAACAATGGGTGAGCTCCCACTAGATAGAATAATTAAAAGCTACACTTCAAATTCACTTCATTTTCTTTGTTGCCCATAAATTTAAATATCTATATTCATTTTAGATATTTCAGTTAACATTAATGTATGTAAATATTTTATAAACTCTAACAATAGTTCAATACTACATATTTCCCCATATTTATTTCCAACTAAAGATTTTCTTTGCTGATTCTTTACTACTTTAGTGTTTAAAATTTTTTTATTAGTGTAAACGTAACCGTTGTCATCTTAATTGTATCACCTCAAGACTTAGAAAACAGTCTAAAAAGATATCAGATTGCATAAGTGGAGAACAGTAGTTGATAAGTCACACAGGTCAATGATGCTTTTATCTTTTATCAATAATCTTTATCTTTATCTTTATCAATTTTTATCTTAATTTTTATCTTTATCAATAATGCTTTTAAAGAAGTAGTTAACCCCCTGTTTATAGAATACCATGCTGTTATTAAGTAATAAATAAATATTATTAAATCATAGGGCAGGTAAAGAGTATAATCAATAAGTAACATGAGAAAAGTCAACTGGACAGATATTTCATTTTGATGTTATTTTGCTTCACTGTTTTTCCTCTTTCCAAAGTATTAAAATATGCAAATCAAAATATCTATTATAAACTTATATGCTATATTTTGCTGGTTGAAATATGTCTTCAGTAATTGTTGCATAGTGACTGTACCATAATCTTAACAACGACGACAACAAAAATTCATACTAGAATAAAGTACAAGTAAAAAGAAGGAAATTGTCTAAAAGAGTATTTTTCTCAGACTATGGTAATTGTTTTCAAGGTAGCTTTCAGCTTGTGATGCCCTATTTATTTCTAGTCAGGATTAGTGAACCATTTAGTCAGTGAATCTGGTATGTAGGCAGGCAAATATGGTACAGTGTTTCCCAAAGTCCTTTGATCATGAATAAGTTTTAATATTCTAGTAGTCTGAAACAATACCAGAATTCTGTCAGATGTAACACATACTAGAATTAGAAAGATAAGATGTGGCTCTATAAATAAATTAATTATATAAATTATTATATAAGAAAATGACAAATTAGAGAACTGTCTCATTTTATTAAATAGGATATATATACACATATATAACTACATACACATATACATGCACACATGCACATACACACAGCCAACCCTTGAACAACACAGGTTTGAACTGCACAGGTCCATTTTTTTTTCTTCAATAAATACTTGTACGGTTTTTAGTTATGCATGGATTTTCAACTGCAAGGATGTCAGACTCTAATCTCTGCATTATATTCACATTACAAAATTTAATGAATATATAATTGAAATTACATAATAAGATACATGATATTATTAACTGGATTAGAGGTCAGCAAATGTTCTTTGCAAAGGGTCAGAGAGTAAACACATAAGCCTTTGTGAGCTTTAAAGTCTATTATAATAATTCAACTCTGCCGTTATAGCATTAAAAGTAGCTATACACAATATATGTGAACAAATGGATGTAACTGTGTTCTGATAAGCAGGAAACGGGCTTTATATGCCAGTTTATGGACCTAGATTATTAACTAGATTATATACAATTGTCATGTAATATATGGTACCTAAATATCAATGCAAAGAAACAACTAGAGCATTCATTCAACTAGAAAGCTGGTTTCTTTGATATGGTTTATGTTCTCAAAGTCAGATTTGTTACATAAAATTGGAGGAATTTTATAGGTATATGTGATATTTTACCTGTGACTTAAAATATATTTTAGCTAAAAACTATTATTGTTATATAGTAGTCTACTTCTTCATTTCTTCCTTCTTCCCTCTCTCCCTCCCTATCTCCTTCCCTTCCCTTCCCTTCCCTTCCCTTCCCTTCCCTTCCCTTACCTTCCCTTTCTTTCCCTTCCCTTCCCTTCCCTTCCCTTCCCTTCCTCTGCCCTCCCTCCCTCCCTCACTTCCTCCCTCACTCCCTCCCTCCTTTCTTCCTACTTTTTGTTCCTTCCTTTTTTCCCATTTTTTACATTTATTTTTTTTTTACTTTTAGTTTTTCTTTTTCTCTTTAGCAAATGATTTATTAACATCTTGAAGAATAAAATATTTTCCAAACATAATTTAGCAAACTATTTTTGAGATGGGCCAGGACAATAATGCATCTTGTTTTATATAATTATAGTTTTCTTTTTGTGTGTGTGGCTGTATTCTCCTGCTAATTGTCTGAAATTTTTATTTTCATTGCTGACATAACTTATTTCTTATTTATTAGTAAATATAACATGTTGGCAGAAATAACTCAGTCCTGATATACAAAATTAAGGTTATTCTTCTAAAATATGATATTAAAAAAAAGTTTCCGTTAATAAAGACAGCAGTCTCTTACAAACACTAGATTAATTACTACTATCCTTGATCATATCCTATGTCCTATATATTCAAAAAAGCCTGGAAAATTTGCTTCTATTCTTCTCTAACACGATATTGCAATGTAGTCTTGAGCAACCCCATATGATTCAACATACTTAAAATTTGGTGTTATCTGAAGTCTTTTCCTCACATAAGATTTATCAGTAATAGAGGAGCAGAAAGGCAAAACAAAACAGAAATCCTTGGGCAAGTACCCTACATTTACCACTCAGTAAATGAAGCTATTTATTTTAAGGTGTTGGGAAACAGAATGCAGGATACTTTTAAGGAAAGGAAGACAGAAAGGAAATGAAACAAAACAACTCTATATTAGTACTTTAGTCATCCAGGAATCTAGTTTTTCTTCATGATAAAATACCATAGCATCAGATTAGATTTATTTTTTTCTTTTTAGTTAATAAAAAATTTAAAAATTATGAGTTGCAACTGAGATATGATGCTTTGACAAAGCAGGGGAACAAATAGGGAACATGTAGCATAGTTGCAACACCTAGAAATACATTCCTTTGTTACTCAAAAAAGTTTGAAACCATCTACAGCCAAATTATATCTTCATTGGGAAAGGGAAAAGACATTAAGAACTTTTGATTAAAAGAGTTTCATAAATTTAGCTAATAAGAGGACAAAATAAATGATTGACCTATGTGCCAATTTGGGCCCAGATTTTTCTTGTAATATCTTTTTTTCTTTTGCAGTTACTGGATTATTACTATACTGTGTATATATTTCTATATACATATATACACATATCCATATATATACATATATATATCTTTTTAAAGAAAAAGTGTATGTGTATGTATATTTATTTCATAAATGATTTATTAATTTATTTTTTTCTAGAAAATAAAAATAATAAGCTTTTGGAATCACTACCTGGAAATTCATTTTCTCCAAAGTATTTTCTTCTCCTTCTGAATTATGAATGCTTTCAGTTCCAATAATCATTTAAGTTCTAATAATTATTTAGTTCTAATAATCATAAAACTTTAAATCATCTCTTTAAATTTTATCTCTCCTCTCCCAACCAATGATTCATGAAGCTCTCTCAAAAATAGCTCTTATTCGTATTGCTTACAGGCTTTCTTTTTTTTTTTTTCATTCTAACTCTGTTTGACCCAATTAGCTAATTATTTCAGTTCTAAACCACTGCAACAGTCATTTCTCTCCAAATCTCATACACAGCTACAAAGTCTTGTTAAGATTCCAGACATCAACATATTAAGCCTTTGCTTTAATACGTTAGTGTCTTCTCAACATCTATAGACAAAAATCTAAATTGTAGTTACAGTATACATATAATATATTATTTTATGTTGTCAGTGCTCTTGCAGACTATTTCCTGGGTCTACATTTCGAGGTCCCCAAACCTGTTTTCTAAAACGTCTCCTCTCTTTCAGTGAAATACCTACTCATCATGAGTTCAGCACTTCCCATTTCTATACATATACAAATAATATAACATAGGGTCTTCCCAAGGTTATTATATTAGCTCATCGAGGAAAAGGATAATACTTTATTCACACCACAGTGCCCAAAGCAGTTCAGTGACTGCATTAATGGATTTGGAATGTGAGCATGCATCCAGGAAATACACTATCTATTGGAAATGATGGCAAATGTATTCTGTCCCAGAACTACAGAATAATATCAGGCGCTGGTAAGTAACACAGTGGACACCAGTTTGGTATCAGATAGTGCTAAGTTCTGTGTCTAGATCTGTTTCTGATATATATGTATTTTTTTGTCAAGCTACTTAGACTATCTAGGTCTCATTTTTTAATAAATAAAATAGGAATAATTGTACTAATGGATTATGGTTTTAAACATGTGTTGGTACTCAAGGCGTATTATTAATTAAATTTCAAAAATTACTCCTTTATAGACATTTGATTACCTTGATATGAGCCCCTTCACCAAAATCTCTATTAAAAATGGCCCCAGGAGTTCATCAGTAAATTAATAATAATTTTTTATGAATTTATTTTGTTAAGAGCTTTGTTTTATATTCAGAAGTTTATAAATGCCAACTAGATTTAGAACTTGAATCAAAATATTTTTTTCAACTGCTTGGATCTGAATATAAGATATTTTAGAGAGAGTAAAAAATTTTGAAATTCTTTATCATATAGAAGAATTATATTTAAAACTCCCTAAATTTGGATTTAGATTATATAGATGTTTTTAATGTTAATTTGATTAGTTTATGTATTTTTTACTTTCGTGTCTTAATGACATAGAAAACCTAAAAGAAAACCTTATATACATTAAATCTCATAATTAATGGAGAAAAATGGCAAATAAAGTTCTAATAAACATTTTATGGTATACATATAGTTTCCTGGTTTATCTAAAAGAAGTTCCAACTGTTTACTATCTTTTTGTTGGCCCTTGATATATTTTTTTATTACTTTCTAATTATTTTTGTTTAAAGACTTCTCTTGATTGTATTTCCCTTTAAATATTACCTCATGATTATTCTTAGATATAATTGTGCCTATAAATGATCAGTCTTAAATCTGAAAGTTTTTTCTACATTTCACTTTCACAGAGACAATTTAGTATAGGAGTGATAAAGTATAACAGCATGTTTCTTGATTCAATTGTTTAAAGAAAGGTCACAAAATTTTGCATGCAAACCATTACAACTAATAAAAGAATATTTCACAAGAATTAAAATATTTATTAATGCTTGACCCAATCAGTTTCTTAATAATAAATATTTTAAATGTAAATTGAATTATTTTAAGTAGAATCTGAATATAAAAAATATAATCCAAAATTAAAATGTAATACTTGCAGGTGACATGTGCTAAATGAAAACAAAAACCACAACTGGGAAAAGTATAACTATTTTATATAAATAAAATTGATTTTCCTCTTCAGCCTATAAATAAAAATTATATAAAATGGAAAGGAGGATATTTCTAGATTAGAAAAAAATGATCTTAATAAGCAGCTTAATTCAATGTTATACTAATTCTTCCACTAAAGACACTATAAGAATAACATACATACTTATTTAATTAAAAGTATACATTGAATGTGCATTCTCTTTTAGTTTATATTTTTGAAAAACTCACATGGTTTTCAATGATCACTAACCAGTGGGTAAATCTAAACGCTTACTCTAACAGAATATGAAGTGTGATTCAAGTTTGTACCAGGTTCAGTTTGTTAACATTTTCTTCCTCAAAAGACTGCGATAGTATTTTGGTTTTCATGATTAGTAACCTACTTTTTTCTTTAAAACTTAAACTTATATATGAGTATAAAAAAAAATCTACTTATTACACTGTTTTAGTAGAGACATTATATGACATTAATAAGGGTAGAAGAGGTATTGAAAAGAATGTTGATAGCCTTAAGATCTGACAGAAGTTAAATTTATTTGCTCTTTGCTTTATATTTTTGCAATATAATTGTCTAATAAAATTATATGACTCATTTCAATCAAAGTTTGCTTTTGTATCAGCCTTATGAAATTTGAAATCATTTACTTTGAATTGTATCCTGATGTATTAATTTTCTATCAATAAAATGATTACCTAAATTAAAAAAATTATAACGGCAGTTTTATGAACTGAGAAAATTATTTCATAACATTTCAGATGTGTAGACCTATTTAAAAATTAGTGATAGAGTTTGCTTTAAATTCATTTATAAGACATTATATTTTCACAGTTTTTTAGGGTAAACAGTTTAATAAGCTAACAAACATTAAAAAGTCCCCTAAAAAGAGATTTTATTTCTGTAGCTTATTAAAAAAATTAATGATCTTTACTTCAATATAAATTAATTTCATTATCTATATACCAAATTATATTTTCTCTCAAGGACAAGAGATTAGCTAAGGTCCAAGGTTCATCTTGCTAGCTATATAGAAATAAATTGGTGACAACTTAGAGTTAGTATCTATGAACTGTATCTTGAAAAGGATTTTAAAAGTTATATTAAAAGATAACTCTCTCAGTAATAAAAACCTGGCATCATATCTGCCAATCATATCTGGAAATTAGTAGACAGACACAGACACATACTTGATGTTCAGCTAGCATGCTCCAGTGCAGTATAAAAGAAACATCACTTCTGATGTGTCTCATATTCATTTGGTTTGCTTTGTGCTTTTACTTTTCAAGCCATTAAATTATTTTGACTATTATCCATATTTATATACATGCATATATGTTTATCTGAGAGAGATCACATACTGTGAAAAATCTCTGAAATTTTAATTAATAATAAATGAGCATTGAAACTCAGACTTTTCCTAAAGTAATATTTATTAGAATGCAATTGCATTTAAATAAAGTGATATAAATATAATAAACTTATGATTCAAAAGTCTGAAAATATCTTGAGTAAAGACAGGATGTATGTGGGGATGGGGAGGACATTCTGGATATTATAGGATATACAGAAGACTCACAGAATTATATATGGTGAGTATAAAGAGAGATATTTAGAGATAACAGAGATTTCTGAATGTCAACTAAAGAGAAGAGACTTGGAGAGGTAATGGGAATTGTCACTGAAGATGATTGAGTGCACAATAGGAATAATTAGACTTGTGATACTGGAAGATTTATATCATCCATATATATAAAGGGTTTAAGTAGCACTTAGAGGTAGGTAAGTAGCACTTAGAAGTATGAGACCACATTTTTCTCATTCAACCTCAGAGTTAAAAAAGAAAAAAATACCAATGAATTGAGCTCAAGTTTGCTCTACAATTGCACAGATGTATAAAAATAATTTTTATTCTTGAGCTCAAATATTGTCTTTTCTGACAGCATGAATTCACAAATTTCCTTTGGTATATGTACATAAAGAAGGTTGAAATAGTGTAGACTAAAAGATATGTTTAACTAATAGGAGTCAACTTATATATATTAATCTTTATATTTCTTTCCATTAGAAAAGTGGGATAGCTATAGACAGAAAAATAAGCTAAATTAGTTATTTTATTAAAAGCTAGGTTGGAATACGTTGAGTATAAAGCTACATTTTGCTGCTGAGGGTCAAAATTAATAAATGATTATAGTTCTAGGTATAAAAAGAAAGTCTAGAGAATCAAGCAGAGTTGACATATCAAAAATTTGGAAAATAGGCTGAATAAATCAGTATAGTGGGGGAAAATAATGGTCAGCTGTTTAAACAAAAAGTGGAAGAAAGGAGTCAGTATAGAGTAAGGAACATGGGTAATTTTTTTTTAGTACCAACATCCAGATCCAACAAATTCAATTCTTGTTGACATAACCTGAATAAATAGATATTGGGCTTTAAGATCTCATATTATAGAACTTCTCGGGGCGGGGAAGGAACAAAAACAAAAACAAAAAACTAGAGTGCTATAACATTTGAATTTAGTGAATAAAATATATTAAGAGAAAAATAAATATAAAATATGCTAAGAAATTGCAAACTATTCTCCCCAAAGAAAAGAGAGATATAAAAATAAGTTATTTTATGAAGCAAAAAAAAAAAAAATGAAATGTTGCTAATTATCTTTTTCTTGGAATTTCATCAAAGACTTGGCATTTTTGGGTTTGTGGTTAACATGATTCATTGCTTGTGTCTGTGCTCTGCCTAGATGTTCTTCAGTTTCTCTCTAAGTATTGCTTAAGTAATTATGGTCAGCCATTTTAATGATCTTTAACTCGAGGAAGAGGAAAAAAATTAAATAGTATTTTTTAAATCACATCTTTTGGTAACATAAGAAATAAAATGGCAAGAAAAGTTTGGATCATAAACAGCAGCCACGTCCAGTCATGACGCTACTATTTCCCTCTTTGTGTGCTCTAGTGAGCTGTACCTAAATGACATTAATGGCATCTAGAAGACCTAGCCCCTCCTGGTACACTATTCTTTAACTACATACTTCTAGCACGTAATTCGAGGAACCCTTGAAATTTGTTTTTCAATCTGTGAATTTTTTAAAATCTCTCAAATAGTATTTATTATTGACTTTTCCATATAACTCTTATTGATATTGAATAATTATAAAGCATTATAGGAGTAATGCTATTATGAATTGTAATTCAAATCTTATACAAAGCAAATATCTTTGTTGAATTTTTTAAAAATTAGAATATTTCACAATTTTGTTTATTATTTTAAAGGAATTTATAGATTGTTTAGAAACTTACCTCTGAGTGGTTTGAAATGATAGTTAACTGTGGAATATTTGTGATGGACTATGAAATGCTAGTGATGAAACTGATTTAAAAGACGTATCAAATCACAAGCTCAGCCTGAGAAAAACAAACAAAAACTGCTTATTTAGTGTTTAGAAACAGTCATTCCCCAAGCCTGGAGGAGAATATTGGTAACTCCTGCAATTCATCTTCCATAGAGACTAAGAAATATAAGTAGTAATTCCATATCCTGTGATACTAATCTAAAGAACAAATAAGAAAACCCTATGTATGAATTGGAAAAGTATCTGTGGTACATGAGGAAATAAATGTAAAAAGAAAAGATAATACGAGTTTTTTGTTTTTTTTTGTTTTTTTTTTTTTGTATGGAATTGTAAAAGATTAATGTACAAACAACCAAAGCAGGTTCATAGAAATTACTTTCTTTTCTAGTCAACAAGAATTCAAAGGCAGTACTCCTAAGCATTTTACTAATTTCTGCATCTAGGTCGTAATAATAGAAGCATTCTTTTTTTTTCTCTCCCTTTTGTCTCAAGAGCACCATTCGTCATGACTCAGGGAAATTATCACCATTTCTTCAGAATAGGTAAAATATGAAAAACCTACAGGAGAATGTAAAAACTGTTTGCTTCCACCATAATCTTATTAATAGAATTGTTTTGTGAGCTGTAGAAGGTATTTAATATTTTCTTTAAATTATTAAAAACAAATATTTTAAATTTTGCTTTAAAAGTTACATTACAGATTTCTCTTTAAAAGTTATAAAATCTTTACGATATTGTACCTAAATAGATGAAGGTCTTCAGCTGCAAATGATTTGTGATTTGTCCTATTTGTCACAAATGCCTACTGTCTCAAATGTCAGTGCTTCTCAAAGAATAATAATATTCACACAGTTAACCTGGGGGTCTTATCAAATGCAGATTTTGATTTAATACAACTGGAGTGGGAGCAGAGATTCAGAATTTCTAGCAAATTTTTAAGTTATGCTAATGCTCCTGGTACTCACAGCACAACTCGAGTATTAAGGTTATATACCACCTGTCATGTTAATTTGCATTACTTTAATTACAAATATTGATATTGTATCTCCTAATATGGTTATCTTTAAGTAATCTCACATATACTAATTTACTTCCACTTCATTATATATTTATAATTTTTTGGTATCTTTTTCTAGAAAAAAAAATTATTTCCAAACCTATTATGTGGCAAACAAACAAACAAAAAAAACCAAAAACCTATTTTGGATTTGGATATTAGATTTCCAGTCTACATATCCACAGATGAAATGAAGAGAGCTATTTGATGCATATACACAATGTGTTGCATTGCAAAAGAAAAACTCAAAGTAAGAGGATTCTTTCCAGCACTGAGTCTAAATTGACCCATCCCAGAATGGGAAAAATCAGTTTGTTGTTTCAAAATGCATCTGGGATTGACTCATTCAATTTCAACAAAGGGACAATTGCAAGATAATGATTGATTTCTACCTGATGTACTTGGTAGCCAAGTTCTAAACCTCCAGGGGTACCTCTAGACAGAGGAGGCTGCCTTCTTTTGTCGTAAGTATCATTAAAATCCTCAGTCATGAGGACTTCTAGTTCAAAATGGCTATTGGGGTTGTGAGTCCTCCAAGTAATAGCACTTTTCTTTATTAGCTCTTCTGATCAGGAGGCTCCCCTCTGCATTTATGAGATAGAGAAGTACAAGTACATAAAATATTAATATCAACTGAAAATTCAGTAGAAGTCACAAAAACAATACAAGGATCTGGCCCAAAGAGTCACACTCACTGATAATACTTTTTATTTCTCATGATAAATATTTCGCAAATGCCATCTGTTAAATTGAGTAGTCCCTTTGCCCATGAGGTAAGATGCTGACTTGAGTGTATTAATATACAACAGTTCCATGAAATTTGAGTTTTCCCAGCCTTATTGGATTCATGCTTGTGACCTTTAGTACTTCCAGGAGACGGGGACATCAGTTCCATCCCTATTTAATTTGTCTTTATAGCAGCTGAGTTGGGGGTAAAATGAGTGTGAATGAACAGGGTCCTGAAAAGGGAAAGAAGTTCTATTCCAGTAAGCAATACATGTTTTTCTTTGATTCTGAGCACTGTGGCAACAGCAAGTAGCTCAATCAAATGAAGCCTTCATATTTTCTGTTCGGCTCAAATCCTACATGGTCAATATCTTCATTAATAACACTATCTGCTTCAGCTTTGTACATATGTGCATTTGCCAGCCACAGCCTCATTGATTTCCATGGGGTGTATACACCTTGCCTGGTTCTTTTTATAAAGTTTACATAAATCTTGGGCATCTAATGCTTTCTTACTAAAAATAAGAGTTCTTACCCAGTTTTAATGTAAGGGCTAAGGGAGTTCCCAAGATAGGAGGGATAACTATAAAAATTTATTTAGATTTCTCTGGGTCAGTATTTTATTCTCCCTTCAATTGCCTTCATCAGCATTGTAAACTCAGTTTAGGGCACTAGAATACAAAATAATAATCAATACGTCATATATCGTTTCCAAAGAAAATGGTATTCACAAAGAAATCTTCTTTTTAGAGTCAAAACTCTCAAAGCAGCCAGGACCCACTTCAAAAACTCAGAGCCCTTTTACTGTTATTTCCAAATGAATCTAAGTTTGGCATGATAGATTGTAGGGGCCCGAGGAGGGAGTGTTCGGCTCAGCCTTAAGACCACACAGCTGTTGGCATTCTTCATTAATAAGCAATAAATGCTCTGCCTCCCTTATTCTCCAAGTAAACCAGCCATTGTTCTAAAGATTCACATACTTCTAGCAGTTGTAAATTTTTCTATTTTAATATTCAGAGTAGAAAAACATCTTTGAAACTTTTGATTTGAAAAAAAGGCAGAACCTTCTGCTGCTCATAAATTTTTGGTTTTAGTTATCATAAATGAGTGGATCTGAAGCTGATCACAAGATAACTCACCACTGGGCAGTGAGTTAGCATCAACTAGGATTTTGTCCATGGAACTATCTTTGAACCACTTTCTCAATTTTGGCTCATGAATAGGCAATAAAATAGAGGGCCATTTATTGCCTAGTTGCCCATACAATTGGGTCAATATATTTGCTGCCAATCCTATGGATTTTACTTAAATCCCATGAATTGGCCCTTGAAATCCTAATCCTTCCTCTTTCAGAAAATCTTATTACTGTATCATGCCAAGAAGTATAAACTACCTGAGATTCTATGCTACTTGTAACATGGTCCTCTGCTACAGTTTCATGTATGCTATCAAAAAAGGGAAAAAAAAACAAAAACAAAAACAAAAAAAACAATCCTTGGTCAGAAAATGGACATTATTATTCATAACACTAGCAGTAGCCAGAATAGAAGTATTCTTGCAAAAACCTTGAATCCCATTTATAACAAAGCAATGTAAAGACAGTCAAGTAACATGGGATATACAGTAGATTATTACAGGGGAGGATTCCCCAGCCAGGGAAATGGAAAATTATAGTAGTGGACTGTAAGCATTTCTGCCTTTTGCTTCAAAGGAAAACATTATCTCTATCTTCCAAGGGTGTTTATTGTACATTCTTGAAAGATACTATAGTACTAAGACAATGCTTCTATACTATAGTACTAAGACGAGTGTCTCTTGTCTCCAGGACATGGCGATATGTGAGAGGCCCATGAAGGATTGTTTCCCTACAGAGGAAAGTCCAATATATCAGTAAATGATAACAAGGAGAATGAAGTGCACATGTAAAAAAAATTTTTTACTTGTCAGTTTGGATAACACAATTAATATTTCAGGGAAATTTCATTCAAAAGCAACATGCCTAAAACCGAGAGATGAAGTTGAAAGTAATTCTCTTCTGTGAGATTTTCTCCTTTCTGCAGTTTCCCACTGCTTTAAGTAAGGAAGGCCTGGGGTAAGGGAGAAGAAGTCAGGATGCTCATAGCAGCATCAAATAATGCTTCTCTTGGGTCCACTTTATCTTCCAGAAGTCCAGAGCAGCCTTGATGTTATCTGTTCACTCACCCTCATAGTATTAAGTTGAGTCTGCTATTTTACTGTATTGTGCAAAGTATCAGTAGCAGCATGGCAAAGAGCAAGACCTCAACTCCAAAGTCTGTTTTTAGACAATTCTCTGGCAATGGCTTCTTACCCTCCTATACCACAGTCTTCTTCCTCCCTGGAAAATTCTCATAGTCTTTATTTTGATTCTTCCTATCCATTCAAAATGATTTTTCTTCTGTGGCATCTCTATGGTTGGACTAGGGCAAGAAGCCAGTAGCCTGACTTAGTGAACCATCTTGACAGCAATGACATCTGTTTTGCTTTTATCTTTTTAGAGTTGTTCATTTTCTTGTCCATTTTGGCTCAGAACTGATAAACTCATCTTTACTGAGTTATACTAAATGTCTCTCTTTTATTTACTATATAATTGGATTTAAAACTGATCATGTTAGGCATTAAACAATCAATATATTATTATTTTTCTTCTTGCTTTTGTTACAGTTGCTTGTCTCTCCCTCAAAGTCTAGTTAATATCTTTTATTCTATCCCATTTTAGTCTGCTATAAAATATAAATGCCCCTAATCAAGAAAAATAATAAAATGCAATCTGGATTTAATTTCATGATAAAAGGTATTTTTAAGGCAAAGAGAATTTTAACAGTCAAGAATTTTTTCATCAATAATGTAAGCTGCTTATTTTAAATTGTATCACTATTACAGATGTGCATGATAAATTGCTTCTGAATGCATGCTGTCCCACAGATTTGAAACATATGAGTAGGATGAATAGCATAATGGCTATGAAGTAGCACAGCTCTTAGAAAAGCTTGGCGAAATGTAGAATATGTTCTATTTATTAGCAAGTACTATCTCACCATTTAACAAGATTCTTACAGAAATAAAAGGAAAGACAAGTCCCTTCTTGGCTAAATTGTAAATTCCCCATCCTCCTTGACTTGCTCTGATAGGCTCTGGCTTGGATATCCAATGCTACCCCTTCATAACTTATAGCACTTCATCCTGACTTTGACTGGCAGTTTTCCAAGCATGAGCCATTTCTGATCTTATTCTTTTCCATAAAAATCCACTCATTCTAGAGCAAGTTTTCAGTTATTGTCTCAGCATATTTATGTCAGCTTCATAATTTATCAAAGATAGTTCTTGAGGAGTAATTATTTAAATCAGTGTTTCTTAAAGTGTGGTCCCATTGAAGTATAATTTTCAGACCCAAGAATTTTTTTTCTTTTAATTAAACTGCCTAGATAATTCTGACCTGAAAACATGTTTGAGAAACACTGCACTAAACTAAAAGAATAAATATTAAAGTTGTGGGCATCAGTTGAAAGGTACAAAAGGAAAACGTTTAGGTAAATACAAAGAGGATGCTTTTTTTTTAAAACATACCATGTTATTAATCAACTAGCTCATCCAGATATAATGCTTTCCAGGAATCAGTTCAAAAGTATTTAAATGTTTAATATATATACTTATATAATAGCTATATAATACCTATCTCCTGAATACATGTGTTATACCACACTTGTTTTGGTGTAAAACCACAAAAGCATTAGTCCAACCACCCTGTAGAGTATAATAGTGAGGGACATGGTTTTTAGGTCACATTGGGGAATACATTTCAACATATTAATTTTGGGGGCATACATATTAATTCTATATCACAACCCCTGCCTTAAGTGATATTGGACTCTTCTCAGAGTAAAACGTTTCCCCTATAGCCTCTGAAGTCAATCCTTATCCTTTTGGTATGCCCCTGTAATCTGTAGTTAAGGAAATGCTTTCTCCATTGTTCTGCTTCAGCCAATCTTTATTATGGCCATGTGGGTGATCTTATGACCGTACAACCTCTTTCTCTGAAACTATAGTATATAGGCTTTAGAAATATCCAGTATGAAGCCCTGTCTGCCACTTACGAGCCATGCTATATAGAATACTTATTTTCTATTAAAATTAAAGGAAAAAAAGAGGCAGATCTTCTTTTGTGTAAAATTCTTTTCATCAAAGAGGGGCATGCAACCAGTATGTATGAGACTCTCCTTCCTTTTCACCTTCCTGTACTTTTGTTTTAGACCTGGGCATGAGAGAACACATGTGGGCTCCATGCTATGATGGGTACCATATATCCCAAGCCTAACAATAGTATTTAATATATTATTAAAAATTTAAGAATACATAATTGCCTTTCTACTCAGTTCCAGGGCTCAAGGGTGGCACAGCACATTTAAACTGTTTTAGTGACTAAAACCTTTCAGGCCCCAGAAAAACATGTCTCAACATCTCTTGCTTTATGTCTTCAAATCAACAGGAATATGAGTTATGCCACTGCTTATGTCTTTGGAAATAAGAATTGATTTAGAGTAAGAGAAGAATTTGAGTAACAGTGTTTATGGGAAAAAAAAGAAATGAATTAACTTGTTAATTCATTTATTTTTATGTAACATAAATGCCAAATTATTGCTGTATAAAAACTATTTTCAACTTTCTCAGGAATGTCAAGGCATTCATTTTTTAAAATTTTTCTCATATACTTACTTATTTCCCAGAATTAGTCATTAATTAGAACAGTTTTTGTAATGATTTTACTAGTTGGCTAAAGATAATTTTGCAGTATTAAATAATTCATATTATTCTATATGTGTACATATGTAAGTCCAGTAGCAAAGGTATGAAAAATAACAGCAATTATTTACATTAGCAACTGCATAGGTGCTGAATGCTGAGATTACGATATTATTTATTGTTTTATGTAAAAAAATAAAGTTGAATAAAACATTAAAATCTAAAGTATCAGTTAAAAATGTCTTAAAATTTTAATATGCATTAATAATAACGTATTTGTCTTAATTTTAATAAATTTAAAATGTGAGAATTTACTGTTTTGAAAACAGATATGAAAATATTATTTGAACATTAACATTAAATGACATATTTTTGCAAAATCTTATACAAATTTTGAGTGCTTCAAATACAAATACAAGTTTTAAATTCTTTATATCAAAGCTGTTAATGAATACTAAATATGAAAATCTTGAACATAAAAACATTATTCAAATTTTAATGGGATAACAATCTACTAATTTATAAAATATATATACTTATTTTCTTTCTTTCAAATGTCAATAGCCTATAAACCCAATACCTATTAAGTTGTCTTTGACATTTTGCTTATTTTGCTTATTTTCGTGTAAAAATAACTTTACTCGTATTTTTTATTTTTTGATGATAAATCATATTTTTCAAGATACACATTTTATTTAACTTCTTGATTTACTACTTTAAATATATGTATATATATAATTATAGTATATAGTATATAAAGATATATAGTATACAGACTTATTAGTTTTAAATATATGGATATATATTCATAGTATATAGTACCAAATTTATATTTTTGCTGTAGGTTCTCTATATTTTAATGATGAGCTTATTCTTCCCCCAAAACATATCAAAGACTCAAAAGTGAGAGTAAAGTTTTTAATTGATCTAAATTGCACTGGACTGTGTGTAAATGTGTGTGTGTGTGTGTGTGTGTGTGTGTTCATCAGGTGTGGGAAGATGTTCAGAGATGACAGATAATAGTGATTGGGAGAGAGATTCTAAAGTCCCTTAATTAAATAGCCTCATTAGAAAATCAAAAGCAAACACCATAATGAAAAGATGTCATGAAATCACATTGGCAAGGTTAGTCTGTTCATTAAATTGGGTATATAGTTCTAGAATTATTATTACAATTCCCCCCCCCCCCATAATTAGGATAGTTATAGTTTCCGATATAAATTTTTGTGGTCTTTCAACTATGTCTAGAAAATATAACAAAGCAATCTTGAGGGAAAAAAAAACATTTTGCAAACAAAATTTTAATGTTTTGTGAAGATAGATTTCCTTTCTCTCCACCCCAAGAAAAAAATAACAAATAATTATTATCATTCTCAACTGATGGAGTTATGTCTGCTTCTACTGATAGTGAAATGTTATAACTAACATTTCCTGTTTTCTACTTCTAACTCTGCCAGTCTCTCCCAGAAATTTTCAAAATCCATCTCTCATTTCTCTATTGATTTCTGAAAAATTTTTGATGTGTATGAGGCACATCTTATTAATAATTGTCAAAGAATAGTTTAATTGCTCACCCAAATTTAAATGAGAAGTTTAATATTCAGAGTGAGTATAAACCACTTCAGAAATCTTCATCAGCTCTATCTTATATGTAGTTTCTGACAATATCCTTTCTGCCTGTCATAATAATATTTTGAAGTTTTCTCCAAATAAACAGTAAGAAAATGATTCTCCATAAAATAATTTTTACTTTAATATGTAACAAATTTTGATTATAAGTTAACATATTATGGAAATAATATGGCAAATTCATGTAGTATTTAATATCACAGTACTGATTTTAAAAATCAATGATAAAATGATAAAACTATGGAGTTCTAGTTTATTGTTTAATATTTTCTCATGGCAAATACAGTGCAGAAAAATATTTATTCTCATGATAACTTAAGTTTCATTTTCTTATAATTATCCATCTTTTGGGAATTCTGTCACAAACAGAGGAAGTTAGAAGGCACTCATATAGGATTTCCAGAAGCCAAAGAAATGTTTCAATTTAATCAGTAATGCTTTGTCTCCAGATGCCTGAAAACATATTATTAGTAAACTAACTTCACTAATTGTGTATTTCAATATCATTGGAAATGATAATGAACTCAGCTTCTTGTTTTCTCTACTACCAGTATAGCCATTAAACCTCAATAAGAGAACCAGGTGAAAATTTATTTATTCATTTAATTTATTTATTTTGTGGCATCATATTTTTATGCTAATATTATCAAATATAAACTTATTTTTTTCTGGAAATTTTGGGCAAAAATATTCTTAGAAAAAAACTCCAGATTTAAATTTTATATAGTGTGTGGGGTGAGCACCGTGGAGGGGTTGACTGCAATTCATGAACACTAAACCTTAATTTTAGCTGTCATCTCTGATAAGGTCAAATGACACTTTTGTTTGAAATAATAATAAGGTAATGTTTTGAAAGATATTCTTTTCTGCTTTCAGTTAGAGAGAGTATAATTTGTTTTATTTTATAAGCCACATATCTCACTTGGGAGAAATTTTCTGTTCTAAATCTAATTCATTGTAGGATCTTATATCACTACCATTAAGCTTTATCATCATACAAAACAAATTTGATAGAATTAATTAATAAAAGGGAAATATGGAATGAGGAACTGAATGTTAATTTAAAATAACCACAAAAATTTAAATAATTAGAATGATTTTTATAAAGACAAAGTTAATTCAAAAGAAAGATGTAGGATGAAAACATAAACTAATATTAAGAAAATACAAATCAAATAGTGAGTGAGATATCCCCTCACACCTATCTGAATGGCTATTATCAAAAAAATAAAGTACAATAAATTTCGGTGAGAATGTGAAGAAATCAGAACTCTCGCACACCATTGGTGGGAATGCAAAACTAGAGCAGCCACTATGGAAAATGGTATGCAGGTTCCTCAAAAAAATTTAAATGGAATTAACATATGATTCAGTAATTCCACTTTTGAGTATTTATCTAAAAGAATTGAAATCAGGATCCATTAGAGATATTAGCATGCATGTGCATTGCACTTTTTCACATTAGCAAAGTTGTGAAAACAAAGTAAATGTTCATCAAATAAATAGATAAAGAAAATGTCATACATACATACATACACACACACACACACACACACACACACACACACACACACACATATATAGAGAGAGAGAAAGACAGACAGACAGATACAGAGAGAGTAGTAATGCAATAAGTATTACATGTAATATGTATATTATAATATTTAATATGTATATATACATATATGTGTATATGTATATATAGGCAGTAAAATACTATTTAGCCTTTAAAAGAAGGAAATTCTCCAATATACTGCAACATGGATAAACCTTGAGTGAATTATGCTAAGTGAAATAAGCCAATCACAAAATACAAATACTACATGATTCCACTTACCTGAAGTATCTAAAATAGTCAAATTCATAGAAACAGACTGTGAAAGGGTAGTTGCCAAGAGCTTGGGAAAGGGAAAATTAGTAGGCATAAAGTTTCAATTAATCGAGATGAATAAGTTCTACAGGTCTGCTGTTCAACATTATAACTATAATCAACAATAATGTATAGTGCATACAAAAATTTGTTTAGAGGGTAGACCTCATGTCAAGGGTTCTTACCAAGATAAGTGATATGATAGGAAAACCCTGGTGCTTTATAAAGATCAAATGCTGACACTCGGTATATGGGTATCCTGGAAAGATTTTCCTGAAATCTAAAAAATAAATAAGAACAAATTAATCATTAGATGGGGATGGAGTGTTTTCAAATTCAGTGGAATGAATGGAAGTTTGACATAGGGAAAGGATGATAAAATGGCAGTGTTATTCTATCACAGTGATTGATGAGAATAATAGCAAAATAATAAACTACAAATAAAAGCATATGCTTGATATAAGCATGTGCTTGATGTTAATGCCTTATTGGTCAGAATGATTTTATACTTTATCCAGAAGACAACGAGAAACTAAAATATTTTAAATAAGAGAATAATGTGATGGTATCATTTTCTTTTTAAAAGACCCTTATGGTTATACTATATAGAAAGGAAATTATTACAAAGGTAAACATAGGAAAATCTGGTAGAAGGTCACCAAAGATCAGACACAAGACAGAAGAAACTCAAAATAGGGACAAGATCGTAGAGTGGTTACATTAGGAAACATTTGAGTTAATTTTGAAAGGAATTAACAATAAAATGTGTAATGGGTGGATGTTAGAGTTAGCTTTATTTTCTTCTTCACCTTGATTTCCACTTTATTTTTCTCTATAATTAACTGAGTATAGAGCTGAAAGTTATGCCTCATTTAAAAATAATATCTAGAGGATAGAGACATTAACTGAATATGGAGATGAATAAATAGTATGGGCTAGAGTGCATATAGGGAAGAAAAACTAGATATGACCTGTAACATTTAAATGTCAGGTAGAGGAGAAAATGCCAAAATAAGACTGAAGAGTGGCCAGTATGTAGATAAATTTGTGCATCATCATAAAAGCAAGAGAAATTGAATGTTGCATTCAGGAGGGGTGGAAAACAAGAGGGGCGGAAAACTATAGCTGAGGGGTCAAGTAAAATGAAATTGAAATTGTCCATTGGTATTAGAGACCCTTGGGAAGTCATTACTATAGAGAGATGAAGGTGAAAGGCAGTCTCCTGTTGATTGAATACAATTATTTGATTTCTTCAAAACAGAAAATAAAATTATGAATATATGAAAAAAAATCAGGCTAACATTTTACTTTCTGTTGGTCAGCATCAGTGATAGAATTAGCAACGTTAACATCTAGAGATTTCTAGGCAAATGAGGCTGACTCTAAAGAGTGTATGCTGAATTATACCAAATAATTCTAATTTATTTTGGATCTAGAGATTTCATTGGCCAAGAATATGCGCTGATTTTGAAGAATCAAAGACAGGAGTAGAAGAGTGAAAAGAACGGAATTCTCAGGTCTTCAGTTTAACTCATGATATCATCTGGGCAGTCTTTGATTTAGTTATATTATCAACACTTTCATGATTTTTGGGGGGACAGCTATCAACAGAGTGAAAATTAATGGATATGTATGAAAATCAATTTTGTGTGGGATAGAAGAGTATAGGAGAAGATTCTGGCTTTGTTATCAATGGGGCTTATGATATGTAGACATGTACACAATACTTTCAAAAATTTTGTGTAGAACAAGGAAGGTTATAAACAAATAAATGATTATGTTAATACGTTTCTCAAGACACAGGTCAGTGCATGACATGGGAGTTCAAAGAAATAATAGATTTCTTCCAGGCCTGGCTCTAAGCTTTCTCTGTTTATCATTTCAAGCAGTGTACAATTTCTCAGGTAAATTGTCATTTATGAGAGCATGCACAGATATGGGCAACTTTACCATGTAACATTAAATCAAAGTTAGATTAACTTTTATGTTTAGTTCAAGGCATTTCATAAGTCCCAAATTTCTTATTCACAGCAAGGTTTTCTCTGTTCCACTAACTTAAGACACCCCTTAAAATCTCCTTCATGACTCAGAGTTTTTTTTCTCCATTCAAATTTTTTTCCTACCACTTTTACAAATGTTTCTATTATCTGATAGATCCTTTTTCTTTTCCTGCCCTTCATTCTTTTCTCAATCTCTCTCTCTCTCTCTCTCTCTCTCTCTCTCTGTGTGTGTGTGTGTGTGTGTGAGTGTATGCTTTACTACATATCAATTACATTTGAAAGTAAAGGCTTTTATTAATGCTAAAGCAGTAGAAGAGTTATACATTTGCTAATGTCTGCTGACCAAAAAAGCTAGGAAAAAATGTATATTATGTGTCTTTTAATGGTAAAGTTAGTAAAATTATTATCTGAGGTAGGCATAGATGATACAATCTTAAATAGATTCAGAAGTCCATGTTTGAAAATACTGAGGCTACATATATTTTGGAATTATTCAAATTTTAGAAAAATATTACATCTTTGGATTCTACTATACAATTTCCAGCAAGTTCTAAAGCAACATCCTATAGTTACTAAAGCATTACTAAAATTAAACTTAAAGTTTTTCATTGAGGTAAAAATCATAAATCATTTGTTTAGCTAGAGTTAAATTATATAGTAATACATAAGTGATATAGCAAATACAGACTGCAGATATTCTAAACTTCTTAATTAAAAGAAAATGTTTATATTTCTATCTAAATATCTATCTACCTATCATCTATCTATCATCTATGTATTTATGTATCTATGTATCTATCTGTTCTCTATCATCATTATGTAATAAATATTTGCTATGTTAGGTTGTTTGAAAATATTGGAAATTGCTAACTTCAGTGTTGATGGCTTTATGTCATCAAGTTAGAGGTGAACCTGTGATGATGGGACAGAAAACAGGATTCTTAAGTAATAGAGCAGAATTTTTATAGGCTGCTTTTATTTATTTATTTTATTATTATTTATGCCTATAGCACCTGGTCTTCCTAGGTGGTCTCCCAACCAAATACTAACCAGGTCTAACCCTGCTTAGCTTCTGATATCAGACATTGAACTTGTTCAGGGTGGCATGACAATATGCCGTGGACTGAGGCTCCAATGAGGTACAAACCCAGAACCTTCTGTGTGTAAAGCAGACTTGCTAACTGCTGCACTATGGAACCACATCCTGATAGGCTGCTTTTAAAGAGTAATTTTAGTTTTGCCACCTTCATTAATGGTTTTCTAAGCCATCTCTGTTTGAGTAAACTATATATCATAACCTTCTGCTGATTTGTAAATGTACCATTATCAAAGAAAGCAATTAGTTGATCACAATTTTTCACCATATCCTAGGGATTTTTTCAACTGCATCCTGAACACTGATCACCATTTAAGCAATTTCTTTGACATCCATAGGATTGCACAACAGATGCATTGTTATATATGTTGACCATGCATTCTCTGTTTTCTCTAAGGATTATGATTTTTATCAGTTATTATGTTAACTTTTTCTGCAATTTTCAGCTACTTCATAATTTACAGAAACTATTTTCTATAGGTTTTTGAATACTTTACATGATGCCTCTTGAATTACTGAATATTCACTTTGATGTTTAATTCTTTGTGCTATACTCTAGCTTACTTTATGTCCAACAAATCAGATAATGGTATAAGTTTACTTCTTTATTGACAAATCTATATAATTAGTACCAGTAAGTATGTTTCATGTGTGTTTATTCATTGTTTGTTTCACTGTAAACTTTTTACCATTTTTCATTAGTTTCTCTCACCGTTGTCAGGCTCCAGTGTAAAAAATTCAACATGTTTCTATTTCTTTAACTAATTTCTCATTTGCCCCAAGAATAATCACCAGTGGCTCTTGTGGCTGCAGAGTTTACCCCAAGATAATTTGCAGATTACAGTCCTAACCCTATCCTTAAAGTTTGCCACAAAATATCTTGCTTTTATTATTATTATTGCATCTCTCTGGTATATCAATAGTCTTTGAAAAAAAATGACATCATTCTATTTATAGCATTCTGTTTTTAGTAGTGATTTTTCCATTTACAAAATAGAGTAATTCTCGATAGCTGAAAATGTTAAATCCTAGAAAATGTGGCATCCCTACATGTGATGTTAACATTGTTCTTGATTAGATGTAAGCTGAAGATTCAGTAGATAAATCCAATTTATGTATATATTACATTTAATTAGGATTAGAGACAAGTTCTATTTAGAAATAATTCCAAGAACAGTTTTTATGTTTTATTTTCACATTGAAAACCAGTCAGATTTGCTTCAGCCTCAAAGAGCAAGTTTATGTAAAATTAAATTAAAGCTGGCAGCAAGCTGTACTTTTTTTTCTAAATGGGAAATGGGTTAAATCATAAGTTAAAAGTTTAAAGTACTATTTGTTCTTCATATCACATTCTTCATTAAGATACCTCACAACACACCTTGATGAAGCTTATGCAATAATGTCATTTGCTGAAACATTGCTAGTAAAATTTTCTGTCATTTTTATTTCTTGATATTACCCATAGAGTTATATTTAACACTTTTTGACAATTCCATTATTCAATATAATCTGCTCTCAAAAATACAAAACAATAAATCAAATATTGATGAACAAAAGTATGTGACTACTAGAAATACAGAATCTAAGCAAGTGCCTCATTAGTTCAAATAAAATTGTGACACAAAGTAAACTTTATTGCCAAATTTTCAAAATAGAAGTGAAGAAAAATTTAGACTTTTTAAGCTTTTCAGAAAAGGTTTGAAATTGTTCTGAAAGATTCTAGATCTGTATTGATTTAAGATAGAAAATTTAATATATTTGGTAAGGGGAAATACCTTTTGACAAATGAAAACTCATGATTAATCTTAAAAGGAAATAGGTACAAATAAGAGACACATAATACTATTTGTTTAACTCACTTCATTATGATAAAGTTCACCTTATACATTTAGTCTTTTAGTCGAGATTTTCACTGATAATGAGTATCCCCATGTATACCAGAACTGCTACTTTAATAGCTTGCTAAGAAATTTATATTTTATGTGCTAAATAATTCATCAATTACTTGTATTAAATTATGCATTTAGACTTACATCTAGTAAAATATCCAGAACTCCTCAGGAAACTTCATTTCATAACTGTTGACTTTTTTCAATAAGTAAACATGTACTTTACATGCAAAATAGAATACAAAGAATGCACAGTAGCTAGAACCATGGCATTTATAAAATTTTGGATTTTTTTTTCTATTTTGTATGTAGTTTTCCCACTCTCTACATCTTTTGACTCTATCCTTTATTTTATAATATTGTGGTTGAAACAGTTTCCATTCACATTTCTAGGAAAGCAATAATTTAGAATGTTATTCATACATTCATTCTATTTATTAATTCACTAAACAAATTTTTATTTTGTTCTTACTTTGTATCAGTCACTGTTTTGGGCATTCTGGATCTAGCAGTGAAGGAGTCAAATCTCCTGAATTTATGAAGGATTAAATAAATTAATACAATAAGTTGTGTAAAGATTACCTGACATAAAGTAAGCACTAAATAAATAATAGCCATTAGTAATATTAACAATGACTATGTTTATTGATATGCAAGTCTTTTATTAAAAAATACATGCTATAAATATGTACAACAATTATAAGATTGTTTTATGTGGAGACTGATGCTTTTGAGTAAACAGATTAACAGGGGTAGAGTGCATATTAGTTATGATAGTAAAAAAAAATTTCCTTTTCGGGAACTGATTTTTGAACTTAAAACTAAATGAAAAGAAATAACTAGTCCTGCATAGTTCTTGGGAAAGAGTATTTTAGGTGGAGTGACATTTAAGTACAATACTTGCAAGGAAAGAAAGAGATTGATATGTCCTGAGGCGTGAAAAAATGTAGCTGGCACATAGTACACCAGGAAGAAACTTATAGGAGATGATGTCAGGAGATTTATAGGTTATTATACACCATAGAAGGCACTAAGTTTTTTGCCAATTGTAATGGGAAACAAGTGAAGGGTCCTAAGAGAAATGATATTATGTTTTGAAGTTGAAAATGTCATTCTTACTGCCCTTTGCTCATATGCACAGGAAAGAAGACCAGTTAGCAATCTAAAAACATAGACTTGTTTAGACATAATGTTGGTTTGGGCCATTATTAACAGTGGAGGTGGTAGATTCAGGATATATTATTGAAATAGTACTGACAGAACATGTCTATACAGGGGAAGAGAGAAGGAGAGGGATCAGAAATGGGGTTTTTTTGAACATCTGAATTCTAGAGAATACTGAAAAGAAATTAATTTGATGAGCAAATGAGCTTGTGTATGTGTGTGTGTTGGGAACGTGAATGTGTATGTACAAATCACGAATCTTTTTTTGACTGTCAAATAAGATAGTGTTCTTGAAGTAGAAATCTATGTGACAAATTCCATAGATTACATTTACAGAAAAAAAAGTTACAACAGCCTATTTGCTTTCTTTAATCAGTTATTGATTTTATTAGAACACAGCAAGTCTCCTCTTTTAAGCTGGCTACCTGGAAATGGAGATATGAATTTTATGCTCAATTACAATAAATAATTCATTTCAGGTATAGAGTATATTTCTGTCCTCCTTTCTAATTAGTTTTTGAGCTAATTTTATATTTTAATTAGCCTGTTTCATATGTATTTTAATATTATACATTATTTCAAACTAGTTTAGGGATTAATTACTCCATAAATCACAGATGAATGAACAAATAAATCAGTGAATAAATAAACAATATCCATCGCTAAACTCAGTCCATCAACAAGGTTGAATAAATAGCCACATCACATACGAAATGCACTAATTAAAAGGTTAATAGTATCTAGCACTTGATGAAATTATACATTGAGCTAAATCTCATCTATAAATCATAAATTTCTAACCTTATCCTTCCTGAAGAATTAGGATTTGATTAATTGAGCATATTTTTCTTACTGTAATGATAAAAAAAGTTGGTTAAGTGTGGACATGGTCTGCCCTAGGACATTTAATGTAAGCAAAGGGGCAGGAGATTTTTTTAAATTATATGCAGACCAATACAAGTTTTGTACACATGGTTTAAGAAATAGCCTTTGAGAATGTTAATTTGTGTATTCCTGTTCAATGGGTGAATTAGTGGAGACTCAATGCATGAATTTATTTTTAGCCTTAAAAGAGATGTGTAAAGCTTGCTTTACTATATTATGCTTCCAGAGAAGCTTATAATTCTGGCCCTTAATTACTTTACGAACACTGAACTCATTCTCTGCCATCTCTAGAATTATAGCACAGCCCACACAATTTCAGAGAAAAAAAGATTATTCCTGGCTCATCCCTCTTCTTTTCAGAAATACAGCAGTACTCTGCAGTGATTTCCTAGTGCATGTCTCTACTCCAATGCACTTTGGTTGTGTGCTATTGGATGAGCTACTTACCTTCTGAAGCTTTATTTCTCATTTGCAATCTATATATGATATTATACTTTTTTGCATAAAATTATTGATAATTATCACTTAGTAAAATTTTTTAAAAAGAGTTACGTGGTAAATTAAAATTAACACTATCACAATACCATTTTCTTTCTCCTTCTGAGCTCAGTAATAACAATATTCACAGGAAAGGAACAAGATGATAATTTAAAGTGACTTTAGTAATTTTCTTGGAAAGAGTCACTTTCCAACAGAGCAAAAAGAAACAAACAACGAACAAACAAAAAACACTTGACACACAATTAAGTCAGAAAGTCAAAATTAGTTAGAGGCCACCTAGACTGTGTCAGGCACTGTAGCAAGTGAGCAGTAGATATGTCTTCTTCGTTCAGCTTTACATTAGGAAAATAAAACAAACATAAAGTACTTCATGAGCAATGAGACTAAGGTAGAGAATGTTAGGGGATGCATACCAAACATCAGTGGCTTAAAATAATACATTAACTGTAGTTCCAGAAGAATAAATATCAAATAAAATAAAAGAAACAGTATGGTAAAAAAAAAGTTCAGCACAATAGGAAAAGTGAAGATGATATACAAATAACAAACAAGCATATGAAAAGATGCTCAACATCACTAATTATTAGGGAAATGAAAATTAAAACAAAATGAGATTTTCTCACACCAAGTATGATGGCTACAATTAAAAAAAATAACAAGTGTTTTTGAGGATGTGGAGCAATTGGAATCTCTGTGCACCATTGGTGGGACTACAAAGTGGTATAACCACTATGGATAACAATATGGAAGTTACTCAAAAAATTAACAACAGACCTACCATATGATTTAGCAATCCCACTTCTAGATAAATATTCAAAAGAACTGAAAGCATGGTCTCAAAGAGAGATTTGCACACTTAACACTAGTGAACTGTACACTTACAAAAGGTTGAATGGCAAAATTTATGTAATTTTTTTACCACAATAAATAAAAAAAACACACCAAAACACAGAAGGAAGAGTATTGTGATCAGTCCACAGAAGTGGGATGCAACCCTCACTGAAAATTTGTTCAGATGTTGAGAACTATGACATCACACATGCACTAGGAAGGCACAAAAAGGTTTATTCCTCATTTAATAATGAGGCATTCTGGGGAGAGCAGGTGTGACTCCAAAGCCAGTCCAAGAATGACATGAGTGAACAAAAAAGAAGACTGGCTTGGAGTTTATGGTTGTTAGGTGATGTGGCAGGGTGAGGGTTCCTGCATGTGGGTTGGGGCTTGTGTAGTTTGTACTTTGTTGTAGAGCCAAAGAAGAGGTTATTCAGAGTTCAACCAGATGAGGGGCAAAAGGGATAGGGGGACTAGCAGAGCTTAAAAGTCTTCAGTGGTAAAAAGGATTTAAAAAAATGGAGTCAGATGATTATGATTCATGATTGTTACAGACTATTATAATTCATGATAATTGACTGATGAATGAAACATGTCATGCTTCATTTAATTAAATGTGGGCTTGTTTAAGCCATTACTATCTTCTCTGAAACTTGTAGATTTGAGGTTATAAGTGAGGTGAAATTTTTGTTGAATGCCTTTTTCATGAACTCATTATCGTGGGATTTGTATAGTGGCTTGTACTGTAGCTTTATACGTAAAGAAATATGTGTGACCATCTATAATTAGGGTATATGTGAGGTGAGAGATTTTTTTAGACCTTTTTTTTCTTCCCACATCCCTAAAAGGGAAGAACTTGGATAAGGAATTGTTGTTGCTGTTATTGACCAGACCAGATGACCAAATCATTAGTAATAGCTCAAGAGGCTGTAAAAATGTGTAGATAGATGGTAGTAATCATTGGCCAGGGCATCCAGTGCTAAGATGAATGTCTAAAATTCTGTCAATTATGCTGACTTTTGGGTCACATTCTAGATCAGGCATATTCTGGTTAAAGGATGAAAAGCAGAATCTCCCCAGGGAGCTCCATGTGTATGGTAGCAATGCAATTCCTAAAGTGTAGGACTTTCCTTTGCTGTTCACTCAGTAGCTAAGACAGTCAGGAGAGAGATTACCTAATCATTCAGCACCATGGCATCTGGCAAGGAACTGAATACAGGAGAGATCACCCCTTTCTGCAGTCAGAATATACCAAAGGGCCTACACTCGGCTGTATTTTGTTGCAAGAAGACCGTGGTGATGATGCCAAACTTTCAGGTACTGCAAGGTATAATGAGTGAATGGGTACAGAAAGTCACAGACCAAGAGCCTGTGAGAGCCTCTTATTTCCAGGAGACATTAGTAGCAGACAGTAATTGCTGCTATAGTGACGTATGGCATGGGGCTGAGGAAAACAGTCTCTTGTACCAGATGTTCATGGAAAGTTTATGGCCATGATGAGTAGCCTAGAGATTCTAGGATGCAAAAAAGGAGGTTGCTAAAGCATCAACATTAAAGGAATCTCTAGGGGGCTCTAATGAAGATGCTATAGAATTGCAATTTGGACAAATTCTAGAGCCTTCGTTTAAGGAGGCTTCATTATAGGTGGTCCAATTTTCAACTAACAGCAAAAAAGGGCTAAAGTAAAATTTGTAATTGAGAAAAATGTTGCCTCCAGAATCCAAAAAGGCCTAAAAGATGTTGGATTAAGTAATTTTGTGGGTGCCAAGAGAGTCAGTAACTGTTTCTTAACAAATCGAGGATGCAGCATCCTTTGATTATTTTCAGGAATTTAATTAAGGTGGCAGGGCCTTGGACTATGTGCAGGACAAGGATCAATCTTTTTTAATTTATTTATTTTTGTGAGTTCTTTTATATTTGTATGTCCTGAATGAGTGTGTCAAAGAAAAAAAAATCTCATCAAAGGAGGATGTCTTCTCTTTGTGGTCTTACCTGTGCTATTAGAGAAACTTGAATGTGGTTAAGATCTTTCCTTCAAAGTTGCACATGATAGGAGGACTACTGAGTAACTGCATGAGTAGTTGGTTAAAGATGTATTGAGTCCCTCAAAGGAAAAGGCAAATTGTAGCTGAACATCTGTCGAATTAGACATGAAACAGAACATATTAACCAAATTTGTATCTTCAATGTATTTACCTGTTGGTGATTGGATTCTGTCAGTAATTTTAATACTATTGATTGATAAAGAGATGGAGATACATAAATAGACTCATGTTTTAGGGTCACTTTAAGATGGTTCTCGATCACATGTACTGTTGTTCCTAAACGCTAATTACAACTTCTGATTTAGGTTGAGATGAATCTATAACAGAGGTACAGTAGAACTCAGCAAATGTAGTACAAAAGAGCAAAGATCAACGTACAAAGCTTACCAGAAAGCAGCAACACAACTCAAAAACATGTTAACCAGCGAATAGCAGAGTTAGTTAGCAAATCAAAACAAGAGAATAAAGATCCCAGAGTGGGTGTTTTCTGTGCCAAGAGTTGTGTCTCCAGAGGCAGAATGAAGACTCACACTGAAATTCTGGGTTCAGGTGTTGAGGCTAATGATGCAACACAAATATCAAGAGGGTCTTAAAAATTTATTATTCACATAATAAGGCTTTCTGGAGATATCAGAGTAGGCTCCCTTGAAGATCTAAGAATGGCCTCAGAGAGCAGGGAAAAGAGGCTGAGTTGGGGTTTTATGGTGGTTGGAAGGTGAATGTGGGCTTAAGATTCCCCTCACCACATGTCAATGTGTGTGTGGTTTGAACTTCCCACAGGTGCACAGGAAAGAGCACCTGGGCTTTCTTATCAACTTATGCAGATATGATTCAGAAGGAGAAAGGAAAGTTGTCAGCAGTGGAACACCAAAAATGGAGTCAGACTATTACAAAGAGCATTTAGCTGAGCAAAGGCACTGTCAGTGAGTATATAAGGTTTAGAAGGAACTTGAGTGTGGCTAAGTGTTAAGAGCAAAGTTAGAAAAAAAGGGGAAGATTATGGTGAAATAGAGTAGTTAGTTTGTGCTACTCTTTTTAATAGCAATGAAAATAACTGGGAGAAATCTATCAGAATGAGTAAGCAGATACTTTCACTACTATTGGGATATGTTTCATACTGGCTTTATAAAAAACTATTATTTACTCTGAATAGAAATTTCCCAGAGTATCCAGGGATAAACGAAAGATAAAATAAATGTGTTCTAGTCTAATTCTGCTAACTTGTAGCTATTTTATTAATTTTAATTTATTTTTATTTTATTGGTTATATACATTTTATAGAGTTTACATTTAAATAATACATATCAACAAATGGAATGTATTTTCTTGTAATACACACACACACACACGCACACACACACAAAATCTATGTGTTTGCAAAGCAAGATGAATGCAGCATTTTAGGTCATTTTCAAAGTTATTTTATAATAGTTACCAGCATTTGCCTACATATATATCTTTTCAAAAGCCTTTTGTATATGTTATTATATTTTATTTAAAAATAGTCTTATGAGGACAAATTGATCATCTTTGTATATGTGTGTATACATACGTTATGTTTCAATTCATATATAAAATAAAAAATACATTTTATTTTGTTGAATGTTAGGCAACCAGAAATAAAATATATATATCCTAACTTGCAATCTAACTCCTTCTTTATCATGAAACTTAAATTCAAGAATTAAAAATGTTATTAGTTTAACTTGACATTATATATGCATCAGAGTTGAGTAAAACAAACAAACAAACCCACTCTAGTTATTTTGACAGAGAAAATTTAAAGCATGGATTTAGTTATGAAGGTATTAGGTACCTGGAGCCAGCAAAAAAGTAACACAGAGATTATGCATAGCCAATAGCATGGAGTGGTTTACCATCTGAGGATAAAAGGAAACGAAGTACTCGATGAAGAGTCCTGAGGAACTGGGGTAGACCTAGAAAGAGAAGGAGTTGCGACAAGTCTTTAAATAATTGTCTACTGTTAGAAACAAGAGGTCTGGTACTGCACTCCATGTCTCCTCAAGGCCTCCTCCTTTCCAGCACCTATTCTGTGAAAGATGTTAAACCCAATGTTAATTCTCATTGATTCTAGGAGTGGAGAAAATAATAGTGTTGACAGCTGGAGCAAATGCTTCTGTAGGGATTAAGAGCCATTGGCTGAGTGACTCTACAGGCATAGCAGGCAAACAGGACAAGAAGAGCCCTTCATCTGCCTGCAGGCTTCTGATCTCTTCAAAGGGCTCCTATTGGCAAAACATAATGGGGAGTCAGCTGACGAAAAAGGAAGTATAATTTGCACAATCAAGTCTCAGTCCCAGTATCATAGGTGAGTTTAGAGCTGAAAAGTACTAGTCTAATAACCGGCACTGCATGGAAACTTAAAATCTGTTCAGTGTATTTATAAAATGGATGGCCATAAATGATAAATAATATTTTTAAGGAAGAATAAGCTATTTTACACTCTTGTTGAGAAACATATAGTGGTTATATGGAAGGATGAGCACCCCCCCTTTTTTAATTGTCAATTTTGGAATAGACTAATTTTTGATAAACTACATTAATGATTCATAACACAAGAATGCTCTTTATTGAGGGCTAGACTCTTAATACTCTATAGGTCATTTCTGAAACCTCCTTTGAGGTACTTCTAACTTGGAAATGGTACAATATTAATTCAACAAGTATATATTGCGCATCTCTGACTTTATATGTTAGAAATGGCTAAAATAAAGCATTTGGAGGTCCTAAGAACAGGAGGGATTTTGAAAAGCCCCCTTTTCTTGGCATATAATAAGAATATGAAATCATTATATATAATATTTATAAGTTTACTAAAATCAAAACTGATTTTTATTATCAATTTCTGTACAACTCTTACATGTGACTACTCATCTTTCTCTCTCTCTCTCTCTTTTTTTTTTTTTTTTTTTTTGGTGCTTGCTTCTACTGGCCCTGCTTTACAGGGGAGTGGTTAGTCGTATCATTTCATGGATTGCATAGACTCATCGTCAGAGGCCAACAGGTCAGCAAGATTCAGGGTTATTGCATTTGTGGAGCTTATACAGGCTGCCAGCTTCCAGACAGTGATCTCTATTCCTACTACGTCTAAGCACACAAACAGGTCTTGCTTTCTTCTTATGTCCTCAACAAAATAAGGGGAATTTATGAATACTGTACAAAGAACTCTGACTATAAATTAAAGCATACCCCATCAATTTTAAACATGGTATATTTCAATTTCCTCCTTACCTACCATTTAAAAGTATGTAGTTTTAAGTAACAGATATGAAATATTAATGTATAAAGACCACCTCTATATGGTGGTGGGGATTTTGTCTAAAACAACTGGCCTTGTTAACTGTTCAATCTTTTATGAAGTTTTTAAATAATTATCTACTGTTAGAATAACAAAAGGTTCTAGTACTACACTCCATGTCTCCTCAAAGGCTCTGCTTTTTCACCTAATAGTTGTGAAAGATGTTAATCTTAGGCAAATCTGTCCTAATAGAGTTGGTTCTGCCCCTTCACAACTAAATAAGAGTGACAACAGGTGAGGATAAAATCAATGTTTCTTCTCATTAAATTGTGTGAATTTTCATATGAAAATAACCAAGTGTTCCAGGTATAAGGAGACAGAAAAACAAAACAAAACAAAAAAGCAAAGGAGGTAAGATATCCAGTCAGCTTTTTTTATTTGTTTATTTTGTTTCTATTACAAATAAACTCTATCTCTAATGATCTCTTCTTTATTTTTTTTTGTTTGCCTTGTCTTTCTTTGACAGTGTCACAACTTTGCCACCACTATGTCATGGTGAATTGAGTAACATCTGATTGACATTTAAGGAATCTGTTTTTGCCTGTGAAATATACAGCATTTTACATGTATCTTATATATAAATACATGTTACATATAATATCTATGTCAAAATATAATAACATATATATAATTTTTCATTTTCTACTGACTTGCTACCTACTCATACTCTTACCCTTTTTTTTCATCATAACATTTGCAGTGAAACTGTTTGTAGAGATAGTACTCAGGTCTCAAAGACTAGTTAGATTTCCAGTCATTTCCAAATTCAAGTCTTTCATAGGGACATATAATAAGCATAGTAATCAGAACTAATTATGCACGATCTTTGATTTGATTTTAAATGTTAATCAGAAGACTTTTTGTCCATAGAAACAATTTTAGAAATGATGCACGGGTCCTAAAAGCCTCTAATCATACCTTATTTAATCAATAGCATACATTAATAATTAAAGAAATAATAGTAGGAAACATATAGGGAAGTAGTGCTTTCATGGAGAATGTTATTTGGAATTCAACCTGTGGGCAAAATAATACCCCAACCATGAGAGGGGAGGCAGTAGATGAAGTCATTCTTTGACCTTAGAAAGCTTACCTGAGATAGTTTACTCACCTGTAAAATATGGGCAGTGACATCATCTATATTATAGTATGAATGTAAGGACTAAACGGGACAATATGTGTAAAGTGCTTAGCACCAGGTAGATTAAATGAGCATGAGCTATCACCATGATGGTGAGGTCAGCAGTTTGCCTTTCTTTGTGTTGGAAAATTGGAAATCAGTCTCACTCTAGGATCCCCACCTATGTGAATATGGGTGTTGATGTGGTAATAAAATCTGGCTGAAGACATGGGATTTGGGACTTTGTGGTAGAAGAGAAAGAGCATTGGATATGGCATCAGGAAAATTAGACCTAAATCCTGATGCATGAATCTTTCTATGTAAACTTTAACTCGATTACTTCATTTGAAAATAGGTGTAATGATACCCAGAGAAAAAGTATGATAGATGTGATGTTCATATTATGCTTATAAAAATTATATTCAGCTATGGAGCATTGTAAAAATGCCCCACTTTATTATTATTAATACTACAAGTATAATCAGGATTATTGTTGGTACAGAAACAGTTGCTAAGTCAGTCAACTTTCGATTTTCCTTATAAAAGCTCCTAAAATAGGCCACTAAGCTGAAAGTAGGATACTGCCCTTGAAACCAGGCTCTCAGACTGAGAATGAGAAGGCAGGATATGGGAAAAGGTGGAAGACTGCCTAGATTATCTTTTTATTTTTCTCATCTGCCATGATATTCTAGCAATTAAGGGGATTTCCAAAGTAAATGCCCTTGTTAACATTTCAGCAGATCTTTGCCTGCTATTTACCAATAATTAGAATCAGAATTTGAGTTAGGAAAAGCCATAGAGGTAAAAAAATTCAGTTATTTCTAAATTTTCCTAAGCATAAGAGATATTTGGGAACCTCTTCCCTAGAGTCTGATTCAAAATGTCTGTGGTATGCCCTAGGAATTTATATTTTTAAACAAAGGTCTAGTTGATTCTATCGATCAGTTATAAGAATACTCTCATGTTATCGCCTTGGAGCAAAAAACTTTGAGACTCAGCATAGGAAACAAATGAACTGCAAAATCCCATAAACTGAAAGGAAGTTAAAACCAGTTAGTGCTAGACTTATGTTAAGAATCTGGATCCCCTAATTTTCAGAGCTCTCTTTTCTTTTAATTCAGGGTCTGACTCTTGTGAAGAACACCTCAAGTATTTTTATTATTTGATATATTCACCAGTCTATACCTCATAAGGACAACACATGTCCAAATAGGAATTGTTTTTGCCTTATATACTCATGAAAAGTAGAACAAGCTACCCAAAAACTTTTAACAAATTTTCATTTGTGAGGTGAGCTAAGATTTAAAACCAGAACTTGATAAGTTTGCAAGGTGTGTTATAAACTGAAATAAGCTACTGTGTGAGCTTTAGAATCCTTTTCCCTAAGGATAGTTATTCCCCCCCCCACCCCCAGATAATAGAACAAACAGGTAGTGGAAAAGACATGTTGTCTTATTTCTGGAAATGTACTTTAACATTATAATTTTATAATTTACCAACCTTTTCCCTTTTGAATTTTACTTTCCTTTATCCACAAAAAATTATTAATAATTATATGCTCTTATATGGGACCAATGGACAAATACAAGGAAAAAACACAGACAATATCTTAGTAGATTTTAGGCTAAACATGTAATTTACAATGGATTTTGAAGAAAATGAATAGAAACCTCATTAAATTTACCCAAATAATATATAATGCTTTTTTCCCTGACATCAATAGTTACAAATAAACAAAACAAAACAAAACAAAACAAAACAAAGCAAAACAAACAAAAGCAATAGTACAATGAGAAATATAAACAGTTAATAATGAGAGAAAAATGTAGTTGTAAAGGGAATAGTCTTATTCAATATTATGATTAGTCAGGGATATAAAAATAAATCTTTTCAGCTAACAGATTTTCAATTTTTTAAAATAATGATAATTTTAGAATAGTCATTGGAATGTACAAAAGAACTCTCAGATTTTGCTGCAGGGTAGAAAACATTTATGGGAAGTCAATTTTGTAATTTATAAAAGGCCTTTAAAATGTTTATAGTCTGTAACATAATAATTCCACTTTTAGAATTTTTTTCTAAGGAAATAATTGAACAAATTATTAAGATTCTAATAATTTATTATTTATTCAATAATTATTGAGCATCTGGAATGTATCAGACTATGTTCTGATCACTTGACACATATGTGTGAGCAAAATTAGGTACAGCCCATGCTTTCAGGACATTTACATTCTCATAGAAGATTAGAGAATTAATCGAATGGTCACAAATAGATTCATAACTACAGAGAAAAGTTGTATGTAGTTAAAGAATACGGTGTTAACAGGCACTTCACTACTTCCCTTCAGGATCACTTCTCTTGAGAAAGTAACATTTAAGCTAACATTTAAAAAACAAAATGTGAGTGAACTAGGTATGAGTGAGTTTGAGAGAAGCAATAGCACAAGTCCCAGGACTGACAAAGAAATGATCTGTTTTAAAAATTGAAATATGATTTATATGGAAAGACAGAGAATGAAAGGAGAAAGATAAGGCTGGAATGATAAGCAGAATGCAACCCTGGAAAACCATTTTATAGATGTATTTGTATTATCCCCAAACAATAGAAATCTACTGAGGAAACTTTGTAGGGAGTAACAGAAACCGTTATTTCTCTTGAAAATGTACCTCTAGCTGCAGTAGTGTACAAAACAGGTTAGAGAAAATCAAGAAAAGACTGTAGAGATCTAATTAGTTGGTGAATGCTGTCCTGTGAGTTAGAAGTGACTGTTTTACATCAAGGTTATACATGGCAGATGAAGAGAAATAAATTAACTGAAATATTTAACATATATTGTGGATTGGATGTGGGGAAGTATGGATTCTATAAGAATGACTCCAAGGCTTGCTGAAATGGCTGAAACAACAATGGGCCAATCAAAAAATTAGAGAATTGTGCCTGAGAGCAGATTTGCAGGGGAGAAAGATCAAGAATTCAATTTTGTAGCTGTTGTGAAGGACTTGGTTCTGAGAATTCTAAGTGGCAATGTGGATGCCTCCAATATTCATGGCTAGAATTCCAGGGAGAGATCTCTAACTGAGATACAAATATAAGTTTCCTAGTTATTTGATAATTACTAAAGTTATAAACATAAATGAGATTCTTCTGAAAATATGTAGAGTGAGGAAAGAAAAAAAGAAAAGGAGGCCTAGGACCTTGAGTTCTTTGAAGGCTTGCAGTTATAAGAGGAAATTGGGTTAGGGAAGAAGTTGTTTTTTTTTTTTTTTTTTTTTTCCCACTTTTGTTTTAAGATAAGAAAGACTTGAGATAATCCAGTGGAGAAGGAGGGAAAAGAAAGCACTGATAATGAGATTTCCTAGGAAAAAATAAAAGATTGTAGGCTCCACTAGGTCAAATAAAAGAGCATGCTTTATCCTAACAGGAATAGTCCTATAATGTTCATTAAACTGAGTTTATTTGTGTTTGTTTGTTTGTTTTCAATACTAGGGAAAAGTTAGAAGTTGCCTAAATGTCAAGCTAATATGTTGATTACATAAAATATTGTATAAATACAAATTATAATTTGGCTTTTAAGATTATCTAAGTTTTTATTTATTGAACTGAAAATATTTTGACAGTAGTAGAATTGTCCTAGATTTTTTTTTTTTTGCCTTATATTCAGCAAACTGTTTTACACATTATGGATGATTAATAAACACTGACTAAAATAACTAAATAGAGAAAAAACTATTTATAGTAAAAATTCCACTACACAAACTTGTGCACGAGAAATATTGACATACTGAGATCAGTTTGTTTTCTACAAATCTGCTTGATTTTGATGCTAAACTCTCATTTCATGGGGACTTGTAAAAAATTCTGTCTCAGTGTCTGCCTATGCTGTTTTGCTTCCAGGAGCTATAGCAGAATTTTAGGGAGGTACCTGAACTCATGGGCAATGTTTATTTATATGCCACCTGTGTTCTGGCTTCCATGGTCCTTTCCAGTCTATTATGTTGTATCATTATGGTAGTGAGAATTTTTGGATGTAAGCTTATGGTGTAGGATGTGACCTCCTAGTACATCAAGCAAACTTGATTTCAGAAAATATCTTAACTCTCTGTCTGGGTGCTGCCAGAGAGTTAAAACAAGCCCCACTGGCTTATATGACTAAAGCCTCTCTCTCTCCCATCTCCAGAAATGTTAACCAGAGAAGCATCTCCTCTTCTTCATCCTCATTCTTCCAAATAGGTTTATACTTTTGGAAATAAGACCCAGCTCCTACAACAAAATTGCCCCAGGTTGTGAAAGCACATATTACCTTTTGGGAATGGAAAAATTTTAGTTAAAAAAGTATCTCAAAAATGATCTGATCATACATATCAATTCTATGAAAAAATTATGAAAATGTGGGATGGATGGATAGATACACAAACAGGAAAATTGATCGAGCCTCTGTATAGTGAGATAGTGTTGGAATTTAAAAATTTGTTTTGCTTGATTAATTTTCTTTTTTCTATTTTAATAATTTATTATATAATATATTATTTAACAAATAATATAAAGAAATATTGGAAAAAACTTTAATATTCTAGAAAGATAAATTTTTTTTTTTAAAGTAGAGCAATGACTAGAGTTGGTACATGGCAGAGTCCACTAAAAACTCTAGCTACTGAATGGTTAGAAATATAGGTGCAAGAAATCCTGGTTTCATGTTGGCTCTTAATATGCTTTATGCAACTCTTGCTTTGGAGATATGTTATATTAATTATGTGCTGTACTTTTGAGTATTTTTTTCAAATAGTTATATTGTATGTGTTACTTACTGAATAATATTGTATTTTTTTCTTCATTAGGTTCCATCCTGTTTTGCATTTACAAATTTTCAAATATATTATGAAGAGGACTCATAGCAGTTGGAGGATAGGGTCTAATAAATTACTGAGGAGGGAAATTTTATAGAGAAAATGTGTTTTATACCTTTAACATTTCTAAAATATTTCACCCATAAAAGCATTTGAACTTGTCCCTGTTGATATCTCTTTTGAGCATAATCTCAAATTAACTAAACTTTAGAAAATTGGGTCTCTATTCAGCCTGAGATACTGTACATGTTACTGGGTCTTCTAGCATTTTCTTCCTTTTATTTTACTTTACTCTCTTAGCAGTTTCAGAATGGGTATTGGAATTCTGAGTTTTTGTTTGTTTGTCTGTCTGTTTTTCTCCTTAAGTAATTAGCTATGACCAAATTCTTTCTGGTAATGCTGAGGGGCATGTTGCCAGAAACAGAGCATTCACTGTTTACTGCTATTGACCCTGCTCTATAGGACTCAGTAGCAGCAAATTCTGATCTCCATTAAAGTGAAGCATAAAATGATAGCTACCTACTGTTATTCTGATATGATTGTAAGAATTATACAGGACAGTTCTTGAATATTCATTTTGTATAAAATTCCCCTTGCTCCTAAGGCCAATTGACTAGGAAGGCAGAATCAAAAGTGAAGCCTACAAATAAGCAAGGCTAAGGATTCTGTCAAAACAAAATCTCACCATAATGAACATTATGCATACTTTTGAGAAGGCTTTCTTTGGTTCCCTTATGACTATGGGAAATTCAGAATCTGGCAGATATTAGGCCAGACTTTCAGTTTAAGACTTTGGGCAGCAGCTACTGGGCACAGAAGCAGAAAACAGAAATTGGGACTAGAAGATTCAGGGATTCAGTGAAGCTCAGCAAAAAGGCTAAGCAGTGGATCCACAGCAGACATAAAACCAGGTATCCAGGCAAATAAAAACTGAAGATCACCATAAAACAGCAGCTTAGAATTCATGCTGGTAAGCAAAAGTCTCAGGCTTGTGTATCTTGGGGATCATCTTTTAGAGCAGAGCTCCTTCAAAGTGCGGGACGCACAACAGTGAACAGAGGAGAAATTTTAGGCTTTGCTTAGAGTCACTATTTAATAAAGGTGAATTAAATTGTGACCTCTTTATTTTATTTTTAATTACCTTTCAAACCTTTTCAAGAAAAATCATTTCAATTTAAAGCTATATATTTCATAACTGTCCACTAATTTCTTTTTTATCAAGAGGAGATTTAGTCTCTGGTTCAGACTTTAAATAATTTCATGCCTTTTATCACGTTTTATATCACCTCCTATTTATAGTAAGTTATATTTTCCATTTTAATGACATAAATGTTCAAATCATATTTAAAGTAAATATATCTAAAGAAAAGTGTTAGGCAAATGATCATTTTAATATATTAGAGCTGGTACTTAGATATGCCAAAAGTCCTGAAGATGGCACTCAGATGACAGACATTTAGGAAATATTGTTTGAGCAGTATGTATTGCATATACACCAGATCCCCCCACCGATTGATTACAAGCTATGCCTATTTTCACATAAGACAGAATACTGAACACATACACATGCACACATACACACACAAATAAATGTCACTGTGAAGCGTCTGGAGAGAGGAATCCGCCTCCAACTTTTATTCTCTTCTTACCCAATGAAAACTTGAAATGAAACAACTTGGATTTGGGATTTATCAACCAGGAAGAACAACAACAACAAAAACTATCTATTTGTGTTTATAACTTTTCTGAATTAACTTGCCTGCCTAAGGGATCCAGTTTCAGATTGTCAGTGGCATTCCCCATAGTTGATGACAATAGTGTTAGGTAATTTCAATCTTTTGATCACAGAAAGGAATGTAAGATTTAATGTCTCAATTCCACAAGAAGGCTTTCTTGTCTAACTCCATAAATATCACCCTTAAGCCAACACTTTTCTATGATATTGTGAAGAAACAAATTAATAGTAGTCAACTGTCATAAATCAGCCTATATTCTAATAATAAGAAAAAGACCTAATTTCTTTTCTTTCATATTTGATAACATATTCAACTCTTTAGTAGTTACTGTTAATCTAAGCCTACTGTTTTTTTAACAGATGAAATACAATACACATAGGTAAAAGCGCACATATAATAACAGCTCAAAATATTTATAATCTAAATGTACTTATGAAACAAGTCCTTAGATCAGGAAACATGATATTACCGGTAGCTGAGAACCCCTATTATTATCCCTTATAGTCTCTACAGCCTGACAAAGTTCATTTTAATTTTAACTTGTAATAATGTAAATGCATATTGATATATTTTATAATTTATACAAGTGAGATAATGCAGATATATTATTTTATGCCTGCTTTTTTATATTCAAAAATATATTTTTGAGATTCAACATTTACTTTTATGAGTGTACTCGTAGATCATTAATTTTTATTCTATGCATTATTTATGAAAAGATGTTCAGCCTCATTAAAAACAGAGAATTCCAAATTAAAACTACACAGAAATACCATTTTTTATATATATTAGATTGGTAAAATTAAGTAGTTAAACAACATAGTATATTGGTGAAGCTATTTGATGCAAAATTTTTATACTTTTCAGGTTGCAATTCAAAGCAGTATATTTATGAAAAGCATACTCAATTATACACTATTTATCTTTGGATCTTGTCCGCTCATGTCTAGAAATTTACCCTGCAGATACACCTACCACCATATTTAAAATATATATATATAGTGCAGTTTGATGTAATGTTATTTATAACTGAAAAATATTGGAAATAATATGCTACAATTGAATAAATTATAGCATATCCTAATAAAGGAGAACTATATAACAATAGCAACAATAAAAAATGAAAAATAGTTCTATGAATAGGCTTGGAGTTATTTCTAAAATATGTTTTTAATTGAAAAAAGCAAAGTGTAAAACAGTGTCTATATTATTTAGTATTCTACTTTTTATTAAGAAGCCATATGAAATTAAAAGAAAAAAACATAGATGTAGTGCTAACTAGCACAAAAAGAAATGTGGGAAGCATAAACTAGTGACTACTGACACTGGTTAATTTCAAGGAATGATTGGATTGGAATGAAAATCTCACTAACATACTTGTTATTTTTATTTATTTTTTATTTTTTGGTGATTGCCATTAACAGATCTGAGGTGACATACAATTGTTTAATTTGCATTTCTCTGATAATTAGTAATGTTGAGCATTTTTTCATATACATGTTAACTATTGTATATCTTCTTTGGAAAACTGAATTCAGGCCTTTTGCTCATTTAAAAAAATAGGTTTATTTATTGATTTATTTAGTTAGCTGTTGAGTTATAGGAGTTCATTTTATATTTTGGAAATTAACCTTTTATTTTATGTATGACTTGCAAATATTTTCTCTCATTTTGTAGGTTGCCTTTTTACTCTGTTGTTTCCTTTGCCGTGTAGAGGCTTTTTAATTTGATATATTCCCACTTGTCTAATTTTGCTTTTGTTGCCTGTGCTTTTGACATCATATCTAAGAAATCATGGTCAACTAAGGTCAAAAAGCTTTTTTCCTGTTTTCTTTTGGAGGTTTTACTATTTCTGATTTTAACACACACACACTCAAAGACACGTTGGGGGCAGCCCTTATGTTTATTATGGTAATGGTAGCATAGGTGTATATTTACACCCCAACTCACCAAATTGTGCACAATAATTATATGTAATTTTTAGTACACTAATTATATACCTCAATAAATTTTTAAAAATGGAGGAAAGTGACACTCTCTGAGTGTACCTTTTAGTAATGTTTCATGTATTTAAAAAAAAGTATGGAAAAAATTGAAATGAATTCCAACAAAAGCAAAGATATGAAATTGTATTTCAAACAAATATCATAATAACTCTAAAGATTAAAGAAATGAGTCCAAGCAAAACATAATGTTTCAAAAACAGTAAATGATTAATAAATAAACAAATAAATGAACAAATAGAGAAAATAATAAAGCTCTTTCTTGTAAGGTAAAGTAGTAAATGTAGAAATAATGACTAAATTATAGGGATCTAGTTATCATAAATGTTCAAATAGTAATTATCAATAGAAAATAAATAGGTGAAAGTTTGAGAGTTAAGAGTTACTTATATGGTCTTAAAATATTTTTATATATTTATCAATTATAAAGTTAAAGATATATCATGAAGAAACCATCCTAACCAAAGTATCTAAATTAATATTACCAATAATGATTGAAATTAACCTCACAGCCTACCTGAAATTATACACTGAAGATATCACAGCATAATTTCTGTGACATCCTGATCTAAACTGCATAACCTAAATCTTATCATGAGAAAACAACAGTGAAGCCCAAAGTAAGGGACATTTTATAAAATAACTTGTTGCATACTCTTTAAAAATATCAGTGTACTAGGCAGTTCTAGATGGTGATGTAGGAGAATTCTGACCTCATCTCTTCTTGAGAACACCACAAATATAAACCTATATTGGAATGAATCTTCCTGAAAAATATCTGAGAACTAGCTGAACACCTGCTCTACAGCAAAGGATAAATGGAGATGAGTAGAAAAGGCAGTGACATACTCTTATTCACATCAGACAAAATAGACTTAAAACAAAATGGTAACAGCACAAAGAACGGTATTCCATAATGATAAAGAGGTTAATCCAAAAAGAAGATATAACATTCATAAATATGTAGGAATCCAACATAAAAGCACCTAAATATATACAGCAAATATTAAGACATAAAGGGAGAAATTTATAGCATTATAATAATAATAGAGGACTTAATTACCAAATTTACATTAATGTATAGAACCAGACAAAAATCAATAATAAAACATTGGCCTTTAACCACCATTAGAGCAGATTGACTTAAAAGATATATATATAGAATATCCCCTCCAAAAACTGCAGAATACACATTTTTTTTTCAAGTGCATATAGAACTTTCTCCAGGATAAATCTCATGTTAAGCCATGAAACAAATCACAGTAAATTTAGAAGACTGATGTCATATCAAGCTTCTTTTCTGACCACAATGGTATAAAACTAGAAATCAATTACAAGAAGAAAACAAAATAAAATAAACACATATACCTGGAGAATAAGCAACCAATTATCCAACAAAGAAATCAAAGTTGAAATTAAAAAAAAAAATCTTGAGACAAATGTAAATGGAGACACAATTGCCAAAAGCTATGGGACTTAAAAAAAGCAGTTCTAAGAGACAAAAGTTTATAGTGATATAGGCTAACTGTAAGAAAAAGAAAGCTCTCACAGAACAATCTAACTTTTCACCTAAAAGGACTGGGAAAAGAAGAGCAAACAAAGCCTAAAGTTAGTAGAAGGAAGAAATAATAAAGGTCAGAATAAAAAAGAAATAAAATAGACATTTAAAAATACAATAGAAAAGATCAATGCAACTAAAAGGCAGTTTTTTTTGAGAAGATAAATAAGTAAACCTGTAGCCAGTCTCATTAGAAATATACAGAGCCCTGCCCCACCAAAAAAAATATATATATAAACAAAAGAGGAAAAATTACAATTTATACCACAGGAATATAAGCAATCAGAAGAGACTGTTATGAACAACTACATGCCAACAATTTGGAAAACCTAGAAGAAATGAAAAAATTTCTAACATAAAACTTCAAGATTGAGTCAAGAAGAAATAGGAAATCTGAACAGAACAATTATAAGTAATGATGCTGACTAAGTAATTAAAAACTACCGAAAAAACAAAAGTCTAGGACAAGATAGCCACACAGGTGAAGCCAACTAAACATTTAATTAAGAGCTCATACCTAACCTCAAATTATTCCAAAAACTCTGAGTGGAAGAAACACTTACAAATGCACTTTTTTGAGGCCAGCATTACCCTAATTCTAAAACCAAAAACACTACAAAAAGGGAAAATTAAGGGCTAATATTTCTGATGAACATAGATGCAATCAATAATCCTCAAACAAATATTAGCAAACTTAATTCAATGATATATTAAAACGTACACCATGATGAAGTAGGGCTTATTTCATAGATGCAAGGATTGTTCGATATCTGCAAATCAGTAAATATTATACATTACATCTACAAAACAAAATATAAAAATTGCATAATCATTTCAATGATGTAGAAAAAGAATTGACAAAATTTAACATTCATTTATGATAAAAATTCTCAAAATTTAGGTATAGAAGAACTTACCACAACATAATAAAGGTCATCTAGGACAAACCCACAACTAACATACTCAACAGTAAGAAGCTGCATGCTTTTTTTCTACAATTAGGAACATGACAAGGATGCCCACTGACCACTTTAATTCAGCGTAGTATAGGAATTCCTAGCCACACTAATTAAGGAAGAAAAAAAAAGGCATTCAGATTGGAAAAGAAGAAGTAAAACTGTCTCCTTTTACAGATGACATGATGCTATCTATAGAAAACTTTAAAGATTCCACAAAAAAATTAGAACAGAGAAATAAAATAGCCAGAAATAAAATTTATATACAGAAATCAACGGCATTTCTATATATTAATAACAGCTATCAGAAAGAGAATTTAAGAAAACAATACTATTTATAATCACATAATACACAATAAAATATTTAGAAATAAATTTAATGAATGAGGTGAAAGACTATACTCTGAAAATTATGACATTGATGAAAATAATTAAAAGCAACAATGAATGGTAAGGTATACTATTTTAAAGACAATAAAACTGGAAGCATTATGCTTTCTGATTTCAAACTATACTACAAACCTGTAGTATTCAAAATAATATGGTATTGGAACAAAAACAGATACTTAAATCAATGAAATATAATAGCCTAGAAATATATTCAATTAATCTTCAACAAAGGAGGCAATAATATACAATGGGGAAAAACAATATCTTTAATAGATGGTGTTAGGAAAGCTGGGTAGCTAGATGCAAAATAATTAGATCATGAAAGTTCTACAAGAAACTATAAAATTCTTGAAGAAAACATAAGTAGTAAACTCTTATGAAATTAGTCTTAGTAATATATTTTTTTAGTACAGTCTCCTTATTCAAAGGCAATAAAAGCAAGAAAAAAACAAAGTTGTCAATCTGAACACATCAATGTTTAAAGGTTTTGCACAGAGAAGAGAACATTAGCAAAATGAAAAGCGATCTACTAAATGAGAGAATATATTCTCAAATCATACATTCAGTAAGGGGTTATTAAAATTTATAAAAAAAGTTATACAACTTAAAATTAAAAAAAAAACACAACAAAAAGCAATTCAAAATGGGCAGAGGGCTTAAATAGACACTTTTCAAAAAAGAAAAAGTCATATAGATGGCCAATAGGCACATAAAAGATTCTCAACATCAGTAATTATCAGGGAAATGCAAATCAAAACCACAGTGAGGTATCACCTCACACCTGTCAAATGGCTATTATCAAAAGATCACATATGTGTTATACGTACATATGTATACTATATGTGTATGTATATATACATTTTATACACATGTACATTACACATATGTACATATAATACATATATTAGATATAAAATATATGTTAAAATTGAGTGTGTAAAATTTTTTTAAAAAGGTTCAGAAGCAGCAAACTTCTTTTCAAAGTATCAAAGGATCAGGTGCCACTCTTCAGTGAAAAATGGATTTAAGAATCCAAGACTAGGGATTTAGTAAAGATAAGGAAAGACAGATACTCAGAGATCAGTTGCTCCAGCAAACAGGCTAATTTTGAGAGGTAACATCTTTTAAAATCAGTCATGTACCTCTGTGCCAAAAAGTGTATTACTTTCTTTAAAATTGTAGCTTGGAATTGAAAACCCACATTTAAAAAAAAAATTAGACCAACTTATCACTATCCCTCAGCTTCATCAATAACTAGAAACTAGACATTAGTTAGTTGAGGCATTCTTATAAATTTCTATTTTCAAATACAAATTTTCCTTCAATAAAATATTGATGGTGCCTTTTAAAAAATGTTTAATGACCCTTATGTAATAATAGTTTGTTTAAATTTGCAAAGTTTGCTTTACTTTCACAAGTGTTTTTAATGAAGAATATTTAGATAGTATTTATTGAAGGCTGATAGAATACACAAGCTTAGTTATTTAAAATACAAACAAGATTTAACTAACAGATATGCTAATTATGCTAATTTAGAAATTAGGCTCAATTCAGTCTTCTTTGGAAAACTTTGGAAGTGAGTGGATTGTAGTCAAATATAAAAGATGTAAATATACTGGATTTTCTTTAAATGCTTTTCTTGATTGCCGTATTTCATTGCTAACATTTTGAAATTGTATATTTTTTGTAAAAACCTATGTATTTAGCATAGTTTAAAAATGTCATTTGATGATATCTTTAGCTTTTTCTTTTTCGGTAGGGAATATATAATAAGATGTGGGTTGAACAGCAAAGCTGACCTTTAAATTAAAAGTAAAAAATAAAAAGCAAACGGTGTCAGTGTTTTTGATTTGACAGACCTCAAAGACACATTAAATTTTCTGCTAACAACTAGAGGGGAAACAAAAGTAAAGTATTGGCTTGTAATTCTAACCTTTTCTGAGAAAAATGTTGACTCTGAAAACCAACGCTGCAAATAAAGCTTCCACTTAAAGTCATAGCAGTTATTTCTTATATCAGTGAATCAGTGGTTACATAAAATAAAATTTTCTTATGTGAGGGCTACAAAGAGCTTCAAAACAAGACTTCATTGACAGGACATTTCTGAAATAGAAGAAATACATTTAAAAAATAAATCTGATTGTCATGGCTTAATGTAAGACTTCTAGCAAATGTAATCCGAGTGGAGGCGCATATATTTAAAATATTCTTATTAAGCACCTACTAAATGCCAGGCCAATCTGAAATTATTTTATCTAAGACAAATTTTTTAATATTATGTCAGTGTCTGAGTGATCAACTGTTCTGATATTTATAGAGATGAGTATGTACAAAGCACAAACCAAATCATAAAATTTTTTAAATGACAGGAGGAGAATATTGGTTGTCAGGCAATACAGGTTATTGTACTTCATTCTCTTAATTCTCTTCAGTTCTAATAGAAGCTAAAAGAATCTGGGGTATTTTTAAAAGTAATTTATTGATTTAAATAAAAACATAGTAGTCTATAGTAGGTCAATTTCTAAAAGCCTCTTCCTTTTCTTATCAAGAATAAATTTCATATAGTTTATATGAGACCATCTACAGGTGCCCTGGCGTATCCAATTGGGTTAAAATAAGATTACATTTTTTCTGTTGTATTAAAAATCTAAACATCATAATTTCAGTGTTGAAAATTAATCTTGTTTTATATTCTATTTTATACATATACCATATATATATATTTAGGCATACATATATACCTAAATATAGGTATATGTGTGTGTATTGTGTGCGCATATATGTGTGTGTGTGTATATATATATGTATATTTTCAGTCTTCATTTTTCTTTCTTAATATTAATTAAAACAAGAGTCATAAAGACTACCTAGAAGCTGAAGGTAAAGTAATTCATTACAGTGTCTTCTACAAAATGAATAAGTGAAACATATGTGCCAAAACTACATAAATTTGGTTTAGCTCATTATTTGCATTAACTAATTATTGCCAATATTTCATTTTATAATGCTTTCCTACTCTATTTTCACTTAATGTTTTAATTTTTTAGAAAACATAGATAACCTGATTTCATGAAATTGTTACCTATGAATTTTAAATACAAAGGGAAAAGGGACAGAGAATAAATAAAACAGAAAAATAGATTTAGAGTTCAGAAAACTAGTAATATGTGAGAAAATCTTGATGAGTAAACATGAGAGTAAGCGACAAGAAACTTGTTTTAAAAAGCTGGATCTTAAGCATGGCTAAATGAAGCGCCATTTCCTTTGATTCCTGTGGAGATCAGACAAAGCAGAAGAAAATAACATTCTCCTGCAGATAGGATGAAGGTACCTCTAACCACACTGAATCAGTTAAAGCAAACTTTATATTGGTTTTTGTTCACAAATGTCATGTCCACTACATTTTTCCTTTGGTTTCCTTTCATTTGAAACCCTAGGAAACCTGAAGCTCCAAAATAAAACTCCTACCCTTTGCTCAGCTCTGTGGGTTTGGAAACTTTTCTAGGGTTTAGTTCATTTTTTTCATTCTTACCAACTTGCAAAAGAATTAGACTCTAAACCCAAATGAAACCACAAAAATTGGTCTCAAAACAGCCTTGGCTATCAAAAGAGAGCAAAATGTTGAGTTTATAGGTTCACTAAATGGTTCAGGGTTTTGGAAACTATTTACATTTTTTGGCCGGTTTTATCTCTATTTTCAACCCCAAACTAAAGAATCCCTCAGGATTTAAGGTTTTAGTTTTAGGACAGAAGTTTGGATCTTGACTAGAGAAGCTTTCAAGCATAGATATTCATGAAAAGATAATTGTATGTATTCAAATCTTATGAAAAGATAAACTAAAATTTATCTACTTTGATATCATAAAAACTTGTAAAAGCAAACTAACCTCTTTATTGTAGACCAAGATTGATGGAATATCATTGACTCACTCACTAGATTATCCAAACCATAGCAAGTGTTGTGCAATGTTAGTATTTAGGTAGCTGAATAATTTGAGAAACGTAAAATATACTTAATGTTCCTTGGAGCCGTTAAACTTATAACTACAATATAAACAAAGCTTATTATTGACTTTGCTTTGAAGAATAGAAACTAAAATTACAATTATATTGTCAGTGACTGTGGGAATGAAAGTAGACAAAAATAAATTATATTTATCTTTTTCTTCTTTGAAAATAATCAATCCATTATTTTTTCTATCATCTCTGACCTACAGAATGAATGGTCCTCTGTTATTCTCATGTGTGGGATGCACTAACTTCTTATTTAAACTTATATAATTTACTCTGTTTAAATGCCAACACTAATACCAAAACCCATACTAGAATAGCTTCTATTGACTAGATGTCTGTTAGGATTAAATGTGCATTGAATTTGGCTCCCTAATAAACCCACCCACACACGCGCACACACACACACACACACACACACATGCACGCACACAATTGTAACGGCTTAAAAAAATAAAGGTTTTATTTACTTATTTTCACAAACAGAAAATCCAGAGGTAAAAAATGAAGGACAAATGGAGTTATTTAGGTAAGTAATCAAGGAAATAGGTGTCTCCTTGTTTACTATTTCTTCTCTTTAACTGCATGTAGCTTTTCTTTTTCTTCCTACTGTTCCAACTTTATTCTAGGAAGAAAGAACAAAAACATAAGTCAACCGAAAAAAGTTTTCCCTTTATTTACCCCTATTTTATTTTGTTGGGGTGAATAATATAATGTGAGATCTACTTTCTTAATAAGTTTTTAAGTGTACAGTTCAGTATAATTGACTATAAATCTCTATTCCTTTTAACAAGCTTTCTTGGGACCCACAGCCAAAAATATTTACTTATTTTACTTCGAATGGAACTGCATCAAATGGCAAATCTCTACAGGAAGGTAGTCTGTGGAGTCAAGCATTTTTAATTGGACACATTATCACTGTGAAAAAAACGAGATATTTTTAGTAAGGCAAAATGAGGGAATATATATTGTATATTGAACAACAACCAGCAGTGTCTGTTGAATATGACTGATGAAAAAATATCAAAATAATAATTCTTACTCTTTACTTTTTTAAGGGATATGTAAAATGATAAGGATTAGGGATTGTAAAATGATAACTATTGAGTTTTCCATAGATGCAGAAAGATAGTTTTTAAATTGTAAAGGAACATTGCATAATAGGATAAATAAAAATTAATTCAAACCTACAAACTATAGTGACAATCCAGGGGGAAAAAAAAGAAAATAAAAAAGATATCCTAAAGACAGCAACATAGGGAAGGGAAAAATACTTACAAATTAACAATAATTTGATTAAGGGCAGGCTTCTCTTTGGCAAACTAGTGTCTAGTATCCTGAAATGAATGAAATACTATTTTATTTGTGCTCAAGGAAAACATATATCAGTGTGGAATTCTATCATTCACGAATAAAGGTAAAATAAAGACATCTTTAAGACAAAGATTTTTATTGTAATAGATACGTGCTACATGGTTATACCTCAATATCCATTTTACACAAACTAAGAAAGTAATTTTTTCGTTCCCCATTCCATTATACAGGTGGATCCCAAACTTACAGCATGCTGTAATCACCTGAATTCCAATGTACATGCTTTATTTACACTGATAAAAATAATCAAGTTTTGGGGGGTTAAGATTTAGGCACGAGTATATGTTATAGCATTCAATGCAATAATATGAAATCAGGTGAGGATTACTACAGTAAATGGTTTGGCAACCTTAACTTTAGTCAAGTTCCATCTGAGCACTGTTGCTGTCTAGATATTAGTGTTTTGCTTTGTTTCATTTTTTTTTTTTGGTTCTATGAATTATCCTAATTATATAAAAAAGAACAACCTAAAATAAATAATTGACAAGGAAGTTTTGCATTTTTTCCACTGAATATAAACGAAGGAGAAAGATGTCCAATCTGTTGATGGAAATTACAGAAATGTCATGATGAAAAAAATGTATGAAACCTGAGACCTGTATAACATAATTGAAGTATTGAATGAAAAAATAAAATCTGCATTACTTTTGGACTTGATTCTATAATATCATAACTTCCTTTAATGTTTATTCAGTTTAATTTAGGTCTCAATAATTCTTACTTGTATTTGCCACAATCCGGATTGAATATATTTATAAGTCATAGTGTTTTTCTCTTAAGGGAAAAAAAAAAACCCACAAAAATATATTATATTTCAGATGAAAAAAATGAACTCAGAAGAACAGAATGAGATCCAAAATAAGGAATAAAAATGTTGATAAAACCAAGTAAGTATTAGCAGCTTGTTAGTGGATATCAATTAAACAAGATATAACTTTAAAAAGTACTAAAATGTTATGAAAGTCATAAGAAGAATAATTTTAAAGGTTAAAGACTTAATTGTGGTGGCAGAATAGAAGTGCAGATCAAGATTATAATTTTCTAGGTTGTAGGTATGCATGTAAGAAAAATAGAGTTAAACTGTAAAAACTCAGAATAGAATGTAAAGAAGGTAGGAAATAGAGATTATCAATTCAAGGTAGGCAATAAATAGGGAAAATAAAAGCATGACACACAGAATACAAAATAAGTTAGTAGAAAGAAATATAAATGCATCAGTCATACTAATACACTGTCTAAGCATAATAGTTAACTCCAAAAACATTTAGATTGGGCCAACATTTAAAATATTATAATATTATTTTTATAAACATGACTAATATATAATACCATAGAAAATGGGAAGTATAGGGTTGAAAACCATGCCAAATTAAAAGTTTTTAAAACTTTTATATAATTATTAAGTCAGATGCAGTCTTTATTGAGAAATAATATGCATATAAAAATTTTTACTTTATTTTATTTTACTAATTTACTATCTATCTATCTATCTATCTATCATCTATCTATCTATCTATCTATCTATCTATCTATCTATATACCTATCTATCTATTTATTTATTAAAGTTTTTTATAACTACAACACCTGGTTTTCCTAGGTGGTCTCTCCTCCAAGTGCTAACCAGGCTTGACCTTGCTTGGCTTTCAGGATCAGATGGGATTAGGCTTGCTAAGGATAGCATGGCTGTAGACATTATTTTACTACTTTAGCACTCGTAAAAAAGTCAGTATATGATAAAAAATATTAATAAACTGATTAAAATAATAGAAAAACTTTTTTAAAAAGGAATTTTAAACATCACCATATTTGTTTTATCTATCTATATATCACCAAGAAATAAGAAAATGGAAAATAAAATAAAATAGGGAAAGAAACAAAAGATGAATAAAACGTGGGAGGAAAGAAATCATAGCAATTAGAATAGGAAATAACTAAAAATAAAATAAGGATATATTAGCAAATTAGAGAGGTTAAACAAAACCAAAAGATAAATCATGGGAGAGGAAAACAATGCATGTGTGAGAAAAAGAAATTTAAGTTAAAATTAATAAGAATAAAAAAAAAGGAAACGTTACTGTTATGGACTGAATATGTTTTTTTCCCAAAATATTTTTTCTCTTTCAGGTTTATTGATGTATAATTGACATATAAAATTGTAAGATATTCAAAATGTACATCATAGTGATTTGATATATGTATTCATTGTGAAATACATTGTATATACATATAACTTGTTTCCCCCAAAATATTTTAATGTTGGAACTCTAACCCCCAATGTGATAGTATTTTGAGACAGAGATCTTGGGAGGTACTTGAAGTTAGATTAGATCCTGAGCTTGGGTCCCTCATGGTGGGAATATGGCCTTAGAAGAAGAGAAAGAGACAGAGATCTTGTTTTCACTCAGTTTGCACCGAGACAGAAAGGTCATATGAAGACATATTGAGAAGGCAGCCATCTGCAATCTAGAAAGAGAGCCCTCACAAGGAATCTAATCAGCTGGCACTTAGATCTTGGACTTCCAGATTACAGAACTATACAAAATAAATATCTATTGTTTAAAACATCTGATTTATTTTATTTTGTTGTCAAATGCAAGCAAACTAATACAAGTAGGTATTAAATTAGATGAGACTAGTATAAGCAATTCACTTTCAATGAAAAAAATTTAGATGTAAAACGTTCTAAGAAGTATTAAGAAATACCAAAATAGAGTCAAGAAAAAAAGTCTACCCTCAAAATAAAAACAATAATGCTCAGAATTTTATGGAGAATAGTATCAAACTTTCCAGGGAGACAATTCTTTTTATAAAAAGACAGTTTCACAAAACAGAAAAAAAAAAAAAGAATCAAAACTTGTAAAGTACAGTGAAAAAAAAATAAAGGAAATTATAGGGCATAATGTTTTAGGAACGTAAAAAAATACAGAATCGGATGCCAGCCAATTGAAGCAACATGTAAGAGGAAAGAAATACACCAAGTAATTTTTATTAACAGGAAAATATGAGTGTAAGTTAACATTTAAAGTAATGAAACTCATTAACATGATCTGGATAGAAAGCAATGCTTATCTCAATAGATACAAAAAAAAAATTGCTAAAATTTAGAATTTTTTCATAGAAATTTTAATAAAAAATTGAAACACTGAATCTATTAAAATTACTACATAAAACATTTAAAAGCTTCATAATTAATGAGAGTATAATTCATTTTAAAAGCAGGGAAAATACAAAAAAGGAAATTATCATCACTGTAAGAATATTATAATTGGCTTCAGCCAGTAAAACAGTAGTAGAAATTACAAAGAAGAAGCATTTAAAAATTGGAACAACAACAACCACCAAGAAACATCTTTGAAGACATCAAGCTGATATAGAGAATTCAGAATGTCCACAGGGAAAGAGAAAAGACTGAGAATTCAGTATGATTATTGGATAGTATATCATGCAAAACAGTCAAAATATATCTGTAAAAAAATTTGAGAACTTCATAATATTAGAAAAAACTACATGATATTTTAGAATAACAATGTGTGCTATTCCATTAAGGAAGAAATCATAAAAAAAATTTAGGACACACATAAATATTGAATAATACAAGTTTTTTAAATGAAGGTACACTCTACAAACATATATGGGTAGACTGAATATATTAACATTAATTCTCCCCCAAAATAATTTGTAAATTCTTTTTAATTATAATAAAATTCTCATACTTTTTTTAGAGCTAAACAATCAGATTTAGTTTATATGGATGAGAAAGTCAAATATAGACAAATTGTATTTGTGTGGGAAGCAGGGAGGGATTCACTTGGACTGTCAGATATTCAGTCGGTATAAAGATTTAGTAACTGCAATCAAAAGGTCTTTGTTAAAGGGATTTAAGAATAGAATGTAACTGAGAGCTCAGAAGGAGATCCAAATCACATAGAAACTTGATATATGACAGAAATATGTTGGTGATTTTATATGTTGGTTAAGCTGGTCTAGTCAATAAATATGATTGGTACCTTTGGCTACACATATGAATAAACAGCTCATATTTTATACAATACCTCAAAACAAATTCCGGATGAATTAATGTAATAAATGTGAAAAGCAAAACTTTAAATAAAACATTTAGAGCACAATATATGTATAACCAGCAAACTATTAGTGTTTAAAATGTTACTTAAAAAGAAGATGAAGAATATAACTAAAAAGCTGGGAATAAATGTAAACAGGCAGGAAACGTGAATGATTAATATGTATATGAAAATATAATTTAGTTATGAAGCATATTCATTTTTGTTTAAAGTTGTGTTTCTCAGGTTTAGCAGTTTCTGCTAGCCTGAGGACTACAATTTGACTAACAAAGTCTAAAGAATCTCATCATGTTCAAATGGATGCCTGTAATTCTTGCTGATGATAGATAAATTGAAAGATTCATAAAAAGTGAATTAGAGAAGCAATGTCTTCTGTAGTCACATAATTGAATACTGTTTGGTTATTAATATGAATGAACCAAATTTAAACATATCAATCTGAATAGATTTGGAAAAATTAATGTTAATTTAAAAATATTGCAAGAAAATATTTATACCAAAATAGCATGTTAAATTAGAACACATCCTATCATCCTATATATAGTTATGTGTATATGATTATTTACATAATATATAGAACATGCACATGAATAAAATATACCAAACTAAATTTTCAATAAAAAGTAGATACATTTTACTAAAAAAAATTTTAATGCATTGACACTTTTTTATACATTACTTAATTGCCATCTGACATAAGTTGAGAATCAGATCAAAACCATTTTTAAAATATAGCTGTGGTAATTAATTTTATGTAGCAACTTAGTTATGTTACTCAGTTTATCTGTCAAACACTAATCTAAGTATGGCTGTGAGGTGTTCTGTAGTTTTGATTAAAATCAACAATCAACTGGATTTAAGGAGATTATCCTCAGTAATGTGGGTGGGCCTTATCCAGTCAGTAGACAGGCCTTTAGAGTAAAACAGGTTTCAGAGGAAAGAGAAATTCTACCTTAAGACTGCAGGACTGCATGCAGCATTAGCATTTACCTGAGAATTTCTAGCCTGCAGGACCGTCCTGTGGACTTCAGAATGCCAGTCCCTGCAACTGTGTAAGTTAGTTCTTTGAAATAAATCTTTATGTGTGTGAGTGTGTTTGTATCCTATTGTTCTTCTTTGGAGAACCCTTGATTCTATATCTCTTAGGTCCTAAATAGATTCATAGATATTAACTTAATTTTAAGTTAGATTAATTCTAAGCAGTTGTATGTGAGGTGTGTGTGTACATGTACACACATGCATATGTACATTTTTGTGTGTTTTGGGACTGTTTTTGGTGTTTTTGTTTGTATTCCTTCAGTAGCTTCTTCTCTGTAGAAAATGGTAGGTTACTGTCACAACATCCATCCCTCATTTTTTTTTTTTTTTTTGTAAAATCACAACTTGTTCAGGTTTATATCCCTCAGGGAAAATGACTTTGTCCAGCCAGGGCTGAATTTTATAAATCTGAGCCTATCATGATAATATTATTTCTTGTTCCAGTTATCGATTAAGGGTTGAGCATATGACTAATTTCTAGGCAATAATACATAATTATATTTCTGCTGGATTGTCTACAGCAAAACCAGAAGAGAGAGTTTTTTTTTTTTATTTCGTTGGATATTGTGTTGTCAAGATGAAATACCTGGCATTGTCGTAACTATTCGTCAACTATGCTGGGAGCCAGCATGAGTTAAATATGCCTTTTAGAACACTTTGCATTTTCATACTTTTTAAACTAATCTAGTTACTTGTGGCCAAAGTCCCCTTAACTGATATACACTGTATCTCTTTATTTAGAAGTTGCGACAAAATATATAACTTGCTAATTACCAAATCCACTGCATATCAACTGACAGGGTAATTTAAAACTTAAACATTAAACACCAGAATATTATAGACTATTCAGTGAAACCTACTATCTTGGTAGAGACTCTTCAAAGACTCAGTTTGAGTGAATTCAACTAATGATACCTAACTGTAGTTTATTTATTTATTTTTTTTTTTGGCTCGTTTCAGTCAATTGAAGGCATTACTAATATGGCATACAAATGGATCTGAATTCAGAAAGCATTCATTTAAATTCTATTCTCATAATACTAATTGAATATAGACCAGTCTTTGTTAACTACTAAAAATTCCTCTCAACCATATCTGATTAATAGCATAGACTGATAGAAACCTCCATTTGTAGAATGCAATATTGCCTTATCTGATTGCTCACCTTCGATTCTTTTCTAAATTAGGAGAAATTATAGAAGAATTACCTGAGAGGCAATGCCACAAAAACAAAAAAACAAAAAAAAACAAAACATTTATTTTCTTTTATGTACTGCCTACCTTAAAAATGTTAACTGTTTTGTATTTTTTATGAAAGTAAAATATATCACAGTCTGTATTCTCTGTTACTATGGATATGAGCTAAATGTTAAAACAATAAAAGCAGCAACAATAACAACCAAAACTGTTTTTTTTAAATCTCAGTGCTTTATTTAAAGGTCTACTACTTACACAGAATCACTATGAATTGTGTGTGTCTTAATTCATCTAATTATGGCACATTTTCAGTTAACTACATATTTTCAATAGAAAGAATGAAATAGGAGCTCTCTACTATTTATATTTCATTCTGAGGTGGTATGATATTCTGTGTCTCACCCAGGAGGTTTGTTTGCTTTTATTTTTTTTGTGTGGTACTTAGATAATTAAGAAGTGGACTAATTCAGTATCTTAATAACCACATAAAGGAATGAGTCACTGGAAGTTGGCGATCATGGTAAGGCCTCCCTGCTGATGGGGCTGCATTATAGGAGATTAGGCTCTTATTGGGGAGCAAAAGATTTTATTTATTTCTTATATTTTCTCTTAGGCCATTTCACCCAGAGAGGAATCCTGTAATCTCCTGTCTGCATGAGAGTTGATATGGGGAGGATTAGGTTAGTTTTATCTTTATTTTCAGAATTTATGGGAGTTGAATGAAAGAAATAGGTGAGGGTTCTTACCACATGTTTTGTCTTATTTTCATCAGTTTTTTTCAGAATGCTACCACTCTCCATTCCCTGCTCTGCCTCCTATCTCTGATATTATGAGGAAGGCCAGTTTTCTATTCCTGAGGGTGACAACCCTAACTTCTAACACAGACTACTAACTGATCTTCATATGCTCAACCATTGTCTACATTCTGGCTTTCAGTAATGACAGGGACCTCAAATTTCTGAAGATGTATGAGGTTCTGTGACATTAATTGTCTCATTTGTTGTCAGAACTCCTCTATCTTTAACCTGCCAGAGTCAGTCAGACGTATGTTCTTCAGTCTGAAATGTAGACCACCCTGTGTGTTTTATTTGTCCAGTTTCTAGTCAGCAGCTATCTCATATTCTGTTCTTACTGTCTTTGTGGTTTTATAACTTTTTAATCATTTCACTGTTATTTCAGTGAGGTGTCAAGGAGTAAAAATAAACACAATGTGTCAATCATCCATATTATATATATATATTCTCAATAAAATGGCATTGTCATATTTGCCAAGCACTTTTACACTGCATCATGCATGTTTTACACTTTGGACTGATTACAGAAGAGAGATAAGTGATGTAGATGTATTTAAAAATTTATTGCATTAACAAGGCTAATTTTAACTGTATTATATATTTATCAATTTACCTTGTAAATTAAATTTGCTCTTTTATGTTTTAGAAATATTAAATGATATTCATTCACATTATAATCAAAATATAACTAATAATACTATTATTGAATAAACAGTCAGAAGCATAATAAATGCATATTACCAGTTGCTAATAAATCAGTGTTTAAAGACTTCTTTTACCACACAGAGGCAGTATGTTTTTGTATCAGACCAATTTTGAAAATGAATAAAATATACCTGTAAAGTTTACAATCCTATCTTCACTGATTTACCAAAGCTTATTCTACTATGAGACAACATGATGTCTGAAAACTAAAATATTTTGAACATAATGAATATTTACAGGTTTTAATAATACAACAACTATTTAATTTGATCAGAAGACCGAGACATCTTTGGCATAAAGTTTCTAAGAAAAAAAAGAGACATTGTTATATTTTGTCTTTTGCTCATTTTTAGCCAAAGGAATCCATTAGAAGAATTCAAAACAATGCTTTCTTACCTCAAAACCAAAATTCTGAATAGTCCTTTATGTCTGCTTCACAGCCTAAGTATATCATAATTCTTTGGCATTTTCAGAACTTTTTACCATGAGTACTTTTAGAATTATCCTATGCAACATGATAGACTTTAGTAACTCTGTGTGTGCTAATATTGGGATTTCTAAAAGCTTGTGACTCAGAACACCATAGACTTTTCATAAAGAAAAATCTATGGAGTAGATTTTTAATCAGTAGAGATTTTTAATCAGTTATTTCATGATAATCAAGATTACTTATGGTTTTAAATATTTTTCTTGGATAGCTTTTATTTGGATGTTTAACTAAAAGTCTCTTATTTAATCTATTTAACGCACTATACAGAGTTTGACATAGAAAAGAATGGCCCTAACACCATTTGTTGTGATTTAATAATAATGTGAAATATATTGACTGTGTTCAGCCATATTTGAGTATTGTAAATTTTTGTTTCTGAGTCAATCAAATTGCTATGTTTTTGAAGGGGCTGCTGTTTATTAATTTTTACTTGGAATGGGTTATACTTTATTTCAAATATGTCTGACAGGAGAGGTAGACAAGGATGATGTTAAACTTATATTTTCTGTTATAAAATGTATTTACTCTTAAACTTGTAGCAGAATAATAGAGAAGTCAGTGAGTTGTTTATGCCAAGTAGTAATTCCCTGGACAGAGACATCACTCTTTGGAGCAAAGAGCAGGTTTGCTTACATCCTTGGAAGCTAGACAGTTTTGCTCTCTGGATAGTTTGCTTGATAACCTCTGGAGCAAAAAACAGACATATTTGCTGTCTATAGTAATCCATTGTATGCAAAGGTATTATTTGGTCTTTATATTTTCCTCGGGGATTAGGGGTTGAGGAAGTAAGTAGTGAAGGAAAACACTGATTCTCTGACTACTGTTATTACTGTGAGTAGTAAACCCTTTTTTGCCTCTGACCCAGGTGTCATGCCTTCTTGCCAGTGTTCAAGATTAATTTATTAACTTGCAAGCCAGGTAAAATCTCAAACTGTATAGTTGATGAAATGAAATGTCCTTTTTTCTTGCTCCAAATTACCTCACTCACTTTTTCCCAATTTCTTAGAAGACTTGGTTAGATATCTTGTTTTTACTTGGTACTTTACTCTTTCAGAAATTTTGAAAGAGGTCTTGTTTAATTTATTTTAAGGGAATGTATAATGTCTGAAGATAAATAATCTCTTGGTATAAGACAATACTAACTTTACAAAAGACAATTTTAGTAAATGGAGTTAAAAATTATATTCATAAAATATTTTTTACAAAAAGAATTGCATTTGACTCTTCAAGTGATTGAAAGCTCAGAATTAACTTTTACAATTTTTTTTTACTTTAAAACCATTTGGTGTCAAAAGTAGATTACTACCCAATGCTAGAATATTCAGGAGCATTTGAGTATATGGAACTGTAGGTCAATCTCATTTCAATATGGCGTTTGTCAGCCCTATAGATCTGGTTGTATTCTAGCTCATCTCATCACAGGAATTTCATTTTAACTTTACACATCCTAAAGAGACATTACTATCAGTGTGGAATGTTTTTTTATTTTTTAATAAAATTATAGTCACTTAAAAATATACTATGAATGCAAGGGAAACTAATTTGATTGCTAATTCTAATGTGTACTTTGGCATATTTATGTTTATTACTTTCATTTAAAGACTGCAGATGGCTGGAAAAGTTACAAAAGTCCATGCTTTTTTCTCTATAAATTAGTATGAAACTCTGCTATTTGGTTATTAATATCTGACAAATAATTCTGATTTATATACTAGGTTAAATATACTATCATGTTATAAATTGTGAAATGTTCCTTTTACATTATAATAAAGTTCAGTCAAGCTTTGGAATATTCTATAATATAAACCCATATCACAGAAACCAACATTACTCTTTTAGGAAACTACAAAGTTCCCATCCATTATACAAGCAAGTTTTAAAAAGTATATGCCTGTGTTTACATAGGGAAATAGACCTCGCAGTACCATCAGTAGGCTACATATACTTTTCAAAATAACAAAAATAATATGGATACTCATTTTGTTAGATTTTTGATTTTTGGACAAATTATATGCTACACAGTATTTTTAATATTTACACCATCTGTTTTTGTCATTTTGGAGCAATAAACTTCTTTGTAGGATTATAGTCAGTGCTGCATAATTTCTATATTTAGAGTTAAAGAAATGAAGGCATAAAGAACAATGGTTTCTCAGTTCATAAGAACACTTAACAGAGATCTAATATTAGAATTCTGATTCAAAGTACTCTATCAATGTGTTAGAATTACCTAAGAAGTTTTATACACACACACACACACACACACACACACATGTGTATGTGTGTGTGTGTGTATTTACATTAGACGCACACATTTCTTGGGCTGATTCCAAGAAATTCTGTAATAGTAGTCATAGAATCAGTGTCAGGTGATTCTGATTCGTGCACTTGGAAATACTGCTCTACATAACATTGCCTCCTTCAAGAAAAGAACATGTTTACCAACCAGATCCCCAGAAAGGAAAGAATACTTCAAAAGGAAATGTATATATCAAACAATAAATTCTATGGGAAAGTTTTTGAATGAGGCGTGCACTTTGTTAAAAGTCCTTCTTTGTGGGAAGTCTATAGATACACTGAAAAGTTTTCTAAGAATCAGGACACATTGCATCATACTTGTACTGATCTGCTTTATTTAATTATATTTTAGAGCATATATTGTCTTCCAGGTAGAGATATGATGCTGAGTAAAAATAGACTCAGTATCTAGTAGGGAGATATGTGTGTGTGTGTGTGTGTGTGTGTGTGTGTGTGTGTGTGTGTGTGTGTATACACATAATAAATGTATATGATTATAAGAGATATTCTGAAGGACAGATGAGAGTATAAGGCAAAAAAAGTGGCATAGTATTTAGAATGTGGTAAAAATTTCTGAGAATATGTTGACGATCTAAGATCTACATGGTTAGTGGGAAAGCGAGCAAAATTTTTGAAAAAGTTTCTATGAGGGAACAATTCTTGTCACATTTAACTAACAGGAGTAAGTCAGGAAAGAAAGAGTATAAATGTATTTTGGATAAAAATGGAAAAGCACCAATTGCATAAAATATCCAGAGAAAAGAGATTGAGAGGAACAACAGCAAAAAAACAAAAAACAAAAACAACAAGCTGTTTTCAGTATCTTCTCTCATTTAAGAGATTGCTTTTCTTTTTTTCTTTTTTTTTTTTTTTTTGGTTTTCTTACTGGTACAAAAATTTTTAGTTTCATGTAGTCTCATTTGTTTATTTTTGTTTTTGTTGTCTTTTCCCTAGAAGACATTAAAATTATATATATATATATATATATATATATATATATATATATATATATTGCTAAGACCAGTGTTAAAGAGTTTATGTCTATGTTTTTTTCTCTAGTTTTGTAATTTAAAATCTTACATTTAAATCTCTAATCCATTTTGAATTTATTTTTGTATATGGTGTAAGAAAGTGTACCAGTTTCATTTTTTTGCATGTTTCTCTCCAGTTTTCCCAACACTGATTACTGAAGAAAATGTTTCTACCCCATTGTATATTCTTGCCTCTTTTGTCATAGATTAATTAACTATATAAGTGTGGACATATTTCTGAATTCTCTATTCCATTGATCTATATGTCCCTGTGCCAGTACCATGCTCTCTTGATTACTCTAGCCCTGTAGTATAGCTTGATATAAGGTAGTGCAGTAAGGAGTTAATATCCAAGATATATAATGAACTCATATAGCTCAACATCAAAAAGCAAACAATCTAATTTAAAAATGGGCAGAGGACCTAAATAGACAATTTTCCAAAAAGGACCTACAGATGGCCAATAAACATATGAAAAAAATGCTAATCATCACTAATAATCAGTGAAATGTAAATTAAAACCACAATGAGATATTATCTCATGCCTATAAGAATACTTGTCATCAATAAATCAAAAAACAGCAAATGCTGGAGATAATGTGAACAAAAGGAAACCCTTATGCACTGTTGGTGGGATTGGAAATTGGTACAGCCACTATGGAAAACAGTTTGGAGGCTCCTCTGAAAATTAATAAGAGAACTATCTGATTACCCAGAAATTGCTCTTCTGGGTATTTATCTAAAGAAATCCAAAACACTAATCAAAAGGATATATGCATTCCTGTGTTAACTGCAGCACTCTTTACAATAGCCAAGATCTAGAAGCAATCTAAGTGTCTATCAATAGATCAATGGGTAAGGAAGTGGTAAATGTATACAATTAAATAGTATTCACCCATGAAAAATAATAAAATCTTGCTATTTGTAGCAACATGGATGTACCTAGAGGATATTATGCTAAGTAAAATTAGTAAGACACAGAAAGACAAATACTGTATGATTTCACTTTACATGTGGAATCTAAGAAACAAAATAAACTAAGAAACAAACTCATAGATACAGGAAACAAACTTATGATTGTTAGATGAAAGGGGCATTGAGGAGGAAGGATGAAAGAGGTGAAGAGATTAAGAAGTACGAATTGTTGTAAAAGTAGCCACAGGGATGTAAAGTACAGTAGAGGGAATATAGTCATTAATATTGTAAAAGCTAAATATGGTGCCAGATGGGTACCATACTTATTGGGGTAATCACTTCATAAGGTATAGAAATGCCTGATCAATATGTAGTATAGCTGAAACTAATATAATATTGTGTGCCAGTTATAATTAAAAATGCATTTAAAAAAGCATTTCTACAAAGAAAGCAAAACAAAAACAAAAAAAGATAAAACCCTTTAATTATGTGTATTGAACTTTGCTCAATATTCCAGAATATAAAATGATTAAAATAGCTCACCATCTAATTTAGAATATTGTATATGTATTTGAAATAAATTTGTGAATATGACTATAAGAAACTATTATATATTTGGGTTTGATAGTTTGATAAAATATTAAATGGCTTTCAAAGAATATTAAACAATGAGGCAGTATACATAAGGTACAAAACTTTAGTACACAAACCTTTTTCTGGTTTGCCAGGGAAAAGCCTTTTGTCCTTTAAGCATTTATCATTTTTGTGTATCAGTTTATATATACTAATGAGAGAATGACAAGTACTGTACAAATAAAATAGGGGAATTGGTTACATAAAAGGTGTCAAAGAGAGATCTCATTGAACATAATTTTCTAGACACTTGTATGACTAACAATACAGCCACAGTTTATTGGGTTCAATTATCATTGCAAATTGGTAAACAGTGCTTGCCAGTCTTCTAATAATTCAATATTATTTCATGTTCAAGCATGGCTACAATTTAGTTGAATAGTTAATGTAAAAAATTGCTAGTTATTTCCAACTATACATACAGACCAATGAGATGATAAACTGGAAAGAAAAGTTTGCATTTCTATTTCTACCTATTTTGCAAATAGTTAAAATGAGTGGTAGATTGGTGCTGCTGAAAATTGTAAATGTAAATAAAATTCTCTAACTGGACCTGTTTACTTCCAAGTGTTAAACTATGGCGAGATTTTCACAGTTGGAAGACCTGTTGCCTGGACAGTTTACCAAAGGTCAAGATTATACTTTTCCCAATAAAAACAATAAAAGTATATTTTATGTGGTTTGTGAACTCCTGTTCTGTACTTTATAGACATGGCCTGCATAATTCTTTCTTTAGAAAGGTATTCTAAGATAATGGTATAATTTTTGTTCTTTGTCCTTTACCAGTCTTTATTACTCTCTGCCTTTGGTCATGAAAAATGTATTTTTTAACAATTGTCATATGATATTATTTGAAAATTCATTCATTGACTTATCTGATCACCTAGTTTTCTAACAGAATTTAATTTAAAAAACTATGGTTTTTATCTTTTCCACTGCACTTAAAGAAACTTCACACCAGAGAGGACACATTTTATATAATAGGTCACAAATATGGTAGAAAATATAAAACCTTAGAAATATGGTTCTGAAGGAAAATAATTTTGAAATCTTATATTGAGAACAGGTTTCTTATACATCTTTTCAGCTTAACAGAGAATTTCCACTTCTTTTTTTCTCCTGAGGGAAATGGAAAGGGGGAGATCAGTATGCGTTTTAACTTGCACCTTTTATCTTGGGATGTGTTCTCCAGTACCTCACTGGGTATGCAATTTGAACTTTGAACTTGGCATTGAATGCCCTTTGAAGAATGCAGGTTTCTTTATGAAGTCTTAAGAGTTCAGTTAAAAAAAAAATCAGTTTCAATCAATAACATGAATTTTTACATTTGCTTTATCTATGATATTAACATATTACCAAATATGACTAGAATTTAAATAACTATTTAAAACTCAAAGTAATTAGATACTGATATTTTTCCTGAAAATAAAAAAGGTTTGCTATCTTTCTGTTTTGTATGGTGAATATGAATACATGTTACTTATTGAATTAAATATACTTTCTAACATGTTGATTCATTTTCCAGGGTTGAAGATGAATGTTCAATAATTGCACTACAGTTAATATAAACATTGACCCGATAAAATGCAGAGATCCCTGTGTGCCATTAAAAAGCCACAGATTTATCACTCCTGCCATGGTTTTGCTCCTGGCATCTGATTAAAAGTATAGGTCAATGTCTGTTTTTATTTACTTATTTTGATTTCTTCTTTGGATCTTTTCACTGGCACTGTACTCATGACTCCCTGCTGTTTACACACTTTCTAGCATTTATTGTCTTGGTTTTTTTTTTTTTAGTATTTAACTGCAGTCCAACTGCATGATATACTCCTCCTCTAAACAAAGATAATCCATATCTTCATCATCACTTGACCATCCTAAACATGGTTTCTATAATGTTGGGGTATAATAGGGACAAAAGCAATCACAAATGATGCTAGGATTTTTCAAACTGGTAAATAATGCTAATAAAATGCACCATATGCTTCTGTAGCCATAGTTTATTCCTAAAATCTATGCAAGGCACAAACTTTTAATTTGAATGACGATATCATCTAGCAGAATAGTATTCTGGAGAAATTAATTGAACAGAGTTTTTATTATTGGATTGTTCAGATCCATATGGGTGCTCCCCTCACTATAGCATTTAATAAAGCAAGTGACATTTGCTTCATAAGGATCAGACTAAATTTATACCTCTCTTACAAAAGGAAATAAGATTGATAAACTAAAAATTCAGAATCTTTGGTATAAATGATAGCATGTTATGTGAATTTATTAATATAATTCTTAGTAAAAAGAAAAAGAGAACACAGTTAAGAGTTACTGCAAAACAATTAGACAGATTGTTTCCTTCTATAGCCACCAAAAATATATATTAAATATTCTCTGTATGATGTAACTGTGTAGTTTTTATATTTATATAGTTTTTATATTGTTTTATTTCTGGTGTTTAATCCCAATATTTTATAATTAGTGTATATATCCTATTTCAGAAATCTCAACAATTAAAATTACCATAAAGATAAAATTATTATTTAATACTCAATTTTATTCTATTAGCATTGAATGTTAATAATTTATAATTAACCACCAAGGATATATTTCAAGCAAAAAGATTAGAAAGACTGAAAAGTAATAGAGGTATATGGTATGCACATAAAAATCAGAGTGTAATTTTATGAATTTTTATAATACAGTTTTTTAGTGAAACATTGCTTGTTTCAGACAAACACTGAGATGCTTAAGATTAACGTTAAAGATTAAAGAATGATCTACATTGCCTTGAGTTTAAAATTAATTATTTTAAGAATTTATTATTTACTTATATTTTAATTTTTATTTTTCAATTCAAGTTGACATTCAATATCATTTTATATTAGTTTCAGATGTACAGCCTTGTGGTTAGACATTTATATAATCTACAAAGTGGTCTCCCCAATTAGTGTAGGTACCCATCTGTTATTATATATCGTTACTACAGTATTGTTACTATATTCTCTATGTTGTACTTTACATCCTCATAACTATTTTGTAACTACTAATTTGTACTTACCTCTTTACCTTTTTGACCCAGTCCCCAAACTCCCTCATATCCAGATATAATCATTTTTTTCTCTATATTTATGAGTCTTTTTCTGTTTGTTCATTTATTTTGTTCTTTAGATTCTACATGTGAGATTATACCATATTTGTCTTTCTCTTTCTGACTTATTTTACTTAGCATAATACCTTCTAGATCTGTCCATGTTGCTGCAAATGGTATGATTTTTCTATGACCAAATAATAATCCATTGTATATATTTACTACTTCATTTTTACCCATTAATCTATTGATAAACACTTAGGTTGCTTCCATATTTGTAAATATTGTAAATAGTGCTGCAGTGAACATGGCAATGCATATATCTTTTTGAATTAATGGTTTGAATTTCTTTGGATAAATACCCAGAAGAGCAATTTCTGGGTAATAAGGTAGTTCTCATTTTAATTTTTTGAGAAAACTCCAAACTCATTCCTATAGTGGCTGTACTAATTTTCAATTCTCCCAACAGTACATAAGGGTTCCCTTTTCTCCACATTATTGCCAACATTTGTTGTTTTTAGTTTATTGACAATAGCCATTATGACAGGTGTGAGATAATATCTCACTGTCGTTCTAATTTACAATTTTCTGATGATTAGTGATGTTAGCATCTTTTCTTATGTCTATTGGCCATCTGTTTGTCCTCTGGGGAAATATTTATTTGGGTCCTCTGTCCATTTTTAATTGGATTGCTCCTTAATTGGTGTTGAGTTATATGAATTTTTAAATAAATTTTGGATATTAACCCCTTATCAGATATATCTGATATCAGGTAAATTTTTTCTCATTCAGTAGGTTTTATTTTCATTTTAATAGATTCCTTTGAAATGTAAAAAAATTTTTGGTTTGATTTAGTCTCATTTGCTTATTTTTTTTCTTTTATTTCCTTTGTCAAAGGAGACATCCAAAAAAATATCATTAAGAACCATGTCAAAGAGTTACTGCCTGTTTTCTTTCAGAATTTTTATGCTTTTGGATCTTACATTAGTCTTTAATCCCTTTTGAGTGTATTCTTCTTTGTGCTGTAAAAAAGTGGTCTAGTTTTTTTTTTTTTTATTATTATTATTTTGCATGCATCTGCCCAGTTTTCCCAACAACATTTATTGGAGAGACTATCTTTACCCCATTTTATATTCTTGCCTTCTTTGTTATAAAGACTATGTAGGCAAGAATTTATTTCTGGGCTTTCTAATCCATTCCATTGATGTAACTATTTTTATGCCAGTACTGAGATGTTTTGATTACGATAGCCATGTGATATTGTTGATACCAGTAGTGTGATACTGCCAACTTTGTTCTTCTTTCTTGAGATTTCCATGGTTGTTCAGGGTCTTTTATGGTTTGATGAAAATTGCATTGAATCTCTATACTGTTTGGGGTAGTATCTACAATTAACAATGTTAATTCTTCCTGTTCATGAGCATGGTATATGCTTTCATTTATCTGTATCTTCTTCAATTTCTTTCTTCAATGACATAAATTTTGGGGTACAAGTCTTTTACCTCCTTGGTTAAATTTATTCATAGGTATTGTTTTTGATGCAATTGTAAGGAAGATTGTTTTATTATTTGCTTTTCATGGAAGTTCATCAATGGTGTACAAAAAGGCAACCGACTTCTGCATATTAATTTTGTATCTGCCATTTTCCTAAATTTCTTTATCAGTTCTAACACCTTTTTTTTTTTTAGTGGAATCTTTAGAGTTAATTATATATAGTATTATGTTATCTGCAAATAAAGAAATTTTACTTCTTCCTTTCCAATTTGGATGCCTTTTATTTCTCTTTGATTGCTGTGGCTAGAACTTCCAATACTACATTGAATTAAAAGTGATGAAAGTTGACATCCTTGTCTTGTTCCTTACTTAAGGAAAACCCTTTTAGCTTTTCTTCCTTGAGTAAGATGTTAGCTGTGGGTTTGTCCTATATGGCCTTTGTCATGTTGAGGTATGTACTCTCTATTTCCACTTTGTTGAAAGTCAGACTAAAACTGATTTTGCTGTTGTCATTGAATATGTTCAGTCTCTATTCATATAGAAATTACTATTCTAGAGAAATCATAATTTAGTGATTCCAATGTGAAGTGGATTCTGTCAACCACTGTTTCTGAAGTTATTGGTGATCATATGATTTTTATCCTTTATTTTGTTTATGTGGTGTATCATGTTAATTGATTTGTGGATATTGAACTAACCTTGCATCCAAAAAATAAATCCCACTTGATTATGGTGTATGATATTTTAATGTATTGCTGTATTTGATTTGCTAATAGTTTGCTGAGGATTTTTGCATTTATGTTCATCAGGCATGTTGGCCTATAATTTTCATTTTTGTAATGTCTTTGGTTTTGAAATCAGGATGATGGTGGCCTCAAAAAATGATCTTGGGAACCTTCCCTCCTCTTAAATTATTTGAAATAGTTTCAGAAAAATAGGTATTAATTTTTCTTTAAACATTTTATCAAATTCACCTGTGAAGTCATTGAGACCAGGACTTTATCTGTTAGGAGATTTTTGATTACAGATTTGATTTCATTAGCAGTAAACAGTTTTCAGATTTTCTGTTTTTTTCTTGATTCACTCTTAGAAGATTGTATGATTCTAGGAATTTAACCATTTTTTCCAGATTGTCCAATTTGACGGCATGAAAATGCTTGTAGTATTTTCTTATAATCCATTATAAAATGGTGGTGTTGGTTATCATTTCTCCTTTCATATCTGTTTATATTTATTTGGATTCTTCTCTTTTTTTCTTGATGCACCTGGTTAAAGGTTTATCAATTTTGTTTTTTGTTTCAAAGCACAGCTCAGTTTCATTGATATTTAGTATTTTTTTTTTAGACTCTATTAGTTTGTTCATTTCTGTTCTTATCTTGATTATCTCCTACCTTCTACTCATATGGGAAATTATTTGCTGTTCTTTGCCCATATTTTTCTAGTTTCCTTAAGTGTAAGGGTAGATTGTTTATTTGAGATTTTTTTTTTTTTGAAGTAGGCTCTATTGCTATGAATCTCTCTTAGAATTGCTTTGTCATGTTCCATAGATTTTAGGGTCACTGTGTTTTCATTTTTATTTGTCTCAAGGTATTTTTTGACTTTGTTTCTTTACTCTCATTGTTAACCCATTCAGTGTTTAGTAGCATGCTATGTAGCTTCCATGCATTTGTTTTTCAGTTTTATTTTTTGCAGTTTCTAGTTTCATACCATTGTGATCAGAGAAGATGCTTGTTATGATTTTACTTTTCTTAAATTTATTGAGACTTGTATTGTGGTCTAACATTGTTTTCAATCTTGAAAAATATTCCATGTGCACTTGAAAATAAATGTATATTTTCCTTCATTGGGTTTAAATGCTCTAAAAATATCAATTTAATCTATTTGGTCTATTGAGTCTTCTAAGGTCACTGTTTCCACATCTGAAAGTTCTGTTCATTTGTGTCAGTGGAATTTTAAAGTCCCCTACTATGACTGTATTACTATCAATCTCTTTCTTTATGTTGGTCAATATGTGCTTTATATATTTAGATGCTCTTTTGTTGGGTACATAAATATTTAGTAGGGTTATATCCTCTTGTTGAATTGATCCCTTTACCATTATGTAATGTCCTTGTTTATCTTGTATTATAGTTTTTGTTTTAAAATATTTTTTTCTGATATAAATGTTGATATTCCAGCTCTTTTTTGATTTTCATTTCATAAAATAACATTTTTTAGCCTTACGTTTTAGTCAGTGTGTGTCTTTGGATTTTAAGTGTATTTGTTGTAACAGACAGCATGTGTATAGGTCTTGTTTTCTCATCCACTAAGCTACCTTATGTCTTTTGGTTGGAGCATTTAGTCCATTTATATTAAGACTGATTACCAATCAGTATGTAGTTGTTGCCATTTTATTATTCAAATTCATTATTTCTCCAACCCTTTTCCTACTTCAAGATGTTTCTTTAAGATTTCTTGTAATACTGGCGTGTGGTGATGAACAACTTTAGCTTCTTCCTTTCTGCAAAGCTTTTTATCTTCAATTTTAAATAATAGCTTTGCTGTGTAAAATACGCTTGGTTGTAGATCCTTGCTTTTCATCACTTTTAATATTTTGTGCCAATCCCTGCTGGCTTGCAAAGTTTCTGTTAAGAAATCATCTGAAGGTCTTATGGGACCTACGCTGTAAGTAACTGGCTGCTTTTCTTTTGCTGCTTTTAGTACACTCTCTTTGTCTTTAACCTTTGCCATTCAAATTATAATGTGTCTTGATGTGGGCCTCTTTCTGTTCATTTTGTTTGGGACTGTGCTTTCGGAACTTGTATGTCTATTTCCTTCTTCAGGTTAGGAAAGTTTTCAGTAATTATTTCTTCAAATAGGTTCTCAATTCCTTGCTCTTTCTTTCCTCATTCTGGTACCCCTATCATACAAATGTTATTAGGCTTGATGTCATTCATGAGGTTAACATTTTAAAGTAGTATTCTAGTAGATAGAATTTCCAAGGTCACGTTTTAATAATTGTCATCTGCATGTGGTATCCACTTTTCACATCACATGCTAATTTCACAATTGGGACATTCCTTTTTCATATCAGATATGAATATAACTGTTAGGTCTCAGAGCTCTTGTAATAAAAGCAGAGTTGTCCTTTATTACTACTATGAAGAAAATTCTTTGATAACTAGATTCTATATTTCACTCAATTATTATTATATTATATTTAATTTATTAATTTATCATTTCCTTTTTATATATTTTACCTACAACTGAATACTAGGGCTCAGCCACAGAAGATTAACCATAAGTGAATAGACAGATGGCTAAAAAGAGAGAGAGATAAATGGAAATGGTGGAAATAATCATTGTTTCCCTATCTTTAGGAAAACTAGATACCTGCACTGTGCATTTTTATGATGGTAAATAAGAGCCTAGCCACTTGTCTCTTGGCAAAACTGAAAAATTTATTAACCAAAATGTTGACGTTCTAGACTAAAAAGCATAGTATTATGTTATTGGAAACTATGTGTACTACTTTAGAGATAAATTTTTGCAAATACTGTTCTTTCCTTTTTGTTTAACATATAGTGTGGCCAGAAAATGAAAAAGGGTTTCCTTTGTCTATATTTACAATCTACAAACTCTTATTTTTTTCACGAAAAAATTTTTCTATTTTTTTTTTTTTATAAACCAGTTACAAGACTGGCATAAACTTTACCTCATTTCAGGAGAACCACTGTTAAAAAGGTGACATCCAGTGTAGAATGTGGTGTGTAATCCTGAATCACTCTTACATTAAAAAATGTACCAATGTTGGATTATTAAGGCTTTTATTGTGTGCCAAGTAGATACAGGGACAAGACCACATCTTTATTGGTAGGAGGTAAAGTTCAAACTATCAGGTATTGTCATTTTCACTGTTAATCATTCTGGGAAATAGCAGATCTTACATAATTTGAACAACAAAGAGTCATAGATAATATAAGTTTCAAATCTACTATCATCACAATTGTAATGCTCAAAAATGTTAGCTGTGTTCTCAACTTCCATAATAAAATGTATTATTGAGAAACATTGTCATCATTACCACTGAGATTATTTTATTATCAGTGTTATCATTCTAAGTATTCCATTGCAAGAAATCTTTGGAGTGGGACTGAGGACTACATTTTTAATGGTTATCCAGAACAACTTATATTTCTTAAAGCAGTTTAACCACTGTTCAACTTAATGCCCATCTTTCAAGTTTCTGTTTCTGTAGCTACCCAGTGTGGTCTGGGAAAGCAACAGCTGAGAGGATTCTGACACCGGTGGTGAATGATCATATCACTCTAAAGAAATATTGGAATAAGTTGAGCGACACATTTTCTAGTGCTCTTAAATTCTGGAGTGCAGATACATAAACCAGTGAGAATTTGGAAATAATTAGCCTTGGTCCAATAGAGAAGGTCAGAGATAGTGTCAGAGATGCTGCAAGCAGAGGTATGTGCCTATGGCACAAGACAGAAGGCACATCCCATTGCAGAACTATGTTAATGTCTGCATTGTACCTTCTTCTTGTGATTATTTCAAGAAAATCTTAGGGAAGACTGATTTTAGCTGGACTTTGGGAAACATTGTCTGGGATTGGGACAAAGTAGTTAATGGAAAGTCAAAGTTTGAAACCCACCTATCAATAAAAGTACACAACTGGCCAAAAGGATTAATGAGAGATCAAGCAGCAATATTATTCTAAGAATAAAATAAACAGGTACTTTGTAGTTACTATTGTTTAGTTCAGAAGAAAAGAAAATTATAATGAGAATGAATAAAAACAGAAGGATAGAAGAGGGCCAAGAAAGATAATGTTATTTTTTCAAACCATTAGCCTAAATGATATTAACCATTCTTAACAATTTTAAAGTTTATATGAATGCTAGTATTTATACGTATATAAAGTTTATATGTACTTTCACATATTCATCTCATTTTATCTTCACAAAACCTTTGTAAGATAAGTTTGGTAGGTGTTGCCAACTTATTTTTTTAATGAAAAAATAGAAACTAAATTATTTCCCCTGCTTTCTTTCACAGTTATAAAATGTCTTATTTTTCTTACTTGCTAGAACTTAATAAAAAAAAAAGTACTAAGAGTTATACTACTGTATTAAGAATAACACAGCTAAAACATTGTAAAGTCACTGTTTTTATACTTATTTGATCAAAAGACTGAGTATAACATCTGTAAAGTAAATATTACAGAAGGAAAGATTATTTAATTTAGCATAGTCACCTAAACTGAATAATAATAAAATTTTGATCTTTAAGTTTATGGAGAGCAACTATAGTATTATGAGAAAGTAAATGGTGATAAGATATTCAGTATTAATTTTAATAATACTAAATATGATATGGGTTTGCAGCATCAAAGTACCTATATCCAAGTTAATAATGAACTTCTAGCCACAAAACTCTTCTTTTACTTGCTTGTTACAACCACTCTTTTTCATTTAGCCTTCCTATTATTGGGTAATAAATGATATGAATGAGAACATAAAATTGTCTTAGGCTGTAAAGTTGCACCAGATATTATGTGAACCTAGGAGAAATTACATATTCTACTAAGAGGATACTATCCTTTTTTCCCTTTTAATGCCACAAATGATTTCAATGAAAATGAGTCAGAGTAGCCAAGAAGGGCTGGATATTGAACTTTATAAAAGTACAAGCAGACCTTACCGACAGGCAGTTTATCATGCTTCTACATTTAGGTATTAATTTCAATTTCAATCTTCCTGTAAAACAAAAAGGAAGAATTTTTGATTATAGAGTAATGACCTTGCTGAAGTGACATAAATTATAATTGAAGACATTAAAATTGCACACTAAAGGCAACTCCCACTCCTTTACACATGTATTTCTTTTTAGCAGAGTCTGGATTTATTTAAAAAATAACCTAGATTCTTATCAAATCAGACTCTCTACTTTCTATATAAGACTGCTGCAACATGGTTAAAAAAAGATTGTTAGAGGTAATTGTGTTATTTTGCATCATTTGATAGGATATCTCATTGGACAAATCCTTGAAGATTCTTTCATGATGATTTCACTACTGTCATTTTGATCTGAAAGCTGCTAAGACCTACTTTGGCAATCAAGGACAAAGTCAGGTCATAGTTAAAACTAAAAATTTGACAAATGAAATGTTTGGTTTCTTCTATCTTTTCTTTTTTCTTCCCAAATATATTTTACAGATTTTTTTCTACATTTTGTTCAGAATTCCTTTAACACCACTACATATTTCATTGAATATAAATGATAACCTAAAATGTATTTTAGTTGCAAGAGTTACAATTCTGAATATGGCAATGTGGTTTTCTTTGGCTTGAAAATTGAGTTAGGGAATAGGAGTTGCCTGGAAGTAAAAACAGCAGAGTTGAAGGATGTAGCATTGGCAAAGGTCCATATTTAAGGAATAACATGAATGTTTTAGGTATTGCAAAAATTTCATTTTAATAAGAATACCATTTAAAAAATTCAGCTTTAAAGTTATGAAAATACTATGTAAATATTAAAAAATTATATCATGCAAAATAATTTAGAATAAAAAAAATGAGTCTCCTGTAGACAGAAATCATCAAATGCTCATTTTATATAATTTCAGTCCATTTCAAAGCCTCTCCAGACAAATGGGTATGTGTACATATATGATACAAATGAGTATCTGTATCATTTCACCTTATCATTTTTTTGCAGATTTTATATATCAATATGTAGAAATTTATCTCATTTTAAAAACAAGATAATGGTTCTATTAGAAACATTTATTAAAGTGCCCCCAAATTCGTTCCTACTTGCTATAAAAAATAACTCTATAAGTAATGTCAGTGAATACATACTAGAATAGATCTATCTCCATAACGTAATTTTAACAAAAATTGCCAAAGTTTTTCAAATTGTTTATTCCAATTTAGTTACAAAGAATGAGTATGTTTTTGATATTCAAAACTAATGATATTTAAGTTGAACCCTATGAAATTATAAATTTATAGATTTAAAATGTTTGAATATTGGCTACATCAAAAGATTCAACTTAATATAACATTTATCTTTGCCAAAATCCTATGTGAATTACTTTTCGAATATCTATAGCTAAATAAATAAAAATATTTAAGACTTTTTCAATACATCTTTTATATCCTTTGAATATTTTTCTATTGGTTGTTTTAATTTATTAGTTTACTCATTTTTATAATATATCAATAGCCTATGGAAATCATTATTTTCATAAATTTTGCAAACTTTTCTGAGCTTTCTTTTATTTTACTTCTGAGTGAATTTTATTATAAAAGTTATAAAAATTTTCATAAACTAAGTTATTAGTCTTGAATTTTAGTTCAGGTTTAGAAAATTATTTCCCCCTATAAAACCAAGAGTGTGTTTGTATGTGTATGTATATGTATGTGTGTGTGAATCTATCATATTCCTTTAGTACTGTTATGTTTTCATTCTCTTTAGTTTACAATATAGATGCATTTTAACTTTTTAAAATTAAAATATAATTGGTTTTCAGTATTACATTATATTTAGTTGTACAACATATTATTATATACTTTTTTGTTATATTAGGTAAGAAAATGATTCAATCTCATTTATGTAATAAAAGAAAGATTACACCACCATTTAGTAAATGGTACTCTTTTTCTGCAATTATTTGAAACACAAGTTGAAAACATACACATCTATTATGTTTTTTATTCCTCCTGCTTTCCTGTTATAATATGCTAATCTTTTTTACTATCCCTGTGACGATATTAAGTCATTTCAATTACTGTGTGTTTAATATTGATTTTGGAAAATTAACCAGTAAAACTTTCCTTCATAATTTCTTCTGACAATTTTTATATATTTGTTTTTCTTCATAGAACTAAGTTTTTATAAGTTACTCATTCACATTTACAATTACAAAAAAAAAGGTCTGTTATTTTGGGGGACCTCTACCTACACTTGTGTGTGCGAGTATATGTATATGTGTATGTGTTTGTGTATGAGGAGAATTAACATCTTTATAATATTGATGCTTTAAGTCCAAAAATAAGTTTTTTTTTTAATTTAAGCAAGTCTTCATATAGGTATCTTACTAAAATATTAAGTATTTTATATAATTCCCTTGAATTTAAAAAAAATAAAAAATTTTCATATGTTAGCTTCAAAAAGTAGAAAGTAATAACAACCACAGCAATAACAACAAGCCATTAACAAGAGAAGCAGTGTCTTGCCACACAGACTCATCAACAGTTTCAGGCTCAATAAGCAAATACTTTTAAGTTATGAGTATTTCTTCTGTCAGTTTTCTGGTTGTAATCTCAATATGTTTGCATATGTCAATTAACCAAACTTTTAGTATTTCTTTTTTCATAGACCTAAGATGGTGGATTATATTAAGTAAAACTCATTATCTAATCTTCTTTCACCATTTAAATAATTATCTTCATATCACTTCATAGTGACGCTATAACTTTTAATAATAGACTTTAAACTTTATTCTTTGTGTCTTTTGATAAAGAAATTAATGCTTCTGTGCTTGCTTCCTTGTCAGCTGCCTCCACATTTCTGTACCACAGCACATTTTATCATCAGATTTATGAAGTTTATTCTCTTCTGCAGTCATTATTACAACTCTGGTACTTTGTTTAGATATTGATTCAAAAATTTAAAAACTAATAAGGAGTATTTATAATATTATAATTTGAAGAAGTTAAAACCCATCTAGGATTGAAAGAGAGTATCAACTCAGACTATAAAGAGGAAAGCAGCCCTTTCCATAATCAGAGTGAGAGGACAGACAGAAATAAAGTCAGCTTTGTTAGTTTCCTAGGGCTTCCATAACAAATTACTACAAACCATGACTTAAAAAAACAGAGATTTCTCTCAAAGTACTTAGACTATAATTTCATAATCAAGATAACAGGGCCATGCTCCCTCTAAGGCTATAAGTCAAGTTTTCTTTGCCTCTTCTAACTTCTAGTTGTTGCCAATAGTCTTTAGCATTCCTGTTTTGCTGCTGTTACTCCAGTTTTTGCCTTTTTTTCCCATTGTTTTTCCTAAGAAATTTCATTGTAGCAGTTATAAAATGCCTTAGTAACACCTATTGAGTCACTACTTCTTTCTTACCAATGATACCTCATACATATTTTCATGTGTTTCTATAGATACTCAATTTCTAAACTGCCCTTACTTCATGATAGCACCCAATTTCTAGTTAATTATCATTACTCTTAATCCAGTTTTTGGAAGATTATCTGTTCAGTACATATCCTCCTTCTTTTAAACTCTCTTCAAAATTCTTCAGCAAAATCTCAACGTTGCAAAGATTGTTTCCTATCTTTTCTGGTTGAGTAGCATTCCATGGGTCTCTCCTCCCATTTGTTGGGTGACATTCTACAGTTTCTCCTTGAGAGTTAATAAATCTAATTTTGTCTGATGGTTGGTTCTTGATAGTCTTTGGCTGATTAAGCTTAAATAGTGTGGTGATTCTACAAAGATTTGTCTGAGATGCTTATTGCTATGGAACAGGACCCTTGACTAGAAGACAGCACATATATCTATATATCTGAGACCTGTTATGTTTCTACCTATTGAGGCAGACTGGGCCTCTGATATGATTAAGTTTGACACAAACTTGAGCATTGATTATTGCATTGAGCTTTTCAATGTGAGATTTATTTGTTTCTCAAGAAATATGTTTTGATCACATTTTGATGTCCTCCTGTAAATTTTGACTTCTAAGCCTCTGATTGCATGCATTTACTTTTCATTTTAAATCTTATATGTTGTCTATTAGAAGAGGTCTATAGGAAGGGATTGGCATATCATGGTAAACCTGCATTTAATTAGCCCAGGGAACTGAGGAGTTCAAAAAGAATGTTTTGGTCAGGCACCCTACAAAAAAGTTGCTTTGAGTCATCCTTTAAAATCATAGGACACTACTCCAAGCTGCATTCGTGTCCTGAAGCCACTTTGTTTAGCTCAGTGTTTTTTTAAGAAACTTGTTGATGATTTTGAATTTATTTTTAAACTTGATTCTAAAGATAGAAGGTTATATAAGAATCAGTCTTATCAACTGTACATTTTTTTATAGGGTCATCTTATCTCAGCCATCCCCTCCACTTGGTTTCCCACCTGGGAAGCCCATCTTTCTCAGGTGTAAAACTACTGTGCTAATTTATTTGCTTATTTTTCTAAATGACACAATCCAACAAAGACAGTTTGAAATTACTGTGGCTACAGGATTGGGGAAATTTTTACTGTAGGACAAAATTGTTAATTTATTGGATGCCTTAGAACAGAAAGAAAGCAAAACTTATGATTAAAAATATTTCTGCTTTTCTTAATTAGTATGATAAAATTCTAAAGGCAATTAAGACTCCGCAACTGCTACTCTAAAAGACTTCTAGAAAAACTGTGGTGGGTCAAATTGTTTTCCCCCAAAAGATATATGTGCATGTAATCTAATTTAGAAATAGGTTCTTTGCAGATGTAATCAAGTTAAGATGAGGTCACATTGCACCCTAAATCCAATGACCAGTGTGTTTATAATGGAAGGAGAGGGCGATTTAGATACAGAAACATGTAGAAGAAACCAGAAGAGACCATTTGAAAATGAAGGCAAAAACTAGAGTAACATAGCAGCAAAGCCAAGGGATGCCAAGGATTGTTGGCATCCACTAAAAATTTGAAGAGGTTAGGAAGGATTTTTTCCTGTAGACTTCAGAAGGAGCATGGCCCCATCAACACCTTGATTTTGGAATTCTAGCTTCCAGGACTGTAAGAGACATTTCTGTTCTTTTAAGCCACACTTAGTGATAATTTATTACGGAAGCCAGACATATCTGGAGGTATTGTGGGTATGATTCCAGACCACCACAATAAAGCAAATATCACAATAAAACTAGTCACACAATTTTATTATTTTTTTTGTGGGGGGTTAGTACATTTAAAAGTTGTGTTTATACTGTACTATAGTCTGTTAAGTACTTGGTAGCATTACATCTAATAATGTACATATATATATATGCCTTATGTGTATATATATGTATGTGTGTATATATATATATATATACATCTCTCTATATGTAATGTATATATATACATACATCTAACACACACATATATCTATATATCTATACCTATATATCAATCTATATCAATATCTATATCTATCTATATCTATCTATCTATCTATCATCTATCATCTATCTATCTACCTTATATACCTTATATATATACCTTAGTTATAAAATACCTATTGCTGAAAAATGCTAGCCATCATCTGACGTGCTGGAAAAATGGCACCAATAAACTTGTTTGATGCAGGATAGCCACAAGCTTTAAATTAAAAAACAAAACAATTCTATCTGTGAAGTGTAATAAAGCAAAGGTCAATAAAATGAGCTATGACTCTACAACAGGCAAATGAAAATGAGAAAAACTTGAGACTGCTTCACTTGTGGATCCTTCTAAATCCTCTTAATCTTTGCCTTTATCCAACAGTAACCTCCTGCGACTCTTCATTTTCTCCCTATCCTTCTCCTCCATTCCCAGGGCTGTGACCAACCCCAAAACCCTTTGCTTTTTTCTTCTGAAAAACCCTGTCTACCACAATTTATTTTATATTTGTATAAATTCAAATATCTCTCACCATTTTTTTCTATTGCTTTATCTTTTTTCCCCTTACTCCAAAAATTTAGAAGGTAAATTGATTAGAAAAAACACTTTGTCATTCTGTGAACACTCCAGAAATATCTATGTCAGATAAACAGTTAAATATGTATAAGAAAAATTAGTTAATTGTGATTCTTTTGCTTTAAGAAATGTGAACAAGTAAATTTAAATAATAGCTTTTGTTACTATAGTTACAAGATAAGAAGAAAAGCTTTGGTTCAAGATAAAAGAGGAGTTTTCAAGATGATTTAAAGATCCTTTCAAATTTGGATCATGAATATCAGATTTTTAAATTGTATTTTTGAAGTTCATTTAATTATTTGATAAACATAAAATTTTGGACTAATTGAAATGAACTAGTAATTTTATTTTAAAGATAATTAACTCTACATCTTTTCTATGGCTTTATTATACAAAATAGCATTTTATTTAAATAAGACTAAACTTAAACTTTTCCAGATCCAAGTTTTCTAAGTATATTATCATTCTTTCTAAAAGTTTTTTTAAATTATAATCTAGAAAATACTATTTAACTAAATGATATTATGATGATGGATGTCTTTTAAAGGTTTTTAAAGCAAACACTTTATTGAGGTATAATATATAATAAGTGGCACATATTTAGAACATACAATTTGATAGGTTTGCACATATATATACACCCATTAAACTATCACACTGTCAGGATAAAAAATATATTCATCACTTCCAAAGTTTTTTATTCCCTATGGTAATCTCTCCTTTCTGCCTCTCCATGTCTCACCCTTGTCTCCAGGAAACCATTGGTTTGCTGTATGCCACTACAGATTAGATTGTAGTTTCTAGAATTTTATAAAAACTAAATTATACAGTATGTACTCTGTTTTGTCTGAAATTTTAGCACTAACAATAATTATGTTGAGATTCATCTATGTTAAAATATGTATCTAGAGTTTTTATTTCTTTCTACTGTCAAATAGTATGCCATTATAGAGTTATTCTGCAGTTTCGTTTATACATTGGCTTTCATGGCAACAAGGTCAACTCTTTCAGGTGTCTTTAGTAGCTTTTCCTATGAATTTATAATTGGGTGTTCAATGTGCTTATAGATAACTCCCCCAATCTTAAACACTTACATTATCAATATCCCAAAGAACTTGCAAGAAACTGTCTAAATATCAGCAACTAAGAACAGCCTTTCCTCAACATCCTCTTAAATAAACCTTGCATAATCTAAAATATGGAGACCTAATTTTCTGAAAGCAACACCAAAAAAATCTGCCTCAAACCTTGACGTATAAGAACCTTTCAGATACTGTTAACCAGCAAGCACATCAGTGAATGTCCTGAGGTTTCATCCTTAGCTTTATGTGTCTCAATTAAAGCAACATAAAACATACTCAAATCAGTTTTCCCAAAAATGCCTTTATCAGACAAAGAGCACAAGCTGAGGGTTCTTAAGTACACCACCTTAAACAGACAATCTTTGAAGGGAGCTAACTCTACTTTTGATCAAGCAGGTGACTGCACAAGATGCTGGGACCTTCCACCTGAGATCCACAGAGCATGTCCACAGCCTGTCATGCTTTGATCTTCACTATGTTGTTTTTTAGTTTCATAACTCTTTCTTTTTTTGCTGATTGTAGGCTTTAAACTGTGTTAACTTTAAACTACGTTACTTATAAGACCTCAATTCTTAGTACTGCTTTTTACATCATTAGTCACCCCTTGGTATGAGTCAAACATTTGCCTACAATTTGCTCATGATTTTGCAAAAACATAACAATTAAAATAACTATTGTGTTTCCTTTGGATGTCAAACAATTTCCTTTGGTACCAATTACTTATGATTGATCAACTGGCTTCCTAAATATTTGCACCAATTAAGATACTTTTTAGAAGGCAAATATCCTGATAATCCAGACAACCAAAAGTCTAACTATCTTATCATGTCATACTTTTTCTTCACTAAAATGACCTTCGGGGGCCTGTCTTGACATTCAACTTTTATAATTGACTTTCACAAATATAGCAATCCTGGAAAATTGTTTGTATATATTCAAAGTCTGTCTTACTTCTACAGACTTTACAATAAATGTGTAGTAGATAGACTCAGTTCTAAATTTACAATGATCCTTGAACAAAATGGGTTTGAACTGAGTGGGTGACTTATACACTTATTTATTTTCAAAAAAACACTATACATCTATTTTTTTTTTCCTATGATTGCATAAGAGTCAGCACCATAACTCTGTGTTTAAGGGTCAACTGTGTTTGGTTTAGATCTACGTGATTATCTGTATATGAAACATATCATCACATGATGTTAAACTATATTTGATAATGGTGTCAAATCATTTTAATTCTGTTTGGCAAGTCCATGGGTTATTTTGGCCAAAGACAGGTCATTTGGTGGCCACTAATGACTAATACTGGATTTCTAGCACAAAATACTATTGGTTAGTACCAACATATTAGAAAAAGCCAGTTATCTGGCAAACTGATGGCTGCCTTCAGAAGAGTCCCTGACATCACCCAGGTATGTTTTGTACTTTCTCTTGTGCCCTTTTAGTTCATACCCTCTTTTCACGTTCAACCCCTGGTGATCATGGATCTGTTTCTTCTCCCTACATATTTATTTTTATCAGAATTAAATGTAAATAGAATCATACAATATACTGTTTTTAAAATTGACTTCCTTCACCTAATATAATCCATCTGCGATTCATCTATGTTGCTATTCATTGCCGAGTATTCTATATTATGACTGTAACTTGATACGTTCTTTAATTTGAAAACGCTACCCTTTATCTGAGACTTTTTAAAAATTTTACTTTTCTTATTTCTTTCCTACTCCCTCCATTTTTCTGTTCTCTTTCTAGTACTCTTTTTTTGCTTACTGTTGTTACAGATTTATTTTACCTCTTTTTATAACACATGTGGATGCATCAATTTCTTTTTGGATTTCACCATACGATGACTATTTCTTGCATAACAGGTGCAAGAGTACAACAGAAAACTTCCTATAAAATGTCATCATGTTAAAATTTCTAGTTTCTGCATCAGGAAGATTACTTAATTCCCTTAAATGAGTTCTCAGTTTCATGCTTAGATATAGATGCTGGGCTGCCAACAAGTGCTATCCATGAATCTGAAGGTGATAGCTGGGATAGCATTTCCATAGACAGTCTTTCAAGTGAGCATTCTTCCTCTCTCATTACTAGTTGCTCCCACTTTATATATATATATATATATTTGTGTGTGTGTGTGTGAAGGTGGGGGAAACCTATACTATCTTAGCTCCAGCATTTTTCTCTTTGTCCTCCAGAGAAGAGCTTATTTGGTTTGGGCTTATCTGACTAAATGTTCCTATCCTGTCTTCCAAAAATCTTAAATGTCTGGTGTGTGGTGTCTCTGATCTCCTAATCTCAAGAATGTAAGCATTTTCTCTTTTCAGCTCTTTCAGCATCATTCTTCAAAAGCCCAGACATTTATAAAGTCACATTACTGACAGAAAAAAAAAAGTGTATATTAAATATTTTTTGAATTCAACCTAAGCTTTGTCATAAAAATTTGTAGCTTAATTATTGTAACCATGTATAAAACATGTGACTGCCACATAGTTAATGTATACAGAAAGTGTTTTCTCTATATATGTTTATTTATAAACTATACACACACACACACACACACACACACACACATGCTAAATTATACACATGTATGAACTAGTCCACATTTTATTTTAATTGGTAGAGTATTACAACTTGCTTGGTTTCAATTGTAAATTAATAAGTAAAATAAATAATTCCTTCTTTAGCTTATTGTCTTTCATATGTTCCTTAAAGATTTTTATTCCCTGCAGTAAAATTTATACTACATAATCATTGAAAAGATAGTTTTATCTTCTATGTTTAACTTTTAACTTAGTTTAGATCAGCATTTACCATGATATCAAGTGTTTCACCTTAGAAAGAATGAACTCCTGAAAGCTTTACTTATATTTCATCACATAGATAAACAAAATCAAAGTATTGTGATTGAAGTGCTTTTCTACTTGCAGATTCTGACAGTGATGAAAAAGTGGCACAATTGTTTGTGAAGTTTTTCTGCTACTAATAGAATCAATATATTAATAGCTAAAGTTTCACTTTTTATTCATGAACAAGAAAATGTGGAATCAAAATTAAATGATATTAAGTTAGAATAGTCTAATTGAAAAATCATGCTATACAGAAAGCTATGTATAATCACCTTCTCTGCAGATTTATATATTCAAATAATTATAACTTTTTAAAGTATATAGCAGTGTGTCTCCAGAGGATTTGTGTCCTCCAATTCTCATATTCAGTGATACTGCTATGGCCTACAAAGGAGAAGGTAAATATTGACAAACATTTTATGCAAGTTACACGTCCTTCTCAACTTTCTTGAGAAATAGAAAGTCATTAACTTTATATAAATATGTGCTTATTCTCATGCTCCCCTCACTTTTTTAGCTCATTGCTGTTGAGGCAATTATTATAAAATAAAATATAGTTACTAGGTAGTAGAATAAACAAATAGTTGTATAATTATCTCACACAATAAGTGACAAAACTGTTACAGCAAGAATATTTAGACTATTTTTAAACATGTTGATTAAGGTATGTTCTACATACCATAACATGTACTGATTTCAATGTTTCAATGAATTTTAATAAATTTACAGAGTTGTATAATTATCCCTGCAATTTAATTTTGGCACATTTTCACCATTCGAAAAACAGACATCAGGCCTGATTGTAGCCACACTCAGCTCCTACCTCAGGTGTGGGAAATTTCGAAACTACCTTATATGTTTGCATTTTCTAAACATTTTATATAAATGGAACCCTACAATATTGATCTGTGGTGTCTGGCTTCTTTTGCTAACAGTGTGTTAAGTTTTGTTCATGTCATAACATGTATCAATACTTCGTTCCTTCTTAAAAGTTCCTTGACCTTGATTTTGAAATTCTGTGTTCCCACATAAATAAAATAAACACCTAACCTATAAACTCTCACAATTTTCCTTGGATCCCCTAACTAGCAACTGACTAGTTGCTTTAAGTATGTCTTACAATGCCACAGCACAACTGGCACTTATACCAATGGTTGGAAGAGGCAGTGATGACAAATTTTTCTCCAAGCACCACCTAGGACTGGAAAGTGTTGACTGTCAGAAAAGATAGATTATCTCAGATTTTCTTTCAGGTTTAAATACATGTCAAAGTGAGAAATCTGTTCATGTGCTCCACATATTTCTATATCATGGCCAAATGATAGGAGTATAAAACAGTGTTCTCCAAACCTTTCTACTCTATTTTAATGCTATTATTAATAAACATTGTTTTAAATTTAAAAATCTGTATTTTGTGATAAGAGGCATAAGCTGAGACTGTCCCACATTAACCACATGTATTATCACCCTCAGCCCAGTGTATTACCTTGAAATATAAACTAGCCCTTGAACTTTTTTTGTTTGATTGTCATAATTATTGCAGTTGCTACTATATTTTTTATATAAGTGTATTTTTATTCTATAACCGTGTATGTTTTATATATTAAATGTTGTTGACCTTTTACCAATTAATGTTGCTACCTAAAAACTACTATATTTGCCCATTTTATGTGAAGAGGTTTTTTTGTCTTAGTTAGATTTCCATGTACATAATCATATTAGATTAACTCAGGGTAGGTATGGAGAGGAAAACTGGATACATAGAAGTCTATATTGCTTTTAAATTTTTTTTATTAATTTCAAGTATACAGTACATTGGTTAGACATTTATATAGTTTATGAAATGATCTCCCTGATTATTTTTTCTCACCACTAGCTCTACACACCTAGCCATTACATTATGGCTGATAACGTTCCCTATGCTGTGCTCTATATCCCTGTGACCATCTATCAATCACTCTGCACTTTTTTAACCCTTCATCCCTTTCTTCCAGCATCCCAACCACCCTCCCCTCTGGTTATCTCAGATTTTCCTCTATATTTGTGAGTCTATTTTTGATTAGTTTTTTCTTTTTCTTTCTTTGATTCTGCGTATACATTAAATCATATGGTATTTCACTTTGTCTTACTTATTTCACTTGGCATAATAACCTCTAGGTCCATCCATGTCATTGCAATCGGTAGAATTTCTTTTTTTGTATAGCTGAGTAATATTCCATTGTACATATGAACCATAACTTTTTTAACCCCTCATCTGTTAATAGGCTTTTAGGCAGCTTCCATATCTTGGTATTGTGAAGAGTGCTACCATGAATTATTTATGAATTATTGTTTTGGTTTTCTTTGGATAAATACCCAGAAGCACAATTGCTGTGTCAAAAATATTTTCATTTTTAATTTTTTTTGAGGAATTTTCAAACTGTTTTCCATAGTGGCTGTGCCAATTTGCAATCCTGCAAACACTGTATGAGAGTTCTCTTTTCTCCACATCCTCATCAACACTTGTTCTCTGGTTATTGATGACAGCCATTCTGACGTGTGAGATAATATTTCATTGTGATCATAATTAGAATTTCTCTGATAGTTAGTGACCGTGAGCATCTTTCATATGTGTATTGGCCATCTGAATGTCCTTTTGGAGTAATATCTATTCAGGTATTCTGACCATTTTTAATTGGATTGTTTGTTGTTGTTGTTGTTGAGTTGTGTGAGTTCTTTATATTTTTTTTGATATTAGCCCCTTATCAAATGTATCATAAGTGAATATCTTCTCCCATTCAATAAGTTGTCTTTTCATTTTGGTGATGGTTTCCTTCACTGTGCAAAAACTTTTTAGTTTGATATAATCCCATTTGTTTAATTCTTTTGTTTCCCTTGCATCCAAATCCAAAAAGAAATTACTAGTAGCAATACCATAAACTTCTTCTAGAAGTTTTATAGTTTTGGGTCTTACATTTAAGTCTTTAATCAATTTTGAGTCTATTCTTGTTTATGGTATAAAACTGTGCTTCTGTTTTATTTTTTTGCAGGTATCCATCCAATAAACACTATTTATTGAAGAGGTTGTCTACCCCATTGTAAATTCTCATCTCCTTTGTCATATATTAAATGAGTATGTAAGTGTGATTTTATTTCTGATCTCTCTGTTCTGTTCCATTGATCAATGTATCTGTTTTTATCCCAGTACCATGTTTTTATTACTGTAGCCTTGTAGCATAGTTTGATATCAAGTAGTATGGTAGCTCCAACTTTGTTCTCTCTCAAGATTGCTGTGGCTATTTAGCATCGTTTATGATTCTATATAAATTTTAGGATTATTTCTTCTAGTTTTCTGAAAAATGTCATTGGTATTTTGATAGGAATTGCTTTGAATCTATAGATTGCTTTGGGTAGTATGACCATTTTAACAATATTGACCCTTCCTACGCATGAGCAGGGTGTGTACTTCCATTTATTTGTATCATCTTCAGTTTCTTTCTTCAATGATATAATTTTCTGAGAACAGGTCTTTTACTTTCTTGGTTAATTTGATGCCCAGATATTTTATGAGGTCTATGTTGATTTACTTAAGAAGAAAAGATAAAAAAGGGGGAGGTGTAAATAAAAAAAAAAGATATGGGTAATCTTGGGAGATGTCCTGTAAGTAGAAACACTAACTTGAAAAGACTGCTGCTTTATTCCTCTATCATAAGACAATCTCATCTTTGTTTTTCAAAACAACTCAGGTCTGATTTACAAAGCTAATCAAAAAAATATTGTCAAGTTCCAGATAAAGAACCAATCAAGTTACTATAATATATTTATACTTAATGTCTAGTAAGACAAAATGGAAGAAAGGAAGAAAAGTGCATCTTTTTTGCACCCTGCTTGTTGATCAAAAAGAAAGCAAATGAGTTGGTTATGGTTAAAACATTATCACTGAAGGAGGCAGCTTTGGGTTACAATTAAACTTGGTACTGTGAAATTATTTCTTATAAGTCACAAAGAGATGCTAATGAGTATCATGGTGAGAAACCTCTACTGGTCATCATGAGACTTCAAAGCTAACATTAATCCAGAGGCTGTGTGAATGCTGCTCACTAAACACAAAAGGCTATCTTTTCTTAATTTTTGTCATTTTGTATTTTATATCTAGGACACAGATTCACAGTATTCAGCCGTGCAAACTATTTTATATCAGGTGGAGGCTATAAGAGCAATGTGCTAAACAAAGAGACAAGTAGAGTTAAAGGAAAAAAAAAAAAAGCAATATTTTAAAGATCTCCTGAACCAATTCTGATATAAGCAATGATTAAATAGAAAGGGAATGCATCTTCTGACGAGCATAATGATAAAAATGAAATGAATTAAGTGGAAAATAAGAATTCTAACATAATAGTCTTTCACCAAAAAGCCATAGTTTTCATTTCTTTAAATTGTTGGAACTACAATTAATAATCTATCAAAAACAGGATTCTATCCTTTTGTGTATGAAGATAAAAAGTGCCACTTGTTATATTCCTCAGTTTAAATAACCCCATCTTATTTCCAGTATCATAATATTTTTACTAGATTATAAGAGAGTAATTTTAATTTATGGTAATTCTAATTTAAAAATTTTCATGCAAGAAACAAATTAGCTTAAGGAAGAGGATATGAGAGGCTTCCTTAGAAGAACATGTATCTCTCAAAATCAAAAGAAATTTGAAGGGTGAAAAAGCCTTGCACTATATGTCAATTGAAAGTATATTTGTAGGAGAATTTGATAGACGTTTGTGCTAATGACTTATGTATATAATTTAGCATTACCTCAAATATTGTCACATGAAAACTTGATGGCGCATTCTGTGGTTTTATACAACTATGTTCAGAGCTTCACTCTATTCCAATACCTTGCATCAGTAAAATACTACAGAATGTACTTGCACATTGTCTGTGGGATGAAAAAATCTTAAAAAACATCAAAATTGGGAAGTAAAGGATGATTTTTTCTGGTACAGACTATTTTACAGATTATATTGTATTGCAACCCAGTACTCATCTCTAATTCTTATTTTATATAAGCTTTTTAAAGATCAAAAGTTGTTCTACAATCTGTAATATCAATTTTTAGGAATTTTTTCTAAAGAAAAATGAAAGATTTTAACTCAACACGTCTAAAAATATTTCTGCTAAGGTATCAATGAATACTTCATGATATTTATTACAAATTCAGTCTTCTTAGTTGAGAATTCTTAAAGTTCACTTTATGAAAGGATTGTGTTTTAAATTTACTATTTTACTTATTTTTAGATATATAAGACATCAACAGATTTTAATTTTGATATAATTTTTAATTTTATTTTGATTTTAATTCTTATAAACTATCAAACAATAATAAAAACAAAATGTGTCAGTCTTTGTTCCTAAATTTACCCAATGATTTTGTTTCAATACATCACCATATTTCTATGTTTATTTTCTATGTAAATTATATGATTTGACTTTTCTATATCAGTGCTTATTTTTCCTCTTCATTAAAAAAAATTCTTACACAAGATTCTATAGTATGGCTAACATAATTATCTAGCACTTTTCCTGCAGGTAGAAATTAAGGTTGCTTTAAGTTTATCAAAAGCGTATGTTTCTGAAAATATATATATACATCTAGAGAATTGTTTACATAAGGATTATTTTTTTTCTAAATAATATATTACAGAAGTCCAGCAGTTGAAAGTCTCAGTATTATTTCTACTTCTAACTCAGTGATTAATCTTATTATAATGAGGATCAAGCTTTGATGAATGGCAGAAATTGCAGCCATGCCTATGTAAAAATGATATCATAGGCCACATTTTTCAAATTGTTACCCATTAAGAATAAAGTATATTTTCACAGTTATAATTTGATTGAAGGAGAAGTCAGGTTAAAAGCATCATAAATTTTGGGTCTGACAAGTTCTCAACATTTATCAACTATTCTTTGGGATTAGGTGAGATAGTAGTACATAAACTCACAGTTATGTTGAAATTTTGCTAAGACAGGGATTGACTGAATTGAACAAAATGCTTTTTCTATATCTTCTTTTAGTTTTATCATTTATTTGACAAAATTACATACCAGAGATTAACATATATGGTGGGGAGTACAAAACTTATTCAAGATTGATTAATGAAATTGAAAGATGGCTTAATAGCTTGGAAAGATGAAAAAATATCGTAATCTCTTATTTTCAAAAATCACAATTTTCTGAGGTAAGATAATAAATGTGTTTTTTTTTTCATATTTTTAAACTTACATTCTGATAACCTCCTGGTTACCTTTTGTGTGTCTAACAAAGGCTGTCTTTTCCACTTCACATTGGAATCACTAAATTATGATGATTTCTCTAAAATAGTAATTTCTATATGAATAGAAACTGAACTTATTCAATGATAACAGCAAAATCAGTTTTAGTCTGACTTCCATCTCCTCTAGGTCAGAGTTTCAATGCAAAATGTCAGAAAGAATTCTTCACAAGATCTGTAAAAAGAAGTGTAGTCCAGCTTTTGAGACAATATGATAGGAAAAAATAGCTTTTTTTTCGCTAGGTGAATAGCTTTTTGTTGCTGCCACTAAATTTACTTTGGATCTTTGCCTTAAAAATATGCTCTTTTATAAATTTAAATATATGTGGATTTTGATAAACTCAAAATTAATATTTTCTTATGATATTCCAAACATATGGAGCAGCAATATATGTATAATATTGTGTTTTTGCTACAGAAACTCAGATGATTATTTTTGAAATGATGATATATTTTATATATTATTTATATATATATAATATATACACATTTGCCTAAATAATTTGTGGTAGTTATTTTTTTGTTGTTGTATGAATGCGTTTGATCTCTGCTGAGCTTACCTTGTCTCTGATTCAGTTACTACAGATACTGTGAATCAATCTGTCTCAGTTCCTGGTAGGTAGAAATAACATCTCTACTACCTCACTGAACTATTCACTGTGGTTTGAAAAGAACAAATTATAGAATCAGAAATTTCTGTATAAAGATCAGCATTTTCTGAAAACTTGATCTGGTCTTTCTTTTAGGCACTTGATATATACATATGTGAGTTTTTCTGTGTGTGATATTTATTTATAATTTTTTTTCTACAAATCCTGTATCTACCAACTTTGGTCCATTTACTATTCTGAAAGTGATTTATTACTTTTAGAATTACCACTACATTTGCTTTTACATTAATCTCCTCTTGCAGATTATTTATAATTCCTAAAGCCTATTTGATTTCTAGCTCAGTATACAGAATTTATGGCTCTTATTTAATTCATATAATATTCAATGTTCATGTCAGTATTAGACATTTGATTATGTTTTCATTGATAAGTCAGAGGTTAATCAACATGCCTGGAGTCACAGTCACCAGATGTGAATACTAGTATTTAAATGTAGAGCATGTGCATGGATGAGCCTCTTAATATTCATAATGGTACTTGTGCAGTTAAGATAATGTTGGAAGTTACATATTCTAGACCTCTAAAGAACCCGAGTGAATAATGTTGTTACCTATAGTCCAAGTTTTATATGACAACTGTGATTTCTTTATTTTTTAATTTTCTCAGCAAAATATCCTCATATTCATTTTTAGTTGAAAACATTATTGTTAGACATTAACTACCTTTTCCAAAGTCACATAGTTAAAATTAGTCCAGTGGCAATATTCTATACTTTTCTTCCTTCCTTCCTTCCTTCTTTCCTTCCTTCTTTTCTTCCTTCCTTCCATTCTCTCTTTTTTTGTATTTCTATATTTAGTGTCCTTTAAGAACAATTTAGCATATTTCTCTAGAAAAGGATATGATATAATGCTTGGGCTACTGAAGAAAGAACAGAGCAAATAGGGATACTTGGAATCTAAACTACCTTTACTACTTATTAATTCAGTGATATTACATATTTAATTTTTTGAACTCTAGTTCTCCTTACTTGTAAAATATAGAGATTGTAAAAGATGACTCATAGATACCACTGGGCTCTGAAATTCCAATTCAGTTAAACACCCTATAATTTACTCTTTTCTATAATTGTGGCAACCAAGTTCCCAGTGTTCACTAATCAGGAGTGCCAGGCCATGTCATGGTAAAGGTGTTAAAACCTTATTTTATAATCATATTCATGTTCTTGTGTCATTCTTGTAATATTTTTACTTTAAATGAGTGGCAAATTATGGAGCATTTAACTAACTGGATTTGTCTATAAACTCTCCTGGCCTTTGATGTCAATCTTGGTACTATTGAAAATTTGATTGGATAATTATTATGTTGTAGAGGGCTGTCCTTTGCATTTTAGTATGTTTACCACCACTGGTGCAAGAAACACCAAATGTGAGTAGCATCTCTCCCTGATTGTGACACAATGACTTCAGACATTCTTAAATATCTCTCTGGTGATAATTGCTAATACACTTATAACAATATTAAATAGTTATATACCAGCCTTCTTATTGCTTCTGTATTTTAACAGAAAAGAAAGAATTTTCCCTCTTATGGGTAAATTTTAAAACTTAACCCCAGAACAACTGTTATTCTCTCTAATCCCTATAGTTCCATAGGGAATTTGTGGTGACTACAGTCATGTTTATCAATTACCAAAGTTGATTACATGACACTTGTGAATATATCCATTGAAACTCTGAAGATTTATCCTATATTCTTCTTAGTTTAGATTTGTTCTTAAAAACAAACAAACAAACAAACAAACAAACAAAGAACCTGCTAATATGCTTTCCCTTTAGAAAATGGAAAATTTGAATTTAAGACTTGTTTTCTGGATTTTTCCCTCTTCCCACTTTTTCCCTTCACTATATGGTTCTAATGCATTACTTATACACAATCAGCTAAAATCTTGCTAGCTCCCAAGTTCTGTGGCTTTCTATTAAATCTTAATGTTATTTATGAGAGACTTTTGTAACTCATTATAAAAACCCACTGCCTTGCTCATCAGTAGACGATTGGTTTAAGAAGTTATATACAATGGAATACCACTCAACCATAAAAAAAAAATCTTATTATTTGCAATGACATGGATGGACCTTGAGGTAATTATGCTGAGCAAAATAATTCAGACAGAGAAAGATAAATACCATATGGTTTCACCGATATGCATAAAACAAGGAACAGAAAGAACAAATGAATTGAAAACAGACCCACAAATACAGAAGACAGTTGGGTGACAGCCAGAAGGGAGGGGTTGGGGGGCTGGGTGAAAGCTTTGAAGTGTTAAAAAAGAGCAGATTAGTAGTTGATAGAGGGTCATGGGGATAGGGAGTACAGCATAGGAAATGCAAACATTAGCAAACTAATGGCTTTGTGTAGAGCAGAGGGAAGATAGAGTAATCAGGGGGATTGTTTCATAAACTATATAAATGTCTAACTAATGTCCTCTATACTTAAAACTAAATATCTATGAAGGATCTATCAAAAACAAACAAACAAACGAATAAACAAAACCTATGTTATATATTACAATTGGGGCTCCCAGGGAGAAACATATTTTTTTGCTATTGTTCCCATATATATGGCATATATCTTCTAAGAAACTCAGAGTTCTTTGCTATCCTTAAATAAATTGAGTATGGTTTATAAAGAGATAAAAGGAGAAGGAAAGAGAAAAACACAGATAAGAGTGAAGGAGATAAGAAGAAAACAGAAGTTTAAAGAAAAAATTATTTTATATGGGTAGACTCAGAAACAGGGCATTTGTTTAACTTTCTACATTGAAAAAACAAGCTGAGAAGGAAAATTTTCAATTATTTCATTTGATTCCTTACATATAGAAAAAAGGGATACCTGCAATCAAAGAACAATTCCTGCTTTCCAGACTCCATAAACTATAGCATCTAAGGTTAATTCTGGTTCTCATTTCTTAATAGATGGTTAATACAGCCATCTATTTTCTTTTCTTTCACTTAAAACAAGCTGGTACAGAAGATTAGGGGTGTCTTAGAGATGTCCTCCTCATTCCATCATGCATACTACTGATGAAAAGAAAGGCTGACCCAAAAATCACATTTCAGATTTTTGGGTTCCTATTCTCCTTGTGGGGCCCAACCTGATTATCTACTGCTCAGGTGACCAAGGGTTCTATAGTGGTTGACACAAATTATAGGCATTTTTTTGAACTTTTAAAATGGTCTGTGAGTAAATGCACTTTTCATTGTCAGGATAATAAAAGTAACAATATCTTTAACAAACCATTTTAAGAGAATTTAGGTTTTTATCTTTACAATTTAAAATAAGATTCCTAGTCATGAACTAGTACATAGTATTTAGGCCTAAACAGAAAGAGTTAATAGCTAAAGTAATATTATCCGTTAGATATTTTGCTGTTTTACTCACTTAAATCATTAACATACTAGCAAATATGAGTACTTTAGCCTACAGAATTTTAGGGGGTTTGTTTGTGGTTTTATCATATGGGTGAAGTAAGCCTCCCTTCCAATGTCACCTTATCGGCATGTGACAGAGGTGGAATGGAGGAGCCAGATCTGCCTCCTAGGACCTAGCAGAATACATTAGAAGAAGAAACTGAACAAAGTATATAGACTAAACTGTAATCATACCATTGTGTGAGAAGAAATATGGAAAAGAGTCTCACTGAGATCTAGAAGGTCCTGTTAAAATTCTGATTCTCTTTTTGTATCTGTGTTAATGTAATCAGATAAGAATCTGGTGGAACTTAGATTTCCTCTTCTGAAAATGATATTTAAATTCATTCAAACTTAATTAGGTGCTCTAAATGAGATAAGGCATTTATAATTTAAAAATTTTTGTACACTATGTAATATAGGACATAAGATTATGTATATATGATAGAAATATTTTTATACAGTACTATCATGATGTTTTCTCTAATTATCCATTTTTATTTTAAAAATATTTCTTTTAAATCAGCTTTCTGATGAACTCTTCTGCTAACTTATTGTAACAGTACCAAATTATTCTAATTCTTTGACAATGCTAGATTAAAAATCAAACTGGTTTGGGATTAGAACAGATACCTTTCAAAGTATGCTCAGTACTGCATAAAATCATTGAGATTGGTTGAAATCAACTTGGAAAACCAAGGTTAATTTGTTCATATTTAAATGAAATATAAGGCATTGCTTTACTTTTATCTTAATACATTTGTGCATGTATTTTTAATATTTAATATATTAAATCTTATATCTTATTACCTAGTTCACTTTATGTGCTCTTTGGGAAGAGGACTCTACTGCTGGTTGTCTCTCAATATTTGTTTGCACAGTTCTATAACACCTTGGGAACAATTTAGGCCTATTTATCCTGTCTTTTTTTTTTTTTTTAATTTTTAAAAGCATTTATCCAACTTTTATTTTTACTTATTTTCTATGAACTTTGACAATTAAGTGTCTAATTTTCATTTTTGGAGGCAATTTAGGATTCTCTATTTTACCTATGTCTCTATAAAGTTAATAATTTAACAAAAATTATAACTCATTACAACTCTTTGAGAATGGCAAACCATAAATAAATTTTGTGGTTTTTTAGTAAAGTAATTTGATGTTTTAATGATTTTCTTTAATCCTTTCAGTAAAAATTTTATATCAAATTTTATACAAAGCTTATCATGACAAATTAATTGCATTAACTTATTTGATCATTATATGAACACAACTATTATCCTTATCTTACAAATGAGGAAACTCAGACATGGAGAGAAGTTCAGGATCCTTCCCAAGATACATAGTAGTAGGTGACAGCCATGATGTGAATGAAGGCAGTGTGACTACAGAGTCTGTGCTGTTTACTATTAGGCTTCTATTCCCAGTAGACAAGCAGCCATTCTACTGCTGTCATTTTTTTTTTTTTTTTTTGCCTCTGTTTTCTAATGGGGATACCTTGTGTAATACTCATTATTTGTGTTTACATCTTTCCATAGGAGAAACACTATATAGGGGAAAGAAATTAGATTATTAGTCAGAAGAACTGTGGTCATTTTTGAAATTCATCTGCTTGGTGATATTGGGGCAAAACAATTAGTCTGTCTATCTGTAAATAAAAGTGGATATTACCTGTCCAACTCTTTTAGGTTTGTGGGGAAGAAGAAATTAAATCACATCTAAGAAAAGTCCACTATAAATGTTAAGTGCTCTATTAACATGACATATTATTAGTCTAAGTTCCTTTATCACCTACTCTTAATCCATTCTTATTACATTTCTCAAACCTTCTCCTCATTATGTTAGTCCTATAAAATCATAAAAGTTCACATTGTATGTATTATGTGTGTGTACATATATATACTAAATTTTTCTGGAAGCTACTATGTCTATTTCTTCACCTCTCTATTCATTAATCTCTAATCTAATTTCTGTTCCACAAATTGACTTAAACTCTGAATGCTAAAGTCACCAGAAAATTCTAATGCTTAAATACAATAGAAATTTTTTATTAAGCATTTATTTGATCTTTTCAGCAGTTTTTAGGATATTAATCACTTCTCTTCCTGATATATTCTGTTCAGGAAGTTCCCAAGACACAACAGTTCCCTGTATTTTCTTTTTTCTTTATGACTTCTTGGTCATTGTTTTGCATTTATTTTCCTACTTAGCAGTAAATTTCTTCAAGATGGAAGTCTAGACACTCTTATTTTCTCAATCCATTTTATCAATTTAGATGATGTCAAGCACATACAAAGCTTTCTTACTCCATGTCTACTGATGGATTACATTTTTTATCAAAAGCCTTATCTTTAATATGAACTCAAGACACATGTTTAATGAGCTCCATAGTCCTGTTTAATAGGACATCTTGAAAGTTTCAAAGCCAGCTCTTCTCAACAGGTATCTACAATCACAAACATGGTTTTCTAGATCTTTTCTTTTTATGTTTCTAGTTGTGTAAAAGATAAACACAAACTATTTTTTTAATAGCCATTCACTCTCTCTATATTTAATCCGTCATCAAGTTTTGTCCACTTTTTCTTCTAAGTATCTCTAAGTTGAAAAAAATAATGAACAGTCCCCTGTACAAGTCATTTAACTGAAATTTAGCAATTAATTCATAACTCATGTCCACTGTGCTCTACTGTGGTAGGTCAAAAACATGGCCATGACAATTTTCTTATTCTTATCCCTTTGCTGCATAATTTTGTGTTCTCTCCCATTCTAACTCTTGATTCTATCATATAATTTGGTTTGGTTACTGGGATGTTACCAAAGGCACACAGATAGGGACTTGAAAAACACTTGTATAGTAGACTTGTATGATTTATTTTCTTGAGATTTCTGCCATTGAGACCATGTGATGAAGACTTAACTAGCCTATTGGATGATGAATGGCATATAACTCAATTACCCCTGTAGCGCTAACCAACAGACAACTAACTTCTAGAAGTAGAGCCATCTAGCTGACTTCCAGATAACTTCAAATGCTTCAACAAGTGTAGTTTAGTCCAGTGTTAATTGTTGACCCACAGAATAGTGAGCTAGATAAATGATGATTAGTTTAAACCATGAAGTTTTTTGGTGGTTTGTTGCTCAGAGAAAAGTAACTGATACCTCTCATCTAAGCTGTTTCCATTCTACACCTACAAACACTTTGGTAAAGCAGTCTGGTCATGTTATCCCTGTGTAATCTTCTAATAGCTACCAATCACAGAATAGAAACTCAATTCCATAACATGAAAATAAAAGGCCAGCATATTTTAGCATCTACTAACATCTATTTAATTTTTCATCTTGTCTTCTCTTGCTCATTGTACAAACCACAACAGACTTTTTCTTCTTTTTTTTATGTCTATGATCTCAACTGACACATTTAATCATTATGTATTCTTTATATTTCAGTTCAATTATCACTTTCTCAGCAAAGTTCACACTGACCCCTCTGACAAGGTCAAATCGCACTATTTGTTATATGTCCTTACAAAATAACCTATCATTATGGAAGTTATTCATATTGTGACATTATATTTATTTGATTAATATTCATTTGATTAACATTTCTGCTTTTTAATAGAATGTAAGCTCCAGGAAGACAAGAACCTTATTTTTCTCACTCTCTTATTTCCAGTGCTTAACATATAGCACATAGTAGATACTCAATAATTGTGGAAAGAATAAATAGATGAGAAAATTAATAAATTTAGTATAATTATAAAATTTGTTAACTATTAAACTAACAAGAACACATTCTAATTTTTAGAAGTAAATGATGGTGATTTTGCATCATACAGACATATAGATTGTCAAAGTTTAGTCTGTTTGAGAATAAGCTGGGTAGTATGTTAAAAGAAAAATTCCTGATCTGTAAACTTGAGAAAGTGGTAAGGAATAATAGGATATTGCCCATGAGACTACATTTTTAGAAAGCACCCAAAGTGATTTAAAGGTACAGATTCATGGTATTTACACTGAGAAATATCAACTATTGAATTTTGTTCACTAACTTTAAGTAGGACATTGTTTTATCTATTTCACTTAGAATATTTGTTTGCCTGTTAAAATGTGCTCAGAAAACGTAAATTAATTTTAATATTTGTCTAAGGAAATTACAAATGGAAAAATAAATATGTGCTAAAAAACTATAACAGAAATAACAAAATCTCTTCACCAACAAAGGCTTTTTGATTATTTTATTGCTTATTTAGATTTATTTTATCTTATTATCATTGGCATTTGACAGCTAATTGCATATAAAGAGATAGAATCTGCTATTTGTTAAAGAGTGTGTATGGATTCATTCTATCTTAGCATTTGAAAAAGATATTAGGTCTTTTGTAGTTCAACTGACATATTGTGGGTATATATCCTGATGGGATTATTTCTGATCAAATATAAAGGTCTCATTTGGGAGGGATTTAGTCACTAGCAACCCCAAATTTCAAACTACTTACTTATAAGAGAGTTATTATTTTGTTGCTATTAAATATACAGGCTCAGTTACATTCTCCAGTCGAAAGGCCTCAATGATGTTTCTTGGGGCAGATAAGCATGTATGTCACTCCTAAATAATAAAGTAGGAAGAGAGAAATCTAATGAACTATTTGTTTGGTCTCTAAAGGCAACCACCAGAAAATCAAGATGGTAAGAATTACCAGTTAACTTCCTCCCATTTGTTCATTTGAATCTCTCATGTCTTTTTCTTTGTGGTGAGTATAACTGAGGGAAGAAGATTAAGAATGAAATAGTCAGGATATAGATAATGAATTAGGGAACAGATGTTTATAATTTCCATAAAATTTTGAGGAGACATATATTCATAGAAGTCAAAGGCAGGCAAACATACTATTTTAATTATGATTTTTATAGAAACATCTTCTTTGCCCTAGAATAGTTGTTTCATTCAGTCTATTTGCTAATTGAATAGGGCCATTTCTTAATATTTGACATGCTGCTTTCCCTCCAAGCAGCTAGGCTCCCTATCCTCTTACGATTTGACAAAATTCAACAATAATGATCCCAAACAAAAGTCCCTTAAAAAGAAAAAATATCAATTGCTTTTAACAAGAGAATTCTTTTCATTAAGGAATACCATGCTTTTTACCAAAGATGAAACCCAGTATATTATGGCATTAAGTATGCACTTAGTGTATTTTATCTTTTTCTATCATGAGGCTCCCCTTTGGTGAGCTGGCATATCTGTGCCAGGATAAAGCCAAGAAATGGACCACGGGGCTCAGGATCTGTTGGTCAGAAGACAAGTCAGCTCTCTGGCATATTTAGAGCTCCTAGTCCAAGTTAATTCTCTAAGATGATGTAATAATTTCTGTTAAACTCGAAGGCTATTATGACAAATAGGCTCACAAAGATAACATGACAAGTTTGCTTTAAATTGTTGTTAAAGTATATAACAATATTTTTACCACAGTAGCCAGCAAGCAAGGATCAATTAGTACCAGCTATTACCTGTACTTTGGGCTGTATAATAAATAGTATTGGTTTGCCTGCATACTGGTTATCATCACAAATGGGAGTGGGGAGTATCAACATGAAATTAAAAACTTAAATTAAGCAAAGAAACTTACTTGTGGGTTTATGAGAAGGATTCTATTTGTCCATTACCTTCTGCTTCAGAATTTAGACAATTACCTTGATTATCTATGTAAGTCAGACAGACTATGAGTTTATAATGGTTAATTCCACTTTTTCTGTGTGTTTATGTGTTTGCACATGTATGTACATGTTCGTGTGTGTGTATATGCATTTTTGTGTTCATCAGGATGTACTGAGTTTTGACAAAGACCCTGTGAAATACTACAAGAAAAAAGTCCCTTCTACTTTCTTCCCTTTTTCCTTGTGCTCATAATAACATTATAATAATGAGATAGAGATTTCTCTGATCAGGGGGAAGATATACATAATAGGGGGAGAAATTATTAGTTTTTATCATTTAAATTCTCCATTGAATCAATGCAGGCTTCTCAATAACACTGGTAAGGGTCATATTTTGAAATTATTTTCACTCTTATTTGACTTTGCAGTTGTCATTACCTGAAAATCAGTTTATATAGTCACTGACGCTTTAGAAACATTGGCTTTAGATTCTTAGAAACTAACATGTTCTTACTCAGAATTATGCACCATATGGCCCCTACTCTTTATAGGCCATAAGACAAGTAGGTTTTTGAGGTTTATGCTTATTTGTTCACCATCCTTTTATTCAAATTTTGGTTTGGATTCACTATCTAGAACTATGACAGGACAGAACAAATTAGGTTGCCACAGCTTCATGGTTATCGGTGGAGGGCATAAGTTCCTGGGTCAAAGCATGATTCCCCCCAGGAAAATGTGAGCCAGGTTAGATTCGATGTCCATACCAGTGGGTTGTGTTCCTGTGGAAGAGTCCTGCTCTTAGAAAGGCTGAATTCTTTATAATTGGTAGTAAACATGTTTGCTTTCACTTTGAAGGGAGACACCATTTCTATCTTCCAAGAAATGTTTTATGTACAAATATACTTGAAAAGATAGTCTGGAGCAAAAGTTTAATTGGTTTCTTGGTCACAATACATGTACAAACATGAAAGATCCATAAGAATAATTTTCCAAAATTTACTTTATTTTCAACCCCAGAAACATCATTTGAGTTAGTTATTTGGAAGCTCTTAAAATAGAGTATAGGTCAAAAATTTCTGAAAAAGAGTGCTGAGAATGTCTTAAATAGATATTGTTCATGTTTTTTTTTTCTTGGTAAATAACAACTAAATTTGAGTGATTTTCAGGCTGTTAACATGTGGAGATTGTAAAAATATAAAATATGTCAGAATGAGACATTTTTAGAAGATGATAATAAAGCCCTTTGAGGGTAAAAGCCCTGTTTTTAAAACTGATTACATTATTTCATTTCTCAAAAAAAAGATACCACCAACTTCTTGGATTTCTTGAATAATCTTGTGGGAGAAAAATATATTATTTTTTGAGTTATCTATCTCTGTGTTTGCATGAATCATTAGACTATAAAACCACCAACTAGAAGTATGAAACCCTTATTTGGAAATAAGATAGCATACAAAAATAGTAATTGGTCTGAATTCAATTTTTATGTCTAAACACTATCTGTATTATTTAATCAGTGCTTAGGAAGGGAATTAGATGAGAAGACATTGCTATCATTCGACCTTTATTTAGCAAGTATTTATTGAGAACCTGCTATGGAGTGGGCACTATGAATGAAGCTGGTCATAAAAGGCAGATTTATTAGGGAGATAAAGAAGGACAAATTTCCAGGCCTCTCATCTGCTTGGATCCTCACCCCATCCACAAACCCATCCAATGCCCTAAGAATGGGTACAGCAATGGGTTCACTTGGTCTTATCATTTTGGTAAAATTTGCAGAGGTTAAGGCTGATACCTTTTTTCAATTCTGATTTCCACTCAGTAAAGCCTTCTGTCTTTTACCCACTTTCACTTTCTAAGCCATCCTACTTCTGATGAGTGGCATTGTATTGGCCAGGGATATTTTGAAGTCTAACTAAGGCAAAACTTGAAATGATTCACTGTTACTTACATACACAGTTAAGTGTTTGCTATGCTTGTACAGAAATAACTTTCTGGATGATTTCTTTATGTTTCGACTATGCATGATTCATGACACAAAAATGCAGTGCCAGAGGTGATATCTTGATATGTACGTATTCAATGGTACTGTATGCATGTGGGTAGAGGCCAATAAACGTGATTTTAAATACGGTGTCAGAAATTGATCTGGATGGAGGTTTTTTGTACTTTATGGTGCCCTAGTGTTTATCACTTTTTTAAAATTTGAAATGTTTATTTTTTACTCATAATTTTATATTTATTATACCTAAACTCAAATCTGACTCTGTTAGGGATATAATGATGAGCCAAAAAGAGTCATATTTCTTATCAACCTGGAACTTAGAGTCTAATAGACTGTGTAGATATTAATACAGAAATTTACTTAAAATTCTAGCAGAAACAAATGCAAGCAGATGAATGTTCCATAGCAAAATAAACACATTCATTAAGAGACACATCTTTAGAGTGTGAGATATTCATTAAGAGACACATCTTTAGAGTGTGAGAGTCTTCTATGTTGAGTCATTGCTTGAAGAAAGATCCAAATTACATACTCATCTGAAATTAACAGAAGACGGTGTAGGGGATAAGGTAGTTACTTGAAATGAACAGGAAAACATGTACAAAGAAGGAGAAAACACATTTGGCGGGGGTGTATTTTATATTTTCCGTAATATCCAGTATGTTTTTGTTTTCTTACTGGCTACTAATTACATTGTGGTGCTTGAGAAAACATGCCAAGGTAGTGAGGTGCATCTTGTTTACTATGTGAGAAAAGACATTGGATAGGATAAATTAATTTGTCTCTCTCTCCCTTCCTTCCTTCTGTCAGCTAGTATAGAACATAAACTTTGTATTGGTTTCAGGGAGAATATTAGTCAGTTTAAGAGTTACTTTCTTCAAGACCATTTTGTAAGATCATAAACTGTTACAATTTTATGAGGCCTTTGTGTGGCTATGTGTATGTAAGCTTAGTTCTGACTGGAGACTATCTTTCAGTTGATCTTTTGCTGTCCCTAAAACTGATTTTTAATTCCTTGATCCTTCTTAATTTCAAAAAGTTTAAAAATAATTATTGAATGCTTTCTGGGTTTTCTCCAAAGGCTAATTCAACAATTAAGTGTTTTGATGATTTTTAAAAAGAGAATAGTGTAGTAGATAATGGTGACTGACATAGATGTTTTATAGTTGTATTTCTTACTGATGATATAGTTATTTTCTAAAGCTCCATTTTCTTGTCTTCATTAACATTTCCTCCAATATTTTTTCTTTATAATTTATTTACTTTTAGATGGTGTTCTAAAAGACATTTTATAATTAAAAAAAATTGATGACAGTATGAATAAATTTTAGTGAATGCTCTGGGTGCTTCATGTAGAATCCTTTCACTAGACAAATAAATCCAACCTGTAGCTGCTGTGAGTTTAGCTGCTACTGGTTCAAAAAAACATTTTCTTTTTCTGCAAAATTATCCAAAGAATTGCTCAAGGTCATAAATGCTTAGCCATTAGGGGGTATTGGAATATTCTAGAAGGCATGTGAAAATGTGAAGTGGTTAGCCCTATTCTACTATAGATCTGGAATGAAGAATGAGAATTTGCGTTTCTAAAAAGTTCTTCAAGATGCTGGTGCTCCTGTTCAAGGAACTAAGCTTAAGGGGGCTGCCTTGCCTGGGTTTGCTTTGTCTTCCTACCAAGGGATGGCCTAGGGGGTAAAAACATAGGACAGTTCTTGGGTTGGAATTATTGCTCAAAAGACATCCCTTTCTTTTGGACCAGACCAAGAATAGTCTTTCTCTAGGTGGACAGTCTTGCTTAGCTATTTCTCCATCACTATACTGCTTTCTTCACTCTCTCAAAGGGCTTTCCTGAAGCACACTCTGTCAACAAATCACATGCTGGAAACCTTTGCCCGGGCTCTGCTTCTAGGAAATGATCTAAGAAAAACTAAGAGAATTATATTTTTTTCAAAGCCATTAAACAATTTTTATAATTATTAGTTGTTTTGATTTCATGTTACTTTATTTGTCAGTTTTGTTAAACTGAAGTCAGGGTATAGTTCATTGTTGCTTTGGAATCAGTGCTGAGACCTTTGATTAGATGTTCAGACTTCATTACCATTTAAGCCAAAACAAAACAAAACAAAACAAAACAAAACAAAAAAAACATCCCTCTGTTCTTAGACCTTATTCCCTCCCTACCTGTCCCCGTCTCTTCTCACCTAGAGTAGAATAGAAAAGGAAGTTCTACTAACAGATCTGACAGGTAAAACTGGCTAAAGCTCATTTTCAAGATAATCAGCTTGTCTTAATAGAGATATGATTTATAGAATACCTCTGTGTACACTTGATGTTGAATATGTCTTTTGCAGTATTTCTATGGATATATGTGTATATGTATATATATAAACTAAAAACATATATATATATATTTGTGTATATATATATATACACATATATATGTGTGTATATATACATTTATATAGATATATAAACTAAAAATTAAACAAAGCAATTGCTCTGGCAACCACCAATTTTCTACCTGACTAATGTCACTTTACATAATGTACTCGAGGTCCATTCATGTTGCAAATGGAAGGATTTAATTTTTATGGCTCAGTAATATTCCACTGTGCATATATAGTACAATTTCTTTATTCTTTAGTCATTGGGCACTTGCCTATTTAAATAACACTGCAACACACATGAGGGTGAGTATATCTTTTTGAATTAGTGTCTTTGCATTAGTTGAATAAATACCCAGAAGTGGAATTGCTGGACCATATAATAGTTCTATTTTAAATTTTTTGAGGTACTTCCACACTATTTCCATAGTTGCTGTACCAATTTACATCCTACCAACAATGCACAAGGATTCTTCTTTTTCTACATTCTCACCAACATTTTTTATTTCTTATTTCTTGTCGTTTTTTATAATTGCCAATCTAACAGGTGGGAGGTGACATCTTATTGTGATTTTAATTTACATTTCCCTGATAACTAATGATATAGAGTATCTTTCATGTACCTGTTGGCCATCTGTATATCTTTTTCAGAAAATATATCTGTTCAGATGTGTCCATTTTTCAATCACTGTTCTTTTGTTATTGAGATGTAAGAGTTCTTCATATGTTTTAGATATTAGCCTCTTATCAGATATACGATTTGTCAATATTTTCTCCCATTCAGTAGATTACATTTTCACTGGTTGATGAGCAGCTTTTTAGTTTAATTTAGTTCTACTCATTTATTTCTGCTTTGTTACTTTTGTTTTTGGTGTCAGATTTTAAAAAGTCATCACCAAGACCTATGTCAAGGAGTTTACCACCTTTTTATTCTTCTAGGAATTTTATGGTTTCAAATCTTGTATTTAATTCTTTAATTCATTTAGTGTTGATTTTTGTGTGTAAAGTATTGATAGAATTTCATTCTTTTGCATGTGGCTGTCCAGTTTTGCTGAAGAGACTGTCTTTTTCCTATTGTATATTTACAGAAGAGACTGTCTTTTTCCTATTGTATATTTACAGAAGAGACTGTCTTTTCCCTATTGTACATTCTTGTTTCCTTTGTCATTAATTAATTTACTGTATATGTAGAACTTACTTTCTGAGCTCTCTCTTCTGTTCCATTGATCTTCCCCCCCCTCCCAATATTATACTGCTTTAATTACTATAGCTTTGTAATACAGTTTAAAATCAGGGAGCAGGAGGTCACTAATTTTGTTCTTTTCCTCAAGATTGCTTTGACTATTCAGGATCCTTTATGATTTCATACAAACTTTAGGATTTTTGTTCTATTTCTCTGAAAAATACCTTTGGACTTTGAAAAGAAATGCATTGAATCTTTATATTGCTTTGGGTAGTATGGACATTTTGACAATATTAATTCTTCCAATTAATGAGTATTAAAATATCTTTCCATCTATTTGTTTCCTCTTTAATTTCTTTCATTAATGTCTTGCAGTTTTTGATATATGTCTTTAACTTGCTTAGTTAAGTTAATTTCTAGGTATTTTATTCTTTTTGATATAATCGTAAATGGGATGTTTTAGTATATAGAAATGTTACTAATTTTTGTGTATTGATTTTGTGTCCTGCAACTTTACTGAATTTGTTTATGAGTTCTAATGTATTTTTTTGTAGAATCTTTAAGGTTTTCTATATATAATATCATGACACTGCAAATAGTGACAGTTTTACTTCAGAATACTTACCTTTCAATTTAGATGATTTTAACTCTTTTCTTGCCTTATTTGCCTAATACTTTCAATATTATGTTGAATAAAAATGGTAAGAGTCTTGTTCTTGATCTTAAAGGAAAAGTTTCCAGCTTTTCACAGTTGAATACTATTTAGCTATGTGCTTATCATATATGGCCTTTATTATGTTGAATTATGTTCCCTCTATAACTGCTTTATTAAGTTTTTATTTTTTTTAAATGGACATAGAATTTTGCCAAGTGTTTTTTCTGCATCTATTGAGATAATAATATTTTAATATGGTATATCACACTGACTGATTTGCAGGTGTTGAATCATCTGTGAATCCTTGAAATAAATCCCACTCGATCATGGCATATGGTCCTATTAATATATCATAACTGATTATAGTTACTACAGAAATTATGTACTTTGACAAACTTTTATATTTCCCTTTTATGAAGTTAAAATATTTACATATTTTTTTCTAATTCATTTTTATTCTGTTAAGTTTTTGGCAGAAATAATATCCCTACTATTTATTTAATAGATAAGCATTTATGCTTAATTTATAGAAGGCATGGAATGAGGTTTCTTTATTCTTGTTTTCTGGTAATTTCTTTAAAAAAGTAGAAGGAATTATTTTGAGAGACTGATAGACTTGTATTAAATCAATTTAATAAACATAAGGCTTAGTAAATTATAGATGAGAAGCGATTGCTTGTGTTGTGGTTATATTTCTGTCCACTAATGTACATACGGCTCAAAAGGAACAGGAAATACATACACACATACAACAACCATATTTTATGTGGTTATGTGGCCATGTAAGTTATGGACTAAGAAATGCATGTTGTAAAATAAAATATTTTATGATTGCATGAAAAATAAATTATTTTGTCAAGGTTAATACACTGTCCCATATCAGATAAATATTCAGAAGAAATATGCATTTGAATTTAATAACACTATAGGACTGATGAAGAATTATTTAGGGGTGGCTAAACTATCACCTATCAAAGATTTTATTAATTATAGGTATCAATCTATTATTTATCTAAGATTCTAATTTAGCAGTTTTTATTTGAATATGCATCTTAGTGCAACAAATGAAAAAGGCACAAAAGGCTTATAAAAAGGAAAATCTATCCATTCACATATGCTATCATAAATGTATATAGTTATATTGAGTTTAAATTCTGTTTTGAAAACAAAATTAAATTTTATTTAATTACATACATCACTCCATGCTTTTTGAATAAAAAATATAGCAGAAATTTTAGTTTTTAAGTGCTTATAAACTGGTCTTTTTAAAAAAAATTTTTACTCCTTGAAGAACATGGTGAATACTTCCTCCATTTTCTTTTTCTCAAAGCACCTTTTTCTCTCTGAGGCAGCCTGTGTAGTTTATAATACTTGTTCTAAATCTGTCTCTTTAAATGTATGTTTCTACACTATCCATGTCTCCATTTTCTTGACTGTAAAATAGAAAACACCAACATCATAAGTTGCTGTGATTACTAATAGAATTAATATCTGCAAATTGTTTCAAACAGAAAGTGACTATCACATTGCTCAGCAGATGTATTTATATTTGCTATTATCGTCCATAAGTGCCCATATGCCAAGAATTTTTTTTTATCTTTTAAGTGTCATTAAAAGCATTTATTTCAAATTGAAATGAATTTGCTTTTTGAGAGATAAAACCTCTAGTTTTTACAAAAATTGTCAAACAAAACTGCATTTCATTTTGTCACTTATAACACAATTAAAAAAAAAGAAATACAAAGCTACACTTAAGAATTATAATTATTATATTCATATTTTTAGTATATTATCTGGTAGATTAAATAAGAGATTGAAAATACTTTTATAAGTATATATGATGCTTTTCATAATTTTATAAATTAATACAGAAATTAGTAGTAGCTTTATTTTCCAAATTTGAACAATTTTTTTTTTTGTGTGCCTACTATTTAAAAAGAAAGGCAGAGTGCTAGATCATAGGCTTGCATTCTGGAGAGAGGAATACAAACAATAAAATAGTAATAAATAACATTTTGGATACTGATATGTGCTATACAAGAGCTGGGCAATGTTAATAAAGAATAACATTGAGAAAGAGGCATTTAGAGGAGAGCTTCTATGGTGTTGTGAGAAAGCCTCTCCAGAGACCTGAAAATAAGAAGCCACCTTTGGGAAAAGCTAGTAGAAGGACAATCCAAAGAAATCATAGAATAAAAGACCTGAGCATTTTTAAGAGACACAATAAGGCCACTGGGAATGAAAAGTAATGGTTGAGTGGGAGAAAGAAAAGAGATCAGAGACATAGGAATCAGTCAGAATATACAGTACCTTGTAGAACAGAATATAAGGTGATATATTTATTCTGATTGCAATCGGAAGCCACTGGAAATTTCTAAGAAGAGTGTATCATGAGATTTATGCTATCTATGGCTAGAAGCAGCAAAATAACAGAAATCCTGTGAGAGCCCAGCTTATTAAAGTTTTATCTGTCAAACTGTAATATATTTATAATTTTAATGGGCACTAATCATATTTTTAAGGTGTTATACACTCAGACATTATCTTGTAAATCACTGGGTTTTTATGCCACTGACAACATATGGATTCAGAGGTACAAGTGTAGGGAATAAAACTGTGGTAGAAGAATCACTCTGCTCATCCCTAATCAGCCACTGTTCATAATTAGCTAAGCAACTATTCACATAGGTGCCTTCAAGCTGCTTCTCTTCAGGCTTACAATCCTTAGTGGAAGCTGTTGTATTTATTGAATTAATTAACATCACAGTGATTCAAACAACATATATTTTTTAACATTTTAAAAAAATTCTGTTGCAATTTCAGCCAGTCTGCCATCCCTGCTATAATCCTCTCACAAAGGAGCCAACTTACAAACTGAGTGCTGAGATAGATAGTTTTGTCAGCTTGGCAAATTATTTTATTTTTCTCCCCTTGTTTGGTAGAAAATACTAAAAGATTCTTTTTTAGTATAAAAAATGAATAGTAGAAATTGTACAGAAATTTAATCCTAGAACATTTTATATAGGCAATACTGGATCATCTTTTACAACAAGAAAAGCCATTCTTACTTCAAATGTTCTAATTCCCTTAAAGTTCCATTTAATACACTTTCTGAGAAACATCATTTGCAGTAGAAAGCAATCTTTCAAAAGAACCTTTTTGATAAGCTTTAAATGGGTAACAACACTCATACACTTATGCTGATACTATATAGGGGAATAAATTGTCATTATAAAAGCTACAAATGTTCTTAATCCAAATATTTTCCAATGAGACATTTACAGAATAGGAAGAATGACTGGGAAATCAACTGCTTTGAGCTAATTGAACATAGGGGGAAAACGAGTCCAAAGATGACCTTTTAATAAACATTAAAATATGTCAAAAGAATAAGGAGTTCAATTTAAAACAGGAACAAAGAAGTATTTAAATTTTGAGAACTAAAGGGGAGATCCATAATTTAAAAACAGGTATTTAGTAATGCTAAATCATAGAATGAGAATCAGACTACAGTAGAAAGTAAAGGAGGAAAGAACCATTTCTGTTTTTCTTATATTGGGAGTAGGGTGAGGTAAGTTTAACAAATGATATCATCTCTTTAAAAGTTATAGATATGATTTTGTTTTGCTACAAATTCACCTTGTAATCAGAGAGAGCACTATTAGTTGATGTAGTCCACAATCATCAACCACACACAGAGATAGGAAGTTAATCATAATGTTTTAGCTCAACTATTTCAATAGGTGTCTCTCAAGTATAATAAATTACTACTTATTTCTTGGTATTTAATTAATTTGTTGAGTACAAGAAGCTGAATCTACAATCCATACTTTATTTAACATTGTTCTAGAATGGGATAAGAAGGTTAGCTTTTCTGTGAGGTTTAGAGTAAAAACTAAGATGTTTCTGCAAACCATGCTAAAGATGCAAACTATAAACTAGATTAACCCAAATATGAGCATGACTCAGTTTACAAGAGAATGTGGCTATTAAATGACAGAAAATAATGGAATTCTGAGTTACTATTGTGTCTTTAGGAATATAGTTAATTAATTTTACAAAAGAACTGTAGAAAAATAAGTGGCTTTCAGCCGACATTTTAGCTTTCATACTAGATCTCAGTTTTAAAACATTGCACTTTTATTAATTATAATTTATGAGGCATGGTTAAGGGAAGAACTTAGATTTCATTTTCTTAGGCCAAATTTCTGAATGGAAATCTAACTCAACATGATGTATTAAGTAGCTTTCCTTGGGAAATGCAACATGTAGACTGGTCCTCTATTTGTTCAGCTGGGAGGTAAACAGCCATGGAAACTACAATACTGTAAAATTTATGCGAGCAGGGAATGTTCTAACTCTGAGCCTTGTTCATGTTATTAATTCAATAATACTTACTGAACTGAATTTTAGGAAAAATAAAGATAAGCCTGAAAGGTTTTTTATTTAATGCCTACCATTACACAAATATTTGTTCCCACACAGTTGCACATCAGAGAGTAATAATTGAAAAACAAAATCAAAGTAAGAACTTTGTGCAAAATGCTCGTGAGAAAGTTTTGATTAAAATGTATTTTTTTAGATAAAAGAGGTCATACTGTTGTATTGAAACTATACTTTAAATAAACTGTTTTAAATAAAGAAAGCAAAGACAAGCATATACCTAACAGCCAGTGTAATTTGATTAAATACAGTATTAGTTGTTACTCATTTTTCTCTCATGCATGTTTTTGTCATTATTCTTCTACATAATGACACTGGAGATTTTATATTAATGAATGCTATATCTGTATATGACATAATTTGAGATAAATATACTTGAATTGGAACAATACTGATATTGTAGCCTAAGAATTGCCATTTTGCCTATAGTAAGATTAGCAAGTTAAAATCATGGTGTCACTTATATCAACATTTAGTAATTGATTTTTTATTTTCATGTTTAACAATGTTGAAAAGTCTTTTAAAAATATAATGTGCATTATTCTTTTAATTACACATACTCATCGAGATTGAGATTTCAGTAGTATTATATTACAGACATATATGATTTTAGAAATATCTATTGTTTTCTATTATTTACTAAGTTTATGTATTTTAGTGTTACTTTTTCAGCGAATATGTTTTTCCAAATTATATTCAATTTAACGTAAATTATATTATAATTTTGTACTGTGTATATTTGAAATGTTTCAATGTAATAGGATACCCATTTAACCTGGTGCCATAAATGTGTATATTGTCAATTTCCACTGCTGTCAGTATGGGAGCCTAGAGTCCTAATGAGCTCTTGCACTTAATACAAAAAATCCCCCCAAAACAAAAAACATTAATGAGAGTAATATACTCTAAAATGAACATGATAATTTAGAAAATATTAAACAGAATTGCACAAAGCAAATGCAATTGAAATTAGAAATAAATTACCATTAATTAGTTAATAGCCAAATTTATCAAGTTGTAGAGGGAATTTGGGGATTAAAAAAAGTGTTAAATGGTAGGTAATTCTCAGTAATGATTTGCTACTAAAATAACAATAATAATAATGTGTCATCCTGTATCACTGATGGGCTCTTGACTTACATATATGCATATAAGTCAGGAGAAAGAAAACAATATATTTCATGTTTGCTACACAAATTTGAAATGCTAGTAAATAATCAGTTTTCATAAAAATTCTACTACATGCTTAATTATTCATTTTTAGAAACTTTTTGTGATAGTACAAATTATATATTGGTCATTTTATCCTAGTGAATATCTAGTTAAAAGACTATTAAGTTAATGTTATGTAGCAGTTGCCATTATCCCATTTCTTATATTTGTGAGTTTTTATAATGTTATATAGTTTCAATTCACCAAATGAATAGATCACTTTAAATTTGTTCATTAAAGCATAAATTGTGCTGAAATCATAATATTGATAATTATATTTAAAAATACTACATAGAAACTATAGAAGCAAATAGTAAAATGAACTTTAGAAACATAGAATACAAATGTATGTTTTGGGGAAAGGAAATATATGAATCAAATATTTCTACACAAAGCAACTCAAAAATTGTAAAAAGAAAAAACAATGTATATCTTAAATTTTTATGCTTTAAACCTACTTTCCATAGTCTCTTTCCTATTTATCTGCATATTATAGTATATTATCAATCCTCATAAGGGTTTCACATCATTTTAGGACAACACATAGGGATCACATTATTAAAATGATTGATTTTTTTCATATGTTTTACTGAATAATCATGAAGTGCTTTCTACTACCAAATTGATAAATATTTGTCACTAATGGCAGGCAAGAACCTCAAAATTAAAGTATTGTTCAGCCTACTAATATGGCATAGTTTGCTAAGAGAGAGAGAAAAAAAAAGAGCTACTGGGAAACATTACTTATTTAATAGTAGAGTTATATCAACAGCACCAAGTCAGTACCCAGATGGCCAAGAGAAAAGTGCTCACGTACATTCTGGTACTAAGGAAAGACATAAAATATTTAAAATATTTATTCTTAGTGCTTGATAATACTACAAAAAATCAATTTCAGTTATTTTATGTAGCTGGCCACATTATGTGGTCAGGAATACATTTAATATTTTGTATAGTAATAACCTATAATTTTCTAGATAAAAATAATTCTTTATTAATAATAAGGATAAAATATTTAGTTGTTTAAAAGCACAAACTCTAAAATGAATAATTCAAAATGAGTCTTTCTTTTTTTACATAATACATTGGTGATATATTATTAGTATATTAAACCTAACATGAATAATTGGAAATTATTCTTTTTTTTTTTTAGAAAATACATTGCTGATATGTTATTTGGTATATTAAAAAATCTAAATATGCCACAGGAATGAGGAGACTCTTTTCACTATTCAAAAATAAATAAATATTGATTGAATCTTCATCCGGCTCTGGCTTGCAAATTGAAACACTCAGCATTTACAATTTTGAATCTGATGTATTGTTAGCTTACTGTATAAGATTGTTAAAGATTTTTAGTTACAGATATTTCTTATTTTCTGAGTCCATGCCAAATATTCAGATGCATGTGGTGAAGCCACCAAGCACTTGCTGCCATTCTTCAACCTGTAGCTGCAAGTCTGGAATTTTAAAATAATTATGAATAGAGTAGGACAAGAAACTAATTGGATAAAAAATGTGAAATAAAGTTCAGTGTGTCAATCACTAAGACTCAAAAAAAAAATCCTTTAGTGTTCATTAGATAAACCATACAATCCTTCCCAAAGATATGAAATTATTAGTTTTATTATTATGAGTATATCAACAGAAATTATTTTATCTATTTTACTTGAAAACTATTCTTCTCTGACCAAGATTTACCCACAACGGGGTTGAGTTTCAATTCAATATTGAAGAACATTATGTTGTTCTCAGTTGCAGAAGTTTTAGAAACATTGATCTAAGTAAACTGGTGAAAAAATAAATAAATTTGGTATACTGCAGAGTATTTTATTAAAAGTGAAACATCTCTGATTTGTTTTTTTTTTCCTCCATGGCTATTTCATTAGACTTTGTCATTGAGTTTTTTTTTTCCTTCCACTTCAAATATAACTTATTGTGTATTATGCCTACATACAAATATAAAAAACTGTAAGAGACAATTGATTTTTCTAGCTGAAGTTTAACTCACATAATTGCCAAGATGCAGAGGTTTCCAGAAATTCTATTCTTTGCCTGTATTTTTAAAATACACAACTTTATTTAAAGTATAAAGAATTTTAAACTGATCTAATTAATTCACAATGATGTCAGTATTCTGGTAGGAGAAATATGCTTTAGTGGCTCGGTATTATTCTTTGATGTGGAAAATAAACCTTTGGAAAAGTGGGACAGAGTAGACATAAACATATTACCATTTAATGTAATAGGTTTACTAAATTATGTTGTATGACAATAGCCATGCTTAATTAACTAAATCTAATGTATAATTTTCTAGAAAAAATTACCAGGGCAATTTTATTCATGTCTATACTATTTTTAGATGTCAATTTGTTATTATTCTACAAAGAATATATATCTTAAATTACCTTTATCCCTTAAAGAATTGCTTATGAGAGTTGGAGGCAATACCACATTTTACTTAAGAGAAAGCTCAGTAAAAAAATCAGATGTATTTTAATCTTGTCTTTCCAATTGCCTGTTTGTTTTAGTTATAAAGTTAAGATAATAATTGGACATATCTCATATAATTTTATATTTTATATAATAATAAATGCAGATAACATGTAATACGCATGGGACATTTGAGGATATTCTATATTTAGCCAATATCATCTCAGTACCCTTAGCATTATGTTTTTAATTATGTGTAGATAAATATTTTGACAGATGTATTGTTAAAAATACTCATATCTGTAGGTGGATAAGTAAAATAAATATCAAAATGAAAGTTTTCTCATTCAACATCTTTTCATTTTTTATATTTACACTTTCGGGGGGTATATATTCACCTAAATAACGAAGAGCCATAAATAATTCCCAAATATTGTATTTTATTCTATTTATTTTGTTAATAGTAATGGATGTCTTTTGCCTGAAGGATTTGTCACCAATAAGCTTTGAGAAACATGAGGAAGTCACATGAAATGGTCATTTCAACACTAAAAACTGAAAGTACTCAGAATAAACTACAAGGTCATGGTTTTGCCAAACTCATTATAATATTGAGTACATATGCACTCAAGTAAAAATAAACACATTCCAGAAAGCCTCAGGTTCTGCCCAGAGGAGAAGAGACACAATTGTTCACATTCCTGGTAGAACTGTGAAGGAAGAGGATACAGCAAAAAAATGTAGACAAAGAGACACTAGTTGCATTTTATAAACATTTAATGTGGTACATGGGCTAGTGTGGCAGATTAGAATTCAAGGCACTTACAAAAAAAAAAAACAAATTGTATCTACACGCACTTTTACTAATTATTCCTTGTGTGAGATGGTATTGAAGGATGCAAGAGTACTGAGAAAAACTACTTAACGTCTAAGTCTTTAGCCATAAAAGGGTTCTAGTTTGGATAAGAGAACAGAAAGAAGTATCTTGGGCACTTTCAGCTTTCACCTACAAAATAGGGGATGTCAAGAGAACTAAGAGACATACTTCTAAAGAATGTTCTACACCTTAAACTCCTACTGTGTTATATGTTAAGTATATCTCAGTTAAACTGCAGAGAGGGAAAGAATCCTATACAGCACAGGGCGTCTGTTCTACAGGAGCTTGAAGGGGCAAGTGGACTAGAAGAGATTTTCTCAGGCACAGAAAAAAGAGAACAGAACTAGAGATCAAAGCCTCCCCCCCAAAAAAAAAAAATTTGGCAGTGAAGCTGTAAAGAAGCATGAGATTTTACACATATTTGAAAACTAGAAATTTAACTATGAAACAAGGAAGATCTTTGGAATCTCTTCAGAGTTCAGATCTCTGGTCTGGGCTCTCCACCCAAAATGTTTGAAAACAGCTCTACGGGTTCAACAAAGCTTAGACCCAGATTAAATATAGGATAGTTTGAATCACCTCTACTGTTTTAAAATAACAAGAGAGAGATTTGCCCTTTTCCTGGCATTATTATCATTAACTTAATTTTCCAATATTATGTTATATAAAACATTGTATAAAAATCTGATATTATAAGATACATCAAAAAGTCAAGAAAATATGACCCAAGTTCGAAAGAGAAAACAGTCAGTAAAAGCAGTCTCAGAGATGATCGAAATGTTGGAGTTATTGCATAGAGACTTTCAAATAATTTTGTATGAGTACAAGTCAAATTATGAAAGAGTGCAAAATTGTCTTGAGACACAAACTTTCTGTAGAGTTATGGACACTATCAAAATGAACTGAATGGTATCTAGACATGAAAATATGATATTAGAGGTGAAGAAATCATTTGATAAGCTTAAACTAGGCTTAGCTGAAGAAAAGAGGAATGACCTTGAAGACAATAAAATGACAATATCTACACAAAAATAAAACAGAAGAAAATATAAAAGTAAACAAGAGAGCCTGAGATTTAAGTCCCAGAAGGAGAAAAGAAAAATATTGGGAAGAGTAAACTATTGAAAAGAAAATGACTGGGACCCTTTCAAAATTAATGAAGGATGAAAATAGATCCAATAAACTCAATGAATTCCAAGCAGAGTTTACAAAGAGAAAACACACATAGGGATGTTATGCCCAAACTAGTGAAAAATAAAGAGAAAGGACATGTATTAAGTGGTGTCGAAGAAGAAATATTATATCAGAGGAACAAAGATATAAATATTGCTGATGTTCTAGTACAAATAAAATGGGAAAGAAGATAGAATGACAAAATTAAATTGTTAAAAGGACATTAAATAAAATGGTCAAAAAATTGGAAAATAAAAAACACAATTCACAATAGCATCAAATAACTTTAGATTTCCCAAAATTTTACTGGGGTAAGTAAAGAATAAGTGGAGAAATATGCCATATTCATGAATTGGAAGATTCCTTATCATTCAGATATAGTTTACCCTATTTTGATTATACATTCAATGTAGTTATTACCCAAATTCCAGTTGGTTTATTGGGAAAAAAATGGACAAGCTGATTCTAAAATTCACATGAAAATGTAAATGATATAGAAAAGGCAAGAATCTTACAAAAGAACAAAATTGGAGAATATATACTACCTGGTGCCCATAATTACTATAAAGCTACAGTAATCAAAATGTTATATTCACATAAGGATAAACAAAATAATCAATTGAACAAAATAGAATCTAAAAATAAACCATAGTTTTATGATCAACTGGTTTTCAATTAAGGTGCCATGTCAATCCAATAGAGCAAAGAAAGTCATTTAAACAAAAATTGCTAGAAAAATTAGATGTCTATATGGAAATAAAGTACTTCAATCACTTTCTCATTCCATACACAGAATTAAAGATAGGATATAAACTGAACCATAATAACCCAGAATCATAAACATCCTGAAAAATGGATTTTAAAAATACCTATAGTAACTTAGCATAGGAAGATTTAGACTTTTAGATTTTAGATTTTTAAAACAGTAGGCAAAATTCATATGCTACAAAAAAATAATAAAAATTAAACTTTATCAAAATTAAAAATGTCTGAATCCTAAAAGGCACAATTAACAACTTGTAGCTTAGCTACAAGTTGGAAAAAATGTATATTACAAAGAACATGTTATATAAATAAAAGTAAAATAAAAATTGACCCAATTAAATGTGGGCAAAAGCTTCAGTGATACATCATATGAAAAGGCACTGGCACTATCATTTTTCAAAAAAATTCAAGCAGATAGGCTAAATATAAAAAATATATTGACAATATCAGATGTTGGTATGAATGTGAAGCAACTCTCATATAGTGTTGGTGGCTATGTAACCTGTTTTGAGTAGTGTTTGGTAGCTTCTAATGAAGTTAAACATATATCTACACTATGACTGAGGAATTATATTACTAGGTATTCATCACCACCACCAACAATAAAAATGCGTGTCCACAAAAATACTCATAAAAGAATCTTAATAGCAGCCTATTCATAATAGCCAAAGCTGCAAACAACTAACATGTCTATCATCAACAAGAGAATAGATAAAAATAATATTGTGGCATAATCATATAATAGAATACTACTCTGGAATAACAAAATAATAATAGTAAACTACAAATCCATGCAATAGCAACGTGATTGAATCTCATATACTTTATGTTGAGTGAAAGTAGCAATACACAAAAAATACATATTATGTAATTCTATTTATAGAATATAAGAACTGCCAAAGTTCATTCATAGTATTAGAAATGAGAGTTTATTTTGAGGGCAGAGAGAGGGCATTTGTTAGAAAAATACATGAGGAAACTCTGGGGTGATAGAATTTTTTTTATCTTGTTTTGGGTGATGGTTATATAGCTTTATAAAATTGAAAAAATTCTTCAAACTGAACTTATTTCTGTTATTTTATTTTACATCAGTAAAATAATGATACATCAGTAAAATGTATATGTATGAAATATAGTACCATGTGAATTTATATAATATTTTAAATATAATTTAAATATCCTCAATTTTGTGATTTCTTTCTTATATAAACAGTCTCAATAGGAAGGACAATTTTCTCTGTCTTATGTATGTACTAATAATTTAACTTTAACATTCTTTTCTATTCTCATTTATTGCAAGAAACAGGAGAGACAAGAATAACTGAAAACTTGTGAATTCTTATCATTGTTAACTTAAATAAGAGTAGTATATGGTAAAATGATAAAATGTTTCCTTCATATTTAAGCAATTTTTCCCATTTGATTGTATTTGTTTTAATATTTCTAATAATAAATTTATCAATATTATATGAAGTTACTTTGTATATGCCATTTAACCATATGTTTAATTTATTCTATAAGATAAACATATTATCTTAAGGAAAGCACTTATTTGTTCATTAAACATACAATTATTCATCACTTTTACTCTATAGATACTTGAGAAACTCATATGATAAATTTCACAGGCTAAAAGGAAATAAAAAAAATATTAGAAGATAAAATATTTTTATTGTTTGTTTTGCTTTATTTTTATTTTTGTTTGTGTTTTTAATTATGTGACTTGAACTAAGGAAAGGGGAGAATGATTAAATTGTAGATGGAGAAAGAGGAAATGGAATTCAAAGTACAGGGAAAGGAGACTTGGAAAAAACAAATCAGAAGCAAAGTAGTCAAGAATGTGAGCATATTTTACACTGATAATATGAATTCCTTAAAAGTATACACCTTAAGTCTTCTCCTTTCTCTGGAAAGTCAGAGAAAAGAGGCTCTGTGATGAGAACACCTCTTATTACTACTCCCACCCATATATATTGTCAGTTCACAAATGAGGCTTTTTAAAAGAGACATGGTAGAAAGCTTTTACTCCTCAATAGTTTATTTAACTGAAAAGAGTAATACTTATGTTTGAGAAATAATGAGGAAATTATAATTTTTATATAATATTAAGCTAAAAACTGGTAAATAATTTGATATTTCTGAATTTTAAGTACAATCCTGAAAGTCATCTTAACTATTAAAATACAATGAGGATATTAACTGTCACAAATATAAATTTAGAGATTTCACAAGGCAAATTAATATTTCTTTATAAAAGTGATTTTGAGTATAATTCTGATTAACTCAAAATAATTATAACCAAGAGGTTTAATCAAACATTGGCCTTGATATCTTTCATCTTATTAAATCAAGTTTTCATGTCTGCTAGTTGCTTAAATATATATTTATTGATTTATTAACTTGTATTTGGAAGAAGTTATAATTTCACATAAATAAAAATACACATGCACATATTTTTTTCTATTCATGGAAGATAATATATTCTGTACACATACATATGTTGATGCATAGAGATTAATTATGTCTTAAGGTCTATGGAGAATCATAGCAACGTGAGATGTGTTTAAAAGTCCTGGTCATCAATGCATGTTATAGAATATTTGCCAAGAACTATGAATGTCCTCATCCAGGACAATTTAAACAAGTGTAATCATTTGATTTTACTAATTCCATTTTATTTAACTCTAGATATGTTTTTGTTGTTTTGTTTTGTTTTTATTTCTACTAATGGTTCTCTCATTTTCCTGAAAACCTAGACTCAAAACCTCAGTGTTAGATTGGGGTAGAGAGGAGTACTTCTATAAAGGAAATTGAGTCTACTTATCCTATCTCTGAAAATATCAAGGGTGCTGAAAGATGAAATTATAGAATCAGTAAAAATATAAGATTAAATTAGAGAACTTTGTGAAATTACTGAGACGTAAATAACCCAGAAAATTGCAGGTGGACACTTTCTCTTTAGACTCATTTTAAGAAAGAGAGAGTTGGAAGGTTCTACAATGCATTAGGAAAATCTTTTAGACCTATTAAGCATATGAGTTAACAAAACTAAAAGAAAATCACTAAAAGTATTAATTTATTGAAAATTAGCATCCACACAGTAATTAGTAATAGAGTTTTCCTAAGGTAGACATACTTTAATCTCTAGAAATTCCTGGTCATTTTGCTGCTCTGTAATTTCCAAATGAGGAAGATGCAACCCAATTTGTATCTACAATTTCCATGTACCATCATTAGGAGACACATTTTAGTTTAATTTAAGAGAGAGCTTTTAAAACACTAGGGTTGTGCTATGAAACAGATTCCTAGCTAAGGAATAGAATTCTACGTTTTGGAGACTTGATGCTAGTCTCCTTGAGCCTTTTCACACATGATTCCTATGAAACTGTTTCTTACAGTATGTAACATATATGCAACAATAGATATATGAGATATCAGGTGGTACGTAAAAAAACAATCAGGCTAATAATATGTATACAAAAATAAAATTAAGACATTGACTTTGATTTCAAGAATGTCATTTACTAGAATGAGGGTAAAAATAGGTAGTGTTTACAAGCCTTATTAGACTTAAATAAAATATTAATTTAATAAAAATGAAATTAATAGGTGATATAAAAATGAGAGAATTATGGTAAATGGACAAAATGTGAGGAATATGCTAAATTCTGACTTCTTGAGGCCTTGCTAACTCCTAAAAATTTCTTCTTTTATACTATATCTCAGCTTTTAAAGTTCTCTATTTTGCTCTCATATTTTGTTTAATCAGTATTTCCTCCCTCCACTTGAATAGATATTCTGTAAATAGTAATTTATTTTATTTAATTATGTGTATTCAAAACTTTAAAATTTTTCTAGATGTTTTTTGTTTTCAAAAATATAACTGGTTTTTATAAAGGAGCAATTTGATATAATTCATGGTTTAAATGAAATGTCATGTTTCAAAAGTTCTCATTCAGGACTAACTGAAAATGTGTTCCCAGAGCAATCAAACTTTTACAAAACAGAAACAATGTTCATTTCTAAAACCTCATTGGTATATATTGGCAGAGCCCTTTATAGCTCAGAATAATTAAATCATCTTGGAAAGTCTTAATAAATTCAGATCCAAAGAAGATAAAAATGTTGGCAAAATATTTTAAACTTCACATTGTATTAAAAATGACTGATGACACATATAATAATATTGGCAGGTCTCAAAATTACAAATATTGTGCTCTTAGAATTTGATTTTAAGTATTTATAACTCAGAATATATAATTCAATAGGAATAAAATTATTAAATTTATTTAGTTCTCTTTTTAGTCATTAAATGCCTACAAACTCTAATGTAGCAAAATAAAATGCTAGTTTTGTTAGCTTGAGTTCTGAATCCTAGGATGAAAAGACAATAAAATATCAAAGTAAAAAGAAAAAATTCCTGATTTTCCCGAAGATAGTTAAATATTAAACAAAGTTACAGCATTATTAATTAATTAATTATTACTAATATTATTGGTATCTGCTGTTCTCCCTTTCAACGCCCTCGTCTTACCCAGCTTTTCTTCTCAAAAATGTTTAGTTTTACTCTTTCCTATAGTACCCTCCCTACATCCTCCAGTTAACTTATTCCATTCACTTGCTTAAAAATGTTTCATAGTCCAAATTATTGTCCTTCTACATGATCAAAACTCCTTTTTATCAGAGTGGTGATTTAGCTATAGTTTAGGAAGAATGTAACATAATTAGCTATTTCACAATAATGTATAATTATTACCCATTGACAGCCTTGATAATTTTTGTAAAAGCTTATATTTTAAAAATTTATGGTGATTTTATTTATAGGCAGTCTTCTCTTAAAATAAACTCTTGAATTTATCTCCACCAAGGCTGGCTTACAGAGAGAGAGATCTTTTAAGGAATTGCCAAGTCTGAAAACTGAGAGGCAGGATGGCAGGCTAGAGAACCAAGGAAAAATTGACATTGTAGCTTGAGTCTGAATGCAGTCTGTTGGCAGAATTCCTTCTTAAGGAAACAGTCTTTTACCTTTAAGGCCTTCAACTGATTGGATGAGGTCAAAGGTTATGAAGGTTAATCTGCTCTACTCAAAGTCTACTGATTTCAATATGTTTCATCTAAAAAATATTTCAAAGCAATACCTAGACTCGTTCTTGACCAAACAGGTGGGTACTTTAGGCTAGCCAAGTTGACAGATAAAATTAACTATCACAGACCAAAATTTCCAGGCATTATTTCTCTCCCATGAATGCCTGCCGCCTGCCAGAACTTAAAAAATGGTGTTTTAGGTTTAAATATATTTAAATATAAATGTAATTCCTTCTATTTTAAAGTAAACAAAAATATCATTGCATCATAGCATGTACATATAAATTTTGCAAGGTAAGAAAATAGGAGGCAAAATTAACCAATTATTCTTTTGAAATTTATTGCTAGTTATTTTTAATCATAAATGGCCTATTTTGTTTATATTTTTAATAATTTATGTTATTTAATGATTACTAACTCTTATCTGTGAATTTAATAGATTATTCTCTATTAAATAGAGATTGTTCCCTCAAAACATGTATATGAAATATATATTTACACAAAAATTAGTGAGAGGTTGAAAATACTGTATTTCCTAAAGTAAATCTTGCAGGAGTAGAGTATGTTTATATTTTGTAATTGGATAAAATTCAAACCAATTATGGTACTAATTTCTTTTCTTCAAAAGAAAAAAAAAAATCCATTCTGTGATTTAAATTCTCACTTTAATTAGTTTGGCAGAATACTTAATTTATACAGTACATACTTTTTACCTAGAGTATGTCGATATTACCATCATCATTACTTCATTTCTCTTTCAACAATAAAACACAATATTTTAAGGTTTAAAAGACAAATTTTAAAAATCTAAACAAACAACCAAACAAAGATGCTCAAGGCTCTTTTTCACTAATATAATAAACACAGACAATCACACAATACTGAAATAGTGACATTTTATGTTTAATAAAGTTCTTTTCTTTAACAGATTATAATAAAAAATGCTAATTTTTAAATAAAATATTTTTATCTTTGTATCTATGGCAATATAAATCACTCCTTTATGGTTATTATAATGCTGAGCAATGATAAAGTCACATACACACATAATGAATACAAATGAAAGGTAATAGTTAGCTAAATAATGTGTGCCAAATAGATGTATGAAATACTAATTTAGAAATTTCTAGCAACCAAAGGGAATATCAATGAGAAATAACCTAGAGCAAGAAAGAATCAGTTTGATGAATTGGGCTATATTAAAGAAGTTCAGAGACTTTTTCTATTTTCAACTCTAGCAATAAAATAGACAAAACTTTTATGCGAGAAAATAATATTTTACTCTTGGAAAATGAAAACTTCGAATCTTTTCCTCAAGGGAAGAACTTTGCATTTAAACCATTGGCTCCTTAGAGACATTTTCAGGATGAAAAAAAAAAAAATTCACTTCAGTTGGAGCATTAAAAAAGATGAAACACATGGGGCTCCTGGTATTCCTCTCATTTAAGTTTAGTGTCACGATGGTTTGATAGGGCCTGAACATTCATTTAGAAAGATATGCCAAGTAATTAAAAATATTGCAGGTAAGTTGAACATTTGACCTATTTGCTTATTTTAAGTTCTGCCTCGGGATCATTTCTATTCCACATTGTAGGATATTACACAGAAGTTATAGGCCATGCATATATTTTAGCATGATGAATGTTGGTATTAAAAGGCTACAGTATGTCCCATCTGAGGCAGTACTTTATAACAATGTGGAAATAGTGTTTGAGTAAAGGTTACTGCAACATCCTAAGGAATCAAGGAAAATCATAGTCAAATGTATTGACTATTCAGAAGAAACAACATATAAATGTGCTATCCTTTCATCAATATTTCTGAGAGCCTTATAATATTATATTATAATATATATTCTAAAATATATTTTTATTTTGATAGTGACATTTGCTCAACTTATGCTTTAATTCACTCATTCATTTATTTATGTATTCCCTCATTTATTGATCATCAATTATGTTTCCAGGAACCCTTCTAAGTTCAAGGACACAGCTATGAATAAGAATCCCCAACCACTGTTTAAGTGAGAGAAGATACAAATAAGCAAAATAAATAAATAGAATATATGATGTCTTAGGTGATTAACAATAAAGTATGATGGGGGCAGTGAGATGTAATTTTAGTAGGCATGGACAAAAGGCCTCGGTTAAGCTACTGTTTGAGAAAAGATCGAAAGAGTAAGAGAGCCATATGTTGATAAGTGGGAGAAATACTTTCCAGGGAGACAGAAAAGCAAGCACAAAGACTGTTAAATGATAATCTGACCGGCAAATTCAACAAACAGCAAGAGGTCCTGTTGCTGAAGTGTAAAAAATGAATGCAGAGAAGGCACTAAGCTCTTCAGGATCTTGTAGGTCTTTGGCTTTTCTTCTGAGCTTTTTTTTTTTTTTTGGTTAATGGAAGCCCCTGGAAGACTTGAGCTAAGGATAACATGATGTGACTTAGGTTTTAATAGTAACATCTGACTCCTATATTGTGAATTGACTGTCAAGAAAGAAAGCATTTACAGAAGTTAAAGGACTTTCTCAATAATTTACTGAGAAATGACAGCCAGATTAGCTGCTGAAAACTAGTCAGATACTATATGAATTTTGACCATAGAACAAACAGGATGTAGGCATAAAAGGATTTCCTGCTCACACATCACAGGCAGAAGTTTTTAGCTTTTCCCTATGTTGACAGAAAACAGGATTTGCTGTTCAATTTGAATTTAAGATAAGTGATAAACCATTTTTAGTATAATTATATTCTATGGAATATACTGTCCATGCAAGTATGTCCCATGCAATATAAGAACAAACTTATACTATATATATATGTATATATATATATATATATATATATATATACACATATATACATATATATATGTATATATATATATATATATAAATTTAAGTTTTGTATTTAAAATTTAAATTTAACTAACAGTCATATTTTTATTTGCAAATCTAATAATCCTACCTCTATCCTTTTCCAAGCTGCAATGTATCTTTACTGATATCTTTGCTGTTGAAAGTGTTCTTATTTCTCTCCAGATGCTGATTATTTTTCTTCTACCAACCTCAACCTTTCAGAAGCAATAAGTTTTGCCTGGTCCCTGGGAGCTAGAGAATTGGCCATTCTTCCCCAGAACTCTAAGATTTTTGCTACAATGGGAGAAGGCTCTGAGGGAACTGGGCATGACTGCAAGTCTTTCTCTAGCAGTAGTTGATCACTTCTTGCAAACTTTAACATAAAGATTGGCTCTCTCTGGTTTTCTGCTTTACCCACAATCCTTATGAGCACAATTTAGAGGGCCGTAAATACACCTTGGGTTTGGTTTCCCAGTTTTTCCAAACTGTTATCTTGTTCCACATTTGGCCTTTAGGAATGGGTTATCATTTAGCTTATTTTTTCTTACACTTTGTAGAGTAACCACTCTTTTTCCTTTTCTTCTAAGGTGAAAAAACTTTGTGTCTCATCTCTTCCTGTATTCTCAGTTTGGAGTTCAATTTATTTGCTTGCCTTGTGGCATTCTGTTTCTGATAGGTTCATAAAAGTAATGATTTTGCAGATTACTTGGCCTTTTCTCATTTTTAAAGTGGAAGTAATATTCTCTTACAGCTCTTACATGCTTAGTGGACAAAATTCAGACACATTATCATGCTACTTTTTTTCCCTAGCCATAATGCAGGAAGACTGAAGGTAGGAGTTTTAATTTCTTTACAGTCACTAAAAATAAGTAGTTGGAAGCAAGTGCCAATAAAGGGAGCAGACGTTTAGTTAATTAAAATTTAGGCAAGTAAATAAAAATAGACGGTAGTCCTTAAGCCAATACTCTACCCATGCCTTCACTTTATTTCTTGCTTTTATTCAGCCTGTTATTGCTGGAAATGCTCATGAAAAAATGTTACAGGCATCCAATATAATAATGTAATATTTATTTAATCTCATATAGCTCTCAATCTCTACCTAACAATTAATTTATTTACCTCATAGTGATTCTCCCCGGCAGAAGTGTTTTATAATTGTCTATTCTTTCCTAGACCTCTATTTCAATGTTATTTTCAATATCATTCTCCTCTTTTAAAAGAGGTCATTTGTCAGAAGATTCCTTACCTTCTTCAAATATGATTTGCTCTTGTATTCACACATTATTGCTTCCTTTTCTCTTGACTCAAAAGGAGATTCTCTCTTTCCAAAATCAAACTTCTGTTACCTTGAGACATTCCCATATTTAAAAAAATTAAAATTCTTGTTTATCTGTGATTGATCTTTCTCCTTATAACTGAGTATTCCCAACTCCTCCCTCAATCTCTGATAACATTGCTGTCATTCATTTTAATTATCTTTAATCTATAATTACATAATATATTGTTGCTATTATTACTTTGAATGAAAAGCTCTGTTAAATTAAGAATAATAAAATTAAAATATTATATTTTACCATACTTGCAAAGAGAATCTACCAGCAACAAATTCCCTCAGTTTTTGTTTATATAAGAAAGTTTTCTACTTGTTCTTTATTTTTTTAAAATAATTAAATAATACAGAATTCTTGATCATTGTTATGTGCTATTTTTAACAACTGAAAAATTTTAATCTACTCTCTTGCTCGTATAGTTTTTGAAGAGAAGTCTGATGTAATTCTTATCTTTTCTATAAATAAAAACTTTTTTCCTTTGACTTCTTTTAAGATTTTCTCTTTGCCTTGATTTTCTGCAGTTTGATCATAATATGCCTAGGTGTAGATTTTTAATATACACCCTGGGCTTCTTGATGTTAGCCAATAATTTTGGAAAATCATCAGCTATTATTAGTTCAGATACTTATCTTGTCCTTTATCTCTTTCATCTTCTGGTATTCCCCATTATGTGTAAGTTATACCTTTTATAATAGTCCCAATGTTCCTGGATATTCTTGTTTTTATTTTCTGTTGTTTTTTTATTTTATTTTTCAGGTTAAGAAGTTTCTGTTCACATATCTTCAAGCTTACTAATTCTTCCCTCAGCTGTTTCCACTCTAAGTATAAATCTATCAAAAGCATACTTTAATTCTTTAAATGAATATTTGATTTCTTGCATTTTATTTTTTTGATTCTTTCTTAAGGTTTCCATTTTTTTGCTTACATTACTTATCCGTTCTTGCATATTGTCAATTCTTTTTATTAGAGCCCTTTGAAAATTAATTATACTTATTTTAAATTTCCTGTCTGGTAATCCCAAAATCTCTCCCTTATCTGATATGGATTCTTGTTTTGTCTCTTCAGACTGTATTTTTCCTGGCCTTTTCCCCCATACCTTGTAAATTTTTGTTGAAAGCTGAACATGATGTGTCAGAAAGTATGATCTGAAGTATATAGGCCTTTTGTCAGAGCTAGTATGTTTATCTGACTAGGGGTTAGGCTACATTTAATGTTTGCTGTAACTGAAAGGGTTAAAGGCTTCAATTTCCTCTATGCCCTTATTTTTGTCTCCACTAGTGTTTTTGGTTTTTTTTTCTAGAAACTCTTTCTTAAATGGAGTCTAACCTTGAAGCTCTATTACTATTATCATACTATTACTATGGTAAACTCTGTCATTGTGGTTTTAAGGTATTTGGGAAATGAAGCATTCTATAATTTTATGATTAATTGCTCATTCCTGGTGCACCAGTGTCCCCAAGTTGTGACTTTAGAAGCATTTCTTACCTTCTATGTTTGTTTGTTTGTTTAAGTCTTCTCTATGTAAGACCTGATGGCTACTGGGAGCTGGAGTTGTCCAATTCCTCCTCTTCTAGGTTGAATAAGGCTCTGATACATGATTTTGCCTTAAGGGCAATTTGTTATAGAGAACATAATAGTCTGGGCGTATTTCAAAATTGTTCTTTTTTTTCTCATCTCTTCCACCACCAGACATAGGAGATGATTTTTCTCTGACCTTCATTAAGAGAACCTGGTAGGCTTGTATAGGTAAAACTCATGAGTGTTCAGAGGTCCTTTTTAAGTTTGCACTCCAAGGAGTTTTTAATTCTTAAGCTATCCACATCCAGCTTATAGTCATTTGTCAATTACCTGTTATTTGACCCAGTGACTTCTGTTCCCTGTAAACTGTGATTCTCTTTATTTTCCTGTGTCTCCAGTTTTTAGGGCAGCGGTTTGCTAAGTGAGCTCAGTTCTATGGTAGATCTCACAAGTTGTTGATCATCAATTTGTTTACTTTGTATCTTGTGATGTCTTCTAAGATCTAAATATCAGAGCAGAAACATTGTCAATTACAGTTTTAAAATTTACTTTTTATAGTAAATTTACAGTTTTATAAATTTACTTTAAATGCTTGTCATATATTGTAAAATATAATATGTATTTGTATACATTGCACTTTATGACATTTGCTACACAGTTTAATTATTTAAAATATATATGAATAGGGTTATTGTTTTAATCTCATTACTCCTTAATATAAATAAGTCTTAAAACTGAGGCTATGTCTTATTCACATAAGCATTTCAATCTGTGCAATTTTTGCAGCAGATATATGTAGAAGGCATAGTTTAATCATGAATGAATGTAAATGTTTAAGAAAAATTTCAAAATCTTGATCCTGTTTTTTTCTGTTCATAGGTAGTTTCAGATATTTAAGTTATTAAGTTATAAAATATTCTTTTGGTACTAAAAAATTCTTATTGATATATAATATCTATTGTGTAAATTTTTTTTAGTTTCTTAATTTTATTATTTAAGATCAGCAATGTTTAATAACTGCTGGTTTTTTTTTTTTTTAACTCGATCTTTGTCTCTTCTTGAATCAAATCTTCCTTAACAGACAGGACTTTAGAAGATTTCCCTTAGAGAATTACTTCAAGCTATTTAAGCTGCCATCAGCTCCTGATTTAGCATTTTTAATAAACTTGCTAGGGCAAAGGATTAATTTCCCTGAACCCTCTTTATCCTTGAAGTAAAAATACAATGTGTAATTGAGTATGGATCATTGTCCACCCACTGTCTTCCCTGTGTGTTTATGAGTAAGTAGATACAAGTTTCATAAATGAAGAAAAGCCAGGACAAAATAAAAGTATTCCCAGTCCTTAAAATTTGTTCCTAAATAAAAACAGCAACTAATACACATGAATGCAAATAGAATTTCTTTTACTATGTTAAAGTTAGTGTTTTAAAGAACATATTACTACCCAGGCAGTTTATAGCTAAATAGTTGCATTAAATTGCATACATGATAAAAACTCATCCTAAAACAGAAATTCCATTGTCTTAGCCAAACTGTGTTTCACATGGTGACCCAGAAAATTCTGGCTATGGCATTATTGGGGGCACTTAAATTAGTAAGTTAATTGTTAACAGTTCCTCATCATTATAATGGGAAGAAAGTCTAAGAAAACATGTGTATTTATTGCCACTTTCACTATATGCATACATGTTAACATTGAGAACCCAGTGATTTCACACCATATGTAATTATTATTAGTGAGATTTCCTAGTCTCAAGTTTGGACCCACATAAAGCCCTTTTTAAGAGAATGAGAAATGAGCTGAGAAGATATGTGTGACCTGGAAAGAGGTATAAGAAATGCCGGCAAACAACATAGTAATTAAGAATACTCTGTTAAAATCACATTTACTCTCAAGGTTTCTAATAAGATCTAATATAACTTATTTATGACAAAAATGTACATATTCTGTCTTAGGCACAGAATATCCTGCCACAGTGTTGTAGTCAGACACAAGCTATAGCCATCGACAAGCCTTTCTTAATGGTCATTAATAATGTTATCTTATATGCATTATTCCTTCTTATTGAGGGTGACCATATAATTGATTGTCTAAATGGAACACATTTGAACATAAAAGAAGGCACTTAACTGGACAGAATGTTAAGACAACAGGTTTAAATTAAGACTATGTCAGACTATTACAGAAAAAAAAATATATATGTATATATGTATTTAGAAAAGTATTTAACAAATTTCAGACTTACGGTTAGGTGACTTACTTTCCTTCAACCAAAAGAGGAGAGTTCCAAAGTTTTCAATGTTTTGTACAATAGAATGTGCATGCTAGTAAAATGATAACTATGAAATAATTTTTAAACAAATAAATATAAAATTTATCTTTTTAAAGTCAGTTTTAAAAATAATAAGTAAGTAATAATTTTCAGAAAAAAGCTGACGCTAAAGCACAAGCATTTAAAAACAGATGTTTAGAAATACATCTAACATTGAGGCTTTTATTTTACTAAAATCAATGTATTTTGCACCAATAAATTATATCATTTGTAGACTTTTACAAATTGGAAACTCATATTTCAGACTCTAACAATTTCCAAATGGAAGAGATTTAATGTGATATGAATCCATGTAATTATATATTATATGTGTATATTTTAAATTTATTTTTAATTAACAAATATTTCTGTGCATTTTTAGAACTACTAAAAATTTCAGCAGAAAGTACAGAGATTTTCCATGTATATTTTTACACAAACCCTGTTTCCCCTGTTAATATCTTGCACTTGTATGGCACATTTGTTACATTTGATAAGTAAGACTTGATATGTTACTAACTACAGTCCATAATAACATTGAGATTCACTCTAAATATTGTACAATTTATGGGTTTTGATAGATGCATGACATATATTCATCATTACAGTATCATACAAGTAGTTTGCCCTAAAAAACCCTGTGGACAATCAGTAAGAACATAGGTGAACTTAATAACACCACCAATCAATTGGATATAATTGGCATCTACTTCATCCAACAGTAGAATTCACATTTTTTAGAAAATCACATGGAACATCTGGTAAGAGAGACTACATTCTGAGACATAAAACACATCCTAATAATATTTAAAAGAATAAAAATCATACAATGTATACTCTCAGACCACAATGGAATTAAACTAAGAATCAATAATAGAAGAGGGTAAAGGGGTGTAATATATGCTGTTGGAAAGAGATTAGACTTCAGGTAATGAGCTCACAATGGAGTGTACAGATCTCTTAGTATAATTTGTAAATCTGAAGTTTGTATAATGTTATTAACCAATGTTCCCCTAATAAAATTTAATGTAAAAAATAACTGAAAATTCCAAAATACATGATGATTAAACAAAACACTTCTAAATAACACCTACATCAAAGAAGACTCAAGAAAAATCTCAAGAGAAATTTAACAATATTTTGAACTAAGTGAAAATGAAAACACAACTTAATGAAATGTTGGGGATGCAGTGCTAACACATAAAGGGCATTTATATTATTGCATGCACATATTAGAAAAGAAGAAACATCTACAACCAAACGTCTAAGTTTCTACCTTACAAAATTCAGAAAAAAAGAGCAAATTAAATCCAAAGAAAGCAGAATAAAATAATTATAATAATTAAATTAAAAATCAGTAAAATTGAAAACAGGAATTCAATAAAGAAATTTAACAAAACCAAAAGCTAGCTCTTTGAAAACATCAATTGATAAGCCTCTAGGAAGAATAACTGAGAAAAAACAAAAGGAGATACAAATTACTAATATCAGAAATGAAAGAGGGCCATCACTACAGATTTCATAAAAATTAAAAGGATAATAAAAATACTATGGACATCTCTATGTCCATAAATTAGATAAAATTGGCAAACTACTTGAAAGACACAACTTGCCAAAGCTCACACAAGAAGAAATAAAAGGTCTGAATAGGCCTCTATCTATTAAAGAATCAATAATTAAATAGCCTTTGAAAACATAAAGCATCAGGCTCAGGCAGAGCACAGAAAATTTTCAGGACATTGCAAATACTATGTATGATATTATAATAATGGATATACATTTTTCCAAACCCATATGATGCATACCACAAATCTTGAACCCTAAGGTAAACTATGGATTTGTGTTAATTATGATGTGTTAATGTAGGTTCATTGTTGGTAAAAAAAAAAAAAAAAAGTTTCATTCCAATGAGTGCTATTGATAATGGGGGAGGGTACACATGTGTGCAGGTTGATGGCATATAAGAAACCTCTTTCCCTATTTCTCAATTTTGATGTAAACCTAAAACTGCTCTAAAAAATTTGACAAAAAATAATTTTTCTGTGTTCCATTTACTCATTCTTCTCCTCCTGCCAAACCTGGGTGAACCACTAATATTTTTATTATCCCCATAGTTTTGTCTTTTCAAGAATGTCTTATAGTTGGAATTATATATTATACAACCTTTTCATATTGTTTTCTTTCTGTTAGTGCCATACATTTAAAGTTCTTCTATATATCTTTATTGTTTGATAACTCATTTCTTTTTATCACTAAATAGCATTCCATTGTTTGAATGAACCACAGTTTATTTTTTTACCTACTGATGTACATCTTGGTTGTTCATAAGTTTTATTAATTATGAAAAAAGTTGCTTAAAGCATTGGTGTACAGGTTTTGTGTGGTCACAAGTTTTTCAACTTCTTTGGGTAAATACCATGCATTACCATTGGTGGATCATATGATAAAAGAATGCTTAGTTTTCTAAGAAACTGCCAAACTGACTTCCAAAGTGGCTTACTGTTTTGCATTCTCACCAATATGAAAGTGAGTTCCTGTTGATTCACAACTTTATAAATGACAATGTAAGTATTTCACATGTAAAAATTTTATTATCTGCACTTTTAAGAATTGGAATCCCATATCTACAGTCTTTAGCAATATCCCAAAGTAAGAGTTTCAACACTTGTGAATCTATTTATATATTTTTTAAACAGTCACTCTCAAAAGTTTTTAAGAGCAGTTTAATGTTGTCAGGAAAGTTAGAAACTTAAGCCAGTTTAAAGGTAAAGACACACAACTGAAAAATTATCCTATTTCATCTTAAAGAATGAATTTTAAAAATGTCTATAATTTTTTAGTAACAAAGCTCATGATTAACTTGCTCTATTTTGATTTACTTAACTTTGTTAATTGTTTTTTAGTTATGATCAATATTATAATTAAGATATACAACTAAGTTCAGATTAGACCTATAATATATTGTATCAAAAATATTAAAGAAGAATTTTTCAAATAATGAGACATTTATTCTTAGTGTTGCTTAAAATGTGTTATTATTAATATTTTGAGTGTCAAAAATATTTTTACTAATAGATGAAAAAATTTAAAACCCTTATTTTATCTTTGTATCATTCTTTAAAAATTTTGCATTTTGTTTTAGAAAATGTTTGAGAAGGCTAAAGTACAAATAAGATTTTTTTTCCTTATAAAGTAAATTCTTAGTGATGTTAATGATTTCAAAACTATATTTGTACTTCTTAGGCTTATATTATGATGTAGTCTTTTGTGTACCTCTCCACAATTGAAATGTGATATAGAAATCTTGAGGGCGACCCAAAGGAAAATAACATGATATGTGGTTAAAAGTCTGGGAAGTAAGCCTTGTTATGAAAGGTAGGACTGGGAGAAGAAAGAAGCAGAGACTTGTTGCCAAACTTCATAAGAGGCAGTGAATGAAACTCACTGGTCTCTGCCCTTTTCTTCTGAAGATCACAGTGAATATGGTTTAAATTGGGCAAATCTGGTGTCATGCTGGCATTATAGACTGTAAGTCACTATCTTTAAAGATTTTTTTTAAATAAAAACTGCATTTTTATGTAAACTGAAGGACAGTTATGATTGCAGGTTGAAAACTAAATTGGGTTCTCTTGATTCTCAGGATTGATGCTTTCCAGGGGAATCGTCTCCTTCCCAAAGACTATCCCCTTGAATGCTGCTACCACTCCTGCCCCACTCCTATCCAGTCACCTGAGTAAGAGGCTCAAAACTTTCTTCCAGATAGTATTTTACAACAGCCAAATTGTAGACCAGATTGGAATGTCAATATCCCAGCAGAACACCAAACTTCCCAACAGTATAGAAGTTAAACTAACATAATTTATGCTTTACTTTATGTGTTGTTCTTATTTCTGGGATTTCAATGATAATCCATTTTTTTTTCAAAAACATTCTCTAAAAATAGCAGATAAGATTTAAAAAGTATGCTAGTGGTAAAATTAAGGGAAAAAAACATTGTAAAAAAGATTAAATTACCTTTTTTACTACTTTTTTAAAACTGCCCTCCCAATGTGAATCAACTTTCTGCAGTAATATTTTTAAAGTGTTCTGGTGCTATGAAGAATGTTTAATTATGTGATTATCTTTCATGATGTGTGTAGTTAATTGTCCTTACATTGAATGTAGGTGATTTAGAAAAGTGAAAGTGAATGAGTAATATTCTGGCTGTGAGCAACAGATGTTATGCAGATTTAGATTTCTCAGTCACTTATAAATATTTCTTTTCAAGTCTAAAAAAGCAATTAATTAAGATTATAGACTAATAGCCATTGAAATCTAAGTTTAAGAATAACAAGCAATACGAGTCACAGAACTACAGAGCACTATTTTTTAAAAAAGATATTATATTCATATTCTTTAAAAAGTATCAAAATATGATTTTTATAAAATATAGAAAGCCTGGTTATAATTCCCTGAAATGATTTAGGCCACTCATATGTGAAGCAGTGTCTTTCTCTGCCTTTGACCAGTCGTCATATGGCCTTGCATATAACAAGACATCTTTTGTTTATTGAATGGTATAGGTAAGAGAAAAATAATAAGACGTGAGTTCAGTAGGCATCCTGTGTTAGCTGACAGACATTAATTCCCTTTTTATTTGAAAATAGAACATATTTTCATGGTGATTAACTACTCATCTACTCTTAGCTCATATAATTTAGGTAGGGTGAATGCAATTCGGAATCCAGGGGTAGTCATGTGGTATAGCTCCAGCCAACAAAAAACATCACATCCCTCACATACTTTGGCTCAGAGCTGGTAACATGATTTAGGCAGTGTCAAACTCTAGGAACTTTTGCTTGAGTGATTAGGAGTGAGACAGACACTCTTTTGCCTTGAAAAGTTTAGAGTTCAGGGATTCACCAAGAAAAGACATTTTCTTAGGAGAGAAGCCAAAAAGAAGGAAATAAAGCTGTGAGGCAGAGAAAGGTGAATATTGATGAAGTTGTTTGAGCTGCTGGATCTAGCCATAGATAGTTCTTTTCATAATTTTTGATTCCCCTGAGACCTTTCTTGACTAGGCCTCAACCTCACCTATAAAGACTTGGATAAACATAAAAGTTTCTAATGACTTGAGGCTGCATCCTTGGGATGACCCTAGTTCTCCTTAAAGTATCTGCTTAGACTGCCAAAAGAATTTATTGTTTGTTCCAGCCAGCACCTGAAGATAAGGTCCCTGTCTCTCATTCTCTATGGGAGAGTAGGAGCCTAGCTTTAATAAGCACTAGCTAGCAAACCCAATGGGTTTTACGTAGACAACCCCCTCTTTCTTTTTGTAATTTTTCATTCACCTGACTATTAAGCCCTGCTCATCCCCATTCCTATGTCCTTATTCTCCCTTTAATATCCCCAGTCATCTCTGTACAAATAAAAGTCCTGTTCATGCTAGACACTTTCCTATTGCAGCAGTATATTACTGATTAAAATCTGTCCTTACCATTTTAACTAGTTAGTGTTCAGCTTTATCTTTGACATTTGTTGTTTATGGGATCCAAAAACCTGACATACAGCAAATTGAGTTTAGTATCTCCATCATTTGCAACCACAAAGAATCATAATTATTTTACTCTGTTGTATTACCTGGAGTTCAATTTCCCCTCTCCATGTGCCTATGTTCATATTTTGTAAAATTGATCACAAAGATATCATAGTGTGGTAGTTGTTCCACAAAATTTCTCTTTAACCCTAGGAAGAAATAAGCATGAAGCTTGTTTGATACTTAAATTGAAATTGGCTTGATAGGAGGGAAACTATAAATGGTAGAAAAGAGTTTATAGACATAATAAAACGTTTTCTAGAATGTTTACTATTGACAGGATTTGTCTTTTCACAATCACAATTTTTTAATAAGTTCTTTCTTTTATTATTAGATGTTTCCCATTCAGTGAAAACCTTCAGATCTTTCCTCATCTCTTTCTCTTTCTCCCCTACTTCCCCTCTTTCTCTCCTTTCTTCCTCCCTCCCTCCCTCCCTCCCTCCCTCTTTCCCTCTCTCCCACCTTCCCTCCCTCCCTCCCTCCCTCCCTCCCTCCCTCCTTCCTTCCTTCCTTCCTTCCTTCCTTCCTTCCTTCCTTCCTTCCTTCCTTCCTTTTCTTTTTTATTCTGTTTTACATGCACAAACTCTAAAAGCTGAGCAGATATCTATTTAAGCATTTGTGCAGAAGAAAAGTCTTGTGCTTCAGATTAAATGAGATATGATAAACTGAAAGAATTAATACTAACTCATTTATACTTTAAACTATGGTTAAAAAGCCAATAAGGACCCTCTTTTTTCTAACTCTAATTTGATCTTATTAAAATAATGTGTTTAGTGTGGCTTTATCTATGGAGAAAAAAATGGATCAGAGATGGGCAAGGGAGACAAGTAGAGGGATAATATATAAGCTAGAAAGTGCAAATTTAAGATACTTCATAGAGACAAAAAAACTTGGAAACATGATAAGAGGATATCAAGGAAGACAAATAATTTATGTCAATGGAAACATTAAAGGCATATAATTATTTTTAAATTGAAAGAAGAGTAAGAAAGAGGACCTACTGAGTGTCAAAAGAGTAAAGGAACACAAACTGAGTGAATTAGAGAAGTGTATATTCTATTTTCTCCTGAGAGATCATTAGAAGAAGAAAGTTCATTGAAAGATAGGATCCAGTTTATTCAGTTGCTCTTCTGAAGCATGAAAAATATTTGACAAAAGCAGATGTTTTTTCTTAACTCTGCCTATGTTTTTATTGTTTTGACACTGTAATTTTTATGTTTGGAGAGAAAGACAACTTAGTCTTAACTGTCACTAATACCAACACTACTGTTGCAATGTTTTGTTTCTTTGAACTATAACAGTATAAATGTAGCTATTGACATAATTGACTTTAAAAAATACTCAAATACTCAAATAATCAATGACCTGTACATATAAATATATACTGTATCATGACATCATTAGTCTCTGTTTTTATGAAAATAATATTGAAAAAAATAATATGAATCTTCAGAAGATAGATGGTTTCTGAAAGCAACCATCTTATGTTATTTGCATAATACAAGAATGTCTATTAGAGTTATTTCTCTCAAACTTGATTGCCCGGTGAAATCAACAAGGACATTTAAAAAATAATTCCAATGCCCAGTATGCTCTCCAGAGACTCTAATTTAATTGGTCAGGAATTAAGACCAACTATTAGATTTTAAAAAGACAATATCTCCTTATGGGTCTAATTTGAATCCAAGATGAAAATTACTCTTTTGAGAGTCCAGAACAGGGGTGGACTTCTAGGCACTGTGGGAATTTCTACAGTGGCTTCCAAAGTAGCTGCTTTACACTCCAGAATTAGAGAATTAATGGGGGTAACATGCATATTCTATTAAAGCCAATAGTTCTCTAATGAGCTAAATACACTTTTATTGAAACTTAAGAAGTATTAATAATATTTACATGCCAAAAATGGGAACAACCTTTTAAAGAATTTTATAAGAAAACATGCAACCATTGTTTGTTATGGGATCCCATGATAATTATTAATGTAATGTAAAAGAAACATTCTCTTAATGGAAACTATTTTTAACACATTATGTAGCTTAAAGTGTGTTTGAAATTCTTAGGGATAGTAAAGTACTTGATAGTAATTTTTTTGTGTGTAGATAAGATGTGAGCTATTGTGTGTGTAGATAAGATGTGAGATTTGTCTATGGTTCTGGGAATTGTACCTAGTTATGTTTTCATTATGCAGCTTGTAAGATTTTATTTTTCATCTATGTCCATGCTACCCTGGACAAACCCAATCCTGTCTGATCTTAGAAGCTAAGCAGGGTCAGACCTGGCTAGGACTTGGATGGGAGACCACCTAGGGAGACCAGATGCTGTAGGCATAAAAAATCAAATAAATAAGGGATTGTAAACTGACAAGATCTTTGCAATCTGTGAGGTCAACCAAGAGTTCCCTCGTCTAAAAAAGAAAAAGATGATTTTACTTCTCTTGTCCTTGTGGACAATTCAAATTACCTGTGAGATATAATTGTTACAAATTATTCTAAGTTTATCTTAGAGTCTCTAAGAAAAATATGTTTTATTGTCAAACACTTTGTAATTTTGTAGAGCCTTTGAAGAGATATACCCTAAAGGCATCATCTTATCAACTAATGCATTAAGGCTATTTTAATAAGTATGTATTATTTATTAGTAAGTGCTAGAAAATAATTATAAAATACTATCTGGGGTCTTCATTTGGGTATTTATACTTTATCACTAAAAAATATACAGTGACTTTTAAGATACTGTATGCAAACATAAAAAATTTGATAAGGTAGTGAAAAATATTGTTTAGTTCAGAATCCTTAGTTATGGATAAAGATGACATATCTAGAAGTGGATGGCTGACTCAAAGAATATGTGTTATTTTAATTTTAAAAGACATTACCAAGTTATCCTACATGAAGTTTAAACTAATATTCTGACCTAAATATATGAGAATAGCTTCCCCATAAATTAATAGCATAGCCATTATTCTGATAGTTATAAATGACATTTTACTATAATTTTAATATAATAAATATTAATCATAATCATGTCTTAATTATAGTGTGTTGAACATATTTTCACATATTTCTGTTATTTTTTAAAGATTGTTTATTATGTTATTTACTGATTTTTTTGTAATGTGATAGTTTCATATGATAGTTTCATGTAGGCTTTGCACTTTTAAAAAGTGACTATAGTTGTTGCTCTGTGTATATGTACATACATGTTTGCATTTATGTGTGTTGTAAATTCGTTTTTCAGGTTAATTGACTTTGGAATCCTTGTTTTTTGAGAAATGGAAATCTTTAACTATTGTATAATCAAAGTTATCAATCATTTATATTGTATTTTTTAAGTTTTATATCCTATTTAGGAAAGCCTTCCACATTCAGAGATTATGGCTATAATAATCTCCCATGCTTTTATTTCCTATTTTTTTGCGGTATAACTTTTTAATTCTTTTTCCTGTTTTTCATTGAAATATAGCACTTGGTGAGAGAGAGCTGGAAATAGAAATAGAGTGAGATAGAGAGATAGTGTCAGAGACAGATGTAGACAGACAGACAGACAGATAAAACAAAGTAAAAATTTATGTAACTGTAACCTAAATACAGAGAATGTTACTAGAACCTCAGGAGTTTTATATTTATTTTCTAGAATTAGTGTAAAAAATTACCACAAATGGGGTTGCTTGATACAAGAAGACTTTAAATTCTCACAGTTCAAGAGGCCAGAAGCATGTAATCAAACTTGCCAACTGGGCTGATTTCTTTCTTTTGGGGAATTTATCATGAAGCAATTTCAGTTTTCACTTTTCTTTGGGAAGTACTGAATCAGCTATATTCAACAGGTACAAAATTTATCAAAATTTTTATTTATTTTACAATTTTGGTAATGCGTGTAGCTAAAAATTTGTTCACTTAAAATAAATATTCAAATGTATAGTCATAAATTTCATATCATTTTATTACATCATTATAATGTGTGTGGGGTCCAAAGCAGTGTCCTATTTTCTTTCTATTCCAAGTACTAAATTTGGTCTTTGTAGCTGCTCTGTTATATTTACTTTTCATTTTGTAATTTTCTCCTATATTCTTTACTTTTTCTTCCCTTATTTTTCTGGATTTAATTTGCTATTTTCAGTCAAATTCATAAATCATAAAATGTACTAAAATAAATTCCCTTATGAATATGGTTTTAGTTTATTTGCATGTGTTTTCATACATGATCTTTTCATCATTTAGTCAAATTTATTTTTTAGTTTTTGTAGCACTTTTTCTTTGACCCTGAGTTTTTTAAAGTATGACTTCTTAATTCCCAAATGTACAACTTTTTTATTTTGTTTTTAATTAATTCATATTAATTACATTTTATACTTTACATTAGGGTTCATATTTGTGTTGCACAGTTCTAAGCATTTTCACAAGTGCATAATATCTTGTATCTACCATTACGCTGTCTTACAGAATTATTTCTTTATTCTAAAAATTACCTGTCCTAGACCAATTTATTCTGCCTCCCATCCTCCCAGTTGCTGACATCCACTGACCTTTTACTATCTTAAAAATTTTGCTTTTTGAACATGTCAGTTAATTGGAATCATACAGGATGTAGCCTTTTCAGACTGGGTATGTTTTCTTTCATGTTGTCCTCTAGAAATTTTATAATTTTGTGTTTTAAATTTAGGACTATGATCATTTTAACTTAATTTTTATAAAATGTATAAAGTAGATTCATTTTTTATGTAGTTGCCTGTTTATTTTAGCATTATTTGTTAAAAGACTATCTTTTCTTCACTGACTTCTCTGTACTCCTTTGTCAAAGATCAGTTGTCCGTATTTGTGTGGATTCATCTATTTCCTCTTGCAGTTCTATCAGTTTTGCCTCCAATACTTGAAACTTTCTTGTTACACACATACACACTAAGGACTGTTATGTCTTTATGCAGAATTGACTTTTTTATTCTTATTTAGTGTCCCTCTTCATCCCTGACAATTATTCTTATTCTGAAGTTCATTTAGTAAAAATTAATATAGCTACTACGGCTTTCCTTGGATTAGTGTTAGTATGGTATATAATTTTTCATCCCTTTAACTGTAATCTATCTGGGTCTTTATATTTAAAGCAGATTTCTTATAGACAACATACAATTGGGAGTTTTTTAATCCAATCTTTTAGTCTCTGTTGATATACTTATACCATTTATATTTTTATTATTTATTCATAGTTGGATTAATATCTATCAACATATCTGTATTTTATTTGTTGCACTTATTCTTGATTTCTTTTTAAGTTTCTTTTTTGACCTTTTTTTTTGAGTACTTGCGTGATTTTATTCTCCTTCCTTAGCATATAAATTATATTTCTTTTAATTTCTTTAGTGATAAGGTAGTGAAAAATATTGTTTAGTTCAGAATTAGAGATCTGATATACATTTATAATATACATCAATACATAGTTGTAGTATACACTAACAACTAGTCTGAATCCATTTTCAGAAAACACTGTACCATGTAATGAATAGTGCAGGTACATTATAACAGAATGTCCCTAATTCCTCCTGGCCTTTCAGTGTAACATTGCTGTCATAGATTTTACTAATTCACAAACTATAACCTTCCAGTACATTATTGGTGTTATTGTATTGAAAAAAAGTTTTTTATTAACTCAGTTAAAAATAAGAAAAATAAATATGATAATTTACCTGGCATTCTTTCTCTGATTCTCTTCCTTACTTTATGTAATTCTGTTTCCAACCTATTATTAATTTCATTTTCTCTGAAGAACTTCTTTTAATATTTCTTGTCAGGCAGGTTTACTAGCAACAAATTCCCTCAGATTTTGTTTTTCTGGGAAAGTATTTCTCTTTCACTTTTGAAGAATTATTCACTAGATACAGAACTCAGGTTTTTTTCTTTCTACATTTTATTTCACTCCACTTTCATCTTGCATGGTTTCTGAGAAGTATGATGTCATTCTTATCTTTATTTCTCTATAGCCAAGATGCTTTTGTTTTTAGCTCTATCAAATTTTCTCTTCTTAATTTGGTAAAGTTTTAATATGATATACCTAGATATAGATTTTATATTTATATTTGTATTTATATTTATATTATTTATATTTATATTTATATTTATATTTATATTTATCCTTCTTGTTCTTTGTGCTTCTTGGGTGTATGGTTTAGCATTTGCCTTTTATTTTTTTAAAATTGGCAGTCATTATAACTTAAACTACATTTTTGGCCTCTTTCCCTCTTTTTCCTAATCTTTTAATTATATATATTATATCTTTTGGATTAATCCCACAGTTCTTCAATATAAAGTCATTAGCTTATTCATAATAGTTATTTTAAATTCCTTGTCTAATAGTTCTAAAATGTCTATCAGATATGATGCTTTATGCTTGTTTTCTTCTCAGACTGTGTTTTTCTTACCTCTTACTTAGTATGTCATATAATTTTTTGTTAAAATCTTGATATGAGGTACTGAGTAATAAGAAAAGATTTTATACATACACACATTTAGTGTGTAAGATTTTTTACTTCCTGGCTAGAATTATGCTGTTTAATTTTTGCTATAGATGCAGGTGTTGGAGGCTTCAATTTTTTCTAATATTCTTGTATTTGTCTCCCTTGTTCTTTTTTTGATTTCCCTAGAAAGCTTCATTGAAATACAGTCTATTTCATGCAGCTGTCTCAGTTTTAATACAGTATTTTTATACTATTATACTGGAGCACTGTTGATGTGGTTCTAAGTTATCATAAGGTATATAATAACCTATATAATCTATAATTTTATAATTAGTACTTCTTTCCTTTTAGTTGACTACAGTACCTAACCTATGACCTTCAAGAGCAATTTTTAGCCTTTTTTTCCCTCTCCCCTTTTGTGAGACAAGAAGGCTAAAGGGAGATAATATTGATTAATTGTTCTTTCCTAAAATGGGTTAAGCCTCTGGTTAAATATTTCTCCTTAAGGGCAAGACTTTTTTACAAAAGAGAGAATAAATACTCTTGGCATATTTCAGAATGGCTATCTTTTCCTTTTTCTTGTCAGAAGCAGTAGAAAATTTTTCTCTGATCTCCATTGAGAGAACCCTATGGAACTCCTGGAGGTAAAACTAACAAAAGTGGGTGGAACGGAACTGATGCCTGGAACCAAAGATATATTTTTTAAATTTTTATTAGTTTCAAGTATATAATACATTGGTTAGACATTCATATAATTTGCAAAACTATCCCCCTAATTGCTCCTTCGCTCCCTTGGTTTTCCACTTAGCTAATATATTAACACTAACTGCATTCCCTATGTCATGCTTCTCATCCCTGTGACTATTAACTCTAAAGCCAGCTTGCACTCAACTTGCAGCAATTCATCAACTGCTATTTACAAATTCCTAACAATTACTAGCTTTAGCAGTTTTTGTTCCTTTCAAGAAGACTTGTCTGTATCACCTGTCTTTTCATATTTGAGAACAATAGTTTGTTAGGTCACCTCACTTTGATGATGGATCTAAAAAGAATTATTGGTATTTATTTCTTTAGCTCTTTTCATTTTGTAAGATTGGAAAATAACAACTTCTAAACTCTTTATGTGTCTAAATAAAAACAATAGCCCAATTTTGTCTAAATTGATTGTTGTTTTTTATTTTTAACTTAATTATTCTGTGTTCATGAAAAATATAATTACTTTTGGCCCAGTATAATGACAATATTGGATAAATAATTCCTATGAATTTAAAAAGAATATGTATCTTGCAGCTTTGGTGTTAGTGTTTCACAAATGTCAAAATAGTTGTATGCATTGTTCGAATCATTTATGTGCTTAATAAATTCATATTCTTTTTTAAAAACTGATAGATGCTTATTAATATCTCCTATGGATTTTGAATAATCTGAGACATTTATTTTCCGCACATAAATAATTTTTATGCTTTTTTTTATTTTTGCTTCATGTATTTTCAGACTATATAATGTTAGACATCACCTTAGAGAATTGTTCCATCTTTCCAATAAATAGTTATTATTTTGAAATGTTTCTGTCATTGGTAATGTTTCCCCCATTAGGGTCCATTTGTGTAATATGAATGTTGCCTTCAGGTTTTATTTTGCTTAATCTTGGTATAACATTTTTTTTTTCTATTCCTTCATTTTTACCCTCTTGCATACTTACATTTTATCTATATTTCTCAAAAATATATAATTGAATCTCATTTTTTGTTTTCCATGCCTTTTAATTGAAGCATGTACTTCATTTACCTTTGACCTCATTACATACATCTGTTTAATATAAAATATTTAATATCATATGGCTATATTTTAAATATATATGTATGTATATATATATATGTATATAACTGAGGTATAATTATACTCAATATTTAATTGGGGTATAATTAACATCTGTCACCATTCAGTTACAGAACTTTTTTCTTGTCATGAATACTTTTAAGATCTACCCATTTAACAACTTTTAATAATGTAATACAGCATTATTAACTATAGTCACCATGTTGTATTTTATATCCTCATGACTCATTTATTTTAAATGGAAGTTTATACTTTTGACTCTCTTCACTATTTAATTTTAAATTTATTACTTACTGTTTACTTTTTGTTTATGCCCATTATGATATTGTTACCTTTTTTGAATTAATTATAATTAAATTTCTTCATCTATTTGCCTTAGTACAGTCTGGAGATTATATCATGTATCCTTGACTTACCAAAGTCTAATGTAAATTTGAACACATTAATACAAATTTATACATTTACTCTACTCTGGACTTATCTATAAGATTGTTGTGTGCTTTACCTTTATATTTATAAAATTCACAATATATAATTTTTAAAGTTTTATACATATTAATATTTAATTGGATATATCCACATTTATGCTTTTCATATAAAACATCTTAATTTTTTCATAATTTTTATACAGTTCAAATTATATCAATTTGTATTCTACCAGTAATAAACCATATACTTTTATTTGCCTAAATTATTTTTTAAATCTTTTTACCTATAAGTTATTTTAATTTATTGACAGAATTCAATACATTCAAGAAACCATTCAGTTGTTATCTGAATCCCATTGTTTTGGTAAAAAGGTTTCATATTGTATGGCGGTATTTTTAGTTTAATCTATGTGGATTTCAAAATTTCTGGTGAAGGTATTTTTCCAAAAGATTGGTCATTTTTTAAATTTTATTTTACTTTATTTATTCTCCACTTCTTTGATATGTCTTCTTTATTATATATTAACTTTTTATATTATTTCATAAATTAACTTCTCTATATACTTGGATATTTTTATTTTTACACTAATTTGCTGTCTATTTAGGCATTGACTTTAATTTGTTATGTAATATGTTATTATAATAAAGTTTATATGATCAATTCTGACAATAATCTTTTGAAACTATTTTTAAGTTATCCCTCCATGGTCTCCACACCATATAAATTTTATTATTTTTGCCTTTAAAAAAGTCACGTTGGTATTCTTAATGAAAAAATAGTTTGTCATATTTTTTGATATTTTAAGTTTATTTTATTATTAAATGTATTGCATAATAGTTAAAACAAGGCATTTTATAATTTAGTTTCTTTTTACTTAGTAATATCCAGTTGGAGATTGATATTCTTCCACAGTCTTGCCTGGTCATTATTAAAGCTTAATTTATAACTTACTTCATCATTCCGCTTTTCTATTCTTCTGCTAAGTTCTTCCCTAGCTATATGAGTTTGATATCATATATTTTGAAATTCATGTTTTATTTTGTTGTTTTTGATATTGTTGTTCTTATGTTGCTATCGTTGTTTGATTGCTTGGCTATGGTCTCTTTTTTGTGGAGCATAGCATCCAATAGTTCTTCACAAAAAGTACACTGGAGTATTTTTTCTTTTTTTTAATATTCAAAGTCTGAAAATATTTTATTCCACTTTTACCCCTGACGTATAGTTTTCCACGTGTACCACTCTGACTAAATACTATATTTTCCTCTGTAACAGCAAAATGTTCTTTCTTTGTAACACTTTCTTCCTTCTATTTCTAGTGTAGATATTTCTTTCAGTGCCATTCTTTTTACCACAATGCATTTCTCCGTCCTCGGCCATGGTAGGTGTCATCAAGGCCATAAACTTGGCATTCTCTCTAGTTAGCAACCTCTTAATCTTCTGAAGTAAGGGGGATTTACCCAACTGTGGGGGGTTAGAGACAGAATCTTGGTACCTATGACTTCATAAAGTCACTTTAACTAATTTTCTAATTTCTGTTCCACTATGTGCTTTGACTTTAGCAATGCCTTTTGGTTTTAGAGCCTGGCTTTGTCACATTAATTAGCTTGTCTCTTTTTGGCATTCTCCCTTCTGGTATTTATGTTGCAGGCACTAATTTTATGCCTTTTGTATTAATAACTATTACATTAGAAGGTATCCATAAAAAAGAGTTCTGATAACCATGTTGATTGAAACTGTTTTAAAACCAAATTATTTTTTAATGACATTGTATATCGTATATTTGTAGGAAAGAAAAAAGTAAGTTTACAGATTTAATTTTTTGTTTGATTTTCTTTATAAATGTCTCTTCCTTATTTTCCAGACTTCTATTTAAATGTCAACCTTTTAGTGAAGTCTTGCCTGGCCATGTACTAACTGCATTGCTTGCTCTTGTGTTGTGCTTTTACACTGATATCCTAGAACTTATCTGAAATTTTTTATTATATTTTATACATTTTATTTTTTATGTCTTGTTCAGCACTATATATCAAACAAGTTGAAAAATGCCTGTTTGAAGTATACAGTTAGTGTGCCATAGATATTTGATGAATGAAAGGCTATACGAATGAATATGACATCTTGCTTATTGAGGATTTGGGTCCTGAAAAACATGTAATGAAAGGATAGCTTATTGGCACATTACCTGTACATACCTTGACATAGGTTAGATACTTAATAAAATGTTGATTTAATAGACAGGGGAGAATTTTAATTGTCACTTCAGATGGAAATTTCTATATCATACACCTATTTTTCTGGTAAGCAAAGCCCATGTATATCAGAGGTTATGGTATGTATTCAGAACATTAATTATGTGATCTAATTCTTTAAATTATTTTTCAAAACACCCCATCTGAATTTCAACTGGTAAATATTTCCTACTTCAATTAATAAATATAGTATCCTAAAATATAATCTTGTTACAACTTTATTTTTTATTTTTATTTTTTATTTTTATTAAAAATTATTGAGGTGACATTGAAAACAATATCAAATAAGTTTCAATGTATCATTCAACAGAAAGCTGTGTACATATTTCACTGTGTGTTCACCACCCAGAGTTAGATTTCTTTCTGTCACCAACTATTTGACTCCTTTTACCCCTGTCTACCCACCTTCCCTAACCACTAATCCACTGTCCTTGTCTATGAGTCTGTTTGTTTGTTGCTTTCAGTTTTATATCCCTTGTATGAATGATAGATATTATATGGTTTTCAACTTTGTTTGCTAGTTTTCTGTGGTTTTTAGTATTCTAGTGCAACATGAATTCTTTGCTATATGAGCCCAGAAGAACAATTTGTTCTTAAATGACCTTTTCTTCTCTTTAGGAGAATCAATGTTCTGCTGTTTTACTATTTGTGAACTTTTACACATTGTTGTATATATATTGTTAAAAAGTATACCAAAAGAAAGGTCCTTCAAGGGACTAGAAAAGAAAAATTGAAAACTTTAAAGCATCAGAGTAAAATGTATATTTCATGTCATGGTAGTGAGTGCTGCATTATATTAACAATTTAGCTATAGGATCAGTGACTTTGCTGTCCTTTATTGAATTTCTAATATCATAAGAAAGTTACTAATGTGATAAAAGTCTTAAAGTATTACTGACTTTCTCTCATGCTCTTGAAGTGAAATGTTATAGTATTAGTAAAAACAGAGTTTCAAAATACCATATAAACTGACCAAATGATAAAAGGACTAAAACAAAAAAAAATCAATAATACAGTTTATTCAGTTGATCTATTTGAAGCTTCTCATATTTCATTTCAGATCTTATTCTTTTAGTGGCTTCTGCTCATTGATAAGAGTAGAAGTTGAAAATTCCAACATCCTCTGAAACAACATCTAGTTTTCCATAGATTGTCTTGCTAAGAAAAGCTCTGAAAATTGCTGGTAGTATTATTTACAGAAGAATGATAACAAAGTCCTTGCAACACAATAAATGTTGCTGGTGGCTTTATAAAACGTTTAGCAAAAATAAAGTGTTCAGTAAGAAACTCACCCCCTAAAGTTATTACCTTTTTTTTCTTAATTGTTTCATTTCTTTTTGTTTTTGGTCTTGTACATATGGAATGTTTTAGTGTGACAGAATGTCATGTCTTAAGGGAGTAACTTTTATTTTCTATAAACATCGTATTGAATATGAAAATTAAGAAAAACAGGGAAAATATTTACTTTTCTACAGTCCTGGAGAGACAAAATAATTATTCTTTACCACTCACTAAATTTTGCTAATGTAAATTTATTACAGTTGTCTATAATTAAAATGCAGCATAAACTAACCAGAAAACACATTTTAAAAGCACACACACTTTCAAACTGATTTCATAGCTTGACCTTTCCTTAAGAGCAATTCTGTATTATTTGAAGAAAATAAAATCCTTAAAATTGTGTTTCTTATTGAGGATTTATATATTCTCTAGTAAAACAGCTACTTTGGGTTAGTAATTAGTGCTTCTTGCCCAAATCTTTTTCTTGTAGATGCTATGCATAATTAAATGTCAAAATATAGTTTGGAAGATAAATTTTAAGAGGCAAGCATTAAAACATTTGTTCTGTAAATTTGGAAACAAATCACAGAAATTATTAATACTTCTATATTTTTTTCTGTTATTAGACCACAAAATGGAAATTGGTGATATCAGTTTATACAACTGAAAAGATCTAACTATTTTTTTTAAATCTCTTGGTTATTCCATGTTTCTTTGCCACAAAATATATGTCATCAGACTAATCTTTAAGTTTCTGTGAAACTGATTCTTAATTATGTTTATTCATATTTTATTTATATACTTTGTACCATATGTTTTTTAAATTTAAAATCTATGTTAGAATTTTATTAAAGTTCCACAAATTTTTAGAGTTTAGTAGTTTGTATTTGATTAAGAGAATGAGAGTAGTGAAAATCACCAAAATGTGTATTACAGCAAATCTTGAATCAAGGACTTACACATCATTCATTCTAACAATCTCTACGTTTCTTTAAACCTCACAATGTGCCTCTAACCATAATGCTATATACATTTATTTTCCTTACTGGTATATAAGCCAGATGTGGGAAATTTCTTTGCACACCATGACATTTACATCATAACATAATATAACCCAGAGAATATAGAACCAATATAAAACATATCTCAAAATAGCAGTTTTAATGAATTCAATCATTCATTGCTTAAGAACACTGTTTCTCTCAGAAACCTGATGTCTACTGAATTTAATATTTCATAATTTTATTCATAGGTTTGTTTATTTGATTAGATAAAAGTAATAGTGGTAGATAGGTATACTATTACAAATATGAAATTCAAAATAATATGTTAATAACTTCCAGCCAAAGATCTGCCAGAACACATATAGTTTAACAAGTTGTGTTTGTTGTTCATTCCAACAAAGAATACACTCCCTAGGGAACCATGTGAAGCCTCAGAAAGTGCATGTTAGGTAATTTGAAGAAAGGTTTAAAGAAGTGGAAACTTATTCAAGATTGTATGTTATCAAGGATTGGAGCAAATTTATAATTGGGTGTTTTTAAATCTTATGTATTGGGAGGAAATACTAGACACAGAGTAAAGATATAATTTATAAATAAGCTACAGTGGGAGATGCTGTTATTTTGTGACTTGACAGTGTTTCTCTTTTGCTTATGTTCAGATGTGATTACATAGTGGTCTTGTGTTTATTTTGACCTAACATTGTCAGAGTGACCTTGTCTGATGTTGATGTTCTTTAAAATGGTTTATATTCAAGATGAGAATATTCAGACTGAGCTATGACTACAAACAAAGCTGGTTCATAGTAACACCAAAGCCTCGCTGATATTACAGTTCCTGGAGGTCAAAGATCACTTACCTCTTCTTCAATAATGAGTACATTTTAATAAATGGGCTAGTAAACAAAATGTTCATTAAATCTATTTGGACTTTGTATTATAAAAAAAAATATTGAAGAGACTGCCTTAAGAAGTTTGATGGAATAATATTTTTTTCTTGAAAATTATGTATAATATGATACTCATTTTTTTAAAAGGTAACCTAATAAGTCATAGAAGTAGAGAGTCAAATATAACTACTTATTTTGTATGGGACCTTTGTAACTATACATGTGAAATAAATTATTTTTGCTCTCCATTATACTAACATTATGTCATTGTTTTTAACACAAATTGCTAATATACATAAAAATGACTTTCCATGTTCCTGAATGAGCCTGGTTTACAGTCTTTGATTTCATCCCATGAGTTGATGCTAGACATCCTGAGTAGTTTGAGGCTTATTGTAGATATTCTTTCCTTTGAATCTTCCAGAGGAAAAATTAGCTTTTAGCTTTATCAATGTATAGAACTGTTGCCCCTCTTGGAAAAATTACCATATAGATACAGAAAAAAATTATTACAAGCTTCTAGTTGTCAATATAAATATTATTAGCTGTGTTAATTATAAGTGAATGTTTGACAAACCAAGTTCAGAACACAGGCTCCCGTACGGAGCCTTGACAGTCTCTGTGTGAATGGTCCATCACTACACTCCTATTTTCAGAAAAAATGGATTCAAGTTTCATGAATGTGAAATTTAAAACCATATTTCTAGAGCTCTCAGTGGAGGGCTTCTTGACTAATTTAATAAGAATGCTCCTTCTCATAGTCTCAGGAATTGATAAGAGACTGCCTAAAGGCAAAAGAAAAACTTGAGCCTTAGTGAGATTATCAGTTCCACAAGTTTAACCTCACCACTGCATCAGAGAACCAATAGTAATTTTATTTGCTTTGTAAATCTAGAAAGAAAGCTTAGCCATTGTGCAATGTAGAAGGCGACTGTTATCATACATCTCTGACAGCTTGAAATGCTTGGTTTAATATCAGCAAAGTTACAGGCTTCCCAGTTATTTTTGTCATTCTTCCTGCCCAAGTTCCCAATCCCCAATATCACCAAGTAGGACTGAAACAAGTGTTCAGACTGAAGAGAGGTTTACAACTGAATGGAAAAGTTACTTGGATATTTTTTATGTTAGGGCACTGCTGCAATTGCTAACCATATTCCAGTCACAGAAGAAGCCATGTGTTTAGGAACATGTCTATATAGCCCTTATTACTGGTCAATTAAGAGATAACAACAGTGTGGCAGTAATTTGCCTCTCTATCTGCAACAATTTGTCACTAACTCTAAAAGCCCCTTATCCTAGGAAGACAGCCCTAAAATAACCTGAAGAACTAAGAATAAAATATAACCAACAAAGGAAGATTTCAGTTAAGAGTTGCCCAGCAACAAAATTAATTTGTCATCATTACACATTACTTGGTATGTCCTAAATATTATTTTATTTCATATAGAGGTTGAAGATAAATCTTTCAAACTATGGAAAATAAAGGTAAAATTATATTTTCAGAAATAATAGAATATTTGAAATAATTTGCATTTTATTACTTCTAAGAAAAGTTTTGAATTTTCATGTAATGTAGATATTCTGATTACCCAGGCTTGTTTTATGTTAAAACATACAAATAAAAAGAAAAAAAAAATTTCAAAAGATTCAGCTTTCTCTTTATTATATCACCCAGAAAATTGCTAGAGGACATTATTGTCATTTTTCTCATACTAAGAAATTTACAAAGTGAATTTCTTACCAGTTTAATGACCAAAAAAAATAAATAAATAAAACCGAGAACCTACCAATTTATATATAATCTACTTAAGCCTTGTGGGAACGTACTATCTTTATTTTCATTTTATAAATAATGAAACTCATTTATAAGAATGGTTAAACTACTTGCCAGAGATTATATAACTAGTATTAGAGCATAATCCATGTTTTTAAACTGCTTTACAAAACAGTGGAAATAGTATAAAAAAATGTAGTCACTCAACACAGGATAATTATATAACTAATCTCCCCCAACAAATTTATATAAGTTCCCAGTTTACACAGGTTAATTATTTAATCTCTCCAACAAATGTTTATGTGAATAACAAATACTAAAAAAGTATTCAATCAAAATGAATTATGAAAGACATCTCAAATTTTCCTATGATGTTCTTTCATTTATTTATTTGAGGGTTTGGGGGTAGTTTTAGTAAATAATAGATTAGTGGGAGATTAATACAGTAGTAGTGTTTATTAACAATAAGATCATGGTAGTTTCTATTTTCATAACTATGATATAAAAATACCAAATGAAAGTATTATTTTCAAAAACTTATTTGAATTCAATATTTTTGGATACAAAAGAAAGCTTATCTACCTCTCCTCTTGATAATCTTACAAACCAAACACTCTCTCCTTTCAAAAAAAAAATAATATAAATAAGTAATAGAAATCAACTTTATGTACTACAACCAAGGCATGCTATTTAATTACATGTTTTCTTGATCCTCTCAATACTCAAGAATGTCATAAATATGAAAACTATTTTCAGAGTAGAAGTAACTAATCATGATCTTCCTTCTTTAAAATGTCTTATGAATTCTAAATGAGGGAACTTTACTTCTTAGGGTTTAGAAAAGTTACCTTATTAATTTTCAACAAGAATATTAAATACAATTAAAGCTTGAAACACAAACATTTCTTTGCTATACAAATTGTTTGAAAAGTCACAACTACAAAAAGATAAGAGAAAAAGAACATTTAATAACAAGATTATATAATCCCTTCAACAAGATAACATACTAATCTTTTGTTATTTTCTATCAGATTTACACATTTTATTTTGCTTTAATGGTCGACAAATGTTCAGTAAATTTATTTTTGGAAATCTGTTTTCAATCTTCAAATTTACAGTTGACATTTAAAACTATCATTACAATTCACACCATTGATGCATATCCTAAATTACTCTATTTTGTTTAATGTAGCTTCATGTGTATGAAAACACACTGTTAAATTTAAAATATCAAATTTGCATTCTTCCACTTCATCAGGTGAACTATTTGAAGCAAAATTTCCAAGCAATAATATCTGATACATATATCTGATGAGAGTATTTTTCAGTTAAATTACTCTGGGATTATAGATTTCAATTTAACATCGAAAAATATTTTCAGTGTTTTCTAAAGTACTTGTTTTATTTGAGAGATGGTTTTGGTTTTCATTAAGATATGAAACAGTAATCATTTTTGTTTGGAAGTAATATTTTTGGAAGCAAATTAGAGTTCTGCTAATGCTAAAAATCTCCTTGAAAATGACACATAAAAACAACTTGAACAGCAATAGAAAGAACAGAGTGTTTAATATCAACTTCCAGTGACAGTCATTCTTAAGGGAATTTCTTGTATATAAAAGAGAAAAATAATCACTATACAATAAATTACCTCTCATTTTGACAGGTGTCTTTTTGGTCAATTCATATTAAATAGTATGTGGTAAATGCACATTATCAGTATTTGCAAAATTAAATTGATAGTGTTATCTAACCTACAGCCAAAGAAACCAAACTACTGTGACTGAGGTTTCCAAAGTACATAAAGGACGGCTTTCATTAGATCAGACATATTTTGAATGAACATATTCAATGAGTGATATATGCTTAGCATTTGATGATACTCTGCTAGTCATTCAGACTATCTTTCTCCCAGAAGAGTTTGACCTATACTGAATATCATTCCTGAGGATTCAATTGAGAAGTAATGTGTCAGATCTCCTGTGTCAGGAAGTAATTAAATCTTAACCAAAGGAATAATAGGTCTGTGTAAATATAAAACAATATTCAGCTGTTTTAATGAAATAATGTGATAGAAATAATAGATTTTTATCAAACCAAATCAGTTAGTTGGTTAAAGCCCTCTGTCTATCATAGCAAAACAAAAGGGTACATGGGTGTGTGTATGTGTTTTTGCAACTTATTTGTGACCCTGGTGAGCAATTCCTAAGAAAGCTTTTAAGGTCTTACATGAACTCAAAGAGAAATACATTATGCAGTTAGATTTACGTATTCATTTGAAGGGTAGAGTACATTTGACTTGCTTAGTATTGAAGGTTAGATCTGGCACAATCAAACTATTTGATCTTTCAAATTGCATCTAAAATTTTTAATTGATTATCTTTTAAAAATCACTGTAGATAAGTGAAAGGGATACATTTCTTTAAATAATGGTTGGTGAAATAACATGAAACACTGAACATAGCAACAAAAAAGAATAACCGTGTTCTCATAGAGATAAACATAAAGTTCAATTTCACTAAAAAGTCAAGAATCACAATGAGGAAATTAATGTTCTACTATAAAACTTTCACCAAAGTGCCTATACATAAGATTCACTGCAGACACATTTGTAAAAAGTAGATGAACAGATTTCATCACAAAGTATTCATTTTTTTCACTTAAAGGAAAGACTTGACAGAGATGCCAGTAGGATCTTCTCAAAATTAGAAATAAAGAAAAAGCCTTTGCTTTTTCCCCTCAGAAATTGGTCTTCAAACAATGGGAAAGACTATATTTACTTATTCTACCAGTTAAATATATACTTTATTATATATGCAAAATTTGTGAAAACCTTATATATTAAAAAACAGATGATTTTATAATACTTTTACATTTTAACATAAATATTACTATTTGTATGATGTATATCTATACTTGTATATGTAAGTATATACGTGTGTATTTGTGTGTGTGTGTGTGAATGCACATATTCCAGTTTCTTTATAGAACTCAAGGTGAGAAAAAAATTTTCTCCAGATAGTTACATACTTTCCACTAGTAGATAAGAGGCTCTAAATATACTGAGTTTCTTTTTACTCTGGATGCTTGCACAAATAAAAACTAATAGCTATAATTTCATTCAATTTTCAACTCCATAAAGGTCCTCAAATTAGATTTTTATTTTTATTTTTTGTTTCCTTTTTTAAAGAATTTAAGTATTTTTTATTTTTCAGTTACAGTTGGCATATAATATTATATTAGTTTCAGATGTACAACATAAGATTAGACATTTATATAACTTATGAAGTGAGCACCCCAATAAATCCAGTACCCATCTGACAGCATACATAAATGGCATTTGTCTTTCTTTGTCTGACTTACTCCATTCAGCACAATACCTTCCATGTCTTTTTATGTTGATGCAGATGGCAAAATTTCATTATGTATGAGAAATATTTCATTGTATATATGTACCACCTCTTCTTTATACATTTATCTATTGATATACAGCCAGGTTGACTTCGTACCTTGGCTATTTTAGATAATGCTGTAATGAACATATAGATTCACATTATCCTTCAAAGTAATATTTTATATTTCTTCAGATAAATACCCAGAAGTAAGATAACTGGGTCCTTATTTGTCTCTTATTGTAACCTTTGTTTTAAAGTCTATTTTGTCTGGTATAAGTATTGCTAAACTTGCTTTTTGTTTGTTTGCATTTTCATGAAATATCTTTTTTTATCTCTACTTTCAGTCTGTGTGTCTTCGATGTGAAGTGAATTTCTTATAGGCAGCATATGTAAGGGTCTTGTTTTCTTATCAATCTTCTCTTTTTATTGTAGTATTTATTCCATTTACATTCAAAGCAATCATTAATAGATATGTAGTTATTGCCATTTTATTATTCATATTTTTTATTCTCCTTTCCCTTCTTCCCCTTCCTCCTACTCCTGTTCCTCCTTCTCCCTCCTTTCCTTCCTTCCTCCTTTCCTTCCCTCCCTCCCTCCCTCCCTCCCTCCCTCCCTCCCTCCCTTCCTTCCTTCCTTCCTTCCTTCCTTCCTTCCTTCCTTCCTTCCTTCCTTCATTCCTTCCTCCCTCTAATATTTCCTGTAATACTGGTTTGATGTTTATGCACTCCTTTAGCTTTTTCTTGTCTGGAAAGCTCTTTATCTGTCCTTCAATTCTAAATGATAGCCTTGTTAAGTAAAGTGGTCTTGGTTGTAGGTCTTTGCTTTTCATCATTTTAAATTTTTTGTGCAAATTCCTATTGGCCTATAAAGTTTCTGTTGAGAAGCCAACTGTCTGTCACTTTTAAGATTCTTTGTCTTTAGCAGTTAGCATTTTAATTATGATCTATCTTAATGTAGGCATGTTTTGGTTCATCTTGTTTGAGAATATCTGTGCTTCCTAGACTTGTATGTCTATTTCCTTTGCTAGATTAGGAAAGTTTTCATTCATTATTTCTTCTAATAGGTTATAAATCCTCAAACAAGATTTTTAAAACATTCCTTTCTATTTTACTTTATGTTTTCCTCCCGACTTCTATTTTAAGTTAATACCTTCCTGTTTACTATTTATGCTAGCATCACCTTGATGGCTTCTTGGTAGTTTCTTATATTTAATAAAGTATTAGTCAATATAAAATGTATTTCTTAATTAAAATAAGATTTATAAAAGTGATTAAAAAATGAAAACTAAACTCAGACTTAAACTATATGTAAGTATTTAGGATATTATATAGTTGCCTTAGAAATAGCAGATAGAAGTTAATATTTGAAATAATGACAATAAAAACAAAATATTAAAAATAAATTTTATTATTTTTGCATTATATTAGAGTTTTAAAACTGCCAAAGACAAAATTAGCAACAAAATTATGAAAATACTTAAAAAGAAAGCAACTCAAGAGCATATTCTGAGAATTCTGTTGGGTTTTCTATTATTTCTAATCTTCAGTATTATTTTTTTTTACTTTAAATTTTAAACAATGTTAACTCACTCCCTAAATGAGTTTCTAGACTTCAAGATACTTAAAAAATGTAAAATTTGCATGTGAATTTATACACATGTAAATTAATTTACATGTGAATTTGTATGTGGGCATCACAACTGTTTTTATATATATATTTTTTTAGCATTTTTCTCTGTTTAGTTGCTTCTGCTAATATCTCGTTTGTAGCTTTATAAAAATTTTTTTCAACATGTCATGGTTTCATAGTAAAACTATATTAAATGATTTCAGAATACTTAATGTAACAGACCTATGTTGTGTTCATTGATGAAGTGTTGATGCTTTCATACATAATAATTTAAAAACAAAAATTAACCTATTTTTGGAAATTAAATTTGATGTAATGATAATTTAATATCTTGTATTTGAACAAATAATAATTGAAAATAATCAAGATCTGTTCACAAAATTTTAGAGTTTCATAATATTATTTTTTTTTTTTGCAAGAAACAGGACATGCTGCCCAAGGTTGACTTATAAATTTCAAATTTATTAACAGTGCTTTAATCTACATTTCCTTTATGATAAAATAAGTTCTTAAAAATAAACTTATATTTAGAGGTTATGAAGTCAAATTGCTGAATTTCTCATTTCCTAAATAAGAACATAATTCATAGTCATATTATTATAACTAAATTAAATTTACCAAAGAGGCAATATATTTTATTTGTTTTGTATGTCACTGGATTGTCATGATAACTATTTGAAAAGTAAACTACAAAAATGAGACAATGCTTGATGCCTTTAAAGTACTTATGAAATTCAACATTTACCCACAGAGTAAATATCTCTAGCTTATAAGCATCAATATATTTTAAAAGATTTTAGTTATTATACTTTGAAATAAACTGATAAAAACTCTATTATCCTTTATCAACACTAGATTAACAGACCTAAACTTTTCACAAATTATTTGTAGTTCTTATATTATCAGTACTTTCATGAAACACTGAAAAAATCCATTAATTAGAAGCCAGTGTTTTTCCCAATAACTTGATGATGAAGACTTCATTACCATTCAAATGCCATAATATCAATGCAATATAATACCTAAAAAACATTTAAAGAATAAAATACTTATTTTGAATTAAATTTTAGTGTATTTTTAAATTTATTTTCTCACTTTTGTGTTACAATTATGTCTAAAAATAACAATGGAGTTTTAAGCTTTAATATTTGCTTATAAATAGCCATTCAATACCAATATTATTTAAGCAACATTTCTTAATTCTACCTGAATATGTGTAAAATTAAGGCATGCATGTCTAACAGAAAATTGTGAAATATATATTAGACTAATTAACTTGCATTTTAGTTATCCACTATTCATACTTAAATCTTCATGTTTCCATATGAATTTTAATTTCTAATTTTACTGCCACAAAATATTAGTCAACTTTTATAGATAATAGAATATATATTAGGTGATAGTGTTAAAGACTTTACAAATCCATTATGTCAATAGGTTGCTCAGACTAGTTTATTAGGAAATAAATGAACTGAGAAATTTTTAATACATTAACACTTGCTGTACCTAGCTCACCAAATAAAATGTTATCATGGGACTACTTTTTACTTTACTGTTATTTGAAAGATTTAAATGCAAGTTAATATTATGCTATCTTTGTATTGTTATAACTAGGCAAATGAGACTTGAAGTAGAAAAAAATATCAATAGAAAAAAAAGCAAGGTGCTCAACTAGCGTTGCACAAACACACTGTTATTACTTTAGCTCACCATATTGCAAATTTTAAAGAACTAGAGAGAAAAAAGTGAGTTTGGGTTTTTTTTTGAAAATCTTCACAATTAAATCCTATTTATCTGCTAGAAAAATTATTTTGTCTCTTAATGGATTCATCCAAGTTGTTTTTTTTCCCCATAATATTTTAAAAGTCTGTGACTATTCTATACAGCTTTATAAAACTGAAAGTAAAAAAAAAATATATTTTCTAAAAGGTATTAGAACATTCAATCTTAATTCAAATAGTAAATGTTAGATTTTGATTTAAAGTGTTTTTTACTTGACCTACTTTTGTCATCGTAAATTGAAATTTTATTTTATGGGTTTAATCCTTCCATTATTTTCTTGCTTTTCACACTCTTTACCTACTTAAAGTGGATCTTAAGATTCATTATCACTGGTAAAACATTCTATTCTGTCAAAAATGGTTAGTGTCTGATATTGCACTGTGGATATTCTGTTATTATTGTTACAATAATTATTTTTGTTCTTTTCTTTTTTCTTTTTTTTTAAATTCTAGTTTTATGTTTATTAAACTTTTTTTGTAGTAGTCTCAGAGTTCTTGAATATTCTCTTCTGTTTTTTAGTTTGTTTTACTTTAGTTAATTTTTTATAATAGTTTTAAGTTTGCAATAAAATTTAAAAGAAGTACAGCCACATCTGCTGTATTGGGAACCTGCTCCCACAAGGGCATATTTTCTTTCATTGTCAACATCACATACCAAAATGATACATTTTAAACAAAGATAAACCAATATTGACATATCATTTTCTCCCAAGCCCAGAGTTTACATTAGGGTTTACTATTGTACATTCTATGGGTTGGAAAAAATATAATGACATATATTCATTATAATATCATACAGAATATCTTTACTGTTCTAAAAGTCCTCTGTACTCTGCCTATTCATTTCTGCCACCCCACATCTGTCAACCACTGATCTTTTTATTGTTTTTGGCTTACTTCTTTAATATTTGTTTTCTTATTGATGAGTTTTAAAGTTCTTTGTATATTTTAGATAATAGTCCTTTATCAGATATGATTTTGAAAATGTTTTCTCCCAGTATGTGTTCAGTCCTCTGATTCTCTGACTTTGTCTTTTGCAGAAGTTTTTTGTTAACTTTATCAAAGTCCAGATTATTAATTATTCTTTTCATGGATTGTGGCTTTGTTGTTATCTCTGAAAAGGCATCCATACCCAAATGTCATCTAGATTTTCTCCATATTATCTTCTAGAAGTTTTAAAATTTTGCATTTTACATTTAAGTTGATAACCCATTTTGAGTTAATTTTTGTGAAAGTTATTCATTTTGAGAAGTGTACATATCCAATTGTTCCAGCACCATTTGTTGAAAATACTGTTCTTACTTCTTTGTATTGCCTTTGCTCCTTTGTCAAAGACTGGTTTTCTATATTCAAGGGAACCTGTATCTGAGCTCTCTATTCTATTCAATTGACCTATTTGTCTATTCTTTAGACACTGTCCTAATTACTGTAGTTTTATAATAAGTCTTGAGGTGAAGTAGAGTCAGTCCTCCAATATGTTTTTTCTCTTTCCATATTGTGTTAGTTTCTGGGCTTTTTGTCTCATGATATAAACTTTAGAATCAATTTAAAGATACCTACAAAATAAATTTTGTGGTTTTGGGGAAATATATTGAATCTATAGACCAAATTGGAAACTATATTTAATTTATAGAATATCTTGACAGTATTGAGTCTTTTTATTCATGAACATAAAATATCTCTCCATTTATTTGGTTCTTTGAGTTTGTTCGATACTGTTGTAGTTTTCTCAATATAGATCTGGTAAATATCTTGTTACATTTGTATGTATTTATCTTAGTGAGTGTTAATGTAAATGATTGTGCTTTTAATTTAAATTTCCAAATTTAATTGCTGATATATAGGAAAGCAATTTTATATATTGGCTTTGTTTCCTACTACCTTGCCATAATTTTTTGTTAATTCTATCAGATATTCTACATAGATGATTATGTGTCTTTAAACAAAAACAGTTTTGTTTCTTTACAACAAATAAACAAATTCAGCAGAGTTGGAGGTATAAAACAACATTCAAAAATCATTTTTTATTCACTAGAAAAGAACAATTTGAAAATAAAATTAATAAAACAATTTTATTTATAATAGTATCAAAAAGATTACACTAAGTTGGAATAAATTTAACCAAGCAGTATACGATTTTTGCACTAAAAACTATGAGATATTATTGATAGAAATTAAAAATGACCTAAGAAAAGAAAATGATAATCACGTTCATGTATTGAAAGATTTAATATTGTTAAGAAAGTGATCTGCAATGCACTTCAGTACATTTCCTATCAAAATTACAACTAACTTTTTTGAAGAAATAAATAAACTAATCCTAAAATCATATGACATTGCAAGAAACCTAGCTTACTGAAACAATATTTTAAAAGGAGAACAAAATTGGGGAATGTATCCTTTCCCATTTCAGAACTACTGCGAATCTTTATTATCCAAAATAATGTGATACTGCATAAAGATAGTTGTATAAACTAATAAAATAGACTTGAGAGTCTAGAAATAAACCTATACATCTTTGGTGCATTGGTTTTTGACAAAAGAAACAAGATCATTCATAGGATCTTAGAATACTTGCAAATGAATGTGTTTACACATGTAAAAGTAGGATATTGGGGTATGGGGTCTGGTAAATCTTCATGACTTTGGATTTGGCAGTGGGATTTTAGATATAACACCAAAAGCATAAGCAAAAGAATGACAAAAAAGTCAAGTTGGACTTCATTAAAAAAAAAAAAAAGTTCATCAACGTTCATTATCAAGAAAGTAAAATATCAAACCATAAAATGGAAAAAAAATATGTGCAAATTATATATCTAATAACTAGAATATTCAAAAAAAAATTCAACTGAATTAGAAGACAGACAATTGTTGGGAGCCATTTGCTTGATGGCTGCCTGTTGGGCAGACAAGGCATTGTTTGCTTAGCAGGATGTTTGCAGAGTTGTCAAATACTGTGCTGCTACTTTTGTAGCAGCTGAGAAGCACACTTGTTACTCCAGAGACTGAACTGAATGTTCTATAACCTCGATAAAAAAGAAGCAACAGGCTCCCTGTGCAGGTGTCTGCAATTGTTTCTGCACTGTTGTGGGTTCAGCTTTCCACGCCTCCCTGATGTATAAATGTGGTGTGCAAAATAAACTGGGGACTGCAGTGGTGAAAGAGGCCATCAGCCCTCCCGACTCTCTATCTTTGGTCTGTCTTTTCTTTTAATCCTCGCTCCATAACTCAGGGACCATTTGATCTTGACCGGCGGGTTCCAGCAGACAATACAATTTAATAATGGGCAATTGACTTAGAGGTTTCTCCAAAGAAGGTGTACAAGTGGCCAGTAAGTGAAAAAAATTATGTTAACATCATTGTTCATGAGGGAAATGCAAATCAAAACCATGACAAGATTCTATTTTAAATCCACTAGGATGGCTATAATTTTTTTTTTAAAGCATAAAACAGAAAACAAAGCATGCGTTTGCAAATATGTGAAGACATTTTAATTCTCATCCACTGATGATAAAAATGAAGGATAGTTCAGTGGATGTGAAAAACAGTTTGGCTATTTTTCAAAAAAGACTTAACACGTGACCCAGCACTTTCACTCACATGCTTAAACTTAAGAGAACTGAAATTGTACATTAATGTTCTTACTGTACTATTTGCAATAGCTAAAATGTAGAAACAACCCAAATATTCAACTAATAAACAATATGTGGAATATCCATAAATAGAATATATTCAGTCATAAAAAGAACTGAAGTACTGATACATGCCACGATATAGATAAACCTTGAAAACATTATGCTAACTAAAAGAAAGAAAAGGCTACATATTATCTGATTCCATTTACATAAAATGTTTAGAATTGTCACATACATACAAACAGAAACCAGATTAATGGTTCCAGGGCCTAGAAAGAGGAGAGGAATGTGAAATGACTGTTTAATGAGAATGAGCTATGCTCTGGGGGTGACAAAAATATTGTGACAGTTACACAGTATTGTGGATATGTTAAAGCCAGTTAATCGTACAGTCTAAAATAGTTAAAATGGTAAATTTTATATTATGTCGATTATACAAATAAGCATAAATTTAAGATATAAATAAAATTATATTTATTTGAAAATGACCAATATTTAATTTAAGTTTTGTAGCTAGAGATAACTTGGATTTAAAAAGCTAATGGAATTAACAATCCATCAAATAAAAATTAAATACAGTCAAGTAAGAAGATACTTTAGGACTATTGCAATAGGGAGAATTCTCCAACACTGAGATTTAAGGGGTAAATATAGATAGAAAGAACTGGTTGTGAGTGGAGTTGAGTAAACAGGTGGTGTTATTGAATTACTAACAGGATTTTTTTTTTTTTTGAGGACAACAGATCCTCAAAAGCAGTTATTAAAGAGGTCCTTTGGGGTTTGATGCTTGTTTTAGGTTGTGAGTCCAAACAAGTGGACTTTGGAGAGAATAGAAGCCTGATTAAAATGTGGTCATGTCAAGTTCATGGATTTTTTTTTTTTTTGTCCAGATTGGTAAAAGTTCATTAATTATATGATATATTTCAGGGGAAATATCCAATCAACAACAACAACAAAAAGATGATCTGTGATTTAATTTGCTTGTAGGTGCCTAAAATTTACAAAGAACAAGATTATGCTCTTTTAAAATATTTCCAACCTCTTTGGTATAATATGTCCTAATAGGAGCTCTATGTGAGAGTATTTTGTTAAATTGTTTTCTGCTACTCTAGTTACTTAAAGTCACTAAATTTATACTTCTTTAGGAAAAGCTCTGCAGTTCATATAACTCATTAATTCAAGGAGATCTTTCTTCCTAGTTATTTCAAATTAATGAGGCTAGCTAAATGCTCTTGAAAGAATCATAAAATAATCAAAAGGTAGGTAGCAGTTGAGATTAGTGAAGTTCACACATGTGCTAATGATGCATAAGACTGCGGATGTTCATAAAGTTTGGAGGAAAATTTTGAGGACTTAAATACAAATTAAGAAAGAATTTATGTACATTTCTTAAGCTGTATTTATTATTAACTTATCTATTAGTAGTATGCACAAAGAAGTTACAACAAGGTAATAGAGGCAGAAATCTAATACCAAGCAGCTTGAGCTTCAGGGCTTCTCATTTAATGGCCTCATCTGAGCCCTAGCAATCAGTTCACAAGGTCATAAGTTTTTGTAAACTTTATTGAGGTAAGATAGTTTAACCATAACCATTTAAAACAAGTGTTTGATTGCACTCTGGCTGCCCTCTTAGTTTTACTTCCCCTTGTGTCACAGTGATGCTGATGGTGCCATGAGAATTTTTGGATCTAGCTAAGGGAAAGTTGATTTTGGAATTTATTTAGTTGGAGTTTAAAAAGATATAATTATGTTGTGTGTGTGTGTGTGTGTGTGTATAAATTTAATTATACATACATATATATGTGTATACATGTATACATATATACACACACATATATATTTGTTATTGTTAATGGCTCAATGTAGGGATGGGTTCTAGATATACTTCTACTCTTGCTCATAGAGTTGGCTGCTCAGCATTGCATTGTGTCATAAAGGGCTAAGTGATATGGTGACATGGATATATCTTATGGTACCTGGCACAGTAAGTGTAGGAATAGTAGAGAACTGAATAGAGCCAGAAACTTGACTGTGCAATAACCTCCCCACATTAATTGTGTAAAACTTGGTTCTTATCAATACCCAGTCAAAACAGAAGTTTCTTTTTTGCATGGTATATAAGTATAAATTCTCTATATGATTTTCAATTGATCTTATGATGAGGACACTATACTGTATTATCAGGTGGAACTTTAAAATGCAGTAAAAATGTACTTAGAATATAGAGGCAGAGTAAGATTTGACATAGAAACAGAGGTAATGTGATGACTCAAACAAGTTACTATGCTGTTGGCTTTTGGATAAAGGAAAAGGTCATAATCAGAAAAAAAAATACAGGAATTCAATTCAAAGAACTGGGAACGGCAAGGAAACAGATTCTTTTCTAGAACATTCAGAAGGATCAAATTCTTGCTGACACTTGATTTTAGCGTATAATTGATTTTGGACTTCTGGCCTCCAGAACTGTAAGAGAATGAGTTTGCATTGTTTTAAGCCATGGTACTTTTGGTAATTTGTTATAACAGCAGTAGAAAGCTAACACAAACTTTAAAAACATTTCTATTATGTCTTGTGATTTAATTTTCTCTTTCAGAATAAACACTTAAATTTGTTCCAAGTTTACATTACTAATTGTGTATACTTTTTCCTTAAAGATGACTTTAGAAATTAAGTTTTTATTCTCACCAAAGCTGCTTCCAATCATGGTAGAGTTGCACAAGTACTTTAAGAACATCCATCCATATTCATTAATGTCATCAATTAAGTCATTAATGTAAGTATACACTAAGTGCTTTTTCAGTATCCGATGTTGTGCTAGTCATGATGGGTAGCAACACAGTCATAACTTAGATTGAATGTCTAGTGTGTTATGTACTGCAGAGGATACTATAGCCACAGTTGATCTGATAAGTAGATGGTTGTGGTAGTATTGGCTCTATACTACCTTGAGCAAGCTATTTAATTGTTTGTAAGTTTGGTTTTATTAATCATAAAAAATTTTAAAAATTAAGGTTATTGTTATTCCACCTTCTGTGATTTTACTAAAATTTTTTTTTGTTATTTTTAGACTCCTAAAGTACAGGCATGTAAAAAAGATAATGTGATATTAATAATTGTTTAGAGAAAGTTTTGTAAACATGGTATGTTTTTTAACCATACCATTTTATTCTTTATAGGATATCAAGAAAATTAAAGGGTATAATATTTATAAAACAATCTGAATTCTTTGGTATGTAGAAATCAAAATTAACAAAGAATTTTATAGATGAAGGAAGAGGTGAAATATACTTATTTCTAATAGAGTGATATCTTTATTTCTTGCTCTCCTAGTATGTGTTTAATTATTTGTCAAGATAGTCCTTTTTTAAAAAACATAGGTATACTCTTCTTTGTGAAAAGATATATGATAATCTATCTAATTCACTCTATTGCTTTCCATTTCTCAACTTTCAGTATTTCTGTTACTCTATAGGGAAATGTAAGAACAAACCCCTTTTTAAGAGTTATGTTACAATAGTACAATTTCTGGTGGTCACTGTTTAGAATTCTATTTTATCATATAATGAGGGCCACTTGACATTTTCTTAGCATAAAAAAGAAAGGAAATAAATTAAAGCTAATGACACTAAAGGAGAATAATTTTTCTCAAATTAGATCATAATTTCTCTTTTATCAGAAGTACACTAATAAGCAAGCTTGAATAAATTCTATTATGATTGCTTCATCTGATTTTTCCCTTCCTGGGAGTAGAATAGTGAAAGCAGGATTTAAAAAATTTTCTTGATGAAGTATACATAGCAAAAAACTTTTAAAACCATATGTGTATACGTACATATATGTTTGTGGGTGCTTGTATATATATATACATATATATACACACACATGCACATATATGAATATATATATGTTTATGCATATATATACATACACACACATGTGTGTGTGTGTGTATACAATTAATAGAGAATATTTCTCTTAGGAGATGTCTTTTGATGAATGAATATTTGGGTTGCTCTGTTAACCCAAATTCACTCTTTTTCTTATTTTCAATTATTATTAGTTTCACAGTGTCTGAATTTACAGTAAGTATTAAGTCACTTAAAAGTATACAAACTTTGTTAAGATATTAAGTATAGAATCAATATATTTTTTTTGTAATAAGAAAATATCTGCTGATCTAAACAATTGCAAACATTACTTTTTATTAAGCATTTTATGACCTTTTCTACATGTAAAAGTTTGTTAACTTAGATCAAATAGTTATAACTAATTTTAAATTAAATTAAATTAAATAGAAACCTTTAAGAGATTATGGCAATGTTGTGTTGTTTTCTTATTTTATGTGTTGTTTAATAGAAAAATGTTAAAGTTGAATATTTTATTGATATTCTTAAAATAGGCCTGAGGTGGGGTATACTCATTATTCTTATTTGTACTGGACTTATGCAAATTGCACAATTATTATAAGGACACCCATGACAAATGAAGAAGTGTCTTTTATTAAAAGGATTATATGTATGTTCACTGTAAAGGTTTTGTTAAGAAAATGAATCAGTGTGTGTATATATGAATGTGTGCTTAAATTAGAGACCTTAATAGGGGAGGAAAATTTTTCTTTTACAGTAAGTATTTCCATGAAACTTTAGAGCTAATTATGAAAATTAGAACAATAAAACATTTAGAGAAAATCAAATTCATGGCCTTGGAATAGGCAAATATTTTTTTAACAAGTCACAAAATTCTATTCAAAAAAGAAAAAGTATATAATTGGACACTAATAAACAAAAAATTTTTGTTCTTTAAAGTTCCCCAACATGGAAATGAAAAAGCAACTCAGGAGTGGGGAGAGTTTGTCACAATACGTATAAATTACAAAGGATATAATATCAGATTATGATAAGACATTACACAAATCATTAAGAAAAAGACAACTGAATACAAAGTAAACACATTTTTTCATCAGACAGTTCACAAAAGAAAAATAAAAATGGCCAACAAACTTATGAAAAAGTGCCCAACTTTATTATTCTTTATGAAATGCATATCAAAAATGCAGTGTGGTACCATTCAGTGCACACTCACCAGAAGAACTAGAGTAATAAAGATAGAAGCATTGGTAAGAATGTGAAACAAGTTACACCATAGACGTGCAACTTGGTACAATCACTCAGGAGAACTTTTTTGGAAGTTTCTTATAAATTTAAACATACACCTACCTTGTTTCAGAGTAATTAAACCTCCAGGTATATTTCTAACAGAAGTGTTCCCAAGTATTCACCAAAAGACACTAAGGAGAATCTTCATAACGATATTCATTACAATAGCAAAAACCTGAAAACCATCAATGTAACTAATCTAGAGTAGAATGGAATTACTCAGCAATGAGAATAAATAATTTAAAGCAAGAAACAATATGAATAAATTTCACGGAAGAAGTCAGACTCAAAAGAGGATTATTCCATTGAAACAAAGTACAGAAGTAAACAAAACCAATCTATGGCATTGGAAATCAGGCTGATGGTGCTGGCGAGGGAGGGAGTAATGGAATCTGAGGTGGATTCTTAATCTATGTGCTGGTTACAGTAGTAAATCTGATTTGCAAAAAGTCATAAGGATTTATACTTGTGTGGATTTTATTACACATATGTTTTACTTAAGATATAAATAGTTTATTTTATTCATTGCTGCCTTCTATTGTTTTCTCTTTACTCTGTGTATCTGGCTGTATTTTTATGTGCTCAAATCCTCTGAATATCATAATGATACCATGTAAAAAGTTCAACCCAGACATGGCATTTCAAATTTGAAGAAAGAAAATTTGTAAACAAATGATTCTTCCCATAAGATTTTATCCTACAACAAAATTAAGGGTCAACATTTTTACTGGAAGTCAATAAATAGTGAGAAACTATACATGTAAAGTAAATTAAGAAATACTGATTGTGAATGTCAAACTTGAAATTACTCAATGGCATTTTTTTAGATTAGATCATCAGTTTTAATATAACTCCTTCTGTTTTTTCTTTAATTTTTCCTCTATTTTTTTTTTTGGTAGTTGTTTGTTTTTATTTACACTGGGAAATGTATTGTTGTGAAATAAATGCTGAGCTCAGGAATCCTCTGCAGGAGCATTGCCTAACTTCCAGCAAATTATTTTTGACAGTTTTCTGGTCCAGTTATTCTGAAAATATCTAAGTATGCTTTGAACTGCTTAATATTTTAAGTTTCATAAAATAATGTAATTTAGGTGGGGTATTGAAGAAGGACATAAACTTATGTATTACATCAATTTATAATTTTTTTCTTTTTTATGTTCTACAGTTTTTCAAATTTTTACATAAGGAAAGATCTTCACCTATACTAAAGAATAATAGTAAAATACTTTAGTTATCAGAGAGGAATAATTTCCATCAGTCCTCAATAACTCAGTTAAGAAAATTTAGCTGTCCCTTAGTCTTCTTTCCAACCAGGCTAATATGATACTATCTCCATCCACCCAGCTTGGCCTATCTGAATTTTGGGAACTTGTTCTTTTTCCAGATGTTACAGGAACAGGTTAGCTCTGCCTGTGGACTTAAGCACTCAAACCCTCTTTGACTTTTATTTAATTACTGGTGACAACCAGGTGACCTGACAGGTTAATGGACTGACACACTGCCTAAGTGACACAGAATGCTCTAATCCTAGTGCCAACATCCCTAGGACTTTATTATCACCTCCCCCACCTTCACCTGAGTGTTGATCACTTCCACAGGAGATTTACAAGCTGTTTAATACACTTGTTTGAAAAAGGACTTCCTACTAGGGAATTAAACTCTACTTTGAAAGTAGTAGGATGTTGTTAATATTAAGCTACTTTTTATCATCTTAAATGCTTATAGAATGTCACTGAAAACTACACATTATTTTCTTTCCTAAGTTTTTTTTTTTTTTTTTTTTTTTTTTTTTTGTCTGCTGTAAGATTTCATCATTACATGTCAGTGGAAAGAAGTTAACATTTATTGGTTCCACTGTTAGTTGTGTTTTACCCCCTTGCCCTGCCTCTTTAAAACTCCTGTGACAGCTCAACTAGAGCCTACAGTAGACTTAAAATGAGGAACAATAATTTGATTTCTACTGTCTCTCTCTCCACCTGGAGGCAATCCTCACCATACAGATAAATAAAACAAGTGACATTCAATCCAAAAACTCACCAATGAAAATACATACAACAGCTAGTCTTGCCTAAGGCTAGCAGAAGTGGCATTATCTGAATTTATGTGAGGAGATTCAGATTTAGAAAAGAGCATTTATTTTTTACTGCAACATTCTTCTTCAAGTCTTTTTTTGCTTGTTAACCCAAGATTCTTAGTCTGAAGCATTACATTTTGCTAGTTTAACTCTTCCTCCATTTAGTCTTTATATTATGGAAACATAGGTGAAGGCTCATGTAAGGTGAATCAAGTTTGCTCTTTTATCTTAAAAATAAATAATCCAAAGGAATCACAGGAGACCCCAAATAGCCAAGGTAATCCTAAGAAAAAAGAAGAAGACTAGAGGTATCACAATGCCTGATTTCAAATTATACTACAAAATGACAGTAATCAAAACAGCATGGTATTGGCAGAAAAACAGACACACAGACCAAGGAAGGAGAATAGAGAGCTCAGAAATAAACTCACATATGTATGGGCAAATAATTTTTGAAAAAAGAGCAAAAAATGTACAATGGAGAAAAATAAAGTCTCTTTAATAAATGATGCCAAGAAAATTAGAAAGCCACACGCAAAAGACCGAATCTAAATTGCTACCTGTCACCATTCACCAAAATTAAGTCAAAATAAATCAAAGACCTAAATATAAGATCTAAAACAATAAATTACATAGAAGAAAATATAGGTACTAATCTCATGTACCTTGGATTTAGAAAGGATTTTATGAATTTGACCTCAAAGATAAGGGAAGTAACAGCAATAATAGTTGAATGGAACTATATCAAACTAAAAAGCTTCTGCACAGCAAAAAATAAACCATCAAAAACAAAGAGACCGCCAACCAAATGGGAGAAGACATTTGAAAATAACACCTTTAATAAGGGGCAAATATCAAAAATATGTGGAGAACTCATGCAACTTAACAAAAACAGCAAAAACAAAAACAAAGAAACAATACAATTAAAAATGAACAGAGGTCCTGAATAGACACCTCTCCCAAGAAGACATATAAATGGCCAATAGAAATATGAAAGATGCTCAACTTCACTACATATTAGGGGAATGCAAGTCAAAACTACAATGGGATATCACCTGATACCTGTTAGAATGACTATCATCAACAGGACAAGAAATAAGGAGAGGTTGTGGGGTAAAAGAAACCCTCAGACCCTGCTGGTGGGAATGTAAGTTTGTTTAACCACTATGGAAAACAATATGAAGTTTTCTCAAAATCTAAGAATTGATCTACCATATGAACCAGCAATCCCTCTTCTGTGTATCTACTCCCCAAATTTGAAATCTTTTATCTATAAAGATATATGCACCCAAACATTCATTGAAGCATTATTTGCAGTGGCCGAGACATGGAAACAACTGAAGTACCCTTTGATGATTAATAAAGAAGCTGTGGTACATATATACAATGGAATATTACCCAGCCATAAGAAAAGATGAAATACTGTCATTTGTGATCACATGGATGAATCTTGAGATTAACAAGCTAAACAAAATAAGTCAGACAAAAATAGTTGAGAACCATATGATTTAACTCATATGCAGGATATAAAACAGAAAGTAATAACAAATAAGACAAACAAACAGAAACTTATAGATACTGACAATAGTTTAGTAGTTACCAGAGGGAAAGTGTTACTGGAGCAAAGAGGTCTCTCTGCCTGCGCATGTCTAAGCCCAATGAGCTATGTACAGGTTTTGCAGTAAAGAAAATAAAGGTTTATTTTAGAGAGTTCCAATTCCTTTAGGCATAGATGAGCTGCCACCCAAAAACCTGGTCCTCTTGGGTGTTTCAAGGGGAAAGATTAAATAGGGGTAAAATCACTCATGGAAACTAAGGACATTGAGTTCGGGAGTGCTACTGATTGGATGAGGCTGGGAAAATTGATCATTGTTTCTGGTTCTAGAATCAACACTGGTATCATCTAGTCTGGTCCTGTGGTTGATGGGGCTGTTCTTCTTTGATGGGTCTGGGGCTGAAACACACCTAAAGCCAGGTTGTTATCCTTAGTATAACTGAAACTTATCCTCATGATCATTGTCCTGGGGCTTTATTCTTAAAATATTTGATATTGGCCAGAACCTTATGTCCTAAAACATTATGATTAACACAGTAGGCATACAAAGGTGAAAGTATAAGGGTAGAAAAAGCAAGTGAGTCAGTCACAATGCCATTGTACTAGGCAAAACCTGTTTGAATCAGAGAAAAAGCTGTCTTAAAGAAATGAAATCTTTGTGTGGTTACAAAATGGAAAAGCTGGAAACTAGAAAAGGGTAAAGGGGGTCAAATATATGGTAATAGACGGAAGTTTGACTTTTGAGTGTGAACACACAATGCAATATACAAATGATGTATTATAGAATTATACACTTGAAACCTATATAATTTTTATTAACTGATGTTACCCCAATAGACTTAATAAGAATAAAAAATAAAATGAATACAAGACAAAAAAAAAGTAATTAGTCTGTCACCCATCGGAGTTTAGTGTCACCCCAAAAGTAGAGGGGAGGGAGAGGGATAATCAAGGCACAGAGTGTAGTTAGCATTTTTCCTCACTTCTTCCTCAAATGATGTCAGTGAAGAATTGCAAGGCATTGAGATTTAATAGTTTTATTAAGAGTATATTTTAGAAAGACAAAGAATGCCCCAAGGAGGCACATGCTCCCAGCACTGTAACTAACACAAAGGGGCCAAAATGTTTACCAAAGCCCAAAAAAGCAACCAAAACGAGAGAGAACCCAGAAGGGCCAAAAAGCTCTCAGAAGTAGGAATGCCTGCATTATATTTGGGCTGTGTTGGGTGCTTCAAAAGGTATTCCTAGGTGATTGGCAAGTGAGGTCATTTTGATTGACACTTGGATGCTATATAACTCTTTGGGTGGTCTCTGGCCTGGGCCCCTATTCCTTTGTTCCTCCTACTGCTCATGTCTAACTTGGTACCTAATAAGTGTATACTTTAAAAGTCACTAATAAATTCTAATACATGGGCAGTGTTTTTTGTTAACAATGGACTCCTATAATGATTCTTGGAATCTTTTTATGGTGCAGCTCTATTTCTACTTTCAATGAAAAAAGAAAAAATGAACATCACATAACTCAAGCACTCTCTTATCTGCTCTTGATTCCAGTAAGGATTATTATTTTTACCATATCATAATTGAATAGTTTGTATAGCTAACTGCTCTATCTTGTGAGTCTTTTAAGGGATTTGACTGTATCTTATTGGAGGTTAACATAGGATGTGGCACATAATATGTATTTATGATTGAGTTCTAAATATAATAAATAGAGCACCAATTAGTAAGTTGCAGAAGTATTAAATTTGGCCAACCATTCTAAGTTTTGAGTTCTTTTTTACTAAAATATGTTGCTCTCTAACTGGATAATTAGGCAACAAGACAATTAGTTAAAACCTCTGCATTAACTGACAAATGCCTTATAAAACAGATAGCCAAGTGACAAATAATAGTGATGAAATAAAAAGTAGGAAACTTACTTTTTTGACCTCACAGATTGCAAGGACCTCGTCAGCTTATGATCCCTTATTTATTTATTTATTTTTATATTTTTATTTTTATGCCTGCAGGACCTGATCTTCCTAGGTAGTCTCTTATCCAAGTACTAACCAGGCCTGACCCTGATTAGCTTCTGAGATCAGACAGGATTATGTTTGTACAGGGTAGCATGGCCTTAGACAAAAATAGGAAACTTTTGCAAATTTTGTTTTTTCTTGATTTCCACTTCCTAATTGAGCACCTCACCATTATCATTTCTCTTAGTGAAAAACTCCTAAAACTCTTTCTGTTATTTTTGCCTTTTTAGATTTAAGCTGCATTGTATTTTAAGCTTTCAGAAAAATGTGTCATGGAAAATACTTTTTTATCATCAAAAATGAAAGATGCAGAGCAGCTGATTTGTAAGAATTTGGGGGTGAAAATTTGTATGGATTAAAAAATGTCTCACAGTAAATTCAGAAATAAGTGCCTTAATAATGCCTATTATGAAAATAATTTAATGGGTAAACTAATTTTCTTCCTAATAAAGTAAAAAGGAAAGAAAATGAAGTAAACAATTGTTGACTAGCTTGAAAGACTAAGTGTTGATTAATGAACTTTGAGATTAATGTTGAATTTATAAGAATTATAAATCTTTTTTATTCCATTCAAAGCAAGAATGACATTAAAAAGATTTTTGCTTCTAAATTTATAAGCTTTTTAAATAATGTGTTTGGAAAGTGAATACAATTTAAAACTGTTGTGGCATATATGTATTTTATTCAGGAAATATTTTAATAATTGTTTAAAATAAGGCATCTAGATCCTTATTTTAAAAAGGATTAAAATCCACACATTATACCACAAATCTGTGGAACCAAAGGACATTATATTTCAAATTTGACTCTAGTATTATTCATTAGATAAAAACAAAGGAAAGAAAGAGAGAAAAGAGACTGGGTTTATCTGATCAAGGATATTTTCTGTATTTTTACAACTATGGGCTTGAAATGAACCTTGCAGTTACTGGTCAAGCCCTCTGCCTTAAGGCAGAAATACTTCACTGAGGCAGATGAGAATCAATACAGTTTGTTGAGACTTCTCCCAGGGAAGATCCTCTCCACTCTCCTTCATAACTTTTGAATGTTTTTCTTATGGCTATTTAAAGTTGTTGAAATGCATGTGGATTTCTGAAGCCTTGAGTTTCCTTTAGGAGGAAGGAACTATAAGCTTCTGAAACAAATTAGCCCCCCTTTAAGATCTTTGATTACACTGCAGAGATTATTCTAAAGTATTCAACTGGGAGAGAAGCACACAATTTAAATTTAAGAAAAAAAAAAGACCAAATCATTAGCATACTCATATAAAAACTGCTCAAATAATGCTTGGCAGAAAAAAAAATGTAATGACTATAATTGTTTTAGGTAGTTAGGCATGAATGACAGGAGCCAAGGCCCAGCTCTGTAACCATAGAAACTTCCCTTGAAGACCTTCCTTAAGCACCTCCCTGAAATATTTCCCTTTTAAGGTTACAGATTACCCCAAATCGGAGAGCAAGAAGGCGGTAAAGCAGCTGGCCTAAACCAGCTACAAACTCAGGTACTGAAAGTCCTGCCCCTAACTTCGGCCTCATTATACCATCATTATAATATCATGACTATGCCTAGAAGTTTGTAAATCTAACTCTAACAGACTAAAGTCTGGGTAAGCACATGTGCAGTAGGCATAAAGTTA